>JBAMBO010004563.1:0-1371035 GCA_037044535.1 Lordiphosa magnipectinata | reverse complement strand
ATATAGGGGTCTATTTGGAACGGTGAAGGCAGTTTTTGGTCGAGATTCTTGATCTAAGCAAATCTGCCAAAAGGCATCTTTTAGATCGATTTTCGATATACAAAATACAGGCGGTAGACGACTTATTAAGCCATCTAAAATAGGCATCGGATAAGCGTCCTTTATAGTCGCAGCATTAAGTTTACGAGCATCGATACAAAAACGCACTTTTTCTGGTTTGACAATTAGTGCGACCGGAGAGGACCATGGCGATGATGGCGCTTCTTCGATTACACCTTGTTCTAGCATACGATCGATCTCATTGCACAAAAGTTTTTCTTTGGCCGGTGACAATGGATAGAACCGTTGTTTAATTGGCTTGGAACCAGCAGTATCGATCGAATGTTCAACTAAACTTGTTTTACCCAGACCGTCTCTCTCAAAAGAAGGGAATGAGTTGATTACTGAATTTAATTTGGATCTCTCCACAGTAGTCAACAACAATTTGTCTGGCTCATCTTCTTCTACTTTTAACTCATTTATAGCGCAGGAATGGGAAATGGTAATATTGTACCTTCGCCAAAAGTCTATTCCACAAATTATATCCTGTTTTATGGATGATACTATCAGAAACTCAAAATCAGCTTGTACTGAGTTATAATTTAGAAGTATTGTTAAGGTGCCTTCAACGTTTTGTTTCTGCCCATCCGCCGTTTTGACTACTCCTTTCATTTTATCGAACTTAGCTGTACCAGATAGAATGTGTTTAGCCAGGTTTCCGCCAATTACACTCTTGTTTGCTCCGCTATCTAACAGTGCAAGATACTGCTGACCGAAGATATCTAAATTTATGAAAGGTCGAATATCATCGTTTTTGTTCGAAATGGCTGACACTACAAAACGTTTTAATTTATGTCTAGGTCTCCAAAATTTGTGTATCCGTGCTGCAGCACGTGTTTTTGATACAACGCTAATATCTGGTTGAAATATTTCTTTCCGGCGTTGATTATATTCTTCTAATCTAACGTGATAAGGCTTAAAATGCCGGAAAGAAGGAAAATCTGGTGAATTATTTGATAAGTCAGGTGGTGAAGACAATATGGTTGGGGTTGGGCTAGGTTCATCCGAAGCTAGTGTCGGATGTCCCCGTTTATTCTCCGGTGAACATCCTGTGCTCCGTTTTCCGGGGCTTTGCTACATCTAACGCATCTGGGCTTATACGTATCTAAAGCTCCACAGCCGTAGCAGAATATACGACGAGGACTAATACAATCGTGGTATCTGTGTCCGGTAGCATCGCAATTCCAACATTTAGTTTTCTCTGGTGATCTAACAACACAAATTTCATCCGACATTGGCGGTTCAGAGCTAGAGTCAACGCTCTCCTCTTCATGTGCTATGGCATTGACAAACCTTTTAGTAGGATGAGCTGGACGAGAAGCTGCTTTGGATCGATAACTACCAAAAAAGTCTTCGTGTCTATGACACTCTTTACGCAAAGTCGCTATGTTAGGGGTATCCACATGTAAGAGTTCATGTTTCAACTCAGGCTTTAAATTGTGTTTGATTTCAACAGTGAAATCGCTATCAGACATTGGTTCGCGCAAGGAGTCGGCCATAGCTAGCATGCCGTCTAGAAACTCATCAAAAGTCTCATTTGCTCCCTGTTTGCGACGTCTCATGGCTTGCTTAATGTCTCTATCGGTTCGCTGGTCCTGATACCTCTCACGCAATTTATTGCATAATTGGAACCAGTTTAAATGCTCAGCTGCCCTGTGCACTCGCCAATAAAAAGACAACGCAGGTCCAGCAAATAGTAAATTTGCGAACTGAAATAAAACCTCGAAATTTCCATTTAAACATTGGGCAGTGAGACAGTTCACCCGATAAATGAAATCTTCAATCGGTACATCATTCGAAGTACCGCTAAACTTAATGTGCCAATTCGATATCACGCTTGATATCCTGTCAGGACGTTCAGATACATATTCTTGAGAACCTATGCGAGCGTTATACGATTCGTTTCTCGGAATATGATCCCGATCATGTCGAGTTGGTGGTCTGATCGGTGGAATCTCATTTTCCCATTCGAGTTGAGGGTCTTCGCGAGCTAAAGGCGCATTTTGAGATATGTTCAGATTTCTCATTGTTGCTGCGATTTGATCTGATATGATCGCATTGAGGCTTGCTTGATACTGTTCTAACGACCCTGAAATAATTTGTTGAATTCGTTGCTCCGATATGGCATTCGGATCGGAGTTTGATCTGTTACGTCCGGTGTCTCGTCTAGTATTCTGTGTAGGTCGTACATTGGACACGGTCGGTGTATTCCTAATGTTCGATCTAGTGTTCACGCGATTTCGAGATATAGCCCCTGTGGAGGTATTTTCAACCGCGCCTCTAACAGGTCTATCTGGCTGAGATATAGTTTCTGTAGGTAGAGTTTCTTTTATTAGCAATTTGGTACGTGTGCACTGCTGCCTACAGATTGGACAAGATTCTTTGGTGCTTAACCAGTTCAAGATACAGGAGTGATGGAACTTATGTTTGCAGGGAGTCTCTACTATCACCGTGTCTACACTTGTGTCATTACAAATTGTACAAGCAAGTGCATCATTTGTCGAAAGGGATAATAAATCCTCAGCGCTGCGTCTTACGGCCATAACTACTAATTATGCTTATGGTCGCTCAACAAATATACTAATAACTATATACGATAGTGATATTCGTAATAAACTATATTAAACGAATATAGTGGAGGTAGCGATAAGATAAAATACATACGTAAACGGTAAGAGATAGATTTCGAAAATAATATTTGTAATATAATATGGGTCTTATCCTTCAATAACGGCTTGCATTTCATTAATATTTACTTCTTTAAGCTTGTGTGATTTCTCCAGAATTTCTGAATCTAAAATATTAGTTGTGAGAATTTTATCTATAGGAAGGAGGAACTTGACGAAGTCATCCATCAAGGACAATCTCAACTTCATATAGGCAAATATATGCTTTAGTGATCCGATAAATTAATCACCGGGTATAGAACCAAGATTCTGAACTCAGATCTATCAATCCACAGTGAGTTAAAGCATCGATCACACTAAAGATTTACTTCATTAGAATAACGAACGGTAATGATAACTGACTGGTCTGACCCCGTCTTAATTAACAGTTGGTCAGCATCTCCAAGACAAGTTAAAATACGAAAAATATACGGAAACTAAAACTTTTAATATTTGGATAATAAAGGATTGGAGAGGATAGAAGGTTTTTGGATAGCATGGGGCTGACTACACGAATCCATCAATATCAATATCGGCGTTGACTAACCGTCTTATGCCAACAGTGTGTAGTGGTTTTGATGGGGTTTCATAAGCTTTTGAAAACATACAAAAATTAAATTAAATTCGCTTTCTCGGGCCCCACGTTGGAGCGGGCCATTTGTAACCGTGGTAACCTCCGCGGTGAGCGGACAGCATTACTGGGAGCATACTCTGCCTACACGTGCCAGCTTTGCTCAGGGAAAATGGGGTGGGTACTTTTGCACCCTAGTAAACTGTATGGTTACACAGACAAAAGAGAGTAGACAGAGTTCCGGGAGAGGGAAGGACAAGGGATTCAATCCATACGGGGTCTCTAAATTGATCACACAAGCTTTGAAGAAGGAGGGAGAACAAGATGTTAGTGTTCTCTTTCTATTACCCACCCAACCTAGTAAAGGTCAATTGATATTTGTGCCTTTACCCATATTGAATGCAAACCAATTATATCAGATGCCCATTATAAAGGATTTAACGCATTTTAATCAAAATTCATTAAGGTCAGAAAAGCAAAAATTATAAAACAAATTTCATTATATGCGGACTAATTCGGTGGGTCGCGCAATTATTAAGTAATTCATAAAGGAAACTTTTCTTATTCGCCATAAGCACTAATAATACAAAAGGCAGACTAGGTGCTGCTGACAAAAGATGGATAGTGTCAAAAGAAAGCTAGGAACTAAATGACAATGCAGCGCTTAGATATGATGACCATGGATAGGTACCATGTATAGCTTTAATATGTGAAGTTTGCGTACATATCTAAGCCTTGCACTTGTAACTTGGGTAGGCATGTAACTCTGTATAAAAGGGTTTCTTGATATATATATTTATACTTCGTCTCGATGGACGGTTTTATGCGGCTATGCCGTACTTACAATACTTAAACAGCTTCTCTCACCGTTGTCGACAGGCCTGCTGACTGATGGCTGTATGGGGTTGGAATGTTATCATAAGTAAATGTATATATATCAAAATGCAGACCACATACCATACCACATCTTAAAAATTAAGGGAATGATTAATAAAATGTAATAATATTTAGCTTAAACTAAATAAAGGTTCCTCCAACACTTATGGAGATGGTGACAACGTATGTGGACACGTTGTTTGTAAGTCGATGCTGTCACTAAATGCACAGCGATACAAACACACAGTGGGTGCGGGTTGATGAATCTCTGTGGGGGCACACGCACAGTGGGTGTGACATATGAAGGTGCACCGAACACCGAAAGCACAGTGGGTGCAAGAGGGTAACACAGCCTGGTACAACACACTTGCAGGGTTGCGGATTGGATCCTAATGCATGTCCCACGCTTTTGACGAATTGTTGTTGTTGTTGTACGCAGTCGTCAGGGCTAGTTGTCTAAGCGGAGCTCCGCAAGCGGCTACTTCTGACTCCGGCAGGCCACGTGTGGCAACCGCAAAGGCCAGGACGTGTATAAAACGATTTCCACTAGGGTATAAAAACACTTTAGTACACTGCGGAGATGCTGTGATCATGGTAATTACCTTTTCTAATTGAACATACACACACATACATACATACATACATACGTGTGCATGTGGCTACATACATATGTGTGTGTCGCACTTTTTAGGCGTAGGTTTAGACAACCTCGACCGGCATCCGTCACAGATTGGCTATACCACGCTGGGGTACACGATAATCTCGCCCAATTGCATATATGAACTGCAGAAACGAAATATTTATAACTCGCGTTTGGAGTTACACAGCTTTGCATACCTGGTTTTAGGTTAGGTCGAACAAATGCCAATAAATTAATTTCGCAAAAGGAATTGCGAACGACAGCGGCAAGCTGATCGTCGCAATCACTGGATCACCAGGATGCTGTTGTGGATGGATGAGTTCTGTCCTAATTTATTAACTTTTTGGTCACACACAATGAAATTTTTAATTGAAGGCACGTCTGTCGTCTTTGGCCGGAAGATGGAAAAGAAAGTGTGACCGCCGCTTGGCTCTTGAAGCGAATCGAGCTAACGCCACTATCGGCTGCCTCGATTGGGGAACTGCCAACTCGTGAGGATCTGCACTGCTTGTCGTGGCAGTTAAAACCGTTGCGCCCACACGACTATTCAAATTCAAATAAACGCACCCCTACAGGGTTTTGTTGAAAATTTTCTTTGAAATTCTAAACAAATTACTAGCCGGTTGTACTGTTGCTGTAAGGCATACTTTTGTGCAGTGGACAGTTTTAGTTTTTTATTATTATTGAGACTAAGTTTTCAAAATGGTATATCTTCGCTTAAAAAAATCGTACTATTCTTAGGGATAGTTTATTTTAAAGTTAAGAAAAAGTAATTTACGATAATATCAAAAAAAGTAAAGACAAAAGTATTGGTTCAGTAGGCAAAGTAGGCACTTTTTGGAACTTTAAGCTCAAATTACTGAAAATCTCGACATGATGAACCATTTCCGTATACAGATTCGTGTTCAGCACACGAAAATAATTTAGAATCACCCCCAACCCTTCAATATACTAAACCTTATTGCCTAGTGTAATCAACAAATATATCAATTCTGGCCATTCGCTGCAGACAAAATCAATTCTAAATATGTGGATTCTTCTTTGGCCAAATGTTGAAGTGTTTGCCCAAAACTATTTGTGAACATAATCATCAACTGTGCCAACACTGCAACTGCAAACTATATTGAAATTCACCTAATATGAGTGAGACAGTCATCTTACCTGTGGACAGGTAGCGTAGGCGTGATCCGGACTCATTCTTTATGTTTATGGCTGAATTCTTTCGGATAATTTCTCTATCACCAAAATGCAATATGCCTTGGATATTTAATTTAAATATGCCGTCTGCTTCTCTTTGAAGAAAACTTTATTATTTCTTCTTTCGCGATTTCATTTTGAGTCATGAAATAAATATAATAGTTTAACAATGTGGAAATCTCCATGATTTATCACATCCATTAAACGTCAACCGAGTTGTTACAAATATTGAATCTAGTAGAATCAATTCTGCGCTGCCGGTAGCAGCAATGCCTCTGTCACTCATCAACAATATTGTGAGGCGAATTCAATAACACTTTGTCTCGCTCACACCAACGAAGTTTCTCCATTACGGCGTGTTTCCAGAACGCACGAAAATAAATTTTTATGTTTAACTCCATATAAAAAAAACAGCTTCGAACAGCTGATGAGCCATTTATTTAGTCTCATTTATTTTGTTGATTTCCAGAAGAGAAACTAAATAGTCATAGGCTTGTGTGGATTGCAAGCACAGCCGATTTGCTGAACTAAATTGAAAATAAATAACTTGCAGCACGTTTTTTCGGCCAATACCGAACAAATTGAAAACAACAGCGAGGCGCTACAAAAAAGTACAAAAAATAGTATATATATTAGCACTAAATTAACACTTTTTCATTAGTTTTTTATATTTTTTAATTTTAAGTGCCATTAGACTTTCTCTACCAAGGATCACGAAGGCGCGCACACTGTTGGTAGTACATCATGTAACTCTGAAAGCTGTGAGGTAATTTTGAAATTATTTGAAATTTAATTTGATAAAACATTTCGAATTCAAGCGGCTGTCCAATCAGTGTGACCCTACCATTTAGCTGACGCGGCATGCCGTTTGGGTATTTTTTATGGTTTTTTAGACTTTGTTGTCCCACTAAATCTTACAACCCACTTAACATAAATGACTTGAAATTTCGTGACACAAATTTTTATTTCTTCTGGAAATAGGCCTTGATCAAAAAATTGTGACAATAATTGTTCGTAAAAATTGAATGTGTCATCCCAGCTTAAGTAACATTTTTGACGTGTAGCTACAAAATAAGGCAATGGCGAAATGTGATAGCACGCCATTCCATTCGAAACCCAGACAAGTGTGAAAATAATTGTGATTTTATTATGTAAAAGACTTGGTAGTTTGATATACACGTCTTTGTTTTTGTGTTCGAAATTTTAGAAAGGCATAGGAGAGAACCAAGTGGGGTTTGGTGGGTCGTTCAAGTTGTTACAGCGAAGTTTCTGAACCTATGGAGTATGGGGGAAGCAGCAGGCATATCCAGCGCTTGTTAACAATAATATTGCCCCTTCTTAAAATCCGTAGAGAAAAGTCCCCTATTCCAAAGCATCATCATGTTTCGATCATCTTATAACCTAAAACCAAATCAATCAAATCCAAAATTTTCTTAAATCGTTCTTACACTTTTTTCGATAGCTTTTGTGCTCATTTTGAGTCCAATTTTTTCTATTTTTTTCCTCACTCTTTAATACACAGCTCAGCTTTGTCTGTGAATCAAACTCAGAACTTTTAATACTGAACATGAATGGGATTGCTTCTTATCTTATGAAAACATTTTTTTCTTTACGGTGATTGAATGGTGTGTTGAAACTTGAACCTGATATTCGACTCGGTCCACACGTAGTTTTACCTCATAAACATATCACTTTTTGTAATAGCAACAGCAACAAGGACGGCGACAGCCGAGACGACTCTTGAAGAGGGCTTCCAGTCTGAAACACTTGCCGTACATTGTGTTGAAAACAACCCTTGAGACGAGACTTCGTGCCACATGATTTGGAAGACTGCCATTCAGACGAACGCATTCTCACAATTACTTACATGCAGTTATCTTACAAATACTGCCTTAGATTAGAAATAAAAAGCAAGATCGCTCGCCAGAGTGAATCAGTACAAATTCAAACTTACAACCCTGCTCATTAAATGTGTTTAATTCTATACATGGGGTTCAACCCGTTTGTTCTCTTTTAAAGATATTCAAATAGTCATTTTAAGAGTTTTATGCTCCAAGAATAAAGGTAAAGTTTGCCTTAGTTTCATTGTTTAAAAATTGAGTGCAAAAAAATCCTTCAACTCAGCGTTTGCTGAGCTTCAAGAACAAGAACATCCGGCGATGTTGAACTATTTGGATTAACCAAAGACGAAGGAACAGGCGGTACTTTACTTTTCTGCTCTAAGCGTTGGGAAAACTTCTGGTCAAAGTGAATACTTCCGACTTTTCCGTTAAGGTATAGCAACTGATGCTGTGAGAATGGGGGAAGCTTTAGCTCTGGCTTGGCACTCAAGTTATTGACGAGATAAAGTTGAGGATTTTGTGTGCATTTTTGTGAAGTGGCAGACAAACCCCCATAATGATGGGCTGAACTGAGACAAGGAAAACGATGAAGCTGCCAGACTTGGTACGAGTTGAAGGCGTTGACGTTTTGATGCTCTGGTCCCTGGTCGGAAGAACACACGTAGCGATGAAGCAATATGTGCCCAGCTAAGAATACAGTCAGTGTGTGTGTGTGTGTGTGTGTGTGTAGGTCTAGTTTGTTTGCACAAATACCGCTCGTTTGCTCATGACACCAGAAACGAGAGAAAAAACAGCAAGGAACCCAATAAAAAGCCATGTGAGTCGGAGGCGGAAAAGAAAACATTGTGGGCAAGCAACAATGCCAACGCACCATACACCATACACACATATCGCCTCATCGATTTTCACTTGAAGTGGAAGCGCTGTCGAGCAAAGTCTCTGAAGTCGTACAAACAAATGCGCGTAAATTTAGCTTAGCGCGCAATTCAAGTGCAAATACTTGACACTACCGCACCCACATACGTTCATCCATCAGCCCATCAGCCCACCATCAACTTGTAGGCACGTTGCCTTGAGAGCCCCTCCGTCGTCAACGTCATGCGTCAATATCCTTTTTGCGGCTTTTTTTATATTTTCATTTTTTCATTGGTTCCTTAGGGCAACTTTAACGCTTCACTTGCCTGCGGTTGCCTTATCGTGGCCCAAAAACTTTTCTTGTATTTCTGTTGCTTGATTTATTTGCATTTTCTGGGCTCATGCAGTTAATAAATTTCACTTATGCGAAGGAGTGTGTATAATATCTAACACGAAAAGTTTTCAAAATCGAAAGTTTTTGCCTTAAAGTTCTGTGGCAGGCTACCTATATCAAATTGATTAGTTCAGATAGACAGGATAGCAAATCCCAAGCATTTGTATTGGGTTTGTCCTGGAGGAATAGGTGGGAAGGGGGTGGCAAGGATAATGTGATTGTGTGATTTATGTCACAAATATGAAAAGATTGGCACTTTATTAAAAAAATAATCCGACAAACCCCCGCCGTAATTATGATTGTTCTTATCTATGGCGACATTTGAGGTGGCTTGAAAAAGGTGAGGTGTCCTTTTCGCAACACTACGGCTACTACATCTTAAGTGGTTGTCAGGCCTTGTTTCTGGCCATATTCCACTCCAACTGATTTGGTCTCAATCGTATCTACAATAAGTTCAACAATAAATTGAATAACGTGCAAATCTTTCCATCTTTCAAAAAGAAAACAACGTGTCATATTTAATGATATATCTTCCGAAATAGTATGTGTTACCTCTGTTGTACCGCAAGGTAATCAGCTTGGACCTTTACTACCTATATTTGGTTTGCTTATCAGTGATCTTCCTCCAGTTGTTAAATCGTCTCAACTCTTAATGTTTGCGGATGATGTTAAGCTGTCTATGACGCTATCTTCTCCTGATTCGTATAAATAAATGCCAATAATAAATCTTGGACTCTTATTAGTGTTAACTTAATTAGGCGAAACGCACTACTCTAGGCATACTTGACGACTCTCCGCTTGGCTGACGCAATCTCACACAATTCTCAGTGCGGACTAGTTCTTTCCTTTTCTGAGTTTGCTAGACATATCGATAGTTCATTTATCGTATTATAGTTCCTATCACTTCTGGTGGTTTTACCAGATCCTACAAAAATGTCTTCAACTTGATCTTGATTATCTTCAATCTTTGTGAAACGTTAATAAGCTATATCTCAATCATGATAAATGCAAGTTCATATGGTTTTACCGCACTAAAGACGTGACCCCATTACCTGTGTTCAGGATCTGGGGGCATGACTTGATCACAATCTTTGCTTTAACGACCACATCTCTGTCATATCCAACAAAAGTAAGAGTTGACTAGTTTTCATTAAGCGATGGTCTAATTCAGTGGTGTCCAAACTCACACAATCAAGCATTGCGCTTGTGCGAGTAGCAGAGAAACACAAAGTTAACGTCACAACAAACAAATGCCTCGTGAGAGAACAAAAAGCCGAACACGCGCATCGTAAAAGAGCAAGCTGCCGAGCGTGCTACTTATAGAACAAACGTATTCTCTCTTTCTATACATGTGTCGACGACATTTGGCATTTTGGATACCGCTGGTCTAAGGAGATTGGCGATCCATAGATAACCGGGCTTCTTTATGTGTCACTCGTTCGCCCATGGCTAAAGTATTGCTCAATCATTTGGTCACCTCAATAAAGTTACCATCATGATATACTGGAGTCGACTAAAAAGCAGTTTCTTCCCCTTGCGCTTAGGGGCTTAAGATGGGAAGCTGCTCGCCGTTCTCCACATTTGGTCTGTGCAGTAGATGTGTGTAGCTTTATATTTTTTAATACACACTTGTAACTATTACTTACAAGCAGGCAATTGCTTATCTTCAAATAAATAAATGAACAAATAAAGTGACTGTATTGATTTATACCATCTGCAAGCAAACATCTTGTGTTCTCTTAGGATCGCATATTTGCTGAAAATTATAAATGAATACGAATAATAGGAACAATATATGGACAATATTTGATACAGATCAATAAGAGATCCACTAAATCCAGCTTTTTCAAAAAAGCAGGCATTAGACTCTTAAAATTTGCAAGTTCAAAAATACCCATAAAAGGCTAACGAAGGCTTTATTTGAAAGAGCGGGTAGGAGATGATGCTTACTAAAGTACCTTGTATCAGAATTTAAGGGTCTACCACCAGGAGTGGCATCTTAACCATCATCTCAATAAAGAAGGCATGGAGATGGCAAAGCTCTGGCGACTGAGAGCTTTGCAAAAAGCTTTGCCTTGTAAATCGCCGGTGAAATCGCGAGTTCAAGTCAGCGTGAACTCGAAGTTTTTTTGCAACTTATTTTTTTCTTCTTAGTGTGTGCTTTTATATTTTTGAGCCTTTTTGTAAGCAGCAGAGAAGTCATAAAAAAACGAAAAACACTATACCGGATTAAAGTTTTGTTTGTAATTAAAATTAAAAGGTATCTATGCGTGTAAAAAAGTTGTGAGTTCGTTGAATATGTGTTTAAGTAAAACAAAGTGATGGAGTTGCTAATGCACAGAGTTGTGGAAAATATTTCACTTTTTAAGGTTTCGTGGCTTATAACTTCTGACTGCAGTTGTAATTATTATTTTAAAAGCTGATACTAAAAACAAACGTGAGTGCGGAAACCTGCGATAAACTGTAAAAAAAACTTTCGTGTAAAATGAGCAAAACATCAGTTTTTTTTTCAAATATTTTAGCATGTTGTGTTGAATCTGACAAACCAACAGTATAACGAAGAATCCGAACGACAGGCAAAGTTTGAGAATCTTGCTTTTTCATGGCTAGTTACTTCACAGCTGTCGACAATAGCTGGTGAAGGTGACCAAACGCTAAATTTTTGTATTTTTATTAGATGGTCCGAGGCACCCGCACCAGCAGTCACACACACTAATGGTGCGCCACATCTGGCGACTTAATGCAAGTACAAAAAAGCTTGGACTGAATACAAAATAGACATACAATGCAAACCTGTAGCATTGCGAAAATACCAAAAAAAAAAACATAAAATTGAATATATATAAAACACAGAACATGACAGAGCAATCTCTCATACATAGAAAAAAAATCCGAGATATCCGTGCAAAAAATAACCCCAGACGATGTCAGAAGTCGGTTAAGCCCGGATTTTCCCAAAACAAGAACGAGAAGGATGATCCCCACTTAAGCTCACACGGGATTGAATTTATCTTGTTATTCGAGCTCGATTTGATCCCTCAGTCGGATCCAATCAAGATGGTTCGATATTGGTTTAAGCTCGATGTTTGTACTTGATTTCATCTCTAAGTCGGCTTGGTGCAAGAATACCGGAGATTAAATTGAGCTCGATACTCGAACTACATTCAATCCGAAAAAGGATAGCATTAAAAATGACTGAGATTGACTTTAGGTCGATGTTTGAACTCATTTTGACCCAAAAAGAGCATCTCACAAGAACTCCATACTTCTATTTGAACAACTTTTTTCATTATCAAATCAGCAAGTTCTAGCCAGCTCGAGGTCATTTGTTTGCATACAACTGTAAAAGCAGGACACAAACAACATAACAATTGACCCTGCGGTTCTGAAAACCAGTTCAGGCCTAGGCCTTTGATCTAGAAGAACTAACATAGAAGCACACTTTGAAACGCCTCTCTTTTTGAGTGATGTTAAGTCCTTTGTGACAAGGAGATACTGCATTGTGACAACAAAATCTGTTACTCAAAATATTTATCGACATAGGAACACACGGTGGTTAGAGGGAGACGGACAAAGTCAAAAGATAACTCAGAGAGTAAAAAAAATTACTCAAAGCGCCAAAATGACAGCGAACAGCTGAATGAAAAGTTGTCGACGTAGCAGATTGTGCTTCTATGTTAGTTCTTCTATGCTTTTGATTAGTCCGTATGGGCTGCCCCTAGCATATGGGCATAGTCTCGAAACTGTTCCATAGACTAAGATATCTAGACTGAACGATTGTGCAGTCGACACCGCTTCTGTCAGAAATTAGTCAGCTGTTCGCTGTCACTTACGCTTTCTGGATAGATTTGGGAATATGTTCGTCTCGTTCTTACCACTGTGTTTTCCTACTGGCTCTGTAAAGTATATTTTTGGGCACTATAGTATCTTTTTCGGCACTATCGCTTAGCACAGTGTCGGCCAAATGGAGAGGACAAAAAAGTGTGCTTGTGCACCACCAAAATTGAGAGGCAGCGCAAATTTGTTCTCTAATACTCATTCTCCATGACTGTTCGCTATTAAAGACTCTTCAATAGACTTGACCCTTCAACTGCAATTTAGCAGCTACCTTCTCATGCGGGAAGTGCTATTGCTGGAAGGGAATTACAAGGCAACGGTTAGTGCAAAAAAATCCGCACCAATAACTGCTAACATGTCAGAAACATTTGTGTATGTGTGTGTACAGTGTACACATTTAGACTGAGAGAGCTTTACTCTCTCAGTTTCGAACTTGCTCTCGGTTTCTTATCGCCCTTTCGCTTTGATTGTGGAATTCCGTACTTACTTCAATCTCGACTCAGGATCATTTGATTTTCAAGTAAGATCCGAACTTGAAATGAGCCTTTTCGGATTGATCCAATCCTTTTAAGATTGTTCCAATCCTTTCGGCCTGCATTCAAGTAGAATCTAGTATGACTAGTACTTAAAATTCAATCCGAAGGTCGAGATCAAATCAATTTTTTTGGACTTGATTTTAACTTGGCTTTTTTTTCTCTGTGTATGCTTTAGAAGTATCTGTACAAAATGAAATAAATTGGTAAAAAAAAAATACAAAATGCTATTCAAGTTCGTGTTAAGCAAACTAAAACCCGAAATAATTGTTACTGACACTTTCCGTAACTGTGTGCAGCTGCCAGTAATTGAAAAGAGTGTGGCGGTTGGAAGTGAGTGGTGCTGGATTCGGGAAAAAAGTCAAGTTATTTGCGGTTCATTATACACTTTGGGATTTTCTCCTTTTGCATTTTGGTCGCGAACAAAGACAGTGATGGACAGCAGATGGAAGTTGGTTCGAAACACGTTTGAACCGGGCCAAACTGCATGCAAAATGAAATGGAGTGGCTCTCTGCATTTTTGCTCTTTGCTTATTCATCTTGCAAGTTGAAAAATAAATTAATAATGCGTTCTTGCCACTGACAGCAGCTGCAACCGCAGACGAAGGGATGGGACGCGCTTTCTATTCCTTCCCCCTTTTGCCTCATACCCTACAATTTAATTGCATCTTTTTTGAACAATTCTAGCACGAAATGAAAATTCATGCAAACGTTGGCAGATAGAAACGATGACCCTACCCCCCACCCCGCCCGCTGGCTGGGAACCGGCAGGAATGGCCAAAGGAATTTAAGCTTTCAGTTTAGTTCAGTCAAGATATGAATACTAATGGCCACTGGAATGTTTGAGTAGCCAAAAGGACATTGCACTGTGCCCAGCTCCCAAGACGCTGGGCTGGCCGTGTCATTACTCTTATTTGATTCCGTGGACATTCGCATAAATGTCAGATTGAGTTTTATGCACAGGCACAAAGTTGAGTCCTTGAACTGAAAGACGAAGACGGAGACGGAGAGCAACACCAAGCGAAGAAAAGCAATTAGCGAAATTAATTGCTTAAGTTTCGCCTTGAAATATTCATCTGTGTGAATTAATTTGCCATTGGATTTTGGGCATGCACAATTGGTGGGCTTGTCAATTGCACCCGGACTTGATGATTGACTTACCGCTCTCCAGGCGCTGCGCTAGCATCAGGCCGAGGACAATGCCAACGAGGAGCAGAGTGCGCGACAGGCGCTTCATTTGTTGTATCTTTGGCTGGTTATGGATATGTCTCTGGTTGTCCTTTAGTGGTGGGCTAATTGGCCTGGGCTGTGCCATGTTGCTGTTGTTGTAGCTGTTGCTGTTGTCGCTGCTGCTGCTGCTGCTGGTGAGCTCCTTGAATGCGGTGGCAATGCCTCGAACTGTGTGGCAAGAGTTGGCCGGCTTAGTCAAGTGCATTGAATTAATTATATCATTGCTGCACACGATTTGTGGACCGCAGATTGTGGCAAAAACTTTTCTTTCGCTACCTTCTTTCGGGGCTTCGGTCGTCTGTCGTCGGTCGTCGGCTGCAGCACTTACGGAATTTTAATTATTTAAAATAGGTTTTTAGCCCAGCTTGGTTATACGGATGCGGGTCTGGAGCGGCTTTAATTGCTTGTTTTGCTGCAATGCATTTTCCTGGGGTAAATTTATAGCTGTAAAATAGAAGTAAAACGATGTGCGTTAGTTTGTTGCCTGGCCACAGAGTCCTGTGTATATCTGTGTGAGTGTGTGTGTGTTGTCCTGTGTAATGCAGCTAAGCCGCCATGCCCAAATACATAATTCCTATGCAAATAAGCGTAGCACCAACATAGAAATTTATGTGTGCTCCGCATTTTGCATATCTGCACACTGGCTACAGGGAAACCCTGACTCTCTTTTCACCGCTTTTTTTTTTGTTGTTGCTGTTTTTGTGTTATATGGGGGAAATAATGCTTCAGCCAAGCATAAAAAACGTATAAACGACACAAGCCAGCAGGCTGGCAGAAATAAAGAAACAACAAAATGCCAACGCAGGACAAGCTGCCAAATTAACAGATATTTGGAACGTATCTCTATAGCAGCGAGTGAATATGCTACCCCTCTCCGCACCCTCCCCCACCATACCGCTGCAGTCTGTGTGACAACAAGCCAACTGAAATAATCCTGAAAAATATCGTGCGCGCATTTGGAATTTGTTGGCTTTGATTTGGCATGGCCCTGTTTTTGTGTTTTTCTCCTCTTCCTGCTGACATTCTCACCATCCAACATGTTTTGGCAGTTGCGCCCGCTTGGCCCACGAAATGGAGCAAAAACTAACTTGCACATCATTTGCGCCCATTTCGCATTGCCAATAATATGTGTGGTCCATAAACAATTCTATTAAAATTAATGTAGCATATTTATAAGGGCAAACTTCAAAACAAATCGACACAAATCAGTTTACTTCTTTAAAGATTTAATATGATGAGTTTTATGTGTTTGGGTGCGAAGACATTGGGTCGGATTTGTCAATTGTTGATCAAATTTTGGTACTCCAAAATTTAGCATTAATATTTTTTTTTATGAATAGTGCAAACTGCCTTTCTTAATTGTGGGCAAAAAGGTAAGCAGAAAATAAGTCTAGCGAGAAATGGGCGGTAATTAAAACATTTTGATACCCTTCCAAAGGGTATATTAAAATGGTCCAGATGTTTGTAGCGCACAGAAGAAAGCATCTATGACAACATAAACTATATACATATATTCCGGATCAGCATGACGTGATGAGTTGATTAAGCTATGTTGGTCTGTGCGACCGTCTGTCTGTCAGAATTAAGAGACTAGAAGAGCTCGAGGTACCAAATTTTTACTGTAGACTACAATACTCAAAAAAAAAATTAAAAACCTTTTACTTGAATCAAGTACAAACGGAGTCAATAGTACCGTAAGTAAAATAAATACTTGAAATAAGTACAAATCTTATTTCAAATACAATTTTTATAATCCCGAAATACTTGTTTTAAGACTGTTTCGGGGTATTCCATGTACATTTACTATTAGGTTGTTACGGTCCTTATTACAGCCCTATATGCTTTAAAAATCAGTGCAAAAAATTCTTTATTGAAGTCTAATAAATTCTAAAGTCAACCCCATAAAATTCTTAAAACCAAACAAGTCAGAAACTCGGTCAAGCCCGACTGTAACACTGTATCGAGTAGCAGCTAAAAGCAGCGCTGCTGCTGCATTGCGGCAGCGAACCATTTTTTTGGTCATAAACTGAGAATCTTTCATCATAGATAACGCCACTACTTGTTTTCAAAAAACAATAGATGGCGCCACGACAAAATTTTAAGTACAAAACGGTATGAATTCTGTCCCGATCGACCTAGAACTCTGCCGGTCGTCTTTTTCTGAGTGTATTGCTTGCACGCAGATCGAGTTTGTTTTAAATTTTTGTCCCTTTCCCTCCCGCCACAATTTCAAAGATATCGATCTCAAATTAAATGCTCACATTTATATACCCAATATCTATAATCTCTTACTTACATAAATATCGGATTATAAATAGCGGAGCTATAAGAATATCAGCTTTTGTCATATAATTGGGGTCAGCATGCGGTGTCTCTTAATAGAACAAGTTGCAAGATTTTTGACTTTACCTTAAGAAACACAACTTTGGTCATATTTAATGTTAATATGATAACATTATTGTTAATACCCTGATAAATAACACAAGGGAAGGCTATTAAACATTTTTTTCACTAAGCAACTGGTATATACATAGAAGTCAGTAAGGGCCGACGCTCTTGTTATACACTTAATAAGTGTATTATTATAATGCCCAGAAGTGTGCAACGCATAGAAGGAATCATCTACCCTGCAAACATTTTATCGGATTCCTTATCTCCATCATCAACAAGAAAGAAAGTCGGTCAAGCCCGACTATAACATACTCTGTACCCTTACACTCGCATTTGCTCAGGAGTCAAACGGCCAGTTAACACCCCGCGCACAACGCGGTGCGCTCTCTAAGTTTCTCTCTCTCTCTCTCTCTCTCGCACTAAGATTGCCTGTGTTGAACGGTTAGGGTATGTTGCTGTGGTTGTTGGTGGGGGGGTGGGTGGTGTTAACTGGCCGTTTGTGCTCATAACTTGAGTATTGTTCATCCGATCTTTATTATTCCTTCAGCAAATCGATAAATAATTTTGTTTACAAGGTATCTCTAGAAGGTACGAACGATCTATCTTCAAAACTGTAGGAGATATTACGTTTTTTCCGAATTGCGGGGGCGGGAGGGGGCGTGGCAAAAATTGAAAATAAACTTGATCTGCCTGCAAGTATGAGAAATATATGCCCCATACATGTCAAACCTCTATCTCTTACCATCTCTGAGATCTCTTCGTTCATACGGACGGACGGACAGACGGACATGGCTATATCGAATCGGCTGTTGATGCTGATCAAGAATATATATACTTTATAGGGTCGGAAACGATTCCTTCTCCCTGTTACATACTTTTGCACAAACTTAATATACTCTATGTACCTTCGGTACAGAGTATAAAAATATAAGTTTTGTTTAATTTGTTGTTTTTCGGAATAATAAAAATAAAAAATCGTATCCTCCCACATAAGAGACTCATTAACTCATTCATATCTTCAGGAAGAAACGATTTACTATCTCCAGAGAATATATACTTTTTTATCGCCAGGAAGAATCGCTTTCTTATCTCCAGGAAGAATCACTTTCTTACCGCCAGGAAGAATCGCTTTCTTGGCACACTTCTTCCCGAAGGGAGATAAGAAAGCGATAACTATGCGATATCGCCAGAGTTAAGCGATGCCTACTGGAAGAATCACATTCTTATCATCCGCGATAAAAAATGTTTGCTGGGTATACGACCACATAAAGTATATACATATATTAGGGGGGGTTGATTTGTAAGGGTGAAAGAAAGCGTATATCAAAAACGAAATATTCAGAAAATTTCACCAAGAAACCATAAGTCGAAAATGAACTCCTAGCCCGCGGAAATCGACCTAAAATTTGAAGGTCTTTTTATGATTTTGTCTCAGTTACGGTATTTAGCCATAGATTTTCATCACCAATACCTTATTTTCTTCATTGAAGCGATTTCAAAGTAAAAAAAAAAACAAATAATTTTCTGCAGTTCAGTTGGAAAAGACAAAATCCTATAATGGCTCTAAAACTTGGGCTCCATTTGCGCGGGTTAGGATTTCACATTAGACCCATGGATTTAGGGTGAAATATTTGTAGAATTTTCTGTAGATTTCGTTTAACTCGGTGATTATTATTTTTATATGCTTTCAAACTGATTCACACGATTTGCCACAGGGATCGATGGGTCGCAAAACGGGTCTTAGTAGCCAAAACTATTTTTAGTCAGTTTTATCGTTCTTAAGCTCGCTGTTTCTTAATTGAATATGTTTTTGAACAGATTCGTAAAATTTGGTAGAAAGTAAGAAAAAAATATGTAATTTAATGTTAGCGTTCATAAGCTCCGACATTTGAAACCCAGCATTTGTAAGGTAATAAAATCTACGGCACAGAGGGAGTTGGTATAGATTTCTCGATTTTTGCCTATAATTATTACCTTGACGAATATTATGCACTATAAGCGAATTTCGACATAGAACTTTAAACCGGCTCCAGGTCAATAAGTTATGATTTTTGTTCATAACTCATAAAACAAGACACACACACGCCACAAAAGATTCTAGTGGACTATATAGCTATTTCATGAATAACCACAATTCAATCATCAGCAGTCTTTGCCTATCTTCAGCCAGTTGGCAAAAGCTACCTAGTGCCAGCATTGCTATGGCCGCTTGGGAATCTCAAAGGCAGGCTTTTATTAAAATCCGACATCACCAACAAAACGCCAAATCGCAGGAGCTTTGAGAGTGTGTCGATTTTGGTTGTACTTCAAATAAAATTTCAATCCGCCCTCATTGATAAGTAAGCCCAACCACATACATTTGCGCTTGTTTTAAAATCAGCCATTAAAGCAAACAGCAAGACAATAATGCTTTAAGACCACCCCACAGTGCCAGTATAAGAACACGAATGATGATGAAGATGACGACCACGACTGACCGTTCAACTTGAGAGATGTGACAGGAAGTACGCAGAAATACACAAGGATATTACTTACATATAAGGCTGGCATTCAATTTTTATGCGCAAGGAAATAAGCAAAAAGCAAATAGCTCAAAAAGTGGGTGAGGGCAAGACGATGAGCTGGGAACCCAACCACATAGCCAGAACAACAAGAACCACACACACACACACGAAAAAAGAGAGATGCCTTAGTCATGCGTATGAGAAAATTTGTGTATTTGCCATAACATAATTTATCAATTGGAAAATTTCAAGATAGGCGCCAGGGGGGGAGGAGGGCAGGAAAGGAGTGAAATGCCAGAGCATTGCCGCGCGTGTGTGTGTATTTGAGGGTAAAATTATGACAGCAGGAAATAAAAAAGCATAAATTTATTACTGGGCAGAGACGATGACTACTAAAACTTGGCCACAGGCCCATTGGGAGCCTGTAAGCGAGGATCATAAATAATCGAAGCGGAGCAAGTGCTGTGACACTTTGCGGAGCATATACACAATCGTGGTTCGAGGACGAGAGGGTTGCACCGCCAAAGGGAGGAAAAAATAATTGTACAACAATTTGCTGTAACAAGGATATCAAATTTGCGCACTGGCAACGGCAAAAGTAGAAGCAAAATAAAAAGGATAACGAGGACAATAAAAGAAATGAAATCGTACTCCCCAAACAGTGGTTACTAATTGGACAAAGCGACCGAAAAGTGAAAGCCACCGGGGGTACACGGGTAGAGAGTGTGTATTCGAGAGCTATTCAAATTCGGGAAGGGAACAAGGATGGCCTTGGTTAGGTCTAATTTCGTTGGTCAGACAAAAAAAAGGAATAAAATAATTACGCGGAAACGGGAAACGCTGTGCACGCGACCTCCTTATCCGATGTCGAATTCAATTTAGTTGGCCTGACCGCAAATTCGCCAACTTACAAGTAATTAGGCAGCTCCACTGCAACTATCCGCCGTCCCAACAGCCCTCACCACCAGCACCACCACACAGGACATAGGACACGCATCGTCAGCTGCTTTGCTTGGTGGTGGCATCGTTTGCTTTTGCTTGATTGTCAACGCCGTCGCCGGCTAATTGCACAATGTGCAGCTGCAGTCCGGGGCTTTGCCTTTTTACGTGTTTGACATGCACTTCAGTCGGGGTAATTACCAATTTGCGGCGCCAGTTTGAGCTGCCAGCAAAAATTTAATTAGTTTGGCTACCAAATGTCCACCCCCATACTGCAATAGATAGTGTGTGTGTGTGTGTGCGTGAGTAAGAAGGACAAGCAAATGATTCAAGGATGGGACGCTGGCGCCACGCAATTATGAGCAACCGCTGCTATCTCTTTGACCCTTTGCAATCTCTTTGAAAGGCAACGGTTTCGGGTAAAATTTTCATTTGCTTCAAGTGTCCGTTAATTAATTTAATTTACTGATTACTTTACTGACACTTTTCACCGCGTAGGCTGAGTCCTAGCACTACAGGACATTTTCCCATTTTAAGTAATTTTCCAATTTACACTGCTCGTCACTTGAATAGGTTCATCATCTCTCCCATTGGAAAGTGCATGTGCAAACTCTGCCAAACCAAACTTTCCTGAATAGGTTAAAAAGTGATTATTAGTACGCAAAAAGATAGTCCTCTTTATAACTCATAGTAATTGAACACAAACGTTAATGTATAAGGATAAATTTCATGTCCATTTATTTTTTGGTCAATATATTTGCAAAACGGCATTTATTCAATGTTTTAATATTTCTTAGTAATAAGAATGAGACGACTGTCAGACTGCCTACATAGAGGATTTACGTCGAAGAGTAGACAGACAGAGACGAACGAAGACAGACTTTAAATATAGAATAGACAAGACAGGCAGAACAAACCCGTATTGACAATGTAAGTGGTAAACCGTATGTAAATGGAAACCCGTGTAAATAAAAGATAGAAAACCCGAAAAAAACGTCGATTACAACGTTAGTCCTTAACTTTCCTTAATTGCAGCAATAACTGAATCCCAGCATTTATATTGTCGGCCGGACTTGTATACTTTATGTGAAAGCCAGTTTATGAAATCACCATTTTGGTGCCGAATTCATTCATTGAATGCTCTTGCGCTATGTATTAAAGCATTATCTTGTTGACAGATCCAAGAAATGCGTACAAACATTTCAAAAAAAAAAGGGAAGGCATATTTAAGTACTTGAACATAGTTCGTTGCAATCATGTTGAGTGTAAGAAACTGCTGTTCTTAGCAGGAGTCCGGCTCCACAAAGGGATGACGGAAATAATATCGATATTTTTGATAAAAAGACGATATATCATTATCGAATATTTTTCTTAAGCGATATATCGGATATCGAATATAATTTGATGATATTTTTCGTTGATATTTTTGTTGGTTTCGGGCACAAATAGTGAGTGCATTCTTGTGTGCTCCAAATTACCTTAACTTTAAATATTTTTGAAGCACGTTTTATACATAACTAGCAGGTACTCGGGGTGCGTTGCTACGCCCCCTTTAAGAATTTTAAACACAAAACGAACAAGTGATACTTACTTGGAAAATGCCATCTTCATGATAATCTAAACCAGCGGTGGGCAAGGAATTTGAGTTTGGGAGCAGCCCAACAACAGAAACAGTAAAAACAACCGTTATCAGCGAGTTTCTATTAAATTAAATTTAGTTAATTTGCGACGTAGTTAATTATGAGACGCTAATTGCCGCAAAAAAAACTCGGAGCAATGGGAGCAAGGGCTTGCCCACCGCTGATCTAAACTCATTAAGACTTTACATTTCGTAATTTTTTGATCCGTTTCATCTACACTTACCATTTACCCATTGATTTACCGGTCTTCATGCCAATCTAAAATCATAATTTACCCGTCTACATTATAGTCTAACTCATACAAAATTTTGTAAAGTTTGGCAACTTTTTGGTCCGTTCGATTTATCAATTTACGCGTCTACAATTGCCATCTATCAAATCTGAATGATTCCCAAAACTCATAAATTTTTTATAATTTCGCGAAAAATCTAAGCTCAAATGAAAATTTTAGAAATAACCGTATTTTTAGGACAGTTCGTTTAATAAATATACACATCATATATTTACCCGTCTACTACTACTCTATATTCAAACGAAAATTTTGCAAATTTCGTGGTTTTTGGTCTACACCCCTTTTTTTAATGTGTCTTCAATGGCCATATATCCCATCTTCATAGACCATAAGATGTAGACCATGGAAGTTCCCCCTAAGCGCCTGAAGACTCGCTGGAATTCCTCCCTATTTATAGCACGTGACCTTTGTCATCGATCGGAGTCAGTCTTCGACAAAGTCGTCCTCTCCCAGCGACCCAGATCTTACTAATTTTCTTGTGAGAGACCTGGGTAAGACTGAAAATTGTACCCCGGCAAAGGAGCTTTTTCACAGTGTCAAATTTCATCCGAATCCGTTAGGTTATTTGTGCGTGATTGAGTAACAAACCAGCAAACATACAAACACACAAACATTCAAACTGTCACACTTATAATATTAGTAAGATAATAATTCAATGTAAAGTACACTGTATTAATTGAATAAAAGATTATATATAAATATTGTGTTTAGCCTCTGAGCTAAACAGCTCACTAATAGTAAGATAATATGTTTTCTATTTAAGTTAATCATGTTTCCTCCATCCCATAATGGGATTCCCATTAATATAAATTCATGAATAAGTTTGTACTATACAGTTATTTCAGCATTGCAATCACTGCTTGGGAATTCCAAGTCAGCCTAAGTGCAAAAACTGACAGCAAAGAACTACGCCAAGTTGACCAGCCTTCTTAGTGTTGTTGTGTTTTCATGCTTAAAGTTATGTGCAAACATAATAAGACCTCGAGCCGGCTAAAACTTGTTAGTTCGAAATGCATTTCTTTTGTTAATCTATAAAAATACATTTGTATACGATTTCTTATCTCACAAAAACTAGAACAGAGTAAAGTTTATATGACACATAGCAGCAGGGTTCGTAATTGCTCTTTGCTGGCTGCTCTTAAGTGCAACTTCTGCTCACCGCTCGCTCGAGAAATCGTTGCTAAATCTACTGTTTTTTCCGTGTATTGGGTCCGATCTCTAGGTTTTCAGCGCAATAAGAATGCAGTTTTTCAAAATAGTCAAATGGCAGCTTAATTACCTAAATAGACCTGCTTATTATAAAGATGTGTCGATTTAATAGAAATATCGAAAATATCTATAATGCCGATGTTTTTTACAATAAAATATAAATATCGAAATAAAACGTTTTTAATATCGAAATACGACAACTCTACCACAAACCATAAACGCGCCTTCACAAGAGTTGCTACCACTCAAGTTAAAACCATCTGACGCATTCAAGCTAAAAATTTTCTTCTGTCCGTAAACCAACTTTCTTCCACTCTCTTTCAAGAAAGGTGTTCACGAGCAGATAATAGCCAAGCCTCTTTTCTCGCAGGGCTAAGAAATGGATTTTTTTAAGTGTTTTTTGGTGTCTTATGTGGTTAGCATTTCGAATGACAATTGGAACCGTATATAAACTGGCTTTACCGGAACATTTTCATTGATTTTCCTCACTAATGTCAAGTGCACTAGGCTCACCCCTTAGAATGGCTCGTCTATTAGGGGTGTGCAAAGTGGACAGTGGCTTTACCTAAGCATTTCCCATACTGGGATACGTTACGTAAGAATTTGCCCACTACATTTTAACTTCTTCCAATTCTGGTCGCAATTTCTCTTTGGCACAAATCGCATTAATTGAAATCACTTATCCTGCACTGTTCCATCTCTGTCAGGCACTTGCCCCTGCCCGTTTCGTAAATTATTGTCTTTATCTAAAAAATTATTTGTGAACTATTTCAAGAAGAATAAATTCAAAGCCAACTAATAAATTAACCATTACTTGTTGCATTTTGTTAAAAAAAAAAAGAATTAAAAGTGTGATTAACCTTCACTGGATTGGTAAAGATGTGCTAATATATAATATAATGGAAGCACTGCGAACATATTCAAGTGAGGTAGAGTGTATTTAAAGTGAAAGACAGTTCGAATTTTGAGAGTGAACTTTCGATTAGTGTTGGGTAGAGGTTGAACATGTTCACTTGTTTTTTTTTTTTTTTTTTTTAAGTAAGTCAACTCACTCAAATTGTTCACTTGTTCAGTTGTTCTCGTTCACATGATCTAGGTGTTCTATGGGGGTTTCTCTCTCTCTGTCACTCTTAGCAAAAGTTGTATAGTTGTATCATGAGAACGGAACAGCTCACAGAGCAAGGCAGACAGAACAATTCACAGAGCAAGAGATACAGAACAGCTCACAAACCAAGAGATGCTGAACAACTCTCTGAGCAAAAGAGACAGAACAGCTCTTAGAACAACTCAAGAACAACTCAGAGCAAGACAGACTGAACAAGATAGATTGAACAGGATAGACTGAACAAGATTCGCTGAACAAAAATGAACAGTTGAAGAAGCGTACGTTCACTTGTTCAGTTAAAAGAACAACTAAATTTTGTTCACTCACTCGTAAGCAACCCAACACTACTTTCGATGTGGACCCACGACTTAACATGTGTGTGGTGGCTGTATGTTCATTTTGCGATGACGGTTATTATGTTGCTATTGCTAGTTGACGGCTGCAATTCGAACGCTTGCCCAAATCTTCGGATTTTTAACGCTCGTAAACGAACATCTGGCGCACACAAACATATGCATTTGAATTCGCTTGCCTCGCCACTGTATGACCGTGAACCCTGCTGAGATCTTGCGAATTTTGAAATCAAAAGCCACTTTAACAGAAATTACTATTTCAGGTAAAATTGACCAGAAAGCACTTTTTGGCAGAAAAATGAAAGAAGAAAAAAAACAATGTTTCAATAATCAATTTAATTAGCGAATTAGCAGAACAAAAACTCGTACTTTAATCAGACTAAACGGAGTCTAGCCCGGTCGCATGCATCAGCAGCATCCTGTTCCTGTACTCGATATCAAGTACACTCGATGGACCAGCAGCTGGAAGGACTCTTCACAGTTTATAGCTCCAAGTGGCAGTTGGCAAGTGCAAGTGGAAAATATTCTGGAGCGCACTCTACTTCAACTGATTACGCTGTGTTTTCCATGCAAGCACTCCGACACTCTCTCACAACGACCCCACCCCTTCCCAGGGTATTGGCCAGACATATCGGTAAATACTTGAGAATGCCAGTTATGAAGCAATTTGATTAAATATCTAATTAAAGTGCAGCTCGAGGCATTTTAATCTTGAGAATTTTAAATTTGATTAAATTCCAGCGTCCAATTAAGCGCGACAACTTACAGAAGCCATTCGAAGGACATGCCAGGGACTAATTAAGATTTTGTCAATTACTTATGGTCAAGTGCCACGCCCATGGAAAGGACTGACACAGCATACTGCACACAGTGTGTAAGTAGCCTCCCTCGCCTCGTGTTTGCAATCATTAAAATTAATTTATTGGTTTCATTAACTCGTCGGGCCAAGTCTTTAGCGGAGTCTACAAGAACATTAGGCCAATCCCCCAACTAAAAGTAAAGCTGCAATTTTTTCCTCCTCTCGGTTCGAAGCCAAATGACAAAATGTCCACACATTTTGTTTCATTTTGTGTGGCTGCCATGCCAAAATCCGTTGAAAGCATAAGCCAGAGAACAAAAAAAAAAAAAAGGGAAGCGGTCAAAGCCGTTGCGCTTGGCCAACCAACAATGAAAATATAATGTCGTTGGTGGTCCACAAAGGAGAACTTGGCGCTAAATGAAAATGGACTAGAAATAATCTTCATTAAGGCTTAAGCAACAAGTACACACACACAGAGTACATATGTGCCATCCGTAGATGCTTTAAAGTACTCAAAGCTCGTCTTTGTCTGGAAAGTTTTTGTACTAAGCAAACTCAATGATATAAAAGAAAATATGGAAAAACTTGAACAATCCACTTGAATTGCACAGCAGAGAAAATATTAAATTTCATGCCTAATTTGAATTATTTTCAGAAAGCTTTAGCATTGTCCCAGAACAACGAAGCGTACAACTTGCGCAGAGTCAAAAGGTCTCAGCAGCTCAAATGAAGTGGGTCAGAATTCATGCTTTAAAAGCAAATAATCCAAGCGAAGAATAATAGTTTGGTCAAACAGCTCTCGGATGTCTCGTGCATTCAATAATTGCATTCAGCAGAACACTTTGACCCCTGATCAATATTATATTTCTGTGAAATTTACTTTTAAACACAATTTGAATTTGGTTTTCTTGACCGTCTTTATCTTTTATGAAGGCGTTGATTCTAGTATGTCATTTTGATAAAGTCAAGTAAAGCTTAAGGCAGGGATGCCAACCGGTACTGACGTGAACAGAACCAAACCGCAACCGAACCGCTTATTTCAGCTCATATACCCAAACGCAAACCGAATCGGCGTACTTTCGACAGAACCGAAAACCACAAAGAAAAACGGTTCGGTTCTGGTCGGTTCTATTCACTGGCGAGTTTTAAAACGTATATATAAGTTGTATCCCTTCTGATAAGCTTTATCCTCCTTTTAGCTAAATTAAGTTTCGCTGATCAACCCTCTATTGCGTAGACCACACATAGACCGAATTGATCATTAGCGATGAGGGATGGCTGAAGTCTTTTATCTCCTGCAATTGCCCCCCGAAATCTTAATATACCTGTCATCTGACTGTATTCTTTTCTTGAAAGTTGCTAATTAATATAAGTTTGCATCCCATATCCTCTTTGGGACGATATTCTCAATATTTTATAGTGCTTCCTCACCCGAATCCAACTTGAGGCAGAAAGTTTTTTTCCTGTACAATCTTTGGCGGTTGCGTACGTATTCCTTTCGTACTGTTCAACCTTGAACATGAGACTCGACCACAATCCTAACGTTGCATTACATATCATAAACCTATCATTCTTTGTACCTTTAAATATAATATTTAACCTTTGTCGCCTATGTCATAAACATGCCACTTTTTGTAATAGCATTATATATTAATATCCGCAGTGACAAGGATCAGCCCAGTCCAGCAGACACACCACTTGAAAAGGATCAACCACGGGAACCACTTGAAAATGCCATGCGGCTCCCACCACTTAATATGCATCCTGTGAGGCAATGTGTATTCCTCACAAGAATGCATTTTTATATTTGTACAAACGCAGCTATCTTACAAATACTGCTTTAGATAATTTTAGAAGTTAAGGGATGAGAAGTTCTTAATAAAAAGCAGCTCGCTCACACTGAGCCAGTCAGTACAAATGAAATCTTACAACCGTGCTCAACTAAAAGTGTATAAGTCTGTACACGTACGATTTAATCCAATCCATTTTAAAGCTATTCAAATGTTCTCAAAGAGTTCAATTCACATATTCACTTTCATAACATTACACAGCTCGACAAAGTCAAACTTGTTTTAAAAACCCGGCATAAGGCCCTTACATTATGATGTAAGCATCACCTCCTACCTAGATTTTCAAATAAAGCCTGAGTTCGCGTTCTATGACCTTGACCGATAATTCGTATGCCAGCTATAAGATATAGTAGTCATATTTTAATTAAATTGAGTCAGAAACTTTGGTACATATTCCCACACATTTTGTTATTTGCTGAAGATATTTTTAGAAAAAAAATTTTTTTTATACTAAAGCCAAAAATAAAACTATTTATGACCGATCGTCCCTATGACAGCTATAGGATATAGTAATCCTTGCTCCCTAATTTATAAACATGCGATCTTGAAAGGGATTGAAGTAGGCAAAGTGGAATGATGCAAGCAAGCCTAAATATATTGAATTGTGTACAATATCCCGAAAGTCGAGATTGATTTTTGAAGCTTAAACTAAGAATAAAAAGATTGAAACTACCCCCCGTTTTTTTTTTTTTCTGTAAATGAGTTTATCATTAATTAATGCCAAAAGACGAGAAGTAGGTGAAAATTCGGGACAATCTTGGCAGATAGCGCACAGCATTCGTTCGAGTCACAGCGGAAGTGAAAGGTACAAAAGTCATGGGTTTTAAAAAACGAACTAGTGGTTGGTTTTAGAATTTCACATGCAACACCCACCGAGATTCTGCTCTGGTTTCATTATAAAGGGTGATTTTTAAGCGTTTGTTTATTGAAAATTAGGAAGCGAAAGTGTAAATGGGCGAATTGCTGATAATTAACAATCCATCTTAGACAATTATTTTTCGTAATATTTGGGCTGTACGGCATGAGCGAGCAGGTGGTCCATACGTCTGTTTCAAGAACCTTACCGTTCTATCACCAGTATTCTTTGCTGTCGAATGCAGTTTGGCAGCTGCCTTTCTACATCGGAGTTGTTATAATTTGTTGGGAATCTCAAAATAAGAATCTGTGCATATGGAAGATGTTTAATGTTGCTATTATGAATCGCAGTTTCTCATCTCTAATAAATTCCGTTCGTTCCCATCGAATGTACTCAAAATGATTAGCCCACTTGTGTGTTTTTCTAGAAGAAAGATACAAACTACATGTGTAATGGTTACCTATGCAAATATGAATTCAGCGTTGTTGATCATTCAAAAGTATTGCTCTGAGCGATGACTCATTGCGAGAGTGTGCTTTATGCAACTGTCAGGACTGTCTATATCTAAGCAATGCACCACCCGCCATCTGTCCCACCCGTTTGATGCATTGCACTTTGGCGTGTTGCTGACGCCACGAGTCCTGCCGCAGTGCATTTGGCAAATAAGAAAAATTGCATAAATTTCATTAAACTCGAAATGTCAGGCAAGTGTCGTGCATCCTCGGGACTCCATCCGCCGCCGCCGCCTCCGCCCCTGTCTGGCATACAGCCTGGTCATATTAAAAATGGTGCACCGAAATCCCCAAAGTAATTTATTAAGATGCTTCATGAGCTTTTTTTTTTACGCGCCGTTGACTTCACGCCATTAAAATCCATGGCACAACCTACATAGCGAACACATTGTACATGCAAAAGCAGCATAAATTTCCAGCGCAACAGCGAGGTGACATTCTGCTCATTGGAGTAGCGCATTGTTTAGAGTTGGCAGTCCACCACCCCCCCTCCGCCACTCCCTGAGAGCTCGACTAATGCAACAGCTGCCAGTGGTTCGAGCATTCATCGTTAGCTTCTTGACATTTATATGAGATTCTGGTCTGGCCTTAGCCATTGGGCTTTGATTGCAATTCGCAGTTTTTGTGGCCAAGGCATTGTCATAAATTATTTTGCATTGCTTTTGTGTGAGTGTTTGTGTAGATTTGAAAATCGTAAATCAACTCGCCTTGGCTTGGGCTTTGGCTTTGGCTTGTGCTCACCCCTCTGCGTATGTGTGATATTTCATAAGCGTGTCCTGAATTCTAATTACCTTTTGCTAAAGGCATAAATTTCATTTTTAAATTGCTTTTCAAACTTTTAACACACACACACTCAGCCGTGCACAGCATCAAATAATAATAACAATCATGTTTAAAATTAGCTGATAATGTTAATAATTAAATTCGGCCATATATTAAACGCATTGCCATGCAAATTTAATGCTAAGCCTCATAATAATAGGCCTTGCCTCTATTCATTTTTATTATTGAATAATTTAAACGTTTCCTTTGTCATGCGCCCTGCACTTGATTCCCCTTTTATTTTATTTGCCACGTAAATGCCATAATCCACGTTATGCAGTTTAGCGTATCAATTACCGCGCTTTTGCCAGCCGCTGCAGCAAAAACTCGTGCGTAAATAAAATATATGGCGCAGTTTTCCTGTTTATGACTGAGCAGCGAAATGAATTTTGCAATTTTTATGCGAAAATATTCATATTTAAATTTGAACATATTGCACCGGAGCCTGGGAGAATAAAAAATGCAAAGCTGCCAAAACAAAAATTGATTTGAATATGCCAAGCGGTAAGCATCAGTAGAGCGGTGAATAATATTAAAACTGGCCAGGACCACCGTTGACCAATGACGACATGAAAAATTCATTCACCGCCTTGCCACCCCCAAACAATTGTGCGACTCTCGAATCTCGCTTGAGCTTACTCAAATACAAAACGAAAGTATTAAATAAACCTTCCAGATTTTGTTGATAACACAGCTCACTATTCTCTCACTCACTAAGAAATCCCATATATATTCACATAAATTATTGTTCTTGCGAATCGTTACGAATTCAACAACTTTTCTAGGGGTTAAAGCTTTGTGACAGCTACTCCACTGTTAAATCCCAGATATTGTGGGTAGCCAAAAATAATATTTTCATCTTTAAGTCGTTTTGTGTAATAAACGCAAATATTATTTTCCATGACGGGAAAAGTGTTGAATTGATCGTTTTACTCAGTTCAATTGTTCACTTGCTCATTGAATTATGGTAACCTTTTTTGATCACTAAAACTAATTGTAATTCTTTTTGATTTATAAGCCCTAGTACCAATGCAGCATTAGCTTTTTATATCTTAGCTACCTTAGTAAACAAAATCGCGTGTTAAAGAATAGCTGAGCCTGTTGTCTCTGAACAAAAAGAACAACAAAGTGTTTCAGGCACTCACAAGAGATTTATTGAGCTGAGTAAAGAAACAACAATATGAACAGTCAATGAACAATAAGTCTCAAAACAGGTCACTTATAAGAGTCACTGAACAAGAGTTACAGAACAAGAATTACAGAACAAGAGATACTGAACAGCAGTCAGTGAACAAAAAGCAAGAATAACTTAACAAGAGTCCAAACCCTCTGAACAAGTGTCACTAAACAAAAGTCATTGAAACTCACTAGAAAAACGGCCTTGAACAAGACTCATTTTAGAGGAGTCAGTAAACAAGATTCAGTAATCAAGGGTCACAAAACAAGAGTCACTGAACAAGAGTCACTAAACAAGACTCACTATACAAAAATCAATGAACAAGAGTCACTGAACTAGAGTCACTAAAGAGTCAAGAGTCACTAAACAAGAATCACTTGACAAAAATCACTGAACAAAAGTGTTTGAACATGCATCACTAAACAAGACTCACTGAACAAAAGTCACTTAACAAGACTCACTGAATAAGACTAACTGAACAAGCCTCACTGAAAAAGACTCACTTAACAAGACTCACTGAACAACAGTCAGTGAACAAGACTCATAGAGCAGGTGTCAATAAACAAGAGTCACTGAATAACAGTCACTAAACAAGACGCACTGAACAAAAATCACTGAACAACAGTTACTGAACAATATTCACTGAACAAGAGAGAAAGTCACTAAGCAATAGTCATTTAACATAAGTCACTAAAGAAGACTCACAGTCACTGAGCATTAGTCACTTTACATGAGTCTTAAAACAAGAGACTTATGAAAAAAGAGCTACTAAACAAGATAGAAAGAAGACACTGAACGCGAGTAACTAAACAAGCTTAACGGAGCAAAAGTCACTGAAGATGAGTCACTTCAGTTTAGTAAACTTCTCAGTTTTGACCAATCCTTTTACATGTTATCTGCTACAGTGAGAACTCGAAGTCATGCCCAAGCATTCTCAATATTTTTTGGCAGCAGGTATATCGAGCAGTGTGATCCACTCCCAAATAGTTTAAAAATACCACCAACTTCAATTTTCGGCTTAATTATACCCTTGGTATTATAATTTTGCCCACAAGCTTGCAACGCATAGAAATATTCATTTCCGACCCCATAAACTATATTATATATTCTTGATCAGGGCGACGAGCTGAGTCGATCTGTCTGTTTCTACTCAAACTAGTCTTTCAGTTTTGAAGCTATCGAGCTGAAATTTTGCACAGAGTCTTCTTTTTACTGCACTCTGCTAATATGTAACCGACCGGATCGGATAACTATAACTTATAGCTGCCATAGGAACCAAACTGGGTCTTAGTGAGAAAAGCATTTTTATTTTTAATTTTAGCGTCCTTAAGCTCACTGATTACGAATTTTATATGCTTTTAAATAAATACGCAAATTTTGGTCGAAAGCGGATGACTATATCTTAAGGCTGCCATAAGACCGATCGTTTGGAAAATGAGTCTTAGTGAGAAAAGCTTTTTTGTTTTCAATTTTATGGTTCTTAAATTCGGCGCTGGTTAATTTAATAGAAGTCAGATGTTTATCTGTCGGAAAATGGGTTTTAGTTAGATAAATGTTTGATTTTGTTGTAAGCGTTCTTAAACTCTGACATTTCAAAACCAGCATTTGCAAGGGTATAAAAACTTAGGCACAGACGAAGTTAGCTTGGCCTTCTCGTTTTCTCTTAAGTCTGGTCACACTAGACTTATATTCCAAGTTGAAATATGTGACTAAGGGCCGATTTCTCATTTTCAGAATAAGTGAGAAATAGCTGTTTGGCAAGTAACGCTATGCAACAGATAAAGTCCCACATAACCAAATTGGATTACAAAACCTATTTATAAACTTATCTAAAACGTTTACATAAGAATGACAAATTCTGTAATAAAGTGGTAGCACTTCCAGTGAAAATCTGGCTGTGTCATTTTATGTTGGTTAAAAGTTGGTCTGTCATCTGAAAATATGGAAAACACAACAAAATGGCAACGTGCTAGGAATTTTACAGACGAGGAGGTATGGGAACTAGTAGCGTTAGTTGAGGATAGCAAGAATGTCATCGAGAACAGGAAGTCAGATGCGGTCATTTGGAAAGAAAAGGAGCAATCATGGGGAAAACTGGCGTTCACTTACGCTAGCACGACCGAAATTCAGCGCACTGCTCCGGTTATCACGGGATGAACCAGGCAATCTTGCAACCACATCTTGCAAAAATAACTGCGCTAGATACTGCTTGTACATTTATCGAGAAATATTACTTTCTGTTACGGTATATCTCGGCATGGTCACGGCCTGGGGAATGAATCCGTACATGGGTGCAATCAATAGCTCCCATAACCTTCGGGAATTTAGCAATTTTATAAAAGTGTCGAATGACTTCAGTGGGGTCCTCAAACTTAATGTAACTGCTGTGGAATGATGCAATGGCATAGGAAAATTCTTTCACTACCCGAAATGCTGTAGCTATGCTCACTCCACAAAAGTCCCCAACAAAAATTAGGAAATAAGTACAAGCATAGAATCTCAATGCTAAAAGCAGCTTCTTCATTGGAAACAAGGAACATTTTATAAAAAAAGGGATTATGTTAAGTTTGTTGATGGTACAAACCGATAAGTTTTTGTTAAAAGGAGCAGACATGTAGATTTTGAAAGTCGAAATCTTGTTATGAATACGAAATCTTACATGTCCTCAAAGAAGTTCGGCCTTGGATTGTATTGTCTTCATCAGATGCTTCGCGTAAGTGAATTCAAATTAATTTTACATATTGTATTGCTCACAAATTCATAACCCACCCCAAATATTAAGTCAATTTGCAGTGAATGAGAAAAAGTGAAATGCCTATCTAACACATAGTGGCTATCTGGAGGTCGAAGTGGCAGATAGCTTATGATGCAATTAGTAGGCAATGGACTCGAAATTTCACTATTTGTTGGATTATCCGTTACATAGCAGCTATCTGGAAGAAGAGAAATCGGCCCTTAATAAGCTAAATTAAGTTCGTTTGATAAAATTATTCCTGAACCCCGGTTCGAACGTCAACGTAGCTTCAGCCACACATTTCATTAACAAAAGTGACTGTAAAATTCCCTTTTAGGACACATTTTGGCTGTGTAGGCTGTTTGGCACTTCTCCGGTGGAAAAGAATCAGTCGTATTATATCGTGAATTGCGTAAAAAAGTAAGAGACTTGCATCGCTTGCTGTTGCCACCTACATAATGGTTGAAAGTATCCGAACTTTTTCAATTGGCTCCCCAAAATTCAGCTAATTTTCATATATTTTGGTGCTGCAACTCAGCCCTATAAATAGTTTAAGTTAATGTTCCCCAGAGCATGCCCAAATGCGGTACATTTGCGCGTTGATTGGCGTGCGAACATGAAGTCCCACAAATATTTACCCCTGTTCGTTGGCCATGTCTGGTTTTAGTTAATAAATTACTAGAATGTCGCAGGCAACATTGCTTGATTGTGGTCCTGGACTCGGTACAATAAAACGAGTAAAACAACAGCCATGATAATATAATTTTGGGTGCATTTTTCAACTCATTTTGGTGGTGAGCGACAGCTGTAACAGCACCAGCAACAGCAGCAGCAAACTAAATATATGTTGGACAGGCGTTGAAATTAGCAAAAATGTTTGTAAAATATGCCAACAACCCGAATCGCCTTCCCTTGTGTGCCCATGTAGGTACGTACAGGCGCATGGTAAATATTTTCTAAAAGCCGCCACACACACGGACGCCCACGCACGCAAACGAGCGCCATTGTTGAGTCCGTCTCTTTTGACATAGTAATAAATTTTCAGGTTTATTTATTATTCCGCCGCACGTCATTGATAATTAAAAATAAATCAATTTTTAATGGCGCTCTTTTCAAACACTGGGCCTTGTGCAAAATATGGGTTTTCCGGGTGACTGGCCAGCTCGGTTGCCGGGTTGGCTTGACGCAAAAGCAATTAGTGCACGTTTAGAACTCAACTTTAATAAGTGGGACCGGTAATTTCACTATCATGACTCTACATGCGTTTGCGATTCATCACATGTTAAATATAGGTAAGGATCAGAGAAACAAATGCGTAATGTGCCACACAGATCGTTTGTCCAAATGGGCGTCACGTTGCTGCAATCATTAGGCCTTCGGGGAGGAGAGGGCGCTTATTTGGCAGCAACAAATAGTCCAGCGCAAATATGCCACACATTGTGAGTGCGTGCTTGATTGCTACATGGACAAAAATTTGATGCGTTCAGCAGAATATTTGCCAATTGTCTTGGTCCCCACAGATGCGTGTAATGAACTCTGGCCTGATTGAAGGTCTCGTCCACGTCTGGCGTCTTAATTCGTTTATTTAAATGTTTGCCTTGGCACATGTCTGCACTTTTTATGGCCGCCACCCTGTACTGGTATATCTAATAACCGAGCCGCAGTCCCCGGGTTATTTATATGCACGCATAAATATCAACGGCAAAAGCCTGACCACAGTTAACTTGGTAACCGCAGCAAATGGCATAAAAGTCAACATGCTGAACAGCAGCTGGAAAAATATGGCCCAAGATGTGTGTTGGTGTGTGCGTGAGCAGTGACTTTTCATATCTGGCCGAGCTATAAAGTATAAATTACGGCAAATGTGTTATGCAGCGAACAGGGAACAACGGAAACGACCACACAGCCGCCTCACGCACAACTAACTAACAACTATTAAGCCTCTGTCTCTGACTCTGAGTCGGCTTGGCTCTCCGGCTCTGGTTTCGACTTCATCTCTGGGTGAAATATGACCCAAAGACAGCGCCAGTAATCAACATGCGTGGCACTGTATACATTTTCAACATACGCTATGCTATTTTTCCGGTGATTAAGTGTGGATAAGTCCATAAATTAACTCGAACACACGCTTCCATTGAATGGCGGACAAAGCGAAGCATGTGAATGTGCATACATATTATATACAAATACAAGGTGCGTCCCAAAGTAAACTGGACTCTTTAAAACTAGATTGATTTTGGTACATGCAATTTTCCCTAAAGGAACAAGTGTCAGCCATAAATGGAACTAATTAACGCAGTCACTGACAAGAGCGTAGCCAGGGGTCCAGCCGCCCACCACAGCATTTTAGACTTTGATTCATTTATATGTTAATTTGTCAGAATTTATTTTTAAAATTGTTTCCCATTTCGTATCAAATGCATTTTATTTAATGCTGAAATATAGAATTAAAGACAGGTTTAAGAAACGTTAAGGCAGTGCTGCGGCACCACAAGGGACAATTTTTAAAAAGTTATATATATTGAGTATATACCCAACATCTATGATCACTTAAATTTTCATAAAGATCGGTTAATAAATTTGTAATTCATAATATAAATGTTTTCAATTAAATAGAAATAAATAAGAGAGCTTGTGGTGGTGTTGGACTTGCCCAGTCGCAGGATCAAAAATATGGACAAATAAGCCCACATAATGACAATTTTGAATAATATAGGTTATGTCGGCTAACCACAGATTGTTGGACGTCCAGGGTCACAGAAGGGTACATTACAGTTACTTGCCATTTTATAAAAAACAATTTTCAATTACAGTCGGTAGTTCTGTCTACGCAGAATCTAACATTCACAAATCATACGGCAACCAACATATCAGAAACTCTGCTAAGTATATTGACACGAGAAAGTTAAAACAGTTGTAACTGATAATGACGCAACTATGAAGAAAGCATGTGAGTTACTAAAGCATGATCACTTACCATGCTTTTCCCACTCGTTTAACTTACTCGTAAAGGATACTTTAAAATGGTCATGTCTTAAAGGTATTTTGACCAAGTGCAAGCGCATTGTCGCTTACTTGAAGTCAAGCGCAAGGCTTTAACAGCCGCAGGTCGTTGAAAGTAGGTGGAACTGCGCATAAAAAAATATACAAATATTATTTTTAACTTATATGTAGTATTACTTTCAGAATTATCGAAGACATCGATGTTTGTCAAACATCGGAAACATCGATGGATGCGAACATTTTTCACCTTCAGCAGCTATTGGCGTCAGCGGTAAAGTAACTAGTATGGAAAATTGGTCTCAAACTTTGCCGTTCGAATTCGGCGTTAAATTGTAGGTTTCATTTCTTTTTCACGAGATTGAGAGAAGCTGGGCTTGTGGCCCTTTCGGCTGTGTAAAGCCAAATCTTCTATACAATTACAGTGAATCAATAAAGTTTTGGCACGCCTTCATTTTCAAAGTTTGTTCCTAAATAAATTTGTTTATATTTAACTTAAAAAAATTATAAAGATGTAATATTCAATTGTTCAACATTTACATTTGATTTCATTTTCCAAAGGAGGGACCAGGGCCAAGCTTCTCTCAATATCTTGGCTTGTGTGCTTATAATTTTTACCACAAGAGAAAAATGGGACCACCTACAACAGTTTAACTCCGAATTTCATGGCTAGTTACTTCACAGCTGGCCCCAGTAGCTGGTGAAGGTGACCGGGTGTGTAAAAGCTTTTTTCTAAAGAAAAAAAAAACTTTTTCAATTAGATGGTCCGAGGCGGGATCGAACTCATAACCTTTCCGCACCAGCAGCCACACATACTACTGGTGCGCCACAACCCGGCACAGTTTCTTATAGTTTAGTTGAAAATTGATAATAACTAAACAAGGCACGATTTTTAAGTCAAAAAAGGATTGGCACTCATATAATATTCAATGATTTATGTCGAATTTTGGAGCTCTTAATACATGGTTAAGCCTCCCTTGGCCTTAATAACAGCTTCTAAACGTCTATGCATACACTGCGAAAAAAATCAGTCTAAAACCAAGATTGTAATCTTGAATCGCGACGAAACGGAGTCAGAATTAGACAGAGACGAGATAATCTTAACCCAAAATTATAATCTCAATTTAAATCTTAATCCAACAATATTGAATTAAGATCGTTTATACTTGACTTTAAGATGAATCAATCTCAATTTTTAATATGAAAAAAAAAGACAAAAATATATTAAGAATTTTTTATTTTTAGGTAATAGGTGGGAAAGGGAGATGGTGTGGTTTTGGTTGGTTAAGTTAGTTTGTTTTAGTTTCTAATATTTTCGGCTTTCTGAAAAACTTATATAAATTGTAAATTATTAATCCGGCAATACTGGGACTTTAACTCAGTACCTTCTCGAGCGTCAACTGTTAGTCTCAACCAGCTGCAGCATAAAGGCAGAGATTTTTGAAGCCTGAGCTCTTATACCGCAACTGGCCGCGCCCAACAATTGACCCCCGACGGTCAAATCGGGTTATCGGTCGTGCCAATGCTTCAACTATGCGTTTATTGAACGAAGTGTAATGAACACGGTATATACATAGTTGTCTGCGAGCGCTTCTTCTTCGATGCTCAGCTAAACAGGTCCTTGGGGAATGTGAATGCCGGACGGGACCCGTTAAGGGGGCTAGCAAACAGTCGGATGGAGGGTTCTTGGCAAACACTAATCCCACCGCATTACAATAGTTAAATTTTTTAGAGTCCCTGATATAAGCCTAATACTCCAATCATTGTTATTATTTGAAGATACTATTAACGCTACTTTACACGACTTTAATCAAAAAGACAGAAAGGATGTCGGATACATTAATCAGATCAAAGGCACTCGAGCTGTTGGAGATGCGAGGCCGGCGTCTAAACCCTCCCTCCATGATTCACTTTCGCCGTTGATCATAGTGAATCCCTAGCCAAACGTGCCTTTAAACTTTTCACCCCATCACCAAAGGAATGCCGAACCTTAGTATTTCATTTTTTCAAAGCATTACAAAATTTATTTCAAGGATTTTAAATTAAACTGGGAATTTCAACTTCTACGCCTATTTAAATTTTATTGGAGCGCGATTATACACTATCTATTGTATGCAAAATTATATACTAACAAAACATTCCAGAGATAATAAAACAGAAAAATTACTTGTCTTCAGGAATAGATTAGCAATTAACTTATAATTCTTTTAATTCAATTTTAAAACGGAGTCCATTCAACCCAAAAGACTGGTAACTCTGGATTCTATGCAATTTAGTCGATACTTTGCTTGTGCGTACATAGTACGATTCTGCGATCACTATAATATTTTAGTTACCCGAGATTTGAATACAAAGCATTCGTAGTAGCTGTCGCTGAAAGCGCACTTAGCCATACAGGTGACGATGAGAGCTCTCCTCGATTCTGCTGCTGGGGAGGTTACAATATTATATAAATTATGATCTGGGGCAACTAAATCTTCGATCCAATTATGACCGTGACGAAAATGTTGTGTGAGATTCCAGAAAATTGTTGGGTTGAGTTGACTTCATATGTTTCTTGCGCTAGAGTAGCATTATGGATGCCTCAATTTAGGTCAACCGCTTATATTCATATAAAAGCCAAAGGGAAACCTTATAGCTGGCTTTCGCTTGTCCACTGCGGTTAACTCCGGTATTCTCCGCCTACACCCGCATTTGCAAGTGTTATTTATCGGCTCTTTCCTTCGCTAAACACACATCTTGAAATTGAGGGTCTAGACTGCTTGCGACACCTTACGACTTGCTAGCTCGATCTTATAGCAGCGCTGCTAAGTCGGCCTGGCAGTGGCGACGCCAACCCCAAGTGTTTGCGTGCTCCTGGCCAAGATTCCAATACAAATGATTGCCGAAGGAAAACCAAAATTAAACCTGGATGGACAGACAAATTAGTTGCTGGCGCTAGCCTCGTACAACACTCCTGTGTGCTCCTTGGCTAATATTACCTTGCGCTGCAGTGGGTGGGATGTTTAAAATTGGCCCCCAAAGCCCGTCAAGAGTTTCCAAAGTAAACTGTTTATGCCTATTGAAATTAGAGGTTACGCATAACATAAGGGTCATGTTCGATAAGAATTACATTCAATATTTACCCTTTTAAATTCTATCAAATTCCCAATGCACACAAAAAGGAGATTCAGACCACCAAAATAACAACAGTAAGCACTCTGTGTTGTTGTATCAACACGATTGATTAACAAAAAAGTCAATTTGGCGAAGGATGGCACTGGAATTTGCGGATTAACAAAATTTTACGTCTGATCGTCAACGAACGAAAAAGGAAAGAGAGCGGAACTGGCAGCCATCTTTGGTAAAGTTGCCGGACAGTTGCAAGCTCAGGGTTGCTAATCGATAGATTGGCTTGCTGCTTGATGAGTCTTAGGGGCCTGTACACGAGCAGGGCTTTCATTCTTGACCATTTTATTTATAAAAACAGTCGCGTTGCGAAATGCTTTGAAAATTGCAACGACCATTACAGAAGAGGTCGTGGTTCGAGTCCCAGGAGGGCACCCCTCCACCCTTTTAGCAAAATAAATCTATAAATATCAAAAAGCAACAGGCAACTGATAAGTTGCCAGATGATAAATTTTGTTTTTTAAGATTTCTAAGCTTATTTCATGGTTTTCCAATCTTGTTTTAATAAGCTTGCAAGGTTCTTGAAAACGAGATTTTTAATCTAGATTTAGATTTAGATTGATTTTTTTTCTCAGTGTACTTTCTACTAAGTTGGGAGTCTCTTCTGGGTATATATTTGCTCATTCTGTCAATTGAGCTTGCTTTAATGAATCCTTTAATGTTATGTGATGCTTCCGAATTTTCCTTTCCAGTAGGTGACAAGTATGTTCAAGGAGATTCATGCCTGGTTACTCTGAAGGCGTTTTTATTTGCTTGCAATGATTGATTAGCCATTCCTGACCCAGATATTTTATTGAAACAACCACTGCTGTCCATTAAAGCCCAATTTTTCAAAACTGTGTACCAAGTTTTCACTTAAAAGGTTCACATAATATATATTCTACATTTTCACGTCTACAAAAACTATAGTTTTTTACATTTCCTCCGCCTTGCTTAACTGTTTTAATGACTGCCCATTTTTCGTGTTATCCATCTGAACCGAATAGTTTAAACCAGGGCAGCAAATCGGTTTTGAGCCGAACCGGTTCGAACCCGGAATTCCGGCTTTTTTTTACAGTGAACCAAACCCTGAACCGAACCCCGAGGACGAAAATAGATGAACCCAAACCCGTTCCGAACCCAAGCTTTTGGTTCGGTTCAAAAAAAAAAGATTATACACATTTAAATTTATTTGGGTACCCTTCTATGTACGTAACAGCAGACTCGACAGTTAGAAATTCGGAAAGTCGTTAAGCCAGACTATGATACACTTTGCACATGCGAAAGTGAATATATGTATACACTTTAGAGGGTCAGAGATGCTTTGTTCTGGCGGTTTGCATTTGGCATCTGCACAAATATTCTTTGTACCTTTGGTACAGAACATAAGCAGACACTAAATCAGAGAATACTGGGAGAAATTTGTCATCTTATACATACACATATCGAAAAACTTCATTACCAGCTTGCCATGAAGCTTTGCCTGCTTTGACTGCCCCCCTACACCTCTTCCCTACAAAAACTTCATGAGGAACTTCATGAAGTTTGCTTCACCGTGTAAATGCGTACTAACAATGTATCTAGGCTTCAAGTGTATACCTATTGTATTGTTATTTTAAATATATTTGGAAAAACGTGCAACGAACCCAGGGTCGAACCAAAACCAACGCCCAAAAAACCTCGAACCTCAGATTTCCGCACCTTAACCGTTGGTAAATTTTGGTTCGAAGCAGCAAAACGAAGGTTCCGAAAAATGTTTTGGGCTTGCAGCCCTGGTTTAAACTTGAATTCCTCACAAAAATTTACGATATTGCAAAATGATTCCGGCTAATTAACATAAAGTTTGGCGAACTGTAAGCTCTTTTTCTTATTAACCATTGACATGAATGTTTCACGCTGAAGTACTCGTCCAAGATACCCCGCTCCACACAGCGCATTCCTCCCAGTTTGTGGATGAAAGGTTGCTTCTAAGGATTCCTGAATTTGAGAGCATAATTTCACGTCCGAAATTTTTATACTCTGTACCGAAGGTACATAGAGTATATTAAGTTTGTGCAAAAGTATGTAACAGAGAGAAGGAATCGTTTCCGACCCTATAAAGTATATATATTCTTGATCAGCATTAACAGCCGAGTCGATATAGCCATGTCGGTCTTTCTGTCTGTCTGTCTGTCCGTCCGTCCGTATGAACGAAGAGATCTCAGAGATGGTAAGAGATAGAGGTTTGACATGTATGGGACATATATTTCTTATACTTGCAGGCAGATCAAAACTTTTTTAACATAAAAATCGTTTTTTTTTTTTTGTTAGTTATCATCAATTTCCAACTATTTGGAAAATTAAATATTTTTTTTTTGGAAAATGAAATCAAATGCTCCATACATAAATGAAAACAACAACAGTCACAAAGGAATAGCAGTTGCGCTTTCAATTGTTCTCACTACATTTCTGCTTTCATGATGAACATGCGTGGGCGTTCCCTGCAAGTAGTACCAAGAACAAGAACTACATGTGGTCAAACATATTTGTGAGGGTGGGTGTGTGTGCCGGTACCATTATTCCCTTCGCTTAGTGGAAAATATTTGACTTTGTAGATGAAAGTTACTAAAGGGCATTAAGTCCTTTCGTTTACTAAAAAAAATAATTTTACAAAAATCGGCAACGTGTAAAAGGATCTTAAAGGCTTTTTAACTCATTTACACTGATTGAAAGAGAAGGGTTTACCGAAACCGCGAATGTGGGAAACTAAGTAAAGCTCTTGTCTAATTTTAACCCTTGAGAATGGTCCTTAAAAAAATAAAAATTGTTTATTTTTGTAAAAAATAATTGTCGGATCTGCTTGAAAGTATTATAGGATATTTTCAAGACCCTCAGCAAATTAATTTCCTGACGGTATACAGTACTCTTAAAATACCAGAATTTGAAGAAGAACTTAACATATTTAAGATCATGTGGAGAAAAGTACACCTTACTGTAAAAACCTTCAATTTTGCTTTTCTATTTTGAACATAACTATCGTAGTATAATTATATTCTGTGAAATTGGCAATCTGCTGGGATAATTGTTAAAATCAACTATTCATCCAAATTGTGGGAAAACAAGAGCTCAGAACTGCACAGCAAACACTAGTTATTAATTATATAGGTATAGAGCAGCAAAACACCTTCACTGATCAAAATCATTCAGGAATAACCTTTCATATTTATTGTGTATGCCTGAGCTTTTCTTTCTTCTTTGAACTTGACAATTATAAGGGCCAAATGTGTTCTGTGTGCATGTGTTCTGTGAATCTAGCAAACTGTTAGGATAATTGCAAAATCAACTATTCAACCAAATTGTGGGAAAAAGGGCAGAGAACTGCACTTCTAACACTAGTTATTAATATAAAAGCTTCATTATACAACAGCAAAACACCTACACTGAAAAAAATCAGTTAGGAAGCGCATTTTAAATTATGTGTGAAAATCTACCGCAAAAGGAAATCAGCCATAATTTCTTTTCAGTGTACAAAGCGAGTATATAAACGAATGACCAGCATGAAAAATCCACACAGTTATAACTGGACATTGGTGCAACTGGACAACTACTGCAATGTTTTCCGAGGACATGCGACCGTCTCGAGATGCATTCAAGTACTTTGAGTACGGCATGACATCTGTCGGTTGGTTGCCGGGCAAACGCTTCTTCATAGCATTAAGAGTGATCATGCTGTTTGTATTAATCTGTCTGCCCCTGGGAACGGTTATCAACTATGCGAAGGAAATCGACAGCTATACACCAGGCGAATTTCTTACATCAATGCAGGCTAGTGTCAACGCTTTTGGCACCCCGGTGAAGTGTGTTATTGTGTTGCTCAATATATGGCGGTACCTTGAGGCCAAGGAGCTGCTTAATCGACTGGACGAACAAAGCTTCGAAAGGGCACAACGCTGTCAGGTTAATTATGGTATTCGAAGGTGCGATTTGATCTATCTCATCTACCAGGTTATCTACTCCGGCTATATTATATCTACGTATTTCACTTCTGCGCTCAATGGGGTGGCACCCTGGCGTATTTACAACCCCTTTGTCAATTGGCGCGAGAGTACACGGAGTCTTTGGATAGCATCTACGGTGGAGTTCGTCCTAACGTTCTTCACCGGCATTCAGGAGCAATTGACAGACGTCTATCCACTCTTGTGCGGTACCATAATGCGTGTTCACATCAATATGCTGCAGCAGAGAGTACAAAAACTGCGTACCGATCCCACCAAGAGTGAGCGGGACAGCTTTGAGCAGCTAGCTCAGTGCATTGCTAATCATCAGCTAATTCGAGGGTGAGTAATAGCTCGAGATCAAGATCTTGAATCAATTTGATTCTTATTTTCAGATTTGCTAACGTAATTCGACCCATCATATCCCGCACCATTTTTATACAGTTTTTGCTAATTGGCGTTTGTTTGGGCTGCGCATTGGTCAACCTATTGATCTTTGCCGACTTCTGGAGCGGAGTGGCCACTGTGGCGTATATAGCTGGCTTGATGGTTCAGACATTTCCCTTTTGCTACACCTGCGATCTGATCCGCAATGACTGCGAGATCTTGGCTGTGGCCATATTCCAATCCAACTGGTTGGGTGCCAGCCGGGCCTACAAATGCACACTGATAAACTTCTTGCAGAGCGCCCAGCAACCAATTGCCTATACAGCTGGATCTATATTCCCCATCTGCATGCAGACTAATATCCAGGTGGGTCAGAAAAACAAGTTTAAGGGATGAAGTTATAAATGTTGGTTTTCATTTTTTAAGGTGGCCAAATTGGCCTTTTCTGTGGTCACCTTTGTGCAGCAACTGAACCTGGCCGAAAAGTTGAGGAATGGATAGTTTTCGAATACAGAAATAATTATTCTTAAAGGCACCTGCACTTTCAATTAGGCGAAACGTAGACCACATCTGTCTTACCCCGACGAGTTTATCTGAACGGACACTGGCATGAAGTGTTACCAAATTTGCTCTTAAATAAGTAGTCTTGGACCGAGTTGCTTTACTCTCTGTATTGACTTATAGCAAATTTTGTATATCTTGAATTCTGCAGAATGGTTTGTGGAGGCGTGGCACCCTAGATTATGATTTGATCCATGATTCAAATTCTATTTTGTATAACACATGCTCCCTAATCCATCGTATAAGCATGATATAATGGTATTCACAATGTTATTCAAAGCTAACTTCGCCTGTGCCCAAGTTTTATTAAGCTTAAGTTGCAGCTGCATTAAGCTGATATTATGAATACGCTTGTTACGCATAGAAGGAAGCATCTCCGACCACACAAATATTCTTTATCAGCATGACGAGTTGAGTTCATATAGCCATGTCTGTGCGTCTGTCCGTCCGTTTGTTTCTATGATCTCCTCCCTCAGTTTTAAAGCTATCTTAACCAAACTTTGCACGAAGTCTTTTGGTACAAATACGCTACACATTTGTCGGAATCGGTCCAATTTTTTAGTTCTTCAAAAGAACGAAAGTGCTGATCCCCAAGTATCCGGAAGGCCAATGTCTGGGCTATACGGCGGGTGTGGTAGGAATTCCCATTTCAGCTTTTCAAGGTATGTTTGATGTTATGGTATCGCATAGTATGGTTAACCATGTCGTGCCTCTGCTCGTATTCTGACCGTTTGTGCTTCAATGCTCGACTCAGACGCATCAATTGAGTTCGGTAGAGTTGCCCTATAATGGTTTCATCCGGTTGTAGCAGCTCATAGAACACCACTCCCAATTGGTCCCACCTAATACAGAGCATGACCTTGCCACCGGCCTCGGCATCGATAACGGCGTTTGGCCGAGCGGCCCGTATGATTTTTTCGCATGGTTGGCACAAAATTTTACATATTCGGAGCACACAAAAAATATGATGTTTACACTTCAACTTCAAGTGTACTTTTCGACACGTGCGCAGAACACATGTTCTAATACATAATTGTCTGAATTTTCTACTAATTAATTGGATGAACATGAACTACTTATTCCGAAAAGTATAAAAAAAAATTAAAAAGCAAGAAATAGAATAAATAAAATAGACAGTGCTACAAATTTAAAAAAATGGTAATATCCTGGGTATTGACATAGCGTACGCTGTGGAGCAGGTCGCGTATGGCACTTCCTCAAACTTGGTTTTCCTAGGGGACCCCCAAAATCTGAAGCTATGGACCAAAATCCGCTTTTCCTTTTTTACCTCAATTAAATAGATATAACGAGCGCATGGACCGTCAGATTGTTTATAAACTTGTCAATTCCGATAGCGACGAGAGCAATCTAATATATTTAATTCAATAGTTTGACTGCTTACAGATGTGGCATTTTCAAATTTTTTTTCGAAATTTCTACTTTGTCCACCACTGGTTTAACTCTTTTATTCTATACGATTTTGCCTTAAAGTTTATTTTGAGAGCCCATTTAATTCTCCGTTGAACAACTGTTGTCCCAATTAATTTCGATACCGTTTGACGAAGTTATTCGCATTTTTCTGAGTACACCTCGGCGATCTAGTATTTTTTTTGAGTATGCTAACATACTCTGAAAACTCTGAACTTTTAAATGTGGCGCCATTGTGACTTGCAGCCTATTGCTCTACGTCGCGACGTGTTAAAGATAAACTAATAGATTTCAATATGAAGCACGAGCTTCTATATTTACAAGGAACAGGAACTAAATGTCCCGGACTACATTGGGAGACTCAGAGGACAACCGAATCGGCTGGCAAGGCAACTACTTCCCAGAAGAAGGATAAATGGTGTCAGAGGCAGAAGAAGACTTTTGAGAATCTTCCCTTGGCAACTTCCAAGGCGACGTATCTGAAGCATAACATCTAACCATACGAACATTAAACTTTTCCAGTACATCGTAAGTTGCTGACAAAAAAGTGGCAAAAAAGATGTAAAAAAAAAAAAATTACAAGGTAAGTTGCAGCAGCTCAGCATGCAAATGTGTAGAAACAAATAACAAACTATAGACAGGACCTGACTATACCACGACACAATACTGGTATAGCGGTTTTGGCGCTTTGCAAGATGACGCATAATGCGAGAGGTTCGAAACGAAGAAAGCTGTAGAAAGGCGCTTTTCATATAGTTTTTCAATTGAATTATTAAATTTATACAAAAAAATTAATACAAAAAACCTGATACAAGTAAGTATCAATTTGATATCCATGAAACATCATTTTAATATTTACGAAAATATTAACTTGATTCTTGAAGTATTAACCCATTTCAAGCTAATGGGTATTTAAATAACAAGAAAGTGTTGACACTTAAAAAATTACAGCGCGGGGCATGTGAGAGCTATCGTGTTAAAATTTTTTCCATAGTAAAGAGGAAGAAACAAACTATAAAAATTAAAGTATAACAGTTTAGTTTTCAGTGGTTTACCTATAGATTTTTACTGTTGAAAATCTTCGATTCTTTCTGTATGGAAAATGTTGACGAGAAGTGCTGACAAATAAAGGAAAATGGGAAAAATTAAAATCGCGCACCCGCACAGGATATCTTGAGGTGTCCTGTATGCAATGGAGAAAAATATACAGCGCTGTGACAATACACCTGACTTTTACACCTGATTTAGTGACAATGGGTGTTAAAAATACCCGTAATTATTTTTGCTATACTTTTTTATACCCTTGCAAAGGGTATTATAATTTTGCCCAGAAGTTTGCAACGCATGGAAATTTTCATTTCCGACCCCATAAACTATATATATCCTTGATCAGGGCGACGAGCTGAATCGATTGAGCTTTGTCCGTCCGTCTGTCTGTCTGTCTGTCTGTCTGTCCGTCTGTCTGTCCGTCTGTTTCTACGCAAACTAGTCTCCCAGTTTTATAGCTATCGAGCTGAAATTTTGCACAGAGTCTTCTTTTTACTGCACGCTGCTAATATGTCGGAACCGACCGGATCGGATGAGTATATCTTATAGCTGCCATAGGAACCATCGGTCAAAAAATGGGTCTTAGTGAGAAAAACTTTTTTGTTTTCAATGCTAGCGTCATAAAACTCGACCATAATTAATATTATATGCTTTTAAATGAATTTGCGAATTTTGGTCAAAATCGGATGACTATATCTTATAGCTGCCATAGGACTTATCGGTCGGAAAATGAGTCTTAGTGAGAAAAAACTTTTCAGTTGTAAATTTTATCTTTCTTAAACTCCGCGATTGTTAATTTAATATGTTTTCAAAAGGATTCGCGAAATTTGGTCGAAATAAGATGTTTATATGTCGGAAAATGGGTTTTAGTTAAAAAATTTTTAGATTTTTATGTAAGCGTTCTTAAACTGTGACATTTCAAAAACAGCATTTGAAAGGGTATAAAAACTTCGGCACAGACGAACTTAGCTTGGCCTTCTCGTTTTTAGCTTTATTCATCATGGAGTTCATTTTAAATTTTGTATTTTGTTTAATTTCTTAATTTTAAAATTTTGTAATTTTTTTAAATTATTAATTTTTTGTTTCTATCAACTTCTATGGTCTTTCAGGCACACTTATCAAAATTTCATTAAAATTGTGCGAGCCAATCTATGGGCAGAGTTTAATGGGTTTACCCAATTCGTAAATTCGATACACAATAGGGTCATTTTGATGATTCCTTTTTTTTGAGTGTACATTGTTCCTTGCATACCTCACAGAAATTGCATTAGCGTTTATAAAACTTTATCAATTATTTGTCGGCTAGAAATACTTTTTGCCAAAATTCATTAGTCGTCTTTACACACCAACAATCTAAGTATCAACGTCATGTAGATTCTGTAGCCCAGTCATTTGTTGTCTAAACGTTTTCAGTTTACATTCACTCTATTTTCATCTAAAAATACGAAATAATATGGCAGCAATAAGCTTTGAAACAGCTATGCAGACAATCGGCTCTCCTACTAGCATAGTTTTGGGCTTTATGGCTTAATTCTTAGCTTGTTCAATTATTAAACACATGGAATGAACATTGGCCAAATTTCGTTACTAAGTTTGCTTAGTTGTGGCAATGCTGTTGCTGAAGGCCATTCTTCCCGGGTAGCAAATTGCTAGAACTTGTTGGGACAACAGCATGTTGAAACATATTTCCACACATTAGTTGGCGCAGTTTTGTATGGACACAGAGACGCACATATGTACATGTTCCCATGAAAAGTTAGCCAACTGACATGCGGGTCTTCGGCTTGTTCTTGTGTGTGTGCGAGTGTGTGTGTTTGGTTGATTGCAGTCGATAAACTTTGTAATTGTTTCATTTCCGGGATTTAAATTGCAAATATGAGGACCTACTAAATTATGCCAAATGGCATACACGCGTACCGAGGCGCACTTCATTACGGCCAAGTCTCGCCCGGAACTAAAGCCTCGTCTCGCCTTCAGCTGTGTCATTCGCTATGTATCCCTCGGCAGGCCGTGTGCGACACAGTAGATTTAACCTAATTAAGAATGTTCAACAGGACACAATGCTTCGAATACAAATGAAATGCCGGGACATGCCCCGAGTGGGCGTGGATGTGGGCGCAAAATAAATGAGCTGCCGAGAAAATCTGCTGTCGTGTTTGTGCTGAAAGGAAAAGGTTGACTGCAGGGTTACACGGCTTTGCAAGACGAATGTTAATTCTATTTAAGCGCACACTCACACGGAGGGTTGGGCTAGGATAGAAAGATAAAGCAAGCTGATGCCTTTGGCATTCAAAGTCACAAACATTGTCAACGATTTCATTTTGATTCAAACAAATGTTACTAATGTTTTCATTGTTGTTGCTGCTGCTGCGCTTGTTGAATATTTTATCGTTTGACTTGGCGTCTTGGTAACATTTGGCAACATCATTTTGACTTGAATCCTTTCTTGTCGCCCGCTAATGGGCTTAAGGCACCGACTGACTGCTCTTTGTCCCCAATTTAATGAGCAGAAATTCCATTTATAAATTTCAATATTTTTGCAGCGTTTTAATGAAATACAATCAGTTCAGGCGGAACAGTTCCGTCAGTGCACTAGGGGCTAGCAGCACCAAATTATGGATAGAAGTTTGTATCATTTGTAAGTATAAAGTGATTTATGAAAATCATTAGTTAAATATTCCGCACCCATTTATATGGAAAAGCAACCCTAGTTGTTCAACGAAACTGAACTCCAGATCATGGTCATAAATTGAGTTTTGCGTTTAACCAACAATTGCCTATTCAGTTCCACATTGCACTGATATAAAAATATTGTTGCAAGTGCAAATTTTCTGTATTATAAACACGCCATGATAGGCTATGTGAAAATATTATCCATATTATTATTATTATTTTTTTGTGTTTGTGTTATTGCAGTTGCTTCGTTTTTGTTTGCCTGCGCACCTGCGTTGGGATAAAGTTTTACAGAGACAGCCGGGACCTGACAACGCGACAGGAATTCCTCCTTCACCCTGGCTCTTGCTCTCGCCCCTTTTTTCCTTCTATCATTTTCTTGGGCAATATTTGCTTAAACAGCGTTAACAATTTGCACACTATTGCCATTGTTCGTACTGGAGCAGGAGGTGGCTGGCTGCTGATAACTTCTATCTGCTGTTTGTATGAATTTAAATGGCTTTATGTGCGCTGGTAAAATGCAAATTGGCTTGTCCATTTGGCTATTTTCACGAAAATGTTATTTGGGAGCCAGGAAAATGTTAAGAATGTGAATTCAAAGAATTGATGAGCTGCCCCCTGTTTGAACAAAACATTGCAGTGTTGTTCTATACCAACGACTCCCTGTGACCACCCATCTATAGAATAGTTGCACACAAGTTCTGATAGCATACACCAGACATCTGTGGGTCGAACAACATGAACATTTTTCCATTAACAAGCTTTTCATTATAAGAACAAAATGTAAAAAAGGCAGGGTTACTAGTTCTGGTTCATCGATCTTTTTTTTTTTTTTTAAGTGTTCATTTTTATTTCAATATTGCTTATAATATATGTACTTAACTGAACAAAGTGTTAATACTAATCTTAGGCTAGTCTCCTATTGAGCTCTCTGCTTAAATTATATGTGACTTAATGGTTTTCCTTTTTCGAATTCAATTACTTACATCTCTACAAAATTTAAAGCTAAATAGTATTCATAATAAATGGGGGTGCAGTGTTCGTCGATTTTTTACCCTTGCAAAGGGTATTAGAATTTTAACCAGAAATTTGCAGCGCATGGAAATATTCATTTTCCGATTTGCAGGTTTTGGTCAAAATCGGATGACTATATCTTATGGTTATCGGTCTGAAAACTGGTCTCAATGAGAAAAAATTTGTGGTTTTCAAATTAATTAATCACTTTAAACAGATATGCAAACTTTGGACAAAGTCGATTGACAATATCTTTGCCATAGAACAGAACGGTCGGAAAATAAGTCTTAATGAGAAAACTTTTCTGTTTTGAATTTAACGTCTCCAAACTTGGTGATTATTAATCTCAAATGCTTTCAAACAGATTTATAAAAAGTGCTCGATGTCGAATGACTATTTCTTATTTCTACCATAAGACCGATCGGTTGGGAAATAGATTTTAGTGAAAAAGAGTTTTTTGTTTTCACTGTTAGCGTCCCCAAACTCGGCCAAAATTAGTATTAAATGCTTTGAAACAGATTTTCAATATGGTCAAAATCGAATGCCCATATCTTATGGATACCATGGAATCTTATCTTATCTCATCTTATGGATCGATCGGAAAATGGGTCTTGGCGAAGAACTCTTTTGTTATGAATTTTACCGTTCTTAAGGGGGAATTCTCCATGTGCAAAATTTATTTTTGATTTTTTTGCATTTTTTTGATTTATTTTTTTTTTTTTGCAAAAAAAAACTACTTGAAACTTTAAACGCATTTATCTCGAAACCACGTTTTTCGAACTGGCGTCCATGATATCTCCAGTTACACTAACCCGATTTTGACGAAACCATTCTGGTCTGAACCTCAATCATAATTTTAAAAAATTTTTAAATATTTTTTTTTTCACTAAACTACAAAAAAAAGGCCCAAAATCGAATTTTCATTTTTCAATAGCCGCCATTTTGATAAAAAAAAAAACACAACATTTTTTTCGAGCTTCAGACTAGAATGACATCTATACTGATTATAACCCCGTTCTTACTTTTCATTTCAGACAACCTGGAGAGGAGAAATCATGGCCGCCAGCACTATACCTTTTTTTTCTGATCAACATGAACATTCTGTGATGATTTTATGAAGATCGCCTACATAAATACATAAAAATAGACTTTCACTCTTATTAGCGGATTGAAGCGTTTTGCCGTTTAGCTAGTGAAATCGAAAGTAAATGGAAAATTTGGCCAAGGCAGAACTCATTACAAAGTTAAGTGGCAGATTGGATTTGATTAGTTGGTTTTGCCAATAATTATTGTAATGGAAATTTCATTATTATGTGAACGGGTGGTTTTCTCAGTTTTCAGGTCGTATTTCACAACGTAATTAACACATATTTCCATATAAACATACCATTCCATATTCTCTACCAGTGTGATCATCGAGCGCGTTCACCAGCACACACCAATCATCTAACATAAATCATCAATCAACAAAAAAGTGAATTTGAATGAATAGAATTTAGAACGTACTACTAAATTTATATGACCGTCGTCAATAGCACCCACTGCTCCTGGAATCTGCCTTGAATTTTCCTCAAGAATTTGTTAGCCATTCAATGTTTGTTGTAAGCCCGCCAAGAATGTGCACAACAAACTCGATTATCCTAGGTCTCCTATGTCGAAACGGTCATTTACTTATAAGAACGATTCCTGTTTTGCCAGCAGCCAAATAACATAACGTTTTATTTTATTAAGAGTTATGTTGGCAATTGGTTTATCCAGGGTCACGTAAAGAAGGGTCTGCAGGTGTTAATTTTATTGAAGTTTTCAATGGGCAATAAGCTGAGAGTCCTTAACGATGCACGGGACATCATGAAATAATCTTTGAATTTGTCCATTCTATATATTTGTACTGTCACAACAATTGAGTACGCGGGGCTGCTGCTTTTTGAAGAGGCGGCTTTTCAAGCTTTCCTACTCCGCAACAACCAGTAAAGCCTTTAGAGCCTTGAACGAATTTCCGTGAGCTACTTGTGGAATTACGTCCTCTGCCAATTCATTAAGTAATAACAAAGAGGTTTTCACATTCATTTTGCATTTGCTTTGACAAAATTACTTGTTTGTTTACTACTGACAGCTGTGTGCTATCGATAACAAAACACAATCAACAAACTATTTCCTTGATGTATTCACATCTAACACAATCACGAAAATTAGCAATCATGATTACACAATAGTCAATTTTTAGTGATCGATTTATGCTGGTAAACTCCCTCATCGTCTCTGTCTTATAACACCATGTCCCCAAAATACTTATCGATAATCTTACAATTGGTGGTAAACTTAAAAAAAAAGTGTGAGTGTCGTTAACACTCACGAGTCTTTGATATGAAGCATGTTGCTAAATTTAAGGGCTTAGTTTCAAAATTATAAAAAGAAAAGAAGAAAACTAACAGGGAGTTGGAATACCAATAACAAGATCACTTGCTGCTGTGTTCTTTCTTATTTTCAGTAAGTCTTGTTACTATTAAATCACAGTTAAGTCACTGTTAAGTCATTGTTTAGTCCATGCTTAGTCACTGCTTAGTACTTGTTTACTCACTTTTTAATCACTGTTTAGTCACTGTTCCTCCTCTTTCCCCCCTTTTCACTGTTTAGTCCACCGTCTTTCATCATCTTGCCAACAAATTTAAAATTCGTTCATAACTGAAATTAATGTCTTAAATCGAAACATTTGTGCTTAGTTCGTTTGCTTATAAAATTTATTTGCTATTTGTAACGCCAACCATCCCATAGCTTCCATATAATTTTAGATTTCTAACATGGCTATCCAAATGATCAAGAACGACTCGCCATGTTTGGGTAAGCTAGGGAAATTACTCAACTAGCATTGTTCAAGCGAAGACGAAATTCCAATCCTATACAATTAAACTATTGGAACAAAATTTGAAATTAAAAAATTAACAAGAAATTTAAGGGTCAAAATGCCAATCCTTATCACCAGTTTAGAAAGAATATCAAATTAAATTAAGTAAATTTAGTTAAACATTTGGACAATTTTTATGAATTATGAATGAAATTTTTAACGATCGAAAATTCAATTGAGCTTTTTTACCAATTCAGCTCAAGTGGACCCACCACAATGCTCTGCACTATGCTTTCATCTATCCTTACTCAAGGCGCTGATTGACAGCGCTTCTTCAAGCCAAATTCTCTCACTTGAATGCGTTCAGTTAAAGGCTGTTATCTGGTATTCACTCTTCCCCATTGCCTTACCTTTGGTCCAACTTCAATTGAATGAAATCCAATTAGCTTTTTGTGTGCTTATCAACGCGTTTACAGTTACTCTGGGTAACACAACAGGAGTCGTCGAAATACTAGCTGACATTTGATGGTCTCGCCTCTGGCTGACACGTGACGAACTGGCCAAGTGGGAGAGCTGTAAGAAGGAAAAAAGCGTGGAAAATGGAGGTCATTGGGATGTAAAGTCGCCTGTCAGTTGTGCAGAAACAAACATAAAAAGTATTCAACCCGAAACTGGTGCTATCATTCTGTGTATGTAACTGTGACTGCAAGTGGAGTTCCTGCACCGGGCATACCCTTATACATACATATGCTCGTATCTCTTACGCTTCGTTTATTTAATTTTGAGCGCATTTTTCCACTCGTTGTGTGTCAGCCACACAGAGACGTGCAGAGTAAACGATTTTCCATTTTTTGTTAACAATTTTATTTACCCAACAGCTGATGAAACCAAAGAAAAACAAATCAACAAAAGGAGAAAACAAATGGAATATTATTCGAAGCAAATTTTAATTATTGCCCCAAAGCAAAAGCCAGCAGGCAACAACATTTGGTCAGAACCGCTACACCGTGTAAATCCCTTTATCAAATTAATGAGCTCGTTAAAATTCGTTTAGCAATTACAGTTTTAACAATCTCCCACCACAGCCCCCATCCCGTCCGTTTGGTCAATCGCCTTCAATATGGTTCAAGAGGAGCGGAGTCTGTGCTGAGCCAGACAAAGAATCGCACAGGTGGCACGTGCGCAGTGACGAGTCTATAATGTATCCATAAAAATCATCATAAACTCTGAAGTGAACTGTTTGTTCTGGCCACATACCTAGCTACCTACCTACCTACCCACCTACTTACTTGCCCAGGCTGTTAATAGCAAAATCGTGTGGCCGGGAAATAAAAGCGCATAAAAATGCTTTAAAAGTAATAATAATTGCACAGGCTTTAGCTCAATCGCGGGTGAAACAATAAAATGGAATAGCAATGTAATAATTTATGGCGGCATCATTAAAGCATCGCTGCGAGGGCAGCCAAAATGCGTTGAAACTTTTGCCATTCGAAAAGTATTAGAAGCTGGCGCCGACAGCCGCTGCCTCCGCCTCCGTCTCCGCCCCTACCTTGGCTGTGTAATAAAAATGTTATTATTTCGTTTTATTTATTATGCTTTTTAGGGAATTTATGACGTGCGCATGTTGTTTGATTCATTTTTCAAAAAAAGCTGCTTGTAATTTTCATAAAATTTTTGTGCAAATACCAAACATTCCCCCCCCAAAATGATTAATTCGAGGCTTTAAATGCACAAAAAAACCATAACTGACAAATTTATATTTTATTTGACAACCAACTTAATGCCAAAAAATATTTCACACACTTTACACGCGCGGTGGACTCTTTGGGTCCCTTCATTCTTTTGCTCCGGGCTATTGATTTCTCATGCCTTTTGTCGCGTTGCTTCTTTTGTATTATTTTGCCATTTATTGTACGCATTATGCAGGCGACTAATGTTGACATTATCTGTACACTTTTGTTTCCATTTTCGTCGTGCTGTCACTAACAAACCCCACAAAATGCGTAAGTCCGTTTCCGTATATCTGGCTGAGCTGCTTTAAACAGCAGCCAATGTTGAAGGATTAATAAAGCCACATGCAGAGATTCTTTTGAAACCACAGGGTGACTGGGGTCAAACGGTAGGGCATTTAAAATTCAAACACAACACGATGCTTAGTTACGTTGATGTGTCCTGCGGTTACTCAATCACTTGCAAAAGGCAATGAACACGAAATGCAAACGAATGGGAATGCAAAGTGCATGTGAGCCAGTTTCCAATGCATTGAAAACCAAATGATGTTTGTCAACAAGATAGGAAATTGGCTTTTGAATTTGAGTATTGCGAAACTTTTAGGTTTAAAGCATTCAACCAACCGGTAGGTAATAAATTTTAGTTTAATTACAAATGCCAAAATACTTTTTTATACCCTTGCAAAGGATATGATAATTTTGCCAAGATGTTTTCAACAAATACAAATTTTCATTTCCGATCTGATAAACTATATATTTTCTTGATCTGGGCCAAGAGCCGAGTCGATTGAGTTTTGTCCGTCCGTCTGTCTGTTTTTTACGCAGTTTTAAGGCCAGCGAACTTTTTGTAAGTCGTATTTAAAGCTAAAAATAAAAGTACAAACCGAATTTCAGCTTAAAGGGCGCTGTCCATGGCTACGAAATCGGCCGCGAAATGAAAAACTCCATATAAAAAAAACTGCCAAGGAATTTTTGTGTGTGGCCGTTTCAAATTCGGTTTCTACCAATCGCAAGAAATGCTTACGTTTGCCACTACGTCTTGTTCAAGCGCTGTTAAGTGCTTTAAGTGCTGTTAACGCCTCTTTTTTGCCGTGACGTGAACAAAATAGGTTTTTATTCTAATTTGTGCGGCGAAATTTAATGGCCAATTTGAAAATGAGCGCATCTAAATAAGATTCCTGCAGAAAGCGTCGCCAAATGGCACATTCTATGGCGGACAAGCTGAATTTAATAAACGCCGTGAAAGTGAAGAGCAAGATGCGGGACTTGGCGGATAAGAAACACTCGGAAACCAGCCAGAGAACACCGACGGACCGGAGCACGGTCTGCAACATCATGTGGCGCCTCCTGTCACCACAATCCACAAGCGAGAAGCTTAAAATCTATTTGGCCGGCATTCAAACACTTCACACTCCAGTTCCCTCAATCAGTTCGATTTTATTCGCCTCAACTATGTCTTCGATCACAGCTACCAGACCAAAAGGAAAATCATTGAACAGCCGCCGGTGCTCAATGATCGCGACTGTAAAACGGCCACAAACCAAATGCCAGCTTCCAGTTCAGTGTACAGCAGACTGCTGGACTCCTATCAAGCGATAGTATAGCGGATAGTGCAGCCTCAATTGACCCCCTGAAGGTGACCGAGCAAAAGCGGATCGGGCAACGAGGATGTGCCAATTATATCAAGGTAAGAAATGGGCGAACCAAACTTCAGCTTTATAAATCACTTCCATTTCTTAACGTTTCCCTGACAGGGCCCCGACTACGTGGCCAAGTGCTATGTGACCACCGAGGGACCGCTGCCCAATACCATTTTCGAGTTCAGCAGAGCTATATAGGCCGCCAAGTCACACATGCTACAGCAGTACATCCAGAAGATCATCATGCTGACCTGACCTGGCTGAACTTTACGAAGTTCTTTCCAATTGATGTGAAAGAAATCTTTGCCGTGACAGCCAAGTGCGAGGTGTCCGTTAAGAACTATCATAATGATAACAATTAATTTATTATTAATTTCATTTAATAATAAAAATATATTAAAATAGCACATTAAATATGTTATATTCATGATTATGAATCCTGCATGGAGAGGCGCAAGGTTTCTTTGAAACGTTCATCGACAGAGTAAATTGTGTTATCGCGTTATTAACATAGTCTTAGCAGACTCTGTTAAGAATCTGCGGAATATCAACTTTTTCACAAGAAATTTTTTGGCGACCCGTGGATACCCCCCTTAACAGCGTAAAATACCACAAAGTTGGACCAAATAGGAATATATGGCAGCTAACTGATATAGTATGCCGAATCGAACCATTTTCGATAAGTCGCTTAAAAAGCTTAAAAATCGTGTTCAAACCGAATTTCAGTTCAGTATCTTTAAAAACAAATAAGTTTGTGCAAATTGGCCAGATCGCTTATATGGCAGCAATATGAAATAATGTGCCGAATTGAACAAAGTTCAATTAGTCGCTTAAGGAGCTTAAAATACATGTTCAAACTAAAATTCAGTTCAATAGAGTAAAAACCAACAAAGTTAGCTCAAATCGGCCCGATCGGCTATATGGGAGCTAAATGAAGTAATTGTCCAAGTCGAACCCGATTTCGTAAGTCATATTAGAAGCTAAAAATACGAGTACAAACCTAATTTCAGTTCAGTAGCATAAGAAACAACAAGGTTGGAGCAAATCTGCCAGATCGGTTATATGGCAGCTATATAAAATATTGGTCTAAATTGAGTGAATCTTTGCAAGTCGTCTTTGGGGTCCAAAATATGCGTACAAACCAAATTTGGGTTATCACAACAACTAGAGGTTATGCCAAAAAAAGGCAAAAAAATCCAGTGTGCAGCGTATATAAAGAAATGCTTTTCTGACGCGGATAGCTTATATTTTTGGCAAACTCGGTTTACTTTCACCATCATTTTGCCCAAATAGGTCCACTCCGTAAAAAAGAAACGGTGTAAAGTAAGTGTTATTTATAAGAAGTCTGAGGTTTTCAGGTACTAAGTTGTGGGTCAAGTATGTTGTCGAAGAGAGCCATAAGTCTTACCAACTGCTTTGTTAATGTGGTCAGTCCACGTTAGAGTCTGGTTAAATACTATTCCTAAGTTATTGGCCTTTTCAACATATTCTATTTTATTATCCCCATTATACAGACTACCAAGAGTATTAATATCAATAGCTTTTTTATACTCTTGTAGAGGGTTCATAAAAATTGTCCAGATGTTAGTAACGCATAGAAGGAAGCATCTCCGACCACACAAAGTATATATATTCTTGATCAGCATGACGAGCTGAGTTCATATAGCCATGTCCGTCTGTTTCTATGCTATCTCCTTCGTCAGTTTTAAAGCTATCTTAACCAAACTTTGCACGAAGTCTTTTGGTACAATTACGCTGCACATTTGTCGGAACCGTCCGGATCGCGTGACTATAGTATACAGCTGCCATAGGAACTATTGGTCGAAAAGGTAGTTTTAGTGAGAAAAACCTTTTTGTCTTCAACGCAAACGTACCCAAACCTCGTTTTCATAAGTTTTCTATGCTTTTACATAATTCCACCAAGATTGATGAAAATCGGTCAACTATATAGTAAGTATAGCTGCCATACCAAAGATTTGTCTGAAAAAAAATCTAAGTGGGAAAAACGTTTTTGTTTTCCATGCTTTCGCTCCCAAACTTGTTACTGATCAGTATTATATGCTACCACACAATTTTGCCAAGTATGATCCGAAACGGACGACTATAGAGCAGGCATGCCCAAAAGCTGCATACGACAGAGCACTCACCAATACTCACAAAGATAAGCACCAATACCAATAATGAAATTGTTGTTGGTCAGTTTGCTTGCTCTCGCAAACGCCAATCGAAGAAGAGAACAAACCCGGTTTTTGTTCTACGCGTCGCATGCACACGAAATCGTTAGCGTGTGTGTCGTTTTGTATGCCTCGCGCCCTGCATGTATACGATCATTGATTTCCTATGTTTGGTGCAATTACAATATCAAAACGTAGCCAAAGAGCATACGGCTGGGCATCGCTGCTATAGAGTATAGTTGCATGAATTATTTGAATTATCAGTTTCCACACAATTCGAAGAGTTTTATCAAAATCGGATGAATATATCGCATAGCTGCCATATAACAAACTGGCAAGCAAATGGTCAAAGTAGTGGCGCCATCTTTTGCTGAGTTCGGGAAATAACTCAGCTAAGAATGTTCGACGAAAATCATTTAAATCCTTAATTTATATAAATTATACAAGCTACAAGGGTATATAAACTTCGGTCGAGCCAAAGCTAGCTTTCCTCTATTTTTGTGTATTACAAGGCATTAAGATTTTCTTGAAGCAATCACAATTTAATAACGAATTTAACTCCAACGATCCCAAAGGTTCCCATTTGTACTTGGAGTTAAACTGACTCGAACGTAGTTTTACGATTGGTTTGATTCACCGTACCAAGTCTTTTGAATTGAAAGTTTTGATGGTAGTTGAAAATATATAATTTACATAATCGAAAGAGAAATAGAAAGAGAGAAGTAGTTGTTATGGTCTCTGAATTGCATAAGTACATAAAAACTTTTATATTATCTATTTTCCCTTGCAATTTATGTAACTTATTTGATGCGTTGACAGATGGCCAGCGTTTTGTATCCTCATCTGTCTAACAATTCCCTGGTTGTTGACCTGCACGGTCTGTGGCTGTGCGAAGATTGCAGTGATGTCAAAAAAGAAATTGCGTTATTTGTTTGGCCTTATGTGTCTGGGTGTCGACATTGCATGACTATGCATTTCATTTCATATGCTAGCAGGACGCCGAAGTGGCCACCGGCACACACAATGATGAATTGTTGTGCCAAAGGTGACTTTCATTATTCCCGTTCCCATTTTTCATATTTCCCAACAGGGGATCGCTTATCTATGCAGAAAATTGAATTCCTGTAAGCGGTCCTGGCCCGTTTCGCAATAATAATGTGCTGTCACGAGCTTACCCCAATGCCCCCCGTCCCTCACTGCGTGCAAATTGATTGTAAAGATTTAATATTAAGGATTAGCCATCCACATACAGTGTGTGTGTGTGGGAGCCCAGCTGTGCATTCCTTGGCCATTCATTGAACTCATGCATCGTATACAATATGTATGGTTTGGCATGCGGCTCCCTTCAGCTCGTGGGGGGGCGGGCAAATAAATATAAGTTGGTTTATCAAAAACAAAAATAAAATATACAAAGATTTCTCTCGTAGAAAATTTCAGCTAAAATTGCATTCTGTGCAATTTTCCCCAACCTTATTTATGTTTAACGCCAGCAGCCTATTTTCCCAATATTTTTCTATTCTCTTTCCTCGCCAGACGATGGCAGAGGCAAAAGGCAATTTTGTGTTCAGCTTTGTTGCTGGCTGCATCTTACAGCAGAGCAAACCGCTTAGATGTTTGGGGCAAAATTGAATTCTTAAATATTGTCCTGGCGGAAATAAGAAAAGTGGCAACCCGCCTGGCTGCACATCATCAACATTTTCTTTTCGATATAACGGCTACACTGTCCTCTGTCCCCTGGTTCATTTCACATACTCCGCAGGATTTGGCTTAATTCGTTGTCAGAAATATCTGTGTGTGTGTGTGTGTGTGTGTGTGTGAGTGCATTGTAGAGCGCCTGCATTTAGACTTCGCCTCTAATATTTGCTGCAATTTGTTACCCAATATTTTTTCCAATTTATTTTTCTTGTTTCCCGCTCTTTTGCTGCATATTTCATGTTGCGTTGTAAAATATGCAATATATATTTTGCATGTGCATTTTGCTCTTGTCGTCCTGCTTCATTTTCATCTTTTTTGAAAAGTGATAATAAAAAGTAAATTGCACCAGGAAAACGACTGGCTGTGGCTATAATGGCAAACGCAACAGCACCAGCACCATCCCTGCCCTTGTTCTCCACCGAAATGGGCGACAATCCATTAAATCCTAGCATCAAACATGCACAAAGCCAGGCAACTTTAAGTCCATCCACCACAGGCTGTGCTCTTTGTCCTGGCGGGAAGCATTTAATCAATTATGCATTAAGTTCCGTTTCATTAAATAGGCTTTGCACACTTTGGTCCCTAACTCAGCTGCTCAAACGCTCTTAAGTGTCCCTCGACTAGCAGCTGCTGCTGCTGGCAAAGTTGTGCCTGGCAGTCCACTTTCCCACATGCACTTGGCAAATGCAAAGAAGCGTAAAATTTTAATTGAGTTTCACGCGCTGCCCTTAAAAGTGAGCTGTGCTTTTTTAAACTCTTGATGTTGTATGTATGGCAACCTTGAAACTGTTGCCTCCCCACCACAAAAAACGCAATGGTAACCAATTTGCAAAAACAAAAAGGGAAAAAAGTGGCAACAGCCGTTCAATTATTTATAGTGAATATTTTACTTTCGATTAGACTACTTCCATATGTCACATGCAACGCAAAACCTGGCCAACACGAGGGCGGGGCCTCCACTCGAATGGCCCTCGTTACGACGGCTCACAAATATTTGTACTCGGCTTGTATGGAGGCTTCAAAGAAAAGTTCTTGTTTGTTCTTTTGCCTGCAATGTCAATGCGTTTTTTTTCACCAAGCGCCTTTTTCAATTTTCTATTTTGCATTTACATCATCTAGCAAACAGCAGGCAAATGGGCTGCTTCTCTGTGTCCTTGTCAGTTTCACGCGTGAGCAGCTACTTGTCACTTCTGTCACTGCTTTAAGTGCAACAACAGCAACAACACTCTGGCACTTTGTGGCGCAATTTCAATATAAATTTTACCTAAAATTGATGATGTTAATGCATGCAAGTGCAGAGATATTTCATTACGGAATATGTAGAAATATTTAATATTTCTAATAATAAAAAGAGAGAAAGTCGGTCAAGCCCGACTGCTAATATACGCTATACCTGCAGTAGCAGTGCTGCTGCTGCGCTGCGGAGCGAACTCTCTTTTGGTCATTGCTTGAGTGTGGCTCTGTCGATCTTTATCATTCCAAGGTTGCTATACCCCCTATTAGAGGGGGCCATTAGTTTAACAGTGGGCTAACAGTGACTGGAAATTTGTTTCCGCACTTGATCATCCCATCTTAGTGGTAAGCAACCCCTCCTGCTTGTCCTCCAAAGTCAGCTGCCTTCGCTTTGTACGTCTTTTTCCTTTCATTCATCCGGATTACATGTCCTAACCAGCGCAGCCGCTGTTGCTTTATGCGCTTGACTAGACTGATGTCCTAATAGAGCTTATACAGTTAGTGATTCATTCGAATGCGGTATCCATCGCCAACTTTTAAAGGTCCATAGATCCTCCGAAGGATTTTTCTTAACAGTGACTTAACGGTGATTAATCAGTGAATAAACAGTGACTAAACTATGATTAAACAGTGATGGTTTAGTGTGACTAAACAGTCACTTAAGAGTGACTAAACATTGATAAAACAGTGACTAAACAGTAACGAAACATTGACTAAGCAGTGACTAAACAGTGACTTAATAGTGACTAAAAACTGATAACAGTGACTAAACTATGACTAAATAACGTGTAAGCGACACTCACACCTTTTTATAGCGCAGCTCTAGAATGTGCCTCTAGAATGTGCCAGTGCAGCAAGGATATAAATTGTAATTTTGTCTAACACATGCACGTATTCTTTAAACAAAATTTTTTACTTAAATTGTGATTTTTGCTAAGTTTTTAAAGCACGAGGCCTTTCTGTGAGACGGCAAAGAACTCGACCATGCTGGCTAACAGTGTGGCACTTTTACATTTTCACACTCTCCAATCGTAGGCGTTACCCAATGGCGATGGCGCATCGACAGCAAAGACTTGCATACGTTTATTGCGTAATTCCTTTGACGGCGAGTCAAAGGAAAATAGGCGTCGCTGACGAAATATTTGCCTGCAGTTTTATTAACAGCTTGGCCGCCAGGAGCACATGCCTGTTTAGCTCCAGCATCAACACACTCAGGAAATATTTTTATACCCTGTACCAAAGGTACACAGAGTATATTAGGTTTGTGCAAAAGTATGTAACAGGGAGAAGGAATCATCTCCGACCCTATAAAGTATATATATTCCTTATCGGCATTAACAGCCGAGTCGATATATCCATGTCCGTCTGTCCGCCTGTCTGTCTGTCCGTCCGTCCGTATGAACAAAGAGATCTCAGAGATGGTAAGAGATAGAGGTTTGACATGTATGGGGCATATATTTCTTTTATGTAAGGTATGCGAAATAAGTCACCTTATAAATCTTATGATCTGCTGCCGGAGCTTTGCTAAACATTTTTTCAATTTCTTTTTTTTTGCTTAATTTCCTCTAAGACAATTTCCATGCTTGTAATAACAATGTTAAGCACAAGACTCTATAAGGTGTCGTTATTTTTATTAAAAAGCTCATGCGCCTCGCATTACAGAACGAAATAATTGAGCTTACATTATCAGTTCTTGTCTTCGTACACGTGCATACAGGCGTAAATTTAAAGGAGAATTTTCGCCATAAGTTTTAGCCAATAAAAAAGTGAGGTTTGATTCATAATCTGTAGATTTGAATCTAAAATTAAATTCAATTTTGCAGGAATGTTTGAAAGCCAATACCTCTCTAATGAAGAGCGAGCTAAAATATCGCCATATCGCAAAATGGGGATGCCTCTACAGGAATTCACTTCCGAAATGGCGAGAAGATATTTTAAAATTCAAAAGTATTTAAAAGATTCCGAAAATCACAGAAAAAGACCTCGTTTTGGATGCCTGCCATTGCTGAAAAAACGTGATAAAAAAAGAATAAAAAGAAAAGAATTAAAGAAAACCTAAGTGCAGGCCATGTTTCCGACGAACTAACTCTCCCAGTATCGAAGCATCGAGTGCAACAAATTTTACATGACGATCAATTCGATTCATATGAAAAAAGGACCGTCGAATGTTAATTACTTCCTAGGCACAAAGTTGCCCGTATGCACTTTGCTGAGATGCATAAGTTTTAGGACTTAGAGTGGCAAAGTATTATCTTTAGTGATGAAAAAAGTTTAATTTAGATGGCCAAGATGGGTATCAATATTATTATCGGGATATACGGACGCCAAAACAAGTAAGAGTGTCACGCAATTTTCAAGGAGGTTCGCTAATGGTGTGAGCTGCATTTGGCTTTGCTGGAAAGAGTTCAATATGATTTGTAACATATAAAATGAACTCTGAAAGGTATGCCGAACTATTTTACGAAGTTTTTGTAACTATGGACAAGAATAATTCAGAGATTCTTGGACATTCCAACAGGACAATGCTGCGTACCACGTTTCAAAACGCACTCAACTATTTTCTTAAGAAAAACAAATAGCGGTTTTGATGTGGCCCGCAAAAGGTCCAGATCTTAATTCCAATGAAAAATTTTGGGAGATAATTTACAACAAAGTCTACATGCATGGGAGGCAAGTTTACAAGGTAAAAGAACTTAAATAGTCTGTTATCGTAGATTGGGCTATATTGGATGCACCAATTCTTCGAAACTTGGTTAATTCAATGCTAGGACGTGTATTGAAGGTTATTAACAGTAATGGAGGACATTTTTAGGTATGTTAAAAAAAACACAATGACTAAACCTTATTAAAATTGAATATTCTGAAATTATCAGTTTACTTATTTCGTTCTGAAAAATAAAAATTTAATTTTTTAAAAAGTATTATGATTTCATTTAATCTTTTAAGAATTGGAATTGAATTGTTACTTCGTTAAGTTGAAAGAAAAAACAAAAATATTTGAATATATTTCCAGCTTTAGTATATATCAAGGATTATATGATTGTAAGGTGACTTATTTCGCATACCTTACTTGCAGGCAGATTAAGTTTATTTTTAATTTTTGGCACGTACCCTCCCGCCTCCGCAATTTGGAAGAACGTCATATCTCCAACAGTTTTGATGATAGATGGTTCGTACCTTCTAGAGATATCTAGTAATCAAAATTATTTATCGATTTGCTGAACAAATGATAAAGATCGGATGAACGATACACAAGTTAAAAGCAAAAAACGGCCAGTTAACACCCCGCACCGCCCTCGCCAATCACCACAGCTTTCCATTGAACAAAGGCAATCATAGTGAGAGAGAAAACCTTTGAGATGAACGTATAATAAATTATATATATAAATTATATGTATATTACTGAGTACTGAGTATGTTATAGTCGGGCTAGACCGACTTTCTCACTTGTTTTAAAATAAAGGATTTGAATTTTGTTCATACATCTTATTTTTGCTTTGAACATTGCTTGTTGAGAGATTTTAAAAACAGACCAACAGATGGCGACACTACTGTGACCATGAGGCAGCTCTAATCACACTATTCATCGTGATAACGCATTATCAGCACGACAACCCGTGCAGCATCCCTAACGGACGGTCAGTGTCTTGCTTGGCATCCGCCGCGGCTGGCGGCCGCATCGCACTTTTCAATCATTCACCAATCCCACCGATTTTACACACCACTCAGCCAAGGTAAAGTGTTTCCTAATGGAATTTCTTCTACAAGCAGCACACACACGTTCTCTCTGATGAAATTCTCACACACACACATACTTTCAAACTCTGCCAGAGACACTCGCACACCCACACATGAATGCAAAAGGTGTTTTTTTTTGTCAAATGACACCGATCTCCTGTTTGTAGCCCCCTTACACGTCCAGATGTTCACATCCTGCTGCAGCCCTTTCTGTCGACCAACTGCTGCCCACGCCTACTGCCTACTTGTAAAGGACGTTCCTCCTGCTTGCCTACACCTGCTACCCACATCCGTTGACGGTGCATAAAATATTCTTCGCACAGCCGACTCTGCACCTATGTAACTGTAACCGAATTAACGTTGGTCAAGCATCCGACCAATTTTCCAGATTCTACATTGTACGCAGCCTGCCAGACAACCGTTCAAACTTATGGAAATGCGTCGCGCAGCTGAATTTGGATCTTCATCGCATTTTTCATCATCGCCGATGTTTATGCACAACGATCCCCATACCTGATCGACCACCAGCAACCTACTACAACTAGAGACGCTCTTTGTTTGGCAATTAATGCCAGCTTGAGTCTACCTACAAGTTCTCGATCTCAACACAAAGTTCACAACGCGTGGCAAACAAAGTTCACAACGCGTGGCAAACGAAAGTCCCTACTCGGGGTACACTACCCAGTACTATTGACTCTGCAACCTCAACCCAGCTTGGGCGAACTTGCTTGTTGACGCGAGGCCGTTGACGCAACTGCACAAATCTGTACTCGGTGCAAATGCTCAGTATGGCATAAAATATATGTCCCATACATGTCAAACAAATATTTCTTACCGTGTCTGAGATCTCTTCGTTCATACGGACGGACAGACGGACATGGCTATGTCGACTCGGCTGTTTATGCTGATCAAGAATATATATACTTTATAGGGTCGGAAATGATTCCTTCTGCCTGTTACATTCTTTTGCACAAACTTACAGCGGACAACTGCAGGAAATGTAAGGAACCTGGAGTCGTCGAAACTCTGAAACACCTCATCTGCAGCTGCCCATATTAAGACCTCTGCACTCCCTAAGTCCCCAAGTTCAATTCTGTTGAAGAGGCGGCAAGGAAGTCTCCCAAACAACTATTGGCATTTGCCAAAACATCAAAGATCCTCCGGGATTTCTAATGGTACCCAGAAAATCCACCCGGCCTCACTAAAAACCGTAAGGTCTATGTGTGGCCCCTGCAAAGGACCAGCCGGAACTACCTACCCACCTATCTTGAACAAACTTAATATTCTCTGTGTACCTCTGGAACAGGGTTTTAAAAATTATTTCAGTTACGGTTCTGGTTTCGATTAGGAATTTTAAACTGTTAATATCGGTTAACGGTTACAGTTTCCGTTACGTTTTTAATTTCTGGTCATAAGAGTCTATGTTGTGTGATGTGTTGTGACACAGTACTAACTGTTAACATAATGTTGTTCTTCGACTATATTTTTGCCCGACTTTGCACAATTAAAACGTTTAAATTGCTGCAATCCCGATAGATCGATAATATATCAGCCGAAAGACACTTATCTTAAACTATACCAAATATGGGAAGTTGTCTTCTTGGTCCTTGCCAATTTCTCAAAAGTTAAAGTTTGGTAATAGCCGGGAAAATTTGCTGCTCGAGGTGACCTGAGATTAAGTCTTTTAGCTTTATCAACGACAGTTTCACTTGATATCGATAAATTGCTATCGCAGCAATAGGCTGGCCTACTAATGCTCTAAGTAACGGGTATATCGAAGTCGAGCAGGGCCATGCAATATATTCCTGAGCGGCTCTTTGGATTTGACCACTTCCTAAGCTATTTTCAGCACCATTACTCGTTGATGGTCCACTTCAAGTCCATGGACTCTGGGATTGTTACCGACTTTAGAGGCCCATAGCAGATGCCTGAGCTTAAATAAAATATTTTCATTAATTCCCAATATGTGAATGGAGTGTTTCCACCTGCAACTCTAAAAGAGACCGCCACTGGCCAGCTTTTGTTGATTTTATGTCGGCCTGGCATTCAATTTGGTCGCGTATTAAGTTTTCAAGCTACAGCTTGAAACTTGATAAATAAATTACTTTGCCAGCAGCCAGGCAGCCCACTACACTTTGCGCTTTTTTTCAGAATTATTGCAGTCCATTGACGCGCTGTGCGCTCGCCTTCTCTCAGATAGTCGAGACGTTGCGATTTGCAGCTTTTACTTTTTCATACTTTCTTTCCTTCGTTCGTTTTCCTCGCGGAAAGTAAGAAAATATTTTCATTTCTCTGGGTCGCAAACATGCAGACGCGTCTGTCCCCGGACTTTTACCCGGGCTGTGCTTTATTGGCTTGGCAAAAGTTTTGTGCCCGTCACTTGATCCTCCAGGTCTGGCCAAGTAACTAGCCTGACTTTGACTGACGGGCAGCTGCAGCGGCTAATACTAAAGCAGCCATTCAATATCCAAGTGAACCCAGCCAGACCAGTTCGTTCCATTGATTTCGCAGTGCAAATTGATTTTGTGCCATAATTCAAGATGTGCGAACTGACTTTCAATCAATTTAACGCATAATTCCTGATGGACTTAAGCGCGTAATTGATGATTGATCACAGCCGGAAGCAAGGCGGAGTGGAGGGTCATTTATTTTCGCTTAGCTAAATCGAATGTTTTAGCGCTTACCTGAGCGACCCGGCCAGCTGATACTGAAGCAGAGATGGCCTTTCCATTAGGGGACCACATCAAAGCCGCACTCGAACTTAACTTTAATCAAATGCACGACATGTCCGCCCTCTCCGCGCGGCTGCCTTTGTTTGCTTTGGCCATTTGAATTGCTGTTGCAATTTCTTAATGGCTTTTTCCCTTAGATGTAAATAAAAATGCACGGCACTGCCATTTCCTGTGAAAGCCAAAAGCATTTGAAGTAACTCATTTCAGCCACGTGACGACGACATTTTCCTGTTTTCCTTTTATTATTTTGTGTAACTTTAAGCTTTTATGTGTGGCTGGCTGAAATCAATGGACGGAGCAGTACCCATCTGCCGGCTGTCCTGTGATTGCGCAAAGTGCGGCGTTGTCCTGCCTGATGCAAAAACGTTTTATTTAAATACGTACACAATATATATGCTGGCAGGTAAACCGGAACGGTTTAAATCTGCTTATCCTCCTCCGCCTCCGCCTCCTGCTCCTCCTCCACTGTGCTACTGCCGGGGCGTATTTGTGTCAGTCCCAAGCAGATCGCTTACATTTGGCGTAAAAAGGACGCGCACCAACAAAAACAAACAAACAAACAAACAGCATCAGCACCGAGCAGGTTGAAAACAGTTTTATGCACTGCCAGAACGAGCTCAAATAAAATAAATATGCTGGCTGGCTGGCTGGTTGGATGGTCAAACGCAAAAGTGCCCACGCCTCAATGCGTGAATCTGTCGCTGAGGACGAAAATGTTTTAAAAAGTGATTTTTACTAGCCACACACTACTGTGTTTGCGTGTGTGTGTGCGCTAGTAGGTGTGTATTATTTGTGAAAAATAAACCAACAAGTAAAGCCTCTTCCGGAGCAACTTGCTGGTCATCGTAAAGTACACATTCATATGTACATATGCAGTACGTTGGAATGCAGCTGGCTTTGGGGTCGAAGAGAAGTTCTTATTAAAGTCCTTCCAATAACTCAAGCCAGAGCTAACACGAATTTTCCCATTGAGGTGTGCTTAAAAAAAGCGAAGCTGACCTGCTTCATCGACCGCTGGCCAGCGACAGAAAAGCTGTTTGCAAAAGAATCGGCATGAGTTCGGCTCGTGTAGGTGTGAATAGCGTAATGTGTTCGGCTCCTGCGCGCTAGTCGTGTACATCGCTGATCTAAAACAGGGGCCGGCAAAACACACATGCTCATTTTGGCGTTGCGTGTGTGGGTTTAACAACGCGAGAGAGCGCTCATTTAGCATTTCTTTGTTGTTGCAAAAGAGAGCAGTATAAGCTCGTACACTGTCGGTGTGTCGACGTCGCTGCCGCAGAGCGAAGTCGTATACACTTCAGAGAGGGAGGCACCGGACTCTGCTCTAGAGTCAACGCGGCTCTTACCTATGCGAAATGAGCAAACAATTTCAATTATTTTGTATTGCATTGAGAAAGATTTTTTTTCTGGTTCTGACCAGAAAGGGTATATATAATGAGCTAGGGCCGCGTGAAAACATATACAAATGCACAAAATATATCTCAAGTGTGTGTGCCGTCGTGAATAGTGAAAAGCGTTCAGCCACTGTGAGCGAGGCGAGCGCTAATTGCGCATAAGCAACATTGTTGGTGCTTTTTAATTTGTCAGAGACATGGCAGAGAGAGAAGAGAGTCACATATGAGGTTGTTGTTGCAGGTCTGGACGATCCAACAACAAAACCTTAGATCGGAAAGAAAAAGAGGAAAACACGCTTATGTAATTGTGGTTGCTTTATGTAGGTTTATGGCGCGAGCTATTCCTTTGCGCAAGACAACAACGAGTCCGTGGCTTGCGGAATAGGCTTAGGCACCCCTGATTTACACGATGAAGCAAAAATGATTCCAGCAGCATGTAACGGCAGTTCGAGAGTCTCTTCGGGTTGCTCATCAGCCCAAATGCGACAATTTGGTTGGTTGATTTATCCATTTGGCGCGAAAACAGTGGGTCTTTATTAAGCTGTTGTAGAGCCCATTGACTGAAATTCAAGCGCAGATTCAAGTCTGGTGTCTTCAATTCTTGAACGAGTTATATTTTGTAAGCCCTTAAACCAAGATCCTTGCGTAAAATATGATAATGAATCACCCTTTCCTCTTTCCTCATTGGCTACTTCAGCATTTGCATCTAGAAAACAGAAGTTCTTTCTTTACAATTTACAAACTGACTGGCAGCAAAGAAGACAAAAGAAACCTAAATAATAAGCTGTTGCAAAAGTAACATCTAGTGTTGGGAAGGGTTTAAAGTTCATCCATGTAAAATTTTTCTCTGTTAATGCTAGAATTGTTGCGGTGACCATGCAAATTATTGATGTGTCAGAGGTCTTTTGACTTGTGGCCTCCGCAGTCCAATTGCAAATACTTTGGGCGTCTTTACTTTCTGCCATTCATTGTGTTATTATTGAAATTATTGATAAGTTAATTAAGAACATCAGCTATTTGCAAACTCCACCCTTCTGCCATGACGCGCCTAGCTTAGTACTTAGACAAACTAAATCGATTCCGGCGGGTGTCAACTCCATATAAAAACGAGACCGTAAGTTAAACTCGGCCCTGCCCGACTTCGATATACCCGCTACTCAGTGGAAGAAAAAGAGGGGGGAAGCCAAAAAGTATGCCAAATTTTCTTAACTCGGCTATTTATTATCCGATCTTTATGCAAATTTGAGGGATTATAGATATTGCGAACATAAATTTAAGTGTTAAACTATAGATCGATATCCTTAAAAATTGTTTTATTGTGATGGCGGGGCGTGAGTGTGCGTAGCAAAAATTTTAAACAAATTTCATCTGCGTGCAAACATTTGGAGTCTACATATCGAATTTGGTTGCTCTAACTCTTCTAGTCTCTGAGATCTAGGTGTGCATACAGACAGACGGACAGACGGTCGGACGGTCAGATGGACAGTGGTATATCGACTCGACTACGAGTAACTGGCATAAAATGGGAATCGGAAAGCTTTCGTTAAACTCCGACAGGCCTGGCGCCGTTAACTTGATAGTCACATGTTGACTAACTTAAAGCAGAACAAATAGTTTGTAGTTTTTCCGACACCGACCCGTCGGAATGTCAGCAGCGACAAGAATCATCGATTGGCGTAATTTGAAACCAAGGGAAAGATTTTGCATTGCCCATGACATCTGCTTTCCATATATTCTACGAATACCCTTGAATATTTAAACAATTAACAAAATACAAGCAAGCAAGCAACTCAGCGCAGTGTGACCGTTTCATATTTGGTGGTATTTTGATGGTGAAGGGTGGTGTTTTGGAGTTGAACAGTCACAATGGACCGTAAGCTACAACCAATCGGAATTAGCTGTCGATTCCGCTAGCAGACGGTTTAGTTTGCCTGCGTGATGACCACTTTGTCAACATGCGAAAAAAAATGATCGACTATCGAAAAAAATCCGTTTCTTATGAAATTCTAGTACGCTTAATAAAGTTTTTCAGACACTTTCTGCAAAAATAATGTTTTAAATTCAGTTACAGGCTTATACGCATGTACGTTAGAAGTCCCGGCATGTGCAATGACTGTCAAATTTATGAACTGTCATCACTAATACGAATTGCAAAGGACATCGAATGAGTTCAAGTGGCAGCTTTCTTTATAGGAGACTCTGCTTTCCGATTTGGTCCCAGCATGATGAAGCCATACCCCTTCTCGATTGAAGCGTCAGAGGAGCAGAAGCGATGATCAAGATATGCGGTTCGACTTGCTTTTCTTACCATCGTTCAGCGCGGAACTGAACACATTAAATTCTGCAGCGTTGCTCGACCAAAATGACTCATTCAATACTTCATCGTCTTCATTGAGACAACACTCAGAGAAAAAATAAAGAATGACACTTTTGGATCAAGAGTGTTCGTTCTCAAAAGTACGGGAAGAGTGAAAATTCTTGATTCTTGAAATGTATGTCACAGCCAGAAGGAATCATTTTCGACCATATAAAGAATATATATATAATCCAAGGCTGCAAACCGGTCCTGAACCGGTTGAACCGGACCATGAACCGAACCTTTCAAATTTTTAAGCTCTCGAACCTAACCGGAACTCAGCCGCCTGTTTACAAAGAAAAGGTTCGGTTCAAACAATCATTCAAGTGTATTTCTTAAGATCTGTAATAACTTTCTCAATGTTATGACCAGAAAAACTATTTTATACTACAGAATCGCTTAAATTGATACATAAAGATACTTTTCTTCGAGAAAAAAGAAAACATAAGTCCAGTTTACCAACCTAGCATTTGGAAGATCATTTTAACAAGAATCGCCTTAATGAGCCTTTTTGTAGCCCATTTGAAGATTAAAGAGATTAATTTTATGCCCGGTATAAAGAAGACTCCCAAATGCAAATGACTCATGCAAATGCTCAAAATGTGATTTATTGAAAAATGACTTGACTTGAAAAAGGACTCGTAAACGATTGGAAATATGAGTCGAAACTGATCAGACAGGCTATAAGCGACTCTTCACGAAGAGTCTCGGCTATGGCATTGTGAATTTACTATATAGAAAGGTACTTTACACTAAATTCACCTTGGGCAAGGGTACCACATTCTCCCGATATTTTCAATTATGACTATTTTAATCACAGAGAGGACTTAAAACAGACTTGAATGTGATCAGAAATTTCAGAAATGCTGGCTGAATTGGTACGTAGAAGGTTAGCCTTCGAAAACTCAAAGACCTGGACATTTTAGAGGACCTTTGAACGACTTACATACAGAGCTTGGTAATCTAGACGCTATGAACAATCACAACTCGGAGATGGTAAAAGATAGAGGATTGGCATGTATGGGACATATACTTCTTGTACTAGCAGGCAGATCAAGATTATTTCAATTTTTGGCACGCCTACTTCCGCGCCCGCAATTTGGAAAAATGGTCATATCTCCCACAGTTTTGTAGATAGTTGGTTTGTACCTTCTAGAGATATTTAGTAATCAAGATAATTTATCGATTTGCCATAAAGACGATACTCAAGTTATGAACAAAAGAAAGTTCGCTGCCGCAGCGCAGCAGCAGCACTGCTTTCAGGTACTGAGTATATTACAGTCGGGCTTGACCAACTTTCTTACTTGTTTTTCACTTTTTGCTTCACTAAGCAAAGTGGACCCCAACAAACGAATCTTTGGCCTGCGTTTCGTTTTGCAGATTTGCAATTTTCGGCTTTAGATTTAATGAATGAGTTTTAGCTGTTTGTGTGTGTGATTTCCTTCCCTCCTATTTTTTGTTCTATTTTTATGTTGCTGTTTGTTTACTTGACCAATGCCTGCAATTGATGTTGATTGAATTTTTTGATTGATTGATTGAGTTGAAGTGCGGGCCAAAAAAAGCAACACCGAAAAGGTTAACAACAACTAATAAAAAATAGAAAAAAAACAAATTGTGAAGCCGCTTAATTGAAATGCGGCAACTGGCAAATATTGCCAAACCATTTTCAGTGGTTTAGGCCTAACAGCCAGCAATTGTGTTGTCTTAGCTTGGGGAATACCTGCAATTACGCTAAAAGCAATTTCCGTAAAAAGCCAGCCCCAGCCGAGTGTCTTCATTGTGGCGCAAAGAGTTGCGGGAGCCAACCCCAATTCGCACACACAGGAGCGCAAAATTTTTATTTAAATCATTTTACGCGGACTCGGTTTACGCGCCGTCTGTATGCGTGTGTGTGTGTGTGTGTGTGTGTGTGTGTGTGTGTTCTACAATCAACTTAAACTAAGATTACAGGCAACGCGCCGCTGAGCTCTGGAAAAATGTGGGCCAACAACACAAACAGCCCGCAAACCACTCAGAGATGGAGTTGTTTTTGCCGTTCCTGTGGCAAGCATTTTGCTATTTGTATTTAAAATGGGATTTACCTGGGGTTTTGTCACTTCTTTTAGCGCGCTTTTAATTTGATTTAATGCGTCTGCACGTGCCACCGCATCTTCCTCTGTTTCGCCCTGTTTGTCCGGGGCAAATGTGATCAGCGAGCGTGTTGTGTTTTTTTTGGCCATTCGCATGTACAAAGTTTTGTCTGGGTAAACTATGTACCAACTCGATTGCAAATTTATGCCAGTGTTTAGCTAGCATTTGCCACGCTTAGTCAAACTGTGTATCAATTTAACATTTATGCTAATGTTGTTGTTTTTGTCGGCATCCTCGCTGTGGTTTCCGTTCACAGCTGCCGTGGCCATCCCCATTCCCGCTGCACATCAAAGCGAAGGCAGCATTGGCGCTTGAGGCTAGACTTTGAAGTCGCTGCGTCTGAGTGTGGCTTTGCTCTGGGCTCAACCGCAATTAAAACAGATTTCTTGTTTACGATGTCTTTCGCAAATTTGTAAATCAATTCTTCGAGTTTTTTAAGCAATTAATTTTACCGAATTTTAATTGACTTTGCTTAAGACGGTCACGAAATTTGGGTATGTTTTTTTGATTCAATTTGTTCCGCCCAAGCCAGTCGGTCGACAGTCACATCTTAGTAACAAATCCAACCAAGGCTCAAAATTAGTATTCTGGATTATATAGTTTCTTTAACTTGAAAAAAAATATATTTTTTATGAAACAATATTCAAAGTGTAAGAGCCGAATGGTCTTAAGTCAATCTCGGGCCTGCAAAAATGTTGGAGGGCATTTGATTAGGGGATATACTTTTCAAGGAATCATAGGCGAAAAGAACGCTATGCTCGGATTTTTTGCGGGTTATCCTAAAAAGAATTCTGAGACGCAGAAGTACACATTTTCAAATATATTGAAAAGCCCCTCTTCTTCTTATCGTAGCCTCCCTCCCCACAGCACATGCTGTCGTGATGTTGCACTTTGTGGAATCCGCTGGTTGGCGGGGTAGGGTAAAAATCATGGCTGCAAACTAAATGCATTTTTACGGATCTTTAACGGGTTCGAGCCGAATTTGCCAATGGATATGTTCGGAAATGTCAGGTGTGTAGTTTTAGCAAGAAAGTTTTGTTTCGGAACTGCTTACTGCTACACTCAGAAAAAAAATCCGTTCTAAATGTACCGATTCTCATTCTTAATAGTAGGGTAAGTCCGTTTTTTCCTATAACGAGAACAGCGGGCTTATTTAACGCATTTTTTGAGAGCGATTTTCTAATTTTAAGAAATCTCCGTTCTTGCTTTTGGAACGAATAAAAAGCGTTCTGATAAATCCAGAAAAACAAATATTAGCCACATTTAGGAGTGTGGAGGAGGAAAAGAAGGGGTTTGGATGGGTGTGCTCGGAAAGGGTGGCGAGGGGTAGAGACAACAACACATCATCATCATGTCCTCCTCTTTTTCTATAGCTGTGGCTAGGTTTTGTTAAAATTTTTTGTATACCCTTCTACAGGGTATATTAAAATTGTACAGCTGTTTGTAGCGCATAGAAGGAAGCATCTCCGACATAAAGTATATATTACCTTGATCAGCATGACGAGTTGAGTTCATATAGCCATGTCCGTCTGTCCGTCTGTTTCTATGCTATCTCCTCCCTCAGTTTTAAAGCTATCTTAACCAAACTTTGCACGAAGTCTTTTGTTACAAAGACGCTGCACATTTGTCGGAACCGGCCGGATCGGATGACTGTATCACATAGCTGCCATAGAAACTATAGGTCGAAAAAGGAGTTTTAGTTAGAACAACTTTTTTGTCTTGAACAAGTTTATAAGTTTTCTATGCTTTTACACAATTCCACAAAGTTTAATGAAAATCGGTCAACAATATAGTATAGCTGCCATACAAAATATAATATAGTTTTGAATAAAAGTCTTAGTAGGAAAAACTTTTTTGTTTTTAATGCTATCGCTCCCAAATTCGTTAGTGATCAATATTATATGCTGCCACACAATTATGCGAAGCTTGATTCAAATCAGATGACTATAGCGTATAGCTGTCAGAGAAAAGGTCGGTCGAAAAATTAGTTGTAGTGAGAAAAACTTTTTTTTTGTTCAATGATAGAGTCTTAATGTTTTCCAGTTATAAATATGATCGGTTTCCCCACAATTTTGGGAAATTTGGTCAAAATCTGATGAATATGTATATCGTATGGCTGTCATATAACAAACTGGCAAGCAGATGGTCAAACTCAGCTAAGAATGTTGCTGAGTTTGTTAAATAACTCAGCTTGGAATGTTCGTCGAAAATCATTTAAAGCATTAATTTATATAAAGTATACAAGCTACAAGGGTATATAAACTTCGGCCGAAGTTAGCTTTCGTCTATTTTCTTTTTTGAACTTACATCTTACTTAACTTGAGAAGAAACATTGAGCTGACACGGTAGATGGCATTTAAATCATAGTTAAGAAAACACGAAGCATATTATAAGTGGCTTTAGTCATTATGCCACCTACCAACGCCGTGGTGAAGAGAATAATTCGAGGGCCTAGGACGTCGAAGCCGTGGGTCCCAGTCGAAGCACATTTTTTTTCATCATATTTCATATCATATGTCTTATTTTAAGACACAATTTAAGAACGAGTTTGCTTTATTGGTTCGTCTATTTAGACGTATTGTATATTTTTGAGAAGGTGGTCGAGAACGAAAAAATTGAAAACGAAATGGGTATAAAAGTAAGAAATTTGGGTTACCTTTTAGACACCATTTTTTTCTGAGTGTAATTGGTAATTGTTATTAATAAGACAGCGCAAGAGCTTTAGGTTGTTTATATTGTGTCTTTCTCAATCTTTCTTCAATCTTTAAAATGTTTGATTCTGTTTTAGTGCCATCTAAAACCTTTGAAGCAATTTGGCAAGAGCAAAAATCATGAAGTTAACTTTCTTAATCTTCTGAAAGTGAATTCAAGGTCTTAAAAAACAATACTTATTGTAGGTGGTTATTCTATTGCTTATTTCAAACGTCTGTGTATAGAACTTATAATAAAAATACATTATATTTTCGTGACGATTTGGAGTCTTTAGTAAAACTAGCTTGCAGCCAGAAAGACAATTTTATACTATAAATTTTTTAAGTGTAGCTTGGAATGCTGAACTCAAAAATCGAATTTTGGGAACTTTTTTCGACATGTGTTTTTTCGGTAGGTACACTTACATTTTAAGCCTGATTATCCCTTAAAAATAAATTTAAAATCAATTTTCGAGTTCAGCATTCCAAACTACACTAAACATTCTTTTTTAAAGTTTAGACTAGTTCATTAATAAGCTTTGGATAAAATTGCTGCTTGATGGATAATGACTGATTAGTATATAGAATTAGTTAAGTAATACATGACACTTGCAGCAAGTGAGCGACAGCCCTTTCAGTTTGGACAACAACATGCAACTATGCAATCAAAGTTGGGATAAATTCGACCTACTATAGACAATATCATCTTAAACCTTGCATTTTATTATTAACTGGCTCATTTCACCAAATGATTGATCCATAAGTGTGTCCCGCCCTGTCCTTATTCAAGATTCCAATTAGGTATGAGGTACAGAAATAATATCCAGAAAATAATACATTCAGCTCAACTTCCGTGAGTCTTGGAGATTCTAGAACAGGGCGAAGGAATCATTTCCAACCCTATAAAGCAATGGTGGACAAGCCATTGCTCCCATTGCTCCGATATTTTTTTTCGTCAATTGCCGCCAGTCAGTCTCATAATAAACGTCGCTTAAAATTGTGAACAACAAAAAAGTCAATGCGAATCGGAGCACGGCGCCTACAAGACGAGCACACAGACGGCGCACGGCTGCATTTTGGGTGATGGAGAGTCGTTTTTTTTTTCTGTTGTTGTTGTTAAACAAGTTTGGGAAACAACAAGTGGCACACAAATCCCACAACAAGTGGCACACAAATCCCACAGCAAGTGGCAAACAAAACCTACAATAAGTGGCAAACAAAGCCCACAATAAGTGGCTCAGGGTAAAATACGCAGTACTATTGACTCTGCAACCTCAACCCTGCTTGGACGAACTTGCTTATCGACGCCCACTCGAATCAACGGATTTAACCGAGTTTACCATCGACGCAACTTCGCAAATCGGTGCAGTTGCTCAGTTCAACGGATTTATCAGTTTCCATTCTCATCGGAAACAGTTCGTCGACTCAACTACAAAGCATACATCACAGTGAGAATCATAAGCAAGGTTTCCTCAACACAGATCCTGTAGATGCTCATCCTGGACATACATTCATCCCAGCTATACTTAAATTTTGAAGATCATTCGTTCCCACATGGTCTCTGGAGGATGAGTACTGTGGCAGCCCTGGCCACCTCCGGTCTCACTATTTATCGTGCCCCATCTCAAACGAAGTAGCAGAACGTAAGTTTAAGTGATATTCAATAAAGCTAGTTACATATTAAGCCCGGTAGCTAAAACTGCTTTACAGTTTTCGTCAAATTTATCATGCCAATTTAAACACTTCAATCACTTTGGTTAAATTGAATATTAATTTCCCTCAGTCTAGCAATATTTTGCCAACCATCTATATGGGCGCTGCAGAGAAAGGGGTATCATTTTCGAATACATTCTAAGCCTTGCCTTTTCCATTAAACCTATTCAATTTTCCGGCTATGCCTTTCTGACTGCTTGGGCGTTTATTATAAATGAAATGAAATTTAATTAAGAGTTTCTCATATTTCATTTCATCAACCAGACCCAAGCTGACAGTCCATGCACACGTCCCATCAGCATTATCCTCATGAGGCGCTGGTTGTGTGTCGTCTCCGTTTTCATCCGCATCCGTCGGCCTCATCACGAACAATATTAACGTCATTCTGTGGCTTGGCACAGACTTGGACAGCCATTTGGTTAACGAAACTTGTACGCAAAACCTACCATAACACAACAAACTACAGCAGAGGACGTTGCCAGCCGCAAAAACTTGAAATTCGCGCTGCACGGTGAGCCACACTAAGTGGCAGACACTTGGCACAAACAAGCGCCGAACTCTCTGCCAACCAATTGTAGGTATTTGTGTCGGCCCTCAGCTCGTTTTGCTACGTTTCTTTTCCCTTCTGCCAAATTGAATTTCGACCGAGACTGGGGCCAGTGCCAAACTGATAAGCCCACGAACTCAAACTGTATATGGGTTTTGTGGTGCCACTTGTCGGGGCAAAATACCATTTTTTATTTGCCGTTCATATTTCAGCGCGTGCCACTTGACGAATTCTGCCGAAAATATACTTTGACATATTTTTGCTCTGCACTGGTCGCCGTCTGATGACGCGACACGTGCGGCAGCTGCACGTACGTACTTTTGCCTTCGTTCGGAATCGAATTAAAAACTCATCTTTGCCCAATTTGCGAACGTCTGAGACGGCAGTGGGCCGGTCGCTTTCTTTATTGTTTTACTGGCAGAAAATCTGTTTTATTTGTACCATTTTATTGTGCTACGAGTAATTTAATGAGTATTGCATTTAGGCTTGTGTTGTGTTGTTGTTGTGGGCCTGCTTTTACGAGCTTTTTATGGCCTTTTTATGCCCAGGACAAACGGCTGGTCACTTAGTAGGTGGAGAGTGATTAAAGCACCGAAAGGACATTTTAATTATTTTTTGTAGCATACTTTTTGGCACTCGCACATGTCCGAAATCAATCAACCCTTTTTAAGTTGGCATTAGGCACGCCTGATTGCTCCCTTTGTTTGTTTGTTTGTTTGTGTGCTTGCTGAGCAACTCATTGGCTTGCCCAATCTCAGCTTCACATCAAAAGAAAAAGCTAATCTCTATTTTCAATTTGGAAGTTGGCAACTTGTTTATCTTGCCAAAGCCAATTTTAAGATTTTAATCAAGCGCATCAAAGCAAATAGTTGAGATGCTGTCAACTGGCCAGGCCAAAGGTCCATGAAGACGGCTAATGTCCAGTGTCTAACCTAATTTGACGCTGACGACTGACACGCCAGTCTGTGCATAATGCTTATTGCCGCCATAATTTACAGGCTCTGGACTGGTTGCTCTTTCATTTTGCAGCATGCAATTTGCAATCAGCAAAAAGGCATCCATTCACACACACACCCCCACAAGAGAAAGTGTTGTAAGTTGTGGAGAGAAAATAAACAACCTGACAACGCTTTTTGAACCCAGTGAGTGACAATGGCAGCAAGCCGACAGCAAGTAGAGCCTGCCCCAGTCAATCTACACAGCAAAAATTAATTGCAGTCACTTTATTATACAGAGCTGCAATTCTCATCAAATCCTCCAAAGGTCTTTTTGATTTGAAGCATCGGGCATAAGGAATGTCAAGAATTTTCTTATTAGCCTACGACCTGCTAGGTAAGTTGCAAATGTACAAGTACGATAGAGAGAGCAGAGCTGCCAACCGGTGCAGGAGCAAACGTCAAATTGTAAAATCACTAATCAAACCTCTTTTGATTGCCATACCAAATAGTTTTCTAGTTTTACCCATTTTTTTAAAATTAACTCTTTTGTCAAGCATACAACTTGCAAGAATCTGTGACTCTGTGAACCTTAGGTTCGATAAATAAACGACCCGGTCCACGAAACCAAACTTTCTCCGGGGGGACTTTATTAACCCTTGCAGGTTCTATGTTCTATCTTATATAAACATCTCATAGCCCGATTCACTTAACCTAGAGATCTAAATATTTACAAAAAGACCTGTACAAAAAATATTTAGAAAACTGTATCCGATCTACATTAAACTTGCTTTTAATTAGAGACGTGGTTTTCCGGTCTATCCCTGTATCAAATTCGTTTTTAGGGAACAAATTTTTAACTTGGGTTAAATTCAAACCCGAGGTTGGAAGTGATATTTACGTGTTTGTAACTCCATTGATTCAATCTATTGTGAAGCAGTGTGAGCAGAGTCCGCCAATTTACTAGATGGGGTGAAAAGTAAAGTAATTTTTTTTTAATTCAATGTAGTCCCCGTTTTTTGTCGATACACTTATTTCGACGATTTTCCAATTTTTTGATCCCGTCCGAAAAGTAATTATCTCTCCGCGAGAGTTGAATTTTTTATTGATGAGTCATTCTTTAACTTTTGGTAAGAGATAATATTCCGAGGGAGCCAAATCGGGCGAATAAGGTGAATGGGTAAGTAATTGAAGCCCTAATTCGTTGATTTTAGCCATGCTTGCGATGCCTTTTTTTTGGTTCGGAGTCAGCATGCGCGACAGGACAACTTTTTCATATGCAGAATCTCGCCCAAAATAAACAAGAAGACGTTACAAAATATGATCACATTTGAATATGAGACCACTTGAAAAGGTCAAACTAGGTAGAGGAAATAAAGTGCCCTTCACACGCCTACAAGCACATGTGTTCAAGAGGGGAAATGAAGGACAAGAAAGGATATATATAAACTTAGTAAGCAAGAGCCACACCACACTAATTTTAAATAGGCAAATAAGATGCTCAAGATAGAGATGAAATACAATCTAACAACTGACTATATAAGACTATATAAGTATCTCAATAATTACAGTTGTCTCATGTATTAGGTACATAAGTTTAGCAATTGTGAGAATACTTCTGCTGAGTTACTGATCTGTACGAGCGGCTCTTTGGCCAATATCTATCTATTCTGAAAAGCACAATAAGATACAAACAAATTTAACGAAATTATGCACGAAGTTTTCAGCTCATACCGGCAGTCGCATCGAGCGGTTGAGCTAGAGTTTTTTGATCGGACGTTTATGTGTTCGATCGAACAAAACTCAGCTTTGACCGGCTACCGCGTTGAGCGAGAGGTTTCACTCTTTCCATCTCTCTCATTTTCATAGCTGTCAGCAGCGCCGTCACTGCCTACGCGTCTCTGCAAGCGTTTATTCATACGAGGTGATTTTCGCTCACTCTAAACCAGAGATGGGCACGTCGCGACGTTCCAGCGCGCGCTGCCTCGTGTGCATACGACTCTGCCGCGGCCGACTGCACTAAATCACACGTACGCTATAAGCATTGAAAGCTATTTATAGAACACGAATGGGGCGCACGCAAATTGTGCTTGTATGCGTGTGAAAAGTGTGTCGATATGTGTGCATGCCCATCTCTGCTCTAAACAATCGTCGTTGAGCCAAGCGAACAATCAGCCCAACTGATTGGAATGAAGTCGAACATGATTATAATCAGAGTGCCAACAATTGGTTCGAATAAAACTCTGCTGCGAACATGTTGAGTATGCAAGTTTGATGAATAGAGCGCGAAGTCAGTTTATTCGGGTGTTGAATAATGTGTGAGCGTTTTGCGTTCTCTGCGTTCTCTGATACTTACCCCAACAAAACTCTCGCAATCGGATCGGGTAAAGATAGAAAGATGATTCATATGTCGTTCAGTTTGTGGCAGTGAAAGTTTGGTTTACGATTGTCGCAAGAAATAGGGTTGCAAGAGTTTTGCGATACTTTTGTAATATTTCTAGCAAGTTGAATAAAATATTTACTGTGATACGTTTTTGATTTTAAATATGCTCAAAAAGTATATTAGTTTTGACCACGTGGCAATATCAAAAAAGTATGGCAAAAGATATCGCCAAAGACTCGCAAGAAAAAGCTTTTGCGAGACTTTTACTTGTCTCATTCCCATATTGCGCAATATGAAAAATTTAATTTTAATGGTCTTCTTTGGCAGTTTATATAAGTACTTTGACATTTTTAAAATTATGGATATAAGTCACTTCTTTGGCCATAAAATAACTATAACTAACTAAATATATCAAAAATTTCAATATCTATTTATTTTTTGAGTCATTTCTGCAGTCTCGCCACTCTCTTCTGCGCATATTCAACAAATTTTCCCCCTATTTGCTTGAATGCATCTGCAGACAATATAAATATCAATTTTAATTTGTGAACAATCAATTATTGAAAGTAACACTTACTCCACCTAGCACAATTTGTTGTTCACTTAAGCGATGGACTCTCGCGCACGCGTTTGCAACCTTTGGCAATCCAAAGCAAAAAAAAAGATATCAAAAATTAGTTCGGCTTCCCTTCATAAGACAAAATCAACACATCACTCGTGAATTGTATTTGGCTTACTCTCTCTCTCTTGCATTCGGGTTTTTTTTGCTACTACTCTGCTGCTGTCGGAGTACGAGCACGGCACTCAAATATTTATCGCAAACCCCTCGCAGGAAAGCTCGAATGCGAGTGCTTTGCGATAAATAAATTTCCCTCCCGTTTTTTGTTTACGTGCGAGCTCGTTTGTGAGCATTTTGCGATAGTCTCGCTGTCGCATTTAAAATGAAAAGCAGGCCCAGCAATAACAGTAAATACAAAATTATGAATAGTAATCGGACCTACGACTTTTACGATAGTTTCTCCTAACAACGAAATCCGAATTTCTTAAGAAAAGCGGTTTTCATACGGATTTTCAATTTTTCTAGCTAGGACATTTTTGATTTTCCAGCTGCGCTTTGTTGGAGGTCTAGACCAAGAGCACAGCCTTATTCAGGTACTTCCAATTGTTGGCCTACAGATGTGGGAAAAGCGAGCAGGTGGAGAATCATTTAGCTGGCATTGAGAATGAGCTCTTGCGCACAATTCTTAGCCTCCATGATATATGTTTATCTATTCGATGAAGAAAGAGTAGGCAGCAGAGAAAAAGGATTCGGCCAGGTGATGGTCGCATTTAATCATTACTGTGGTCACCTCCTGCATACGTGGGTTGACACAGTCGTATACCAAAATGGCCGCCCTGCAACTGTGGTAAAAGCTGTCCAAGTATATTAGCTTAGAGACTATATTGGATCGCGTTTTGCCCTATATTGTGAGTACTTTAAGGGCTTTCCAAATTTTCATCAAAATCTCTCTTTCTCTCTCTGTCTTTGGCTGAGTCTGGCCCATGTACCATATACCACACAACAAAGCGAATGTGTTTCCCTATTATATACTGCCCTATATCATGGATTTGACCAGTGAACTAAGTGCGGTCATTGTGCGGCCATTGCCCGGAATATTGCAGACTCCGCGGAATGCTCTGAATCAGATGCCCACATCACGCTATGAGGAGCAAATGAATGGTTTGCATAACGCTCAGGTTGCTGCACAACACATTGTCAAGCAAACCCTAATGGAGTCGGGCCTTCTTTGTCCAGTGTTTTTTTTTTTTAACAAAGGTGTTAAATTATATAAGTAAGCTATGCCAATATTTTGCAGACTTCAACCTATATTTAAATGCTCCTGCTAGAAGAGTTAGCAAACAGAATGCAAACTGTTATTTTCAGTTATTTTTGTGCCAAAAATGCGATACAATTTAATAAAACTAAACTAATTCATTTAAATAACGAAACAAAACTAGCAAAAAGTACAAATTTTTAAATGGAAAACAAAATGGAATGAAACAAAACATTCGTAACAATTATCGGGAAAGTAAACATTTACAACACGTTTTCGAATCCGTTCTCGACACTTTCTCGATAGCGAAAACGTATTGGAAACGATGTAGTTCAGTCAAAAACGTGTATCGAGAACTTACTTTTTGCTGCCACAAACTGAGCGACAAGTAATACTTTTTCGGACCGAAAACGGAACACATTCTCGATAGTATTGTTAGAGAAAACTTCAAGAAAACATCGAAAACGGATCCGTTCTCGCTAACGATTGTCGGGTGGGTTTTGCATTCAGACGAAGAAGTTAACTCAATATAGGTATTAAGTTATTAAATCAAAGCCATATGAACAACTTTACTTGGTACATGGTTTTTTCCAGTCGGGGCACTCGACTGTAGCACACTTACTTGTTTATTCTAATCTTTTTTAAGAGTGTTATTAGCTGAGCTAATAAATTCAGCTAAAAATAAATCAGCTGACCCCAAATATATGACAAAAGTTGTGTTTCTTAAGTTGTCTACTTATTATCCGAACTTTATGATAATTTTTAGAAATTATAAATATTGAAAATATTGAATAAAATGCATTCATGGTGCGAGTGACAAGCTCCTCTTCCCAAAGCTAAATTCATCTTTATTTGGTTTGGCCTTCACGATGGTTGGGTTTTCTAATTTATTGATAAGAGATGTGTTCCTTTTTTTAGAGCTGTGTGGTCTAGTCTGTTTTTGTGCGCGTCGCATAATTGAGTCCCAAACGCAGCTACCTGGACTCACAATGCACTGTTCAAATATCTCTGAGCAAATATAAATGTAAGTTGGAAATTTGTGGGAGTTTTTCAACATTTCTTAATTTAAGCAAACTTATTCAGCAAGAGGAAAATAGAATTCTATAAACCAAATATGGTTGATTTAGCTCTGACAATCTCTGATATCTAAGTGTTTATACGGACGGACAGACAAGTTTTCTATTCAATCCCGTTTCGCGCCCAACTCTAATCTGGACTCCCAAATCCATTTAAAAAGAAAGCCTACAAAGTTAACCATATAAATAAGAAGCAATTACTGTTTTTGTCACAGAATTGAAAAGGAATGAAAATAGCTGGCTCAGTCAACGATATATGTAATTTATTGCAGTGTAGCCACCGACCGAGAAAAGAATGCAACAGTCTGTGCTATTTAATCGCAATCTCACAGAAGCACACTTTAAATAGTTAACCCTGCCATGTGCGTCGTCCTCTGTGCTAGTGTGCGTGTGTGTTCTAGTGTCATGTTGGCTATTATGAATTGTGCAATTGTCGTCAACGCCAACGCGACGCTTTTCCGTTCTTTAACTGTGCTTTGGCCTGACTGACTGACTGTTTGACTGGCATTCACACAGTCTCTCGTCTCACGTCTCTCGTCTAGTTCTCCGCCTGGTTTCATTTCACTGGCAGTTGCCTCTGCTGCTGCTGCTGCTGCTCATCATCCATTCCCACCACCACCCTTTGGTGTTTGTTTGCCCCGACGACGTATGCTGTCTGCATTTGCCTGCGTTACCCGCTATTTTTCAACCTGCTGCTCGTCGCTTTTGTGCGCACTCCTAGTAAATGACTCTTCAACGTTTGTCGTATTTGTCTGCCAGCACTTTGGAGTGCCAAATATTTTTACATTTGTTTATTGCCATTGTTGCCTCGCTCCCCACCGCTTTGATGACAAATGATGCCTGTTTTTGTTATTTCCTTCGCAGGCCAAAAATCCCTGTCCAGCTGACCTGCTTTCGAATTTATGGCATTTGCCATGAAACCACCTAGAGTTCCAATCAGCAGAAAAGTTAATCAAGCGAGCAAGTATTTAATTAAGCGTCGACCACAAAATATCCTTGCCGCAGGCTTTAGCATTTATGCGCTTTTGTGGCGCTTCAAATTGAGAAATATAAATCCGAAACGTGGATGCGGTAAGGGAGTTTTTGTCGCCAGATAGCATTCATCATCGGCAACGGCAATTGAGTGACAGCAGCTGCATACTCAACCCTATCCCCATCCCCATCCCCATCATCATCCATATCTGTGGCAGCAGCAGCTTCCTTCTCACAGTCACTGATTTACATGCCGCAGTTGCAGTTGGTTTATTGCGACTCGTCGTCTATTCATTTGATTCCTGCGCGTCTGATTGCTTGTAGAGTGTCTGTCTCTCCATTTGATTGCCAGCGCATCACGCAAATCTTTTATGCTTATGAATAACATCCCATGTTTGTCACTCGGAATTGATTGAAGTGGCTGTCTTTTTGTCACCAGGCAACGGCAGCGAGGACGGATCCGTTTTGCCTGCGGTTGCGAAAGTTGCTATCATTTTCATTAAAACACCAATAAACAATTATGATTCTCGTTTTCGAGTCTGGATGATTGGATGCAAAAAGAAAAGCAAGTTTTTAATTTCAGTTGGGGTAAGCGGTTGTGGATCAAGAGAAGCCCAGCTTTGGCCATATATTTATTTATTTTAAATTGATTCCGGTTTCAATGTAACCAAGCTGAAGCATTAAAGCCATCAACACGCAAAGGTGGCCAAATTGTATCGATTACTGCTGCTGGCCAGACGAAATGCCAAACCCAACAATCTACTCGTAAGTAATAACAATAACAGTCGTTACAAATGGCAAATAGACCATGTCGATTTCGGGGGTTGGCTTGCCGAACAGTTATTATTTATATTTTTATACAATGCTGAGGCTTAAGGCGGTTACGCCAGAAACAAGTGGACACAGAACATTGAACTTGAATCTGGACCATTTTTCGCTTTCAGAAACGAATACCGCTCGTTGAATCGGTTCTGTAATAGCATAACTTGGTTGTATCCAACAAAAACGAAAACAGCACAGAAAGTATCTATAAAAACAAGCGTATGCCCACGACTTTGCTCGCATTTGAGTCTGTAGATTTTCCTAAATTTGAAAGTCACTTATTTCATGTTTATACTCTGTACCAAAGGTTGTGGCAGCCCTGGCCACCTCTGGTCACACCATTCTTCGAGCACCATCCCTACGCAGTAGCAGAACGACAACACAAGCGCCATCCCTGACGCGCAGTTTCTGGCTTGGCTTCAGCGACAGGCGGCACGCGCCTGCATCGCTCCGTTGGACTTGACGATAATTGTTAGCTTATGTGATATTCAATAAAGCTAGTTACTCATTAAAACCCTCGTAGCTAAAGTGGTGACCTCCGACGATTGAAAGCAACGAATACGCGAACTTCTGCAACAATTATCTAATGCGTAAAACATTACGACCGCAAATTCACACACACGCGCACATACAGTGACGCCGTTGTGAAATTCATTTCGAAGAACAGTTTTCGATCAGCAAGTTCAGACAGCAACACGCTAACTGAAGACGACCGCTATTTCGACAGCAGCCACCCAAATCTTCAACAGCAGCCAGCCAGATCCTCACCAGCGCCAAACGAAGCCATCTCGATGTTTTTTGGGCATTTTGTCACATACACACACACGACAGACGCCGCGACGAAACAGCACAAGCATACGCACACAGACACATGCGGACGGCGTCTGCAGGCGAATTTTGGCGCATTCTCAGGCGGACACAGTACAAAAGGCCATTTTTTGTGCAAATCACACGTGAAACAGCATCGACAAACCTCCCTGGTTTGAAAACGACGCCGGCAACGCCTACACACATTCACACGTACACACACACAGACACCAACGCATGTGGTCATATGTATGGCTTAGGCTGTGCTGCAGTCCCCAGTCAATCAGGACAAACTCTATTATACAAATAGAGACTAGCATAGGACTCGTCGCTGCACCGCCATCCACACATCCCACCCACATACCACACACTTCCCACCCCCAATCCCCACCCACTTCCTACCCACTCCCCACCAAATTTCCACCCAATACTAACCAACTTCCCACCCTATTCCCACCTACTCCCCACCAACTTTTGAACCACTTCCCAGCATATCCCCACCCACTCCCCAACACACTTCCCAGCCATTCCCCACCCACGTATCAAGCACTCCCCACCTTCTCCCCACCTTCTTCCCACACACTCCGCACCCATTCCCCTCCAACTCCTCCACCCACTTCCCATCCACTTCTCACCCACTTCCCACCCGCTCCCCACCCACTCCCCACCAACTACTCCAACCACTTCCTACCCACTCCCCACCAAATTCCCACCCAATACCACGAACTTCCCACGCAATTCCCACCCACTCCCCACCAACTTTCGAACCACTTCCCAGTCTATCCCCACCCACTCTCCAACCCACTTCCCAGCCACTCTCCACCCACTTATCACGCACACCCCACCTACTTCCCACCTTCTCCCCACCTACTTCCCACCCATTCCGCACCTACGTCCCACCCACTCCCCACCCACTCCCCTTCAACTCCTCCACCCACTTCCCATCCACTTCTCACCCACTTCCCACCCGCTCCCCACCCACTCCCCACCAACTACTCCACCCACTTCCTACCCACTCCCCACCAAATTCCCACCCAATACCACGAACTTCCCACGCAATTCCCACCCACTCCCCACCAACTTTCGAACCACTTCCCAGTCTATCCCCACCCACTCTCCAACCCACTTCCCAGCCACTCTCCACCCACTTATCACGCACTCCCCACCTACTTCCCACCCACTCCCCATCCACTCCCTACCAACACCATTTTCACACCCTGGGGGCGGATTTTCCGACTTTGGAAAATCACATTTCAAATTATTTCGTATTCTATCCTTACAAACCGAGTTTACAAACAGTTTCTTTCAACACTAATGAAAACTCCTGCCCAAATTTCAGCCTTCTATCTCTTTCCGTTGGGGTTCTGCGTAGATTGCTAATCAGTCAGTGAATCAATCAGTCAGGACAAACTCTTTTATATATAGAGTAGATGGGTCGTGGTTGGTTTGTAAGCTTAAAACTTGAAAACGACAACCAAACTGGATACTTCTTGCTGCGGGGTTGCTCGTAATTGCTGAAGTCTGAAAATTTTCAAAGTTGTGGATGTACATTTCATTTTTTAGTTCAATTCAATTACAGTTTAACACATGGAGCAGTAGGCGGTCATTCCATTTGATTGCTCAGCATATGTTTTTTCTGATTTGATTTGTTTTTCCATTTTATTCGATTGAATCTTTTTCGTTCGTTTGCTTTCCTTATTTTGGTTATTTTAAAAATAAATTATTGATTAATGAAAATAATTTGTGTGTTGCCGCCTCGAGGTCAAGTAAAAACACACAGATGTGTATGATGTCTTCCAATATATTTTGGTTGCTGGTCGGCAAACATCTTCAGGGACACTACAAAACAATTTACCAATTACAGTGTAACCGACAACACTCAAATTATACAATTTGGAAAGGTCGATCAACTTTTATTAATGAAAACTTTATGTGCGGCTTAAACAAAGTGATGATTAGTTTGATATTTGTTACGATACCAAAAAGAGGCCACGGTAACATTGGTCGGTGTTCTCAGAATGCAACGCGACACCGATAGATTATAAAGATTAAACTAAGCAAAAAATTCGAGCTCAATTTAATCCAAAAGCAAGATCATCTTAAGCATTTTCGAGATTAATTTGAGCTCGATATGTAATATCGATTTCATCTCAGAGAAGATTTCTTCCTCTCCATTCTTCTTCCATATTCCATAAGACATCCTCATACACTTCAAGGCCCACACCAGTATTGGTTTATTTCAAACTTCTGATTAACAAAGACGTATAAAGATTGTTGTTCTCAACTGGTCTGGGAATCGAACCCACGATCTTGCACTGAACACGAATGGAATGCGATTGTTGGCACATGTCTAAAATGTTACTTATATTATTAATTATTACACACGTATAAAATTACTTGTATTCAACTCGGAACTTAACTTTTTCATTTTTAAAAATGTCACTTGTGCTGGTACGTAACGGTATACCGAAATAAAGTTCGGCTACCGTATCGGAACTGAAATAATAAATAAACTGAAATCATATATAAACTTGAACCGAAACATAAATTTATGGACGTACCGGAACCGGTGACGGAATCGAATTTCGTTAAGGGATTAATTTCTGCTTATAACAAGTAAGAAAGTCGGTCTAGTCCGACTGTAATATACTCTGAACCTGCGAAATGTGTTTAGCATGTATTTTGCTAGCAACAGAAGCATTATTGTTCGATTATTCGGACGGACAAAGGGACAGGGCTATCTCGACTCGCCGATTAAGAATATACATATGTACTTTAAATAGACGAAGGTGAGGACAACATTACGTACTCAAAAATTATAATTATAAAAATATAACATTAAAATTTGGTAATATCAAGAATAGCAAATATTTATCAAATTTACTTATTTTCTTGCCTATCCTGTTTTTCCTGCTCTTCGCTTCCATTTTCAAGCCAGGCCACTGCCCCTTGATGTCTTCGAGGGCTTTGCGTAGTCCCTACAAAATGCATAGGAAAATCGATTTAATTACCATCCAACCCAACGCATCCCACTCAATGAATACCATTCCATCTGGGGCATGTACGTGTTGCACACACAGGCATTCAGCAAATGCAGTATGCCAGCCACTAGGCCGCAAATGCCCGACACATAGAACATATAGGCAAACTCATTCCCACAGTGATCCATCATGGCCACGAGAAGAACAACGGAGGCGATTATGCAAACAATGCCGCTGGCCAAATTAAATGCGAGCGCCTGTAAAATAGAAATTGCCAGGAGCAACAGCAACAAATGCCGCACGACTATACGCACTATGGGATCGAGGCCTACGGTGAAACAGCACAGGCGAAGGACGACAAAGACTACCGACTGCACCGTGATGGCAGGCAGAAAGTAGATATAAAACCAGACCGATATCCCATACTCGCCGCCCAGCACACAATGCGAAGACATCAGTTGAATGAGCAGGACCAGAGCGACGATTTCCAAAATCTGTGAGATTTCAATAGGCGAAAGTTCATGAAAGCTTGGGTGGATAATGATACGATGGAGTTACCGCCGTTAAAGCATACAGCAAAAAGTTTACGAGTCGTATGGAACAGTCCATGCTAGTGAAATAAAATAGAAATGTTACTTTCTACTCGTCGGTTGACACAATAAACAAATTTTCCTGTGCCTTTTTATCCGTGTACCCTTTTTGGCCCCAACACACATTTTATTGCTTCTCGGCCCCGATAAGGGGCACGCACTGGCTGGGTTTTGGGTTTTGTTTTTGTGGCTAATTTCATTACTTAGGGAATGCGGCGATGATTTCATGCAATTTAAAGTCACATTTTTCAGTGGCAAAGCATTTAGCATACTCGCAATTGGAGCAGTTGACCTGAGCGTCCCCACGCCAAGGCTTTTATAATAATTGCCTGTTGACACGGGATGGCGATGGCCGAGGGGGACAGGTTTGGGTCTGTGGCAGTGGAACTGGAACGTTTTATGGCGAGCAGATAAATGAAATTTCAAATGGCAACAGAACAAAGGAGTTAACAAAAAGGTAGCCGCGTTTGGGTGTGTATGCCATTTCGGTTGACAGACAACGACAAGGACCAGCACTTAGTCCATTAAGTCCTATGATCAATATTTATTTCATTTTGTTTATAACATTTCGATGCTGGGGCTAATATATTTCTGGACTTGGCCACTTTTAGTGTGACCAGCAATTGGAATGCTAGAGATTTTTGCTGGCTTCAATTGTGGCCACCAATTTGGTCTGAAGAGCAGCCAATACATCCTGAAAAATGCACTGTTTGGTGCGGTTTGTTTGTCTTTTTCACTTGTTTGACATGTGGTTTCAATAAGACGATGTTACATGCTACACGGCACGCGAAACCATGGAGGGGAGCTTGGTAAGCAATTAATCTCATGTTTTGGACCTGTACATTGGCTGGAATTGCTGAGATACCGGCCGAAATTCTGGAAAAAGTATGCCAAAACTGGAGATATCGGATGGACCACCTCAGCAAATAAATATTTCAGTCTCTTTTGCAAATTTTCTGTCGCTTATTAAATTTTTTAAAAACAAACGCTTTAAAGTCAACCTTTATTAAGTGCAAACTGTTTTCAAGAAGCAATACTTTTTGCGTACGAGCACTCTTATTAAAATGTATGCGTTCTTGAGTTTTAATGAATTTAGTTTATAAAACTCATCTCTCCTCTTCTGGGTTTTATAGGCGAGGGAAGTGAAGCTGCTAAAAATGTATGGATAATCGGTAAAAACTAATCGCAGATGAAGAATTAATGCAATGCTGTCACAAGTCGGTTCACAGAAAAGTGTTTTTTAGCACTCCGACTTGAACCCTTCATATTGAACCCGACCTGGTCACTGGGGTGGATGTAGCTGTGGGATCCAGCCACCTTTCGATATTAATCGCAAGCTGTCGATACAACTTTCACCACGAAAGTCCTCAATGAGAGGAACTTCGAATCTCCCTAATGAGAGGCACCACGAAAGTCCTCAAAGAGCGACACCACGAAAGTCCTCAACGAGAGGTGCCACACCAAGAAAATCCTCAACGAGAGGCACCACGAAAGTCCTCAACGAGAGGCACCACGAAAGTTCTTAGCGAGAGGCACCACGAAAGTCCTCAACGAGAGGCATCACGAAAGTCCTCAAACAGAGACGCCACGAAAATTCTTAAAGAGAGGCACCACAAAAGTCCTCAAAGAGAGACACCTCGAAAGTCCTCAACGAAAGGTACCACACCAAGAAAATCCTCAACAAGAGGCACCACGAAAGTCCTCAACGAGAGGCACCACGAAAGTCCTCAACGGGAGGCACCATGAAAATTCTTAACGAGAGGCACCACGAAAGTCTTCAATGAGAGGCACCGCGAAAGTCCTCAACGAGAGGTACCACACCACGAAAGTCCTCAACGAGAGGCACCACGAAAATCGTCTACGCGAGGCACCATGAAAGTCATTAATGCGAGGCACCACGAAAGTTCTCAACGAGAGGCACCTAGAAAGTCCTCAACGAGAGACACCACAAAAGTTCTCAACGGGAGGCACCACAAAAGTCCTCAACGAGGAGCACCACAAAAGTAGTCAAAGAGAGGCACCACGAAAGTTCTCAATGAGAGGCACCTTGAAAGTCCTTAACGAGAGGCACCACGAAAGTCTAAGGACTCGTTGAGACGAGAAACACCACGAAGCCTTCGAAACGTGGCATCCTCAACCTCGTTCATACAATTGAACCAACTTGTCTCAAGTACACAATAACATTGGTAAAGCAAGTGGTCACACTGAAACTTGTCAAGTCCAACAACTCGTATAGGAGCCACGTAAAAGCAAAATCATGAGCATTTTTGGTGAGCAGGAGGAAAATGTTGCTTAAAAAAAAGCCAACAGCGGAAATGTAGGCTATGATTTGCTTACTTGCCAGAACAGAAATCATTTGCTACAGCAGAGTGGGCGGAAAAGGAGCAGCAGGAGGATGTCTTCTAGGGCCAATGACAAGAGTGTGGTCTCTGGCAAGTTGCTTGAGAGTTAAGTCGGGGCAAACATAAATCAAATGCATGTAAAATTTTGTACTTTCCGCACACATATCCTGGATCCTGTGCAAGTGCACAAAGCGCAAAGCAGTAGCAGGAGGAGTGTGCCTTGTGTTTTGTGCACATCCGTTAACTTTGTCATTTTTGCTCATTTCCTTCCGGTATGTTCTGTGTGTGTGTGTGTGTGTGTGTGTGTGCGTGCGCAAGAAGAAAACTGCAAGCAGCAAACGAAATAATTCCCAGCACTGCGCCACTGAGCCACTGACAAGCCGTAAGAAAGCAAACAACAGCAGGACAAAGCAAAAAATCAACAACAGCAGCGGACTGCAGCAGCAGCAGCAGCGCCAGCAGAAACAAAAGCACTGCGGGAAGCGGCATTAAGCTGAGGGCATAACTTTTTGTGCCTTCTCACACAAACACACAAACTCACCCAATGCCAATGCAGCGTTGGCATTTTGCATGAAATTAGTAAGACGCTCGGGCCAAAGTCTTCGCACTGGAATTTAATTATTTTGCACTTGCGACGGCAACTTGGCCACAAGGGTCTTATTTTTTGCACATTACACAATATGCGATACACAATCGCTTGGCTGAATGTTCCTTGAGAACACAAACATGTGCCAAAATGGCAAAATGCTAAAAGTTGCTGCAATTTTTGCTCGCATTTATTTGTGTGACAGGCGCTGCCATGTTGCAGCCAAACAATTTATTTATTTAAGCAGTTGACAAACTTCCTGCGAACCGCAAACAAAACTCAAAGTATCGGATTACTCCATGTCAGCGCAAGTTAACTTGCGACAATTCTTGGAAAATGTTATCCTCAGCTATTCTGCTCAGTCCGGTCACAACACGTCAAGGCCAGGTTAAGTACCAATTAAGGTGTCAACATTTTCAAGTTAGCCTCATCAATACAAACTCTTTTGAAAATGCTATGCAACAGTTAGGACACTTTCAATTTTAACAAAACACGACATTGGTATGAGGGAGACGGATTATCCTAGAGATTGGGAACAATTTTTGGGGCTCTGCTTTTTCAATTCAAGGCATCAGATAATAGATTGCAAAATAACACAACCGAAGTGGTGCTTGATTGCCAGACGCCATTGATTGAAGCTACAAGTTTCACATAGCTCAGATCCAGTTTGGCCTTTTATATTCATGGATTCTACAGAATGTCCCAAAAAACTACTTTAGATTTTCGTTTTTGAAACAATGGAAGATTTGGGGGTATACTTTTAAGCATAACTGGGAACCTTCTAACCTTCTCACAGAGACAAACTTTTCACGAATGAGAACCGATGCCTAGGAATATTTGTATATAAGGTAGAAGGACGACATCGTAAAAACTGAATGTGACATTCCAACCTATGGTAATTAAACTAGTTCATTTATACAGAGGGGGAAAAACGAGTTCAGAAAATAACTTGCCTTATACTAACAATCACCATGAAATATTCTCAAAAATTTTGATGAAAATGTTCCAAAAGTTTTTTAAATAAACACCATTCAGCTCTACTCAATAACTTTATAAAGACATTTAAGTAGCATCCTATTCATTGGCAAAGGTACTAAGTTCTATTCCCAGACAAAGCAAAAAACAGTCCGCAAACATTTGTTTATTCTTTGATGTTCAGAAAGAGCTATAAGTCAAAACAGATGGAATGGGTCGGTGAAGTTACTGAAGGATCACCATATGAACGTTTGTAATTATCATTCACAATCCCAATGTTCAATATCTGTTTAAGCATAAACACGAGGGTATATAATAATGTCACAATTGTATACACACATAAATTAATCTTAGTTATGTCCAGAAAATATGCACACAAAAACTGTATTCACCTACATGTTTATGTATGGTTAAAAATAGAATTAAGAGCCAACCCTTAACAACAGCTTATTAGCAGAAGTCATAAAATAAGATCTGCTGTTGTATGTTTAAACGTAGATTCAAAAACTCACCCCTAACAGCGGCTCTGCTCTGTCATAAAACAAAGGATCACAGCTGCGACAGCCATTTAGAATTTAAGAACGAATGTTAGGCTTGTGTTTTACCCCAAGTGGTAAAAGACACAGAGTTGAATCAGCACCATAGAGTTCGGTAGGCTTAAGAACTACAGCTACGGGTCGTTAAAAATAATCAACTCTTGTTTTCCCCTAAATGGTGAGAGACAGAGTATAAAAAATTAAAAATAAAACACAAAAGGAAAATTACTTTTTGTTGTAATTAACAAAATTAAAAGTATATTCGGTATTCTGGTGAGGTGTGTCCGAGACCGAAACATCGGTACAAAAATAAATAAAAAGTGAGACGAGTCCGTAAAAAAACGAAAAAAAGGAAAAATTAATCGCTAAGTGAGCGGTTGGGTAGGAGCAGCACCTGGCAGCAGAAGCGGGAGCAGCAGCCAAAAGTGGCAGAACCATAGAAGCAGAAGCAGCCTCCAGGAGCGGCAGCCAAAAGCAGCATCCAAGAGCGTCGTTGAGAAGCGGCCAAAGGACGGTGCAATACCAAAGAAGCGGCGACCAGAGAAGCAGCAACCAGAGAAGCAGCAACCAGAGAAGCGGCAACAGAAGATAAGTTACTTATAAATTTATATAGTAAAAATATAAAATGTTTTCCGAAAAAACAGTCGTACTCCTGAAGCTGCAGGCCGAGATGGTAGGTAGGATTTATGCTTTAAATAAGGTTGAAGCCAGGCACATCGCTAGCGAGTTGCAGTTAGATGAAGAAGACTTAAGCAACATTTTTATAACAAATCATGGATTACTTATGAAAATTGGAGTTGTAGATTATGGTTCCTTCAATAATTGGCAATATGAACAGTCAATGCAGGTAGTTGCAGAGTTTGTAGTGGCCAGTTTCACACTGAGTCATAAGTTCAACTCCAGCCCCTAGCTTTGTGTCTAGCCGATTAATAAAACGGTAGAAGTGCGAAAAAAGAAAGAGAAGATCCAAATGCTCTTAGGTCACCTTGGATAAGCATCAGCGCAACATGCGATTGCACCGTTCTTATCTGACGTCGGCTTCGGGTAGCTAGCAGAGGCCAGCATAGCTTAGCGAAGCACAGACAGTGAGCAAATGTCTTTTGTGCAGAGCACTCCTGTGCGGAGTTATTTTTGGCAAAGAAAAATAAAGCCACGTGCACATTACATAAGATCCCTCTAGTTCAAATCCGGACTGGAGTAGTCCGACGGTTGGTTGACTTAACTTTGGAGTCCCATCGAGAGAAGAAAAGTGAATTGTGTAAATAGAATTTGGCCAGGTACGAAATTTTTTTTGGTAGTGCTCCGCGCCAGTGCCTGTTCGTTTGGGGCTTGGATTGCCCTATAAAAACGGTGGCCTTGCCGTGAGGCACGTCTGCCAAAAGTATTTTCTTGGCGGACCAGAGAGGCACATTTTGTTTATTGGCACCCCGCAAAAGTTTATGCCCAAATTATCGGTGTCATTTAACCACTCTCGGTTAGGTCGAACAAAAGCACCTACGACCCCCGGAGGAGTTCTTCACTGCCCGCCCAGTGACGAGATTCGTTCCCAACAATGACGATGACACGACTTATTGGTAATTGGCATAGACCCAGAAAATGGCCAAGGTGTCTGTAATAAGGTATTCACCCCAATAGTGCATGTGTTGCATTACATGAGGTCTACCTGCAGCATCTGGTATTAAAAGTGGAGTTTGCAAGAGAGACTTAATGAGCAGAAACCTTACCAGGAGGATTAAAAATTATTTTTTTTTATTTTATATTACACCAATTTCAAATATTCCTAACAATTCCAACCTTTAAAGTAATATGCTAAAATGAATATAAACTTTTCTTGAACCTAAGTCTCTCGCATCCACCTGAGAAGTAAAACGTAGTGTGTATGTATGTATAGTAAAGATTTTATTTTTTTTTAAGTCCATTATCGTCATCTGGAGCTCCACGACGGCAGTGTATGGTGAGTTTAAACTATAGTAGTTAAATCTTATAGCTCTACAAACATACCCATTTTCTTAAATCAGCCTATTTATTGCTTCATTTTGGCGATGCAGGGATACGGTCAACTTCTCAAAAATTAGATTTATTAATTTTCCCTTATATATATTTATACCCATATATCTACGATTTTTTTTCTTTTCTTTTCTTACTTATGGTTAATATATTGATATAAACATAACCTTGAAGTCTTCATGAATAATGAATTAGATGATGTTTAAGTTTGCGATAATGAATTTTAATTTTAACTCCCATAATAAATAATGTTCCTTATTAAAGTAGAAATGACAGCTTAAGTTTCTCCCAACGGTCCGTCGCCGATCCAAAAAGCCAATGCCAACCCCTAAGTAAGTAGCAGCTAGGAGCTGCATAGGGGCCAACCTAGACCATTTTCTAAGAGGAATGCCAAGGAAGGGTGGGTACAGAATAGGGAATAACCAACAGCTCAATACCATAGACCAAATCAGCCTATACGCAAAACTGACTGTCTAAGCAGGTCTTTAGTCCGATGTTCCCTTAAATGTTCTCATTCTGAAAGTGCACTTAATTATTGTAATGGTGTGTTAGCCATAATTGGAGGAGGAAGAACCCCACCCCATAACGAAGACGCTAAACCGATCAGGTTCTTTAATCAGAAGGCCATTCAGTTATTTAAATCAGAAGAACACCCTGCACACTACAAGTTGAAAAAAAGATAATACCTTACTAAGGTCAGTAGACTGGGAAAAGCAGTTAGATGCAAATTAAAGTACGTAACGAACACTCACTGCGTACCATTAATGTGGACGGCCGTAACTGGCCGTTTTTTGCTTATAACTTGAGTATTGTTCATCCGATCTTTATCATTCCTTCAGTAAATCGATAAATAATATTCATTACAATGTAGATATCTCTAGAAGGCACGAAACTGTGGAAGATACACGTTTTTCCAAATTGAGAGGGCGGGAGAAGGCGTGGCAAAACTTGAAAATAAACTTGATCTGCCTGAAAGTATAAGAAATATATGTCCCATGTAAACCATACCTCTATCTCTTACCATCTCTCAGATCTGTGTGTTCATATAGACGGACAGACAGTCGGACATGGCTATATCGACTTGGCTGTTGATGTTGATCAAGAATATATATTCTTTATATGGTCGAAAATGATTCCTTCTTCCAGTTACATAATTTTGCACAAACTTAATATACTCTGTGTACCTTTGGTTTTTATAAAAACAACAAAGAAAGTCGGTCAAGCCCGATTGTAGTATACTCTGTAACTGCAGTAGCAGCGCTGCTTCTGTGCTGCGGCGAATTTTCTTTTGTTCATAGCTTGACTACTTTTGGTCATAACTTGAGTATATTTCAGCCGATTTTTCTAATTCCTTCGGCAAATCGATGATTAATCTTGATTAGTAAATGTCTCTAGAAGGCACGCAACATCTATCTACAAACTGTGGGGGGACGGGAGTTGGCATGGCAAAAATTAAAACAAACTTGATCTGCCTGCAAGTATAAGAAGTATATGTCCCATATATGTCAAAACTTTATCTCTCTGAGATCTCTTCGTTCAGAAGGACGGACAGACGGACATGGCAATATCGACTCGGCTGTTGATGCTGATCAAGAATATGTATATTTTATAGGAAATGTTTCTTTTTCCCTGTTACATACTTTTGCACAAACTTAATGTACTCTTTGTACAGAGTATAAAAATTGGTCTTAAGATCTGCGCAATGGTCTCAAAGATTATTACTCATACGCAGTGTTGCCTTAACTTAAATATTTTATTTACAAGCAGTTGTCATTGACTTGTTTTGATACCTTGGCCCTTTATCAAACGGTCCATCACAAACTATTTGCTAAGCTCTAATACAGTGAGTATTCGTTTGAGCAAAAATTTATTTATTTTTTTAAAGTAGATGTGAATGTGTCCGTAAGACTCGACTATTCTAACAGATAGTCCTAGAAAATTTGCAAAGGGTATTATAATTTTGCCCAGGAGTTTGCAACGCATAGAAATATTCATTTCCGACCCCATAAACTATATATAATATATTCTTGATCAGAGTGACGAGCTGAGTCGATTAAGCTTTGTCCGTCCGCCTGTCTGTTTCTGCGCTAACTATTCTCTCAGTTTTAAAGCTATTGAGCTGAAACTTAGCACATAGTCTTCTTTTGACTGCTAATATGTCGGAACCGCCCGGATTGGATGACTACTTCTTGTAGCTGCCATAGAAATGATCGGTCGAAAAGTCAGTCTTAGTGAGAAAAACTTTTTTGTTTTCAATTTTAGCGTTCGTAAACTTGGTCATTATTAATATTTTATGTTTTAAAACAGATGTGCGAATTTTGACTATATCTTATTGTTGCCATATTACAGCTCGATCGGGAAATGTGTCCCTTTTGGCTATCTTCAGGGAACAGATTGTATTTTTAAGCAATGCTTCTTCCCTTTAACCCTTTTTGGTCTACACTTGCAGTAGTCAACTTTAAAGGTTGCGAATGTAAATGAAAATGTTTTTATCAACAAGCCAGGAAATGGATAAAAATAATATAAGATGAATTTTACTTTCTGGAACGATTAATAATTGTAAATGCATTTCGCTCCCTAATTAATCATACTCAAAAGGCTGTGGTAAAGTATCAGAAATAGATGGGACCTAGATTAGTGTGAACACTTAATCTGCTGTCTTACAAATAATTTTGTCATTATTAATTCAAAGATAACAAGCTTATTTAGCTTATAAAAAGCTTGCTAGTCCTCAGGTGCAGTTTTAATAAAAAAGTTATGATTCCGATGTTGGTTTTCTGCTTTCCTTTCCCTCCACCCCTTTCGCCATGTTTCCGTTGCCCCAACTCATCTAAGTTAATTTTGTATGCATTCAAAGTCAAAGCCGAATTGCATTAATTAACATGCTTTGTTGAACTTTTTCAAAAACCAATTACACGGGAGCCACAAAGTCAACTTGATAATATAACACACGTATGTGTGTGTGTGTGAGTGTGTGTCGGTGTGCAATGCCTTTGAGCTCAAAGTTTTTCGCAAAACAAAAAATTTATAAATTAATGACACAAATATGGCTTACGCTAACTTTGTCACAGCATATTAATAAAATAAAATAAAAACAGTGCGGTGGAGGCTACAAAAAATTCTACAAATAACGTTATTAACGTTAAATTAAACTTTGGAAATTTGTTTACCTACGCTGGGGCCAGAACATTAAACAAAAAACTTTGAGAGTGCATATTAACCGACGTTTGTATGTACATTCAAAGCGGAAGCGGAAGCAAACGCGCTTGTTTATGTTTACTGTAATTTGCGGAGCTTTCAAAACATAATCAAAGTCCTCAAATAAGCCACAACACGACGACGGAGGAAGTGAAGGGGTGCGAGGGATGAAGTCGGATTGCAGTGTAACGCTTTTCTCTGGCATTTGTCAAACTTGCAACCGTATGCGTCACACGTAGTAAATTAAATGCGAAACTCTGTTGAGCAAGTTTTCAGTTGGAGTGTCTACAAAGAAACCTTCTCATCCCCTCGCTACCGGCAATAAATCATCAAAGTTCAACGTTTGCCATTTTGTCTACACATTTTGTTAAAAATGTGAAAATGTGTGCTAGAGTGTGAGTTTTTGTACCCCAAAAATGTGTTTGCTTTGCAATTTCCTATTATTTGTTTTAAGTTCTTTGGCAAACACAGCGCTCATCCTCCTCCACACACGCACACATTTGTTGACATTAAGTTTTGTGCCAAAAGTTTTCACAAGTAATCTTTTAATTAAGTGCCAGCCATTCCCGAAATTATGAGAGAGCAACAGGATAGACAGGACAGCAAAAAAAGTAATTTGATTAATGGCCAAATGTTGTGCTCAATTAGCAAGGCAGCAACAACAACAAAAAAAAACCGACAGCCTTAATGGTTAGCCAGACCGAGATGAAGAAGCAGCAGCAACAGCAGCAGCAGCAGCTTGTTTCTTGTAAACAAATGAAAATAACAACTAATTGCACCACAAATGAAACGAAATTACAGGAGAGGAGAGGAGAGGAGAGGAGCAGAGCATAGGCAACAGCAGAAGTGGAAAGTATTTTCCAACATATAAATACATTGCGCCCAACTAAATCAAATCAAGCGTAGAAAAAGAAAACAAGTAAGAAAGTCGGAAAAGCTCGACTGTAATATACTCTGTAACTGCAGTAGCAGCGCTGCTGATGAGCAGCGAACTTTTCTTTGATCATTACTTGAATATAGTTCACCAATCTTTATCATTTTGAAGCAGATCGTAAATTTTTTTTTCAAAAATGACTCGAACTTTTTTCATACAATTGTTAAGGGATTTTCCAACCTGACTAATAGATGGCGCCACTACTACTGTGACTGTGGCAGCCCTGGCCACCTCTGGTCACACTATTCATCGACCACCATCCCTAACGCGATAGCAGAGCGACAACACGCGCCATCCCTGGCGCTCAGTTTCTGGCTTGGCTTCGGCCAGCGCGGTTCGCGCCCGATCGCTCCGTTCGACTCAACTATATTGTTAGCTTAAGTTATGTTAAATAAAGTTAGTTACACATTAAAACCTCGTCGCTAAAGTGGTGACCCCGACGTGATATGAACACAAACAATAAACAAAACAAATTCATAGCAGTGTGTTAAACAAATTAATTTCAACCTCTGACGAAATTCACACACACACATACACACACTCACAGGCAAGCAGCCTGCTCTGGGACGCAGCCCGTACTCACACACCCATACAGTGACGCGATTCATTTCGACATACAACTTTCGATCATCAAAATCAAACAGTATTAAGTTAACTATTTCGACAACAGCGAGCCAGAAACTCAAGGACAGCAACATCTCTAGCCTTTTTGGCCAAGTGTGTCCCACACACACACACGACAAACGCCGCGACGGACGCCGCGACAGGGCGGCACACACGTACACACATGCTCACGGCGTCTGCAGCATACAATCACGAATTTTCGCGCGTCCCTGCAAAACACACACATGCACACATGCTCACGGCGTCTGCAACTACAATCAATCGAATTTTGCTACGTTCTTACAAACAAAATGCGATTCGGCGGCTCATTCGTTCATCGATCATGGACGTTCATATGTGTCCTTTGGTTCCCACATCTACCAGCCATGGACCTTTGACACGGGCAAACAAGATCCTTGGCGCAGACTGTGGCGCTGCATACGAACACATACAGACGCAGGCAAAGCACACATACAGACGCAGGCAAAACACACACACACGATCAACAGGCGGCATGTTTTTTCCTCGAAAACAATTGTGGCGATTTTCGATTTGCGAATTAATTACCAGGATCCATGCCTCGACAACTGGATGCCTGACGACTCCGCTGCCTGAGAGCTCCTGGTTAGAAAACGACGCCGGCAACGCCTACACACATTCACACACACAGACACCAACGCATGTGGTCATATGTATACATATGCTTTAGCGCTCATTTCGCTTGCATGACATCGACCTCTGCCCACGCATGTTGTCCACCGACCTCCTGTCTGTCGCCCTTACACGTCGAACTGTCCACATCCTGCTGCAGCCAATGCATTACACGTAGAGCTGTCCACATTCCACGTCAGGCTGTCCAACAACCGCTGCCCACGAAAACATTCATCGCCAGCCTGCCCTACACCGCTGCTCGCGCCTACTATTTACGCGCGCCTAACCGACTCAGCAACTACATGTATCCGATCTCACGTTGGTCAAGCATCCGACCAATTTTTCAGATCTTACATTGTACGCAGCCTGCCAGACGATCTATTATACTTATGGAAGTACGTCGCGCAGCTGAATTCGGATCATCATCACATCTTTCGTCGTCGCCGATGCTCAGGCACAACGATCCGCATACCTGACCGACCACTAGCAACATGCTACGACTCGAGACGCTCTTTGTTTGGCAATTGATGCCAGCCTGAGTCTACCAACAAGTTCTCGACCTCAAACGAAAGTCCTTAACGAGAGGCACCACGAAAGTCCACAACGCGTGGCAAGCGAAAGTCCACAACGCGTGGCAAACGAAAGTCTCTACTCGGGGTACAATACCCAGTACTATTGACTCTTTAACCTCAACCCTGCATGGGCGAACTTGCTTGTCGACCCCCACTCGAAGCAACGGCCTCAACGCGAGGTTTTCATCGACCCAACTTCGACACAACCATCACAGCGAAAACTATACGCAAGCATTCCTCCACTTTGGGACTTGTGCAAATCCTGTAGATGATCATCACTCACCCCGGACATACATTCATCCCGGCTATACTCAAAACTTTCATGATTCGTTCCCACATGGTTCTCTGGAGGGGGAGTACTGTGGCAGCCCTGGCCACCTCTGGTCACACTATTCATCGACCACCATCCCTAACGCGATAGCAGAGCGACAACACGCGCCATCCCTGGCGCTCAGTTTCTGGCTTGGCTTCGGCCAGCGCGGTTCGCGCCCGATCGCTCCGTTCGACTCAACTATATTGTTAGCTTAAGTTATGTTAAATAAAGTTAGTTACACATTAAAACCTCGTAGCTAAATGACTTTAGCTACGAGGGTTTGATGTGTAACTTACTTTATTGAATATCACATAAGCTAACAATTATCGTCAAGTCGAACGGATCGATGCAGGCGCGTGCCGCGCGTGGCCGAAGCCAAGTCAGAAACTGAGCGCCAGCGATGGCGCGTGTTGTCATTCTGCTATCGCGTCAGGGATGGTGCTCGATAAATTCTGTGACCAGAGGTGGCCAGGGGTGACACATGACCATTTGGCAACCCTGCAAGCCAGCGAACATTAATTTGGTCATAACTTGAGTATAGTTCATCCGTTCCTTATCATTTCCTTGGCAAATTGATAAACAATCTTGATTACTAAATGTCTTTAGATGCTGATCAAGAATATATATACTGATTCCTTCTCCTTGCTCCTTATTATACATAAAGGAAGAATAAAAATATGTAAAAACTAATAAAACGATTGCCTCTGGCATGTGAAATAATTGCAGCTGACATGGCTGCATTAGCTATATTTATTTATGTAAAAAAAAATAGCATAAAAAATACAATAATTAAGAACAAGTTCACTCAAAATTGAATTCTCCGAAGCGCATTCAAGCGAAGTCCCCAGTATCAACAGTATGGACAGCTCGTGCGAAATATGTGCAAACTCATTTTGACGTTAACTTACATATTTCTGAGAACAGAGCTAAGGGTGGGTTCGTGGTCAGATAATGAGTTTTGACATTGACTTGATACTTTTTGTTTTGAGATAAGGAAATGCACTAGTTTGATTCTTAAGAGCGCACATAAGTCAAAATTCAAACTTTTGAATTGTACCAATATTACTTTTGATTTCGTAGACAACACTCCATATTGATAATTAATTTATACCATTTCGATACTTATTTCATCAGATGTTGCCCTCCAAAGGGTTGTGTACAAAGAACATGAAGAAATTCTCTTTATTATAGACTTTATAAGACTTTGTTTTATAATTAAATTATAAAATATCAATTTGATCTTAAAAATATTATTTTGGAATGGTCGAAAATTTCACTTTGATATTTTCGGACAGGTCAATGTCAAGTGTGTCATATCGGCTTTTTATTGATATGAAAAACTATAATATGGATCCCCAGATCATATCATTATTTTTTTCTGCTTAGAAGGAATCATCTCTGACCACATAAAGTATATATATATTCTTGATCAGCATGATCAGCTGAGTCGATTGTCCGTCCGTCTGTCCGTTTGTCTGTCCGTCTTTTCTTTTGTCTTTTTTTACTCAAACTAGTTCCTTAGTTTCGAAGCAATCGAGCTGACATTTTGCACAGAGTATTCATATGTACCTTTATAAGGCTGCAAACCGGTCCGGAACGGAACCACTGAGAACCGGCTTGGTTCGCGTTTTTTTGTGATTCGCGAACCGGACCATGAACCAGGCGCTCTATCTTTTTGACTCTTCGATCCTGAACCCGAGCCGGACCACTTTATAGAAAAATGAGGTTCGGTTCACCAATTTAATTAATTTATTCGACGATACATCCAGCGAAATATTGGAAATCTCTGGAGATTTTACTATAAACGATTATGGTTTTTGAATGATTTTTGTTGTCAAGTGACAAGAAAAAGTATACGGAAAGAAACCGTTTGACCATATGATGATTCAACTTGGCTTTGAACGGACGGTATTGATCACAATTATTTCCAAGTGATTTATAATGCGCTTGGTTTTCACGCCGAGCAATTGTTCTAAAATCTTCAGCAAATCATTGTTTATTGTGGCCAGACAAACATTCTTATACTATGAGTTCAGCACCAGTATTGGCTGCAGTATTCTCAAAAAATCATTGCTTACAAAAATCAGTGGCAAAGCAACTGACTCAACGTCTGATTGTGAAGAAGAGAAGCTTATCAAAGCAATAGAAAGCAATTAACAAATATCAAATATAAAAGCTGTGAATGATGATATAGACTTCTTTGGAAATTGTCAAAGAGCACATACATTACGTACATCGACAAATCTTTTAAGATTTTGGAAAGTTCATAAAAACGAAGACTTAAAATATATTGCCTTTACTATACTAGCTGTTCCAGCAACTCAGGTATCAGTGAACGAGCATTTTCCATACTAAAGTTTGTTCTTTCTGATTGAAAAGCTAGTATAGATGAACAGCTCCTGAAAGACACAATGCTTAAACTAAAAACTGTTAATGTCAGCTAATGGATTACAATAACTTTAGTATTGAATTTTATAATTAAGTATATGAATAGCGAGGTATATAAATTTTTTTATCTACGTAGAATTAATAAATCGAAAGTCAAACTATTCTTTTTTGTTCGAGCGAGCAAAGGTTCGAATCAAAACCTTATGTTCAGGGGTTCCAGGAACCGGTCCGCGAACCAAACCTTGGACTTTACAATCTTCGAACTCCCGGACCGAACCTACTGCAGAATTTTAGAGGTTTGCAGCCTTTTGCCTTCAGCCTTTACTTATTGTTTATGTGGAATGAAAGTACATAGCTTGTGGCTTAGGCTGAATGAAGCTGTCCCATTACTTAACTATTCGACATAACCAATTTAACTGCAGCTGAGACCCGTAACATTTGCAAGCAACTGAGCAATTTCGTGAGCAGGCTTTCCAAGAAATTGTCAGGATGCTGGAAAAGTTGTACATTTTTCGAAGAAATAAATTTTCCATTGAAGGCCTTCTGTAATGAAAATCCAAGCGTTTGTAAGGAAGCTATATGATATATTATCTAGATTCTTATAAAATGTGGCTAAAATATGAAGATGGTATTACTGATCCAATAAACTATCAGGCCTGTTCACATTCTTGAATTCGATTAATCGGAATTGGTAAGAGTTGTAATTTCTAAGAAAAAATCAAAGAATTCGGTCAAATCTTTTTGCCACCAAGAAAGTCGAATGAAGGTTAATGGGGTTTTGAAGTTAAAAACTGAATAACTGAGTCGGTTTTAAGAAGCGATAACATTCAACAATTCCGAATACGCATGATTTGATCGAAATCGAAAACGGAAACAGGCCTGTATGAGTTTAATTTGAATATATTTCGCCAAAAACGTTTTTCCCAGTAAAAATCAGTTTTCGGCCGATAGTTTTGCTAAATGAAATTGTAGTCCGATTTGGATCTAGATTATACATGTTGTGTATCTATTTGGAAAGCTATTATTGTCAAAATATTGTTTAAATTGCTTTAGATTTACGCTAGCTAAGAATTTATAACCGCTATACTAACTTGGCCATTTCGACTATAGTGGAACGGTCCGTAAGGAATTTACTATATCGGAGTTACGGGTAACCTGGGTAAAGGTAAAGCTATAGAGTTTATCCACCAGTACCTAACCGAAAAGTTTAAAGACGTGAACTTGGAGGGTTTTAGAAAATTCGGTAGCTAGGTGTATGAAGTTTTTTCTATTATCCCAAATAATGTTTAGGAACATATACTTTTAAAGGTTTATCTTTCAGACTTTTTTGCCTTAAATTCCTCCTATTTGAATTTTCGATCCACAAAAATTTTATAAAATAACCATAATAGAGTTCCACGCTAGCGATAACTTCACATACGCCTCAATCAAGGTACAGACGGACACTTTCGCATATCTAAGCATTTGCAATATTTTACTGAATTTTATAAAAATTGTTCTGTGTCTTTACTGCTGTCAACCAACTCTGAGTAGCATTCGCATTTTGAAAACAATTAAGAGATTTTTATATATTATGAAGACTTAATAGACGGCAATATTAGACGGGTAAATGTAGGAAGTGTAGACCAAACTGTATAAAAAATTGTGCAATTTTTTAAAATTGTTATTTAATATTAGATTTTTCGCGAAATTTGCAAAATTTTATGAGTTTTGGGAATCATTAAGATGTGATAGATGCCAATTGTGGGCGCGAAAATGGTTAACTCCAACGGTCTAAAAAGTTGCGAAGTCTACAAAACTTTTGCATGAGCTAGATTATAATGTACACAGGTAAACTGACGGGTCAAGATCAAGCGGTCCAAAAATCCAGATATATAAACAAATTGATGATTAGTTCAGATTATTATGAAGATTTAGTTGTTGGAAATTAAAGAAGGGTAAATAGGAGGTGTCGGTCAATCGGTTTAAAGAAACTTTAACATTTGCGAAATTCTAATATGAGTTAAGATAGACACGAAGACGGATATATTCACGGGTAAATAGAAGGTGAAGATCATACAGACCAAAAACTCGTGAAATTTGATAAAAAATTTAATAAATTTCGATGATCTTAAATGGCAATTGTCTATTAAGCTTCACTTCTTCGTACTGTGTTTAAAATTCTAAAGGGTGCGCAGCAACTCACGCCGGGTGCCTGCTATGTAAATATGCATTGCAGAACAGTTTGATGGCAAATCTCTTAGCCATTTTTTAATTAAAAGTATGTTTTTATCACTCATTTTCGGCATTTTAAATGATTAAGAGTTGAATAGGAGATGTTGATTTACAAGTTCAAACAGATTTGCAACAAAATCAGAAAAAAGGTTTTTTGCTTACTTTGCTTATTCTGCATATTTTGCATAGTTTTTATGCAAATATGCAATTTATTCAAAATAGTTTTTTGAGGACTTAGATCATTGATCAATAAAAATAAGATTTGTGCAATCAGAAATTAAATGTGACATGCGGGTGAAAATATGCAAAATCCGATGTCTACTTAATAGGAAATGAATTGTCATGAACTCATAATGAGCAGAATATGTGGCAGCTCTGGCCACACTTATCATCGTAATCACGCGATAGCCGTGTTGTCCACCTCTGTCCCTATCGCATCAAGCAGCAAGTCTGGCTTGGGCTTCACCCGCGTGGCGGCAGCATCGCGTCTGCTTAACTAATTGTAAGTCATATCAAATAAAGTTAGTTACACCTTTCTAAACACTTTAAATAAAGTGGCAACTAAAGGCAGTAGCTAAAGAAGATAAAGAACCAATTTCTGTGCATAACAGACAGACGGAATACATGATTTAGTTTTTCTCGAGTATTCGGTTTAATAGTTTTCGATGAGAGAAACCCACGAAGTTATCTTACGATAAAAGCTTGATGGGGATAATTTCGTTCGGCTCTCAGCAGCCAAGAGCCAATTTTCAGCGAAAAGTGTCTTTTTTGTTGTTGTTGCGTTAGATATTTCATCCCAGGCAACGCGAAAAAGAAAAAGGGGCACAACAAGTTAGCACACAAGCACACAATATTGGCGTACAAACTTGAGGCACACGCGTCACGCACACACATGCGCAAATACACTTTCAGCAGATTCTGCCCAGCAAAGCGTTTTATGAAAACAAATGCACAAAGAGAGCGATAAAAAAAACAAGTGTAAAATTTTATTTCTAGGTATTTACCTAGGGACAAATACGCAAAAACGCTAAATATCATTGCTAGAATTAAATGTGTGTAAAACTGCAATCTATTGAAATTACTTAAACACAGTTATGTAAAAGTTATCTTTAAATAATTGTGACTTAGCTACACATATTTCTGAAATATTTACTAAGAGCATCGGTCAACTGATGAATTTTTGTAATTTTCCAATAACTCACTTTTGTCAATGACTGCATTTAATTGAATTCCATTCCATATTCTAAACATAATTCCCCCTGAACCCAGTTTTCAATGTCCGTACTGCTGCTGTGTGTTCTCGAATCACACAATCTGACTGACCCAATGATTGATTAATTGTTCTCCAAGTGTTCTTTTGCAAAATATTTGGACAGATTAAACTAATTGCTGAACAAATGAGAGCCACAAACTACTTGAGTGCGCACACAAAAGATGAAAGCTTAAGGAAAATGCATTTAGGTTTAGTAAATATTTGACTCAAGAATTTTCCACAAGAAAAAAGAAGCCTAAGACAAACAACGACTTTCTTATGTGAACGTGACAATATGGCCAAACGATAATTACGAACAGTTTAGTCATGGGAGAAAATCGACAGGACATCAAAAGGACAATCATAATAGAGTTTTATTACAAACGTTTTCAATTAGCCAAAATAATGAACAGAAGGTAAATGTCATACACATTTGACCAGACACTAAAATTGAGCCGAGTTTCCCTTCCTTCCTAAAAAACTTGGTCAAAGTTCCAACAATAGCCAAAGGCGCAGGACATTGCGTCTAATTAAAGCTAAAAATCTTTGCAGTGGGGCCAAGAAGGGGAAGAGCTTTGCCAAGATAAACGACACTTTTGGCAATTTATCTGGCCTGGTAGCCTTACTTGCTGCTTCTTGCCACTCCAGCTAGTTATACATTACGGGCCACACAACATTTCAATTTCCTGGCTATGAATAATGGCAAAAGTCGACAAGATATTTGCCCAGGCAGTTGACCATGATCAAAAACCATGTAACCAAGTTCTGTGGTCAACTAATTGAGTTAATTGTTGAGATTTGAGGACGGAGTAGGCAATTTAAAAGAAATTCCATTTAGGCTTAACCTGCTCCATATCTGTCATTAAATGTCCGTCCATCATTCAATTAGTCAATCGAAATCGGGTTGTCGCTCGATGTGACAGTGGAGTATCCGTTTGAGAGCTAACATTTTAGCGCATTAAATGATATATCCATGTAAACTGACAGCAGCCCAATGACAAACGAGACAGTGACATGAATATACACTTTTGCGCGCACACACACACACACACACATACATTGAGCGGAACAGAGCGGCATTTAATTTTCCTGCATGTTAAAACTTTCATTCGCCCCCAACCCCCTTCCGCCCGACATAAATAATTTCAACTAAAAATATTCCCACAAACATAACGCACATTTCATTTACAATAAATACTTTTGCATAGGTGGCACTTTATTAAAGCCAACCGAAATATAAGGTGTATTTGCACTATGCAACAAAAATTGAATTATATATTGCAACTACTGAAAGTGGCAATATTCGGATTTCGAAAAAATCAACTTATATTGGCATCGTTTCTGCAAATCGGGAAATTGAGCGCGTTCGCCAGCACACACCAATCAACTAACATAAATCATCAATCAACTAAAAAGTGTTTGGCTGCTGGTGAACGGGTTTGATAGAATTTTTAGGCAAAAAGTTATCGATATATTTGGTTGGCGGAAATTATGAATTTTTGATTAGAGAGCGAGAGCGATAAAATTTATTGGTCGTGAGCGATGAGATGCCATTTCATTCATGTTCAGTGCGCATTGTCGTGGGTTCGAGTCCCAGTTGAGCTCAAAAAATTTGTATATTTCTTTGTTTTTAAGAAGTTTTGAATAAACCAAAACTGGTGTGGGTATTGAAGTGTATAAGGATGTCCTATGGAATATTGCGGAGGAAAGGAAGAAGAGAGGTATTTTTCCTGAGATCAAATCAATATTACATATAAAGCTCAAAAACAATCTCGAAAATGCTTAAAATTATCCTTTATTGGGGTTAAATTGTTCTCGAATTTTCTGGTTAATTCTATCTTTTTTAAGATTACCATGGGATAAACGTAATCCTTCTTAGGACTAAAAAGTCGAATCAACTTAATCTTTTTTCGGATTGGGTCAAGAATATCCGGACCTACGTTGTTTTCATTACCGATTGATATTGATTTGATCCCGTAGGTATTTTTTTGTTTGTTTTGAGTGTACCAAAGGTACACAGAGTATATGAAGTTTGTGCAAAAGTATGTAACAGGGAGAAGGAATCATTTCCGACCCTATAAATTATATATATTCTTGATCAGCATTAACAGCCGAGTCAATACAGCCGTACTTTTGCACAAACTTAATATACTCTATGTCCGTGTGTCTGTCTGTCCGTCAGTATTTGCGCACAGATTTCAGAGATGGTAGGAGAAAGAGGTTTGACATGTCTGTCCCATACGTCTTATATTTGCAGGCAGATCAATTATATTTCCAAATTTTGCGCCGACCCCTACCGCCCCCGAAATTTGTAAGAAACCTCTGATTCCCGAAGGAAAGATAAATGTCGGATGCACGATACTCAAGGTATGAGCAGAAGAAAGTTCACTGCCCCAGCGCAGGGACGCAATTAATGGCGAATTGAAAATGTACCGACCTCTCTTTACACCTCAGCTGACCTCAGCTTTAAAACGATCGTAAAATGGATCATCACATACGGCTTTTGAAAATCCCGCTATACCGAAATGTTTTACTGATTCCAAAATAAATAAATAAAAAACTAAAAGAAAATGTATATAGATCTCTGCTTGGAACTGTAAAAAAAAAAAAACAAAATGAAAATGTTTATAGATCTTTGGTTGGAACTGTATTCGAACACACGACCTCGGCATCCTAAGGCAATGGTTTTTCCATCTGCACCAGAGGGCTTTTTGCTTGCTGAGTGCGTAGCATATAGCTGCACTTTTTTAGCTGTGTGTGGTCCCTGGTGGGAAGTAAATTATTCCCATTTTCATTATAGGTTGATGTTTTTAAGAAAAAAGACTGTAATGAGCCAACAAAATGAATTGCTGATTTTTGCATGGTGCTTGGCCATCTTTAAAAATGAGATGATTTCACCTAAAAGTCGAATATTGATCATCTGTAACCAAGGTTGATGATTCTAGACTTAAACTGAGAATATAATCTTGAGATGATATTTTCTTATCTCTGTTGACTTTTAATACCGTTTCGTCTTGAATTCGAGTTCATAAACTTAGCTTCTGTCACCGGGTGTGGCGTACCAGTTGTATGTGTGGCTGCTGGTGCGGGAGGTTTTGGGTTCGATCCCGCCTCGGACCATCTAATAGAAATTGTTTTTTCTTTCTTTTTTAACCAATGTTACAATCTTATCTTTAATTAGTTTTTTTCATATGCTGAAAAATAACTAACACGCCTGTTGCATAGTGTAATTAAGTTTCCCAAATATGAATAAATAAATCGGTGAATTATTATTTAATTACCTTAGTTGGGCACGGCTGACGTCCACATTGATAGCAATCGATAAATGGTTTCCTACAAATGCAAGGAGAAATTTCAATATTAATTATTGTAAAATAATTCTGGTTATAAATACAAATTTTGCCACCCAATTCTAAACCTGAGCAAACCCTAAGCCCACATATTAAAAATTTAATGGGCTTATAAGAAAAATCCACTTACTTTCGAAGAGGCGCACATGTTGGACAGACCATTTTTCAACCTTAATTATAGTTTAACGATTTGAATGGAATGGCTTAGTGTCTATTTGAGAGCCCTAAACACAAAATAATAGGTGAGAGTTGGAAAAAGTTAATTATAGTTTCGCAGTGGATTTAAATAATTATAGATTAGGGCTAGGACTGTTCAATACCAAAACTCCAGTTCAAATCAATAAAATTTAATAGTAAGCGTTGCAAAGAGATTTTGGCATTTACCATAGAGAAATACTAGATTTTACACTGAACGCTCATCTATGACAAGCAGAACTGGAAAACAACCATTGAAACAAATTTTCACTTAGCTCAGCACACATCAAAAACAAAAAAAAGGAATTAGGACCTGTCTGGGAAGGAATGAGTCAGTCCACCATGCACACATATAAGCTTGCAATGCTATCGGTAAATTAAACCGGTTACAAAAAAGGGATTTTTAGAGTTAACTCTTGTCGAATTGGTAGAATTGTGATTATGAGAGCCTTATTTTGTGCGAAAATAGTCAAAAAATAACATAATATATCATCACAAAAGGTTTCAAAAAATAAAAAACAATCAGAGAGGTTTTTATTTATATTTCTGCTAGCTCAGTTTTTCCTCTGGAAACTGGGTTTCGATATCGGATTTGTAGACTTCTCTTTTCATTCCCGTTACGCATAGGGTATACTAAGTTCGTGATTACACTTAAAGTATATATATTGTTGATCGAGTCGATATAACCACGCCCGTCTGACCGTCCGTCCGTCTGTCTGTATGAACACCTATAATTCGTAGACTAGAAGAGCTACAGCAACAAATTTTTAAATGTTGACTAAGTGTAGACCTATTGTCTGCACGTAGATCAAGTTTGCTTGAAATTGTTATCATCTTTAAAATTTTCATGAAGATCGAATAAGAAATAGCGGAGCTATAAAAAAACGTTCGATACTTTCCGGCTTTTCCTTAAGGCCTAAACTCAGATGAGATAAAAATTCTTCACATAAATAGAAACAATTTTGAACAGTTTGAAATCTGATTGCTTTTGAACGGCAGTGCTATTTAAATGAAATATAGTGCCGAACTTAATTTTTATCTCATCTGAGTATAAGCCTTTAAGAAACAAAAATTTTCTCAAACATTTGGGTTCAGCATGCACTGTTTGCTATCATAATGTTAATAAGCTAACATTAATGTTAGTCCTCTGTTAAATAACATAAAGGAAGGCTATTAAACATTTCTTCCGCTGAGTAGCGGGTATATCAAAGTCGACCAGGACCGACTTTAACTTAAGCTCTCGTTATGTGCTTGTGTTTTCCTATATCGATAATAATGAGAGTTTTAAAAACTTAAATCATGATTCGCTGTCCGAATCGCATTATTAATATGAAGCAACCCAAGCAAATTGATTGTTAAGATCAGTGTTGTCTATACGCACGCCGCGCATTCGCTGTTGTTTTCCGCAAAGAGATAGACGCGTGCATAGGTTATGGCTTAGCGTAGTGCAACAACAACTTCATCCTCTTCTTTTTCTTTCCGAGCAAAGGTTTTGTTACTGGCAGCGAATGATTTCGTTGTTGTTTTTTGCAAAGAGATAGCCGCGCGTATAGCTCGATAGCTAAGCGTAGGTCAATAACAACCTCATATGTGTTATCTTTTCTCTTTCTCACCGATTGAAGCTTTTGGCTGAGAACGAATTCGTGTGCATCAGACAGCCACGAGCACACACTCACACAAACGTCTAAGCGGCCGTACGCTAATTCTTGGCAGCTCTGTTTAAGACAAGTTCTGCTCCGCTGCTCTTCTCTACCAGCGTTTTGATTGTATCTAATATCAAAAGCAATAGCTTATGTTAGAGTCCGCTCAATCAATCTGAATTATATTGATAGCTGTCAGAAATGTAGCTAAAGAGTGTGTGGCCTGGGTTTTTGTGAGTTTTCAGCCCTGCTTCCGGTTGCGGTACCTCGTGCCTAGCCGCTTAACTTTTTATGTTTTTGAATAGTGCTTTGTGCGGAATTACGTATCGGGCTGAAAGGGCCACTTAGTGCCCACTTTTGCTTCAAAGCATACATCACGAAAATTCAAATTCTACATTTGATAAACGTGCATTCGTGCACTGTCTTGATGGAAGAACAACTTACAACTGAAAATCAACAACAGTTTATAAAATGAAAATGTTGTAGTTTAATGAACTATTGTTGACTTCACCCCGTAAATACTTAATCTGGCATTGTGCCCGGTTACCCAGTGGGCGTGTTGCCAGCATACATTTTCCACCCAAGATAATTTACAATTCGATGCTAGCCGCAAACAAAATGCAGTGTCAAACCACCGCTGACCAAAAAGGCCCAGAGAATTATGCGCCAGCAGAGGGAGCGAGCGAACCGCATCCGCAATCACTAAAAATTAATTCCAATTTTATTGCATAATAAAATGCGGAACCGCACCACAACAAGCGGCAACAAGGAGCCACCGCCATGTTGAAGAAGCGTCAAAAATATACCATGAAATGCCAGCAACGAGCCAAAATGAATGAAACAAAACGCTGGGCACAAATATGCAGACCAACCAGCAAGTGGTGGGTGGGAGTGCTGAGTGGGAGGGTAAAAGCCAGACCCCAAACAATTTTATGGAAATGCAAAAGCGTTTTTAAGGTTTACCAAGCCCCCTCAGCAGGTAAGCTGCAACTGCTGAGCGATATTAATGTGAATGGCTCTGGCAAAGCAAAAAGCTAAACTGGCAGCCACCAAGCACCAAAAAAAAAGCGAACATGAATTGCGGTTTAAGCATTGAATTATGAATACCTCCTTACCTCGACCCCGACCTGGTTTGCCAGGCAAAACATCTATCATCATGGCAGACTCGGTCCTGATTAAGAGCAAGAAATGTTTCGTAATAATTCCCATTCAGCAGTAAAAAGCACAAAGAATACGCAGAAATAAATAAGTGCAAATGTGCAATGGTTGAGGGCATATTGCTAAGGCAACCCTAGTGGTCAGCGCAGCACTTATAATTGGCCCCATTTGTGTTCAGCTAGCACGCCAACTCATTTGTTTGTGAACCCACTAAATATAGGAGACGAGTTTTGATAGACAAAATCGCGGGAATTATGGCAATTAGCACGCTTAAATGGCTTAAAAAAAAGGTTGGGGCTTGAGCAGGAATAGCGAGTAGTCAAGGTAACGATAGGGCAAGTAGAAAAGGCTTTAGCCAGACAAAGTAGTAGAGCAATTCAATGAGTTATGAATTGCAATAGCGTATATAAAGAAGTGGATGAGGCATAATCTGTGCGTGGAGTGAAAAGTGAAACATCGGAAGCGTTGCTAGAAATAAATTTAAGCTGCACCGGTTGCCTTTTTAGCATACTTCCTGTAAAGACAGGTGGGTCACACTTGATCAAGCGGAAATTTAGAAATTAATACGCAATTGTAAAGAACGGAACCCTTATGAAGGGTTATATAAAAAGTTGAAGTAGTTTCGCAAACTTTAAACTTTGAATCTACTAACTGAAGTGTACCCGAATTATGTACATTGATTCTTATTTTCAGGTTTGTTACCGTTTGCGTTTTTAAAAACAAGAAGGAAAGTCGGTGGGTATATCCCCAAAATTTATATATATCTGAGCAATTTAAGTAAGAAGCCACAAAAAGTGCCAAAACAGCCATGCAGTGTATAAAGTGCTGCCCATCGCCGTTGCGGCCTATGCTACCCATCATAATTGTTTGTTTTCCTTATAACTCAACTATCGTTCCTCCGATCTTTATCATTTCTTCGGCAAATCGATGAATAATATTGATTACTAAATATCTTTAGAAGGTAAAAACCATATATTTACAAACGTATATATAACTATGAACGCACAGATCTCAGAGATGGTAGGAGATAGAGGTTTGACATGTATGGGGCATATATTTGTTATACTTGCAGGCAGATCAAGTTTATTTTCAAATTTTGCTACGCCCACTCCCGCCTCTGTAATTTGGAAAAAACGTCATATCTCCCGCAGTTTTCATGATAGATGGTTCGTAATTTCTAGTAATCAAAATAGTTTATCGATTTGCTGAAGGAATGATGAAGATCGGATGAACGATACACAAGTTATGAGCAAAAAACGGTCAGTTAACACTTGAGCAAATGCAAGGGTAGTAAGGGTACAGAGTATGTTATAGACGGGCTTGACCGACTTTCTTTCTTGTAACTTCTTCAAATCCTTCAAATCAGGGATATCCAAGGGTTTCTTTTGACAGAGCAAATACCAATGACCGCAACTTAAATATAACCTAATCGTAAAAGATCAATAATTTATTATAAAAAATAGGCATTATCTGTTTTTAATACTTTCCCTGAAGTTGAACTCATTATTTGATGCGTTTAAGCCAGAGGGCGGCGATAGAAGCAGAGAAGTTCCCACTGGCAGCTGCTAAAACATTCAAATGTTGTGCGTACCCTGCAGTTCTACGCCTTAGCTCTAAATTCGTCTGTGCTGAATTCCGACCTGAGATGTAGAAAGTGCTCCAATACATGTCTGATATCAGTACTAAGGAATGTATCGAAAAAAAAACTGCACACATTTTAGAAAGCTAGATCGATTCTGAAGAATTTTGCAGTCTTCGCTTGCTCTATATGCTTTTGAAATGTACGTTTCCTCGAATCGAAATGCAAGTACGCAAAAAATTGTGCAGAGCATTAGCTTAACGCTTTAAAGTTAGTACAAATACAATTAATTGACTTTTGGCGACCTTTATATTGAAGTAAGCTGGCTCGAGGACGGGTAAATAGAGCCAGATTACTTCAATCTAGTTAGTACAAATAGCTTAAAAAATATTATAGTTAAGTTTAAGGAGACTAAAAGACATTCCAAGACTAGAACAATCAGAGTTAATTTAAATTAACACAAATACGGGCACATGCATGTCAATGATACAAAGAGTCAAACAAAGGAATAACCTAGGTTAGGTTAGGTTGCGAAGGCTGAGAGCGACAAGTTGCTCTCCCACTTAGGCCGCATGGGCCCGTTGCGAAGCCATATATTCCCTGTTAACACTTTATTCCATAGGGGGGTTAATACTGAACCATTGTGTGGACGGAATAAAATTAAGCAGCGCTTCTCTGTACCTTATTTAGGCTGTTCAGGACAAATTGTTTCCCGAATAAGGAATAACCTAAAGACATACAAAAACAAAAAGCAGAGAGCTCAAAAACTTAATGACCGGTTGTGCAATTATGCAGCTGAATACATAAAGAGAGAAGCTGCACTGTTGACAAGTCTGTGTCGAAAATTTACATGGAAAAATTTGGCCACAAGGTGCAAATGGCCTTAAAACAAGTGCTTTAATATACAAAGGGCATCATAAATGCCGATATTTACACAAAAGAATGCTTGAACCAACTCCTTATAAAATTTTATAAATAACATACACAGGCATGTTTACAGTTCCACTTCCGCGGCAACTTTTCGAAAGTGGAATTTATTCATGTTCTCGCAACACCAAAACGAAAACTTTTTTGTTTTGAAAAGTATTGCTAGTTGGTCGGTAGAATGAGAAGTAATTGGCAATTTACGCAGTCGTACAATTGCTAGATGTACATTGAGTGAATTTTTCTTGATTCTGTGATTTTGAAATTGCTAATGAAATTTGATTTGCATTTAAGTCTTTAATTGATTAACAAAGGTTTTTTATTTTTTATTTATTGTGTACAGAATTTGGCACTGCTAGCAAAAACGAAAAGTAAAACGTAAAAGTCAACCCCTCTCATTTCCAACTGTTCCATTTCGCTTGGACTTGTGGTTTCTCTCTTGTGTATCTAGTGCAGAACCGGTCAGACATAGCCACAGGGGCCGAAGTCACTTGCCGAAACCATGCATCACTGAGTGTCAGAGAGAGACAGGTTTATTTTTCTATCCTATCCATTTGGCCAGCCCTGATCTAGTGCCAGTCTCGCTTAGACCGGTGGTTACCAAAAAATAACAAGAGAGCAATTTCATTCGGATTTAAGAACACGAAACCGAAGCGACATCCCTTTAGATTTACTTTTCAAAAATTATTTTGTTCATGACATGTTCTCAATGTCTGAATGTGTCTAGTGTGTTGGCCCGGATCTTGCATCCGCGCACTACGCTCTAGCCACACAGGCGTAATTACCAGCCCTACACATCGAAGCGGATACAGCATTCATTCAGATGATTACAGATTGATTTTTTACTCGGGTGCTGCCGACGCATCAAGCCAGAGAACAGACATCACGATACAATTATAACAGGTAAGGCGGTCTCTCGGTGCGCTCTCTTTTCAGGACTCCCAGATTCAGTGTGCAGCTGTCTCTTGATTGAAAAGGTTGTGAGCACGAATTTTTGTTTTGTTTTGCCGACGGGATTTATATTTTATTTAAAGTTTGTGAAAATGGCGCGACAATACTGTGGCGTATGTCGATGTAAAGCAGCGATGGTCAGGGCCCGAAGACATTTTGCTATTTACACATACACGAGCCGAACGCATCCCGAAGCTAATGTTAAGAGGGTAAACTGGACTTCAGGCCTGATGCGGACAGATCGAAGCTGGTTCACGGCGCTTTATTTTTGCACACCAGTACACTCTCACTTTCTAGCATCGCTGTCATTATATTCACACACATACCACACTTGAGTTTGTAAGCCGTTCGCACTTTTTCTAACGCTCACACTCCCTCTCTCTCGATTTCAGCAAAAGCTGTGAGTACTCGATATATGCTGAGTGCCATACCTGTGCCTTAACTGTGCCCGACGTTTTGAGTTCTTAAAAGCTCTGTTGTGTGAGTCGTGATGAAGGAAAATCCGTATGGCTTTGCTTAAATCTCTAAAAAGTTTTAGGAAACAGTTGGTTGTGTTCCACTCAGAATAATTTGCCACACGCCTCTCTAATGGAACAGTTCCAACGTGTCCTGTTTTTCCGAAAAAATCAAGCAACTTTTATACGTCTTTTAGGCACTAGTTCAATTGTTCTCCCAGCCTAAGCACATCAGATTTGAACGAGCTAATACGAATTTATTTGAAAATGTTTTTCCCAAAATTTATTGACTTAAAGACTTTTCATCAACAATGAGATTCAGTTAACACAGCTTATTTGATTTTAATCTGATATGCCTTTTTGTTATGTGACGAAACACTCCAAAAAAAAGGTGTGTTAGTTTTTAAAAAAATTTTTTTTGAGTGTAGACAGACTTCTCTTTAGAACGCAAACAACTGGGTTTATTCTTTATTTTGCCATTTTATGCTAATAATTTATTGTCGCATATAATTAAGCCACCAGACAGAATCAAATTTGTACAATTTATGCGAGACACTAATTTGCATAATGCAGTCGCGCTTAATAACCACAACAACAAATCACAAATCAAATATTTACTAATGTTTTAAATCCATATCCAAATCATTTTGCATTTTGCGTACGCTTCGCTTGGCATTTGGAAAAACAACTCAATCAAAATGCAAACTGACAGACAACCAGCACTGAGCTGAGCAGGCATAAAAACAACAAGCGAGAGGGTGGAAAAACAAATGAATTAGCCATATCTGTAACGAGTGTGTGAGTGACGGCGTGATAACGCGTTATTATACTATAAAATCATTAATATGGCGGCTCAAATGGCACAAATATGCAAATGCCAAGCGAGAACTTGTCACGCAAAGCTCTCTGACAACGCCTACCATTTTCAGCCATTACCAGCGGGAACTGCCAAGGCAACGAAATCTATTAGTTTTTTTTTCTTTTTTTTCCGTGAATTTGATATGCGCAATTTGTTGGCAAAAGCGCCGAGTGAAGACTTAGAACGCCAGGCAACCTGTTGACGCGGTTGTTACGCACTTTTATGACAACGGCGCATGACATAAAAGGTAATCTGCCAAATGACTGGGCCATATAACATAATCAACATTGGAGCCAAGGATCTCATAAGTTCCAGCTGGAGTGGCATGAAGATAGGCTACTTAACTTCCCTCTGCCTGTGGCCACAAAAATTAAACTTGTGCGAAACGAAATCTCAGCGCACAAGACAAAAGAACTAGAAGTTTTGCAGGCAAAACTTTCTGTTGCTATTTCTTATTCAACCGATTGCATTTAACCAACAGCAGCAGCAGCAACAACAACTGCAACTCCAACTGCAATTGAATTTTATAACAAACAATTTTACGCTTTGCTGCTGCTCGGGCAACGTCATTGACTTTGCCTCTGGCCAAGCAATTTTCTACTTTTTCTATTTATCGTTATTTACCATTATCCGCCTGGACTTGGTACTCGGTAACGATCTACCATAAGCGTTTGAAGCCGGGAGCTGGGCTCCTTTTTGTTTTTTGACTGCCTTAAGTGCCATAGTTGTGAGAGCCAACTACTACAAAAAAAAAAAAAAACGTAAAAAAGAACAAAATCAATTTACGTTTTCTGCGGTTATTTAAGCAAAGTTTTCTCTTACAGCTCTGACTTTTAATTAAGCCCCTTGCAGCCCGCTCTCAATTTAATTTAGCGAAGAAAGTTACATTCTTTGGTTATTGTTTTTGCAAATTAAGCAGCTTTTTAATTCAACTTTAAGCAGTCACATAAAAAATTTCAGAAATTTCCATTTCAATAGCTCGACATGTCGCCTGCACCTTACAATGGTGGTTAATTAAGTTGGCAAAAAATAAATAAATGTGGTGTGAAAAATTACTAATACGTCACGTTAACCAAATAAAAAACGAGAAGGCCAAGCTAACTTCGTCTGTGCCGAAGTTTTTATACCCTTGCAAATGCTGTTTTTGAAATGTCAGAGTTTAAGAACGCTTACATAAAAATCAAAAATTTTTGTAACTGAAACCCATTTTCATACAGATAAACATCTGATTTCGACCAAATCTCGCGAATCTTTTTGAAAACATATCAAATTAACATGCGGCGAGTTTAAGAAAGATAAAATTTAAAATAAAAAAGTTTTTCTCACTAAGACTCATTTTCCAACCGATCGGTCTTATGTCAGCCTTAAGATATAGTCATTAGACTTCGACCAAATTTGGCGAATATATTTGAGAGCATCTAAAATTAGTTATCAGCGAGTTAAGGGACGCTAACATAAAAAAACAAAAAAAAATTTCTTACTAAGAACCATTATCGACCGATCGGTCCCATGGCAACCATAAAATATAGTCACCCGATGTCGATTAACTTTTTTAAATTAGTTTGAAAGCGTTTAATATTAAAAATCACCGACCTTAAGAACGATTTACTTGAATACGAATAAGTTTTTTTCACTAAGACCCATTTTCCGCCCGATCAGTCCTATGGCAGCTATTACACAATATCATCCGATTTTGACCAAAGTTGGCAAATCTGTTTGAAAGCATTTAATTTTAATAATGGACGAGTTTGAGGACGCTAACAGTGAAAACAAAAAAGTTTTTCTTAGTAAGACCCATTTTCCGACCGATGGTTCCTATGACAGCTATAAGATATAGTCATCTGATTTGGTCGGATCCGACATATTAGCAGCGTGCAGTAAAAAGAAGACTCTGTGCAAAATTTCAGCTCGATAGCTCTAAAACTGAGAGACCAGTTTGCGTAGAAACAGGCAGACAGACAGACGGACAAAGCTCAATCAATTCAGCTCGTCCCCCTGATCAAGAATATATATAGTTTATGGGGTCGGAAATTAATATTTCAATGCGTTGCAAACTTCTGGACAAAATTATAATACTCTTTGCAAGGGTATAAAAATATATATGGAACACCAGGAGCATTTGCTTTTTGGTTGGTTAATTGACAGAAGAGTTAGCTGGCTGGAACCACATAGTAAAAAGTTGGAAAATGAAATCTCTTTAATTCTTTCAACCATAGACAGGGAATTAAGCCGGAACCGGAATCGTATACCGAAAAGAACCAATTGAAACTCAGAACTGGAACCTATATTTTTTTTATTTTTTGGTACTTTGGTACTACCTGTATTCGAGAACCGATATTTTTAGAACGGAAAAGACCGAAAATAACCTACACATTGTATATGCGCCAATGAGCGCGAGAGAGTGACATCTTTATATTCAGAGTTGCTAACTGCGCCAACAGTGTAAAGCATGAGTGAGTGACAACAGATATTGTTACTGACGTCTGTGCATGAATATGAACATATATAGCAAGGAAAGTATGTACATTTTTAGCGGTCTCTCACTTAAATTCATTCTGTTTTTGCATGTGAGCTTTCTGCTAAGTCTTCGCCTTCTGTCCCTTTTTTATGCAAAACGAAAGAGCTCAGTGTACAGTGTCGCCTACACATGGCCTGCGGTTAATTGTTGTACAATTTTTATTCGTTTTTGTGCTGCGAAACTGCAAAGTGTAATTTATTAGTTTTTAGTTGAAGATTTGTTTAATAGTTGCTAGGTAAAAAACGAGTAAATGTTTTCTTGTCACATAGCTAGTAATCTCAAGAATACTATTCTCCGCGTTTTAAATAAATTTGGAATTGACAAAGATCAACTTTTTTCCACCGACAATGGTGAAGATGGTTGAACTATTAGGAATTTATCCAGAATCCGAGAAAGAGGCAAACGATGTCACGGTGATTATATGTCCATCATGGATAATTAGGTTGTGGATCACAAATGCATAAGTAGAGAAAGCCTTACACTTTCATATTATATACGCATTTTGACTTTGGTACAACACAGTACAACACTAAAAAGGAGAGCGTAAGTTAAAGTCGGCTCTTACCGACTTCGATAAACCCGTTACTCATGGAAAGAAATGTTTAATATCCTTCCTGTGTGCCTGAGGCGGGACAGCCGAAAAGTATTTAACATCTTTTAACTCGGTTATTTATCATAGGTTCTTGATCGAAATTTCAGGGCTCATAGATATTGCATTGATACTGCATATATACTTTATATGGTCGGAAATGATTCCTTCTGCCTGTTACATACATTTGCACGACTATAGTCTACGAGTAACGGGTATAAAACCCCGGCATGCGACCCTTAAATAATGATATAAGGGACCTCTGTAAGCATCACCTCATATCCAGTTTTTCAAATAAAGCCTCGGTTCGCGTTTTATGGGTACTTTTGTACTTGCAACACACGACAAAAATTTTATCTTAGATTTTAAGCGCTTAATGTACATATATGGATATGTGGTTTAGTGGCCTGTTTTTGATTTTAGTCAAAGTTACAGCTGGCTAGCTCGAGGTCTTTGGTTGAGTATAAATCTTTATAACCAACACAAATCAGCAGACTTTAATTAAAACATTCTGGAATAGCAATTGGGTATGTCCGTACAACGATCGGGCTTAAGATAAAAATCTGGAAAATTCAGTAAATGTGGACTGGGTCATTGGGAACGCAATACAAAAAATGCATTCAATCGAGCAATTGGTTTGGGTACCTCCAGAAGGAGTTAAGCCTTAATTCTTGAATATCTTTAACAGCGCACGGTAGATTTTTATTAAAATCGTTTTTTATGATGTTATAATGGGCTATTGCATGTCCCTAAGAGATGGTACTCGACAGCCAAAAACTGCGAATTGGAGTAACAATTTTATATTCACCCACGAACCACTCCATATGGACTATGAGCCAGACGTAAAAATTTACCGAACAGTGTTTTCAGATTCACCAAGCAAGTTGTGGTTTATTTAAGCCACGCAGGGCGAAAAGTAAGAACTGTTTTTGTACAGATTCGAGTTTATCCTGATAAATTTGGTAGTATGGAGACCAGACACATGAGCCATACTCAATAATAAGTCTGACCAGAGAAACGTATAGTTGTTTGGTGACATAAGGGTCATTTAATTCATTAGACCATCTTTTGATGAAGCCAAGAACTCCCATAGCTTTATTAGTAATAACCGATATATGACCATTGAAACATAACTTGGGCACGAATTGTATTCCCAAGTCGTCGACTTTATAGATGTGCTGAAGTGCCTTATCCGCAATCATGTAGTCGTAGAGATAAGGCGTATTGCGATGAAAAGTTAAATATTTACATTTCTCATGCACCAATTATTGAGAGAGTTTAAGTCCCTTTTGTAGGAGAAGAGGTGATACTGGATCATCGTAAGACAGGCAAAGCTTTAATTAAAATAAATAGCTCAAAAGCTATTATTGCTGTTCCAGCTACCCAAGTAAGAGTGGAACATTTGTTTTCCGGTGTGAAGTTTATTATGTCTCCGCTAAGAAATTAGAGGGACGGAAAACCATTGACAACGCACATATGTACATTAGATTGGACTTCCTGAGTTTGAAATTGTTAGTCTCACCCCCCCTCTGATGCTTTTTGGTGTATAGTCTCCAAGAGTCTATAAAGTTTTTGTGAATTACTCATACGCAGACTACTACTATCGGCCCTGTTCTTAATTCCGAGTCGGTTTCCGTGTAAACGTTGTTATTCTAACATCAAATTTTTAAATCGATATTTAAGTTGCGAAGCATATCTCTGGTTACGGGATCAGGTCGTCTCATTTTTGACGTTATGATTCCACTTGACATTGAGCAATCGGTTTCAACTGCTTAAGCAATTCCGATTTTTCTCAAACTGGGTCTAGTAACCATAGATATGATTGTCAACTTCCATGTATCATTGTTCAAATTAAATTCCACTTTGCAAACGGAACTCGGAACAGGGCCGAATATGTTATTTCAAAAGAGGAAAATTTTTATTTGATGAACGTGTCGTATGAGTAATTTTTTTCAAAACTTGAAGGCCTTGTCTCGCCCTTTTAAAATGAAAATAAAATATTTTTATTTTTACAATTGCTGAGACCTACTTTTTTCCATTTTTGCCGTTTTGAGGATGTACCATCTAATGTACATTCACACACACAAACGCAATGCAACAGCAGCAACAACTCAAGGCTTTCCTTTAAGTCCTTAACTAGAGGCACTTTAAAGTCTCTATCTAGAGGCACCTTAACGTCCTCAATTAGAGACACCTCAACTAGAGGCACAGGAAATACAAAGTCCTCGACTACAGGCAAAACAACCACCTCGACGAGAGGCAACCTCAGCCTGCTCAGGCGAACTTGCTAATCGACCCCCAATCGACTTAACTACAACTCCAACAGTTCATCACAGTAAGCCGCAGATGTTCTACGCCCACAATATACAAGTTGCAGCTCCTGTCAAGAAACCGTTGGAGCAACCTAGCACTGGCCCCTATAGAATTTTCACCGCCGATACTATCGCCACCGCTACCATCGTCACGCATGCCATCGCCACCACAATATCCGACAAGATCAGTTTCGTTTCCTTCGCTGTCTCACGAAGTCCCTGATGGGGGAGTAGATGTAGCTGAATAATACAATACCAGCAGTCAGCTCTAGCGGGGTGTTCACATACACTCATACAGACACAGTCATGGACAGTGGTGCAAGATGGTCGCAGATGTGCTCATATTCAGTTTGTGAAATCTAAAGTTTATTAAAATATAGCCGCATACTCGGTTTAGTGCTGCCCGTCGCTGCTAGAGCCTTACAGCAAACATTTTGATCAAATTGCGGTTGGCCTGCATATTACGAATTCTTTCAAAATGCTTAGGCTGGAATGACACCTCAGTTTTTAGGGACATATTCAGTCAAAATATTTTGTCTATGGGGAGAAGTATTACTTGTACAAAAAAGTCTTAAAGGTATTTTTTCCAAGTTTGATGCTCCATTGTGAAAAAGCCACTACAACACCATTTGAAGTCCTCATTTGACTATATTTATTAGATGGTCTCTTTTAAATCTCAAAAATAATCTTCATGCTTAGAGTTAACAACAATGGAGGTAACTTTATAATTAGAGTTAATAATAATAGAGTCAAATTCACAGTAACTATAAATTTCAAGTAGAAATATAATATAATAAAATACTAATTACAGATTTGACATAAAAACACATTTAATGAATCTTTAACTGACGATCGATTAAAGATACGGCCAAGACTCTGTTTTGCCCCTGTTGGGTGAGTTTGGTAGGTAAATGTGTGAGTGGATGAAAGTGGTTAAATTAAATGTGGTTTCAATTTCTTTAATTTCTTCTCCTTCTCTCTTCAGGACAATGGGGAACGGTCCTTTGCAGTCCTTGACAAACACCTGCATTTACAATTAAATGCTTTCACAATTATATGACAAAAAGGGCAAGTGCGTAACAATCTCAAATTGTAGGAACAAAAGCGTAAATAATAAATAAACTATTAAACCAAATTGCGGGTAAGCACATGTGCAAAATTACAAATAAATTTACTACTGCTAAGCTACACAGAAAAGAAATATAGTTTTTTTGGAGACATTTTTGATAGAATTTTATTTTTATTTAGACATCATCCCCATGCTACAAGACATATAAGTACAATAAGTTATTGCATTGTTTTGTTTTTGTTTTTTGTTTTGATTATAAAAGTATTTCTAAGTCCTATTTTTGTATAATTTTGTTGAGTAAAGACGTTGTATTTCTGAGCTGGCCAAATTCACACGCTGGCTTAATGTGTGTGTATTTTTTTTTTTTTTTTTTGATGATTCTTGTGAAGCACAATGCATGCTTTTTGCTTCACTGCCACCAAAATTTGCACACCATAGCATAGAGTCGGCTTCAAAGATGCTTAAGAGAGTTAAAGTCGCAGATTAGAAGGACTGAAAAACTTGTAATGTGGTTGCTCCACGTAAGAATTAGGAAATACGGTTTAATTTTCAACTTAGGCAGATCGCAGACATTTAAATACTTAAAATTATTCATTTGGACAGATTTTGAGGAAATTGGACTATTTTTGGGAATATTTAAGCAAATAACATAGCTTTCGCTTCAAGTTCTGCGAATTCTGAAATCTTCGCATATTAGCCAAGTTTGAAACATTGTTTGCCTTAAGCTTGAAACCTTAGCTTCACCTCAGCCAACTTGCCCCCTATTCATACAAGTTTCCTTTACAAATGGGCAACACAAGAGCATGGAGCTGATTAAATGAATTATATTAAAGGCCAAAGGATTGAACCTTGAGGAACAGCTCGGTTATGGCGTAAGAAATAACTTCTTGAGTTCAGTTAAACAAATATCTTTTAGCAAGAAAAGTTGCAGTTGTTGCCTACGGCTATTCTCTACAACCTTTACTTATGTACTTTCAATCAGCAGATTATTCAATGGTTGAATCAGTTGTTCATATCATAAGCCAAATAAGATTTTAATACACTCTCTACCTGCGAAAGTGGGAAAAAAAAACATAAAATGTGGCGCCACTAAAACTGTGTAAATTACTGTGCGTGGTCTTTGTGGCCCTGAGGAACTGTGGGAAGAAAGCTAATCGCTGCAGTATCGCCGCTCGAATTGTGAAAAGTGGTGCTTAGAGTCACAGTGGGACCATACGAACATCAGAACTCAATGTCATTACACCCCTGAGACTAAGAAAGTCTAAAGCCTGGAACGCTAGTAACTAAGGACACTCAACCATACTCAACCATCAAACGGAGGTTCCCGCCATTACAGACTACTGAATACCCCGAACACTATTCGAGAAGCCTTATGACGTCAATGTCCCTAGTATAAACGACTGGAATAATTTAACACATAGTAGATCAATTGCCATCAATATCTACACGGATTGATCTAAGCTCGATGACAAAGTACTAGGGGAGTTTTTTTCACCGGCTCCCTGATCATTGCAGTGTGTACCAAGCAGAAATAGTGGCCATTCAAGAGGCCGCCAAATACCTTAGCGCACTCGTGATCGAAGAAGGGAACATAAACATCTAATAAGATAGTCAACCAGCTCTAAAGGCATAATGCAATCGCTCGGCATCTCCGTATCCACCTCATCTGGGTGCCTGGACACCGCAACATTGAAGGAAATGAGTCAGCTGTCCAGCTGCTCCCTGAGAAAAGCTTGATAACTGAAACCTGAAATGTATCAGCAGTCTATTGTGACAAACTAGAGAAAACATCTCACTTCTGGTCGGGGCCCTAACGGGTCACTGCCTTGGGCGTAAAAGCTACAAGTGAGAATAAGAGGAGACATTACTACATTTTCTCTGCCACTGCCGAGCTCTAATTAGAAGAAGACTCAAAACACTTGGTCATCCCTTTCTACTCAACCTCTCGCAAGTATTATATCTAAAATAGAGATTTCGTACTTAATAGGTTCGGAGATGCTTCCTACTGGTTATTACATGTCACAAACTCAATATACACTTTTCACCTTTATGCCTTCGTTTCTGTCTTTTAAAATAGGAAAAGTTTTTGAATCTTTCCATCATTCCGAAAAATAGGAATCTATGCAAATCGTAAGAAATAACAATTCAAATATTGCATTCAATGAAACTATTTGACTTTAAGCACACTTTCAAGAACATCATATGGGCTCAAGCAGTCAGTCACATGGTTTCTGCGACTGTTTTTAGATACATTCATATTCAATTCAATTTTTAATGAAGGTTATGCCATACCTACACCAAAGCTCTTTCATTCAGTCCATGTAAGATTAGTTTTTTTTTTTTCGCAATTGCATATTGCATTTCTATCTTTTGTTATTTAAAACTTAAGCTCCCTAAGCAGGTGGTCTCCGACTTTCGTATGCAATCTCTTGCAATTTAATTTGGTATTCAATTTAAGAGCTTAACTAAGGACTTTGTATGTATTTGTTTAACAATTTTATTTTATTGGCAGTCACAATTGTAAGCTTTCGTATTTTCAGTTGCAATAAAATTTGAAATATAATTTCTCTATTTAACCCTGGGGTGCGGAACACTTCAACACTGAAAATGTTACCATATATTTTTATCAGTGTACACAAAGCCTATAAATACGTATGTCCGGCACAGGACACGACACAGTTGTAATGGGACTTTGGTCAAAGTTAAAGATATCCAAACAAGGGGCTGGTTTTGCAGACATGCAATCATCTCGAGATGCATTTCAAAACTATAATTTTGGTATGACAATTGTCGGTTGGTTGCCACCAGAAAAGGGAAAGCAATTCTACATGGTGCTAAAAGCGGTAATGATCTGGGCCATGATCTGGTCGCCAGTTGGAATGTTTGCAAGCTACATCAACGAAATAGCCAACTATACACCAGCTGAACTAATTATTTCAATGCAAGTCAGTTTTAATGCTTTGGGATCCATGGGTAAGGCGACTGTACTCCTCCTGAATTTACGGCGAATCCATCAAGTCAAAGAGCAGCTTAGTCGTCTGGATGAATACTGCTGTGACAGGACTGAGCGCATTCAAATTAACAATAGTGCTCGAAGATGCAATCTAATCTTTATCATTTACCAGATCTACTACTCTGGCTTTATGTTCAGTACGTATGTCAATGCTTTATTCAATGGAGTTGCACCCTGGCGTATCTACAATCCCTTCATCGATTGGCGTGAGAGTACTACACATTTGTGGATAGCTTCTACCCTGGAGTTTCTGGTTACGCACTTTGCCAGCATGCAGAATCAATTGTCGGATGTGTACCCTTTGCTGTGTGCTACCATGATGCGTGTCCACCTCAATCTTTTGCAACAGAAAGTTAATAAACTCCGAACCAATTCCAGTGAGAGTGAACGCGAGAGCTACGAGGAACTGGTAAAGTGCATTGAGTACCATAAGCTTATTAAGGAGTGAGTACTGTTCTCTTAGCAGATTGCTTAATAATACAATCATTTCTGCCAGATATGCCGACTTAATACGCCCCATTATATCTCTCACCATCTTTATACAATTTCTACTCATTGGAATATGTTTGGGTTGCGCTCTGGTCAATCTACTTATTTTTGCCGACTTCTGGAGTGGCGTAGTCACCTCGGTGTACATAGCTGGTGTAATGATTCAGACATTTCCGTTTTGCTTCACCTGCGAGCTGATCAAGGACGATTGCCAGAAACTGGTTTTGGTCATATTTCACTCCAACTGGGTGGGTGCCAGCCGTGGCTACAAATCCTCGTTAATTAGTTTTTTGCATTGCGCTCAGCAACCAATTGAATACTCAGCTGGATCCATTATGCCCATCTGCGTGGAAACTAATATACAGGTGAGATCAAAAGGACATCAACTTTAGTTATCAATCTGAAGTGAAATTCAATTATTTCTTTCAGATGGCAAAGCTGGCCTTTTCTGTGGTAACTTTTTTAAAGGAAATGAACTTAGCCGAGAAGTAAGGCGAGAAAATAATGTAGCACATGAAACACAAAAATGAACACTAGCACATGGAAACAGTTTATTTCGAAATGTAGTTATTAAAAGTAAAAGTTTTCAGAGCACATCAGCATTACAACTTAGATGAACACTTGATAAACTCGTACCTTGTTGAGCACGAGAATGATTTTAAAAATAAATAGAGGAAGCTAAATAATAATTTATATAAAAATTTTATTTGTGGTTGAAATTGCAAATTCAAGTTGTACTTAATAGTAGTTGAAACAAGAACGAAAAGATTGGAACAATCCCCAAAATTCGTAAATCATTCCGAAAATGCTCAATTTACCCTAGTCCAGATGTTTGTAACGCATAGAAGGAAGCATCTCTGACCACATAAAGTATATATATTCTTGATCAGCATGACAGGCTGAGTTGATATAGCCATGTCCGTCTGACCGTCTGTTTCTATGCTATCTTCTCCGTTAGTTTTAAAGATATCTTAACCAAAAATTGCACGAAGTCTTTTGGTACAAAGACGCTGCACATTTGTCAGAACCGGCCGGTTCGGATGACTATATCATATAGCTGCCATAGGAACTATCGCTGGAAAATGTAGTTTTAGCTAAAAAAACTTTTTTGTCTTCAACGCGAATGTGCCCAAACCTCGTATTTATAAGTTTTCTATGCTTTTACATAATTCCACCAAGTTTGATGAAAATCGGTCAACTACATAGTACAGCTGCCATACCAAATATTGTTCTGAAAAAAAGTCTTAGTAGGAAGAACTCTTCTGTTTTGAATGCTATCGCTCTCAAAATTGTTACTGATCAATACTATATGGTACCACACAATTCTGCCAAGTTTGATCTAAGTCGGATGACCATATCATATAGCTACCATAGGAACAATCGATCGATAAAGTAGCTCTAGTGAGGAAAACTTCTTCTTGAGGATCCTACATGAAAATCAATCAATCATGCATCGAAATTTAAGTGAGAACGGAATTACAATATAAAGTCAAAAGATTAAACATAAATGAAAAGCAAGTTCGAAAACAATATGGAGTCCTCACTTAAACTGCATTTCGCACTTTGCGCCAAATGAACATTTTCCACCAACTCAATTTTATATGGGCTCTTGATTTGGCAGAAAATTCATTTTCAATATAATACATAGCATTAATGTAACTTCACATAGGCAAATAATTTGCAAATTATTTTAAAGGAAATTTCGCCTAAATAGGCCAAACTGGCGAACATTTCGGACATATTTGATCACATTATTTGCTTATGGAACTTTAGTTTAAATTTTAAATTCTGCAAAATCTGCAATCGTGGCTATTTTGAGAAATTTGAATATCGAGCTCAAGTCAATCTTAGTCATTTTTGAAGGTATCCTTTATCGGCTGGAAAATGGTTCAAATATCGAGTATTATCAGTATTATCTCGGTTATTTAAATCAATTACGAATACCGTGCTTAAATCAATATCGAGCTTAAGTTAATTCGAATGTGGGATCAAGTCGAATTTGAATAACAAGCTAAAAAAAATCCCGAGTGTTTTTGAAATATGCCATTCTCGAGCTTAAATCGATCATTCATTTCGTACTTGGTTGGAGAAAATCCGGGATAGGCCGACATCTGACTACGTTTGTGATTGACTTCAGTCCCCGAATATATGTGACTTTGTTCTGTATACTTTTCAAATCCGATAAATAACTAAAAAAAAAAAAGCAAGTAAGAAAGTCGGTCAAGCCTGACTAAAATATACTCTGTACCTTTGGTTAACTGGCCGTTTTTTGACCATAACTTGAGTATAGTTCATCCGATCTTTATCATTCCTTCAGCAAATCGATAAATAATATTGATTACAAAATATTTCTTGAAGGTTAGAATCATTTATCTACGAAATTGTGGGAGATATGACGTTTTTTGCAAATTGCGGGGGCGGAAGTGCCTGCAGGTATAAGAAATATATGTCCCATATATGTCAATCCTCTATCTCTTACCATCCCTGAGATCTGTGCGATCATACAGAAGGACAGACATGGCTATATTGACTCGGCTGTTGATGCTGATCAAGAATAAATATACTTTATAGGGCCGGAAATGATTCCTTCTCCCTGTTACATACTTTTGCTCGGACTTAATATCCTCTGTGTACCTTTGGTACAGAGTATAAAAAACTTATTAATGGATCACCAGTTATATAATTAAGGTATGTTTAATAATTACAGACGGACTTCTCTATTACGTGCTTCCGTCCCACGAAGTTCTCTATCAGTGGTGCCCTGGAAATCTCTAGAGATTTTCGTATAAACGATTACATTTCGAACTTAACTTGAACTACTCTATTTGTGAAGTGACAAAAATAAGACCTTGAAATCTAGTATCTAGTAGTAATCTAGTAGCCGGGCATATTTGTACCCCTTCATATATAAAGTCAAACAGCTTTAACTTTATATGCTAAAGTTTATACGAAAGCTCTAGAGATTTCTGGTACACACCCGTATATAACGATTTCGTTTTGTGAACACTGCAATTTCGTAATACGTATTTCCCTCTCCATATAACGAATTTTCTTTAAAACGAGGTGTTTTTGGTCCCCTTGAGATTAGCTATATAGAAGTTCGACTGTACTAATTGTTCAGGCAATGCTGCCCCTACCTTTTTGGAAAGCTGGCTACGTTGTTGGATATCAATTCGACGCTTTGCTTCTGAAGTTGCACTCTACAGCTTCATTTGCTTTCTCAAATTGATTATGGATCAACCATCTGCTGAAGAAATTGTAATTTATTTCTCTTTCAAAGTTTTAATGGGCCCATCCCCTCCTTCTTATTCTCAAAATGGCTCCTTCTGCTTACAGGTGACAGCGTCCGATTTCTTATTTTCGATGGTAAGCTTGTTGACCATAAGCATGCTTCACAGCAAAATAGCCCACAATAAAATCTGATTACAAACTTTTCTGCTCTCACTGGCAACATATCCGACATTATCTGCTTGCAATGGCAACTCGTTCGAAAAGTTAAACACATTTTATGGCTGAGCTCATAAATTTTAAATATTTTGTTACACTCAAAATATGAAAACGAAATGCTCCAAGCTTATATAAAATTACATAAAATCCCACTCCCGGCACAGGAGTTATCTTCTCTGCACTTAAAATTAATTTTCCACCCGTTCGAATCAAATGCAACTGAGAAGGCTTAAATGGATGTTTATTTAAATGACTGAAGCTGCCATTTTTACGTCTTAACAACGCAGTTAATTTAATATATGCAATGACAATTATATATGTTATAGCTGGAAGGTCACAATCGAAACAATTACAAATTGGATGAACAATAAAGTAATTAAATAATCAACAATTCAATTTAAAACATGTGCGAAGAAATACACAACTATTTACTACAATTTACCAACTACACCGAAAAAAATAGAATTTGATTGATTTGAATGATAGTAGCAGCTATAAAACAAATGTGGCACTGAACTAAGGAAAGATCAATCTTTGACCAATGCTTTGAAGAAGTCCCACATCCGAATAAATGTGATCTTTCATATGATCTCGCCGTCTGAAATATCTCACTGGTAATTTTAGTAACACTTCTGCACCAAAACTAAAACAGCAAAGAACCCCAAAATGCTACAATATTTTTATTAGTGTATATAAAAACTATAAATATGAATGTCCTGCACAAGATACTTAACAGTTACATTGGGACATTGGGCTGTGGTGCCATAATTCCACTCTGATAATCGTGAGCATGAGATAGTGAACAATTAAGCATTTGCTGCCAATTTTTTTGTTACTTATTGAAGTCTTTTGCTTTCAGTGTGAGAACAAAAGCTTCACTCAAACTCATGAGTGACCAAATTCTTAGCAGTGAAATGACCATGGGCAAGCATTTTGGAAATAAATGTTTTGCAAACATGCAATCATCTCGAGATGCATTTCAGAACTATAATTTTGGTATGACAATTGTCGGCTGGTTGCCCCCAAAAAAGGGAAAGCAATTATACAAGGTGCTTCGAACAGTAATGATCTGGGCCATGATCTGGTCGCCAGTTGGAATGTTTGCTAGCTACATCAACGAATTCGCCAACTATACACCAGCTGAACTAATTATTTCAATGCAAGTCAGTTTTAATGCTTTGGGATCCATGGGTAAGGCGACCGTACTCCTCCTGAATTTACGGCGAATCCATCAAGTCAAAGAGCAGCTTAGTAGTCTGGATGAATACTGCAGTGACAGGACTGAGCGCATTCAAATTAACAATAGTGCTCGAAGATGCAATCTAATCTTTATCATTTACCAGATCTACTACTCTGGCTTTATGTTCAGTACGTATGTCAATGCTTTATTCAATGGAGTTGCACCATGGCGCATCTACAATCCCTTCATCGATTGGCGTGAGAGTACTACACATTTGTGGATAGCTTCTACCCTGGAGTTTCTGGTTACGCACTTTGCCAGCATGCAGAATCAATTATCGGATGTGTACCCTTTGCTGTGTGCTACCATGATGCGTGTCCACCTCAATCTTTTGCAACAGAAAGTTAATAAACTCCGAATCAATTCCAGCGAGAGTGAGAGCGAGAGCTACGAGGAACTGGTAAAGTGCATTGAGTATCATAAGCTTATTAAGGAGTGAGTACTGTTCTCTTAGCAGATTGCTTAATAATACAATAATTTCTGCCAGATATGCCGACTTAATACGCCCCATTATATCCCGCACCATCCTAATACAATTTCTACTCATTGGAATATGTTTGGGTTGCGCTCTGGTCAATCTACTTTTATTTGCCGACTTCTGGAGTGGCATAGTCACCTCGGTGTACATAGCTGGTGTAATGATTCAGACATTTCCGTTTTGCTACACCTGCGAACTGATCAAGGACGATTGCCAGAAACTGGTTTTGGTCATATTTCACTCCAACTGGGTGGGTGCCAGCCGTGGCTACAAATCCGCATTAATTAGTTTTTTGCATTGCGCTCAGCAACCAATTGAGTACTCAGCTGGATCCATTATGCCCATCTGCGTAAAGACTAATATACAGGTGAGACCAAAGTCAATGTATTTCTGTGCCGCACCAAATCAAAACTCAATTATTTCTTTCAGATGGCAAAGCTGGCCTTTTCTGTGGTAACTTTTTTAAAGCAATTGAATTTTGCGGAGAAGTGATGTGTGAGATTACTACTAGCTGGAAGTATACTAAATATTCATCTTATCTATAAACAAAACGAATCATAATCCCCAAGGCTACAATACAGTTAAGAAATTTTCCTAGTTTGTGGGCTTAACTTTGATCATCACGTTTGAGATACGTTTTGGGGTCTAGATTTGTTGATGAACCATCTAAAGGTTATTGCGAAGTGTTATTGGAAAATTTTCAAGATTTAAGTTCTGTAACCATTTCCGACCCATATAATTTTTTAAATCCTTGAGACAATCAAAAAACTAAACCAAATCAGATTGTTCTTAGTTATCCCGCCACATTGACATATTCAGGTTATCTTATAAAAATCAAAATCTCGCAAAAAGTGCACAAGGTTGCACATAGATATTCAACTCGAAATATTCGTTCTGCTGCAAGGTCTCGTTTCGCTAACATCGATTTTTTGAGTACTCTTAATAAATATTATTGGAGCCTAATCAGTCATCAAACGACACACATAAATAATAATCAAATAATAATAAGCATCCTAAGTTAGTTTCCATCAAAACTATTGTTTAATTTAACTTTAGCAATAAAGTGCAACTGGAAAGTATGCGCTTTATATTCAACAATCATTGTTAAGCATTTAACAGCTTTTGTACTAATGGATTTCAGTATTTCTGGTACTCAGGATTAATATATTTGTGAAATTATGAGAAAAAAATGTACGTTTGAAACTTCTCTGAAAAAGTGTTATATGCCTAAGAACTATACAAAACTTTCTAAGTGCAATTTTAGTTTTTATACTCTGTATCGAAGGTACATAGAGTATATTAAGTTTGTGCATAAGTATGTAACAGGGAGAAGCAATCGTTTCCGACCCTATAAAGTATATATATTCTTGATCAGCATCAACAGCCGATTCGATATAGCCATGTCCGTCTGTTCGTCTGTCCGTCTGTCTGTCTGTCCGTCTGTCTGTCTGTCCGTCTGTCTGTCTGTCCGTCTGTCCGTCCGTATGAACGAAGAGATCTCAGAGATGGTAAGAGATAGAGGTTTGACATGTATGGGGCATATATTTCTTATATATGCAGGCAGATCAAGTTTATTTTCAATTTTTGCCACGCCCCCTCCCGCCCCCGCAATTTGGAAAAAACGTCATATCTCCTACAGTTTTGAAGATAGATCGTTCGTTCCTTCTAGAGATACCTTGAAAACAAAATTATTTATCGATTTGCTGAAGGAATGATAAAGATCGGATGAACGATACTCAAGTTATGAGCAAAAAACGGCCAGTAAACACCCCGCACCCCCCCGCTCGACCCATCACCGAAGCTTTCCATTCAACAAAGGCAATCATAGTGAGAGTGAACTGGCATAGAGTATGTTATAGTCGGGCTTGACGGACTTTCTCACTTGTTTTATAAATGAGTTATATGTTACATACCTAAAAAGCTTTTTTAACAAAACTCATGCTGACTCAAAAAACATGCAATGCCATTAAAAATATTGTCAATTTACATATTGGATTTACAATTAAGAAATTAAATAATAAAATATTCAACTAAAACATGTGTAGATAATTACTCAACTATTAAACATACACTGCTAGAAATTGATATCAGTTTTTAAGTTCCTGCTTGTATTAAGAGAAGAAGCAGTGTTATTACTTAATGACATGAGGTTAGAACCACCTGACTAGCTTTCGGAAAGCCTGACATTGAACATCCTGAGCCGCTGATATCGAAATTGTCAGTAAAATCAAATGGGAATCAGTTAAAGCGCTATCAATTTTTAATAAACTGTTTAAACACAAAATAAATATCAATATACCTAAATGACCTTCAAAGTATGCTATGAAAATGTATACTAATATGTTGTTCGGTTACTTTAAAGGGCATTTATCATGATATTATTATTTTGTAAATAAACAGGGAATAAGAAGAATTAAAAAATTAGTTCTGATAATTTTAAGCTAAAATTAAGAAAGAACAGAAATTTTGTTAGGCTGCTCAAACTGTTGAAATATTTCTATCAGTGTACCCAAGGAATGTATAAATATGAGTGTCCTGCTCATGACAGTTAACAGTTTCAAAGCGACAGTGGACAGTTGTGCCGAAATAACACAATAATAAACGTGAGCATAATTTAGTGCGCGAATCACACGCAACAATATAATCAAAAGCTCCAACTAATCGACAATATGTGTGACCAAATTCCAAACTGTGAAATGCCCAAGGAGAAATGTTTGACAGACCTGCAATCATCTCGAAATGCATTTCACAACTTTGAATATGGCATAACAATTGTTTTCTGGTTACCCCCTGCAGGGGCGAATCACTTCTACTTGGTTCTTAGAGCATTAATGGCATGGGCTATGTTCTGGGTGCCTTGTAGAATGTTTGCTAGCTATTTCAAGGATATTGCCAACTTCTTAATTCAATTCAACTTAATGTCAATGCTATGTGATCTATAGGAAAAGTGGTTGTACTTCTTCTTAATTTAAGGCGACTACAACAGGTCAACAAGCTGTTAAAACGTATGTATGAATGCTGTTCGAAGGTGCAATTTGATCTACCTTGTAGACAGAGAAAAAAATTCGTTCTAAATGTACCAAAATCATGACATTTTGGTGACGATAGTCTGACTAAGCCAGCTTTTTCCAAATTCATGAACATTTGTTCACACTATGCCATGAACATTTTAATCTCACTCATGAACGGCTTGGGCTTGTCTTATAAACACATTTTGTGCACGTTTCAAGAACATTTTGTTCTCACTTTGGTCGCCGGCTTGATCCAAAAAAAAAAATCAAATATTAACTATAGTTAATGATTAACCACAGTTAATAGATAATGGATAAGAGGTCGGGGTCGAGCTTCCTCTAGGGTGGTGGTCTCGGGAAGGGCGGGCGGCGGCACTAGGAAGGAAGGGATGACCAATACCCCACACAAACACACACACCACCCCCTTCTTTTCTAAAATGTAGCTGGAGAACTTATGTATATTTATTAAAAATTTTAAACTTATTTTTACTTTACCTTGTCTGGGACTTGACCTCAGGACCTCGAAAACTGAACACACTCACGGACGACGGCACCTTAGCGCACTCGGCTATTAAGCTCACGCGAAAGATATCGACAAAATCATAGTTAAAAATTAAGCGCTTAAGAATAAGGTGCTTACCTTAGCATTGAGACACACTGCAAACAGTCAGGGCATAGTGTTATTTTTGTAATATTTTTTTTTATGTTTTCTTAACATTGTCAATATATTTTACAATGCACTTTGAAAGAAAATAAACGTTTATAAGCACTGAAAGCATTAAAATGCTAAAATATTTATATTTTCATGAACACTTTTTCGTTTTTCATGTTCTACAAACGGAAAAAACAGACCAAAATCGTGACCATTCGGTATTATTGTATGCACATATGTTACTTCTGTACTCAATGGAGTTGCACCCTGGCGTATTTACAATTCCTTGATCGATTGGCGTACGAGTACCAGCCAATTGTGGCTAGCTGCTACCCTGGAGTTGTTTTTTACCCACTTTGCCTGTGTGCAAATTAAGGAGTGAGTAATGTTTTATGAACTGATGGTTTATTAAACCGTTTTTTTCTGTCAGATATGCTGACTTAATACGCCCTATTATATCTGGCACCATCTTAATTGACAAATTCTATTAATTGGAATATGTTTGGGTTGCGCATTGGTCAATCTAATGATTTTTGCCGACTTCTGGAGCGGATTCGTCACTGCGGTGTATTCAAACATTTCCATTTTGCGACACCTGCAACCTTATCAAAGACGATTGCCAGGAACTGGTTGTGGCTATATTTCACTCCAATAGGGATGGTGCCAGCGGTGGCTACAAATCCGCATTGATCAGTTTTCTGCACTGCGCTCAGCAACCAATTGAATATACAGCGGGATCCACATGGCCCATTTCCATTCAAACTAATATCGTGGTGAGACGAAAGTGATTGTTGATTTGGTTCGGATCTGAAGTGGCATTATAATCGTTTTTTCTTTTAGGTGGCAAAGCTAGCCTTTTTTGTGGTAACTTTTGTCAAGCAATTGAAATTGGGCAAAAAGTTAAGGAAGAAATAAACTGAAGTCAGAAACAGTCTATTTATTAACAACTTTAAAGTGAACTTAAATAAAATGAGAACTCTGTTGGGCTCGCTCTCAATCTAAAATCTTTTACCCTATTCAAAAAGGCACTAAAGATGTCTGATGAGAGATTTGATTATCTCAAAACAGACCATTTTTTTATAAAAAAAATGTTTAAACTCTTATTTATTCTGCCAGAATTGTACTCAAGGGCTTCTTATGAATTTATTTCGCTGATAACTTTCTTAAATACTGTTCAACTGTGCACATCTGTATACGACTTGGATAGTCCAAAATTCACTGTTTAACAAAAAACATTACAGAAATTTTCAGACCTCAAAGTGTATTTGCCACCCGTTAATTGAGCGAATGTGTTCGGCCGTGGCGTACCAGTTGTATGTGTGGCTGCTGTTTCGGGAGGTTGTGGGTTCGATCCCGCCTCAGACCATCTAATAGAAAAAGTTTTTTCTTTCTTTAGAAAAAAGCTTTACACACCCGATCACCTTCTCCACCTTCTGGAGCCAGCTGGTGAAGTAACTAGCCATGAAAAAGCAAACATTCTCTAACTATTTGCCGTTCTGATTCGGTGTTAAAATTGTAGGTCCCTTTCTCTTGTGAAAAGCTTAGCCCTAGCCCTCCTGGAGGTGCTGTTTGAGCCAATTTAACATTTTTCAATTAAGTGAATGTAAGAAGGGTGGGGTTGGATGTTTGGATGTGGTACGCCCCGACTTGAACGACTTAACGATTCTTTGTTATTGAATATATGCAATGACAATTATATGTCATAGCTCGAAGGTCAAATGCGTAACAATTACAAATTGGAGGGGGACAATAAAGTAATTAAATAATCAACTATTCAACCAATTTGCGGAAAAACATGTGCGGAGAACTACACAAATATATACTCAAATTTTTAGCTACACCGAAAAAAAAGTAGTTTTCTTTATTGATGCATTTAATCGAAGGAAGAAATTTGGTCAAAGATCTACAAGTAACAACTTTTCCTTCTTCTTCGTCTTTGACGCAGATGCAATAAAATAGATAAAAGTACATAAGTTGAATGTAACAAAGCCTGCTTTGTCTAATTAGTGTCTGAATTTGCATAAGTGTTTACACAGTCGCCGAATTAGTTTGCAAAAAAAATTTGTCTTAAATTCAAAAGTTTCCATTAAATTTGACTTAATGTTCACACACACAATTTGTGTTTACCATTTGGTTTGTCAATAGCAGCTGACAAATGATCGATTTAGGGGCGATTTCTCTTCTTCCAGATAGCTGCTATGTGTGAGATAAACTTGAAATTTACTCTATTTATCTGACAGAAGATGTGAAATCTACCCTTAGTTCGGTATATAAACATCCAGCTAATCGAAATTTCTAAATGCTCAATAATAATACAAAAATTGATATGAGTCCACAGAGTGAGAAAAGAACAAAAAGAATTAGAACACAAGCATAAACTTTAGCTCATTGCAATCACAAAACTAAAACTAAAATAGATTTAAGCTCTTCTTCAACATACGACTATAGTAAGTAAGTATCCAGAGTGTTAATAGATTGATGTCACACCAAAAGAGTCGCTTCTGAGGTCAGAATACTCGTTTAAACATTTATCTTTTGGCTATCAAAGTTAAATAGGGAAAACTGTTCAATAAGCGCGGATATTAGTGCCGCAATAAATATTAAGTATAATTCAAATTGCCATCAAAATTTCAGTTTTATTCCCCAAAAATATAAACAATACAGCAAAACTGGAATTAGTTTAGGAACATGCCAACAAACTATCAAAAGTATTAAAAATGTTCAATTGATTTGTTAATGTACATATGTATTATTGAATACAAATACAAACAATTAACAAAATTTACAAAATTATATAAAAAAGTTATATATAGACCGAAAAACTTAAATATTAAGCACAAAAACATATATGCGCTTGAGTGACCTGTTTTGATTTTATTCAAAGTTTTTGCTTTTTTAAGCTGACTCAAGGTGTGTGGTTAATTATAATTCAATACAATTAACACAATTCAACAGAGATAACTCACAACATTATTGGGATAGCAATGGTACGTCTGGACCACGCAGTTTCGGAATTGACCACAATTCACTCATCAGTAGACTTGTTGCTGTCACACTTCAACCACTTGCAAATAGCGCTTTTTGTTATCCACATTTGGCGAATAAAGGCTTGAGAATTCAATGTGAATGTAAAAACCAGCCTAAAATTCCTAAGAGTCCAATTGTTTTGGTTGTTTGTAAAGCACCCAGACATTGGCACCCACACAGCAATTACAGGGTATCTTCATCTTTTACTTAGGGTTGTTGTTGTTTGACACATTATTTTCTTTATTTGTATAAGTATTTTCAGAAGACCAAAATTTAAAGAAAACTTACGCTGTCACCAGAATTTCCAGTTCAGGTTTCTACGCCTTAACGGGCGCGCACACATGCGTCTGAAACATGAACTGAAGGCAGAACTTAAGGCCGATCTTCACAATTTACCACGCTCCGGGCATGCTAGTGTGCACAATAAGCACTGGTTTGATCTTTAAAATTCAGTGGAAAGTTCAGCTAGTCGGATTCAATCAAGCATGTTTGTTTATTTCGGCTTGCTGACGCACTAAAATACACATGGTCTGCCATCAGTTCATCTTTCCTTAACCTTAAGAAAATAAAATTAAGTTGAAATAATTTTGAGTGAAGAGACTAGCGCTTAAACAGGGGCGACCAAATGGAGAGGACCGGAAAACGTGCTTGTGTTTGTAAGTTACACACACAGTGTGAAAAACACTGGTGACTTTGGCTATCGTTGGCTATGAGCTGCGCTTAATCTGTCCTATTGAACTCTTTTTCAAATTAAGTCAACTCAATCAAATTTCTTATACCGATTTTATATTGCGGTCGTGCAACCATTTTTGGGGCTGCGACCTTTTTGGTGTTTACATTAAGCGAATTGTCGCAAATAGTCGCAAACATCAATCAGCTGTGTTCTGTTTAATTAAAATTAAATCGGATAAAATGGAGAAAGAAAATTCTTTTCATGATTACGGAGATGCGGCTGGTTGTAGACATATTTGAAAATGTGGCTAGTGAGGATGAAATGATATTGGAAAATCTGTTTAAACGAAATTTTAAGGCAATGGGAACAATTGCAAAAATATGTGATCAGAGCCAATTCTAGGAGCTTTGGGCAGCACTTATTCATTTCGGTCAAATTCAAAGCCAACTGCCATGTTATGTATGGCCAGGCGTCCAGTCTCAGTCAATAAATACCAAAAAAAGGTCGTACGACCTTTGTGTAAACAGCGTATTAGTTGTTGAGTTGATCAGCTGTCTAGCTCGTCAGCCATTCTCAAGGCATTGTGTAGCTTTTGAGACATTCACTTGGTAAAAATCGACCACAGAGTGAGAAAGGATTAAGGAAGTGTTTGCAAGTGTCGGCTAAAATCAATTGGAAACCAAGAGCAGGGATGTCTTACCACATCCGTTACATTCACTACATATTGCTACTTAAGAATACCACTTACTCCTGAGGCATAGCAGAGCTGATTTTTTTTGTCCTTCGAAGACACCAAAAAAATGTGTAAAAAGACAAGTAGTTCTTTCGATGCTTAATTCTAATGGGACGAGAATGATAGAAAAAAAGTGACAGCTATTATGAAGCTTTCGACAAAAGTACAAATAAACAGGGACTGTAACATTTTAAAAGTTCATACTTACTAGCTATTTTTTGACTTTTTTAAAAAACTCCGGACATACCAGCAATTCTTAGATTTTTATTTTAAAACTCCAAGAATACCAATTATTTTTTTTTGCTTTAAAGCGAAGTTCTTCTACGGTCGTTCGAATGTAGGAATAAAATTAGAAAAATGTTGTCCTAGCAAAAAATTCTTTTCGGTAAGCTTTTGTCTTTGCAACAGATTTTTTCGGTACACCTTTGTCTTTGCAAGTTTAATAGCTTTAGCCATTTGCCATAGCAGCAGCTGGGTTATTGAGTACTGAGAACCGAGTATCGAGTGCTGAATATCGAATACTGAGTATCGAGTTCTGAATATCAAGCACTGAGTCCTGAGTATCGAGTGCTGAGTATCGAGCGACTTGAATAGAGTACTGAGTACCGAGGACATCGAGTACATCGATTACTAAGTATCAAACACTGAGTCCTAAGTATAGAGCACTGAGTATCTTGTGCTAGTATCAGGTACTGAGTATAAAGTTCTCAGTATTGAGTACTAAGTATCGAGTTCTTTGAATCGAGTACTGAGTACCGAGTACTGAATATCTAGGACTGAATAAAGTGTACTGTGTATCGAATATCGAGTACTGAGTATAGAGTACTGAGTAGAGTTTTGAGTTCTGTGTATCGAGTACTGAGTACGGAGCTCTGAATTCTAGTCTAGTACTGAATAAAGTGTACTACGTATCGAGTACTAAGTATCGAGTACTGAGTAGCAAGTAAAGATTACCGAGAACTGAGTATCGAATACTGAGTATAGTACAGAATGTTCTCGACATTAATTAAACGATTCTTAATATGGTTCTTAAATCTCAGTTCATTTTCAAAATTTAAGGGTCCATACGAAAGAATTCGAAAATTAATTGAGTAAATTAAGTTTTATGTATTACATTTAAGACACATGTTGTCTAACACAAAGTATAATAGTTTTTCTAGTCACCTTCGCCAGCTATTGGCGCCAGTTGTAAAGTAGGTAAAGTGTGGCGTTTGAAATCGGCTTTGAATTTTTCAATACTTTCCATTCTGCTAAAACTTAAATTAATTGAATTTGGTCTTGATGTTTGTTTCGAGTATGTAAAGAGATTCAGAAACAGTAGCTTAATAAATTCTCATGGTTGGTTCAATAAGACCACCCAAAAACTATAACCCAATTTTTCGCAGTGTCCACGAAATCCACTATATAAACGAATGTGCAGCACAAACTACCTAACAGTTGCAATGGGACATTGGTCAAAGCTAAGGAAAGTCGTCAACAAAAACTCTACGCCTAAGGAAATGCACCCATCTCGAGATGCATTCAAATATTTTGAATATGGGATGAAAATTGTCGGCTGGTTGATACCTGCCAAAGGCAAGCTATTCTACATAGTATTAAGAGTGATAATGATGTGGACAGTTATCGTGGTGCCTTTGGGCATATTTGCTGGCTATTACAAGGAAATTGGTAACTATACACCAGGTGAATTTCTTACTTCGGTGCAAGCAGCTGTCAATGCTGTGGGATCTCCGGTCAAGGTGGTTATTATACTCCTGAACATGTGGCGACTGCATAAGGCCAAAGAGCTCTTAGACCGGCTGGATGAATTCTGCATCGATAAGTCAGAGCGCTTTCTGGTCAACCATTGCGTTCAAAGGTGCAATTTGATCTATATCATATACCTGATCCTCTACTCGGGCTACAGTGCATCTACTTTCTTAGCTTCTGTATTTAGTGGAGCAGCACCCTGGCGTATCTACAATCCCTTTCTCGATTGGCGTGAAAGTACCAGCAATCTTTGGTTAGCTTCCTCCCTGGAGTACTTTCATGCACACTTTGCTACCATGCAGGAGCAACTGACAGATGTGTACCCACTTGTGTGTGGCACCATAATGCGTGTTCACCTCAGGATTTTAAGGCAGAGAGTTCAAAAATTGCGCATCGATCCCAGCGAGAGTGAACGGGAGAGCTACGAGCAGTTGGTAAAGTGCATTGCCCATCACAAGCTTATTAAAGAGTGAGTAATATTTCTTGACTTGCCAATTCTCTATTTATCAGTTCATTCTTGACAGATATGCCGACTTAATCAGACCCATCATATCCCGCACCATCTTTATACAATTTCTGCTTATTGGCGTTACTTTGGGTGCCGCATTGATCAATCTCTTTTTTTTTGCCGACTTCTGGAGCAAATTGGCCACAATGGTTTATATAACTGGCTTAATGGCTCAGACATTTCCCTTTTGTTATACTTGTGACCTGATTCAAGACGATTGCCTAGCCTTGGCTCTAGCCATATTCCACTCGAACTGGATTGGTGCTAGACGTGGCTATAAATCCGCATTGATATACTTTGTGCACAATGCTCAGAAGCCAATTGTCTACACAGCTGGGTCCATATTTCCCATCTGCATGCAAACTAACATCAAGGTGGGGATGTGTTTACAAATAACTTAAATTGTTCTTAATTTAATGTGGCTTCCATATCTCCAGGTGGCAAAACTGGCGTTTTCTGTGGTAGCTTTTGTTAAGCAATTGAACCTAGCCGAGCAGCTAAAAGAGACGTAAGGATACATCTTTAATCATAGAAACAGTAGCAGTTTATTGAGCAATAATGAATTCAATTTACTATGTTTTATGCTAAATTAAATAAACTTGAATGAATTATAGGTGTCAGACGGGAATCTCTAGGGATTTTCGAAAACAAAAATTATGTACATCTTCGTTTTCAGATCGTACAGCTATCTGTCGGAGTAAATAGTATAGAAAAGATGCGAAGTCTGTCCTTAGAGTTAAAACGTTACAGCTTAAAACTAGATGTGTAATTGTATTTATAGTCCAAAGAGCGACATGCAAATACGCGATTCTATATAATTTGGCTTAACTAATTTTTACTGTGACGAATGGAATTTTCTGTCGTTCTGAGTACTAGGCTTAATTCAGAAAACATGTACGTAAACTAAGCTAAGGGCCGATTTGTCTTCTTGCAGATAGTTGCTATGTGTCAGATAAGCTCACAATTTACTCTGCTATTTGTAAGTATAAGATTAAGAAATCGGCACTCAAACATTTTATTCATGTATAGAAGCTCAGAGGCTAGATAATATCATATTTGATCTTGGATCTCCGGACGTTTTAGCAGGCTTCAGGTCAATAAGTCATTTAGCAATGAGTATATGAGATAAAATGTATACTGCTTCTCAATTTTGAGTGGAGACAAGCGATAGTCCGCATTGAGATATGTACTTATAGGTATAGGGAATCGCAGTGGTTAGAGCGAGACGGGCATACTCCCAAATGCACTCAGAGAGCAATAGTGAGAGCGAACAGCCGACTAATTACTGATAGAAGCGGTGTCGACTGCGCAACCGTTCAGTCTATATATAAATGTTTGTTCAAAACTTTTGAAACAATCCACACACACACACACACACACACACCAGAAAGGAGAATGGTCGACTGTACAGCTGTCATCAGCAGGCTTTGCCTATCTTCTGCTAGTCGGCAGAGACCATTGCAATGACTGTTTGAGAATTCCAAAGGCAGCACAGTGGCAAAACCGACAACAACAAACAACGCCAAATTGACTGAAGACTTTGTGTATGTGTGTGCACCCATTTCTGCCCTTCTGTATTAGTGGGGGAAATTCTATTTCCTCAGTTAACACACTTGGTATAAGTTAATCATTAGTGTGTCTTCCAGCAAAATTTTATTATTACCGACGCTATCGCTGGATAAGACAAATATATGTGTTGAAAAGTACGCTAGACTGATATTTGTGTTGCAGGAACAGCCAATACAACAAATGCGGCATTGTTTAGTTCTTTTCAAAGATAGTTTTTCGAAAACTTTAACCCATAAGTATTGCTTTTCATTTTCATCAGAAGATAAACAGGGTAAACAGGGTAGTTACTTTTGATTAATATTATACTATAAACGAAATGCTGTTTTTATTCCAAGGCTTACAGATATGGGAAAATGTAATAGAACATGTTTTTTGAAACGAACGAACTCTTTTCTACTTTTTTTTGCTCCGGTTCAGGATCGGGTCCGGGAAGATAAAGTGGTTCTGCTACGGTTCTGGTTCTCAGACTTCCCAAAAATTCCGGAGACTGCGACTCCGGAGCGGCTCAATTCCGGACCGGCTTGCAGCCCTGAACAATACAAATAATTTCGTTTACTATCCTCACAAAACAAGTTTCAAGTCATTCGGTCGGAAATACGTTTCCAATTATTTCGCGTGCTTACAATTCAAGTTTAAAGTCAATCGGATGCAAAAAAATGTTTGCCTTGCAAACTTTTCCGTCGATTTTCCCCTTTTGTTGTTTGAATTTTACAAAACCCCGTCTTCAAGCCCACTTTTACCCCAAATGGAAACTACTGTAGAGACTTTTAAATGTTTTCGGTCAGGCTCAGCGATTTAGTAAATCAGTCAGGACAAACTTTTTTATTCTTATTTATTATAGAGAAAATCACTCATACGCATCGCAGGCTAGTTTATGCGTAATCAGAAAAAAAATCAAGAACTTTGTGCTTGGCTTACGTATGAACGGTGTACGGTAAGTTCGCAGATACTTGATTTAAGTAGAAAACTCTCAATTAAATCCCGAATTACATAATTGAAGACTGTGTAAGGTACATTTCGAACGGTTTTTGTAATTTTCTTTGATCATACCTTTAGGTTGTAACAGTCTTAAGGCAATCTTTTTACTTGTTTTTTAAAAAATCGTGGAACGAAAACGCGTAAAGATTTTTTAATTCTGTTTTTTGCATTTGGTAGGGAATTTAATTGAAAAAAATACAAAATTACAAAAAAAGTGAATTTACGGTGCGGTTAAGAAATTCTCGGCCTAAAAAAACGTATGTCCAATGTTCGCACGACGGCGGGAGCAGTCGCGAGCAGTCCCCGTGAAAAGAACGCGGGGAATTAGCAAGAATGCCTTTATCGTGAGAACCTCCAGAAACAAAAAAATGAAAATATTTTTGAAGAAATGGCAGCCGTTGGAAAATGAAATATCGATTTTTCACTTTGTTTTTGTAGTCCAAAAAAAAAATAGTCAAAAATGTTTTTCGGCGATTTTAATTCTGCGTCGTTTGCCCCTTATTTCATCAAAACCGGTCCAGAAAAACTTGAGTTGTCGTGCGAACATGTTTTAAAAACATGGTTTCGACGTCAATTTTCGAGCACACAATAAAAAGTAAACATTAATTTTTTGATGCAATACTTACATATGCTAATCAGCGATTCCAGACCCATATAAAGCGATCCCACCACCTCAAAAAAGGACTCATTATTATTTTGAGTTTCACCTGCAGTACTTCTTTCCGGTAAGTCGACGGATGATAAAGCTTCATAAAATGGTTTTACAACTTCCAACACCTTAACATTAAGTGAAGCGTATGTATGATGAAAGGAATCCAGTGTGCCTTCTGCCGCAGATTTCTGATATACACACCAGCTCGAAATGTGCTGCGGATTATCGTCTGTTCAACTTTTATGTTAAAATGTTGCCCATATGGCCTTTTTCATGTCTTCATGTCATGTGAGCAATACACTCTTTTTTGATCACAATAGCGTCGACGTTATACGGATCAGCGTGAAGAATGATATTTTTTTGATATTTTAGACCGTATTTAGACAAAAACATTTCTTCACAAATTGCTCCTTAACTATTTCGAATTTTGAAAAACCCTTTTGGGAAAATGTTTTTGAATATCTAAGCTGAAGAAATATGCAAAAAAAAAATGGGAAAAAAAATTTCTTATTTTGAAGACCCTCTCAAGTCAAATCCGGTTAATATTATTTGGCAACAAGGTCCAGTATATTGAAGGGTTGGTGGTGATTCTAGATGATTTTCGTTTACTGAACACGAATCTGTTTTCAGAAATGGTTCATCACGTCGAGATTTTTAGTAATTTTAGCTTAAAGTTGCAAAAAGTGCCAATTTTGACCATTTTCAGGCGCGTTTTGGGGGGTACCCATACATTTGTTTTGACTTTTTTTGATATTATCGTAAATTACTCTTTGGTAACTTTAAAATAAACAAACCCAAAGAATTGTACGATTTTTTTTTTAGCCGAAGATATACCATTTTGAATGCATAGTCTCGATAATAATAAAATAACAAGACTGGCTACTGCACAAAAGTATGCCTTGCAGAAACAGTACAACCGGCTAGTAATTTGTATAGAATTTCAATGAAAATTTTTAACAAAACGCATTGCATACATTGGGGTAGCAACAATATATTGGGATTTTATGAACTCGGATACAATTACTAAAAATTGTATATCTTCATTGGAAAAAATCGTAGAATTGTTTGGGATAGTTTATTTCAAAGTTAAGGAGTAGTTTTTTCCGATAATATCAACCAAAGTCAAAACAAAGTATAGATTCTCCACAAAACGCGTATAAAAAGAGTCAAATATTTGAATATTTTAGCTCAAATTACTAAAAATCTCAACGTAATGGACCATTTCTGAATACAGATTCGAGTCCAGCACACAAAAATACTCTAGAATCACCACCGACCCTTCAATAAACTGGAAAAAGCCTAATTTTGTTGCCTTTTTATACCCTTGCAAAGGGTATTATAATTTTGCCCAGAAGTTTGCAACGCATAGAAATATTCATTTCCGACCCCATAAACTATATATATTCTTGATCAGGGCGACGAGCTGAGTCGATTGAGCTTTGTCCGTCCGTCTGTCTGTCTGTCTGTCTGTCCGTCTGTTTCTACGCAAACTAGTCTCTCAGTTTTAAAGCTATCGAGCTGAAATTTTGCACAGAGTCTTCTTTTTACTGCACGCTGCTAATATGTCGGAACCGACCGGATCGGATGACTATATCTTATAGCTGCCATAGAAACCATCGGTCAAAAAATGGGTCTTAGTGAGAAAAACTTTTTTGTTCTTAGTGTTAGCGTTCCCAAACACGGTCATTATTAATAATTTATGCTTTCAAACAGATTTGCAAACTTTGGTCAAAATCGGATGACCATATCTTATAGCTGCCATAGGACCGATCGGTCGGAAAATGGGTCTTACTGAGAAAAACTTTTTTGGTTTCAATGTTAGCGTCCTTAAACTCGTCCCATATTAATATTATATACTTTCAAACAGATTTGCAAACTTTGGTCAAAATCGGATGACCATATCTAATAGCTGCCATAGGACCGATCGGTCGGAAAATGGGTCTTAGTGAAAAAATTTTTTTGTTTTCAAGTAAATCGTTCTTAAGGTCGGTGATTATTAATATTGAACGCTTTCAAACTTATTTGATCAATTTGGTCGATATCAGATGACTATATCTTCAGGCTGCCATAGGACTTATCGGTCGGAAAATGAGTCTTAGTGAGAAAAACTTTTTTGTTTTCAATTTGATCGTTCTTAAACTTGGCGATTGTTAATTTGATATGTTTTCAAAAAGATTCGCGAAATTTGGTCGAAATTTCAAAAACAGCATTTGCAAGGGTATAAAAACTTCGGCACAGACGAAGTTAGCTTGGCCTTCTCGTTAAAGATAATTTCATTAAAATGTTGACAGCGACTAAGCCGTAAATGGAACAATCGGATGGCTCAATTTTGGATCACTCTGGAACTGGAACGCGAAATAAGCTGCTCTCCGAAATGATTTCTCAATAAAGCCATTGTTTCGCGCGCTTTGTGTGCCGTGGCACCGTCTTGCTGAAACCAAAAGTAGCCGACATCAAGGTTTTCAATTTCAGGTAACAAAAAGTCATTGACGGTTATGTTCTGTCCGGCCTTATTTTTAAAGAAATACGGACCGATGATTTCAGCAGCCCATAAACCACACCAAATTTTTTTGGATGTAACGGTAGTTCGACAGTCTCTTCGGGTTGCTTATCAGCCCAAATGCGACAATTTTGCTTGCTGACATTTAGAAAGTAAATGTCAGAGATAGTTCAATTCCATTTTTGTGATTTACTTGTAAGTTGAAAAAAAATTTCTTAGTGCATCACCCGTTAGTTCCAAGTAGAACAATTTGGCTAAAACAACAACCAGTAAAAAATCGAGTTAGAGTCAGCAGCGGCATTTCTATTCGATTTCAATAAGCATTCACCAATGGTTTGAGTATTTCCTCGAAATCATCAAATGGAGTGTACAAGCGGCGCTTGAACAAATTGTTTAGATTTCCTTTTTACTGAGAATTATTAAACAGGCTTTTCGCACAACTTTGTCTCCCTCTTCCCCGCCCTTCAAGTCTGCCATTATTCTATCTGTCGCATATGCATGAGAAGCATATTCATATCGTATGACTTCCAGGTCTTGCCTCTTGCCGGCTTCATTAGCAACTTTGTGCGTATTCATTAGACAGCCCAGCCAAGGCAAAAGCCAGCTGCGACTGGTAGATAAAAGATTTATGCAAGCACTGATAACCCGACAAAACACCCCCATGCCAACGGAGATAAGTAAAGCGGGATGCTAAATAAAAAAAAAACTCAATTCTCAAGGATAAATTAAAGCACCAAAAAGCAGCTGCTTGATTTGCCATTCAAAAACTCCCCCAGCTGAGGCCCCATTCCCAAAAAAAACTTTACTTACTGGCAGCCGGGACGCCCCTTTTGCATGTTCATAAATTAAATGCCGCAAATCAAATTCACATAAGGCTTCAAAACACTCAAACACCACCAAAAAAAAATATACTAAAATCCTGACTGACTGACAGAGGGCGCTCCTTGAACATTGTGTCTAACCCAAAAAACCCAAAAAGTTGGCGCACGGCTGCATGTTAAATTATGTTCACACTTTATGTCGGCCTGTCGGAACTGGGCATATGGGTGGGCGTGGTCTTGGTTTGCATGTGCGGTTCTTATGCCGGGCAACCACTTAATCTCTTTTCGGTTTGTGCCGCGTTTCTCAAGTGAAATTTATTATATTTTAATCACTCCCCCGGGGCCGTTAAAGCTCATTTCTGACAGTGTAAACGCCACGGAAATATTTCCCAAAATTGCAATACTTTAAATTGCTTTAAGCGTCCCCAAAAAAGCCATATTTCTTGCTGTCCGGCAGCAGCAGCACTGCGTATACGCAATGCCTTTCCATGGCACTTAATCATTTTGATTGTCGTAAATGGCGCATTTTTAGTGCCAGCCGGCTCGTTTTTGGTGGTTACAATGAGAACAAGGAAAACTTGCTCCAGCTCATTAGTTATTTATTTATTTTGTGCTTGACTTAAGCTATTATTATATAATTAAGTCAAAGTGTGGCGCTCATTTAATATACATGAACTGGAACGCCATTCGCCTTGACCTTTTCTCTCTCACTCAACTGCTTTGGGCGTCAATTGACTTGGACATCTATTAGACATAATCGCATAGATATGCAAGTGCAGTCAGTCAACTTCCGCCAAAAAAAAAAAGAGAAAGGAAGCAGAGCAAGCCACAAAAACCACTGAGATATATTGATTTTGCCTGCTGGCCAAACGAGCTCGAAAAACGAAGACGACAACAACAAAGCGCCGCATCAAAGCCACATGCAAAATGCCAACAAGCCTGCGGCCAAAAGTCGCTTACACTCCTTTTTGTCGGCATTAACGAGCCCCAGAGCAGTACGAACAAAAAAAAAAACCAGAGAAAAAAGAGCATGCAACGCAAAGATTTTTAGCCCATAGAACTGAGCTTTAAAGTGCTGCCCAAACATTTGAGGCTCACTTTAAGGCAGACCTCACTTTTTCCATGATTTCCGAGCATGCCACGTCACGGACGTTGACTTTGACGACCAGCTAGCACCGCAACGGCACCAATGTACAAAAAACCCGCACAATTCTATTGATTGACAGTTTGGCAAAACGTACAAAACAATGGTGGAAAAGTGTAGAGCTGCAGGCGTTACCATTGCGGATGTACAACAAATCGCAAAGGCAACTGCGAAAAATTCGAGGTGAAACAAAAAGTGCTGACCGCCTTCCCACTACCCGGTTGATTTGTTATGCAGAAAGGTGCATGCATTGGCCAACGGCGTTGATGGGCATCAGTTGGCTACATTGAAGAGGCACTGGCTGCAGTGGGGTGAAGACTAAGCCGCAAAAATATTCCTTCGACGAAGACTTAATTGCCTGTATGTGATTTCCATAGAACCGTTGAGCCTCGGCTTACATTGGAACTTTGTTCCAATTCGTTTTTTTACCAAATTGGAGACCTTAATAGTTTTGGTTTGGTTTAATAAAGCGGTGGACATTAAGTGGACCGTTGCATCCCCGCTATTTTTACTAACTTTGGGGCCCACCGCTGCTTGAATTAATGGAAACTTTGCCTACAAAAAGTATACAAGGCTAAATAAAGAATTTTTAAAGTGAGACCGAAAATCCTGTACAAAAATATTTTGAAAAATCTTAAGAAAATATATAACTGTAACTATAATTTGAAGTAGATAACAGTTTACTTAGTTTTGTGAATTTCCTCATATTATTTTTCTTCAAAGGTAATTAAAAGGGAATATTAATTCTTCAACAGATTCTATGTGCAACTTTTGCCAAAAGCCAAACAAGAATATTGAATCGATTAAATAAAAAGTTTTTGAACACACCTCGTATGAGTGTTGCTTCCACGGATGTACTACCATTCCCTCCCCTGGCTCTTAAATCAAAAATGAACCATCATTGCCCAATTCATATCTTGCATTCCCAAGCACTTCGACTTCAAATTGCATTGAAATACAGTGGTTCGTCCTGGAAATGTTTTAAGATAGGAATTCAACCGGAACCAGAACCGAAAGCATATAACAAAAAGAACAGATTCAAATTCAGAACTAGAACCGGTACCGGAACCGATATTTTAAATATTTTGTGTACCAATCATAGAACTTTTAGCAGGCTTCATGACAACAAGTTATGTTTTTGTTCATAACTTTTCTTAAACAAGGAACTCACACACACCACAAAGGAATCAGGTTTCATGCAACACCACAATTCAATCATCAGCAGTCTTTGCCTATCTTCAGCGGGCCAGCAGAAACTATCTCATGCCAGCATTGCTCTAACCGCTTGGAAATCCCAGCCAAAAACGCCAAATAGCAGAAGCTTTGAGTGTGTGTCGGCCCTTCTGTTGTTAGTGGGGGAAATTTTCTCCACGCAGTTAACACAGGAGCCAATTTGTTTGAGTTGCCGGTATCCGAGAACCGATATTTTTGGAACCAAAAAAAAAAGAAAACAGCCTAAACATTGCATTTTTCTTAGGAGTCAAGAGACACAAGTGTTATTACATACATTTGGTTCAATAAATCTAGTAGAGTTCCCTTGATTTTCAAGCCAACTTATTAATTCCTATGAGGCATTTTCTTAGACCTACACTATAATATCATGCTAACCTGTGAACAGAAAAGTAAGTGGGAAACTACTTTGGAAGATGTGTTCATTAGAAAGGACCTCAAAACGGCCAAATGGAAATAAGCAGGTCTCAGCATTTCCAAAGCTTATAGTTTTTGTATAATAGCCTATTTCCACTGGCTTCATTTCTTATCATTTTCATTTCTGAAAATGATGCTGTTTCCATTGACAAATCTTCATCATTTTGATATTCGCAATGCCACGTTGACAAAAACAGCTGAATGGTTTGATTTAAACAACAGGCGCCACTTTCAAACTCACGGGGAGTTTTTGCAATATTTACCCAAAAAAAGACATACCCGGCAGGAAAGCAATTACCATGGGCGAACGCATTGTTAACGCCCTGAATAATCAGCAGAAAGCTAAATACACAACTTATTTTGACTAAATTATATTATAAACAAAATTGCGCCTTATTTTTAAATTCAAATCAATAGTTTATTGGTGATGACACTTTCTATTTCCAGAGAGTAACGAGTAGTGTTACACAGTAGCGAGTACTTTTTAAAAAAATACCAAATTCCTTCGTGGGGAATGCCATCATTTTTGAGAAATGAAGGAAATGAAGGGCAAAATGCAACAACAATTTGTATGGAAGAAATGATATCATTTTCTTCATTTCTTGTCATTTCAAGAAATGAAGCTTCATTTCTTTGGTGGAAATAGGCTATAATTTATAATTATGAAAACAAAAAAAATGTATTTTAGTTTTAAATGGGCGCTTCAGGGCCTTAAAGTTTAGAAAATGTTACCCATACGACTCGTTCACCAAATTAAATTTTGTACAACAAAATCTACAGATTAAAAACGGGATATGGTCTAGATCATATGGGTTACGGGCTATTAACCTTATACTGTTTCGGGTTTTTTTAAGGTTACGGTTATTGGTACCCATACAATATCTACGCCACAACAAACAAGCGGAAAACATATTCAATTTCGATTAGCAAAGTATAAATACGACAAAAGTCTTTCCATGTTCTCCTTTTTTGTATGTATGTATATTCAATTTCTCAATGTTCGTCATTTATTTCAATATAAAAAATAACGATTCCAGTTAAATGCTTGTTTTTGATCGAGGCACCGCGCGCCCTTGAAAAATGTTAGGGTAACAGTAGTGTCCACAAGCAAACTTATCAAGAATCAAAACGAGAAAACAACTTTTTCATTCCTCTCTTCCATTCACTGTCAAGATCACAGCGCAACTTGTCAAGATACCGGCGCTAGGCTGACAAGCTGTCAAGATGACGGAGTGCCAATAACATTTTTCTCTCACACTTATATGCGTACATAACAATGTTTTTAGGCTTTATTTTTCATTACCATCCAGAGAAAGAAAGTAACTTGACAAAGGCGATCGCGCAAACAACAACAATATTTGTGAAGACTTACGATTTCATATGAGCAAATTGGCAGTGTTATAAAAATATATATAAGGAAAGATGAGAACGGAAAAAATGTTGTTTAGCTGCTTAGCCTCCTTTTCGTTCGCTCTCTTTCTGTTGTGCCCATTAGCAACAATGCGTCGAAAAATAAATAAGCAGCCAATTTTTGTGAATAAATACATATGTATGTATAATGTTCAGTGTACAATGTACACTTAAACTTATTATGTACACCCTAGAAGCAATCATTTATGATGGTATATGTTAAGTTTTACATGTTTAATGTTACATCAAACACTTTTACGTTTATCGAAATTCTTACTAGTAGATTTAAAACCGAAATTAACCCATATATTTATTTCTGTTTCGTTAATGTTAAAATGGGGTAATAGAGTTAAGGTTTTAAGAACAAATCTTTTTCGCTTCATTTTGATTACGTGTTCAGGCCAGCTGGAGCAGGTTTAAGAATTGATTATGATTTGGGAATAATTTAGAGTACATTTTTTCACATTTTTGTCTCATTTTGAAAACATTTCGATGTAAATTGTTTTTTACATTTCGGTTTTGAGTAGTTTTGGAAATTTTTTGGAAGTTTTGGTCACATTTTTTGCATTTGGGCAACTCAAATAAATTGGCTCCTGTTGCTCCCCCACTAATAAACAGATGGTCCGAAATGGGACCCACACACACTCAAAGACTCTGTGACTTGGCGTTTGCTGCTGATGTCGGACTTTGTTATAAGCCTGCCTTTGGGATTCCCATGCGGTTATAGCAATGCTGGTATGAGGTAGAGTCTGCTAACTCACTGAGGTTAGGCAAAGACGGCTGTTGTGCTAATTCATGAAATAGCTATATAGTCAACCAGCCTCCATTGTGGTGTGTGTGTCTTGTTTTGGAAAAGTTAGCAATAAAAACCATAACTTATTGACCTAGAGCCTATTAAAAGGTCTATGATAGGTATGCAATTAAATCTAATGTGTCTCTAAAGTGTCTCTAATGATTCTCTATATTAACTGATGTTGATTTAAATGATTAATTGATTGTAACCAAATTAAGAAAGCTTCATTGTATTGTAAGTATGTGAAATGTCTGAATTTGAATCAGAGCATAATTGGAATATAGTACATAAATATTGATTCATAACTCCGGCAATTGCTGGCCGTTTGATTGACCTAAAAGGCTATAAATACACTTGACGTACAATTTACTACTTATCTCACCCAATCATGTCAACTGTGGCAGCAATTAATCACAATTAATCATGCTTTACCACCCCCCTCTCCACACCCCCCACGGTTAAATGAAAACGTTTGCACGCAAAGTAAACTGCCAAAAAATGTTCCTGTCTTAATTCATTTTTTATTATGCAAATTTATTTTAATTGCCTAACAAGCTGTGGCAAGTGGCGAACAAACATGTGCCCTAGTTTCTCCACCTCCTTCACACACTGGACAAAATTATCTGTAGCGTCCAGCTGTGGCTGGCTTGGAAATAAGTGAGCTCAAACAATAACTTATGTCAACCAAGCGCAAATTACTTTATTAAATAAAGTCCAGCCAAAATACCCAAACAGAAGGGCTACACAAAGGACACAAACAGACGCACACACACAATCGCGGGTGCACAGTGCCCCAGCGGGTGAAAGAATCACAGTAAATTGTACAATGTGCACAATGTCAGTCTAATCATTGTCCACACACTCCAACTGAAGATGATGGGGACTTGAATTAGGGGCTTTAAGGGGGTATTGCGGGTGGCGGGGTGAGAGCACAAACACAAAGGCTGTCAGGACATATGCTGTGTGGTCAAAACATAAGCACAAGGACTAAAAGTATATTTTTTTTATTTTTTTAGCTAATATCAATTTTTTATAGTTCAAAGAATCTTGTGCAACAACCGTACAAACACACGCACACACACCCACACACACACCCACACACACACCCACACACACACAAAGGCCATATGAAATTTTCTGGTTTTCTGATTATAAACGATTGCCCCTGCAGTGTCGTGGTCATACAAGAGAACCATATATGTACATCGTATACCATGTACGTACACGGACAACTGAACGGAATGTATGTTTGTATATGCTGGCATTTAAACCGAAACCCTTTCTGCCCTTTGGCACAGTTTTATTTGTATTTATTTAAACGCATTACGCCCAAGACTTGCTACTCGTACCAGAGCCAAGCTGCAAGTGATAATTTATGGTCAATAGAACGACAGCAGCGGCAATGCTTTCAATTTGAGAACACGAAACACACAGTGGAGTCACTTAAGTAGACGCGACAGCGTTGGCAAGTTGGGATTAATTTAAAGTTTTGGAGGCAAATTATGGAAGAAAAATAAAGCAATTAAAAATTCCGATTCTATAAAGAATTTTGATTATTAGGCCAATTCACAAAAGATTGAGAAAGTTAACCGTTATCCGCTATAAACACTTTAAACCGTAACCGAAAAAAATTTTTCTAGCACCCGTAACTCAATTACCTATATTTAATATTTGGATTTATTTCGGTTTTTCCTCTACTAGTACAAAGATTTAGATAGTAGACAGAACGAACGAGAAAGAGACATTCAAGCTAAACACCAAACCATTATCGTTGTATATGTTATTACACTGATAAACTGTAATTGTGTATGAAAATGTAGGTATTCACACATATTGTTGTTTGCGCGATCGCCTTTTTTAAGTTACGCTCTCCCTCTGAAAGAAAATGAAAAAGAAAGATTTAAACATGCTTATGTATGTACAGGGTGGTCCATTTAAAAATAGGAATTTAATTTTGCTTTAAAAAAAAACGGCTCGATATTTTTGAAAGGTTGAACATTTATTGGAAAGGTTGGTTCATGTCATTTATTTATGAAAAACAATTTCGGTCAAATGACCACCAAGGCTGACTTCGCAGTACCCCATTCAATAGCAACTCGAATCTTGTTCTTTAACTCATCAATTGTTTCAGTATTGTTTGCATAACAATTGTCCTTGACCGCTCCCCAAAGATAATAGTCTAACGGTGTCAGATCACAGCTTCTTGGCGGCCAATTCACATCTCCATATTTGCTGATCATTTGATTTTCGAAGACAGGGCGCTGAAGATCGATTGTGGCGTGCGCTGTGTGGCACGTAGCGAAGAAGAACCAATCACTTAACATTCACGGTCACGGTGCCTCCCTCTTCATTTTCAACGAAAAATGGACCAATGATAGCCTCGAGACCAAAACCCGCACCAAACAGTGACACGTTCTGGGTGCATTGGCTTCTCGACGACGCTATTCGGATATTAACATAACCACCGAGATGGAAATGTGCTTCATCCGAAAAGAAGATCTTCCACCCAATTTGCGAACTGTAGACGATTCGGATGATCACTTGGCTTTAGCTAGCTGTACCAATTGAACTTTGTATGGCTTCATGGCAAGGTCTATTTGCAAAATTCGCATCAAAGACGTGCGCGAAATGTCCAATTGTTGAGCATCGATGGCGAGTTGACGTCGATGGTTGTTCACGCACATTTTCAGCAACCAATGTTTTCGGACGAGCTCACCGGACGAATACGTACACGGGTTGTTTTATCCACCAACATTCTAGTTTCACGAAGTCGCTTGCACGAATTGTATCCAAAAATTGCAGTTTAAAATCGTTTTTTTCAAATTTCGCACAGCTTGAGTCGAGGACTCACGCACTTTGGAAATAAGTTTTTAATATTTCCCAACTTGTCGTATCAAACGAATAGCGACCCATTTCGTAAATGTCAAAGTTTTTACTAAATATTAGTCGCTTTCCGAACGACATTTGATGTTCTTAAACTCAAATTAAGAATAGTTCAACTTCCAAACACTAGATGTGACCACCCTGTATATATGTGTGAGAGACATAAATATTTTTGGCACATTCTATTGTGTGCCATTTGTGCAAGTTACGCCATACTCTTGACAAGCTGCGCCGATAACTAGTACAAGTTGCGCTGTGACCTTGACAGTGGATGGAAGAGAGGAATGACAAATTTTTATTCGCGTTTTGACTCTTGGTAAGTTTGCTTGTGGACACTTCTGTTACCCCAACATTTTTTTTGTGAGCGATGCCTCGATCAAAAACAAGCATTTTCAGGGAATTGATTTCTTTTGATATAGTAAAAATAGAGGAAAGTTTACTTCGGCTCGTACGAAGTTTATATACCCTTAAAGCTTGTTTAATTTATATAAATAAGTAGCCTGATTCCACTGACAAAAATAGGTACATTCGGCCAAATGTACATATTTTTGATACATTTTCTACATCCAATTTCTATGGCACCTACACTATATAGTTGTCCTAACAAACTTGGTGGAATTATACAAAAGCATAGCAAACTTATAAATACGAGGTTTGGGGACGTTTGCGTGAAAGTTTCTGACTAAAACTACTTTGTCGACCGATGGTTCCTAAGGCAGCTATATGCAGTGATTGGAAAGGTACTCAATTTTCTTACCTAGGTAAGGTACAAGGTAAATGTCAAAAAATATACCTAGGTAAGGTAAAAGGTATCTACATATTTAATCTTGGTCTACGTATTTGATCTTGGTCTTGGCCTAGATACATAGCAAGTAAATCGAAACTTCTTAATTAGTAAAATTAGCGACCTAATTATTTAAGCTGATAGCAAAGTCTACTGGTGATAGGGTCCTACAATAAAAATTGGTTTGTTGTGTTTTAAATAAAATGCTGTCATTTATAATTAACTGTGAATAGCAATCGCATTCTGAAACCATTCAAAACATAGCTCATGTACCCTATTTCCATGCTAATTGTGCGACAACTTTCTGTATTTCATTGACTTAAAGCGTTTTAAGGATCAACACAGTAATTAGCTCAAGACTATGTTATTTTAATATTCACATCGACAATCAAATTGAAAGAATGAATAAATTGGATTTGTTTCCCACTCAGACTATCATTTGAAAGTAGTTTTTAAAGTACCTTATACCTTACTTTTTGTCAAGGTAAATGAAAATTTTGACTTAGGTAAGGTAAAAGGAATTTAAAAATACCGAGGTAAGCTAAAAGGTACACAAAATATGTATCTAGGTATGTACCTGGGTATGTGTACCTAGGTACTTCCTAACACTGGCTATATGCTATAGTCATCCGATCCGGCCAGTTCCGGCAAATGTGCAGCGTAATTGTACCGAAAGACTTCGTGCAAAGTTTGGTTAATATAGCTTTTTAAACTGACGTAGGAGATAGCATAGAAACAGACGGACAGAATGATATTTGCCAAAATGTCAAACTAACCACCCCACATCAAATTGATATGGATCTTGTTTTTATACCCTTGTAGAGGGTATATTAAAATTGTCCAGATGTTTGTAACACGTTCTAGAGGTCATCCGCTGGATGATCAAAATGACCTCATCCTTTCTGTGTTTTTCCTCATAAGAGATGAATGTCCATTTGGTAGATCATCCGCGATCATCATTATGCTATCGAACTGCCCAAGAGGAACAGCTGCTCTGTCAATGGCATTGCTATGGTCGGAGAGGGTTTTCGCTCAGTGGGTGGGAGTTTAGCACAGTGGCGGAACTGTATGGACCCTCTTTATTGAAAACCGACTATGCCCATGAGTTGTACATGGCCAAGGTAAACGGCAATTGTTCCATTCTTTGTTTTAGAATGATAAAACGCATAATTATTTCTTATGTATGTATCCCCAAACTACCTTTATCGTGGTGGGACTACCAGGAGGGCATACTGCTTGACAAGTGGATGGCGAACTTTGATTTACAATTGCAGCCATAGCAATTCAATCAGCTGTTCTTTGTTCACATTCTGAACAAAGACATTCGTCAGTGAAACAAGGATAATTCACTTTTCGAGAATGTGATTGAATGTTCGCCAGTGGAACAAGGGCATTAGTGAGAAAAGCTGTTTGGTTTTCAATATGTTTTCAAAAAGTTTAGGGAAATTTTGTCGAAATCAAATGGGAAAATGGGTCTTAGAAAAATTTTAGATTTTAATGCTAGCGTTCTTAAACTCTGATATTTCAAAAACAGCATTTGCCAGCATTTTTAGATAATGGTTCAACACATTAGTGGTCCACTGTACCCCATCTGGTTAGCTAGTCAGGTGTCTCCCCCGTTGCCCAGCTGCAACTGCTGTGGATGTGGATGTGGCAATTTCAATGTGTGCCCATCGTAAATTTTACGCAAACGTTATCGACACAGCCGCCAATGCTGAAGCCAAGGCTGTCGCCTTAAATGTGTCACTCTTCGTAGCCAAGTTGCTGCACTGCATTGTTTATGTGTTTTTTGGACTCACCTCCTGCACACCGCCCCACTCGTCTAATGGTAAATTTATTTGGTACGTAAACATTTTTTGCACTAAGTCAGAGAGACAGAGAGAGATGGGGTTGGGTTTTTCGGGAAATCTGCTGCTGGCTTTGCATTGTCTGAACAAAATCGAGTTGCTGGGTAGTTGGGTGCATGTAATGCCATGCCTGTCAGGCCAAAATTGAATTCAATTCAGGCTATGTGGGAGTGGGGTGCTAATAATGTACAGAGATCCCAGAGCCAACAGGTTAGACATTGACTAACTGCCTGAGTGAGTGTCTGTGCTCGAACTGTTTGCTATTTGGCTGCTGCTGCTGGTTTATTAAATTTGTGTGCTTCTCTTGTTTTTCGGTTTAATTGCGCAAACCATTACGCATTCTACGCCCTGTGGGCATTGGTGAGAGAGTGAAATTAATTTTTCTCAGCCGCAAAATTGAAACCTAGCTGCATTGAAGCGCGTCGGCAAATTTACACACCATTAAGTAGTTTGCAAACACCCGCACACACACAACACACACAGCAGACAAGGTGTGTAAAGCAATAAAAGTGGGGGGCAACCCATTCGGTCGCACCCACAGCCCACACATCCATAGAGATTCACATGGGTATTCAGTGTAATTTGATATTATGCTGTGAAATGGCGGCATGTGTTGCCTCCGATGGTGCGCACAATGGCGCAGCCAGCAGAAATATAATAAAATAAAACTCAATATTCCGGCCAAAGGAGTGCACACTCACACACTCACACACACACACTATCCAATACGCTCATTTCATTAAGTTTCTTGTGGCACTCTCCCGCACTTGACTTTGATGCTGACAATGTGGCGTATGCGCAATGTGTGTTAGTATATTCTTAGTAAGAGCCATGTTTATCAGGCCGCATAACGATGTGTCACTTGTGCGTGGATGGCTGCTGATGCTGCTGCTGCATATTGATATGCTAATCGAGCCACAGCAACAACCATTCAATGGCTATCCCTGGTCCTGGTCCTCCTGGTCTAGGACAAACGTGACTGTGACTCGTGTGCTGCCTGCTTAATGGCCAAAGACAAAAGCCAAGCAAATGGCAAAAACGCCAAGTGTGGACTATGGAGGTGCCACAAGCGCTATTAAGCGCATTATTTAGCTAGGACACAACACCCACCACTCCACTGGGTAAGTAGATAAGCACTTTTGACGCTGTAATGGCCGCTGACCACTCTGTCTGCATCTGTGTGTGAGTGTATGTCCAACACATGTCTAAAGTGCCCCTAAGTGCCCTTAGGGGGGGGGGAGGTGGTATTACGTATGGCCAACTAAACGGCAACACCTAGAAAACACGCAAACAACAAACAAGTGTTTAGCCATGCCATTACACATTAGCGCAATCGATTCAAACACAAATCGCTGACTTGTTGGTCTTGTTCCATTTCGAAAACTTAATTACGACAAGTTCGCTGATCATTCATTTAAGTCTCGTCGTGCTTCGAGGTCCCCATAGATGTTTTCGAAGCCTGAAACTCTAGCCTTGGCGTGGCGTAAGAGAGCACTGCGTAGGGTATAGATGCTCTAATGCAATCACTTAGATGGACTTGGCTCTAACTCTTTGATATCAAAACTAACGGATAGTCTTCCCACTGCACACTGGGCCAGATATAAGTTTAGGCGGCATAAATTCGAAAAATGTAGTTAGACAATTGCAACTTGGCAAATTTGATAGACATAGACACAAGTGTGTAATAATTGGGCAAAGTTGTACAACATTCCGACCACGCCCACTCTTACCGCCCACATTAGATAAAGGCCCTAATCTGGTGTAGGCGGCTGAATTTGAACTGTTTTTTTAAACTAATGGAAATCAATCGTGAAAAGATTTTTTAATTCTGTTTTTTGTATGTTTGTACTATTTATTAAAAAAAATTAAATTGTGTCAATACGAGGGCTGTTTAAGAAGTTCTCGGCCTCCAAAGTAGGGTCTTCTAAATAAATTTTTTTTTTTTAGTTTTATGTGATTTTAATAATGTGTATTCATACTTTAAATTCATTAAATTTAAAATTTAGCATTTAATTTAAATTTAATTTTATTAAAATAAAACCAGTAATATTCATATTTTTTCTTGGCATAAACAAATTAAATGTCACACTTAAACTTATTCTTCTGAGCTTACAAAAATAGAGTAAATCATAGTTATAGTAAATTTAATCTAGCTCAACATCTACTTCAATAGCAATCGAACCACAGTCGACTTCAGCATCAGAGTCGCTGTCTATATCTGAGGAAATGTTAGTGCAGTTTATTTTAAAACTTGGTGACTCCAATAGCTCAATTACATCTTTTGGCAAAGGTTTTTTTTTATTTCAGTTAATCTTTTTTTGTGAAAGATGCTGGATAAAAGAGGATCCGAGGAATCCATTGCTCTTTGGAAAACATCTGTCATATTGTTGAGCCTAGAGTTTTGTCGAGCATGTGATCGTCTGTCCCGTTTATAAAACTTGTTGCGTGCTGCAGAAGCATTTTCGCCAAGACAACCTATTGGCATTTCCGACGATTCTATTATAATATTTGGAAACCGTGGATCAAAATTTGATGTACAGTTGCTGACATCGGATACCATGGGTATTTGGACAAGTATGAGGAGACCGTTTTCTGACAAAATTGCTGGAACCTGTTAGCACTAATTGGAAGTTCGCATGAAATTGCAATTAAAACGACGTTGAAATTTTCTAGAAGAGACAAATCAAATTCTAGGATTTCTGCAAATAACTTCACATTTGAAAATGCCCTTCTAGCAGTGTTGCCATCGTTGGAGTTTCCATTTCCATTCTGCTTTGGCTTATCCACTTCCACAACCTCTTTTGAATATTTTGTTTACTAACTATTAATTCCGCCTTTTCTTGTGTATCTCTTATTTGCCATTTTTTTAAACCGATTCTGTAAGAGATTTTGAGTACAAACTCGAAAAACCGTATCCACGCGTGGAGTGGACTTATGCCATATTGTAAGCTTCCAGTTTTTGGCATGGAATATGTTCCTTGGTTTCCTTAACAAATTCTAGCTTAAGGGGCCTACAAAACCTGATAGACTGAGGGGTTGGATTAAGCCACAAAACAGTTTTAAGATCATCAATTAGTTTTAGTGGTATTATGGTTGTGACGAATAAGGATTGATCAATGGAATGTGGTTCGCCATCTATAAATCTCTGTTTATATATACTTTGTCCAGTCGTCCCGTCGAATCCATCACTTGCGATTACCTTTACATTTTTTATATTTGGATACTGCTTGAATACTTCTTCTTGGAAAAGGATGATGCGGCCAATAGTGTGATCCAACAGGTTTTGTATAGAGACTTCAGCTGATGTTTCGGTTATAGTGACTCCATGGGGCCTGCATTTATGTTTTGCCTCTCTAACTTTGTTGTAGCTCGGATACAAGTCGCAAGACCGACTTATTTAACTCCCGAATGTTGTTATATTGACTTTTAGTCAAAGGATTTTCGAGTAAAAATGCTACCGCCTCATCCGGAGTTAAAGGTACTGGTATAGAACAATGTTTTTTCGGCTCATGAGAATTACACAAAGCCGTTTTCAACGCAAGTGCCTTATATTTTTCATCCGACTTTTCCGCTGAAAGTGCTGCCGCATGTACAAGAAGATTTGTGTTGTTTTCTTGCTTGTCTGCGAGATCAGATGCCAATTTCCTCTTCAGTCGTGATCCACCGTTGTTGTATGCCACACGTGGACGGCCCACTGGATTCATAGTTGATGTGCTATTTACTACGAATACCATGCTCGACGATAGCCATTTTGAATTTCTTGCCTTGAATGTTCGAACATTTCGAGCGCTTTTTGCCAACCTTTTCTTCAAGTAAATCTCAAAGTTTTTAATTTTTGTGTCAATTTCGTTTCTCTTGTCTGTGCCCACAGCTTGAAATTGCACGGGCATTTCGGTTCTTTTCAACCCATACATCAAACAGCGTTGCATGGTTGAACTCAAACTTAACTGCAAATATCAAGAGAGTGTGTGCAAAGCCGCAAAAAGCATTAATAACACGATGACAAATACACTTTAAGGTCAAACTCCTCATATTTACTTTCTGTCAGAAATTGTCAGAAAGTTAGTTTATACTCCACAATTCACGGGCACGTTGGTTAGGAGTTTTTTCTATATAAGGACATAACAAAACGATAAATAGAACAACATTTAACAAGAACAACACACAATTTGTTTGAAAATTCCCATTCTACATATGTACCTTTGCCTTTAATTTCCATATTTTATATTCAATTTTTATTCACGGGTTGATGAATGGCACAAGCTTGCAGTAGAGTGACCGTTTCTCGTTATTTTTACCACAACAAGCAGCTGACCGAACACTTGACTTTGCAGCCCTGCGAAAAATCCGGGGATGCACTGATAGCAAAACGCTTAGTGTATTTAATATACTTAGTGTATGCTCTTTAAGAATATTTAATTAAAATCACGATTTGTGTTCATAAAAATTTTGAATTTATGCCGCCCAAACTGAAATCTGGCCCAGTGTGCACTGGGCTACAGTGCTTGTTGCTTGCTGAGTGCCGGAGTCCTATGTGTTTGTGGCTACATTCTGTACTACGATTTGGTAGCTATCTCTCACGTGTGCTTGATAGTCAAGTGAGCTAAGATGCCGTCGTCCATGTGTTCATTCTTCGAGGTTCTGACATCGAGTCCCAGACACAAGGAAAATGGAAGGTGGGAAATTGGTTGGTATGAAAAAAAAAAAAATTTAATTTGTAAAAATGGCGGCCAGAAGACCAGAAGAGGGCCTTAATTTCTGTTAATTATCTTTTTTTAAATCATGCATTTCCTTTACCTAAATAGAGAACGTTTATATTTAAATTTTAACGAGTTTAGACCTATTACAATTCTGCCTTTTCTCTCTAAAGCGTTTGATCACATTATGGCTAAGCAGATGAAATTGTTTTTTGATTGCAACTGCCTTCTGAGCCAGCTGCAATCTGGTTTCCGAAAGAACCATGGTTGCATAACAGCCATCACAAATATAGTTGAAGATGTCCGCAAAAAAAGTAGACGACACTCAGGTAGCATTATTGGCGTTATTAGATTTTAGCAAAGCAATTGATCCTGTCGACCATAATATTCTTTGTACTAAATTGAGTAAGTTACATAAATAATTTTTCTATCTCAGCCATAACACTTATCAATTTATATTTAACTGGTCGACAGCGTGGTGTCCCCCAAGGCTCTGTCCTTGGTCCATTTTTGTTCTCTGTTTAGAACAATGATCTTCCTGATAAACTGACCAATTGTGCAGTCCATATGTACGCTGATGCCGTACTACTATATGTAAGCCGACCGATAAATGATATTTGTGAGTGTGTTCGTATATGTAACAATAACCTATCCGCAATATGTGACTGGGCCAAAGCAAACGCGTTGAGCTTAAATGCCTCTAAGTCCAAATCTGTAGTAGTTTACAAAAAATCTGTAGACTTGAGTCAGTTGCTTAACCTAACTATTAATGACTCAGTTATTGAATACGTTAATAAAGCTACTAATCTAGGTATAGTCCTTAATGGTACGTTTTCATGGAGTAACCATATAGCAAATGCAACAGGGAAGTTATATAGTTCTTTTAGGCAGCTGTCGTTATCTCAAATCTAAGAATGCTTGTGGCAAAAGCGTGTCTGACTCCAACCTTATTCTACGGTATCGAAAATGCAAAGACTTAATGTAGCATTCAATTCGATAGCGAGATACATCTTTAACCGTAGACGTTTTGACCATATCTCTATATTTGCACACAAAATTTTTTATTCTACTCTTCAATCATGGATAAAACTTAAAATTCTCATCTTCCTTCACAAAATTATACGTGTCAGCCGAAATATCTTTTTGATAAATTAAAATTTACATCATCCACGAGAACTAAAAATTTAATGACTCCGCGGATTAAATAAGCCGGTGCAGAAAAACATTTTTATATATACGCTGCTCGCTGCTGGAACGAACTCCCCTACTCAGCTAACTGAATATTTTATACGACAAAACAGGTAAAAAGACAAAATAGATTATATATAATAAAAAAAAATAAAAAAAACTATATACCTCTAAAATAAAATTAAAATTTGTAACTTTTTAACTTATTAACGAGAAGGCCACGCTAACTTCGTCTGTGCCGAAGTTTTTATACCCTTGCAAAAGCTGTTTTTGAAATGACAGAGTTTAAGAACGCTTGGATAAAAATCAAAAACTTTTTTTAACTTAAATCGATTTTCCGTCAGATGAACATTTGATTTCGACCAAATTTCGCGAATCTTTTTGAAAACATATCAAATTAACAATCGCCAAGTTTAAGAACGATAAAATTGAAAACAAAAAAGTTTTTCTCACTAAGACTCATTTTCCGACCGATAAGTCCTATGGCAGCCTGCAGATATAGTCATCTGATTTCGACCAAATTTTTCAAATTAGTTTGAAAGCGTTTAGTGTTAATAATCACCGACCTTAAGAACGATTTACTTGAAAACAAATATTTTTTTTCAGTAAGACCCATTTTCCGACCGATCGGTCCTATGGCAGCTATAAGATATAGTCTTCCGATTTTGATAAAAGTTTGCGAATCTGTTTGAAAGCATATAATATTAATAAGGGACGAGTTTGAGGACGCTAACATAGAAACCAAAAAAGTTTTTCTCAGTAAGACCCATTTTCCGACCGATCGGTCCTATGGCAGCTATAAGATATAGTCATCCGATTTTGACCAAAGTTTGCAAATCTGTTTGAAAGCTTTTAATATTAATAATGACCGTGTTTGGGAACGCTAACAATAAGAACAAAAAAGTTTTTCTCACTATAACCCATTTTTTTACCGATGGTTCCTATGGCAGCTATAAGATATAGTCATCCGATCCGGTCGGTTCCGACATATTATCAGCGTGCAGTAAAAAGAAGACTCTGTGCAAAATTTCAGCTCGATAGCTTTAAAACTGAGAGACTAGTTTGCGTAGAAACAGACGGACAGACGGACAGACAGACGGACAGACAGACGGACAGACAGACGGACAGACAGACAGACAGACAGACGGACGGACAAAGCTCAATCGACTCAGCTCGTCGCCCTGATCAAGAATATATATAGTTTATGGGGTCGGAAATGAATATTTCTATGCGTTGCAAACTTCTGGGCAAAATTATAATACCCTTTGCAAGGGTATAAAAATGCCTATTTGTATTTGTAGCTAGTAAGTTAGGGTACACTTATTATATATGTTACAATTTTTATACTATGTGACCAATGCTAATTTATAAGATTCTGTCTTATTGTATTGGGAAAAGATTAAATCTAAATCTAAAAAAAGAGCACTTACTTACTTATTTGCACTTATTTTGTATATCCTTGATTAATTATTATTTAAATTTCATCTAGCTCAACATCCACTTCAATAGCAATCGGAATCACTGTCCACTTCAGCATCAAAATCGCTGTCTCTATGTCTGGGGAAATGTTAGTGCAGTTTATTTTAAAACTTGGCGACTCTAATAGCTCAATTACATCTTTTGGCAAAGTTTTTTTTTGTATTTGAGCTAATCTTTTATTGAGAAAGATGCTGGATAGAAGAGGATCCGATAAATCCATTGCTCTTTGGAAAACATCTGTCATATTGTTGAGTTTAGAGTTTAGTCGATCATGTGATCGTCTGTACCGTTTATAATACTTGTTGAGTGCTTCAGAAATGTTTTCCTCACGACAACCTATTGGAGTTTCAGACGAATCTATTATTTGGAAACCGTGTATCAATATTTTTTATTTTTAAAAGTTTTTAATTTTTGTGTCAATTTCATTTCTATTCTCTGTGCTCACTGCATGCTCCTTAAGCTGCTCAAAAATCCAGCTTGAAATTCCACGGACACTTTGGTTGCTTTCATTACAAACATTAAACAGCGTTGCATCGCTGAACTCAAACTTAACTGCAAATATCAAGAGAATGTGCGCAAAAAGCATTAATAACACGTTGAGAAAAACACTTTACACTTTCAATGTTTACTCACAGGTGATAAATTGGCACAAGCTTTAAGTTGAGTGACCGATTCTCGTTTTTTTTTTTAACACAACAAGCAGCTGATCGAACACTTGACTTGGGCTGCACTGATATCAAAACGCTTAGTAGATCTAATATGCCTAATGTATGCTCTTTAAGAATATTTGATTAAAATCACGATTTGTTTCCATAAAAGTTTTGAGTTTATGCCGCCCAAACTGATATCTGGCCTAATGTGCATTGGCTGGTCTAGCGAACAGACCTGGCTGGAAAATAAAAATGTAATTTTTCTTGTTTTTGATTTCTTTTTCAGTGTTTTTTTTTGATTGAACATGTCATGGAGTTTGGAATTTTGGAATTAACCATATTCAGTCCTCCTTTTTTTATCGCTTCGATATATAAAGGTAGATATATTTTTGTAGAAAATCTCGTTTGGACTAGCCACAAAATTGGTAGAATCCTATCGTCAGTTTTACCGAGTACTCGCAATTGTTTTAGTACACGGTTTTTTGATCATAAAATGAAAACTACTGAATATTTTTCAAAACTGTTTTCTTCTTTTTATTCGGTCATTCAATGGGTACAAATTGTAGAACAACTTTTTCGAAATGGCCGTATTGTGCCTTCCATCGATCTTAGTGCGCACCTCATGCATTGAGAAATTGTCCACTGCTTGGACAAGGGCGAGCTTCAAAGACTCATTATTTGGGTGTCGAGTAGAGGAAGCCATAGCCTAGAGAACGGACCACAGTTTGTAGTCCAATGGATTCCGGTCTGGGCTACCAAGGGCCAATCATCCGAAGAAATGAAGTTCGGAACATGGTTTTTATCCAATGTTTGAGTCGTTTTTGCCTTGTGAGCTGGAGCAGAGTCTTGTAGAAAGGTCCACAACCTTTTCCAAAACGTTGAATTGATACACTTTCACCGAAGTTTTGACTCCTTTTTCACAAAAATGGAACATGGTGACCCCATCGACCCATGGCGACTCCCCACCCAAACCATCAAATCAGCCGGATGGGGACCTCTCTGAACTCTTGGAATGAGTTCGGAAGCTGGTTGGTTGATGTCTTAGTGTTCTTTTTGGACCAAAAGCCGGACCCGGATACCATCTTTCAGCAAGATAGTGGTGCCATACACGTGTCAAGGGCCAGTCGTGAGTGGTTCAGTAAGAAGAAAATCAAGCTTTTAGTATGGCCAGCGTGTTCTCCGGACATAAATTTAATTGAAAACATGTGTGGTAACCTTTTTTATAACCTTAAACATAATTTACTGAACAAAATATAGCGTTTTTACCAAATGATGAACCGATTCAATACGCTTTAACAAAATATTAAGAAACTATTAAGTTTTTTAGAAAAGGTGACACGAAGTAATTTTTCTTGGGTCCTGAACATTTGAACCGAACTGGTTATATCGCCCAACAAAACGTCTACTAAATCGTCTACTGCTTCTTCAGCCGATTATCAAATGAATTCTTTGACTCAGTACCCATAGATAAAGACTAATATTGTCATCTAGTCTTGTATTTTCAAAGCTATGGAGCGTGCTGCTCATTTTGTATTCGTCCAGATCACTATATATATGATATATTCTTAGGGCCAATTTCTACATAAGGCAATCTGTCACAAAGTCTAACAAATAGCAGAGTAAGTGCCGATTTCTCACCTCGTTTATCGCTGCAATGTTTTTTTTATTTTTTTATTTATTTAGAGTCGACAAAAAAAGGCTCTCAACAAAAATATAAATGCGTTACAAAAATGTTTATGAGCTTGGGAAGCCCATTCAAGAAAATCTAAAAAAAATTACAAAATAAACTAATAACGATTCCGACTCGGTGGGGAATTTTATTTATTTTATTTGCCCGTCCGGCCAGCCGATTCACAGCCAATTGTAGTCAGAGACGTAACAAGAGCTAAACAAAACTTTTAACAATATAGAGTTCAAGAAGAGAAGAGAGAGAGAGAGAAAAACCAAAACCTATAGTTATGTAGGAACAAACGAAAAAAAATAATATAATAATAAAAAAATTAAAAAAAACGAGAATGGAAAGCTAACTTCGTCTGTGCCGAAGTTTTAATACACTTGAAAAAGCTCGCTCCAAGGGTTAGCGATTTCGACCAAACTTCGCAGATCAGTTTGAAAACATTTAATTTCAAAACGACCGAGTTTAAGAACGCTAACATTGAAAACAAACAAGTTTTTCTCACAAAAGCACATTTTTCGAACGATCGTCTCTATGGCAGCTACAAAAAGTAGTCATCCGCCAAAAGAATACTCTGTGCAAAATTCGATTGCTTAAAAAACGTTGCATGAAAAAATGTTTGAAATCGATTTCTTAGATCACTAATCCAAACTAAACTTAAAAATAGTTTCAATAGAAATCTACGGTTAGCTAACGAAGGAAGGTCAATAAGCAAGAGTCTGTTGGAGTACGTTGGTAAACGAATGTTAGGGACCCAATTTAAGCTGCTTTCTATGCTTTTATGCATTCTATATGCTTTTTATACTGCGGACACCAGACGGACGAGCAGTATTTCAAGTACTGGATGGACTAAAGCAGTGTACAAACGCTTTGTGGTGTATGGATCATTAAATTCCTTCGACCATGAATCAATCTACACCATTCGCGCTATTAACAATATAAGAAATATGAGGATTGAAACTCTTTTTTGGGTCAAAAACAATTTCAAGATCAACGACTGTAGATATTTGTTCCAAGGGTTCGTAGCCAATCGTATAAGGGCCGAGCACAGGCTTTGAATTATTAGAGCGAAGCAGAACTTTTTGAGTTCTATCTTTTAAATATGACGAAATCGAAAGCAGAAAAGAGGAAGGAAGAATCCTAAACGATCAAGCATAAAGAGGAGAAGATCGTGGTTCACAGAATCAAATGCTTTACTGAAGTCAATGTAGATGACATCAGTAGGATTTTTAAAAAGGAATCCATCGTTAATCATTGGTTGTAGTTGACCGACGCTGGAAAGGTGATAAAATCGATTTACAATAGTGCTGTAAGGATGAGGTTATAATCTGTTCAAATAATTTTGGAATAGCGGATAGCTTAGCCATACCCCTATAATTGCATATATGAGATTTTGCACCCTTTTTATGAAGATGAATAATATAAGATTCTTTCCAAAGATTCGCAAAGACAGTAGATTCTAGCGATAGATTAAAAAGCTTATGCATTAAGAGATACAACACTCTTCGAGCACGCAACTAGGAATGTTGTCAGGCCCAGGGGAGTATGAAGATTTTAGTGATTTCAATTTCAGAAATTGAGGGAGCACATATCGATTTAAAAGAAGAAATGGTATAAGGATAAGAAGTATTGGTAAAGCGGGCAGAGGAATATGGTGATTGGAAGAAGTCCGCGAATAGGTCAACGGTAGTGGAGTCATTGTTATCCTTTTGGTCACAGAGACAAAAAGAAGAAGGTTAAGAAGCAGATTAAATTGGCCTTAAATCTGTTATAGAAACGTGCATTGTCGCTGGTAAATTCATGACTAAATTGTTTCGCTGAAGGGAAATGACATGACTTCCATTCCATGATACAATGAATACAAGGTAGTGCAAAAACTTGCTCTATTTCGCGTGCGCATAACTCTTTGAGTCTGTGATGTCTTTTGACAAATAAGCCTTAGGTTGGGAATTTCAATTTTGTAGTTTTAATTGGATTTAATTTAATTGTTGCTATCATTTCAATTCATATGCATTTTGGTAACCGCAGCACACATTTAAATAACTGTCAAGAACTACAAAATTGTGATTCAGTGACGTCACAATAGAATTTTTGTTTTGGCAAGCGACCATTGCACTACCTTGTAATTTTTGTATCATGCTTCCATTCCATGGAAATAGAAATAAGGTTATAATTTCAGAATCATTTCTGGTTGCCAGTCAATTATGTATTGTGAAAGAAAGATAAGAAATAAAAGATCAGACGATTTGCCCATGCAATCAGGCTTTATAATTTTGATGAAATTGTGGCAAAGTCAAATGCAATTATTTAAATAAATTAATCATCCAAAAAGGGTATGCTGCTCATTTCAAAGACCGCACAGGCCTTAAAAGCTAAACAAATAAAAATGACAACAGTTTTATTATATATTTTTTTTTTCCCCCTTTTCTTTTTGTTTAGACCCATTCGGCCCGCAGAAACCGAAATGATAGCAAGTAAAAGAGCAGCACATCAACAGGCTGGGACTATGGCTCGGGTTCGGCAAGGACAAGTGAAATTGAAAGTGAGGAAATGCCCGCCAGCAGTTTTTGACAGTATCCTTGACTTTTGTTACTTTTACTTTGGCGTTTTTAAGGCACCGCCCCCATCTCCACCTCCACCTCCAAGGATGGTAATGAAAAACGCGCCCTTTGTGGGCTCTCTTAATGGGCGCGCGGGCGTTTTGCCAGAAAATGCTTGTCGTGCTCCGGTGTCCCAGTTGTTGTTGATGTTGTTGTTTTTGCTGTCGTGTTTTGCCTTTGAAACTTTTTGAGTAAATGTCTTTGTCAGCAGGTGTGCTGCCTCTGGTCTCTCTCTCTCTCTCTCTTACTCTTTCTCATTCTTTTTTTTTTTGTTTCATTACCTCGAGACGAGATTTTTATTTAAACTTGTTTGGTAGAAAAATGCTTTGCAGCATTTATGCGGTCTTTTGGCCAAAAACTTTTCCGGCGCCCTTTTGTTTGTGTTTTTTTTTTTGGTTTGTTTTTGTTAATGTGCCAAACACTTGAATTATTTAACTTAACTGGAAATTATTCCATGCATTCATAAAATTCTGCTGCGCCGACATTGATGGGTAAGTCGTTGCTTTTGCGTCTTTTAGTGCCACGTGAATATGGGTGTTTCTGTTTTCGCCGACTTGGCGTAAATTTTAGCACACAATTACCTCGGCTCGTGATAAGCCGATAAGCAGTTTTGGCGATGCTTAAATGAAATGAAGCTCATTAAAATGCAACGAAATGTCACCTATCTGAAATTGAAGTACAATCTTAACGGACGTGAAGTCATTGCCAATTATAGCAGACACGGCGTAAATTTCTTGATAAGCGGCAACAACAATGTGTTAAATTAGAGTGCAAGCTTGTTAAACGGCAGAAGATGGCTCATCCATTCAAATGGCAATTTATGTGGGTCAGTCGCCCGGCGTTTGCATTCGAGTAAAGTCATATTAAATGGCCGAAAAGGAAAATGTACACAATACTGGGAAAGCTATAAAAATGGCTTGGGCCATTGTGCGCCATATTGTGCCTCCCTCTTTTTGCCGCGCAAAGTGAAGTAAAATTGTGCGAAATTACAACAGAAATCCAGACTTAGCCTATTAGCATTCATATTAAAAGGCAAGTGGGGCCATATTGCGTATAAGTTGCATGTAGCACAGAGCCGTTCAGTTTGCGTAAGTCCCACAATTCTATGTGGGCGGGCAACAACAGCAAACAGCTTGTGTGTGCGCCTGGCCAGATTTAAGGATTAGCATTGCGCTCATCTGCCCCTCATCGTCCCCTAGACAGTATAAGATACCATAAGTCCTGGCTACCTTTTTGATTTGCCTTTGCCATAGCACAGTGGCAATGAACAAAGTTAATTCCTTTTCGGAAGACGAAAATTGCATTTTGGTTGGCTACATTTTTATATCCCTAAAGTGGGAATTATCGCCTTAAACTAGTGACGAAAGCAACACTGAGCTGAAATTGAGACTAAAGCAGTGCCGGCCAAATGGAGAGTAGAAAAAAGTGTGCTTGGGTTGGTGAGCAAGAGAGCAGTGTTCACCGATTCACACAATCATGAGTTCGGCTTGAGTTTGCTTAAAAACATGACTGACTTCGGCTCCTGGTAGCTATGGCTGGCCGGCTCTGGACTAAAGTAAGAAACGGAAAGAAGAACGGGCTCGGTTTCCCTCAACCGCAGTGTCCGCTAATAAAGCTTGTTTTGGTACCTCTATACAAAGTGCCGCGCGAAAAGTGTTATTTTCTGACAAAGGCCAACAGGGGACCGATTATTGCTACCTCTGCATACAGGAGACCGCATAACCTGTTCTTGCCGGTTGAGCTTATACTAAAGTATTTAATATCACTATGTCAAACCATACCAAACCGCTTATAAGATCCCGAAAAGCGAAATATTAAATAAAGCTTTGAAATTTTTATAAACGCACGGATGTCAGAGATGGTAATAGTTAGGGGAACAAAGAGTAAGCTGAGTCTACTTCTTATACTTGCAGAGAGATCAAATTTTATAATTACTGTCTAAGTTTTAATTCCTAAATCTAACGGCTCAGGCTGTGGATCGTTGATCACAAAAACCATCCAATCACATTGTACCCTATAAAGAGGGTTCAGCGCTCACGTTAGCAGGCAACAGTTTTGCGGATACATCGCTCTGTTATCGAGGGTCACCAACGAGGAGGTTTGAGTCGACTATAGTAAGCCAGGATCGCGCTGGGTTCGCCATGTTGAACCGGTCAGCAACTTTATCTCACTACATACGCCCCCATAGTTAATCTAATTACTAGCGAATTCAAAAAACCTCTGACTTCCTCAGAGTTAATACAAAAATCTAAGGCAGAGGTGCCCATCGCGCTGCAGCGACAGCCTAGCGCACACGACTCGTAACGTCATCGTAGCGGTATCATCACATCTAGCATGTCGTAGACAGCAAAACAATTGATAAGAATATTTCTGACACAACAACAACCACAAGAATTATAAAGAGAAAATCAACTATTGTCTGTGTGTGTGTGCTCGTGGCTGTCTGATGCATACGAACTCATTCGACGCAAACTACAAATTCCACGCCGAAAACGACGCAAACATATTTTTTTTCGCGTTTAGGGAGAATGAGAAGAGAGAAAAACGAGAGCGTAAGTTAAAGTCGGCCCTGCCCGACTTTGATATACTCATTACCCCAGCAAACATTTTATGAAATTTCTGAACACACTCGAGTCTTAAATGCGATCGTTTTCTGATCATAAATGTTTCTTTTGTCGGTATAAAATGGCACCCTAGCCGCATCTCTTTATGAAGAGTCGTTTTCAACCCGTTGTTCTGATCAGTTTCGACTCATTTTCGAGTCATTTGCGAGTCTTTTCCGATTCGTTTTTAATGAATCACATATTGAGCAAATGCATGAGTCAGTTTCGAGTCTTCCTTAAAACGCTCATGAAACTACTCTCTTTTTATCATCATATGGGCTCGAAAAAGACTCACCAAGGTGAGGAATCACCTAATGGTCTTTCAAATGCTAGATTACCCACTCAGTGGGAGAAATACTTAATGGCGTTCCTGTGTTTCAGAGGGAGGAAGCCAAAAAGTATGCAACATTTTGCTATTTATTATCCGATCCATCTCCTACTACTTCACAATCCACTAACGCCTCCTTCTATGCTCGCATAGTTCGGTACTGTTATTAGAGTGCTTCAGACTTGTTCAGCGATGGTCACAAGAACCCCCTGGGGGGCGAACACATTTCGCTATTTACTCGTATACGAGCCGAACGCATGCCGAAGCTGAGGAGAAGAGAGCAAAAAGCCTTTCAGTCGCTGGATAGCCTTTGATGCTGTCAGGTCGAAGCAAATTCACGGCGCCATTATTTCACACTCTAATACACTCTCACTTTTTGGCCTCGCTCTCGTTGACCAACGCTGGCCCAAAGCCAGTTCATTACATTAATGTTGAAACCGTTGAGAGAGACGGTATGAAAGATGGTGTAGTTAACGTTAAAACCGTTGAGTGAGACAGTATGGAAGTCATGTTGAGTGTTGACTGTTGAAAATCAGTAATGTTATATGAAAAGAATGAAGATAAATTTGGTACATGCTTCATAATGCAAGCACAAGTGCAAAGCATAAGTTTTGGTCATGGCGTGTGGGGCATTTTATGGTGTAGCTATGGTATGAACAAATCAGGTATAATCTTTCATGCACAGAAATACTGACTTAATACAGTCGAATTGAGACGATATCGTTGTGAAAATAGATGTAGTATTTGAAATGAAACTGTTTGCACGAGAAAGGAAAAAATATTGTAATTACTTGGTCAAATTGTAAGATTTCTGATTCAATAAAGAAAAATTGTAACTGTTTGAAAAAAAAACAAAAAAAAAAGAGTAAAATGTTTTAGTTGTAATTGGGAAAAGTTACAAGTTATTTTATTTAGAATATCATATTATTAAGAATATGGATGGTGAAAAGAATTTAAGAATCTCCTTCACGAGGACGTGTAATTGTCAGGATATTCGTATCGGTTTGGGGAAAGATTGAAAGTTTGAAATTCGTGAATACTGCGTGTCTTTTATTCACGATGTTTTACTTTAATCCACTCACGAAACACGCAGTTGTTCCCGCACGAAACTATGTAAATATATGTTTGCTTAATATCACGTCGTGATGCGTCGTCCCATACGTCGTGATACGTTTAAATTCACGTCACGCGCGCACCTCTATTATAGACTATTATTCGTCTTGTCCTTAAGAATGGGGTTTCAAGCCTTTTGAATTGCTTTGAATGGATCTTTCAAAGGCAACTGCAATTTTTGAAAAGATAACAGTCACGCGGAGTAAAACAGGTATATGGAGAATGGTTGATAGTTAAGGGAGAGTTCTCCATGAGCAAAATTTTTATTCGATTTTTTTGCATTTTTTTATAGCTTGGATATTTGAGAATATCACCCTAAAAGGATTTTTTGAAATACTTCTCGAAATACTTTTGAAGATATTGCTTTTTTGTCGAACAATGTCTTCGCTAAAATGAGTAATTTTTGAGTAAATAAATTTCAAATAAATAAAGCTAAGAAATAACGGCTGTTTCTTGAATTTGAATGGTAGCATGTTGTCGCCTCAAATCGATATCGATTATTAATCGATAATTATCGTAGGCTATCCTACACAGTGCAAAACTAGAGCTGCGCCCCCATATAAAAAGGGCGGAATGGCAGGCAGAGCAGTGAGAGCTGCTGCTGAAAACAGTTTTTATGAAGATGAGGAAGGTCCGCTGTATGCAGCTGGCATCGCCTACTAATATCTGTAAGTATATAATATCTGAAATATTTTTGGTTACTTTCAAAACAACATTTTCGAACTGCCAAGCTACTTTTCTCCAGCTCTACTAAACCGATTTTGATAAACCATTCTCGAATTGCATTACATTTAAATTTTTGATTTATTTTTTATATTGCATAAAAATTACTTCAAACTTTAAACTCATTTATCTCGAAACTACGTTTTTCGAACTGGCGGCCATGATATCTCCAGTTACACTGAACCGATTTTGATGAAACTAAGAAAAATCGACGCAGAATTGTCACCATTATCCAAAATCGAATTTTTATTTTTCAATTGCCGCCATTTTGTCAAAAAAAATCAGAGGGTCAGACCAGACTGACATCTATACTGATTATAATCCTGATTTTACTTTTCATTTCAGACAATACTTTACCTTTTTTTTGGATCCCCACTTTGACGGCCGAGAACTTTTTGAACAGCCCTCATATCGAAGCAGAACAATTTTTTTGTTTACTTTAATCAATTTGTAACACAATAAAAAAAAACAGAATTGGAAAAACTCTTTGCGTCTTCAAATAAGATTTTTTTTTAAAAAGGTCCATAAAACAGCCTCGACATGGAAAAGATTAGTCACAAGTTTCAGTTAAAAAAGATATAGTAAGTTACGTGCTAGGCACTACCCTACCTATTCGCATTTTCTATCATCAAAGAGACAGAAATTTATCAATACTTTCAAAACAGACACCTTAACTAAAGCATTTGCATATATGTATGCTAATATTTGTTTTTAATGACAAATCAACATGGTAATATTCAAATTTTCTCATTATTTTCATTTCACACAACATAACCAAAAATGACTCTTGTGCATGCAAATAAGAATCTCAAAGCACATAAATAATGATGTAAATTTTGCCTGCAAAATGTAACCGACAGTCATGGTAAATACATATAAGATTTCAGTGCATCAATACAAACAGGCAAAAGTGCAATAAATGAACAAATATTCCTGATTCATTAATATTCCTTATGTTCTTGTTAAATTGAATCATTAACTTTATCGAACCTTTAACGACTTTTCTATCAACTGATTCATGATTGAAAAATAAAACTGGCACTTAACTTTTTCCCAAAAATTAAGTGCTTGGAAGCATAACATTTTTGAAATGGTCGCGTGTCAGAATCCCCGCTGGAAGCGGTAAATCTAAAGCCGAACATAAATTTAAATAAAATACATAATATTCAACAACAAATAAAAGCGTTATATGCAAAGTCTTATATCCCGTTTCCGATCGAAGGCATACAAGTTAACCATTCGACAATTTAAAAAATTTCTTATATTAATCCACTTTGGAATTTTTTTCGCGATTTAATGATTCATCAGTCCCGATGAAATGGATTAAAATAAGCCAATCCAAGACCGAACCCCTTAGAAATTATTCGGTTCATATTTATTCGGTCTCATAGACCTTACAAATCTATCTCTAAACTCAATGATAACTGTACTTCTAAGTTTTTTCATCTTTAACATTTTTCTCAACAATTTTACCATCCAAATAAGAGCAAAACATTAAATCGATGCAACATTTAGTAAGAATGGCCACGTTCATCAGCACACACCAATCATCTAACATGAATCATCAATAAAAAAAAATGTGTTTGACTGCTGGTCAATGTGGTTGATAGAATTTTCAGGCAACAATGCTATCGATATTTATTGTTGGCAGAAATTTTGAATTTTTGACAACAAACAACAAACTAAATAAAATGAAGACTAATAAATTGCAATGACCGTCATCAATAGCACCAACTGCTCCGGAATCCTTCTTGACTTTGCCTTAAAAAATTTTTATTTAATTATTTATTTAGTTTATAGTTTAACAATGTTCTGTTTAACTTTAAGATATAGTAATAAATAATAAATTATCTTCTATTGCAAACAAGGAGGAGTGAGATGAGAAAGTATAATAATGCAAGTTATAGTTTAAACAAAGGTTTCGGAAGGGTTCGTGATGAGCGTAGTTTGTTAGGCAAGGCTGTAGATAAATAGGATAAAAATTTCAAGTAACTCTAATTTTGTTTTTGAGAAGCGTGGCATTCATTTGTTGTAAGCCTGGCGAAAATTTACACAACAAACTCGAATATCCGATGGCCAGATCTCTTTCATATGTCGAGTCGGACATTAACTAATAAGAAGGACTCCTCTTTCGCCAGCAGCCAAATTACATAACGACAAATTGCAAACGCTCTATCCAGAATAACGTTGGCAAGTCTTTCATCCTGGGCCACGCGAAGAAGGGAAGGGAAAAATTGCCCTATCGACTCGGCTGTTGATACTGATCAAGAATCTATATATGTATTATACTTTATAGGGTCGGAAATGATTCCTTCTGGCTGTTACATACTTTTGCACAAACTTAATATAATCTGTGTACCTTATGTGTACAGAGTATAATAAGAAAACAATAGCTATGCACCTGACGCATAAATACATTGTAAGACTGTAAGACGTCGATTATAATTGACGTGTGATTGGCGCTCGTGTGCTGTATATGGACGTCCTTCATTACTAGTGTATAAGTCCGACCTTAAAAAAAATTTTGACATTTATGCCAACTATCGAGTCATCTAGACTGACTGAGACAATCTGCTTGAATGGATATCAATATGAAATAATACTAAAATTATTATGCTATATTTATTCCCAAATTATTATTGTCATACAAATGAATCACGAGTACATCACGAGCTTAAAAATACATATACTATGTAAATATATGTGTATGTATGTCGCAAATGGACGGCCATGTTTGCATTCATACATACATTCATTCATACAAATATTTAGCTGACCATGCTTGTGTGTATGAGTGTAGATAAGTACAGACATATTTTTTCCAAACTTACCGATTCTGCAAAACATTGATTATGTTTTCTCGTATGCACATTTATCAGTATTTCACTTACAAAATTGAGCATCGAATGGTGTTTATTCGCCACACTTGGAACTTTTTCTCACAATGATTTTGAAGTGCTTAAATTATATCGAATTTTCGTAAATATTAAATTTGTCGTCTTTGGTTCACACCTTCTCAGTCAAAACTTCTTAAATGAAATAAAATGCTAGTTTTTTTTTTTGTTCTGACTTTTGTGTTTTCTGTCTCTTTCTGTTTCGATTCTTCTTTGCGCCCAAGTTTTGGCCAATTTAGCTAATTTTCCCACCAAATATAGACTGTAAAAAATGCTAAAATTTAACAGAGATTAATTTAAAATACCTAAACAATGTCAAATAATTAGCTAGAATTGCAGGCTCCGGCAAAACTGAATAGTTTTCCGCTTTCGAGGTTACAAAATAGCTATATCTGGTGGAAAAAATAGCTAAATTGGTCTGTTTATATGAATGTATGTACTTTTGTTGCTAGACAATTCGGCTGACGTGTTTCTGCAGTAGCATGCACCGGGTAGGTTAGATTGGTACATATGTATATGTATAAGATGAAAAATCAAACGTTCAATACATTGTACAGTGAATTTGTAGTATCTCTGACTGGAAGTATTGTGGTCTATGTGTATGTAATATAAATTACGAAGACGTTTGAATGTATACATATGTACATAGGTAGGCAAAGAAGTAAAACATAAAATAGCACGCTCTGATTCTTCACATATTCAAATTGTTTTACATATTTATGTGTGTTAATAACCATTGGGAGTGCCCTGATCTTGATTGTACATCATGTCCGTTCACCAGCACAATCTAACAAAAATAACCGAATATTTGTCAGAAAAGTGAACAATTTTGGTTTTTCAGCACTGTTCAAGTTCATAGAAGCGGTAGTGGCGAATCTAGATAATTTTTGTGTGCTGAACACGAATCTATTTTGGGAAATGGTCCTTCACGTCTGCAATTTTGCTAATTTAAGCTTAAAGTTTGCTAAAAGGTTTACTGAATAAAGGAGGAAAATAGATTAGCGATATTAAGTTCGGAAAATGCAGTCTTATTCTGATAGTGGAGCGACGGAGGAAATGCATTCGACTTGCGTTTAGAGTTAACGAATGAGTAGAATAGTTTTGTATCATTACGAAAATGGATTCTGCATTGTGAAAGGTAGTCAGCATTGCATTGGCTATTGATGGTGAGATATTAAGAACGAGCAGAAGAGTAAAGAGCAAAGTCTATCGACGAACCAGTTTTCTGATATTTTTTGAAAAGTCTGGATTTCTTGTTTTTTAGGTACGACAAGTGCGGGGACTAAGATTAGGTAGTGTCACTTTAACTGCAGAAACATGTGTATCAAAGGCCGTGTAAAGGGTTTGATAATATGCTTTTACTGCAGCATCATTGTCGGTGAATAAATGTAGGAATGACCAGTCAACTGTAGAAAGATGTAAATTTAGTTCGTGAAAATTAGTCTTAGGAAATCACTTCACACGACTTGATGCCAATGCATTGTCAATTATCACAGGGATAATAGTCTCAACTGAGATCAAAATGGATGGTAGCAATCTGAACTAACAAAGATCAGAGATCAAAGATTTTGAACTGAATTTATTTGAGCTAGACAGATGTTGGTTAGACAGGCGATAATTTCATGTTCGCTATCAAGAACTAAAAGGTTCGAATCTTCGCAAGGCAGCCATAATAGATGGGAAAGGTTAAAATCTCCAAGCACTTTGATTTGAGCGGAGTGTCCAAATGCAAACATCACGAGATGAATTGCAGAAACGTAGTACAAATAGACTGTTAAATCAGTTCTAGGAGGAATATAAGAGCAAGTCAAGAAGTTACTTGCTTTACCAGTGCAAACTTTGACCGCAATAAACTTGATGTCATGAGTATTGTCAAATGGAAATAACTAGGAAGAGAAATCATTTTTTATTGCAATAATAGTAAGTAGTGTACTTGTGGACAAAAATTTCATGATCAGAAACGGAAGAATTTGGCCAGGTTTCAGTTAAAGCAATAGCATTGGCATCGAAAGAGGCACTGTTAGCGTGAAGTTGACTAAGTTTATCTAAAACACTGCGGACATTCTGGTAGTGTTTGGAAAAGATACCGTTTAGTTTTGTAACTTGTGGGACTCAGTGGTGATCCATAACTTCTTAGTTTATGTACATACAATTGTAAACTCCTGCCAGAGTGCAGATTCAAGTGTTTTAGAAAGGAGTGTTTCTGGAAGGAAAATTTTAAAAGTTGAAATTTTACATTTATAATTAAATTTATATTTCGATACTGAGATATTTGCAGAGTCAGCTTAAAGATTAAGATGTAGATGCTTTTTGACCTCATCTACTGTAGCATCAGGCAGGAGCCGGGAGACGAAAATAGCTTCACGTAGCATTCAGCAGTATTCTAAATATGCTATTGCTTAAACTGGCTGCATCAGAGACACCAAGTGTAGAAGAAGCAGCAGCAGAGAGATTTGCATCAAGAACACCTGCATTGTTCCGTGCATTGGGATCATTTGTAGATATCGGTCCAACAGCACATGGAACAGAGACGATTTCCGCAGCAGCAAGGGTGCCAGCATAGCACTCTGCACACATTGAGGCAGCAGATGCAGATGTGGCCAGTAAAATTTGCAATGGCAACATTCAAGGGAGCGGCAGCCTGGCTTATACTAGGAGTAGTATTGAGTTGGAAATGTGTGAACCTTTATGAAATCATTGGTTGGTAACATATAATGGCTTTAAAAAAAGGTTACCCCAAACAATTATTCGGTTTTTTTAAGAGAAGTTGTATCACTTACACTATATTTTACTGCCCAAAGCTGCAATGCAAAACCAGTACAGAAGGCTATTTATTGCATACTTATGGGCAGCCCAAAATGCTGTCATTTCGAGCGCATTTATTTGAAATGGTATATACCTTTGCTTTAAAAAATCGCATAAATGTTTGGAATGGTCTATTGTAAAGTTAAGAATTAGCATTTCACAACAATATCAAAGATAGTCAAAACAAACGTGTAGGTTTCCCACAAAATGCGTCTAAAATGGGTCTAAATAGTAATAATAACTTTAAGCTATTTTAAGAGCAAATCTACAAAAACCTAGACGTGATGGAACATTTCCCAAAAAAGGCTCGAGATCAGCACACGAAAATAATCTTGGCTCACCACCACCCCTTTAGTTTTGTTGCCTTGTGCAACTCAGTGCGCCTGGAGAAAGACCCTAGGTTGTTAAGTTTAATGCTATTAGCCTGTATAAACAAAAAAAAAGCAGAAAACAACCTGCCCCCAAGCTACCTACCTTTACAAAATGTTTCCAATTTTAATTAACACGAATGACATTTGGCACAATTGATTGCTTTCAAACGATTCAATGGTGTCCGTTTGTATGTTGGAATTGCTTTGAGCTTTCACATTTTGCTGCTGGCGCTGAGAATTATGCTCCAATTTTGGTTAGCCATGAAGCGTCTAACCGGATTCTCCGCCTAGGCGCTTAATTATGCCTAATTAGGCGAAATCGTACTGGTTGCTGCAGTTGCATATCCGGCTTATGCCTGCCGCACGCACTCTCTCTCTAACTATTTCTACCTCCCTCAGTGTCCCTCTGTGTTTAGTCATTCAAGTGTGCACATTTGAATAATTAATTTGTGCAGTGGTAATTTACACGTTGGTCAACTGGCTTTCTGGTTGCCATTCGACCGTGTGGTTGGACTGGACGGTGGAAGGGGCCAGGCTGCAATGTTATTTGATTATTTTGCTGTCTGCCTTGGCATATTTATGACACTGGTAATTAAATTTAATTGTTGCACTTCTGCCACATTTCAAAGGTTAACCCACTAAAGGCCAACCTTGCACGCATAAGACTTCGCTTTCAGCCTACTTTTTATGTGTTTTATTGTCGCCTTTCGGCGCCTTTGGCTTTGCGTGCTGCTCTTGATATGATAAGCTAGCAAGCTCCCCCTCCCCCACATCTCCCTGCTTGAGCAGCCGCCTTAATTGCACTGTTAAACGCTAAATCATAGCCTCACGTGCACTACGTAATTAGCTTAAATTGTAAGCCGTTGTTATAAAATTCTGTGCTGCTCATTAGCTCGGGGGAGGCGGTATTTGGGAGGGGGGCTAATGACCGCTACAGCGTTAGCGAGTGGGTAAATGTGTGTAAATATTTTCCTTTCACATCACGTGTTGATTTATTTGCATTGTCCATTTATACTTTTTACTCCCTCTCTCTTTCTCTCTCTCTCATTTGAGCATATTTTCTGTTGCAATTTTATAAAAATGTTATGTGACGTTTATGAATAAAATATTTTGATTTATTTAAATTTAAGTTATTTTAGAAAAAATTTACAAATGAAAAAACTGTAATTGAATTGAAAATAATTTGTAAAACAAATCAAGTTATTATTTTATAATTGAATAAAACAACTTAATAAATATGTGCTCCTCGGCTTTAAATGTGTGAAATTTTTCATGGCTATTTACTTCCCAGCTGACGCCATGACGAGTAAAAGCTTACAGCTTTAGATATGTGTTAAATTCCAACATTTACGATCCTCTCGTTATTGCAAGCATATTTTGAACAAATAAATTTTTATAGAGGCAATATTGTTTCCAATTTTTAAAAATGATGAAATGCTATAGATTAGCTGATCCTGCTGGAATGAATAAACTCTTGGATTCTGTCGGAGTTTTAGGCCATTGGCAACATCTATTGTCTTTCGATCTTCGCTGAGAGGTACACGCTTAAAAATGTATATCAATACCAATTTGATACGCGTTGTCTTAAATTAAAACTAAAACCAGTATCAGTTTTTTTTGTATCAATTTGATACTCGAAACTATCAAATTGATATTTTGGGTGTTAGTTTGATCCTTGTCTCATCTTCTATATGTCACATAATCTAACATATAACAGAATAAATTCTAAGTTAAGCTGACACATAGGAGCTTTCTAGAAGATGAGAAATCGGACCTTAGCCTTTTACTCTGTGGCAAATTTTTCTCGCTTCCACTGTCAGTAATTTCGTCCAAACTTCGCAGATCAGCTTAAAAATATGTAATATTAACCATGGCCGAGTTAAAGAGCGCTAATATTGAAAACGAACAAGATTTTCTTATTAAAACCCATTTTCCGGTCGATCATTTCCATGGCAGCTACAAGAAGTAGTCATCCGATCTGGTCGGTTCTGACATATTAGCAGCGTGCAGTCAAAAGAAGACTCTGTGCCAAATTTCAGCTCGATGGCCTTAAAGCTGAGGGGCTAGTTTGCGTAGAAACTGATGTTGGGGAATAGCGCACTGCGACCAATACTGATCTATTTTGCCCCCATACTTTGTTTACAACTCTCCTAGCAGCCCTATTTCCTGTACGAATGTCAGGATTTTCATGGGTTCTAGGCTACTTATCTTGTTGGGGGGTAAGCTGTGTTCCCCAAATCTGCTGGATCTGCGCCTCGCTAGAGCATCGCAGTGGGATAGTATATGTTCTGAGGACTCCTCCTTCTCTTCACAGTATTAACATAGTGGTGTGTTTGCTATTCCCAGCTTGTACACGTGACACCGCAGCCTGCAGTGGCCCATGTAGAGCCCTGTCAGGATCCTGAGGGCATTCTTTCCTTGTTGGATTAATTTCTGGAACCTTTTCAGGTTGTGGTCCACTATTAATGCTTTCGCTTGTCTCATGCCCCTGGTGTTTACCCAGGAGGCTGTTCTACGCGTATTCTCTTCCTTTCTAAGGAGCTCCCTAATGGTGTGTTGGCCTATGCCACAGTAGGGTTCTGGTCCTACCATTGCAGTGACTGAACCCTTGCGTGCCAGTTCGTCAGCCATTTCGTTTCCGGGGATGTTTTTATGTCCCGGTATGTCCCGGGGTGTCAAGGACCCGTCTGTGTACCACTGAATTGTGTATGGTTGCATTTTATATGTCTCTTCTAGTGAGATCCAATCTCTCTTATTACTTTTGTGTACAGTGAAGTTCCTGTCGAAGGGGAACTCTGCCACCATCTCGTCTCTGGGTTGAAGGATTATAGGGATTTCCTTCTCCAACCTCTCAGAGTCCCTCAGGTATACTATGTAGTTAGAGCAATGTGGATTTTTTCTTCAAGCAGATGGTATGGTGGAGTGGTGTTAGCTCCATCAGTACTTATAGGGCCGCTGTCGGACAGGTACGCATGGCTCCGGTCATGCATACACATGCCAGCCTTTGCAGCTTTTGCAACTGCGTCCTTACAGTGAGAAGATTTGCTTTATCTCCACACACGACAGCTCCATACGTGAGCATCAGTCTCACCACCAAGAGGTATAGCCACCGGAGTATGTGTGGTGTCATGCCCCACGATTTTCCGTCTATGCTCCTGCATGTGTATAGTGCCCTAGTATACTTACTGAGTGTATTCTTTATGTGCTTCTCAAATTTTAGCGTGTTGTCGAAGACGACGCCAAGATATTTGACCTCCTTTTCCGGTGTTATGAGGCAGCCGGAAAGACGTATTGGCCTTATTCTACTAAGTTTGTATTTTCTAGTGAACAATGAACAACGGCACAATGATGGTTTTTGCATGGTTAAGGTTGAGCCCAAGCTCCATGCACCAATCGGACGTCACTTTCAGTCCCCTTTGGACTATGTCACATAGGGTTTCTTCGTACTTTCCTTTTGCAAGGATAACGATGTCATCTGCGTATCCCTGGCATGTTATGCCCTTGGACGGGAGTCTTTCTAAGAGTTCATCCACAAGTAGGCTCCACAACAGTGGGGAGAGTACTCCTCCCTGAGGGCATCCTCTAGTAGTGGTTACTGTGATGGATTTTCCACCTTCCACTACAGAGGTTTCTCTGCAGAAGAAAGAAGTGAGTCTATCCACCTGCCTATTGTGGGGCTTATTCCTCTTCTGATTAGAGCGTTCTTGACAGCACTATGGGATGTGTTGTCAAATGCTCCCTCAATATCTAGGAAGGCGCACAGAGCGACTTCCTTATCTTCTATTGTTTTTTCGAGCATCTTCCCGAGCTGATACAGTGCCGTGTCTGTTGATCGGACTGCTCTGTACGCGTACTGTGTTGGCTGGAGGGGTACCTCCTTTACCTTGTACTATATCTATATAAGGTAATGCTCAGCTGTTTTTCAAAACTACAATTTAATCTGTCAAAGTTTGGGTACATTTCTTATATTATATTATTAAAATTTTGTACACCTGGTCTATTGCACCTGAAATCCTCAAAAATTAGTGTAGGGTTCCAAATTTTTATAAAACTAATTTTTTTAGTTGTTTCCAAATTTCTAACAAGTTAAAAGCCAATCGGACATCATTTAGATATAGCTCCCGTACAAAATTTAAATTGTTTCATACATTTTCAAGAAAAATATAAAAATGACAATATTCGTTATGCAGCATGCGTGTTACGGCGATTACACAGAGCGGACGAGTCATGAGCGGTTCTTTACTTGCGAAATTGATTCGTATACCTCTCGAACATCACGTTGCATACGTTACAATGACGATACGAGCCGTGTGCGAACGGCCTAAGGCGTACACAAGCAAACCTTGACTGTTTTCACATAAGTCACTTTTTCTCGAGTTGGGTCTCGATCGGTGCCGGCTTATGAAATTTTCCTTAAAGGGGGGACTGTAAAATGAAGCAATACATTTTTTGAAGACTTTTGGAAACAACTTTTGCCAGCCTCGGAAAGTTTAGAAAAAGGTGTAAAATAGGTACCTTCGGCAAAAGCAATAGTTTACAAACTACAACTTCGATTTTGAAATGTTATATATTTATAAAAAGAGAAATCGTACACATATCCAACAAAATATTAACAGCTTAAAAATGCTCACTAGAACCGAAGATATGGTCAGTCAAAGTTCATTAATAAACCAAAATGTATGCATTTCTCGGTTTGCGAAAAATTAACTAAGTTTAGGCGACTGTAACATTTATATTCGTAAACATATCAAGGCAATATTTTGGCTACCTTAATTTGAGTATTTCAACTGTCGATTTATGTAAAAAAAAGTTTAACTTTTCAACAAAAATGAAATTATAGTTTTGTCCTAGGCGGGGCGCGGCTGAACCACTGTTCTACGGTAGAAACATCTTGATCTTTGGTTAATTCATTTCCTTTGGATTTTGATATAGTCTCTGTTTTATATCAAGAACAAATTGGGAAAAGCCTTAAAATTTTATGGGCTTAAACCAGGAACCGTTTGTACTTGTTTCAAGAATGTTTTGTGCAGAATTTATTAGACTTTGATGAAGAACATTTTGCACTTATTTTGATTGTAAATCGGGCTGTACTTAAGACCATTACAAACTAATAGTCTGACCAAAAAGATTTTATAATAGTTCGAAATGTACTTAAAATATCCCCAAACAGTCTTAAAACAAGTACTCAGGGATTAAAAATATCGTGCTTGAAATAAGAGTTTTATATTTGAATAAAGTATTTTCGTACTTACCGTAGTATTGACACCGTTTGTACTTGATTCAAGTACAAAGTGCTTGGTTTTTTTTCTGTGTGTGGTTTGTTTTGTGTCCTAAAAACTTGATAACAACTGGCTGCGGGCTTATTCGTAATTACTACTCGAAGGGTAAGGAAAAAACACGTGGTGCAGTAGGCGGTCATTCCATATTTTGTATGATATATTTTGTTTTTCAAATTGTTATTTAATTTTTCGTTCGCTTGCCTTCTTTATTTTTTGATATTTTAAAGATATATTATTGATTAGTGGAAACTTTAGGTCGGAAACCCGAATTGATGCAAGACGCCGAACGGAAGACATTGGATCAGCTCATCAGCTCGAGATGAACGAAGCTTACAATGAGCAAGAACGATTGAGAAGAAAAGAATTTCGGGCTCAAATTCATGCAACTACGACTATTGAACAACAATGTCGGCAATAACAAATTTTTCCGGTGAACATGCAAAGTGCAGACTTTCGATGAAAAAAAGATATGATAAAGGTTTTGCCTTATATCACTAAAGTTGTCCTTGCTTAAAATAAAAAAAAAAAAAAATTACCAACAATTTTAGAAAGCTTTTTGACAGCTCTTGGAATAATCCAGCAATCCCTCGAATACTTTACTTCAACCACTTCCTAGCACAAATATTTGTTTAAAATCAGCTTGCCCAGCAAACACCAAACCAAAAAAAAAAATACAAAAAAATTGCACAAATTTGCCATCAGCAAAATGTAGAAAATGTTACTAGCAAGACGTTTTCATATTTGCACTATTTTCACGCTCATTATTCGCCGTGCTACTCATAAATGCTTCTTCTGCTTTATCCCCTGCCGCTTAGAGCAATTACCTGCCGTTTGCTGTGTGGCTGTGGCTCATTTTTATTTTCACTCTCTCACATTTGTTTTACTTACTTTCCACAGGGCTATTTCAGCTGGCCGCAAACAAACAAGGAACCAAAAAGAAGAGAACCGAAAGGAGCGTGGCCGGGCGTCATAATGAGCGCAAATTTATTGGGTCATTTGGAGAATACAAGAAATCCACTTCGTCGTTTTGTTTTTGCAGAATTCTTACAATGAGTAAACAGAAACTGAAACAGCAGTTGCTTATTATGCAGTTTAATTAGTCAATAGTCGTAGGAACGGAGCTGAAAGAAATCCAAGTGCTGGTGTTAACATTAGCAGAATGGCAACTGGCTGCTATTTCTGTACTAATAATTTGCTAAATAATTCAAATCATAACCGAGGGCAAATGAAATTTAACGAATGGGAATGGAATTCAACAGGCAACTGAATTAATGTGTATTTCAATTTCTGCAATGTGTGCATTGTTCAATGTGTTGGTTATTAGCTGGCCAATTGAAGCCGTACACATTTCTATAAGCATTCCATGGGGACATAATTAATTAGCAACACATGTGAATAAATAGTTTAAAACAATTTCTCACAATGGGCATAAGACTTCATAAATGTAGTCGACAGATATATGAGCGGCCTAAGCGGCAACACCGAAGCAAGTGCATTGAATATTCTCAATAAATATTATCACCAACGATTGCTGTGGCTTTGGGCGTCTTTAATTATTTAACCATTATGTCTGTGTGTATACGAAATTCGAATATAACATTTTTTATTCGTCCGGTCACGCCTGTGGATAGGCAATGGTATATTTATTTATGTTTGGTTGTCTCTCACTTTGAGAGCGGCTGGCCGCAGTATTTAAATGGAAATGAAGTCCAACCACTTTAAGTGTGTCACATTGACAAATTTATGCATATTTCAGTGAGTGAAGTTCCACATTTCCTGGCTAACAATGCAAACAGTTTTCCTGGAGGTCCGGTTATACGGTTTTTGACTGAACCAAGTTCTACCCAATCCACATCGAACTTCAATTTATAAGTAGAATATCTTTGAGAAAAGTTTCTTCTTTATCAGTCTATGGGCCGATGTCACATAAACTGACAAATAACAGAGCAAGATGTAAGTTTATCTGACACATAACAGCTATCTGGAAGAACAGAAATTGAACCTAAGAAAAATATTATCAATGTTTTATTTAGCTTCTTTTCTTTTGTGAAACATTGAGTCAAATTTGCATTCAACTCTCAAAGAAAACCGACGCTATTTTTGAGAGCGACCTCTGAATATTCTAAAATTTTAAATAAAACAACAAACTAATTGCGGAGTGATTTTTGAATTCAGAAAATCGCTATTTTTGAAAATTTTGAAAAACCGAAACAAAAATTAACATTTAAGAAAAATTTACAAAATTTGGGTACACTCAAAAAAAAAATCAATCCATACGGGATCAAATCATTCCCAATTGGTAATGAAAACAACGTAATCCCGAATATGCTTGACCAGATCCGGAAAAAGATTGTGTTGATCTGCCTTTTTTAATCCTGAAAAAGATTACATATATACCGAGGTAATCTTAAAAAAGATTGAATTAAGCAAAAAAAATTCGACAACAATTTAATCTTAATAAAAAGATACCTATCTTCTCTTCCTTTCCCTCCGCCATATTCCACAGGACATCCCCCTTATACACTTCAAGACCCACACCAGTTTTGGTTTTTTTAAAACTTCTGAAAAACGAAGAACTATAAAATATTTTTGCACTGACCATACGCACTGAACACGAATGGAGGAATGGCATCTCATCGCCCACAACCAACGCCATCGTTTGTTGCCGCATGTCAAAAATAGTACTTAAACTTTGTCGCTCTCGCTCTCAAATCAAAAATACTACTTGAATTTTGTCGCTCTCTCTCTCTTAATTATGAGTATGTGATCTCAAAGGGGATTGAAGTAAGCACATTTGGAAAGATTCAAGTTCGAAAGGCTTGGGCCATTCCCTGGAAGCTTGAATTGTGTCGAATATCCTGTAAATCGAGATTGAATTTTCAAGAAGATATTCAAGAAGTGCGCATTAATTTTTGATTTTTTTATAGTATTCAAAAAGTAAGCATTGGTTTTTAATTTTTATGTACTCATCGACCTCCCTGGTTCACAGTCAACTACATAAATTTCACTTTGCTTTATATAACTTACCTCAATAATGTTAATTTATCTTGCCAACTTCGTTAATAGCCATAATTTAGTTCAAAAACATAGAGGAAAGCTAACCTTGGCTCGATCGAAGTTTATATACCCTTGCAGCTTGTATTATTCATATAAATTAAGGTTTAAAATGATTTTCGTCGAACAATCTTAGCTGAGCTATTTTCCAAACACAGCAATAGATGGCGCCACTACTTTGACCATTTGCTTGCCAGTTTGTTATATGGTGTGTTCAGCTATACGACATATTTATCAGACTTTAACAAAATTCCCCAAAATTGTGTGGACACCGATAATATTCATAGCGGGATAGTATAAAGACGCTACCATTGAAAACAAAAAAGTTTTTCTCACTAGAACTACTTTTTCGACCGATCGTTCCTATGGCAGCTATTTTCTATAAACATTCGATTTGGATTAAACTTAACATAATTGTGTGGTAGCATATAAAACTGTTCGGTAACAAGTTTGAGAGCGATAGCATTGAAAACCACAAAATTTTTCCTACAAAGTCTTTTTATTAGACCAATCTTTTGTATGGCAACTATACTATTTAGTTGACCGATTTTCATCAAACTTGGTGGAATTATGTGAAAGCATAAAAAACTTATAAATACGAGGTTTGGGAACTTTTGCATTGAAAACAAAAAAGTTTTTTCTCACTAACTAAGTTTATCGACCGATCGTTCCTATGGGGGCAGCTTATGTGTTATAGTCATCCGATCCTGTGGTTTCTGACAAATGTGCAGCGTATTTGTACCAAAAGACTTCGTGTAAAGTTTTGGTCAGATAGCTTAGCTTTAAAACTGAAGGAGGAGATATCATAGAAACTGTCGGACAGACGGACATGGCGGACATGGCGGACTTGACGGACTCAGCGCGTCATGCTGATCAAGAATATATATTACTTTATGTGGTCAGAGATGCTTCCATCTATGCGTTACAAACATTTTAATATACACAATAATAACAATTATATTTATTTAACTTTGCTATTTTTTCTATTAAAATCAATTAATATGCACTTTGATTTTACTAAAAACTTATTTAATCACCAAATTTTACTTTGCGCCTTTTATATGAACTATCCAGGGAATTCGAAATTTAGAATTACAAGTGGTCTCATGTTTTTAGGCAGATGATAGATTCAATTTAAAACTAGTAGTATCTTAGACGCTTTGACATCAGCAAGTGCAATGGCGCTGCCGTTGTTCACACCAAGGGCCCCGAGTTCGAATCCCCGCAGAATAAGTAACAATTTTAAAATACAATCTTTCTAATATTATAAATGTGAAATTTTGTGTGTTTGTACTTGTATGTTAGTATGTTTGCCCGTTTGTTGTTTGATAACCTGGACTTGAACATAGGCTATATAACTTATATTTAAATGGTCCAAAAAACCGCTATCCGAAAAGTTGGTAAATAGATGGTAAAAAAAATCACATTTTTTATGAAGATGGGATAAATGCCAATTGAAGACGCATCTACAAGAGGTGTACACCAAAAACCGCACAATTAGACAAATTTTCATTTGAACATTTGAGTTGATAATTAAGAGGCGTATATTGAACAGTATAAAGTATTGCGAAATTTGCCAATTACCGGACAAAAAATCGCGAAATTCCCCAACTTCTCATTTGAGTTTAGATTAAAAATGACGCTAAGATTATTATGAAGATTTGATAGACGGCAGGAGTACACGCGTTAATAAAGGAGGTGTCGAACGAATGGTCAAAAAAATCGCAAAATTAAAATAATTCTCAGGTGAGTTTCAGAAGGAGGAGTAGAAAAATAGTCAACCAAATCGCGAAATTTGCCAATTTTTCATATTAATAAAGATTCTTATGAAGACGGCAGTAGTAGACGGGTAAATATGGGAAGTGTGTATATGTAGACTCAACTGTCCAAATAATCTGGAAATTTACAAAATTGCCATTTTAGCTTAGACATTTCGCGAAATTTAAAATTTTTATGGAGTTTTGGGAAAAAAACTTTTATCGAAAGGTCAAAAAAATAGCGAAATTTAAAAAAAAAAAATTTTAATTTTTTTAGACTTTAATGAAGTCGTGTAAATTGGCGGGTCAAGATCAAGCGTTTCAAAAATTCCGGATATACAGAACATTTTATGATTAGTTCAGATTATCATGAAGATTTAATAGTTGGCAATTAAAGACGGGTAAATAGGAGTTGTCAGTCATTCGGTCTAAGGAAATTTGAGCATTTGCAGTATTCCTGTATGAGTTTAGATTGACATCAAGACGGGTAAATCAAAGGGTAATCGCGAAATTTTAAAAAAAATTTTAATGAGTTTAGATTTTCATAAAGATTGAATAGATGGCAAAGTAAGTTTTTCTTCTTTGTTTTCTGTTTAAAATTCTAAAGGGGGCGTAGCAACGAACGCCTGCTAATATGTATATATGTTGTGGTCTTTTTTGGCAAACATTTGAAGGTTACAAAAACAACTCTTTAGACAGGACATATAACACGCCACAGTGCTTCAGTGCGCTTTGCAAGATAGCGCACAATGCGAGAGGTTCAAACAAAGACTCTAAAGACAAAGACACTCAGGGTGTATGGGACCCAGCATGAGGCGCAAAATGACTTCTGATTACACATCATACGCGGGAACACTGAGCATGCAAACCTGACGATGTCCTTTCATTAGTGTAAATAAAATACATTTTGTAAGAATTTAAAATTAAGTTAAAATCATCATTAATCATGTTTTAATATTAAAATGGCACTTTGTAGAACTGAATTTGTATTTATACTTCAAACTTGATAAGATAAAATATAAACTTGATAAAAGCTAGTATCAAAATGATACCACAAGTTTGACAATCGAAATATTAAATTGATAAGACCTAGTATCAAATTGATACTACATGATTATTACAAAAAAGTGTCAACCTGATGCATCTAAGTATCAATTTGTTATCCACGAAATATCATTTTAATACTTTCGAAAATATCAACTTGATTCTTGAAGTATTAAAGAGAATTTGAAACTCAATAGTTTCGAATTGATGACTAAATAGTGTCATTTTGATGATTCCTTTTTTTTGGGCGTATTGAGCTTTAATGGAAATTTTGTATCATCATCCATTGTATACTTATGGGCTGTCAAACACATATATTCAAAATGGTATAACAAATAATCGTAGAACTATTTGGGATAGTTTACTTTAAAGTTAAGAAACTGAATCTTTGATAATATCAAAGAGAGTCAAAATAAAATAACAGAACTACAGAAAATAATAAAAATACCTTAGATTTTGAAAGAGAGATTTAAGTTTGATAAGAAAAACTAAGGTTCAAGATCTAAAATACTCTGGAAAAGCTCCGAAAAGTAAGCAAATTTACTAGATCGCATGAAAGAATCACGGTTGCAATAAGTTCTTTAATTCAAGCAAAAACCTTGAATGTGAATCTAACTTCGAGCTGAATTTTACGCAGATCGGCAACTCGGTTCTGGTATTAAAAACAAGCATTCGAGTTGATGCAACAAAATATTAGCAAAGCCACGTTCATAGATTCCCAAATTTGAGAACCTAATTCTCATTCCAAGTTGGTTTTTGGAAATCCCATTCAGCTTGCAAATAGATTTTTTCCATAAACATTTTTATTATTTTGTATCCTTTGTCAATTAAATAACAAATCGAACTAAATTCAATCACAGTCATTCCCAACTAAAGAATGGCTTTTGTTTTATTTCTTAAAACATTGAATCAAATTTGAAATTGAAATAAATGTCAATTCTAGTTGAAAATGAATAAATTTAATTAATCAATTGCCAAACCACAATGCGATTTTGTTTTAGCCCGTCAATCTCAGTTTGATAGTGCAAAAGCGAAAAATAATTGTCGCATTCAATTGACTGGATTTTTTGAATAGATTTATGTGAATGCAATCAAACTTGTTTTCTTTTTATTCGTTTTTATTCGTTTTTATAATAAATATTTTACACTATGTTCGATGCATTTTCAATTTACCGGAAAAGCTGCTCTCAACTGACGTGGGAAATGCGCATCATACAGATTTTTAATTAATCGTTCAGCATAAAAACAATTTGCAGAAAAAAAAACCCCATTTTGAAGTGATTGTTTGAGTCGTATGGCTTTATTTTATATTAATTATGCAGCTGAATGACTGCAGCTCATGAATTTAATATGCAACTTCTACAGCCGCTGCAGCAGCAGTCTTTCAACAGGTGACAGATGGCTACTTACCCACTATATCGGCCACTCTCTGCTGATAAATATGGAGTTCAATGGATTTCTGGTTACTGTTTTGGCACACGCACTAAATGTTGACTTAAGGATCGAAACCAAGCCACACACAATGCTTCCCTTCTATGGACAAACACGCACACAAAACGATGGACCTCACACGCACATGCGGGTCAGTAAACACGACAAATGGCCAACTAAAATGTTCCAATTTAAAATGTAGCCCACAATTTTCTGGCACACACAAATATTTCAATATTTAACTTCTGAGGTGGACTGTTTTTGTTTACTTTGGGTTTGTGAAGCTTCACTGTAAATTAATTAAAATTGCGCGACTCTGCGTGCTGGGCTCGGTGCCAGGCGTTAACTTCCTTAGACAATTTTCACGGATTTCTATGTCACAAACTGGCCGCAATTTCAGAGTGAAAGAGAGAGAGAGCTCTCTCTGAAGTTGGGTACGAAAATCGGCCACGCGAAGAAATCCCGAACTTAACTTTCACTTTCGACTTTAGAACTTTGTGCAGAGTTAATCCCAAATCTTACCGAATCCTACGTTTCAGTCCAATCAACCTTTTTTTTAAGGATTTTTGAGTGATTTTTTCAAAATTCGTCTAAACACACAGAGAACACAACCGTCTGGTTACGCGTTTGGATGAAGACTGCGCGCTGCGCGTCACGAAGATGACGACCAACATCGACAACCACTCGTTGATTCAACAGTTTGCACGAATCCTTAGCACACGAAGCGCCACTTACCGAACGTGTATAGCGGAGGGTGGAGGGTGGTCAACCGAACGCAATTTATATTTGCCCTAGTACCAGTCCTTGGGTTGTTGTTGCTCTTTTCGTCATGAAGTTTGAACCACGCTTCGCAACGCATCGGGTGCGTGCCGCTTAAGAGAAAACTACCCCTTATCTAAGGGATGTGTGGGAATGAAAACTGAACGAAACCAAAGAGAAAATACTGGGTAATTCATTAATTTCCCCAAATACTAAGCGGGCAGTTTAACTTTTTCAATTTGAAATTGGAATTGAAACTTTCAAAGCAAAAGCAAAATGCGTCAATAAATTTGTTTTTAGTATGAAAAAATATCTTGATTTTAAACGAAAATGAAGAAAAGTTTTGTTAATCTTGTGTGCTATCAAATCCATGACAAAAATTATATCAATATAAATTTGATACACGTTGTGTCACATTGAAACTGAAATAGTATCATTTTTTTTATCAATGTAAGCCTTGAGTGTATCAAATTGATATTCTGGGTACTCATTTGATACTTAGATTATTAATTTGATACGCAAAAGAATTAATTTTAAACAAAAACATTTTCAATGTCAATGAATGTTCGTTGCAAAATTTGAAAAGTCATGCTGTCATGTGAAACAAGCATGCCGAATTTCACAGCTGCCGATGCTTGACGTGTCACATTTAGTGTTTTGATTTTAGTGAACAAGGTACTCATTTATAAAAGCATTCTCGCACCTGCATGGAGGTACGGACTACAGGTGTACGGTATAGCAGCAAAGTCGCACCTAGATTGCATAAGGATCCTGCAGGCCAAAATCCTAAGACGCATAACCGGGGCTCAATGGTACATAAGGACGAGAATAATTGAGGAAAACCTTAAAGTCGCTAAGGTGGGCGATGTTATTAACAAGCAGGCCACAGACTACACAGAAAGACTGACTGCTCACCCAAACCACCTCGCTAGGAAACTACTGCGACCACGAAGGAAGCAAGGCCGGAAAAAGAAAAGAAGACTGAAAAGATTCCACCCTAAGGATCTTAAGCTAAAACAACGAATCTCACTAACAAAACAAAACAGTACAAATATTTTGTAAGAAAGCTCAACTCACAACCCGTAATACACAATAACACGAATATCAATATAGAAGATAACTAAAGCAGGACCAAAATGTATAAGCGTTAAATTAGGTTAAGGAGCCAGAAAAAGGTACCAAAAAACTAATGTTAATAATAAATGCTTTTTAAAAAAAAAAAAAAAAAAAAAAAGATTTTAGTCAAAACACGGTAGTGTTTAGTTAAACGTAAATGCTATGGAAGACTATTTCCCAGACGACGTGCTGAAGATAAATTAATGGATTTTAATATGGAGCACGAACTTCTTTATTTACAAGGTAAATTTAAGCAGCATAATACATTTGTATGATGTTGTTATGGTATTTATTTGAAACCATTTGAATAACAAAAATAACCCTTTAGACAGGACATGACGTGAAAAGACGCACAATGCGAGACGTTTGAAACGAAGACAGGATGCAGAAGAGGCGTTTGTCGCTTTTTTTCTTCGACCAACTTTCGCTAATCTTTTTGAAAACATATCAAATTAACAATCGCCGATTTTAAGAGAGATAAAATTAAAAACCAAAAAATTCACTAAGACTTATTTCTGACCGATCGGTCCTATGGCAGCCTTAAGATATATTTGAAAGCATATAGAATTAGTAATCAGTGAGTTTAAGGACGCTTACATTAAAAACAAAAAAAATTGCATACTAAGAACTATTTTCGACCGATTGGTTCTATGGCAACCATAAGATATAGATATAGATAAAAGATATGGTCATCCGATCCGGTCGGTTCCGATATATAAGCAGCGTGCAGTAAAAAGAAGACTCTGTGTAAAATTTCAGCTCGACTAAAACTGAGAGACTAGTTTGCGTAGAAACAGACAGACAAACGGACAGACGGACGGACAAAGCGCAATCGACTCAGCTCGTCGCCCTGATCAAGAATATATATAGTTTATGGGGTCGGAAATGAATATTTCTATGCGTTGCAAACTTCTAGGCAACATTATAATACCCTTTGCAAGGGTATAAAAATAGAGAAAAGCTTACTTCGGCTCGACCGAAGTTTCTATACCCTTGCAGTTCGTAAAACCAATATATTAGGTTGTCAAAAAAGTCTTGCGGCATTTTTATTGAATTTTCAATTGTTCATAAAATTGGTTATAATAATGCGATTTAAGTCAAATATGCGCCGTTTTGTTCGATGACGAGTTCCCAACGAGATGCCAACTTCATAATGCCCCTCTTATAGAAGCTCGCTTCCCTATTGGCAAAAAACTCGGAGAGCCAATTTTCACAGGACTCTCTTGTGGCCAACTTCCGACTACCAAGCTCGTTCGCCATGGACAGAAATAGGTGGTAATCACTTGGTGCGAGATCCGGACTATACGGTGGATGCAAAAGAACCTCCCATCCGAGCTCCCGGAGCTTCTGGCGCGTCACCAAAGATGTGTGTGGCCTGGCGTTGTCCTGATGGAAGACAATTCGGCCTCTGTTGATCAAAGATGGCCTCTTCTGCATGAGTGCTGCATTCAAGCGGTCCAGTTGTTGGCAGTACAGGTCCGAATTGAGCGTTTGGCCATAGGGGAGCAGCTCATAGTGGATGATTCCCTGCCAATCCCACCAAACACACAGAAGAACCTTCCTGGCCGTCAATCCAGGCTTGGCCACCGTCTGGGCAGCTTCACCGCTTTTCGACCACGACCGTTTGCGCTTCACGTTGTCGTAAGTGACCCACTTTTCATCGCCAGTCACCATCCGCTTCAAAAACGGGTCGATTTTGTTGCGATTCAGAAGCGATTCGCATGCATCCATACGGGCAAAATGTTTTTTTGCGTCAAGTCGTGTGGCACCCATACATCGAGCTTCTTTTTGAATCCAAGCTTCTTCAAATGGTCTATAACGGTTTGATGACTCATGCCCAGCTCTTGGCCGATGTTACGGCTGCTACTATGCCGGTCTCTTTCGATCAATTCAGCGATTTTATCGCAATTTTCGACGACAGGCCTTCCGGACCGTGGCGCATCTTCGATCACCTCTGCACCAGAACGAAAACGTTGAAACCATCGTTGTGCGGTGGAAATGGAAACTGTATCGGGTCCATAAACTGCACAAATTTTATTGGCAGCATGAGATGCATTTTTGCCTTTATCCTAGTAGTACTGTAAAATATCCCGTATTTTCTCTTTATTTTGCTCCATGTTTGCGACGCTATAACTCACGAACGACTAAAAACAACCAATAATAATTCAAACACGTGTTAGCGCGTGAAAAGAGCTTTCCAAAAAGCTCTAGCGTGAACCGATGCGACGAATACAACTAGAACTACGCGCTTGCAAAGACAAGCTTGCGGAAATACCGCAAGACTTTTTGACAACCTTATATAATATAATGGAAGGTTTTAAATTATTTTCATTCATCAATTTAATTTTATCTTTGAACAATTTTAGCCGTGTGATTTTCCAGGGTGATCCACTTCTTTGACCATTTGGCTGGCAAGTTTGTAATATGGCAGCTATACGATATATTCATTCGATTTGACCAAACTCTTCAAAATTGTGAGGAACCCGATTATATTCATAACTATAAAAGTATAAAGACTCTACCATTTCTCACAAGAAATACTTTTTCGACCGATTGTTCCTATGGCAGCTATATGCTATAGTCATCCGATTTGGATTAAACTTAGCATGCATGAATGCATTTAATATTAGTAAATATCTTGTTTGGGAGCTAGTAGCCTTAAAAATATAAAAGTTTTTCCTACTAAGACTTTTTCTCACCTATCTTTTCTATGGCAGCTGTACCATGTAGATGTCCGAATTTCGTCAAGCTTGGTGGAATTTCGAACAGGCTTAGAAAACTTATTTATACGATGTTTGGGGAAGTTTGCGTTGAAAACAAAAATGGTTTTCTCACTAAAACCCATTTTTTGACCGATCGTTCCTTTGTCAGCTATATGATATAGTCATCCGATCCGGCTGGTTCCGACAAATTAAGATAGTGTTTCAACTGAAGAAAGAGATAACAGAAACAGACGGAGGGAAAGACGGACATGGTTATATCAACTCATCTCTTCATGATGGTCAAGAATATTTATACTTTATGCGGTCGGAGTTGCTTCCTTCTATGCGCTAGAAACATCCGGATAATTTTAACATACCCTCTGCAAGGTTATAAAAATGTATACAAAATAGTGTCAACCTGATTCAAGTTAGTATCAAAAGCGCAAATATTATCTTGAGGGAAAATTTTATGGTCAATAGTTTCACATTGATGACTAAGGGCTAAGGGGATGACTCTTAGATGATCTTAGATTTTGCTCTGTTATTTGAAAGCTTATGTGACATATATAGATCTATGTGGAAGATGAGAAGCCGACCCTAAATATTGTCATTTGGATGATTACATTTTTATGAGTGTACGTAAGTTGGCAGAGCCGAATATTATTCATAGCAGTTAAGCGCTGTTGAAATCCAAAACAATTGGATTTTGTTCTCTTTGAGATCAAGCCCTCTGAAGAATTGATATCGGTAGAAGATTTTGGTCGAATGAAAATTTAATTAAATTTGATTTTAAGACACAATTGCAAAATTTTGGATATAAGATTTTGGTATATAGAATTGGCCCAAGCTTACCTAAACTAATATTAATGGTATACTTTCAAATTCCAAATATATTACTGACGCTTTGAAGCTTTTACAGCTTTTAACCGTTATCCATTCAAACGCTGCTTTAATGTAATTTCTTTCTATTCGTTGAGTTTCGGCTTGTGACATAGTGACATAAGGGAAATTTTCTCTTAACATTTTTGCAAGCTTGATATCTATTTGCGTGAGGCCACTAGATCATAATTCTGTTAAAATATGCTAAAAATATTTTATTTTAAAGTAAAAGTGCGTTCAATTGTTTTTATACAGGGCCTCCAGGGACGCCAAAATGGCGTCAATAGAGACAATCCCCTGAGGCGTGGTGGTCATCAAGACCTCCGCGGCGCGCATCATAAATGTAGTAGCTCACATTGCTATTTATATTTCTGGTATGCATTTTTAAAGTACATCAACCAAAAGTAATATTGCGATTTTGTTATACTATTATATTTATTCCGAGGTTAGAAGCATGGTCAACATGTTCAATAGCGGTGCTACCGATGCACTGTGGTTTCGGAGCGCCAGTCTTTATCTCTCGTATTCATCTCCCGTAACGGCCCACTAACATATAATTGAACGTCATCAACATACTTCACAATCTAACAGTTTGTAAGGAAAGTCATTTATTTAAATGCACCCAAAAAAATTTGTATCAATATCAATTTGATACGCGTTGTATCAAATTAAAACTGTAACTAGTTTAATTTTTTTTGTATCAAAGGAGATGTAATATTTTGGGTATTTTGGGTACTTAGAATATTAATTTAAAACTTATAATTTTGAATGACAACGAATTTTAGTCCGAAAATTTGAAAAGTCTCAAGGCTCTGTAACGCCCATTTAAAATTAAAATAAAATTTTTTGATTGTCACGATTATTAATTATACAACAAATACTAGCTTTGGGAATGCTGAGACATTCTTAGCGTATTCACCACCCCTCGTAAAAGCGTAAATCAAAAAGCGTAAACTCCAAAAGTTTACGACACAACAACAAATAACATAGGAAAAAAATTAACAACTTTTTGTTGCCCTGGGGTGTGTTTATAAAATCGCTCGTAAAAGTGTAAAAGTGGGAAAACTTGAAGTGTTCAAAGTATCGGCTAAAAATACTTAGGGCCGTTTTCTCATGTTCATGTTTTTGATCAAATCGAAATCCATCTAGATTTTGCATCTAGATGGTTTTTGTGCAATTGGTTGTCTCATGTAGGTTGATTATAAATTCGGGCATTTACGACACGGTCACACCGGGAGGGCTGGAATGGTCAAATACTAGGTTGGCAGCACCTCTGCACTCGGCTGAATTTTATTGCGCGCCAATTTTAAAAATTAAAGCAAGAATTTTACAGAGGAGGAGAAGGTTTTTCTTTTGGATCGACTTGTTACTATGATGGAAGATTAAGCAGTAGGTCGAAAGCCATGTTCACACAGGCAAATAATTTGGACAAATTTTCATAAAAATTGGGCTAAATATGCCAAATTGTGGAACTTTCCGGCCATATTTGATCAAATTATTTGCGTATGGAACCACAGTTTAAGTTTTTAATCCTGTAAAATATTTAATCATGGCTTTTTAATCAAAATTTAGCCAAATTAATTGGATGTGTAAACTTAGCTTAAGCAATGAACTAGGGGAATTAGAATGTGCATCTGTAATTTCAGCAATGTCTGCAGGTGTTCTTATATATTAAAGGCACATCCAATATTTTCCATTTTTGGTTTACTTAATAACAATTCAGACTGTTTTTAGCAGCAGTTGTTTTTGTTTTCAAATATTTTCCAGTGTGACCATATGCGCGAATACACAAAAATACAAAATTTGCATAAGAATGTACATGGATTTGAAATCAATGAGGTTGAAGTAGATTGCTACGAAATTCATCTAGATGGTTAGCATTGAACATGAGCAAAGCAAATGCAGCAAATCCACCTAGATTTGCAAAAACACCAACATGAGAAAACGGCCCTTAGTATCGTACTTATCTGATATAGAAATGTAGATACATGTGTTTTTGTGTAGCCGTTGGCTAAGTAGGATAGGATTGTCGCCTTGTATTTTTTGATATTCCGGCTCGAATCCCGGTTAAGGATTCTCTTATTTTAATAAAAAAGCCCAAAACTATGGCCGATGTCAGAAAAGATGTCAATCACAAACGATAATAAGAGGAAATACACGTCTTACCGTCTATGAGTTATGCATGCAATGCTCTACGCCACTGTCGCGTCTGAAATTACTTGAAAATAGTAAGTATTGAATCTCAATTCACAGACTGTTAAAATCAGCTGATTTACGCCAGAAATAACGAGAGTAAACAGAAGGGGCGCTCAATAGCTGCGTCGTGTATATTTACACAATCACGCTTTTACGCGGGCTGGTGAATACCCTACCTATATTTTGAAATTTCCTGTTTTGAGGTCCGACCCAACGTACACATAAGAACACATTCTTCTTGAATTTCACATATAATCAACAAGTTAGAATTTCAATGAATTACACACAACTTAGGTAATTGGCAAGAATATTCTTGACCGCTTGCATACACACACATCCATACAAACAAACACATACACCGCCGCAGCGATTACAAACTTTACACAATACACTTTACACTCACCTGCCAAACTCCACTATATGGTTCAAGTTGTTGCTTTCGCACCATTGCCTTGATTTTTCATCGGCCATTTCACTTTTTTGTCAATTTTTTTTAGTATTTTTCACTTTTCACTTCGCACTTCAACTGTTTCTAGCAAGCTTCACACAAAGAATACTGGCAAGCCGAAAAGCGGTCAATGCTGCATGCAAAAAGGAGATCGAACAACGATCAGAGAAGCAAAGAGAGCGAATTCGCCTTTGCTCACAGGACTTTCGCTCTCTCACTCTCTCAATTGGTTGTTAAGTACGATCCGTACATAAAACAATCCTTTTCGGAATGATAAATGCCCAATCGTACTTAAAAATTTAATCCTATTGTCGGGATCAAATCACACATTTTAGGCTTAAAAATTCCCGGCCAGCTCCGACAAATGTGCAGCGTATTTGTACCAAAAGACTTCCTGCAAAGTTTGGGTAATATAGCTTTAAAACTGAAGGAGGAGATAGCATAGAAACAGGCGGACAGACGGACGGAGAGACGCACGAACAGACGGACATGGCTAAATCAACTTAGCTCGTCATGCTGATCAAAAATATATATACCTTATGTGGTCGGAGATGCTTCCTTCTATGCGTTACCAACATCTGGACAATTTGAATATATATATGAAGGTACTTAAAAGATGCCAAAAATGTTCATTAACCATGCACAAAATGTTCTTGAAGCAAGCCCAAATCGATCATGAGTAAGAACAAAATGTTCATGGCATAGTGTGAACAAATGTTCATGAATGTGTTATGACCCAAATTGCTTTGGGCCCTGCGGTGCGCTTCAGTGGACAGCGCCGGCTAGCTCAGCACTCAGGGAGGGGGTACTCCAACCCAGTCCTCACGCACACACACAACAACAAAACAAACATACGATCCACACCTCACATACACTGGTCACACTTTTGAGAACACTTACTCTGCCTCGTATTCAAATTCAAAATTGAATTTAAAAATCAGATGGACGCTACCTTTGCAGAGGCTACTGCCATGACTCCTGACACCGCGATCACGAGTCTGATGCACAACTCCCTTCTTGGGTGAGGTTTAGCTGGTATACCACTGCCACCCCCACCCATCCTAGCAGCCGGTTGGCGTTCATCATTAGGCAGCCCCTATAGCCGACGGCCATATGTTCTACTTCAGCCCAGTCGGCTCATTCCTCCCCTCCCCCAAACAATTAGCTCACACCAAATCCATCAGGACATATTCCATGACATAAAACATTTACTTCTTAAAACTGATGCATTAAACATTTCCTTTAACTCGCTTGCGAGACATACACCACAGGGCAAATAATTAGAAGCATTTGGTATGCAAAACTATGTGCGGGTCAAAAAAAAACATAGAAATCGGATCCTACCTATGAGCTCATATTTAGAAACAGCGACGAACACATTCTAACTTTTAATCTCCTTTTACAGCCACAACTATATTGGTGTAGGACCCGCAGGCGTGAAAAACATATCACAAACAAGAAAGAAAGTCGGTCAAGCCCGACTATAACATACTCTGCACCCTTAATGTCGCAGCTCGCATTTGGTCACGAGTCAAACGGCCAGTTAACACACAACGCAGTGCGCTCTCTAAGAGAGACTCTCTCTCTCTCTCACTAAGATTGCTTCTGCTGAACGCAATGCTTAGGTTATGGGTGGGGTGGGTGGGGGGTGTTAGCTGACCGTTTTTTGCTCATAACTTGAGTATCGTTCATCCGATCTTTATGATTCCTTCAGCAAGTCGATAAATAATTTTGAGTACTAGATATCTCTAGAAAGTACGAACCATCTATCATCAAAACTGTAGGAGATATGACGTTTTTTCCAAATTGTGGGGGCGGGAGGGGGCGTGGCAAAAATTGAAAATAAACTTCATCTGCCTGCAAGTATAAGAAATATATGTTCCATACATGTCAAACCTCTATCTCTTACCATCTCTGAGATCTCTTCGTTCATATGGACGGACAGACAGACGGACATGGCTATATCGACTCGGCTGTTGATGAATATATATACTTTATAGGGTCGGAAATGATTCCTTCTCCCTGTTACATACTTTTGCACAAACTTAATGTACTCTATGTACCTTCGGTACAGAGTATAACGAGGCAAAAAAAAAAAATGGAAATTCAACCAAGTATTAAGTTTAATAATTTTTCATGGCTTTAGGTTTAGAAATTCGAGCGAATAAAATTATTAATTGTATGGCATTAAAATGAATGCACAAAAAAAAATCAATGGAAATAAATAAATAAGTAAATAAATTTGATATTAAATAAATAAATAAAATAAAATAAAAGAATAAATACACTTATACCTAAGGACAGACTAACAGAATAAAAAGAATATAAAAAACAAGAAAGAAAGTCGGTCAAGCCCGACTATAACATACTCTGTACCCTTAACGTCTCAGCTCGCATTTGCTCACGAGTTATACGCGCTCATCTCTAAGTTTCACTCTCTCTCTCTCTCTCACTAAGATTGACGTTCAATAGAATGCTGCGGTGGTGGGTGGGATGGTGCTGGGTGTTTACTGGCCGTTTTTTGCTCATAACTTGAGTATCGTTCATCCGATCTTTATCATTCCTTCATCAAATCGATAAATAATTTTGTTTACAAGGTATCTCTAGAAGGTACGAACGATCTATCTTCAAAACTGTAGGAGATATGACGTTTTTTCCAAATTGCGGGGGCGTGGCAAAAATTGAAAATAAACTTGATCTGCCTGCAAGTATAAGAAATATATGCCCTATACATGTCAAACCTCTATCTCTTACCATCTCTGAGATCTCTTCGTTCATACGGACGGACGGACGGACGGACGGACGGACGGACGGACATGGCTATATCGACTCGGCTGTTGATGCTGATCAAGAATATATATACTTTATAGGGTCGGAAATGATTCCTTCTCCCTGTTACATACTTTTGCACAAACTTAATATACTCTATGTACCTTCGGTACAGAGTATAATTAATATACTCTATGTACCTTCGGTACAGAGTATAAAAAGAGTATGGCGGGACGAAAAAAAATGGCTGAAGCCTTTCTGGCTCCCGTTGCCGCCCCTTGGTGGGCGTGTCGGCCCGTCTCGGCCCTCAAATTTGCAAGCGATCGAGTCACTTGACTCTGGAGCATATATCCACAGGCAGGCGCGTTGGCCAGTGGCCAATATATGCGGGTAGGATTTGGGGCTCCTGCTTTGGTCGCAGTCTCAGTGGGGATTCGGGCTCTTATGAGTGCCGGACTTCTTTCCTCCCCAGTCTACCGGATAAGAGGCGCCGGTTCACAGCCCCTAGGATCGATCGACTACTTCCGCCTTTGCTGGTATGGTCGGGCCTAAGAAGACACTGGTTATTCGTCTGACCAGGCCCATTTAACCTCTCACTCACCCCACTATTATGCCCAATCCTGGAACTGGAAGTTCTCTGTAATTATCCTTTGACTATCCGCAGGACAATTTTAGAAATTTGAATTAAACACACCGGATTTACTTTATCTTATTTGGCTTGCGAAAATAAGTCACATAAAAAATCAGATCAGACAGAAAAGGAAAAACCACTAGCACATGCGACTGCGCGCAACCGTCGGCCAACTCTTTCTCATTTGAAAAGTTGAGCGGCCTCTTGCGATTTATTGGTCCATCCTCATTTTCGCAGGCGTGCCCTTCATATGACCGTTGAGATCCACCACCCCCCTGATCATATAATACTTCTATTTTTCTCCCGTTCTCAACACAGAAATTTCCCCTTAAGCGGCTCTACCTACTCCTCGATACCCGCTCTAGTGCGATAAAAAATATCGATAGCCCGGGCCATAACAAATGTAGAAGAAGCGAGCTAAGCAGACTATCGTCACCAAAATGATATGATTTTGTTACATTTAGAACGGATTTTTTTTCTGTGAACCCTTTATAAGAGTTTAAAAGCATTAAAAAACGAGAGCGTAGTTAAAATTGGCTCTAACCGATTTCGATATATCCGTTACTCATGGGAAAAATGTGTAATAGCCTTCCTGTGTTCATGAGGGGGAAAGTATAAAAGTATGTAAAATTTTTTTAACTCGGCTGTTTATTCTCCGATCTTTATAAAAATTTCAGAGAATATAGATATTGCAAATATAAACGTAAGTTTTACATCGATATCTTAAAAATTGTGCGAGTTATTCAACATTTTTTCAGCAAATCGGAGGTTCCGAAAAATTTTGTGGGTTTGCAGCCCTGATTGTAAAGTAGGTTTTTAGCAGCACAATTCTGGTAGGTATAGCGCCTTCATTCTCAACCGATTTAGCTCTGCAGCTTTTAGCCCATAATCGTCATTCTTTTCTTCTTGCAAAGTAATTATTCTCTTTAGCTCCGACATTTTGCACTGTTTTATATTAAAACTATTTTTTTCGCCTTGCTATTTAATTGTAACGCATTAACCGTTACAAACAATAATATTTATTATTTTAAACAAGCAAATGTGACAAAATGAGTGAAGTAGCAGAGTTAAGTAAATTCTGTTTTAAATCAAATGAATGAACATACAAGTTTTCTAATTCCTTTGAGTTTGTACAAAATCAATTCAATTCTTTTTTTTCGTAAGTGAATTAAATCAAAATCAATTCAATTCTGATTTCGGAAATATTTAATTAATTCAAAATACGTCAATTCGATGACGGAATGATTCTCAGGAATGATTCAAAATTGAATGAGACAGACATGGCCATATCGACTTGGCTGTTGATGCTGATCAAAAATATTTATACTTTATCTGGTCGGAAATGATTCCTTCTGCCTGTTACATAGATTTGCACGACTTTAGTATACCCTTTTTAATCCACGAGTAACACATATAACAAAACATTAAAAAAAATAAAAACTATGCTCCCACGGGGAGCTTCTTCTCCACTCGACCACGGTCCTTGGTGCTCGTCGGGGTGGCAAACTGCCAACTGCTTACAGCGGGTAAATAGGAGGTGTAGACTAAAAGGTACAAAAAATCTAGAAATTTTATAATGAGTTTTGAGTATTATGAAGACGGGTAAATAATCTAAGGGTGGATCGAATGTTATAAAAAATTTCGAAATATAATCAATTTTCGTATTAGTTTAGATTATTATGAACACGGGTGAATAGATAGATTGTGAAGATCAAAAGGTCTTCAAAATCGTGAAATTTGTTAAATTTTTAATTGAGTAGAGATTATCATAAAGATTTGATAGTTGGCAGTTGTAATGTAAGTTTTTTCGTTCAGAGCGCGTATCAACTCGCGCCTGGACAGCTAGTAAAAATTTGAATGTAAATAATATAATACCAACTATTTTAAAGATCGATTGTATGGAGAGGCAGTTGGCAATCATGCATTCTTTAGCGAAAAGTCTACCGAAGATTCGTTCGGGAGAATGATGAAAAAGTACTGTATAGGTAACCAGCTCTTTTTGGTGTGCAATGCATAAGTTGTTTACAGTCGGACCTAGAGCCAGCTAAACTCACTTATATAAAATATATATATATATAAAAAATCATGAAATATTAGTCGTTAGGATCCCTGCTCTTAAGCGGAACTTCTTAATAGTATCCTATAACTGTAGAGTAGAAGGGATACATGAAAATAACTAATTATGTTATATTTCTTGTTAAAATTTTAAGAAATACGAGACTGTTAATTGATTTAACTCATCCTATTATAAGTGCATTTCGTGCATGTTTTAAGAAGGTTTGTACTCATTTTGAAAGAAAACCTACTTTTTTATGGCTAGTACTTAAATCGATTTAGGTTGAACTTTTGTTAACTACGACTTTTTCCTCTCCGTATAGTGAAAACTCTAATTGTGCGTTGCTAACTTCCCTGGCAAGGTAACTATGCATTCTCTCCAAACATCTTGTCATCCGCATTCCAATCAACATGAACATAATGCTTCTGGTCTGGTTCCAGTTTCAGGCTTTTCAGGCTGTTTCACGCTTCAAGGCCGTTGCCGAATAACATAAAAAAACCGCCTCCATTGTTTTGCTTTCGCTTCTACCTACTTACATATTTCTTCAAGCCACTTTACTGTTATTTTTGTTTGGCCAGCCTGTGCCATCTGCAAAATTAAGTTTACCGCCGCCCATTCTAAGGCTGGCCAGTGTCCAAGCCAATGCCCCAAACTATTTGCCAGGCGCCCAGCTCTCATAATGAATATTTATGAAGATTTAAAAAACATTTTCCTCGCGTCTGTTGTTTTATGATTTGCAAGTGTGCCTTTTTCCCGCTGCCGTCAACTCAATGGCGTGCAAAGTTTCTCTGTATTTTGCACTTGAACGACAGACGACGCCACGACACGATGAACGTGAAGTGGACAATGGACCCAAGCGGAGATCCACCCTCGGCTGCTGCTGCCGCTGCCGCTGCTGTTGTTTTCATTTTGTAAATGATTTCATTATGTGCTCGAAATGCTTCCAGGGCTGGGGCTGGGCGCTGGGCACTGGTGGGTGGGTTGCGGTTCGTATACTTGATATTGCTCGTTCTGTCCATTTCCCCTGGCTGTGCAAATTTATTGATAATTTAATTTGACATTTGCGGTCTCTGATTGTCATGATTGTTTTCATTTTAATCTGGCTGCGGCTGCTGCTGCTGCTGTTTGTTGTTTTTCATTGTGTACTCGTATTTGTCTTACATCGAACATTTTGAGATTTGCATTTACTTTTTATGATTCTGTTGTTTTCGCCTTCATTATTTTGGGGCGTTTTCGAAATAATTTGCATGTTTTATGTAGCTGATAACTCGGCATATACATGCAAATATAGTATATATAGTTTAACAGATATTCTAAATATATAATGGAGCCTCCACCGTATCAACATCATCATCATTCCCCATCCCCACCCCACCTTCTCGCTTTATGTATTGTGACTTTTCTTTGTACTGTGTTGCAAAATTTGCATGGGAAAACAATGAATGCCTTGGACCAGGCCAATCCTCTTGTCCTCTCAAAATTGCTAAAGTACCTACAAAATGTAATGTCCTTAATGACTTTGCCAAAGAAATTTTAATTAAACTATTTCCGGTGCTGAATTCGAGGGCGTGGCTAAGCAGCTTCAAATGTGCACAAATATTGAAATATTTATGGCCACAACACACACACACACACACAGAGAAAAACACACGAGCACCTGCTCCTGGCCCCGTAATGCAATTTTAATTTCTTCGAGGCACAGCAGGGCAGAGAGAACTCCACCTGCTTCATCCTTGTCGCGCTACATTTCCGCCAGCTATGCCATCATTTCCGCTGCTCATTTTTTGACTGACTGCTGACAAATTTTCACATGGATTTGGCTGGTTGCTTTATATATTTGTCTATTTGTTTGTTCATTTGATTGTGCAAATTTTGAAACATTTCGATTGTGTCGTCTGCCTTTGTAGTTGGCCGCCTGCTTGCTCCCTCAATCAGAGTCAGCGGAAATGTTGCATTCCTTGCTGTCTTTAAGCCTGGAAGGGCACAAAAAGTTTAAGAAACTGGCAAATTATTGTTTTTATCTCAACATTATGATTGATTATTCTATATCTTTTAGCTCTTAAGATACACATTTTCCGAAAGCGGAATTCATGAGGGTCAGCCAATTATCCAGTGTGACGGATCTACAGCAAAATAACACCAAATGCCAAGCGGTCACACTGCATTATTAGCTGTGTCTTGCTTGCACTAGAAATTGGTTAATCGTTCTTTTGATTATTCATATATTTGAATCATACAGAAGCATCAGCAGAAGTCAAGGGCAATGCAAACTCTTCCCGTTGATTTCAAATTACGACAACAGATGATATTTTGTCAAAATTTTGCTGCTGACATTCTGCTAATCGTCGGAATAATTACTTTTTTTGTAATATTAGCTTCTCAGATTGACTGTTACACTATCTAAGCAAATTATCTGGTGCTAGAAATTCATTTTCAAAGTATTGTCCAGTATTGTCGGATACCATTATGGATAAAACGATGCGACTTTTGTTGCGATCCCCGAATCGACACAATTTTGGAGTTCCTCAAAAGAGCGAAAGTGCTGATCCTCAAGGGCATGCCTCATCTATGAAAACAAATAATAGTCGGAACGCTGGAAAAAATCATCCTAAAATCTAGATTGAAAATCTCTTTTTGAAGAATAAAAACAAGAAAGAAAGTCGGTCAAGCCCGACTATAACATACTCTGTACCCTTAACGTCGCAGCTCGCAGTTGCTCACGAGTTATACGCGCTCATCTCTAAGTTTCACTCACTCTCTCTCTCTCTCTCTCTCTCTCTCTCTCTCTCTCTCTCTCTCTCTCTCTCACTAAGATTGCCGTTCAATGGAATGCTGTGGTGATGGGTGGGTGGGTGGTGGGTGTTTACTGGCCGTTTTTTGCTCATAACTTGAGTATCGTTCATCCGATCTTTATCATTCCTTCAGCAAATCGATACATAATTTAATTTACACGCTATCGAAGAGATCTCAGAGATGTTAAGAGATAGAGGTTTGACATATTATATATGGGACATATATTTCTTATACTTGCAGGCAGATCAATTTTATTTTCACGCTCCCTCCGCAATTTGGTAAAAACGTCATATCTCCCACAGTTTTGATGATAGTAATCAAATTTATTTATCGATTTGCTGAAGGAATGATAAAGATCGGATGAACGATACACAAGTTAAAAGCAAAACAAACTCAATCTTTGTTTGGGAAAGAGAGAGAGAGAGGAAGAGAAACTTAGAGATGAGCGTATAATAAAAATATTGCACGATAACCACGTGACTCCTTGGACGTATTATAATATTATAGTCGGGAGCAAATGAACTGGTACAGAGTATGTTATTGTCGGGCTTGACCGACTTTCTCACTTCTCACATTTTATGCAAGTTTGGTGACATGAACTTACTGTGAAGATTGTTAGACGTCTATAAGGAACAAACATACTTTCACTTTTATATACATATATGACTAGATATTTTCTTTTTGTATTAACATTTTTTCTTTTCCCATTTAATGACATGAAGTCTTATGAACGGATAATGAGAACAAAGCTATGAAATTATGGTCATGTTTATAGAACGTCTTATATTTCTCTGTGTATTAAATATAATTCTTAGCATCACTATTAAATTTGGTAAGGAATTTTTTTAATGTGAAACATCTTTAATTTCGGTTCGGAAGATTTTAGTAGGAGTAAATTTTGCTTTCAGCGTCACGCTAGGCGTGTGCTTGTGGAAGTCGAGTGCCCCGGCACTCAAACACAACAACAACGGGAGAGAGTGTAAGCCCGCACTAGCTAGTGAGAAAATTACCGTTTGTCCTCTCAGTGTAAGAAAGCATCTAGTTATAGTTGTTGTTGGTACTACTTACAATCTCCGCCCACGAAAAAGGGGGATCAGTGACTTGACAGTGACTTGACAGTGACTTGACAGTGACTTGACAGTGACTTGACAGTGACTCCATTGTTTTCATTTATCTATGGGGCAGCACAATAAACAAAACTTACAGCAAAAAAGAAAGAACACAGCAAATGATCCCGATTCGATTGTATTTCTGCAGTCTTAGGACTGTTGATTCCCTTCCTTTTTCGAATAATGACATCTGCAAAGTTCTGGTTTTCTGCGCGTTCAATGATATACTAAGGCCCTTTCCTTGCAGATATTTTTGGTTCGCGTTATGATACGTCAGGCGTAGTTTTAAAAACAAAAAGAGTGAACGATAAATTCAAGTTTACGAACGAAATTTACAGTGATTGCCTAAATATTAATGTAAACAAGAAAGAAAGTCGGTCAAGCCCGACTATAACATACTCTGTACCCTTACACTCGCATTTGCTCAGGAGTCAAACGGCCAGTTAACACCCCGCGCACAACGCGGTGCGCTCTCTAAGTTTCTCTCTTTCTCTCTCGCACTAAGATTACCTGTGTTGAACGGTTAGGGTATGTTGGTGTGGTTGTTGATGGGGGGGTGGGTGGTGTTAACTGGCCGTTTTTTGCCCATAACTTGAGTATGGTTCATCCGATCTTTATCATTCCTTCAGCAAATCGATAAATAATTTTGTTTACAAGGTATCTCTAGAAGGAACGAACGATCTATCTCCAAAACTGTAGGAAATATGAAGTTTTTTCCAAATTGCGGGGGCGGGAGGGGGCGTGGCAAAAAAAAAAAAAAAAAACTTGATCTGCCTGCAAGTATAAGAAATATATGTCCCATACATGTCAAACCTCTATCTCTTACCATCTCTGAGATCTCTTCGTTCATACGGACGGACGGACGGACGGACGGACGGACGGACGGACGGACGGACGGACGGACGGACGGACGGACGGACAGACGGACATGGCTATATCGACTCGGCTGTTGATGCTGATCAAGAATATATATACTTTATAGGGTCGGAAACGATTCCTTCTCCCTGTTACATACTTTTGCACAAACTTAATATACTCTATGTACCTTCGGTACAGAGTATAAAAATATTACACAGAAATATTTGTTGAAGAAGTATCGTCAAAAATTATTCTTTAGAATTTGTTGATGAAATTTTACACTTTTTCATCCAGTTCCATCTGGGTCGAGTTCCGTTTTGAATCGGGGATAATAGCTATCTTTATTTTATACATAGCTTAAATACTTTCTTAGACATTCGTTTGAACCACTTTTAAACCAGTTCAAATTGGTTCTGAACCTAATCTAACCACAAAATATCAAGCTCATAGCTTAGTCATTTTAGGGATATGTTTGGTTTCGAAATTTCGATATATATTTTTTTGAAATTAATTGGGTGTGTTCCAGAAATCTCTAGAGCAGGCATGCCCAAAAGCAGCATACGGCAGAGCACTCACCAATGCTCACAAAGAAAAGCACCTGCATAAGGGAACAAACAATTGAAATTGGGTGAGGCAACAACAAATTCACATGAAATTGTTGTTGGTCAGTTTGCTTGCGCGCGCAAACACCAATCAAAGAAGAGAACAAAACCGGTTTTTGTTCTACGCGACGCATACACACGAAATCGTTTGCATGTGTGTCGTTTTGTATTCCTCGCGCCCTGCATGTATACGATCATTGATTTCCTATCTTCGGTGCAATTACAAAAACAAAACGTACCCAAAGAGCATACGGCTGGTCATCGCTGCTCTAAAGATTTTCGTACAAACGATTTGACTTGAAACTAAACTAGACAGATTTTATAAGTGAAATGATAAGAATAAGGTCGGCTACTAGATCATAGGTCGGTAAAACCGTACGTATTAAATCTACTTGGCCTTGGGCAATCGGTTTCAAATCGCTCAACTTCTCTCATTTAATCAAGTAGCCGGGCATATTTGTGGCGCTTCATATATGTATAAAAGCAAGCAGTTTTAATTCGAAAAGCAAGCGTTTATACCAAATTCTTAAGAGATTTCTGGAACACACCCCTATATATCATATCGGAATATTCTACCTCGGCAATAAATCGAATTTCGACAGCAGAAGCCGAATGACCGAAGGAATGGGACGCCATTTTTCAGAGATCGCGTAAAAGCTAGTGATGTCTTAATAGTTAAATCTAAATTCTTAAACCAATTATGGCTATTTTTTTGAAAATATCGATTCATACAATCAAATATGCATATTTGAAAATATCGATAATTTCGATAATATCGAATGATATCAATATGATCCATTTTCGATGAAAAAGACCTAGAATATTTGGATTACTTGCTAATTGTATTAAAAAAATGTTCTAACCATATTAAGCTGTTGCTCACTCATGGCTCGAATCATGGTCACTTCTTGCACGCCCCCAAGATTTAACTGGCATCTTTGCCAGCTGTCTTTAAGAGCTTTATGTATAGAGCTCAGTTTTTGGGGGTTTTGCCGCAAGCTACATAAATTGTGGTTAGGTGCCTGAAGTTTGCCAGCAATTGCCGCAAAACTTTGCATCAATATGCAGCCTCCGTTCCGATCCGCCCGCAGCATGTATAGTTGGGGAAATGCAGCCATAAGGAAATTTCATTATTACCGCGCTTACACGCTAATGAAGCATGTAAAATGTCAATGTAGTTGTATGTAACACTTCTGTGTGTTAGTGTGTGTGTGTGTGGGTATGTGGCCCAGGTGTGAGTGGGAGTGTGAGCGTTGCTAGTTTTATTGCAAATGTGTGTAATGAATGTAAATTAGTAAAAAGTTTTCATGTAGAGCGAGCTGAGGTGTGCATGGGAAACGGAAGCGTAGCACAACTAACCTAAGGCAACCAAGGATCTCTGTCTAAGTGTGTGTGCGAGTGTTATGAATGGCATTCGAATTAGAATGTGCGTGTGCGTGTGAGTGGGTGGGTTAATAATTATGAGCACTTTGAATACATTCAAAAATATAAAAGCAATGACCGTCTAAGCCAATTAGTGAAATATGCAAATGAGTTCAGGCATCAGACATTCTTATAAACGTTAATTGGCCCCTTAACTAATCACATTCAAATGGCACAAACACCATTTTGCACTCTGAAAAGTTGAAAGTTTAATTCTTGGAGAAACAACAGCTGCAACTTATTAGATGCGTCCTGCTTTATGCAAAACCAAAGGCAACATTGGTCCTGGTCCGTTGTCCAGGACAGCACACTCCGGCACCCCCCTCGACCGCCACGGTCCATTTAAAATAAGCAAAGCAAACTAACAAAATTCGTTTATCAACGCCATGCTGTCTGGCAGAGGGCTCAAGGAAAGTTCAAGCAAGGTGCAAAATAATTTGTTGCAATCAGCTTAGCAAGAGGCAGGCTGGCAGGACCTCACCTCGGCATGGGGTTGGCAAGTTTTCAATTTAAGTTGAATTATTATGACCTTAATTAACACGTCGTTTCATCATCCAATGCAGTGCTGGTACATCTTATGCTTTTGTTGTACATTTTCGGCATGGATCCCCAACCTGAGCACCCTGAGCTGCTTATTCGATTTTCTGCAGACATGCATTTTCGCCTGGGGTTGAGTCGGTGGTGACCCTAATCCCTGCGCCAAGTAACTGTTGCTGTTGAGCCTGCGCCTGGAGTGGTAAGGAAGGGGGGAGGGTTTACTAATTTTGGTTTTAATTAAATTCAAACTATGTTTGACGCTGCTGGCACTGACGGCCACCTCAATGATGATAACACACTTTCAAGCACCGGAATGCAAATTGAAAAGGACCAAACTGAAGTTAAGGCTGTCTTCAAATCAGTCAGTCAGGCAGCCGGCCAGCCATCCCTGCGCTTGCCATTTGTCATATGATTTCTTTTTAATTTCCCACAGGTATTTAGGGGGAAAAAATTTAATAATATCAAATATGAGGCAAGTAATTCCATGTGTATTTATAAGCAAACACTAGCAATGGGAACAACTCTAACCATGCTGAGCCCTCCACCACAACTTTACCATGCAGTGTGTCTGGACTAGAAACGGCCGCGTGTCGGCACGAATGCGCATGGTTAAAAATTTGTTAATCACGACACGATTTTTCGAATTCTTAACAGAAAACGCACAAAAACCAGAAGAAATTACACGCTGTTCCAGGAAATCGAAACCGACTAATACCCTTGTTCCACTGGTGAACATTCAATCACATTCTCGAAAAGGGAATTTTCCTGACCGTATGGTCACACTAACGTAAACAAAGAACAACTGGTTGAATTGCTGTGTCTGCGTAAGTCAAAGTTCGCTGTCCACATATCAAGCCGCATGCTCTCCTGGTAGTCCCACCTCGATATAGTTAGTTTGCGGGATTCATACATAAGAAATATGTATTACTGCATTTTAACATTTTAAAACAAAGAATGAAACACTTTCCGCTTGCCTTGGCCATGCACAGCTCATGGGCGTGGTCGGTTTTCAATAAAGGGGGTCCATACACTTCTCCCCCCTGTGCTAAACCCCCACCCACTAAGTTAGAACACTCTCCGCCCATGGCAACGCCATTGACAGAGCAGCTGTTCCTATAGGTGACGATTGGCAACTCTAGCTTTTTAGCGGAAAATAGCTATATGTCGTGACAGTAGCTAGATCATCCATGACAGTGACTTGATCATCCGTCGCGGATGATCTACTGAATAGACGTTCATCTCTTATGAAGAAGTACACAGAAAGAATGAGGTCATTTAGATCATCCAGCGGATGACCTCTAGAATGTGCCAGTGGAACAAGGGTATAAGACAGATCGACATATATCTGTGCATACACTATGAAAACAAGTAAGAGCGCTGTAGTCGAGTGGCCCTACTACAAAATACGATGTACAATTGAGACTAGCTGCATACAGTAGGCACCGTGCTCCACCCGTTCCCACAAGCTAACTTGTTTCGTGTATAACTTTGGTGTTTTTGCTTTTCTCCGTCTCTTATAAACCCCATATACATAATCTTTTTTAAATATTTAAAATGCTAATATATATTATATAAACTTCCATGTTTCACGATTTCTGGGCAAATATTAAAGGTCTCGGAATATTGTTATCTAGTATAAAGATAATCTAAGCTATATTGACAAGCTGTTGGTTGTAAGTGGCTATTATAATATGTTAATGAGTTGAAATTCGCATATAAAACAAAAGATCCGTGCACAGCTAGAATCGTACACTGGCAGGCACGGTTGAGGCTTGTGAAAAGCTGATTACTCTCTTGCCGCAAGCCTTGGCAATGGTTCGACTCTTGTCGGTATAGCCCCTGATTCACACCGACAAGAGCAGAAATGAAACACACACAACGCCAAAATGAGCATGTGTTTTTTAGCCACTGACACCAAGTTTAATACTTAAGAAATTGCATTTAAAGTCCGCAAATAAGGCCCAATGATAACAGCATAACCATGATTGTAATAATACTGAACCGCTATAAAATACCATGAATGACCAATGATGAAGAATATAGAAATCACTATAGCGAGATGGGAAAAGAAACTAACATCAGCTTGCGAATCCACTATAGCAGCGACGGGCAACGCAAAGCCCGCTTGGGCCTCGACGCCCGGCCCGTTATTCTGTTTAAAAAGCAATGCGCAATAAGATGCTCGCTTCGAGGTGCGGACACGCACAAGCTGACGTCACAACAAGTGCAATTGGCTCGCTTCGAAGTGAGTTAAAACAACCACGCGTGTCGTCGTCAGCCCGTACAAGCAGACGGCGCAGCAAGTGCAGCGTGGGCGAAAGAGACTCGCTGATAAGGGTGGTTTTTACTGATGGACTGCTCCCAAACTCAAATTGCGTACCCACCGCTGCACTTTAGCTTAACTTATCGTTATGTGTAACATTATCCTGGCGCCAGACAAAACAGAGCATACTTATTGGGGCACTTATGTTAAGGCAGACACTAATATGTAAGCTCACAAAAAAAAATACTAGATCCCCGCGGTGTACTTAGAAATACACTTGGCCCTCGCTTAACACGGACTCTTTTAGCACGAACTCGGTCTTACATGGTTACAAATTTGCTCCCATCCCCCTTTTAACACGCTAAAAACCTCGTTCTTACACGATTGCAAAATATCGACAAATATTTTTTTTTTGCTGTCAATTAACGCGTTAGTGTCTTTGTGCTTGTGTCAAACGCATGGGGTGCTTGTCGAAAATGGGGAATCCCACATTTGACCTGTCAGATGTAAGCGTGTTTTAGTAGGGGCAAAAATTTTGAGCTTTGCAGACGCGTAAATAAAAAGTCAAAGATTTTGTGGTAAGTTAAAAGATGGTACAGCTTGATTAAATCAAAAAGTGAATACATACATAATTAAAATAAATAAATTTCAGCTTTTACAATGGCAGAACGAAAGAACAGAGCTCCTTTAAAACGAAAAGTCATTTCTATAGAAACAAAAATACAAATTCTAAACCGCTTAGACAATGGGCAAACTGCCACGGAAATTGCAAGAAGCTTTGATTTAAATGAGGCAACAGTTCGCAGTATCAAAAAGAATGAAACTGAAATACGACGTGCAGGAAGCATTGGGTCATCTATATCTACAAAATTTACCAGTAGAGCACGTGCACCAATTTTGGCGAAAATGGAAAGAGCACTTAGCATTTGGATTGACGATAGCTACGAAAAAAAGATCCCTCAGGATTTCAGGATTTATGGACTGCTCGAGCAAAATGGAGAGCCCTCTTCCAGCATAGATTTCGTTGCCAGTAATGGATGGTTCGAGAAATTTAAAAAAAGGTTCTCCATTCATAGCCTCAAATTTAAGGGCGAAGCGGCATCGGCCGATGATGGAGCTGCTACCACATACCCAGAAGAAATTCAGGGGTTCATTAAAGAAGAGGAATTCCTGCCCGAGCAAGATTTCAATGCGGATGAAACTGGACTTTGCTGGAAAAAAATGCCAAATCGAACTTTTTTATCAAAGAATGAAAAAGTAGCTCCCTTTAGCTTTAAGGCCTGTTCTGAGAAGCGCGGAAAATAAATTTTTATGACGCACTCCATATAAAAAAAAACAGTGGCGGAAACTTTCCGCGGCGGAATTTCGTTTCTGTATTCTGAGACGCGCTAAATAAATAGACAATTGGCCTATCGATAGTTGACGTATCGATAGCGGTGTGGGTCGTGAGTGGATTGAATGAACAGCTGATGCCATGGCGGAAATAAAAACAGCTCATTTTTTTGACGTCAAAATCGACAATGCACGGGAAACATGAACCCAAAAGAAAACTCACCGAGAGATTCAATCGCGAGGAAACTATTAGCTAAGGGCCACAAATCAGCCCAAGAAAGTTACGAAATCCGCACTGGAGTGCCATACCACTAAAATCGTCTCCTTTGCCAACGGACGCAAGCGTCCGCACTCGGTGGATGCCAAACAATCAGGTGGTGACATCCCAACCCGGTCATCAAGTTTACCACCACCGCGGATCAGCTAAAAATGGAGTTGGATAGCGATGCGACTGCTGTGGGCAGCATTGCCAGCTCCATCGGTGTGGGCGTGGCTGTCAAACGTGAACGCTAAGAGGAGGATTTTGAATTTATGGCAAATAAAACAATAATTTTGTATGAAATCTAAAAATATATTTTTCAATCTTTAGCATTGCGTTTCACTTGAGAGCCAAAATGATGGCACAGCCCAAATCCATGATTTGCAGATACTCCGAGCCGCCGTCCTGGAGACGATAGCAGTATTCCTACAAAGAAATGCATATTCAAACAACTTTGTATCAAGCTTCAAAAGTGCTACTACCCCCATGTTATCGCATATCTGGGCATTCGTTAGGGCCGCATGAAGCACTATGTACTCCGCAAACTGCTTCAGCTGACCCACACTGTAGGCCGATGACCCAATCTCTTGTACAAACTTCTCCAAACGATTACAGTTGCCCGAACGGCAGACTTCCAAATAATTCTTCAAGTAGATCCAAGATTATGCCCGACATCTCAAACAGATCAGCCTTGTTGACGGCATGCTCGACCCCCTTAAGACGATAGCAATATGTATATCATCTCTCAATATCTGTAAAATTGACTTGTAGGCCTCCTTCTCGATCTGCACCTGCTCCAAGTGTGTCTCAAACGGGCAATAATTTGATCCTCGCCCAACGCCTTGAACCGGAATTTGATGCCGCTACCTCCATCAACATACATATCTGTGCTCCTGTTGCGCAGCTTAATTTAACTATTTTTGAAAAAAAAACACTTTCAACTTTTGTTTGTAAACAAAACAAAACAGCTGACTACAAGTGTGGCCGTTTCTGTATTTGGTCTCTTTGACTTATATATGGGCTCACTAATAATTTATGTGGATGCTAAATTTATTATGTGTAATTTAGCGAGCTAAATTTTCCGCGCTTCTCAGAACAGGCCTTTAAGGTACAAAAAGATCGTTTCGCCGACATGTCATTTGATGATGTGCAAGAGTTGTTTGAAGATGAAGGAATTAATGACGAATCATTGCTTGCGATTGCTGTGAATGATGCAAACAATTCGAAATCCGATGACAGCAGCTCTGAAGAAACCGATCCGATTAGTTTAACGATAGAAAAGCTCCAAGAAGGATTCGCATATGCTAGCAGCTTGGAATCGTGCTTTTTAAATTCAGATCCGGTCATCGAACGACGACTTAAGTTTAAGAGAGAGTTGGAAAAAATACTTTTGCCTTATAAGGAGTGCTATAAAGAAGCTTTAAAAGCCACCAAACAATCGAAAATGACTGATTTTTTTGATAAGGAGCCACCAAAAAAGAAAACATGTTGAAACAAACTGGCTTAAACTATAAATGCCACCAAATGCATTTCAAATTTGATATGAATAGAAACATATAATCTCCTTACTTTTTAACATTTTTAAGTTTCTATAAAGTTAAACCTGTTAATTAATTATATGAAGCAACTTTTTTAATTTAATACCCACTTTTAATTTTGAAAATATGAATGTTATGCATTTATTAAAGGCATATACATAATAACTTTTGGTTAATTGTGAACAAATGCATGAAACTTTAATAAAAACAGACCAAATTTTAACAATAAAAAATTTTTTTTGCTGCCAATTTTGAATTTTTGAGAACGTAACCCCTTATTTGGTACTGAATCCAAGTTTCGCTTAACACGAGGATTTCTAGGAACGTAACCCCCGTGTTAAGCGAGGGCCAAGTGTATGCGAGTAGCTTCGTCAAACGGTATCCAAATTTATTGGGACAAAAGTTGTTCAACGGAGAATTAAATGGGCTCTCATAATAAACTTTAAGGCAAAATCGCATAGAATAAAATAGTTAAACTAGTGGTGGGCAAAGTAGAAACTTCGAAAAAGAAAGTTGATAATTCCGGAATGGTAAGCCGCATTTCTCAGCCATCGCGTTAAATTACTGAACTTGTTTCTCTGTTGTGACATTAAATGCTCAAACACTTTAGATAAAAAGGGCAGAATGGATATTGGCCTGTAATCATTGTTTGCCTTTGGAACAGGGACTATTTTGTCAATTTTCCAACTATCTGGGAAAGTTGAAGTAGTAAATGCGGTGTTGCATATATGAGTCACATAGTTTAAGATTTTTGGCAATATCAGATTAAAGAATTTTGGGTGCAGACCCAGTCCCACCGCGCTAGACTTAATTTTAAGGATACATTCGAGGATATAACATGTTACAGCTATCATCTACTACAACGTCAAGGTAAGGATTGATTGGTTTGAGAACGGATTTTTCAATCCCGGAATTCTTGTCTTGATCCCGACTTTAGCTCACACAGGATTGATTTTGCTTCGGTCCGCCGATTCAAACCTATTGTAAAGTTTAAGGCTCGGTTCGTGGACCGGTACTTGTACAAATCGAACTTAAGGTTTCGGTTTAAGAATTGGTTCATAGATTCTTAGATAGTTGAGATTCATTTGACTCTATTTTCGGTCAAAATATTAGCATATTTTTGTTTATTTGTCTAGTTGAAGAAGCTTTTTAAAACGTCAATTTGTTGTCCGATGGACCCCATTCATTATTGTTATTATTCATACGTCCTCCACAATGGCTGCCAAAAGTGTTTTTGTCGTTTATCAACTTGACTTGTGCTTTATTTCCTTATCGAAAACGCAATATGCCGATGATGAAAATGATTTCTAGGACGCATCTTAAATTTTTATGCCTGTTATTTTATTTGAGAAAGTTAAAAGTGTATGACCGTATTCATATCGATGAGAAAAAAATCTATGGATCTAGTTCGTTTGTTGTGATGAACGAATATGATGTGCAATCATGATTGCTAAGTTTTGTTATTATAATGGATGAGACGACCGACCAACGTAGTTGGTAGGTGACGGTTTTGGCAAGAGAACGCACGAACTGGAATTTTCACTCACGAACACGCGCCCATCTCTAGTCTGGACTTCCGCTTGGCTAAATTTGTTTGCACTTTTTTCGCTTTCTCTAGCTGTTGCTGCTGCTGCTGCCCCATTCATAATTTCATTTTGAAATGTTTGCCTAAGCGACCAACCATTGGGCTGCTGCTTCCAAACAACATTCTTTCTGTTTTGTAGCCTGACATATGGCGTTAAGACTGACGCCGCCGCCTCCACATTATTAAACTTCTTCACTTTCCGTTCAGCTGAGGGCTGAGAGGCGCAACTAAAACTGGGCGTCGGCGGCGGCTCATTTAACAAACTGAAGAATGCCAACCCTTAAAAACATTCGAGCACGTGTTTTGCATATATTTACAGACCTACTTCACCCCTCTCTACTACTTAATTACATGCAAATGTTGGAATACCACAACAACTAAGAGAAAAACCAAAAAATTAAAAGTGCGTTAAATTGCCAATAAACATGTCCTGCATTTTAATGGTCACAAAAATGTCATCATTGCACAGACAACTGATGGGATGAGTTGGCACTTAAATCGGCATAAAAAGTTGTTTTGATATTGTAAAACAATATCAAAACAATTTTTTGCAAGCTAGATATTCAATCTAAAAGAAGAAAAACAAAAAAAGTGCTAGATAAAATTCCCCATTTTATTATATTAATTATAATATTCTCTAAAGAGAAACTCTTATCAAATTGAACCTGTCAAATATTATCAAAAAAGCAAAAGAAATTTTCCAAATATTTAGAGATTTTTGCTTTGCTATTACACTATTGTCAGAAAGTCTCTTTAGATATATATGACAAGTGTAAAGGCAGCTTAAAGCATCTTTATACCCTTGTTCCACTGGCGAACATTCAATCACATTCTCGAAAAGTGATTTTTCCTTGTTTCACTGACGAATGTTCTTCACTGCCACACTAACGTCAACAAAGAACAGCTGATTGAATTGCTATGTCTGCAATTGGAAATCAAAATTCGCCATCCACATGTCAAGCGCCATGCCCTCCTGATAGCCCCAGCACGATAAAGGTAGTTTTTCACTCAGATATATGCCAGCTGTTATTATTTGACTCTGAGTTTTTTTTTAACTATGTCCGTCTCCCTCTAACCACCGTGTTTTCGTTTGTCGAAAATGATTTTGAGAAACAGATTTTGTTGTCACAATGAAGTATCTCCTTGTCACAATGGAGTTAACATCACTCAAAAAAGAGAGGCGTTTCAAAGTGTGCTTCTATGTTAGTTCTTCTATGGCTAAACTCCCACCCACTGAGCTAAAACAATCTCCGACCATGGCAACGCCATTAACAGAGCAGCTGTTCCTCTTGATGAGTTTTTCAGGAAAATTCGTTGGTGTAAGCAAGACATAGTATACTTGAATTCGCCTCACAATGTTGAGGCTGTGAGGCTGATTTGATACACAACAGCGACCATTAGGCTGGAATGACACTTTCAATTTGTGGGGACAATTTTAGTCACAATTTTTCGTCAATGGAGAAAATTCGTTGGTCTAAGTGAGTAAGAGTATGCTTAAACTCGCCGCACAATGTTTTTGAAGAGGCTGATATATTCCACAAAAGCCACTTTAAAGAGAAGCTGGCAACATGATCGTATGAATGTTGAAAATGTTGAAATTCTGCTTTTAAATAAATCTCGTATAATTACAAGTTGTAATTTACAACCGTTCTGAGAGTGAAAATATCTTTGCCAAGTTTTGAAAAGCAAAAGAACCGAAGAAATCCTCCAGCAATTCAATTCAAATGAAAGAATATGGCGTTGGCAATAGTTTGTATTAATACCGTATCTAGATTCAACTACAACCTCTTTGCATCTACGATTTTCAAATGAAAATACTCCAGTTTTTGAGCTGTGAATGATCTAAGTGCCAGCGGTGAAACGACTGCTTTGTACAATCTGTGAAACAAAAAGAAATTGTGCGAAAAAGACTTGACTAGTATTAAAGAAAATCACAACTGTGATTCTGGAGCGTCCCTTTCGTTTGCTTCGTTGCTTCGACAGGTATGGATTTTTTATTGACCTCAGGAAATGACAAAAAGCGTTTTGCATCGCCATGGTACAACATATTGCCAACTAATGCATTAAAAATTTATTAACAAAACTGAAAGTTTGAATGCTTAAGAAATTCAAGCTGCAAGGGCAAAAGAATAATTAATGAATAAAAAATAGAGGAAAGTTAATTTTCACCGAAGTTTATATACCCTTACAGTTAATTAATATAAATAAAGGTTTGACATAATTTTCGTACAACAATCTCATTATGTCTTCGAACAATGCAAGTTGAGTAATGTCCCAAAATTGATCAATAGAAGTTCTGTCACCATTTGGTTACTGGGTTTGATACACAGAAAAAAATATATTTCAATATCATATCAGTAATATCAATATTTGCATATCAAAGTGAAACTATTTAATATCAATATGAACCTGTAATACCACATTGATACTAAAAATATTATATTGAAATGTTAAATGATCAAAGTGATATGAAAAATGCCCTAATGATATGATTTCAGATCAAAGTAGACATCGAAATTCTGAAAGTAGAAAGAGACACACAGAGTTTCTAAAATCAAAGAGAGACAGCAATAGTCTATCTCGAAAAAAGCTAAAACAATGCTCATTGCTCTGCTGCCGCAAGCGCGAAAACGAGTGCCGGTCATTTTTTCTTCTGTTGTTTTACTTGCAAATTAATAAATTGGAAAGGCTATTGCCTTTATTCAGTCGCTAATAGTGTGTACGATTATAATACACACACTCGTACATACATATTGTGCGTGTTTTTTTCAATTTGAGTGCGTTTTTACGCAGTAGAAGTGCGTGTTTAAATATGTACCTATGTATATATATACATATTTGGAGACCGTGATGCGATTTTTTTGTTCTGCCCTTGAACGTCAAACAGGACATATGCAAATATGCGTATATACAAATTGTAGTGTGCGGCCGTTATAGCTATAGGTGTATTGTAAGCATGAATGTTTATATTAGCAAAGTTCGCTTTGGTCGACCCCTACTGGAGTGTCCCAATATTATACCGGAGAGCGTACAAAACGATGGAAAAGAATAGATAGAGCATCTATTGGTCTTTGTATGGACAAGAGTCGGTGGGCGTGCGCTACTAGCTATGCTCTAACTTAGCTCGTCGGAAAAGGGTTGGGTTTTTACCTCCTCCTACCATACGGCACACCAGCACAATGTTTAAGTGCACTTTACACACAAGTCTAAAAAGGTATCAAGGCAACTACTCTAGTTCTAAATCATACAAAAAACAGGTACACTCTCGTATTAATCTGTCAGCATCTAGGGTAACTGAGATGGTGTTCGTACCCTAGTCTGTACCCACCCGACCATGGCAATAAAGTTAGGTATATTGAACTATCGCCCCGATATAAATCTGCTTCTAGATTATTCAATTTGGTATGGCATTAGTTATATGTACTGGCGACGGACCGTGGAAAAGAACTTAAAAGAACTAATTTATTTCAAAAGAAGTTGATTTTTCATATTAAAGTTAGCTTACAAATCCTTATCAAAAACTAATACAAATTCCACTCGGTATTTTAGTACGAGGGTAGTTCAATCAGTGATGGATAAGGATAGAAATATTTATAACTATAAAATTAATTTATATATATATATGCGGGTTCATAATATTTGATAAATAGTAAAGGGGATCAATCGAGGATGAATGGATTAAACATCAAATTGAATTGCAAATTCTTCATTATTTCATATTTACTTCATATTAAGAAATCCAAGAAAAGAGGTATGTTTGTATAGTTACAGGATCTAACTACGTGTTTTGCACTCACCATACATTGCCAAGGAGGACGCTGTTGGGTTAAATGCTAAAAGGGATTCAAAAATATGATCTTTACTATACATACATACTTGGCTATCAACGATAAAAGGTGCAATAAAGATTTCTAATTTAATTCATTCTCGATAATCAAATTGGCAAAGACAAACAAAAATCAGATCCGATAATGGTTCTTCAATAAACCCTGGTTTAGTCTAACAGTGGGCCTCATGTGTCACAGCACACGTGATTTGAGGTTATGCCAATTCCTCTTTGGCCACGATTTCCTATGATTTACAAAAGAGTCGTATGTATGTCCACCACATGGTTGGAAAACTTTTCTGCGCGTCAATGAGAAAGGCAATGTCGATTCCCTCGAAGCAGGATGAGACAAAAACCGGCTCATGGGTAGGACCAGTATTCTAGACAGGAATAGCTCAATCCGCAAGATCTCAAATCACAGGGTCTGAAGGTCGAAGTTGTAGCTTAAAAGTCGATGAGCTGATGGGCTGACTGGTTGTTGATAGCTTATTTTCAAGCAGATGATGAAATGCCAACATGAGACGGCCAACAATATGGGAGGATTCTTCTGTTTCCCTCCGAACTTGAACGCCCTGCTGACACACACAGAAAGTAGCTCGGACTGCTGGTTTTCAATGTCGTCCGAGAAACAGGCGGTCAGACAGGTGGCTTCCGAGGCCGATGGCCCTTGAGTGGGTACAGGCTCGACGCTACGACAAGTGGTTCACCCAAGGTACACTCAAAAGGTACGCCACCACCACGCGGTCAATTAAGACGTATGCGTCGAAGTGGCACTGGGTCAGCTGCGGCCAGCTAGAATTGGAAATTACATATGTATGTAAAACCACGAAACACAATTTTAGCACACTAAAAAAATATTACCTGCTTGATTCGCCGCTAAGGTCAGGTGGGATAGTCTGCCCCAGGCAGTGCGCGATTAACTATATTCTAGTCAGGATGCTTATCACTTGGACGGACTGTACTTTTTAAAATCACCACGTTTTTAGTTTAATTTTATTTGAGTGTCACGGAATTTGCGTCTGCTCACTGTGAAATAATCTGCTAAAGTGACGCCACGAGTCGATCAGCACGCAGTTATGTATCCATACTTCTGCCGCTTTCAAACTGTAAACTTCCAGCATTCAGCCACTCCACAATTCAGCATACCGCTTAACTGTAAAATCGCCTGATCTCTTTTTGCATCGCTTGTCTTTCACCTTACGAACTGTGAGCGCGTTGGAGAGGAATTTGCCAGAAACAACGGCAACAACAATAACGCTTATGCGTATGTGCATTTGCGAAATAGAAAAGAAGAGAGCGAGAGAAACGCATGCATAGACAACCGTACCATTGGGTTTGTATGTGCGTGTGTGCTCTTAGATCGCTAAGACGAGGTAACAGGGTGATGCATTCGGTTCGTAGCTATTTTTCAGTTTTATTACACGACAAGAATCCTGGACACTACGAAATGTACATGCAAAATATGCATGTATGTATGCATATGTGTTTGACGTTCAAGGGCAGAACAAAAAAAACGCATGCCCAGCGTTTGCTTTCGGCAGATTTGGCACACATGCACAAAAAAATGAATTGATAAGTTTTGTTTTGAAATAATTATTGTTCTCAATATATTAATTTTAAAATTTTTCTAGAGTGTGGACTTAACTTCGACCGCCTTAATTACATTTCTTCCAGCGACAAAGAGCAGATTTTTCCAGAAAGATAATTGTCATAATAATTGTAATATTTATTATAAAAATATAGCTTTGATATTATAAAAATAAAGCATTGGTACTACAATAATACCCTTTTGATATTTTAAAAATATTTCTTTGATACCAAAACCATGTCCTACAGGTATTTTGAAAATATAGCTTTGATAGTATAATAATATATCATTGATATTAACCCATATCAATTGTTGATCTGTGTTCGAAATGTCAAAGTAATATATTCGAACATATCGACTGGGTATTTTTCAGATGAAGGCCGATTTGATACTACAAAATACCAGATTGATACTAAATATCGTGATCTTTTTTTTCTGTGTAACTTTATTTAACCAACCATTCCAATGCATTGTAGCGACATTGGCCACTCTAATCATCGTAATCACGCGACAGTTGCAGTGGTTCGGCCTTGTCCATCGCTGACACTCCAGTTAGTCAGAGTCTATCTTGAAGCTCGTCGGCAACACGCGTGCATTCGATCCAACGAGCATTATTTGCGCTTAATTTATTTTACATGTATGTTTTAACGACCTTTATGATAATTAAACCTTCAAGTTCTTGCCGGCTCTAGGTCTCGCTATGTTTGTACATAGCTTTAAAACAGGGACACACCACAAATAGTTTAGATGACCGTACAGCTGTTTCAATGGTATCTCTACCATATCATCATTGGCCTTCACCTGGTACCACAATCAGAAAACAACTCCCTCCTCATGCCTGTAATGGCATAATCGCTTGGGAACTCCAATGCGACTCAACAGCCAAATCAGACATAACGAGCCAGAGCCGCGCTGTCTGTGGCCTCTGTACGTGTTTGTTGTCCCCCAATGGTCTTACAACAGTGCCGGCCAAAAGGAGAGGACAAAGGAGAACTCTCTCCAGACTACAGCCGTTTTACTTGCAATTCAATGTTCACCGATTCACACTATGGCTATGGCTGGCCGGGTCTGTCTTACAATGTTAGTGAGAGAGATATCTCTGAGGAGAGAGCTCGTCACAGTGTGTGTATTAGGTCATGGCTCTTACTCCGCGAAATACAAAAATTTTCTACGAATGAAAGCAGCAGACTTTGAGTAGTTGGTAATATGTTGCAATCATTCTATTATATACAATTTAACAAAATTATTTTTGTTGGTTCAAGTCGAATGATTCAGCAATCTCGGTTACATGTCGATTAATGGTCACACTGCGCTTTTTGTCAAGTGGAGATAGATCACGGTCGGTGCAGTATATTTTTCGAATTCCGCACATTTCCATTAGCAAGATTGTTGAAAATAAACCCATGTTTCTAATACTTTTTATCAATTTCCTTTAACTGAAAGAGAATGGCAAAAAATTTCTGATTTGATATATTTCGAGATGTTAATAAGAAATGCGCAATACAACATTTTGTATGTTAACGCTGGAATGAATGGCCATATTTCTGATGGAGGAGTTTTCCGTCAAACTTTCTTGTAGGGGGACCTGGTCTCTAACTGCTTCAAAATTTCTTAAGACGCATCCTTGCGACAGCGTGAGATTTCTGTTCAATAAGTGATGGTAGTCGATGATGTTTTTGCTGTTAGCCGAACACCTCTGAAACCATTTGCCCAAAGAAATTCATCTTTAGTCGAATGGGTATTTAATAAATAAGATCGGTAACCTTCAAGAGCTCGACTAGTTTTAGAAAACACCATTCATTCAGCACGATTTCGACAGATGCGCAACTGAAATGTTGATATTAGTATGAAATCTACTCTATTTTTTTTGTACCGATGACATCACAACAACAATAAAACATATGTTGTGAAGTTGTCGAAAAAATCATAGACGATATTAGCTGTTGGGTTAAGGCGACTAAAAATAAATAATTTTATAATCGCGCCTTTTTTTCGTAGTGTTGTCGTTTATTTTAATTTTACTTGCCCAAAAACAAAATATTTTTTTTATATTTGCCACGTTTGCTCTAACAATTTGCTTGCAAGAGCGAACTCGCAAACCAGCAAACAAAATTGGCCGTGGGTGCTCCCACGTGCCACTAGGCAAATAATTAGTTCCAATTATTGGTGCACAAACAAAGGCAAAGGCTACTTGGTAAATGTTTGCGCGCAAACTATTTGTATTCCCACTTAAGGCAAACAAAATAGGCAAATATTTTGAAATATTTGCGCAAATTATTTGCATGTGGGACCGTACCTTTAGTTACACCTAAATTCACGATAACTAAACCATTTTGCCTACAGACAAGTTTTTTTTTCACTATAACTAGTTTTACGACAGATCATTCCTATGGCAGCGACCGCTATAGTCATCCGATCCGGCCGTTTCTGTAAGACTGATGTTAGACTGTTCATAACTGAGAGTACAAAATTGAGGTGTTCACTAAACTGAACAAGTGAACATGTTCTTCTTCAATTGTTCGTTTGTTGTTCAGTGTGACCTTAGTTTAGTGACTGATCAGCTGTTATTTTCCATCCGTTTCTATTTATTCTCAATGTATGGCCATTGCCCACACCGTTTTCAGCAACATGCTGGTGCAATGTGATCATGTATTGTCAATTGAACAACCTTTAACCTTTACCTATTTAAAACTGACAGATAGCACACAAAACGAATGGACGGACAGACGGACATGGCTATTTCGCCTCGGCTGTTGATGCTGACCTAGTATATATATTCTTTATGGGATCGGAGATTGTGGTTCCTTCTAAGCGTTACAATCATGTGGATATTTTTAATATACTCTGTGCAAGGGTATAAATATGGAACCAACTTGCGGGTAGAAATGTGGAGAAATTTACAGTAATCTATACTATATAAACTACTCAGACATAAATATTTAATCACCAAATCGATAATTTCGCGTGCCGACTCAAAATCTTGATATTTATTTACCCAAAACCAATAAAACTGAATGACCAGCTCACAAAACTGCACAGTTGCATTGGGACATTGGACAAAGTTAAAGATACCCGTGTTTTACAGTCATGCGGTCTTCTCAAGATGCATTTCACAATTTTGAAAATGGAATGAAAGTGGTCGCCTGGTTGCCATCTGCAAGGGGAAAACAGTTCTACGTGATTCTAAAAACGTTTATGATGTGGGTATTGTTCTGGGTGCCTTGTGGAATGATTGCCTGCTTTATAAGGGATTTTGCGAACTATTCACCAGAAGAAATAATTACATCAACGCAAGCCACATTTAATGCAATTGGAGGTGCAGTAAAAGCGCCAAAACTTTTTCTGAATCTATGGCGATTCCATCAGGTCAAAAAGCTGCTAAATCGTTTGGATGAGTACTGCAACGATAGCGCTGAGCGCATTCAGGTTAACTCTTGGGTTCGAAGGTGCAATTGGATCTACCTTGTATATCAGATAATCTTCTCTGGGTTTATTATATGTAATACATATACTACTGTGCTTAATGGAGCCTCACCCTGGCGTATCTACAATCCCTTCATCGATTATCGTAAAAGTACCACGAATTTGTGGGTAGCTTCTACTCTGGATCTTCTCCTCACCCAATTTGCCGCCATGCAGAATCAATTGTCGGATGTGTACCCTGTGCTGTGCGCTACCATGATGCATGTCCACATCAATCTTCTGAAGCAGAAAGTTAATAAACTGCGAACCGATCCCAGCGAGAGTGAACGGGAGAGCTACGAGCAACTGGTGAAGTGCATTGAGTACCACAAGCTTATTAAGGAGTGAGTAACAATTCTTGATTTTCGAATTATTTTATTAATCTGTCTTTTCTCGACAGATATGCCGACTTAATACGCCCCATTATATCCCTCACCATCCTGATACAATTTTTAGTCATTGGAATATGTTTGGGTTCCGCATTGGCCAACGTACTTATTTTTGCCGACTTCTGGAGCGCGGTAGTTACCTCGATATACATAGCTGCCTGTATGATTCAGACATTTCCCTTTTGCTACACCTGCGAACTGATCAAAGACGATTGCCAGAAATTGGTTTTGGCCATATTTCACTCCAACTGGGTGGGTGCCAGTCGTGGCTACAAATCGACATTGATCAGTTTTCTGCACTGCGCTCAGCAACCAATTGAATACTCAGCTGGATCCATTATGCCCATCTGCATGGAAACTAATATCCAGGTGTGTCCGAAAGTTATTTAATTTTTACCGATCTAATTGAAATTTATTTGTTTACTTAAGATGGCGAAGCTGGCCTTTTCTGTGGTAACTTTTGCAAAGGAATTGAACTTAGCCGAGAAGTAAAGGGCGAAATAAATGTTGCACTCGGAACACTGAGGTCTGCTAGGCATCAAGATTAATGCTAAAAGAGTTAGTCCTACTTGATTCTCGGCATGTTTAGAAATTTATTCTTATTGCACAAATCGTAGCCCTGGTTTTAAATTAAATAAACATCACGAATAATAGCATTTTAAGCACTCAGAAAAAAATTAAATACAAAAATAATTGATTCAAATAAAAAATTCTTATATCACTTACGATTTCTTCAATCCCGAAACATTTGCAGCAAATCAAACCGTTTTGCAAACTCTTGGCACATATGCTTTATTTTTTTTGTTTTTTTTTTATATATTGTTATACCCTGGCAAAGGGTATTATAATTTTGCACTGAAGTTTGCAACGCATTAAGATATTCATTTCCGACCCCAGCAACTATATATATTCTTGAACAGGGCGACGCACAGTGGGCGAAACGACATTCTAGGGCGTCGAAATTAAATTTTTCAAGTTTGAAAACGCGCAAATTTTTGTTTTATTTATCGACTACTTTCTTTATCTATCGATTCTTCGATTAGCTTATAAAATTTTATCTCATAGCATTCCGATATATATCTGAACAGCTGTGAGCTATCAAACACAACATAAGTTTTGGCAAGTACTTTTCAATTAATTACCGCATTTTTGCAGTTTTTGTATATTTAGCTGTGAAATATAAAGTTCTCGTTGTATTAAAAAAAAGCTTGTTTATTAAGCAAAAAATCAATGTAAGTAATCCGTCCATATAGCCATAGCTTGTAAGACGTCGTGAAAATTTCCAAGATTACCTGCTAATATGTGCTACCCTTGCCTTTGTTGGACTTTTTACTCGCAATGTCAGAATCAAAACAAAAGCTTTTTTTAGTTTGGCTCAGCGAAGATATCCCCACAAAGAATTTTTTAGCTTTGGCAAACTATTTTTTGATACAGTTTTTTTATAACAAAACCTGAAGTAAGCTGGACGAATTGGCTTGTTCAAAACGCCGATATTCTTCCAAGCTATATTTATTGCGATCATCGAATATCAATTCAATGTTTATCCATAGATTTTCTTTATTAATACCTTACTTTCTTCTTCCAAAAAGTGAGATTCTTAAGAAGAAAAAATAAAAACAATTTTGTTCTATTTTGTAAAAATTTTTTTAGATTTTTAAAAAAGACATTTCGAGCGTTTTTATTTGGAAAAATTATTTTTTTAAAATATTTTTGCTGTTGGTATTCAAACTACTTTACCGATTTAAAAACAATGTCTTGCGCGATTATTGGAAAACCCTTTCGATTCATATCTTGCTTGACTCTATCTAAAGTTTATAACTCATTTGGCTCAAAATGTAAGTGCACCTACCGAAAAAATTAAATATACCAATCCAAATTAAACAAAAATTTTATTACAATTTTTTTTTTTTTCTTTTATTCCCACTTTATAAAAGTTGGGCAATCTTTTATGAAAATAAAAAATACAACATTTTTTTTTTTACATTAAAAAAAAAAAAAAAAAACTTTTTTTAATTTTTTATATTGATTTTATTCCTACCTTTAAAAACAAAAAACCAAATTGCGATTATCTCATTTAATTTGAAAGATACTAATTTCGTTTCGCTAAATGGGTCATTTCGCCCACTGTGCATCGGTCGGAAAATCGGTCTTAAGGCCTATTTCCAGAACGCACGAATATAATTTTTTATGTTGAACTTCCTTTAAAAAAATTAACAGCTTCGAACAGCTGATGAGCCATTTATTTAGTCTCATTTATTTTGTTGATTTCCAGCAGAGAACTTAATAATTGATTGATTGCAAGCACAGCCGATTTGCTGAACTAAATTGAAAATAAATAACTTGCAGCTAGCAAAAGCGAGGCACAACAAAAAGGTACCAAAAATAATAAATATACTAGAACATAAATTAGCACTCTTTTTTTTCATATTTTTTAATTTTATGTGTCTTAAGACTTTCTCTGCCAAGGATCGCGAAGTCGCGCACACTTTTGGTAGTGACATCATGTGACTTTGAAAGCTGTGATGTAATTTAGAAATTGTTTGAACTTTAATTTGATAAAACATTTTGAATTCAAGCGGCTGACCAATCAGTGTGACCTTACCATTTGGCTGATTATTTGATCTTCTCATACAGAGACTTACAATAGGTTTCCAAATCTTAAAATATTAATTATGATCTTGTCCTTCGGTTAAAGAGGAATGGTTGGTTGGACGGCCCTTACATTGGTCGCTGGGCTGGTAGGTCTTTTCTTTTTAGCCGGGCGTGGCTACTGACTTGGATAAGTGTTCTAGCTAATTGATTGTGATGAGATGATAACTTTGTTGTGTGCTTACGGACACACATGGTATATTGATATCCTTCTGTATGTTTTCGTTCCGGATATATCTAGATGCGCCGGTTTTTGTTGTAAAGATTTTGTTTTGCACTCTTTGGATAATTTCGATGCTGGACGAACAAGCGTTTCCCCATTGTTCTACGCCATATAGCCAGGCTGGCTTTATGGTAGTGTTATACAACAGTACCTTTAGCTCTAAGCTGAGTAAAGAGCGGGAATTCATTAGCCACTGTAGTTGACTAGCTTTAAGCTTCGTCCAAGTCAAAGCCAGTCAGCCTTCTGTCTAGATTCATTCCAAGGTAAGTAACGTTTTTGTTATGCGAAATTTGACTATTGTTGAGCTTCAAGTCGTCTGCGAACGTAGAGGTGGATATGAAATTGCTTTTCCAACATTTTCCAACATAGCCTTGCCAATCATCGTCGTTTATCTTTCTGAAGAAAAATTGAGCAAATTGGATTTTCATCAAGTTTTGGCCAAAGTGACGTCATTAGGTTTTTGCTGGACAGTGGCGATCAAAAATCTGTGCCTGCTGGATCAGAATTTACCTGTAAACGACCTTAGCTTGACTTATGGAGGAACTAGGAGCTGTAAATTGAGTTTTGTGTGTGCAGCCCAAATTGCAAGGAGATCGAGAGATACCTGCTAATCAGACAACATCTCCCGGATAAAGGCCGCAGAGGAGAATTAAAACTTGGCTGACGAACGGATCATAGTCTCAGTCACAGCTCAGTGGAAAATAAAAAGTGAAACAAATTAGAGACTCAATCCTGAAGCACAGCACACAAACATCAAACCCACTCGATATTCCAATTCTACAAATGTCTCCGCATACGCATACAGATTTGCTGACGGCGTCCGCAGCTATACTCATTCTGGTGCATTCAAACACAGACATGCACCAGACGCCGCACATCTGAAAATACAAACATACACATGTATAGAAACGACGCACACGCTCATGCACACATGTGAGCACGACCGATCAAAAATAATGTTATCAATTTACTAAAACTACATGGTGTCGTTCCTATCAAATGCTTCGCAACTCATGGTCGGAGCTCAACAGCATCAGCCCCAACCTGTTCGTTCATTCATACACGAAGACGACATATCAGAGTTCAAGGAGCTTCTTCAGCCTGTTATAAATAGCGGCTCAAGAACCCTTGGTCCAGTCCAATCCACCTTGTCAAAAAGAGACAGGTGGCTGGCGGGGTAATACTCATACAAAGCGCACATGTCCGATCCACTGCATCGACGACATTCTGCTACAGGCACTCATGTTCAGTCAACTCGACGACATCAGCCACTGACATACAGCTTCACAGTCAACCCGACGACATCCAGCTAAAGTCTTCACGTCAATACATCAATTGGATGTTCGAGCTTATGGAAAAAAACGTTACTCAAACATTTCTACAACATATGGATTCCAAGTTTCTGAGCAACAACTAGGCAAGCAACTACGTCAAGAAACCACTTGAGCCTCCAAACACTGGAACCACACACAACATATCATGGATATACATGCCGGCATTCAGAGTCAAATTCCCTGATTTGCCAGTCAACTCGACCTTCAATTAAGGGGCGGAGTAAGTAAGGCGGTTCCAGTTCATTCAGCTACAATCACAGTTCCAGGCACGGTTTCACCTAGTTCACACATCACTGGCAACTCGTTACTCGATGGAAGCCCGCTCTTTTATGGTACATCTCTAACTCACACATACAAACTCAACTCTTGGCATTCTGTTAAACTCATTCGTATTAGCAAGACGCTACTGGAATAAACCAACCAAACCTTTACTGTGTTTGACACTGAATAATTAAAGTGGCCTAAATCGCCACAATGATTTAGCTACGAGGTTTTAATGTGTAACTAACTTTATTGAATAATACTTAAGCTAACAATTATTGTTTTATTCTAAAGCGCGATCCTGCCGCCAGCCGCCTTGGCGGGAGCCAAGCCAGAAACTGCGCGTCAGGGATGGCGCTTGTGTTGTCGTTCTGCTACTGCGTAGGGATGGTGCTCGAAGAATGGTGTGACCAGAGGTGGCCAGGGCTGCCACAATGGTTTAGCTACTAGGGTTTGATGTGTAACTAACTTTATTGAATATCACTTAAGCTAACAAATATTGTTGAGTCAAACGGAGCGAAGCGGGCGCGTGCCGCGCGTGGCCCGAAGCCAAGCCAGAAACTCAGCGCCAGGGACGGCGCGTGTCTTGTCGATCCGCTATCGCGTTAGGGATGGTGCTCGATAAATTGTGTGACCAGAGGTGGCCAGGGCTGCCACAGTACTCCCCCTCCAGAGACCATGTGGGAACGAATGATTTTCCAGTTTAAGTAAAGCTGGGATTAATGTATGTCCGGGGTGAGTGATGATCATCTACAGGATTTGTACAAGTCCCAATGTGGAGGAAAGCTTGCGTATAGTTCTCGCTGTGATGATTGTGTCGAAGTTGGGTCGATGAATCGCTTCCGTTGAGTATAGCAACTGGTGAATCCGTAGTACTGAGCATGTGCACCGAGTACAGATTGGAGAAGTTGCGTCGATGGTAACCTCGCGTTTAGGCCGTTGCTTCGAGTGGTGGTCGACAAGCAAGTTCGCCCAAGCTGGGTTGAGATTGCCTCGCGTTGAGGCCGTTGCTTCGATTGGGGGTCGATAAGCAAGTTCGGTCGATCAGGGTTGAAGTTGCAGAGTCAATAGTACTGGGTATTGTACCCCGAGTAGAGACTTTCGATTGCCACACGTTGTGGACTTTCGTTTGCCACGCGTTGTGGACTTTCGCTTGCCACTCGTTGTGGACTTTCGTTTGAGGTCGAGAACTTGTTGGTAGACTCAGGCTGGCATCAATTGCCAAACAAAGAGCGTCTCGAGTCGTAGCATGTTGCTAATGGTCGGTCAGGTATGGGGATCGTTGTGCATGAACATCGGCGATGATGACAGATGCGATGAAGATCAAATTTCAGCTGCGCGACGTACTTCCATAAGTATGATCGATCGTCTGGCAGGCTGCGTACAATGTAAGATCTGAAAAATTGGTCGGATGCTTGACCAACGTGAGATCGGTTACATTTAGTCGATGAGTCGGTTGGGCGCACACAATAGCATGCGTGAGCAACGGTGTAGGGCAGGCTGGGTAATGGACGTTTTCACACGTGGACAGCCTGACGTGGAATGCATTGGCTGCAGCAGGATGTGGACAGCTCGACGTGTAAGGGGCGACAGACAGGAGGTCGGTGGACAACATGCGTGGACAGCGGTCGGTGTCATTTGCACAAAAAAATTGCTGTTTGTATTTGTGAGTGAGCGCTGGTAGATGCTGTCTGTGTGTGTGTACGTGTGAATGTGTGTATGCGTTGCCGGAGTCATTTTAAACCAGGAGCTCCCCTTACTGTGGACGATCCGTTCCATTTTCGGGGCGCCAGCGGAGTCGTCAGGTATTCAGTTGTCGAGGCATGGATCCTGGTAATTGATTCGCAAATCGAAAATCGCCACAATTATTTTCGAGGAAAAAACATGGCGCCTGCTGATCGTGTGTGTGTGAGTACGCGGCAAAGTTCGTTGGATTGTATGCAGCAGACGCCGTGAGCATGTGTGTATTTGTGTGTGCGGCGTGCGTAAGCGTAGCCGGCGCCTGTCGTGCCCAAAAAACATCGAGATGGTTCCGTTGCCGCTGGTGAGGATCTGGCTGCCTGCTGTTGAGGATTTGGGTGTGTTGCTGTTGTTGAGTTTCTGGCTTCAGTCAGCTTAATACTGTTTGAATCCGCTGATCGAATGCCGCATGTCGAAATGAATCCCACAATGGCGTCACTGTATGAGTTTGTGCATCTGCGGTCGAAATGTTTTACGTATCAGATAATTGTTGCAGAAGTTCGCGTATTCGTTGCTTTCAATCGTCGGAGGTCACCAGTTTATCTACGAGGTTTTAATGTGTAACTAGCTTTATTGAATAATACTTAAGCTAACAATTATTGTTCGATTGTAAAGCGCGATGCTGCCGCCAGCCGCGTTGGCGGGAGCCAAGCCAGAAACTGCGCGTCAGGGATGGCGCTTGTGTTGTCGTTCTGCTACTGCGTAGGGATGGTGCTCGAAGAATGGTGTGACCAGAGGTGGCCAGGGCTGCCACAATGGTCAAAGTAGTGGCGCCATCTGTGGCTCAGGTTGGGAAAATACTCAGCTTAAATTGTTCAACGCTTAAATGAAGTTGTGAAATGAAAATCATTTAAAACCTTTCTGAGCCGAAGTTAGCTTTCCGTTTTTTTTTAATCTAAAAGCAGGGCTGGAATTTGTTCACAAAGACTAAATTTCTAAGCAAGTTTTAGGACTAGCACTTCGAGCATTAATCTCGATGCCTAGCAGACCTCAGTATTCCAGGTGCAACATTCATTTCGCCTTTTACTTCTCGGCTAAGTTCAATTCCTTTGCAAAAGTTACCACAGAAAAGGCCAGCTTTGCCATCTTAAGTAAAACAAATAAAGCTTGTGGTACTCAATGCACTTCACCAGTTGCTCGTAGCTCTCCCGTTCACTCTCGCTGGGATCGGTTCGCAGTTTATTAACTTTCTGCTTCAGAAGATTGATGTGGACATGCATCATGGTAGCGCACAGCACAGGGTACACATCCGCCAATTGATTCTGCATGACGGCAAATTGGGTAAGGAGAAGATCCAGAGTAGAAGCTACCCACAAATTCGTGGCACTTTTACGATAATCGATGAAGGGATTGTAAATACGCCAGGGTGAGGCTTCATTGAGCACAGTAGTATATGTATTACATATAACAAACCCAGAGTAGATTATCTGATATACAAGGTAGATCAAATTGCACCTTCGAACCCAAGAGTTAACCTGAATGCGCTCAGCGCTATCGTTGCAGTACTCATCCAAACGACTTAGCAGCTTTTTGACGTGATGGAATCGCCATAGATTCAGAAATAGTTTTGCCGCTTTTACTGCACCTCCAATTGCATTAAATGTGGCTTGCGTTGATGTAATTATTTCTTCTGGTGAATAGTTCGCAAAATCCCTTATAAAGCAGGCAATCATTCCACAAGGCACCCAGAACAATACCCACATCATAACGTTTTTAGAACCACGTAGAATTGTTTTCCCCTTTCAGATGGCAACCAGGCGACCACTTTCATTTCATATTCAAAATTGTGAAATGCATCTTGAGATGACCGCATGACTGTATAACACGGATATCTTTAACTTTGTAAAATGGCTCAATGCAACTGTGCAGTTTTGTGAGCTGGTCATTCAGTTTTATTGGTTTTGGGTACAAAAATATCAACATTTTGAGTCGGCACGCGAAATCATCGATTTGGTGATTAAATATTTATGTCTGAGTAGTTTATATAGTATAGATTACTGTAAATTTCTCCACATTTCTACCCGCAAGTTGGTTCCATATTTATACCCTTGCAGAGGGTATGTTAAAATTGTCCAGATGTTTGTTACGCATAGAAGGAACCACCATCTCCGCCCACATAAAAAATATATATTCTTTATTAGCATCAACAGCCGAGTCGATATACCCATGTCCTTATGCCCGTCCGTCTGTTTTGTGTGCTATCTCCTCCGTCAGTTTTAAATAGTTTTGGGTAAAGGTTGTTCACTTCACTTCACTGTGTTTACTTGTTCTTTTTTCAAAGTGAGTCAACTTACGAAAACTGCTCAGTTGATAGGTTGCTCAATTGTTCAGTTGTTTAGCTGTTCACTTGCTCGTCAACTAACCCCAAGGCCTAGTGACGATTAGCAATCATTCGAGCTAATTTTAATTCTTTGCTGCTGTTACCGAACTGGATTCAAATTTGATCACTCATACGTACTGTTGCCCTTAAAAGTAAATATTTTCCTTTACACAGCTGAATGCGAAATCGCTTGTGACAGCACAATTTCTACTTTTCAGCGCTGTTTACTTCTAGAAGAAAGCAAGTTTTTGCCGTACACGATGAGACCATCAGGATATCTATGAATGTGAGGCCCTACACGAGCTGAACTGAAGTGTTGCGCCGTTGCTGCGCATACTCTATTTATACGGTGCTGCTTATAAATAGACTATCGTTCATTGGATCGTTCCCAAACTTTGAGGATCGGTAAATAATGCGGATTACTATACGTTTTTGTCCGTACATGGCTCTATGGCCTCGTCTGATCACGAATATATCTACTCCATAGATGCTTCATTCTTATTTTTACACACATTTGCACAAACATATTATACATCTTTTTACCTTTGGTAAAGAGTATAAAACGACATCACTTTTTGTGTGAGAATTTAAAATTGGTACTTTGTAATTAATTTTGCTTTCTTTTATTTAGTTGTGCAGGAAAGTGATTATTTAAAAACCAAATTGGATACATTTTATTGTGGTTTTTATCTCCATGGAACCCACCAACTCCTCTTCTCCTTCCCCATTCACCTTTTTAATTCACTATTAGGCATCGCAATGGGCCAGAACCCCTCTGGGTAATCTCGGCCTCAGCCAAGCAGCTCTTCATGAGATGAACTGTCGCTCGTAGGAACGTTTGCAGCTTCCGTTTTAATACAGGGATTTTCTGGCTTAAGAACGTCTGCAGCTTCCGCATCTAACAGAGCTTAGGAACGTCTTTAGCTGTCCGTCTATTTATAAAGTCGAAAATATCAGACAGGGCTTTTGAAAATTGTTCCTCTCGCTCGCGTAAGAGTTCGGCTTTTGATAAAGTTATAAAGACCTTGTTTGAACCCCGCTCGTGATGCGGACCACATGGGTCGCACTTTCCGAAATGGATAAGTGTGAACAGCGCTGACACATACAGCCATGCTCCCATTTTCGCTTTCGCAAAAATTTCGCAAAAGTAGTTGCTCCGAATTTTCCGATTTAAAACCGGCGACGTATGAGTACGTGAAATGAAAAGTAAATGGGAAATGTCGCTAGAGATAAGAGCTACCTTCCTATGAACCAATTTTCTTAATATTCTTTGACTACCTTAGATTGTTTTTGTGGACTTTCTTATACCATTTGGATTGAATTCTTGTCTAAAACAATTTTTTTCCTAACCCTCCTAAAATGCCACAAGCAGCAAAATGCCTTTTGACAACAACAAATTGCGATTTGGCTGGAGCGATAACCGATTAGTTTGTCGGTACAACTGCTTCCGTCACGTGAAGTGTTACAGAACGGATTAGGCATGAAACAGAATCGATAACAAAAAGTTGAGAATTTTGGAGCACTTAAATTTTAAATTTGGTTCAAATTTGTTGAAATCGCAATTCGCAAAAGTAAGTGGAAGCCGAATCACAGCTGATAGCTTACTGAAAAGGCGCCATCAATTGGTCAATTTCGCGAAATCACTCAACATTGTTCGCAGAAATAATAAAATTGTTGTACGAAAATTATGTAAAACCTTTATTTATATTGATTATGCAAACTGTAAGGGTATATAAACTTCGGCAGAGCCGAAGTTAACTTTCCTCTGTTTTTTATTCATTAATTATTCTTTTGCCCCTGCAGTTTGAATTTCTGAAGCATTGAAACTTTCAGTTTTGTTAATACATTTTTAATGCATATGTTTTGCAATATGTTGTATGGCCCTTTGTCATTTTCTGGGGCAGTTGTACTGTAGAAAAATTGCAAAAGACAACTCATCTGAGAGATCCAAGAAATGTTAATGTAAGTAATAAAAACATTCACACTTGTAGTTTTAAATTTTAAAGGTTTTCCCCCCATTTTTTTTTAAATTTTTTTCGTTTTCGCCGATTTTTTAAATTGTTTATAAAATTAATGAAAATTTCATTTTAATGATTTAATTTCGGATTTTTTTTTATTTAAATCGAAAATGGTGAGTTTACACTGCTCGCCACTTGAATAGGACACCTCTAAAGTCGATTTTCTATAATTAATTGCTGCTAAACCAAGCCATCTAGGAAAATAATTTTTGTTTTCTTATAGTTTATTTAAATGTAGTAATTAGACGAAAATTACAAAATTATTCAAAAGTTGTAAGTATACAAAAAACATTGTTAACCAATAAGTAACAAATTTTGGAGTCTTCATTTTGCACCACTTGAATAGGACACTTTATCTAAAAACCATTTAAGAATATTTCAATCCTTTTCAAATAACAATATTACTTAAATAAAAAATTACTAACATGTTTTTAAAACAAAAAAAGTTTTTAATAGTGTGTTGAGCCTCCTTTTTTCTCCAAAACCTCACACATTCGGTCTGGAAGGGATGCATCCAATTTTCCCAAATATTTCAACGATATCGAGGCCCATGCTAATTTGATAGCGGCAATTAGTTCGGGAACGCTCGAATATTGCTGACCTGATCCATATACTTCACGTGTTAGCCATCCCCACACATTCTCAATGATATTCAAGTCCGGTGAATAGGGTGGCCAGTCTAATAACTCCACGTTTTGGCTCGCTATATACGATTTAACAATCCGGGCCGTATGTAGAGGGGCATTATCATGTTGATAAATCCATTTTAGATTTGCAAAAAGAGTTTGGAAGTGTGGAAAGGCCTCTTTCAATAACCATTATAACACAACGCATTCATGGTGGTTGGAATAAATTTAAGCTCACAGGTGCCATAATAGGAAATGGCCCCCCATACCATAATACCTCCAGCACTGCTGTGCAACTTATCAAGATGGTGTGGTTCTTTTCGAAGATCATGAAAATAGTAGCTGTAGCCATCGGGCCCTCCAAATTAAACTGTTTTTCGTCCGAAAAGACAACACGTTGCCACTCCGAAGTCCAGGTGACATGTGCGCGCGCGAAATCAAGGCGTTGTAACTTCCGAGCCGGGTTAAGAGGTGGATTCTTCTTGATTTTTAGTCTCTTCGGGTGTGTAGCATTATTAATAACACGACGTATGGTTGTCAAACTTGCTTTAACGTTACATTTTTCCCTTATCTTGGACAAAGAGTCGTGCGAATTGGAAGCTTCTCTTAATATAAGTCGCTTGTCCGCGATGGTAAGCACACTGTGGGTGCGGCCCTTCATGTTTTTACCATAATTAGCCTCATTATTTAAAAAATTTGTTATGGCGTGACGGCTCCTGTTGACTTTTTTTGCTATTTTGGCAATAGAAAGGCCAGAATCCTTGTAAGCTTGGATTTTTCCTTTATAACGGTTCTATTCCAAAACTTGGAATATACCAGAAAGAGCGAAGAATGCTTGCACAAAGATAATATGCAAAAAAATACAGCTATTCTACCATTTCGTTTTCGAGTTACGAGCAGTTTTAAAGAGAGCATACAGGGTGTCCTATTCAAGTAGCGAGCAGTGTAAAAGCCGTTCGGTTTGTAAAAGAATGACCCATATGTAAATTAGGCTGTTCAAAAAAAATTTTTTTTTTAATTTTCACGGGTTTCTGAAATCTTTTAAGGGTAAGTATTTTTAAGTTTTTTTTTCAGATTTTTCGGAAAACGCTTAGAGGTCGCGCAAGTCGAACTTTCTCCAAATCCAAATCGGGTTTTCCGTACAGTTTTTAAATTTTACTTATAACTTTGTCAATAATCACGATTTTCTTAGTTTTCAAATCAGCATTTTTAAAGCAAAATGTCAAAATTTTAATTTTATGAGCATAAACGATAACGTTTGGGTATGCTTTTGCTCATTTAGGTACCATATATATTAAATTTTCGAAAATTTTGCATAAATTTTGCATTATAGCCCTTTAAATTTCTATGAAAATCAAAAAAACTAGTGATGCAGTTTAAAAGATGGGTAAATTTTAAAACTAACTAAATAAAAACATTTGAATTAGCCCTCACCGTTCCAGAGATATACTATTTTAAAGCTTTGCACCCATATTATATTGCATATATATTATATATCAACTGAAAGGTATTATGGCGGAGATCATATATAATATATAGGTCGATATATGATCAAGCTCCTTCGGTTCAAAGGATATTTGAATTCAATTTTTATTATAAAAATTGACAAGTAATTATTATGGTTTAATTTTTATATAAAAATTGAAATATAATAATTATTTTTGATTTTTATTACATATAATTTTAAAAAATAATTATTAGTCAATTTTTATAATAGGAATTGAAAATAAAAGTTTATCCTGTTTACAAACTTACAGCAGAAAAATAAGATTTATGTGTTTTTTCCCACTCTTCTTTGAGCCTTTTTTGCGATTCATTTTTTTTTTTAAATCATAATTATTATTTACGGTCCCTGCTTTTAAGCTTTGACTAACCATTTAGAATCAGGGAATCAAACCGGAACCGGAACCGTATTCCGAAAAGAACCGACTAAAACTCAGAACCGGAACCTGTACCGGAACCGATATTTTTAATTTTTAGTATACCGGTATTCGTGAACCGATATATTTAGAACCGAAAAGAACTTAGACAGTGTACCGGTACAGTTTCGGTTCTGAGCAATTTTTTATTTTTAACTTCATCGCTATATTCAGAGCTGCTACCTGCGCCAGAGACAAAAGATATTGTTTTTGTCTATGCATATAGGTTTCTGTGAGAAAAACTGAAACAAAAACAGCAACAAAAATATGTATATATTTGGCGCTCTTTCACTTAAGTTCCGTTTTTGCATGTTGGCTTTCATCTAATTCTTCGGATGCTGTCCCTTTTTTATGCAAAACGAAAGATCTCAGTGTACAGTCGCCTACGGTTAATCGTTGTAAAATGTTAATTAGTTTTTGTGCTGCGAAACTGCAAAGAGAAATAAAATTATTTAAGAGTTGTAAGTCAATTTAAACGATCGCTCAAAACGCCAAGGCCAAAAACAAATGTGTATCGGAAGTACTTCGCCTTTGACATTGAAGAAAATGTAAGCAATTGCTTAATAAACGAGTGTGGAAAAAAAATTAAGGTGAGTTAGATATATATCAGAGATGGGCATGCACACATATCGTCACACTTTTCACACGCATACAAGCACAATTTGCGTGCGCCGCATTCGTGTTTTATAAATAGCTTTCAATGCTTATAGCGTACGTGTGATTTTGTGCAGTCGGCCGCGGCAGAGGTCCTATGCACACGCTGCCTCGTGTGCATTGGAACGTCGCGACGCGCCCATCTCTGATATGTACAATGATACTCAGTCTAATGCACATACTTATGTAAGCTTCTAGACTTTTCTCTCATGCACATACTTAATTCGTATGTAAGTGCTTATAAATAGCCTGTCTTTATGTATGACGCTGATGAAAAGAAGCGAAAACTACACACAAAAAATAAATCGTTGGTAAATGCAACATTTTTCATTGGTACCGTTCACCAATTTCCGTCTTTGATTTTCGCCCATTAGTTTTTCCATTTAAATTCAAAATGTCTGCACTTTTGATTTTTGTTTATATAGAAAAAAATTCAAATGCTTGACCGCGCGCTCGCTGCTATTATTATTATTTTTATTATTTTTTATATTTTATACCGAAAAACAACGAACTAAATTTTTCATTAAATGAAAAAACTTTTACTTACTCTGCCGGGACTCGAACTCACGGGCAGCATTTCACACACAATTGGAACGTAGCGTTAGACGACTGAGCCACGCCGCGCAACTGATGTAAAGCATCAAATTGGTTACTTGTATTGAATAAGATGCACTTGTATTGAAAACATTTACGAATGTTTGCTTTCTTGTAATTCTCAAGAACGAATTCCACCATCTGCCAATATAAATAGCGCCACTGAAATTTGCGGAACAAAAATCAAAATTGTTGGCGGTTTGAAATCAAAGAGACGCACAGTGCACAGTTAACTTTAAATGACTTTTTATGTTTATTTTTACGTAGAAATTGGCAAAATCAACAAGAAAAATTATTAAATCAAATATTTTTAGCCAAAAACGAAAAATGTCGGACTTACAATTTTTTTTTTTTTTTGTATGTTTGTGTGTACATTGTACATATATGTACATAAATATGTACATATGTCTATATACCAGTTGCAAGGGAACATAACTGACTTATATGTATGAATGTATGTATGTTCCTTTCCACAAATCAAGCACCGAAAAAGAAAACTGCTGGTTCCAGGTTCAGGTGCATTAATGAATTGTTTAAGCCAAGCATTCGGGTGGAAATTACCAAACAGACTATTCGAGATGCGTTTGTTTCTCTGTGCACGGTAACGAAATATTAACAGCGTGCAGCTAAATGAAAAATTTCACCTCAATAGCTTCAAAACTGAGGGACTAGTTCGCGTGGAAACAGACAGACGGACGGACAAAGCTCAATCGACTAAACTCGTGATTTTTTTAAACTTTCATGTGCTTTGACGGTAGGGGAAAAACCTTTTTGGGGTATTATCATCTATATATAGTACTTAAAAATAAAAGCCATTAATAATTTTTTGGAATTAAAAAAAAATGGGTTGGCCGAGTTGATATGGAATATCCCATATATAACATAACAAGCGATACATAAATAAAAAAAAAAATATTGAATTATATTGGCGTAAACAATTTTTGTTTAGTAATTTTGATAGATATAAATATTGCTGGTCAGCAATGTGCTACGTTCAGTATTAAACATTTTGGAGACAAATGTAGCTACATGATCATATTTTTCTGAAAGGTTCTTAAATTATCTTTTATATCATATTTATTTTGGTACAAAAACCTAAAGAAAATAATATTGCAAATATATTTAAATGTGATCACTTCATTGATGACTTTATTTATGCCGACCATTTTTAATTCGTACAGCAGATAGTTTTACTTTTTAAAACGGAGTAACGTCTAACTTAGTTTTTTTGAATTTTCCAAGTTTTGACACTCCTCAGAAGTAATCGAGCGCCAAATTTCTTCAATTTTTGAATTTAAATTGCTTAGAGTGCACTGTGGCTCATTGCTGTGCTGCAGGTATGAGATGATTTTGTAAAATATTGATGTATTTTTCAGCATTTACGGTTTCAGCTCTAAAGTGAAGCTTTCCTACTCCTTTTGCTGACATGCATCCCCATACCATAACACTCGCAGGAAATTTTACTGTGCGCTTAAGACAGTCTCTATTGTATGCCTCCGTTTTCTTTCGTATTACTCTTTTTCTATCATTTCCGACGCACACATCAAACTTAGATTGTCAAACTTAGTCCTTGTACCCAGTTCCGCCTTTGTCTTGCCCATAGCAGCCGTTTTCTTTTTTTGCAGAATGTTAAGCATGTGCTTTTCTTTCGCCTAAAAATAAAACACTCATTTGTTATTTAAATATATACTACAATATTAGTGATGTTAACTTACTTTGTAGAAACTATAAACTTTAGTTTTCATTTGCAGGCGCGTCCATTCACTTTCAATTGTTTTGCCAATACTTTAAGACCAACTCGATGCTATTTATCGCACTCTGCTTCTACGATTTTGTTTTATTATAGCAGACAAAGCTCTTTTATCTCGAAGGGTGATTTTAGAAACTCGACCACTGTGTGCAACATAATTGTTATTATTGCCATTCTTTTTAAAGTTTTTGACAATACTTTGCACGGTTGATCTCCGAAGCTTAACATCATTTCATATTTTATCAGTAATTAAACGTCGAACTTCTTCAGAAACTGGCCTACCACGTGCCATCGCAGAAAAAATAATCAAACTTTCGTTTATGTCACTTCTCGATTTTCTACATAACCTAGTTCTTCTATGTGTTTTTTTACATCTATACTTTGGCAGTTTCTTTTGATGAATCGAATCAGCTGTACGAATTAAAAATGGTCGGCATCATTTCGTACAGAAATGAAGTGGTCTCATTTAATTAAAATTAAAATTATGTTTGCGTTAATCTGTGTTACGAGTTATATAAGAAAAAACGAGAAGGCCAAGCAAACTGTTTTTGAGATGTCAGAGTTTTAGAACGCTTACATAAAAATCAAAAAAAATTTTAACTAAAACCCATTTTTCGACAGATAAACATCTGATTTCGACCAAATTTCGCGAATCTGTTTGAAAAAATTTTAAATTAACAATCGCCGAGTTCCAGCAAGATAAAATTTAAAACAGAAAATCTTTTCTCCCTAAGACTCATCGGTCCTATGGCAGCTATAACATAAAGTCATCCGATTTTGTCCAAAATTTGCAAATCTGTTTGAAAGCATATAATATTAATAAAACACAGTAAAACAGAACAGTAAAAACAAAAAAGTTTTTCTTACTAAGACGCATTTTCCGACCGATATTTCCTATGACAGCTGTAAGATATGGTCATCCGATCCGGTAGGTTCCGACATATTAACAGCGTGCAGTAAAAAGAAGACTCTGTGCAAAATTTCAGCTCGATAGCTTTACGACTGAGAGACTAGTTTGCGGACAGACAGGCGGACGGACAAAACTCAATCGACTCAGCTCGTCGCCATGATCAAGAATATATATAGTTTATGGGGTCGGAAATGAATATTTTTATGCGTTGCAAGCATCTGGGCAAAATTATAATACCCTTTGCAAGGGTATAAAAACATAATTAAACCTTTCAGAAAAATATGAACATGTAGGTGCAGCGACCTTTATTTCCAAAATGTTTACTACTGAACGTAGCACTTTGTTGAAATTAAGTGGTGCAAAAATTGAAAGTGGTTAGGGCTTGTAGCCATATCGATAAAAATTCACCGATTTTTCGGCCTGTAATCATTGATTTACAGTTTTTGAACCGACTAATAATCTTTAATAATTTTCTCCATGGTCGGTTGTACGCGATTTCTTACATAAGAGTTGAGGTGACTCATTGGAAACTTAGTTTAAGCCACAGCCCATTGTCATATTGTCTACGCAGTGCTTTTGTTGTCAAAAATATCTACTTCATATACGGACTTAACGCCCATGCGTTTTATGTCCGGACATAAGGCCCACAAAATTTTTGAGTTATATTTCGAGTTATATTTCATATGGGCTTTAGGACCGTGGGCTTTGTGTCATGTCATCATGAGAATCAATAATACATGATACACTACATGATATCTCAGGTCACTTCCGCTAAAAAACGTTCCGCATCGCGTCGTGTAGAACCATGTAAATTTTATTCGAAAATGTTGATAAAAAAAAACAAAATTATTCCTGAACCCCGGTTTGAACCCAAACCTAGGTTCATTCCGAACACGCTCCGTGAACCCAAACCCAAATAGTTCGAACCCCTCCCGATTTTTTTGAGGTTTGCAATCCTGGTAAAAATGCTATTATTCGTGATGTTTATTTAATCTAACAGCAGGGCTACGATTTTTTCATAAAGACCAAATTTCTAAACATGTTTCAATACTAACACTCCGAACATTAATCTTGATGACAATCAAACTTAAGTATTCCATTTGCAACATTCATTTCGCTCTTTAATTCTCGGCTAAGTTCAATTGCTTTGCAAAAGTAACCACAGAAAAGGCCAGCTTCGCCATCTTAAATAAACAATTGCATTTCATCAAAATCGGGAAAAAATAAACATATAGTTAGGACATACCTGGATATTAGTTTCCATGCCGATAGGAAAAGCGGACCCCGCTAAGTATTCAATTGGCTGCTGAGTGCAGTGCAAAAAACTGATCAATGTCGATTTGTAGCACCTGCTGGCACCAACCCAGTTGTAGTGAAATATGGCCAGAGCCATGTCCTGGCAATCGTCTTTGATCAGTTCGCATAAGTAGCAAAACGGAAAGGTCTGAAACATTACGACTCCTATGTATACCACAGTACCCACTCCGCTCCAGAACTCGGCAAAAATAAGTAGGTTGGCCAATGCGCAACCCAAACATATTCCAATGAGCAGAAATTGAATAAAGATGGAGCGGGATATAATGGGTCGTATTAAGTCGGCATATCTGTCGAGAAAAGACCGATTATTAAAATAATTCAAAAATTAAGAATTGTTACTCACTCCTTAATAAGCTTATGGTACTCAATGCAGTTCACCAGTTGCTCGTAGCTCTCCCGTTCACTCTCGCTGGGATCGGTTCGCAGTTTATTAACTTTCTGCTTCAGAAGATTGATGTGGACATGCATCATGGTAGCGCACAGCACAGGAAACACATCCGACATTTGACACTGCATGCAGTGAAAGTATGTAAGGAGAAGATCCAGAGTAAAAGACACCCACAAATTCGTGGTACTTTTACGCCAATCAAGGAAGGGAGTGTAGATACGCCAGGGTGCGACTCCATTGAGTACAGATGTAACACATGTACTTATAATAAACCCAGAGTAGATTAACTGATATACAAGGTAGATCAAATTGCACCTTCGAACCCAATAGTTAACCTGAATGCGCTCAGCCCCTTCGTTGCAGTATTCATCCAGGCGACTTAGCAGCTCTTTGACCTGATGGAATCGCCATAGATTCAAGAGTAGTATAATCACTTTTACTACAGTTCCCACTGCGTTGAAACTAACTTGCAATGATGTAAATAGTTCGCCAGGTGTATAGTCGGCAAAATCCTCAATATAGCCTGCAAACATTCCACAAGGCACCCAGATCAATGCATACATCATAAGCGTTTTTAGAACCACGTAGAATTGTTTTCCCCTTGCAGATGGCAACCAGGCGACAACTTTCATTCCATATTCAAAATTCTGAAATGCATCCCGAGAAGATTGCATGACTGTAAAACACGGATATCTTTAACCTTTGACCAATGTCCCAATGTAACTGTGCAGAACTGTGAGTTGGACCTTGATTTTTATAGGCTTTGGATACACTGAGAAAAAAACAAATTTAAAACATTTTGAGTAGACAAGTTGTTTTGTAAATTTATCACTTAATTTAAGCTATTTTTGGAAGGAGCAGTTATTTTATGCAAAGAAAAGTCAGAAGCGAATTCATCGCTTTAGTTAATAAATATTTTCCTCTGTGCAGTTTATAAAGTAATCAGCGGTGTAAAATGTACACATGTTTACTTGCAAGTTGGTTCAATGTTTTATTCAATAATTACTCTTTTGCCCTTCAGTTTGAATTTGTGATGTATTTGACCATTCAGTTATGCTACTTCATTTTTAATGCAACTGTTGTGCAAAACATTGTTGTATCATTTGTCATTTTGTCATACTAAGGGGCAGTTGTACTGAAGAAAAATTGCAAGAAATAAAGTCAGTTTCATAGATCCAAGAAATGTAAATGTAAGGAGCTCACGAGTTCTTTAAAAAATGGAGAAATTTATTCACTCATACCTGTTGTTTTATAGTGTACTTCAAGACGATTTCATTTAATTATACTTCAATAGCAACATTCGCCTATGATTTTGTACAAGTTTATCAATAATTTTCTTCTGATTCATCTTACCGTTTTCGTACCGTCTTATGAGGCATAGTCCACAAGATCTAATTTCTCCCAACTGGCTCTTCAGCGAGGTTTTTACTCTACGAAGCGTGCTGTGCAAGAGGTCGAGGGTTCGATTCCCCCTCAGAACATCTAACAATTATTATAATAATAAAAAAAAAGTGCGCTGAGATAGCCAAAAAATTTACAAAAACTCTCAAAAATGCCAAATTTTGTATGTTTAAAGTAGCCTCACGCTCTTTCTCAGCTGTGATTTGTTTAAAAATTAAAAAATTATGAGGATTTTAAAGCCAAAAAACACTCAGAAAATTGTTTTTCTATATTTAAGAAAATCGCGCTAGAATTGAAATCGCATTAAAATTTAAAAAAAATTCTGTATTAAAGAATACAGAGTTACAGAGTTAAAGTTACCCTAAAAATTATTTTTATTATCTTGTAGAGAGTATATTAAAATTGTGCAGATGTTTGTAACGCATAGAAGGAAGCATCTCCGACCACATAAAGTATATATATTCTTGATCAGCATGACGAGCTGAGTTGATATAGCCATGTCCGTCTGTCCGTCTGTTTCTATGCTATCTCCTCCGTCAGTTTTAAAGCTACCTTAAACAAACTTTGCACGAGTTCTTAAGGTACCAAAACGCCGCAAATTTGTCGGAACCGGCCGGATCGGATGACTATAGCATATACCTGCCATAGGAACTATCGGTCGAAAAAGTAGTTTTAGTGAGAAAACCTTTATTTGTCCTCAACGTAAACGTTTTTGTTTTTAATGCTATCGCTCCCAACAAAACACACAATTCCGCCATGTTTGATCCAAAACGGATGACTATTAAATATGGCTTCCATATGAACGATCGGTCGAAAAAGTAGCCGGTTAACCATTTTTTGCTCATAGCTGGAGTATCGATCATCCGATCTTTATCATTCCTTCAGAAAATAAATCATTTTGACAACTAGATATCTCTAGAAGGTTCGAACAATATATTATATCATCAAAACTGTGGGAGATATGAGGTTTTTTCCAAATTGCGGGGGCGGGAGGGGGCGTGGCAAAAATTGAAAATAAACTTGATCTGCCTGCAAGTATAAGAAATATGTATATGTCCCATACATGTCAAACCTCTATCTCTAACCATCTCTGAGATCTGTTTGTTCATACGGACGGACGGACAGACAGACAGACGGACATGTCTATATCGACTCGTCTGTTGATGCTGATCAAGAATATTTATACTTTATAGAGTCGGAAATGATTCCTTTTGGCTGTTACATACTTTTGCACAAACTTAATATACTCAATGTACCTTCGGTAAAGAGTATAAAAATTGCTGAGGAATTTTTTCGTGTGACCGTTTCTTATTCGGTTTCTACCAATAGCGTAATATGGTTACGTTTGCCACTATGTTATTTTCAAAAATAACATCGCATTTAAGTGCTGTTAACGCCTCTTTTTTGCCGTGACGTGAGCAAAATAGGTCTCGATTCTAATTTGTGCAGCCAAATTGGAAGGCCAAATTGAAAATGAGCGCATCTAAAAAATTTTCCTGCTGAAAGCGTCGCCTTTCTAGGGCGGGCAAGCTGAATTTAATAAACGCCGTGAAAGTGAAGAGCAATGTGCGGGACTTGGCGGATAAGAAACACTCGAAAACCCGCCAGAGAACACCGGCGGACCGGAGCACGGTCTGCAACATCATGTGGCGTCTCCTGTCACCACAAAAAACAATCAAGGAGCTTAAAATCTATTTGATCAGCATTCAAACACTTCTAAGCGCCTCCAGTTCCCCAATCAGGTCAATTTGATTCGCCTCATCTATGTGTTCGATCACAGCTACCAATGCTCAATGATAGAGACAGTAAAACGACCACAAACCAAATGCCCGCTCCCAGTTCAGTGAACACCAAAACTGCTGGCCTTCTATCAAGCGGTAGTCTAGCGGATGCCAATTATATCAAGGTAAAAAATGGGCGAACCAAACTTCAACTTTATAAATCAATTCCATTTCCTAACGTTTCCCTGACAGGGCCCCGACTACGTGGCCAAGTGCTACGTGACCACCCAGGGATCGCTGCCCAATACCATTTTCGAGTTCAGCGAAGCTATATACGCCGCCAAGTCACACATGCTACAGCAGTACATCCAGAAGATCATCATGCTGACCTGACCAACTTTACGGAGGCAAATCTCTAGAAATGCGCGAATTACTTTCCAATCGAGATGAACGAAATCCTTGCCGTGGCAGCCAATTACGAGGTGTTAGTTAAGTGCCGCTGTTCGGGACTACATCGAACTGTATTTAATGCCATTGATTGTGCCAAAAACAATTTTAAGGAAAATGTTGAAAGAGGCAATTACTAACGTTCACTGCGCTAGTACTGCAGATTGTCAAAATTCATAATGATAAGAACAATTGATTTGTTATTAATTTCATTTAATAATAAAAATATATTAAAATAGGAGATTAATTATGTTCATAATCCTACAAGGGGTTGTTTGTAAGTTCGCGGGCATATTTAACAGCTACTTTGAAACGATTATCGAACTATAGCAGCGGCTTAGCAGACTCTGTTAAGAATCTTCGGAATATCAACTTTCCCACGAAAAGTTTTTCGCGACCCGTGGATACAGCCCTTTAAGGCGAATTTGGGACTTTTCAGGGTGAGTAGCATTTTGGATGTAAAAAATTCCAAATATAAAATCGGATCGTTAATCTCCAAGGAATCACGTTTTCATTTATGAAGTACAATTCGTGTTGGCAGACAAAGAAGATGAGTTGAGGAAGACAAGAAAATTCCGGAAAATGCACCCGACTGTGTGGCAAATGGGTGATCAAGGTAAGATGGGCGAAAGTGTAATTCCCAGCGACTAGCCCCAAAGTTACGCATGAAAAAAAAAAACGCGACTTACAAATTTTGGCCGGAATACTGTTGTATGCAATTGATTTTTTTTCGGTAATTGTCTAGTACACCGACCAATGCTGAAAAAGTTCAGAAAAAATTTTCCTCGACTATGAAGAATTATCATTATCATGACACAGCGGTTATCCATCCATGGTTTCTTTTTAAATGAAGTTTGAAATATACATTTTTTGTACCAAAAAAATTTATATGCTTTTCGTCAAATGTCAAATAAATAATAAAAAACAAGTGAGAAAGTCGGTCAAGCCCAGCTATAACATTACTCTGTAGTACAGAGTCTGTACCAGTTCATTTGCTCCCGACTATAATATTATAATACATCCAAGGAGTCACGCGGTTATCGTGCAATATTTTTATTATACGCTCATCTCTAAGTTTCTCTCTCTCTCTCTCTTTCTCTCTCTCCCAAAGATTGTGTATATTGAATACAGCGGTGATTGGCGTGAATGGCGAGCGGGGGTGGGGGGTACCGGTTAACTTTTTTTGCTTCTAACTAGTGTATCGTTCATCCGATCTTTATCGTCATCGATAAACAATTTTAATTACTAGTTATCTTTAGAAGGTACGAGCAATCTTTCATCAAAACTGTGAGAGATATGACGTTCTTTTCCAAAAGACGGTTGCGGGAGGGGGCGTAGCAAAAATTGAAAATAAACTTGCTCTGCCTGCAGGTATACGAAATATATGTCCCATACATGTCGAGCCTCTTTCTCTTACTATCTCTGAGATCTGTGCGTTCATACAGACGGACAGACTGACAGACGGACATGGCTATATCGACTCGGCTGTTGATGCTGATCAAGAATATATATACTTTATAGGGTCGAAGATGATTCCTTTTGGCTGTTGCATAATTTTGCACAAACTTATTCTTCATAATTCGCGGTCCATCGATGCAATTTTTGTTCCGAATTTTTTGAGCATAGGTCGGTATACTAGACAATTAACTTATTTTCAACCGATCAGGCTTAAGCTCATTTTTAAAGATGTGTGTATAAAAATGAAACAGAATTCACCTCCCTGGGTGGAAATTGATGGTCATGTAAAGGCGAAGGTACAAATTATTTCTACAAAATATCATTCGGTCCTGTTCCGTATTTCTTGTCGATTTCCGTCCAAACGTTATTATTTTGCAATCGAATTTGACAACTTTGTATAGAAAGTGATCAATTTACCTACGTTAACTAAATTATGTTTAACCAAACTCGGAATTGTTTGAGCAGCTAAAACCGATTGCTCCATCACAATTTAATTCGAGAGAAATGAACTACGAAATCTAGTAACCACAGCTTTTTTTGTCACTTATATATATATAAATTTATACAACTCGAAATGCAAACATTTACACGAAAATCGACTTGGAACAGGGCCTATAGTGATTTTCATATATAACTTTTATTCAAGGAAAATCTACCCCCCAGGTGAGAAAATGGACTGAAAACTGTTGTATGAAACTTTAAGTTTTTTTCATGCGATATTCAAATTTTGGAAAATATTGAAAATTGGCGGAAAACTGTTATAAAAAAAATTTTCGTTTTCAATATGATGGAATTTAAAATTCTCAGAGTTCTATATGGAAATTGTATAAAACTGATATTCACTTTTTTTTTGGGGTGGGGTCAGTTTTTAATTTTCGCCCGATTAGCCCGATATAGAATTACTATATACAAACTTTTGAAAAATCTTCATACACAAATGCGAGCAAAGCCGCGGGTATAAGTTAGTGTACATCAGAGAACTGCAAAAATCACTTTTTTCTTGATTGGCTCATACAGAAAAATTCTTACTCACATTTAATCAATCAACATAACTCAGAGCTGAATATATTCAACTCACAACGCAATCGCATCGAGCGGCTGAGCTAAAGTTATGTGATCCAACGTGTATGTTCATATTTATTCATCGAACAAAACTCAGTATTGAATATAATCAGATGCATTCCGGCAAACACATTGTGTGTTCGATCGAACAAAACTCAGAATTGACTGGCCAGCGCATCTTGAGCAATGCCAGTGCATTGCTCTCTCTCTCTCTCTCTCTTTCCATATCTGCCAGCAGCGCCTATGCGTCTTTGCAAGAGTTTATTCATACAAGGTGATTTTCGCTCACTATAAACAATCGTCGTTGAGCCAAACGAACAATCAGCCTAACTGATTGGAATGAAGTCGAACATGATTATAATCAGAGGGCCAACAATTGGTTCGAATAAAACTCTGCTGCGAATATGTTGAGTATGCAAGTTTGATGAATAGAGTGCGAAGCCTCTTTATTCAGGTGTTGAATAATGTGTGAGCGTTTTGCAATCGAACGAAGCCGTTCTTTGGTGTACATATAATATTAGAAAAGTAGAGTATCTGATATACAAGGTAGATCAAATAGGACCTTCGAATATAATAATTTACTTGAATGCGGGCAGCCCTATCGATGCAATATTCATCCAGACGACTTAACAGCTCTTTTGACGTGCTGTAGTCGCCATAAACTCTGAAGAAGCTTAGCCACTTTTCCAATAGATTCCATAGCATTGTAACTAACTTGCAGTGAATTAAGAAGTTGACTTGGCGTATAGTTGGCAATATTCTGCAAGGCACCCAGATCATTTACCATGCCATTGGGCATTTCACAGTTTCGAAGTTGGTCACATATACTTATTTTCTATTTGTTGGTGTGCTTTTCAGTCTACGAGAAGCTTTTGCTCGTACTCTGAACGCAGCAAATGCTTTATTGTTTTTATGGTTGCTTGAGATGCACGCACTAACCCATGCTCACGTTTATTAGTGTGTTATTTCGGCACCACTGTCCACTGTCCCATTATAACTGTGAAGTGTCATGGGCAGGACATTTACATTTATAGGCTTTGTGTACACTGATAGAAATATTATAACGCTTTGAGTAGGAAGGCAGCTTAAGAACTTTTTTGTTACTTATTCATTTCAAGCACATTATCCGAACTGTCCTTAAAATAGTTTATTATTATTTTTTAACGCTACTTAAAACGTAATAAACCTTTGCCTGCTTCCCGTTCGAATTTACTGACAAGGTCTGCGGAATATGCAGATTGCACTAAATGAATGAAGTTCTTTTATGAAAGAACTCATGATTTACATCATAACAAAACTTTCCCAAAACTTACAATCCAAATTCTGATCAGGTGGTTCTGACTTCATGTCATCGATTAATGGCACTGCTTATTCCCTAAATACAAATCAGGGAGGAAATTCCTCATAACTTTCGTCCTTATTTGCCTTGCATTGTTAAAATTTCAGCCAAAGTTGTATCACTAAATACGGAGATCAATTTCTTTTGGTGTAGTTCGAATATGCTAAATAGTTGTGTAGTTCCCCACACATGTTTTAAGTTGAATATTTGATTATTTAATTACTTTATTGTCCATTCATTTTCTAATTTTACTATATTTGATATTTAATTGTCATTGCATGTATTAAAATAATGTGTCGTTAAGTCGTACCTGCCAGGGGGTGTTAGTAATTTTCCCGATTTGGCTTCACCACATCCACTCACACCCTCCATCATACCTTCAAACATTTATTGGATCCACGGGCAACAAGTAGACACAGCTGAAAGGGAAACATCTTTCCGTGAGCAAAGCACACAGGATATACATATGTAAGAGGGGATAGAATGGTAGTCACACAACACAAAATTTCCCACTTTCCTTTCGGGCTGCACCACAATGTAGTTAATTACGATGAACCACTAAGAAACCTATATAAAAAAAACTAGATGCAGAACGTAGTAGTAGACTGGAATAATGTCATCAAGGATATAAAAATTGAAAATCAAATATTTTCGGACCACCCGCCTATTTTGGTCAATGGTATCAGAGGTATCATTATCGAATAGTTTCTGCTGTTGGAGGGAGCAGTATCACTTTAAAGTAGCGTACTATTTCTTTGATACATGCTCCTGTATCATGATACCTCAAATTGGCTATTATGATGCCGCATCTCTCGAGTTCAGTATTAAGATAATTGCAAATTTATACTTGATCAGGGAGCAAGTTGTTCTGCTGAACACGGCCAATGTTTCACTAGGGAAAACTTGTAGTGAGTACATATATGTAATTACCTAAATACATATAAGCGCAGATATGTGACACTTTGTCGCATTTAATTGTACCATTAAATACATTTCAACTCAAGCGCTCAAAACATCAGCTCTCATGTGTAACCTGAGTCCTCTGGATTATCATACAAGCGAGGCCACAGAAACATTCATTTACTTTCTCCACAGACTTGAGATAAGGCTTCGTCCATGACATTTCCAAATATATAAAACAGATCCCATACAGCCGTCTTTGAAATAATTACTCTGTATCGCTGAATAAAGATAAAGAAGATGTAGCGGACGTGTGTGGTATTTGGCGGACGCCCGGGAATAATAATTGGGAATTGTTTGGGAATTAACTTTCAATATGCCAATCAATTTAATCATTGCATTGGCAAACCGTGAAGGTAAAATTTTAGTATTTCAATTAAGTCAAAAGACAATGAAATTTAATTATTACAAAGTGCTTTCCATTCCGATGTGCCCAAGCTCGTTCCGTACCAATTGGCGTACCAATACGTAGAAAACCTAGAGTATGAAGCCACTTGTTTAAATAGAAACACGTAAGTCACTACCGAGAGCATTAAAAATGCGGCTCGATGTATGCAAACGGGGGAATTGATCACCTTGAGTAGTTTGAACACAATGACCAAAAATATTTCAAAAAAATCGATTTTTTGCTCGAAAATTAAAGAAATTTCATCTTTAATCGCCTAGGAAAAGTATAAAAAAATTATTTTCTTTCTACTTAAGAGTCGCACTTCTACAGAGATAATAAAGTATTATGAGAAAATCTATGAATAAATATTGTAGCTGGATCTATTTTGGAGTTATACAAATTTTTCGAGCAAAAAATCTATTCTGTGGCTAATCAATTGCAAGAAGTGCACACACATAAGTTCTACAATGTACATACGTGTGAATTGAGTTGACGCGCCAGCGCAGACACCTTGCCACATACTTGTCTTTGAGACTCTGGATGAAATTAAACCTACAGTAACCATTAACTCTTTGGATATCGACCAGATGAATATTAGATTACCGCGTTACGAGAGTTCCATTGTAAAACAGAGCTATATTGACCAGGTGCTTGAAAGCCATTGGTGTGCCGCTGAAAGCCAACTACAGTGGAAGGTGCAAAACCTGTAGTGTGTGGGTACTGTTTGACTCGAACGACCTCTCAGTCGGACTTGTATGCATGCCAGAAGTACATATTTCATGCCTACTTCTCACGTCAGAAGGCATGAGAATCCTGTATGTTCCCATTCGCTTTTGTTAAGCAACGCCGTAAAACTCAGGGGTTGTTGTTGTAACCGTTATCCGTTTGGGTGACGTCACGCGGCAGCCTTCGGGTTTTGCTTTTCTCTCTACAAACTCAGTACTTCAGATGTACCAACTTTGTATATCGTAGGTAGGAAGAGTTGAGACGTTGGCTGAGGGACACCTGACTTTTGTATGAAATGTCACCCCATAATTAAATTAAATAGATTTGAGTTTAATTGCAAATTTTTTTTATATTTAAAACAACAAGTTTTGTCTACTTCTATTAATATTATATATGTTCATTATGTTGGCTTTCGTTGCTGATGCTAGCTAGGATAGTTAGCGATTTGGCCTTTAAATGTGTAGTTGTTTGTAGTTTTCAAACAAGTGACCTGTTTTAAGTAAAAATTTATTATTCGAATTTTGGTAAATTAATGATAAAAATAATACACAAATGCTATTAAATCCGTAGATCTAATTTAGTTCGTTACTCACCAAGAATATATTGCGCATTTGTAATTATAAAATTATTATTAATATTCACGGTTAACACATCTTTTTTCCGCAGATGCCGAAATCGAACTGACTTCATAATTTTTTTTTTCGTATTCTCTCTCTCGTTTTGTCAACGTTCATCAAACGTTCAGGGCTAACTTCATTTTTCTACTTCGTGTTCGATTTCCACGAGAGAGAGTTTTAACCGTTTCACGATATGCTGACTCTTAGCCTTACCTGAATACCTGAGAAAACAACGTGTGAGCTTGTCATGGTGAAAAATTGACTTATTTCATGCCAAAAAAAATAATGTAGTGACTATTGTCGTGAAATTTCATGCCACCAAAAGTACTTATTTTGGTAAACACATGCTGCAAAGTCCGACTGGGCTGCTGACCTTAAGATCAGCTCCCTTTTGGCGCATTCGTCGTGGCTATGGAGGACTCGGGCGTGCACTTGTAGCTCTGCTCTTGCTCAGCTCGTCGGATGGGGCGGGGTTCTTCCTCATCCTACCATAGCGGACACACCACGACAATATTAAGGGCACTTTCAAAGAATACGACTCTACCAAAAGGATTGAAATGATCTGAACATATTATTTTTAACTCCCACTAAATCAAAAAAACTCGGACAGACAGGGAACTAATGCAAGATGGATTGGCATTGGGGAATTAGTTGGAATTTACCCCCAATTCATTACCCTCCCTACCATGGCAACACCTAAAGAATATGGTTTGGGTTGCCCCTACTGCTACTAATAGCTGCTATTTAAGTTTGGTTTGGCATTGGCACTTGGTTCGGCCACGGATCCATTAAAAGCAATTTAAGATTTCATTTCGTTACAAATATGGTACATAATTTTATTCTTAGCTTCTATTTCATAGTAAGTATCCATGTCTATTCAATTCATTTTCCCTTTTGTTTTTCATCCAATATTTCTCTTCTACGAATGGGCTTTAAGTAAATAAATGTAAATTAAAGGAAAGTTGGTACATATAAGTTATGTTCGATTTTGTTACCAAAATTATTTTATCTAGATGGGTATTACAATCTAGCCATAGTAAATTTAAGAAAACAACCTAAGTAAATAAATTAAGTAACTAAGCTCGTTTTCTCTCTCTTTTCTAATGAGATAAATTCAAAAATCGGGGTGGCTCCCCCATCCCGGAGAAGGAATTCATTGATTTGGGACCTTTCGGGTGGCAGCTCACTTATACGGGGCGTTGTGCGATTACACCTCAGGCCATAGTTGCCTCAAAAAGAAACTTTAAAAGCCTTGGTATGCATGGCTCAACACAAAAATGGGACACAGCTGGATCCTAGGGTAGCTAATCTTCTCGATCGTGCTGATCTATTCCGGTTCAGAACAGTAGGGCTTCTAATTGACTCAAAATTCGCTCCAACAAATGCTACTCCGCTGGTTTTAACACTAGCATATCAATTGCAAGGCACCACCGTTAAAGCCTTGCATAAGGAGGCGCTGGCACAGGGCACTAAGAAAATTGTGAAATTAGATTTCTGCTAAGAAACTACATTTTTTCCGTACCTGGCCAAAAATAATAAATTACAAATTCACTAAACACTTTCCAACCGGCACAGCGTATTGAGGAAGATCTATCCAGTGTCGGGTTTAATCAACAAATCAATCTTTTTACATAACTTAGAAGAAAAATATTAATTTCTTGTACAAATGAATTATGCGTGTGTACTGCACCAGAGACGCTCGCTCAATGATCACGTCTCCCGAAGCTTAGCAGCTTGCAGCCTATGCTGACTAGCATGCCGATTTTCGAAAATCAAACGAAGCTACGGATCGAGCGGGAGAGGCAACATGATAAGAAACGTTTTAGTCATATGATATGTTTATCCAAGGTGACCGCCAAACTGTTCTATTTTTGGAATTGTTTCTCTTTCACCTAGTCAAACTTTATGTCGCTGGCCCAAGACTGTGCGCTGCTTCGTCAAAAGAGTTTTAAGCCTATACTGACGTTACAGTGCAGCAAATAAGTATTCTCCTTAAGCTGTTAGAAACTGGTCCCTACAAACCCTGCCATATTTGATCAAATTATTTGCGTATGGAACCATAATGTAAGTTTTTAATCCTGTAAAATCTTAAATCATGGCTATTTTTATCAAAATTTAGCCAAATTATTTGGATGTGTAAACTTAGCTTAATTAATGAACTAGGGGAATCAGAATGTGCAACTGTAATTTCAGCAATGTCTGCAGGTGTTCTTGTATATTTAAGGCACATTCAATATTTTCCATTTTTAGTTTACTTAATAACAATTCAAAAATGACTGTTTTCAGCAGCAGTTGTTTTTTGTTTTCAAATATTTTTCAGGGTGACAATATGAGCGGATACATAAAAATAATTAATTTGCATTAGCATGTACATGGTTTTGAAATCAATGAGGATGAAGTAGATTGCTACGAAATTCATCTAGATGGTTAGCATTGAACATGAGCAAAAGCAAATGCAGCAAATCCACCGAAATTTGCAAAAACTCCATCATGTGAAAACGGCCCTTAGCTTGAGCTCATCCGTGACCAATTTAAAGCAAAACTACATCATGGCTAACTATCATTATAATGGGCAACGGACATCTCAACATGCAATGAGTATATTAGTTTTAAAGCAAAAACATAAACATTTTCAACGTAGACTTTTCCTGGAAGAATTGGGTGGGTTTGCAACTCGTTTCTGATGAACAACAACACACATCAACAACAGCGCACATCGATGCCACACTCATCTGCAGGCAAAAAAGGTAAAGACCAAGAAAAATCAAATGTCAAGAAATAGAGTTGCCTTTCTGCCCAAGCTTGTTTTATAGGCTAATCATACTGAGCACATCTAGCATCCAACATCCTGAGTTTAAATGCTTAATTACCATTTGCTAAGCCAACATTTTTAAACTTTTGTTTTATCAAAATGTTAAGAGGGTTGGTGTCTAATAGGAATTTGCTACGAAGGTAAAAAATTCCGCCATGGTAAATATTTATGACTCTGGATATTGGATGTTAGATGTGCTTAGTGTGATTAGCCTATAACAGCACTAAATACAACACTTAATGTTGAAAATGTAATGAATTTGTGTGCAAACTGCATATATTGCATTCGATGCAAAAAATTGTAATCAATATAAATTAAAACATTTTGGCAAAATGGGTCTTTTTGGCTGTAAACTATTAGCTGTGGCGATTTCCACTTAATATAAAGTGGGCGGCCAAATAGTTCCAAGTTACCAACGGGTCTCTTGATAAAGAATGTTTAGAAAAAAATTCAAATCGCTTTCAGGTATTGCATACATACATATATGCGTTATCGGAGCCAATTTGAATCATTTTCCCCATCATTGATAGATCGAAATTTTGAAAGCAAGTTGCAAAACACCTTGAAACTTCAACCAAATTTTGTATAACTGTGTATAAAATTGGAATTTAGTTCTTACTAAAATGCCATGTCGTTCCTACAGTCCCAGATCCAGGGGGTGGGAAGTGAATGAAGCATGTTATTTAATTTTAGCTGTTTAATTGGAAGCCAATGAAACTTTTAGTTTAAATTTAGGCCAAAAATAATGCACTTGGCAATGTGACTATAGTATATGCATACATTTTAAAATCCTCCTTCCTTTATTTAAAGCTAAATTCCCACAGTCAAATAATTTGACAAATTTTAAGGAATTTTTAATGAAAATTTGGCTAAATTGGCCAAATTGGCGAACTTTTCGGACATACATAACTATAGTTTATGTTGTAAGTCCTGCAAAATCTGCAAACATGGCTGTTTAGCCAAATTTTCATCAAAATTTCATATAAATTTGTCAAATTATTTGCCTATGTGAACTTAGCATCAGCTTTATAACGTTCTTCATATTGCAATAACAGCAGATTTGAAATAAGCGCAACGATTAATTTACTTCAAAGAGAACGGTCACACTAGCAAGCAAAACAACATCAAGCGCTTTCAGGAATATCCACATTTTCTCCGAAAAAAAAAAAAATTACAAATTTGATATAACCAACCAAGTGTGCGTTGATTTTAGTGTTCATTCACTGTCAGAACGACCCGTGCCCTGCTCTAGTTTTTCATTAGTTCCGAGGCAGTCAAGGCAACACAACACATTTCCAACTGATTTAAAATTATTATTTTTACAAGCAAAAAATTTCAACTAAACCAAACCAAATTTTCTAACATTTACAAGTAAAACTCAAGCTTGGAAATGGAAACGATTCGTACTCGTAGCGCTAAGATTAAGTGCACGGTGCATAATCCCAGCGGAAAAAACGATAAGAGTGTAAGTAAACGTAGTAATACAGCTGTTATGGCTGTTCTATAAAAGTGTGCATTCATCCACCACAGGACGATTTGAAGTTCACCGATGATGAGAAGAAGACCATTGGGGAGCTCAAGCAGCTGTATCTGGAGACCATCCATCTGGATGTGGATCTGCAGCGTGACATTTATAACATGGAAAAGTCGTACGAGTCGCGGCACAATACCATCTTTGACAAGCGCAAGAAGATACTGGAGTAAGTGGGGAGGGGAAATGTGGGCGCTGTTGTGGTACTAGTGTTATCTTTTCCCTTTAGTGAATTCCGCAAACAAAATCATGGTGATTCCACGCCCAATGAGAATGTCTCCAACTTTTGGCTAAAAGTTCTCAAGGCTTCCTATACGGAGTTCATCAGCAAGAAGGATGAAGACATTTTGGGGGTAAGAACTACTTTTATGGAAACACTTGTGTTATACTCAAGAATGCCTTTCAGTTCTTGTCGGACATACGATCCAAACTATTCAATGATCCCGTGGTGAAGTTCGTGATTGAGTTTAGCTTCGATCCCAATGATTTCTTTACCAACCGCACTTTGACCAAGACTTACTATTTGAACTGCTTGCCCGATCCGGAAGACCCGATATCGTATGATGGAGCTGAGATTTTTAAATGTGAAGGTTGCACCATTGACTGGAAGCAGCCCAAGGAACGTGAGAGGAATGGTAAGTTGGTGGGAGGGTTCTTGGAAAAACTACTAACTTCTTTTTCTTACACTTTTTTGAAGATCAAACATCCTTCTTCGATTTCTTTTCACCGCCCACTCTGCCGGAAGATAACGATGATCCACACTACGCGGAAATTAATGTAAGTTTATTAAGTATGGTGTTCAAAGCGTTCCCGGTTAACCGCCAACTATTTAGTCCGTCTTACAAAATGATTTCGAGCTGGGATTTTATTTGAAAGAGCGTGTTATACCCAAAGCGGTGATCTTTTTCACTGGAGAGATTGCCGATTGTCAGAGCTCTGATGAATCGGAATCCGAGACCGAGGATAGCGACGATGAATCTGACGAAGAGGAGGAAGAATCGTCTAAGTAGTAGTTAATTATTATAGGTTTTTCCTATTCCTTTTTTTTACTTTGGAAAACGCATTTGAACAATTTGTTTTGTTGTCCTAACACATGAAGCAGCTACCAAATAAACATTTCATCAGTTCCAAAATGAATATAAGCAAAAAAAAGTACATATGTACAATTTGTTGTCTTTATTTTTAAACTATGCATCAGCAAATAAAAAAAAGTAAGACTTGTCTTTTATATTTGTGGAGCGGGCTAGGATTTGCCAACTTTTGCTTATTTTTTTGACATAACATGGCCTACACATAAAATTAGCCATAAATTGGTCAAGTAAGCCAGTTGGTGGTGTTAAAAGAAACAATAAAAAAAAGGCTTCCTAAAAAAATTTTCCAATATTTTTAGATATTTTACTATGCTACTATAGTAAATTCTCTCGGTTAATAACTCTAAAGAGTTACCCTAGGCAACAATCTATGGCAACGTTGGTAAGGAAGAGTTAGTCAAAAAAGTGAGTATTGGTGTGTGAAAATAAAGCAACGTGAACCAGCTTCATCCGACAAAGAAAATTTAATATAGAAACTTAATTTGAAACGGCCATCTATTTTAAATGATAACTCCGAAAGCCCCGTACTCAGAACGACAGAAAATTCCTTTAGTCACAGTATTTCATACAATTAGAATCACCTTGGCTTTGCTTTGATGCTCATGTGCTGTTATAAAGTGTTTCTATTTGTGTGAAATACTGTGACCAAAGGCCTACAAGCCTTAAACTAAGTTCACACAGGCAAAAATTCGACAAATTTTAAGGAAATGTTAATGAAAATTAAGCCAAATTGACCAAATTGGCGAACTTGGTCATATTTGATCAAATTATTAGTGAAACGAACCAAAGCTTATATTTTAAATACTGCCAAATCTGCAATCATGGCTATTTAACCGAATTATCAAAGTTTTTTTGTCAAACTATTAGCCTGTGTGAACTTGACTTTAGTGACACTGAAGTTAGTTCACTCGAAACAAGAAAGTCGGTCAAACCCGACTACCAGGGCTACCCATTAGAATTGATTGTTTTCCGTATAACTCGACTATCGTTCATCCTATCTTCAACATTCCTTTGGTGGATTGATTACTAAATTTGCCATCTATTTGCAAAACTTTGGCAAAAACTGAAAATAAACTTAATCTGCCTGCAAGTATGAGAAGTTATGTCCCATACATGTCAAACTTCTATCTCTTACCATCTCTGAGATCTCTTTGTTCATACGGACAGAAAGGGCTATATCGACTCGGCTGTTGATGCTGATCAAGAATATGGGGGGTGCCTCAGAAATCACTAGATATTTACGTTTCCATTTCAAATTTAAACTGCTTGCATTTACACGTGAAGTGGCACTAAAATGCTCGCTAACTAGATCAGATGGCGAAATTAAAGCGAATTGAAACCGACTATTCAAAGCCAAGTAGATTTGAGCAGAGCATTTGATCTAGCAACCGAAGATACATATACTTTTCACTTGACATATAAAGTTCTACAATTTAAATTGGAAATGCAAACGTGTATACCAAAATCTCTAGTGATTTCTGTGTCACCCTCTTATATATACTTTATAAGATCCGAAATCATTCCTGCTCCCTGATACATACTTTTGCTCAAACTTAATATACTCTGTGTACAGAGTATAAAAACCGGGAAGTCTAAGCTAACTTCGTCTATGACGAATTTGTATACTCTTGCAAATGTTGGTTTTGAAATATCAGAATACGCTTACCTTAAAATCAAACATTTTTCATACCAAAATCCATTTTCCGACCGATCGGTCCCATGCAACCATAAGATATCGTCAAACTTTGGCAAATAAATTTGAAAGCATTTGGTATTAATAGTGGAAGAGTTTGGGAACGAAGTTTATCTCACTAAGACTCATTTTCTGACCGATCGGTCCTATGGCAGTCATAAGATATAGTCATCCTATTCCTTTACCATTTGCTTGTTTGTTATATGGCAGCTATGCGATATATTCATCATATTTTGACCAAAATTGTGTGGAAACCGATAGCGTCATAATAGGAAAGCTTAAAGAAGCTACCATTGAAAACAAAAATGTTTTTCTAACTAAAGCTACTTTTCCGACCGATAGTTCGTATGGCAGCTATATGCTATAGTCATGCAATCCCACCGGTTCCGACAAATGTACAGCGTCTTGGTACCAAAAGACTTCATGCAAAGTTTGGGTCCGTTGGCTTTAAAACTGACGGACGAGATAGCATAGAACAGACGGACAGGGCTATATCAACTCAGTTCGTCATGCTGATCAATAATATACATATATACTTTAAGTGGTCGGAGATGCTTCCTTCTATGCGTTACAAACATCTGTACAATTTTCAAGAAGAAAAGTTTTTCTCACTAAACGCATTTTTCGAACGATGGTTCCTATGGCAACTATAAGATATAGTCAATCGATCCGGCAGTTCCGACACATTAGTAGCGTGCAGTAAAAAGAAGACTGCAAAGTTTCAGTTCGATAGCATTAAGACTGAGAGACTAGTATACGTAGAAACAGAACACGCAGCTGGACAAAGCTAAATCGACTCGGTTCATGGTTTACATCAAGACCAGCGTGGAAGTATTAAGTTTTTTCAAATTTTTTTTTCTACGTTTGCCTTCTCTCTAAGACTCAGTGTTACTCTATGTACTCTACAAAACATTTATGCATTGCAAGTCAACAAAATCTCATCTTCATACTTAAAATTAAAAAAATATTGAAAATCCTTTTTTTAAGTTTTTCAACATTAACTTAAAAGCAGTTTCGAGCTCGACCAGGCAACACAGAGCAAAATTTAAGCTTAGACTAAGATTCGATTACTCCATCATATACCTGGAAACAACTAAAATGTTCATACCAAGTTTTGTATTACGAACTCCAAAAAAATGACAATTTATGGTCAAGTTAGTTTCTTTAAATATTATTTTAGTTGTATTTTGTTGGTTTTTTTAAGTCAGCGATGGTCACAAGAACCCCCTGGGGGGCGAAGACATTTCGCTATTTACACGTATACGAGCCGAACGCATGCCGAAGCTGAGGAGAAGAGAGCAAAATGCCTTTCAGTCGCTGGCTTTCCTTTGATGCTGTTAGGTCGAAGCAAATTCCCGGCGCTTTTTTTTTACACACTAATACACTCTCACCTTTTGGCCTCGCTTTCGTTGACAAACGCTGTTTTAATTATTTAAACAATAAAATTTAGGATGCTTGTAGGATTGTAAATATATCTAAGCTATGCTCTATATTGCTTGGCTATATTAAAAGCGGGCCATAAGATAAAGTTGAAAGACCGTACAAAAAACGAAGGCAAAACCGAATTCAAATCAAAAATTTAATGTAATTTTGAGTAAGATGTGATATTTTGACTTGCCACTGTACTAATGTTTTAAGGGACGAATTAAGAGCAACAACTTCGCCACAGACAGGCAGCTAAACAGACCAAGTCAAGGTTTTTACACCCTCTCAGATTTGGATGATGGAAATTGGATCGCTTGAATTAAGGCAGCGGTCGACGGTCAAATTGCATTCTGCAAAATGAATTTAAGCCGCGACCACAAAATGAAATTATACCGCGCGGTCTTAATTCATTCTGATTCATTGAATTTACGCAGCGACCTCAGAATGAGATTAGACCGCCCACGGTTATATGCAGCCTAAATTGATTCGAAGAATACAATATTGTATTTCAATTCGCGATCAAAAATTCATTCAAAATCAACAAATTTAATCAAAATTCAGTTTGCAGAATGAATTTAGACCGCGCGGTCAAAATATATTTTGTGATCGCAGCCTAAATTCATTTTGCTGAATGAATTTAGACCGCCATACAAAATACACCGCTGCCTTAATTCACGCTGTCTAATTTCACAGAGCCTCAGATTTGTTTGGTCTTGTAATCAGAAAGTTTACATTATACTTACGTTCCCATATGAAAACATTTTCTGTTAACGAGTTAATTTTGCTTTTATACAGTAAAATGCATTGATGTGGTAGTATTTTGTTGTTGTAGCTGTTGTTGTAAGTATTATATATATATATAGTACACATGAGTTCAGAACATAATACTAAATGAAGAAGCTGAGCTACAGCTTTGTTTTAGGCTGGGCCCTGGTGTTCAAAATTAAACAAAATAAAAGAAATCGAATAAAGAGGAATGAAAAGGAAGGGGGCTAATGGGGGTACAATACAATCACGTGCATCTTTATGGGTCTACGGATTCCTGTGACGCAGGCGGGCTAGAGCTGGGCTCTGACGGCGAATCCTCAATATTCTCATCCTCTGCCGTCTCAGTCAAATGGGTGGCCACCACCTGGCACTCGGGCTTGCCCTTCTTGAACATTCGCAAGCCCGTCAGTGTAACGCTCGTTCCACTCACATCTATGTAAATTAAATTGGGTGAACACTGTACCAAGTGCTCCAGTGTGTTGTTCGTAATGTATTGATAATTGCGCAGCGAGATCCTCTCTAACCGATTGTCGGGTGAACGATTGATATTCCGTATCCAGACCACATCGGGCTGCACGGGTCGAGCAGCTCGTCCAAAACTGTAAATAGCCCGGTCTGAGACATAATATTGCGGTGGCACCGAACACTGGCTCGGCGGACGATGTCGCAGGCGACGTGCCGAGTCCCGGTCGAGCGGATCCAGCATATTCCAGAACATGGGATGCTGCACCACCTGATCGAAGTTGCCACGCGCCTGCGAACGAAGGCGACGCGTGTGCATGGCCAGGTTAGGCTCCCGAATGGCCTGAGGACTCATGTAGATCACGTGATCGCGACGTGGCAGGAATCGACTGTGTGCTGGGTGATTACCTCGCCAGGTGCGCAAGTCCAGGGCCATCTGCTCCAAAATGGCCGCCACATAGGGCTGTGGGCGTTGATTCTCGCCAAAGGCATTCGCCTCCGGCACATAGATATAGGCGCGTGGAGTGGGCTGTGGCGCCGCTGCTGGTGCAGCATCTCCACCAGCTTCAGCATTGGCAGCAGCAGCCGCCGGAGGCGCCTGCTCGCCAGCCCCGACACTGGGCAGTGCGATAACCACTAAGGGTGGGCGTACAGCAGCATCCCCGTTTTGACCAGGACAATGGGCGCAATTGTCCGACGAGTTGGCTGAAGTGGAAGAGGTATCCTCATCATCGGATTCCGACTGATTGTTTACTGGCGGCGCCACTGGTCCTCTCTCGTTGCAATTGTCCGAACTGAAGATGTCATTGTTAGGCCTAGGCGCCTCTGTGGGCGCCGTGTCATTGAGTTCTTTGGCCTGGGCCAATTTGCAGGCACGCAAATGCTCCATGGCAGCACGCGAAGTGGACGGTTCGTCATCGTTCAACACCTTTAGAGATTCCGGCTGCTGTGTGGAGCCCGTGGCAGCGGCAGCAGCAGCCTCGCCATTGCCATTGCCATCGCTGGTCTTCTCGGGTGAGCACATTTCGACAGGCAGATTACGCGGTGATTCGAGCAGCAATTCCTTAAGGTTTTCAATGGCACTAAAGCTCTGCAGATCCGAGTTATTAATGGGCGTCAAGCGCAGATCCAACACCTGTTCAAAAAGAGTGGAAAGGGGGGATCAGTGCAGGACCAACTTCGTCTAGCTAAAACTCACCTCAAGTTTCTGAAAGCCAAAACGGGCGGCCATGCTGGCATAGGGCACAAATTTACACAGCAATTGGCAGCCCTTGAGGCTGAGTCGACGCAACGCGGGCAGCTTCGACAGAGCCATAATATAGTAGGGTTCAAACCAATTGCTATCCTCTATGCTCAGATCCTGCGTTGAAACAAATCATTAGACAACATTTGTTCAGTCGATACTCCAACCATTACTCACCTCCAGCTCCACCAGTTGACGTTCTATCATGTGAAATATGCTCGTGACCAGATCCCCCACCTTCACGCTGCAGTCATTGAGCTTTAGAGTCTTCAGGGTGGCCGGAAACTCGGAAATGTGTATCTGCATTATAATGAAAAACCAATTCAATCGCTTTGACATACACTTAGAGTTGCTTTTGCCTACATAATTAAAATCCAAGCTTACACCCTGCAGCTCCAAAACCCTCAGTTGTGTTTCCACCTTGGGGAAAACCGAGGTAAGCGTGCAGGTGAACTGTTTACCCTCACCGGCCACATGTTGCGAGGACTGCGGTCCGCATATCTTAATGGTGTGCGTCTTCTCGGTGGCCCTACCCAGTATCTCCTCCAGTATGCCCAGGGGCAGCGGACCATTGCTGAGATCGATTCGATGCCAGAAGCGATGATCTAATAGTAAATTCTCCAAGCGGGGCGAGGAACTGAAAAAAATACATGGCAGTTAACTCTGGAAAGGAACAATGTAATCGCCTAGGGTGCACCTACTGCATCACCGCCAATATGGATGGCGTATCCAGGTACTTGAAGATCTCATATAGCAACTCATCGCAAAAGCTTAGCAGGTTGGGTGCCGACTCGGGGGGCGGGGACAGGGCTGGCGACTCTGGTTGTTGCTCTTCTTTTTTACGCTGTTTTGTCTTCGGTTCCGACTGCAGTTTCTCTGGTTGCTCCAGCGGCAGCTGGGGTGCGGCATCTTTGGGCGCAAATTCACTGTTGGAAAAGCGTCGCTTGTGCGCAGCAACATAAACGTTGGCTACGTCTGCATCCATTTCTTTGTCGCTTTGTTTTCGTTTAGCCCAAATTTTTCTCCGTCAATTTTTTCACTGGTGCAACGAGTGTGACCGTTCCACACAAAGCGGAAAATACCACTGTGAACGAGTCACGGTGACTGAAGCGATGTCGTGTATACGTGATCAAAATATTATGAAAACAATAATAAATTAAAATATCGCACATACAAAATTATAACTAAAGAATACAACTATATAGCAAATTGTTGAAGTATATCTCACACATTACTTATCGATATTGTATGTTTCAAACTGTTTGCAAACAAAAAACTACATTTTGTGTCATGAAAAAGTGAATCAATAAAGTTTGTTATGTGCTGGTATCAAGCTAAGACCCGAAATGTTTGTTTGTTTTGATCTTAATGTTTATCGATATATACGCCGCCGATGAACGAGATTGGAACCAGGGCTGCGCACGAGTGGCTTACTGATGTCGTGCTGGTTCACTAGTTCCGAAGGTTCAGGGAGTGAGCGGCTCAAAATATTAAATTGTTACCGTCCTGGGCGAATAGTGGCTCAGAGTAAGAAGAAGGGTCTAAAGTTTTTTAAAAGTGATTGCCTAGCTTTTTTGCGGAATGCACGTAGCCCAGTCGAATTTTACATTTATAGTTGAAAAATTAGCAATAAGTCTCTATCTCGGTAAGAGTGAATAAGTAAATTTGTGTACGGTTAATTAGTGTGTGTATTTTAGGGATATTTTCTGGAAAGTTTCCGCGGAGAGAGGAGCTTGATTGCTGGATTTGGCAGCGGATTCGAAAACAGCTGATAAATTGTCGAAATTATGATAATTCTCGGAGGTACCTTTGAGAATTAAACACACAATTTCAATAATTAAAGTAAAGAAGACCAAAAATACAATAATTTGGACAACTAAGAGGTGGACAATCAAGTGGAGCTGATCATAGTGGACGAGTCGCAACTGCTAAGGCTAGGTTTACATAGCGTCACACTGTGCCCATGTCGTCTGTGACCCTCGGTGCCCAAAGTACTCAGAAGTCAAAAGTGTTCACATTGGCGGCACAGAAATTGCTGGTCACAGCGCTGTGACCATGATACAATAACATAAGGTAGTCTCGTCGGCGGCAGAGGGTATGCTTGCAATAAGTGCGAGTGAGAAGGCACTTTGTATCATGAGTTCGAATGAAACGGCAGTATGGCGTGTTGATTAACCCTCAGAAGGCCCGTGTGGTTTAAAATATAATTTAATAATACAAAGATGTACATTTTTTTTTAAAGTTTTATTTTAAGTAATTTTGAATTCGAAAGCAATCGTTGTTTTTGATTTTGAATACAGATTCTTTTGTTCAGATTCTTAATTCTAAAAAATATTCTAATTTTGAAATAAAAATTTTTGACCGACTCGTCAATATTAACATTTTCCGCTGATAGCAATAATTTTTCTTTTACTTTTTTTGTAATACTAGAATCCATGTTATAAAGAAAAATCATTTCAAGTTGTTTAAGCTTATTTTTGAAATCAATAGACGGTTTTACAAGCCCGCCGTGCGACACCTCGTCAACATAGGTATAAGTGGAACTGTTGGAAACAAAAGACAGCCTAAGCTTTTTAACAACATAGCCTGCTAGATACTCGATGGCATCCTCCGTCAACTCTTCCATGTCGTTGTCTGCAGGTATATTGTTGACAATGTGTAAATCTTCAATATCTTCATGCTCATTCTCTTTGTTTTCCGTACGCTGGGTACACAGATCGATATTTAGCCAATTATCGCAACTGTCATCGTCTACATTTCCATTATTAGACAACAATTCTGTATTCTTGGCTAAACAAAATATAAGGATTATTTATGAATGATAATAATTAAAGAAAAATATAACATATAACACAAAAGACAGAACATAACTACCAACATTCACGATAACAACATTGCTGGAACATAAAGCTAAACATTTGACAAATATTATTATTAAAATAAGTTATTTGCTAAATAATGGTTTTAATTTTGTCGTACCTGTTATGTATTTTCTTAACCTATACTTAAATTGAAGCGGTGTCGGATGATCGAATTGTCCACCCCTTGACCGCATGGCTCCAAAAAAATGTTCCACTATGTCTTGATTAAGGCGGCTTGTTAAAATATAACTTAAATTGTATTTTTCAAGCAAGTAGCCATATAATCCATCAAGGGATGCATTGTTTACAATTATCCCTTTTTGGAATGGGAGTCTTTGTAATTTGCTAAATAAATCCGTGCTCATAATTTGAGATATTTTTCCTAAAATGTCTCTTTGGAACACCAGTTGCTTACCGTAACCTTGCGTTGCTTGGATGCAGTTTAAAGTGGAAATTTTGGAGTTGAAAATGTCGAACCAATCGTTTAGTAGTTTAAATAAATCGGCAGTTTCGCACGCATTCTCGACATCGTAGCCCAACGAATAGCAGCGTCTGATGGAGCTGGCGGTTGTGTTCGAAAACAATTGCGTTGCCAATTTAACCTTTTGCTTCGCGAGCGAGCGAACATTTATGTGGTTTTCGCTTATTTTGAACATAATCGATGCATCTGACTTAGCACAGTGACTAAGTGCCTGTTGAACTGTCGTCTTAGTCAATTTAGTTCCGTTTAATATTAAGCCAGAATCCAAATAGTGGTTACGGACCAACTTAATTAGGTGCGGTGCATCCGAAAAAACAAAAATTTTTAGTTGCTCATCCTCTGGATGACTAAACCAGGTTTTTGCTGAAAACAAAAAAAACAATTTGAACCTTTGCATTGCTTTAATTTCTTAAGCACACTTACTTTCTGAGATACCAAGCTCTCTCCATAGTCTTTGGTTTCCAGCACCCAAGTCGGAGACAATTGCCACTACCGGATATCCTTTCAAATGCAGTTTTCTTATAATTGTGTGAAGAGTGTCCACATCCATTCGGGCGTTGAAGTCAAAATAGATAGGCTGCTTCCACGATTTCTTTAAGCCACGAACGATAGCAAGTTGCACATAGTTGCTTGGCTCGTAAACAACGTCCGCTGAGCTGTCATACTCGAAAGCAGCAGCAACCTTCATCTCGTCAAAAGCCAAGACGCAGAGCTTATCGGTCTCATCCATTTCATCATTTTCCATTAAGTCAATGACTACATCTAGGGTACCGGTCTTTATTTCAACTTCTGACAACCATCTGTACAACGTTGCACGACTAGGCAATGGAAATCCTTTCTTATATAAGTGGTTATACGCCCGAGGGCCGGCGGTGTGAAGGCAAATAGCCGCAGAAATGTCATCTGAATTAAATAATGCTCTTTTTCCACCACTTTTTAAAATCTTAATTTGCGTCTGAGTAAAAATTTTAGAAAGAGACATATCTAATTGTTGAAAAGCCTCAAGCTGCTGGCGTAAGCTATCCAACTCTTTCTGCATGTCGCAAATTTTGTTCTTAAGGCTCTCGTTTTCCATGAACATTGCATTATGAATGACCTTGTCGCTACAACACAGTTATATTATTGTTTGCATATACATATATACATATTTTCACCAGCTTAACTTACTCTGTTTGCGTGCTTAAATTGGCGTATCCTTCTTTAATAAATTCAGTTTGACGATCTTCATTTCTTGTGGGAACGGCATCATTATTTAAGCGCCTCCTTTTATAAGTCTGCCCTCTGTTGGGTGCAGTCTTCCACTGGGAAACATTCAAAATGTGTGTCGCAGATTTGTGAGTTGACACCAAGTTCGCACCTCAGGCTTTCCTCCCATATCTTTCTTTTTATTTCACATTTCGGTGCATGAATAATTTTTAGACCCGGTGCATGCTTCCGGCAATAATAGCAATAGTTCATTTTTTTTTTGTCACGTTAGGGTTAATTTTACCGTAAAAAAATCAAACAAAAATCGTCCGGGCACAACCTTTCCATTCGACAAGCAAGAATGCACTGTCGATAAGCTACAAAAAAGACGAGCCTCTGCCGCCGACGAGACTACCTTATGTTATTGTATCATGGCTGTGACCAGCCAAATGAGTACTGTTGATGTGAACGCTTCTTGTTGTCGTCACAGTGGTCACATTGCTCACATTGCGCACTAAAGTGAGCATTGGGCGAGTTCATGAGCACTGAGCCAGATCCACAATACAATAACAACAATCCAAAAATGAATGATCGAAAAAAATGAATAAAGCAAAAATTAATATTCGCGACCGCCGTGTGGCCATGCAGTGGAATGCCGATATGATCCCTAAGCTTATTGAAGCCGTCGAGGAGTCGGAATGCCTCTGGAACATGACCAGCGTCAATTATGAAAATCGCGATGCCAAGGAGTCTAGTTGGAGCAGCGTTGCCGATCAGCTTGGCGTCACCAAGAAAGACACTGTCGACAAGTGGAACAGCTTGCGAAACACATTTCGGGTGAGTTTGCAATTCAATACAAGTTCCACTTATCCTCAAAGCAATACTATTATATATTGCCTTTAGCAATATTAGGCCAGTCAGCAGCTGTACCTGAAATCTGTAATTAATTAAAATTATCAAGCTCCGGATTGGAACAAAGTTTCGAGAGCGCAGCGTTTTTTTGCTCTGCGGTTATGGAAGCAGATGAGTTTTCGGATACAGCCGGATACATGTATCAATGTGCTCTGAGACTCAGAGTCCGATAATGAAGCGTCGGAAACTAATACCGGATAATATGCAGAAACAGGTTTTATTAAAGTCAGTGTCAGAAGCCATGTCTGCAATAACCACCAAAAATTCTGACATATGGTCTGAATTCTGTGACTATTTAGCGACCAGTTTGTGCAAAATCGATGATGAGCATCCGGACTTGGCTTTCGAGTTGCAAATAATTGTTAACAAGAGCTTATTAAACGTGTAGGAGGAGGTCCGACTTCGCAATATGAAGGCTACTCCACGCACCTCACTTAACCGAGGCAACAGAGGCTACTCAATCCGCACAGTCAAGTCAATTGGATGAACTTGACCAAATTGAAGGAGAGGAGAAAAAAATTGCAGAGTATGAGGCTCTGGAGGATTATCAAGATAAATAAATTATTTATTAACGCCATATAATAGTAATATCAAATACTACTACTATATACATACTATGTAGGTATGTACATATATCAAATAAATAAACATAATCAATTATTTTTAAGTACTCGTCTTTCAATACTTCATAAATTGCATCGCATGTTTCCGGAATGATTCCAGATATTGTTGCCTTTGACATTCTAAACTCGTATGAGAGTGCTAATCTTTCGCCATGTGAAATGGGCTCACAAAAATTCGTCGTCTGCTTTCTGATAAGTGGCGTCACCAAACATACGAGCTGATCGAAAGTGGCTGCGTCCATGCGCACCTAATTTTTAAATATCTGCGGAATACATCGCAACTCTGTATTCAACTTGGCAAACATGCCTTCTTCCCTTCGAGTCAAATTAATTTTGTCGACCCAGCAAGAGCGCTTTGGCTTGGGTTCATCATCATCTTCATCTTCGTCCAGCACCCACAACGCCAACAGCACACGCCACTGTTGCTTTCGTGCATTCATTTTTTGCAGCTAAAAAATGTAATTTAATTACAATTAAATAAAAACAAGAAAGCACTAAAAATAACGCATATTTACCTTTATCAAAATTTGTAAGTCGAAAATGACAAAACAAAGTTATCGCAATGTGCCAGGAAAACCAACATGCGCGATATGCTTGGCACAGTCAAAATAGTGCAAACTAGCTAATTTTGAGCTAACTCATTAAATCAGCTGATCAATTAATTGTGGGAGCAAACGTGCCCGCCTCGGTCACAGAACCACTGTGACGCCAAACGAGTACTTGTGTTCACATTGAAAAGTACTCGTTCCTGTGACTCACGATTTCTGTGCCAAGGCATTGTCCGTTCACATTGCGCTGTGCCAGTGTGACCCTCAAACGTGCCGCACTGTGCCCCAATGTAAACGCAGCAAAAGCCTCCGCAGCCTCCAAATAAAAATTAAATTTCGGAATTGGTGTCTTTTGAAAATGAATGAGAAGTGAAAAATAATTCGAGTCGCCTCCACATAGCCCACACAAGTGTCGGGGTCGCAAATAAACAGGTTGCGATGCGGTGACTCCATTTTAGTCACTACTTTGATTACCTCTTAGGCAGGGTTCTTTAAATATCACTCAACACGGTGAAGTCCTTTTTTTTCTAGTTAAGAAAATTTCAACAATGATATTTATGAATTAATGTCGAGAGTGATAAAAAAGCTATGAGCATTGTTTTCAGAGATATATATCGCAAAAATATCATCACGAGTGATTCAAGGTTTTTATTTTATCAAACTGTACAAAAGGAAAGTCGGGGACAATACTTCGCGTCACCAGTTCTGACCACTAAACACGAAGTTTTATGCAGGGCTTAATCCCGAAACGATTTTTGGTTCCGGTACGTCCCGAAATGAATGTTTCGGTTTTCAATTAATTTCGGTTTTCAGTTTCGATAGGGTAACTAATATGGCATTCTTGTGATTTGCTCGCGGTAACATAACTGCATTCAATGTGGTTGAGCCCATACAACATCTTAGCGGATTCATTATAAATTTATCACCAGAGAACCTGCGTAGCTGGAACAGAAAGCACGACTTTTGAAATCTCATTCAATTCTGGGAACTCTGTGGAGTATTTTGACCACCAGTTAAGAATGTTTTCATGGTTTCAAACACTCTTAAGTGCGAGAAAAGTCTTCATGGAAACCAGTAACTCTTTTGCTAGAGATCCAGTGTATCCAAATGGAATAAAAATCACCCAAAACATGATTTTCGGTTGAAGATTAGTTGTGGCCACCTCCGCTGGTTCTAGTATGCGAACAATTTCCCGAACTGAGTTTCACACTTTCCGGTGCAGAAGAAAGTCATTATCTGCAGCCCCAAAACTGGAGCAAATGTTGACGATGTCTTCTGCCAGTAAATATTTTAGCATCTTGTATGTAGAGCTCCAACTCGTGACCAAATCTCCGATGCGCTCTGCAAAAGAAAAATAAACCGAAACTGTACCGGTACCAACGTTTCGGTTTCGTTCCGGTGCTATCGGTTCCATTAATAACGGTAAACGGTTTTCGGTTCTCAAGAAAAAATTTGTATCGTTTCCGGTTCCGGTACTTCATTTGAAACGGTTTATTTCGGTTAACGGTTCCGGTACCGGTACCAGTTCCGGTATTAAGCCCTGGTTTTAAGTTGTCTCGCTATATTATGCTTATTCAAATGAAATATAATTCAACAATTCATCGACAGTTTTCTAATTTAACTTGGACACTTGGAAACCGCGCTTAAGAAGCTTTAATATTTTCATTAATTTCTTCAAAATTATTGTAGTCATCTCCTTCTGACATTCCAATATCTTCATACTGTTGTAGGAGTTTTGATGTCTTAATGACATTTTCAACGTTATCGGTTGTCATCGAGTAAATCTGTTCAAGACAAACACTTAAGCACCTCTTCCTTTAGATATTGGACTGCGTGAAGCTCTTTAAGCTACATCATTCCTCTGGTATTTATCACAATTTTAAAATGAATCAAATATTGTCCCATAATGTTGCGATCATTCCGAGTGCAATGTCCATTTTTAAGCATACCATACGATCCTTAACTTGCTCTGCTATTACCTCAGATATTTTATCTGCCGTCATGTCGATTTGAGTTGAAATATTTCTCCATCTGTCCAAGGCTGCAATATATTATATCTTGGAAGTTATCGTTGTCGAATATACGAAATGTCAAGGATAAGGAGGAAACCAAGCGTGAAATAGATTTCAAAAAATCGCTTTTGCTTAAAGTCATCGGGGTATTTGTCATCTTTGGGGCAATTTTCACATCGTTCATATCTTCTACATCTTTTTTGTGAACAAGTTTGAAGTGGCGCTTTATATTTCCAGTATGATTAGACATTCTCTTATTGCATATAATGCATAGAACCAATGCTGGATCTTATGCTGAATTGCTGTTGAATTTCTTTCTTCTTCCCATTTTACTTTACAGTAACGAGCACACAAAGATAGTAATTTTTTTTATTTTTCTACAGTTTGATTTAAAAATCTTTGAATCACTCGTGATGAAAATGATGGTGATATTTATCGCTTGTGACATACAATTCATACACTTTTTTTTATATCTCTCACGATATTTACTAGTAGATATCAGTGTTTAAGTTTTTGTTCAATGATATTTAAATGAGTTATATTTACGAACCCTGCTCCTGGGGCCACCATTTTTCCCACAACAGCCACAGATGGCGATATCTGAGCAAGGAGTACGTACAATGCCTCGTTACTAAGAGCGGATGTGAACAGTAGATCATCACGGATGGTCTATAACAGTTTAAAGTCCGACTCCCTGGTTTTCAACTTGCTCTGGTAGATTGGGGCTGTCATATCAAAGTCTAGCCATGACGAATAGGCCTCAATCCGGAGATGAGTATTTTGGCGGTACGTAGGCTGGAAATGTAATTCTAAACATCTACCGTTTCTTCTCCTCTTTCACCGAGCCGGTGAGTGCCAGCAAACAGACCCTTTTTGCAATTTCAAGCACTTTTGACTCTGTCCACTCTAGACCGCTGGTCCTTCTTCTATTCAAAAGAGGCACGTATGTATTCTAAATTACACTAAAAAAATAATTTATTATTAAAACTCGCCATATTGAAGTCATACCAGAATGTAAACAAACCAGGGAACGGTCACACTAAAACGAAATCTAATTTCGTTAAATCTTTTAGTATGACCATTACTTCCTCACCTTTTCTGGGCAAACTGAACAATTTGTATGGTGCAGCTGTGAATAGCTGTTCGAGGAAATCTAAATCGAATCTAAATCACTTACAGGAATACCACTAAGGTCTCTTGCTCTATGTTTCCGGAATTTATGTAATGTTTTATAATATTTCCAACACTTTTATATGACCACTAAACTATAGTTCCAATTTCGTGATACGATTACAGTACGTGCAGATTTATGATCAATTTCCGGACTTCTAGTGAAATCTGTGACGAAATTCAGACCAATCCTAACTGGAATTGCATCATTGACCAATGAATATGCATTGAGAAACAAAATAGTGCAAAGAATTTTGAAGATTACCTTTAGGTTAGCAAAGACAAGACAAATACAGACGAGCTGCGCCTAAACTTTTTTGATATAACAATTGCGCCTTTTATTTTAGTTATTATCAATTTGCAACAAAACTATAATGAAATTTGATTTTTATTTCGGTATACCGGTAGAAAGATCGGCCATTGGTTTTGCGTCCATTCGATTTCTTAGCAAAGTCATAATAATTACACACCGGAAAATATTTTGTCGAGTTTTCTGTCCATCATTAAGTACATCTTCTTTATTTTATAAACGAAGTTTTTTTCGGGTATTCGGTTTTTTATTAACACACTATTTAAACAAAGTATACGGGTTTTTCTCCTTACGGTTTGTCGATACGAATTTTTCTTTCTGCCTCTCTGTCCGTTTGTCTGTCATTTTATTTACAGCTTCTACCCTCGGTCTCGTCATCGTCGATGCTCTATACAGTGTCATTCGATTTCTTTCCAATACCTTAACACCAAACTATCAATACATTTATACATCTTTGCAGTCATTTTCAAATAATTCTAAAGACTACAATTTTGAAAAAGTAAAAGCTCAGAAAAATTGTTTATGATTGATGCCTTTAAGCAGTTATGTGAAAATACTGAATAGTTTGCATTGTCCTGATTCTGAAGTATTTGTGATGCTTTCCTCATTAAGTTTAACTTGAACAGTAATGGATAAAACAAGTACTTTTCTGTTCCGAGGTTAGCATTAGCAAGACATTATAATGAGGGTCTAAGAATACAGGATGCAATATTTTCAAAGATACATGATACAGATACAGATATGTATCTATTTCACAATACAAAAGTTTTGAGAGGCCAAACTCTTGATTGGTGGAAATTGCTTAACATTTCCCCACAACTAAGTGCCAGCTTTGCAGTCTAGTTGTTCCACTCAGAACCGAAACTGTACCGGTACAATGTTTAGGTTCTTTTTAGTTCCAAAAATATCGGTACCCGTAAACCAATACAGAAAAAAATTCAAAGTATCGGTTCCGGTTCTGTTTCTGAGCTTTAATCGGTTCTTTTCGGTAAACGGTTCCGGTTCTTGTTTCGATTTGATTCTCTGGTTTGCATCCCTAAAATAACATCTTTTTGCAACCAAATAGACATTCATCTCCTTTGAAAAAATGAACAACATCAATGTTATCAATCAGAACAATCAGTTAGTGCTATTTGGTGACGCGCCAGAAGCTCCGGGAGCTCGAATGGGAGGTTCTTTTGCATCCACCGTATAGTCCGGATCTCGCACCAAGTGATTACCACCTATTTCTGTCCATGGCGAACGAGCTTGGTAGTCGGAAGTTGGCCACAAGAGAGTCCTGTGAAAATTGGCTCTCCGAGTTTTTTGCCAATAGGGAAGCGAGCTTCTATAAGAGGGGCATTATGAAGTTGGCATCTCGTTGGGAACTCGTCATCGAACAAAACGGCGCATATTTGACTTAAATCGCATTATTATAACCAATTTTATGAACAATTGAAAATTCAATAAAAATACCGGAAGACTTTTTTGACAACCTATTATACTAGAAATGCACCCGTGAAGTGAATTCGAAAGTGTCACGGTGGTTCACGACGAGTCCCGTCGGTGATCGTTAACAAAAACTGAGTTTCGTGCGTGAGCATCCGTGACCCGTGCGTGTTTCGTAAGTGAACTACAGTCAAACATCGTGAATCCAGTATTCACGAAATTTGTAAAACCAATTTTTCCTGTATACGCTGTGGTAATATTTATATGTCGGAAACTGGTAATACCAAAATAAAGTTTGGCTTACAGTGAGTTGAAAAAATCAATTTGTCTTTAAAATGGAAATTTCAAGAGAAGGTTTTCGTTGGATTGTTTTTCACAACTTTCGACGTGGATTATCTCAACAAGATTGTGTCGATGAACTCAGTTCTTTGTATGGCGATAAAGCACCATCAAAAACCACGGTATATAGCTGATATAGTAAATTCAATCGTGGTCCGCTCGTCAAAAAGAGGTTGTTGAGCCAGAAAACATCTATGGTGTGCGTTAACTGATAATGCAAGATCGTCATGTGACATTGAGGCATCCATAAACATTAGTTCTACCAGCATATGTAAGATTTTGCCGCAAATGCTACCTTCTGCCTGTTACATACATTTGCACGACTTTAGTATACCCTTTTTACTATACGAGTAACGGGTATAAAAACAACCCATTAGCTTTTTTGTTAGCTTTCCTATAAAGCTTTCTTCGTCCCCAAAAGTTGTCATCACTGATATGTTTTATAAAATAAGCCAAGGCGAATACGCAAACCATTCAAATCAAATACTCAAACCAACCGCAGTTAGCATTGACAAAAAGCACATTTTCAAGCTTTTAGCTTCTTAACATACTGTTATCGAGCCATAGTTCTGCTAAGCACTGTAGCATTTAGAAGCTTTAGTGTTCACTAAGCTCAAAGCTAACTGCTTTAAATTTCGTTAAAGCAGACGACCACTGCTTAAGTGCTTGACAGCTCAAATTTTTGACCACGAAAATTATCCTACGTTTTCTCACATTCATGTTAATTTAACTTTTGCATTATTCAATTTGAATTTTCACATTTAGTTCACAATAACATTATAATTAGGCGCATTTATCTTCCATCATCTTTAAGTTTTACTGACTAATCTACTTCTACTCTATATATAAAAGATTTTGTCCTGACTGACAGACTGATTGGCAATCAACGCAGAGCGCAAACGGTAAGAGATAGAAGGATAAAATTTGGACAGGAGTTTCCTACTTACTAAGACGGGGTTTTGGAAAATTCCAACCGGAAAAGTTTGTATGGGAAAATTTTTTTTTCTTCCGATTGACTTGAAGTTTGTTTTGAAGGCATAGTACGCGAAATAATTCAACACGGGTTTTCCCGATTTTGGAAAGTCCGCCCAGGAGGAAAATGGCCGGAAAATTCTGCATGTAAAAAACTATTTTTCATCCGATTGACCTGAAACTCGGTTTGTAAGGATAGAATGCGGTATAATTTGAAATGTGATTTTACAATGTCGGAAAATCCGCCTCCAGGCTTGAAAAATCCCGGAAAATTCTGCATGCAAAACTATTTTCATCCGGTTGGCTTGAATTTCGGTTTGTAAGGATGAAATACGAAATAAAGTGATATGGGGTGGTATCGATAACGATAACGATAACGATAACATCGATAGCGATGTCGATAGCGATAACGATAACGATAACGATAACGATAACGATAACGATAACGATAACGATAACGATAACGATAACGATAACGATAACGATAACGATAACGATAACGATAACGATAACGATAACGATAACGATAACGATAACGATAACGATAACGATAACGATAACGATAACGATAACGATAACGATAACGATAACGATAACGATAACGATAACGATAACGATAACGATAACGATAACGATAACGATAACGATAACGATAACGATAACGATAACGATAACGATAACGATAACGATAACGATAACGATAACGATAACGATAACGATAACGATAACGATAACGATAACGATAACGATAACGTTAACGATAACGATAACGATAACGATAACGATAACGATAACGATAACGATAACGATAACGATAACGATAACGATAACGATAACGATAACGATAACGATAACGATAACTATAACGATAAGGATAACGATAAGGATAACAAAAACGAAAACCAAAACGATATCGAAAACGATAGCGAAAACGATAGCGAAAACGATAGTAAAAACGATAACGATAGCGATAGACCATACTGATGGCGACGCAGCGAAGCGCGACGGGTTACATGCTAGTAAACTATAATGAAGTTGAGAATACGGTTTTCTTTTTTATTTTAAAAGAGTTCGTTACATAATTTGTAATACAAATCCAAATAATGAGAGATTTAGGGCCAATTTCTCATCTTCTACATAGAGCTATTTGTCACATAAACTAACAAATAACAGAGTAAATTGTAAGTTTATCTGACACATGGCAGCAATCTGGAAGAAGAGAAATCGGCCCTTAGTAGAGTAAAGTAATGCTAGAATCTCACTGACAAATTGATTCGTCGCAAAATTAAAAAATTAAGCTTGATAAAATGTTGAATTTTTTAAACCCTTGCAGAAGCTATTAAAATTTTGACCTTTTTCATTTTGCATTTTAATGCACGTTGCTAACATGTCGAAATCGTCCGGTTTGGATTACTATATCTTAGACCTGCCATACACACAAAATGAAAAAGAAAAATTATGCCAACATTTCCCATTTTTGGATAAAAATAATTGGTGATTTATCAATAATTTCTCTTGTGGATTTTACTAATTTAAACATATAAGTAGATTAAAAGTCTTTTAGAATCAACTGTGCGTTTCAAACTGCAGTCACTTTCGATTTCTGGTGCGCGTATATCAGTTGCGTCTTTTACATTGGAAGAGCATGGAATTCCAGCTTGAGAACTACAAGTGGTATAATTTATGCGATATGCATGTGTATGTTTTTAGGCAGATTCTTTTCTGCTCTGGGGTGATGTATAACAAAATAATTGAGCTTAAGTAGAAGCGAGCAGAATTTACATATGTATGTATATATTTTTTTTATGAAAGAAGAGACTGTTTGTTGTTAAATGGAACAACTTTTGGGTGAAAGTCAAAGACGGAAATTGTTGAATTTACCATGGTTTTTATACTCTGTACCAAAAGTACACAGAGTATATTAAGTTTGTGCAAAAGTGTGTAACAGGGGGAAGGAATCATTTCCGACCCTATACAGCAGTGGCGTACGCAGGGGGGAGCCGGTTTTGGGGGTTAAACCCCCCAAAGAAGGGAAGAAGGGACTAAAGTAACAACAATTAAATAAAAAAAGTCATCGATAGACCGCGAATTATAAAAAATTATTATACAACAAAGTCGCGGCGGTCATCCATGATTTCTTTTTAAATAAATTTGGAAAATTTGGCAGGTTATGTAATGTGAGTTTTTTACGTCAAATGTCAAATAGATAAGAAAAATTGACAATTTTTGAGCGACTTAAATCCAGAGTTTAAATGCAAAAGCATTTCCAAGTGCATAAAGCCGACCAATAATAAAATACAAATTGATGTATCATATATGATCTAAGTGACCTGTATTACGTTCTTTGATTTGAAATTATGTTATACTACTTGAAGGCAAAATGTAAAAGTAAAGACCGCGTAAAAGTTTTTTCAACTTTTAATTCGATATTACGTAGGAGGGCTTAAGCAATTTTTATATTTCTAGAAACGACTCTTTACTGTGAAGAACTAAACTAGATTCATAAAATCAACTAACACGAATCGCAGCGAGAGCACAGAAATACAATCACCCGAACGTTTCCATGGTCGGTTTCAAATTTGCCAAATGAAATGGCAATTTATTTAACCAATTTATTATAATTTCAATTTTAGGCAAATGCTTCTGCCTTCCTTCGTACTCGTACAGATAAACAGGCCGCACATTTGAGGACAGTGTACTTAAGTTGACAATAAGAAATGAGCTCGGCCTCATTATGAGCTTATCGTGGTCAGGTTAATAATGCACAGGTGAGGACAGGAGAAAACGTACAAATACCAGAAGATGCACCTGCTTAGAAGCCACTGTCGACATTTTGTGGTTTTGTGGGTCAATAACTGAATAATGGCCTCGGCTATAAACATGCTTACATATGTCCATGTGTGGGCGTGGCCGGGCGCCTAGCATATCTGTAAACACTTACAAGCTGAAATATTTTAATGAAAATGAAATGAAAATTCCACTTTCAACCAAAAGAATTTCGTAATTACAGCGAAAAAATTCGGTAATTAAATTCATGAAGTTTTTGGCTTGGCGCAGAGCAGCGAAGCGTTCTGCCATTTTCGTTGCCCCCACCCAGGGACCAACCAAGTAAGTGGTATCAGTCTCTGCTTTCGTTGGTTAGGCATTTTCTTGTATTTTGTCGGCACTTTTCCGCTAAAGTTATTTTGCGGGTTGAGTTTTCCCTCCTAGTCAGCAGCCGCTATAAATCTTGGCCTTTTGGTCAAGGGAAAGGGATGCTGGGTGCTGGTTGCTCGTTGACTGAGCGCATACGCCAAGCAGCTTAAGCTTAGCCCCCAAATAGTATGGAGCATAAATTTTTAAAAAGCTGTCAATAACTAAAACTATAATATGTGCCACATAATTCAGTTCTTGAACTGTGGCAGGACATTTAGTTGAAGCAATTAATCCGACAATGTGGAGCCACAACACGCGCTTGCCACTTGAGAGAAAGAGAGTTGTGTAGAAGAGGACATATTTTGTGGATAAAAGTTTTAGCAATTCTAGAAATGCACAGAAAAAAAGGCGAGCTAAAATCAAGTCCAAAAAAATTCATTTGATTCCTATCTTCGGATTGAAATTTCAAGTACGAGACGCACTAGATTCACTTGAACCAAGCACGAAATTATTGGAACAATCCTAAAATGTTTGAATCAATCGGAAAACGCTCGCTTCAAGTACGGATCCTACTTGAAAATCAAATGATCCTGACTCGAGATTGAAGTAAGTACGGAATTCCACTGTCAAAGCGAAAGAGCGAAAATAAACTGAGAGTGAAAAGCTCTCAGGCTAAATGAGTACAGACACATAAACAACTTTTTCTGTCAGCATAGCAGTTATTGGTGGTGCGGGTTTTTTGCGCTAACCGTTGCCTTGGAATTCCCTACCAATCCCGCATGAAAAGGTAGCTGCTGAACTGCAGTTGATGGGTCAAGTATATTGAAGAGACTTTAATAGCGACCAGCCTCCATTGAAATGTTGTTTGTTTCCTGTTCTTACAGTTTTAAGCAAACTAATGACCCCAAACCGGCTAGAACTTGCTGGTTTGATAATGAAAAAGGTCGTTAAAAAAGTAGCATGGAGTTCTTGTGAGTTGCTGTTTTGGGATCAAAATGAGTTTAAACATCAAGCTAAAGTCAATCTCATGTAATTTTTGATGCAATAATTTTTCGGATTGGATGTAATTCGAGTAACGAGCTCAATTTAATCTCGGGTATTCTTGCAACAAGTCGACTTCGAGATCAAATCAAGGACGAATGTCTTGATTGAACCGACTGAGGGATCAAATCGAGCTCGAATAACAACATAAAATCAATCCAGTGTGAGCTAAAGTCGGGATCAAGTCGAGAATTCCGGGATAGAAAATTCCGTACTCAAATCAATCCTTCTCGTACTTGGTTTGCGGAAATCCGGGCATAACCGACTTCTGACATCGTTTGGGATTGATTTCAGCCAAGATATCTCGAATTTTTTTTCTGTGTAGATATCAGCTTTTGAGCTGCTAAGAACATTTTATGTGTTTGCATAGGATATTTTTATTTTGTTTTCGCATAATGTAATCTTGCATAATTTTTAGCTTATCCTTAAGGAACTCAACTTTTCGATATATTTGGGATCAGCAAGCGCTGTCTGCTAACATAATGTTAATTTGTTAACATTAATGTTAATGCTCTGTTAATTAACATAAGGGAGAAACGAAGTTTGGAACGCACAGATATATATGTTAATTTCTGACCCCATAAATTATATATAATATATTCTTAATCAGGGCCATCATCGTATCATCGAGTTTGGGGACGCTTACATTGAAAACAAAAAAGTGTTTTTCACTAAGAGCTATTTTTTAAATCGATCGGTTTATGGTAGCCATATGTTATGGTCATCCGATTTTGACTCAAGTTGGCAAATATGTTTGAAAACATTAAATATTAACAATGGCGAAGTTTGGGGACGTTAACATTGAAAACAAAAACTTTATTTTACTAACACAAGTAAGAAAGTCAGTGAAGATCGCCTGTAATTTACTTTGTACCATGCAGTAGCAGCGATGCTGCTGCGCTCCGGCAGCGAACTTTCTTTTGCTCATAACTTGAGTACCGCTCATCCGATCTTTATCATTTCTATGGCAAATCGTTAAATAATGCTAAATATCTTTAGAAGGTACGAACCATCTTCTATCAAAACTGTGGGAGATATGTTGTTTTTTCCAAATTGCGGGAGCGGCCGGGGACGTGGACGAAAATTGAAAATAAACTTGATCTGCCGGCAAGTATAAGAAGTATGTATATGTCTCATACATGCCAAACCTCTATCTCTTACCATCTCTGAGACCTGTTTGTTCATACGGACGGAGAGATGGACAGACGGTCATGGCTATATCGACTCGGCTGTTGATGCTGATCAAGAATATATTATATATACACACCTGATCATATTAATAGGTACATACCGGAATTTTTTAATGATAGATGGTTTTTTCGTACTTTTAGTGTTGACAACTTTTTAATTTTTGGTTTTTGTTATTGTCAATGTCTGGCCACACTGTGACAAAGAGTTGAAAGAGGGGCTGCCCCGTATATCAAAGCTTTTCTATAAATTGCGAGTCCATCACACATTTCGCCTGATCATAATAATAGGTACAGTCTCCGTTTCTCACAAGTATCAAGTGAATAATTTTGTAATCAGTGATCTTTTGGTAACTAAAGGTAAATTAAGTATAGCTCCTGTCAATACAGAGAATTAACTAATTATTTTTTTTTAGAAAAAATGGGTCGAAATTCTCATTGTACTAAAGAAGAAGCTCGATTGGTTCTTAGTCTGAGAAAAGAAGGCAAATCTTTACGAGCCATCGCCAAATTAATGAACAGGTCTCATAATTTTGTTAAAAATGCATTAGAAAGAAAACCAAGACAGGAAACCCATGGAAGGCCACAAAAAACAACAGAAACCCCCACTACATAGTAACTTTGAGCAAAAAGGACCCATTTAAGTCATCGAAGGCTATTGCAGCCGAAATTGGGAATTCAGTTAGTGCTCCAACTATCCGAAGACGACTACAAGATGCCAACCTACCAGGAAGAATTGCCAGAAAAGTCCCACTTATACGCAAAAAAAAATATCACCATGAGGCAAACTTTTGCAAGGGACCACAAAGACTGGGTAGGATGCACCGGGGAGAAAAAATGGAGAAACATATTATGGAGCGATGAAACCAAGATTAATTTGTTTGGGAATGACTGTGAAAGGAATGTTCGACGCTCTAATGGAAAGGAATTCCATCCACGGTTTACAAAAAAAACAGTCAAACATGGAGGTGGCAATTAGAATGGTATGGGGTTGCTTCTCCTGGTACGGCGTAGGTTCAATTTATCAGACTACGAACAAAATGAATGCTGAAGAGTACAAATCCATATTGGACGTTCTGATTGGATTTGACGTTCTGAAGTGGCCAAGCCAATCCCCGACCTTAACCCCATTGAAAACTTGTGGGGAGACTTAAAAAAGAAATTGGCAAAGCATTCATTTTCAAATAAACAAAAATTATGGGAAGGTGTCCAAAAACTGTGGTATGAGACACTAGTAGAGACCTGCCAGGCTCTTATTAAAAGTATGCCAAAACGAGAGCGTAAGTTAAAGTCGGCTCTAACCGACTTCGATATACCCGTTACTCATGGAAACAAATGTTTATTATCCTTCCTGTATGCCTGAGGTGGGTAAGCCGAAAAGTATGCAATATTTTTTAACTCGGCTATTTATTATCCGCCAGATATTAATAGACATTTGTCAATTACTAAATGCAACATAAATGACTCCAAATTCATCACTATAAACAGATCAGACAACAAAACTTTTGAAAACGTCATCAAGCCCGACTATTACATACTCTGCACCCTTAATGTCGCAGCTCGAATTTGGTCACGAGTCAAACGGCCAGTTAACACACAACGCACAGCGCAGCTGCGCTCTCTGAGTCTCTCTCTCTCTCTCTCTCTCTCTCTCTCTCTCTCTCTCTCTCTCTCTCTCTCTCTCTCTCTCTCTCTCTCTCTCTCTCACTAAGATTGCTGCTGAATCGCAATGCTTAGGTTATGGGGTGGGGTGGGTCGTGGGTGTTAACTGACCGTTTTTTGCTCATAACTTGAGTATCGTTCATCCGATCTTTATCATTCCTTCAGCAAATCAATAAACAATTTTGAGTACTAGATATCTCTAGAAAGTACGAACCATCTATCATCAAAACTGTAGGAGATATGACGTTTTTTCCAAATTGCGGGGGCGTGAGGGGCGTGGCAAAAATTGAAAATAAACTTGATCTGCGTGCAGACAATAGGAGTCTACATTTCAAATTTGGTTGCTCTAGCTCTTCTTGTCTCTGAGATCTAGGTGTTCATACAGACAGACGGACGGACGGACGGACGGACAGACGGACAGACGGACAGACGGGGACATGGCTATATCGAATCGGCTGTTGATGCGACCAAGATATATATATTTATATGGTCGGAAATGATTCCTTCTGGCTGTTACATACATTTGCACGACTTTAGTATACCCTTTTACTCTACGAGTAACGGGTATAAAGAATAGCAGTAGTGGCCAAAAATAGAGGTGGATACACTGGATACTAAGTTAGGAAATACTAATTTACCTAAAAAAAGAACTCAAAATGGAAATTAAAATTTTTTTTCTTACCAACACTTGAAGTGTACCTATTATTATGATCACACTGAAAACGTATCTGAAACACAAAATGATCTCTTTTATGTTATTTTATTATTCTATGTTACAATTAAGTTAATTTTATTAAAAACAAATAGTTTAAGAACCAATGAGAACGAATTTTAAGTTTGAAACAATGAATAAAACTGTTTTCTGTTACCATAAAGTCAGAGTTGATGTGTGTACCTATTAATATGATCAGGTGTGTATGATCTAATATTAAGCTCAAACAAATTAAGTTGAAATTTCAAGTACGAGTCGTACTACATTCTACTTGAATCAAGTACGAATTTTTTTATTTTTTATTATTTATTTTGTTTCTAAATTTTTTGTCGCCTTGTGTAAATTTGGCAACTTAATTTAGATTGTGCAAGTACGAAAGGATTGGAACAATCCTAAAAGGCTTGTATCAATCCGAAAATGTTCATTTCAAGCACGGATCCTACTTGATAATCAAATGATCCTGACTCGAGTTTGAAGTACAGAATTCCACTGCCAAAGCGAAAAAGCGAAAAGAAATCGAGAACAAGTTCGAAACTGAATGAGATAATCTCTCTCAGGCTTAACACACACACACAAATTTTTCTGACATGGTAATGTTACTTGTGTCTTTTTACAGTTGTACGCAAACTAATGACCTCGAGCCGGCTAAAACTTGCTGGTTTGATAATGAAAAAGATCGTTAAAAAAGTAGCAAGAAGCGCTTGTGAGATGCTTTATGGGTTCAAAAAGGGTTTAAGCATCGAGCTAAAGTCAATCTCAGTCATTTTTGATGCAATCTTTTTTCAGATTAAATGTAGTTCGAAAATCGAATTCAATTTAATCTCGGGTATTCTTGACTTTCCGACTTCGAAATCAAATCAAGTACGAACATCGCGCTTAAATCAATATCGAACCTTCTTAGACTAGAGTTTAAGCTCCAATTTGTAGAAGAAGGCTCTTTGTCACTGTTTTTAACACAACATTGTCCAGTTTGCACTGTATATAATCTGAACAATCACTTCTTTGGGAATAAACCAATATTTAAGTATACATTTTTTTACACTCGATTTAGCCATTCCTATAAATATTAATTAATTCCCTAAAAATCAAAGATGTCTTCTTTATTTTCCATTTGGCGGACAGTTGTTATAGCATTTTGAAAACTTTTTAAACAAGCAGAGAAATTCCCCAGAGCCACACCTTCAAAACCGAAATCAAACCCACCCAACGACACATTTAGGGACCCATAACGTGGGCACACGCATAATGAGCCTTTGAATGGCTCAATGCGTGGCCGTAACCTCCAAGAGCCTGCTCCCCCGCATCAAACTTTTGCTTACAGATTTACATTTTTCGAAAAACCATTCTGCGCCCAAACTTCATCCCACCCCCTTGTCAGCTCCTGGTGCTCGCATCGTTGAGTTTCTCTAAAGGAGCTGCCCCCCCTACAGATTCTGACGGTGTTAACGGCACTACTGAGAGTAATTCGCTACCCAGAAACAAAGCACAAAAAAAAATACCAAAACCAACGTTAATAGAAAATGGTTCGCTGTCGTCGGCGTCATTGTCGTTAAATTGAAATTGTCGCGGAAATAAAAATTTGCATATTTTAGCATTGATTTTGTGGGCCCCTCCCTACTCTACTGTCCCGTTGGGATACATGTCGTAAGCGCAATGTTTGAATGCAGTCAATAAATTTAGCTAAATTCGCAAAAATTGCGCAAATTAATTACAACCGAGTGCATGAAGCAAACAAAGGCCATATAACCAGGCCGTAAACTATGCAAAGGCAAAGGAAAGGATGGGGGCTGTTAGTTCTCATTACTGGCTGCCAGTTCCAGATGCTGTCTCTAGTAAATCCTGACGCTGTCACAATAAAATCCACTCAAGCTAAACATACGTCAGCAGTGACGAGTTGGAGAACCCAGTACCCGGAGCTAAGGCCGAGTCTTGGGTCCTGGTTTGACTTTCCGACCGAGTCCAAGGCAAGTCGCACAAATTTATGCGCTGGTCACAGGGCCAAAGCAGTGGCAAAAAATTGTCTCTCACTGGCAGTGACTCGAAGGCGCAGGATATAATACAAAACTGCTCATTGATTTATTTACGAGCCAAACTGATGGGCTCCCGGTCCGAAAGTCCACATGGCCATGAATGGGCGTGCCTGGACAGAAGCTGCACTAGCTGCCAGGGTTGCATATTACAAATATGTAGTCTTTCTATCCTGCCAGAAAAGTGGAAGAAATCTTACGGTGCTATAAGAATATAACTTTTGGTCATATATTTTGGATTGGTGTCTGCTAATAAAAAATATTTAGTCTACCTTTAGGCTTTTCCTTGAATACAACAGTTTTTGGCATACATTTGGGGGCAGCATGCGCTGTCTACTAACATTATGTTAATAAGTTAACAATAATTTGGGTGCTCTGTTAATTAGCATTTGGTCGTCCAATTTCTAGTCATAGATTTTCTGGATCTAATAAGGCCGTATGTAGTGAGGCGTGATCCTGGCTTACTGCGTCTCAAGTCGACTCACACCTCCTCTTGGGTGGCCACCGGTAACAGAACGCTTTGCATCCGCAAAAGCTTCTGGCTAACGTGAGCGGCAAGCCCTCCTTACAGGGTATAATATATATATAGGGTTGGTGCGTCGGGCTTGGTACACACAATCGTCAAAAAAACTGCGACAACAATGCTTCGGATACGGACTGACGTCGACCCACGCAAACGATTTAAGGACCACTAATATCCAGTTGGTGGATGTCCTCGGACGTTACCGCACTTCAGGAAATGCGCTGGATTGGACAGGGGTGCAAGTTGAGTTCACCATCAACAACGAATGCACCCTGGGAGATCTACTACAGCGGATATGCTTCAAAGCACGAGTTTGGGTGCGGCTTTGCAGTCAGTGCAAGACTTCGTCGATCTGTCATCAGTTTCACACCAGTTGACATGCGATTAGCTGCACTCAGACTTAAGGGAAAATATGTAAATTTTAGTCTTATTTGTGCACACGCTCCAACAGAAGACAAGGAATACACGACCACAGACGAGTTCTATGAGCGCATGGAACAACTATATATAAGATCGTGCTGGGCGTTTTTAATGCGAAAATGGGGAGAGAAGGAGTCTTTGGCTCGACAGTCCGCCGATTTAGCCTCCATGAAATAACCTCCGGTAATGGAGCGAGGGTAATAGGTTTTGCCGCGGCCAGGTAGTACCAGATTCAAGCATCGCGACATCCATAAGGCGACCTGGAAGTCCACTGATCAATTATTGCGAAACCAGATTGATCATGTTTTGATCGACGGAAGGCACTCATCGAGGGTTCTAGACGTGCGTGCGATCCGAGGAGCCAATATAGACTCGGATCACCACCTTGTTGCAGCCAAAGTACGTACTCGGCTCAGTGTGGCACATGCCTCACGCTCTAGCACACGTCGAAAGCTAAATGTCGAAAAGCCTCTGAAGCCTGAGCCGTGAGATAAAGATCGATAAAGATCTTCCATCTTTTTGTTGATTATAAAGCCGCCTTCAACACACCGATAAGGTCAAGGTTCTTTAAAGTCCTGTCTACCTTTGGTATACCAGCAAAGTAGTTTCGACTCCGTCGAAATAGGAAGAAACCTCTCCGAAAGAGGTTTTAGGCAGGGTGATACCTTATCGTGTGACTTCTTTAATCTGCTGATGGAGTATGTACTGCACCAGTGCCCAAATGTCAACAGATCATGCACCATCTTTCGTAGAGATTTAATGCTACTCGCATATGCCGATGATATTGACATTATCGGCAAAAACGAACGGGCGGTAAGCAGCACGTTTTCAGAGATAGAGAATCAGTCTAAACTGATGGGCTTAGCGGTAAACGAGGCTAAGATGAAGTACCTAGTATCCACGGACAAGAAGTCTACGAGTCTTGAACAATTTGTTACAATGTGATAATACAACCTTAAGGTTGTAGAGGATTTTGTCTACCTCGGTACGATGCTAGCCGGCAACAACAACATCAGCTTGCAGATCCGAAGAAGAATTACTCTTGGAAACCGATGCTACTACGGGCTCAGTAAAGAGTTCAGGAGCAGAGCCTTTTTTCGAAGAACAAAAATAGCGCTATACAAGTCGCTTATCATACCAGTCCTGCAATACGGCGCAGAAGCGTGGACAATGACAGCAGTAGATGAGGAGCCTATTGGCCTTTAAAAATGGGCGACGGATTCCATATTCGAATGAATCACGAACTGTATGAGCTCTATGGGGACACCAGTCTAGCCAAGCGCGTAAAACAACAACGGCTGTGGATAGCACATGTAACCCGTATGGATGAACAAGCTTCTGCAGAAATAGTGTACAATTTCAAGAAGAAAGACATTGGGAGAACAGGCACGAGGGGAGGACAGAAACTGAGATGGTAAAACCAGGTGCGGAAACACATTGCCAAGCTTGTTCTGAACAACTGGAAGCAGCTCGCACGAAACAGAGGCGACTGGCGGGCATTGGTAGCGCCCTCCGTTGAGCGGTTATGATTTCAGTATCGGGCCATAGAAGAAAAATAAGAAGAAGAAGAATTAGCATTAGGGAAGACTATTACACATTTCTTCCTTTGAGTAACGGGTAAAGAAGGCCTCGGGAAGGAAAATTGTTCCCGTCCCGTCCCGATCCCGAACTCGTCAATCCCGAGCCGTCCCGATTCAGACCTTAAATATTTTTTTTGGAATTGAAGACAGATTTTTTATACAAAATTATAAGAAAATATTTAAATTTATTTATTAAGAATATAACGCCTTAAAATAACACTTGGCAACAGTAGATTGAAGGGTTGGTGCTGATTCTAGATGATTTTCGTGTGCTGAATACGAATCTGTTTTCACAAATGGTCCATCACGTCGGAATTTTTAATAATTTGAGCTTGAAGTTGCAAAAAGTGGGGATACTTTTGTTTTGCCTTTTTTTGATATTATAGTAAATTAGTATTTCTTAACTCTAAAACAAACGATCTCAAAGAATTCTACGAATTTTTTAAGCGAAGATATACCATTTTGAATACATAGTTTTGATAATATTAAAATAACAAAACTGTCTACTGCACAAAAGTGTGCCTTGCAGAAACAGTACAAGCTCCCTACGTCACATTTGAATAGTCACGATATACAATAATACTAAACATGCGAGGAACACCAATAAACAATTTAAGTTCAAACCCAACGGTCATTTATGCCTGTTAATATAATTTCAAACCCATCCCTAAGGCCGCGCGATCTATTTTGCCATAACGCGTAGCTAGCCAGAGAAGGGCTTAAAAATCCCACACGAGAATTCGAGGCAGCAGGCGTCACCGCTAAACATAGGGGATTGAGTCGAGAGCGCTGGATGAACAAAGAAAAAAAAAAAAAACAAGTGGAGACAAAGAAAGAGAATAAACGAGGAGAAATATAATGAGAAGGATTGTCGAAGTAAGTAAAGATAAGGAAGATAGTGCAAAAGGAGAACAACGGTGCAGCGAGGCTTATAAGGAAAGTGAATGGAGAAAACAGACAAAGAAATAAATTAAATTGAATAAAATTCGGAGTCGTTTGTGTTTACGTGGAGACGTAGATTCCTTCCCGCTCCTTTTTTAACAATTAATTCATCAGAGTCGTAGATTGCTTCCCGCTTTACTAGCCCGCAGTAGATCAAACAGAGACGTGGATACCTTCCCGCTCTTTAGTCCGTAGCTAGTTAAACAGAGACGTGGATCCTGTCCCGCTCCTTTGCCCATAGCTTGTTAAATAGAGACGTGGATCCCTTTCCGCTCTTTTGAACGTAGCTAGCTAGGCTTGGATTCCTAGACGTGGATTCCTTCCCGCTCTTTATCCCTTAGGTAGTTAAACAGAGTCGTAGATTGCTTCTCGCTCTTCTGTACGTAGATAACTAAACAGAGACGGGGATTCCTTCCCGCTCTTTCTCCCGTAGATAACTAAACATAGACGTGGATGCCTTTCCGCTCTTTCGCCCGTAGTAAGCTATACAGATACGTGGATTTCTTCCCGCTCTCTTGCCCGTAACTAGTCTGCCAGAGTCGAGGATTCCTTCCCGCTCTTGGGCCCGTAGTTAACTAGACGGAGACGAGGATTTCTTTCCGTGCCGTTCCCCGAAGTTTATAAATTTGGGCCGAGGATCCCTTCCCGACCAGAAGCGGACGCGGCAGAGCCAGGAATAAGTGGTGAAATCACGAATTCTTTTTTTTTATCAATATTTCTCGGTATTTTATGTTCCGAGATCCCTAACCCTCAGGTGTCTCTGACTTTCTTTACAAATTTACATGTAAAAGAAGCTAGAAGCTTCCTTACAACGGCTAGTAATTTGTATAGAATTTCAATGAAAATTTTCAACAAAATCTATTGCATACATTGGGGCAGCAATAATATATGGGATTTTTGTCAACTCGGATACAATTACCACAAATGGTATTTCTTCATTGGAAAATATCGTAGAATTGTTTGGGATAGTTTATTTCAAAGTTAAGGAGAAGTTCTTTCCGATTATATTAAAGAAAGTCAAAACAAAAGTATAGGTTCTCCACAAAACGCGTATAAAACGAGCCAAATAGGGCATTTTTAGTATCTTTAAGCTCAAATTACTAAAAATCTTGACGTGATGGACCATTTCTGAAAACAAATTCGAAAATCGTCTAGAATCACCACCGACCCTTCAATATACTGGAAAAAGTCTAATTTTGTTGCCTTGTGTAATGCTGACACTTCGTAATGAAATATAAATAAACTATCCGCAATTTCTTAATTATTTTTATTTAGGAACAGAATCTTTTCAAAGTTATCGCCTAGTAGGCAAGTGCGTCTTTCTTCCAGTATTCTACTGGACGTAGAGAGCTCCCTCTCGCTGGTGGCCGAAGATGTTGGCACATTTAAAACTTGTCTAGCAAGTTGTTAAAAGTTTGGTTAAGCGACGCCATTTCCCATGCTTTTATAAGTGTGCCCGTTTTTGAAATTGTATCTAAGTGTGGTCATATTTGAATTTGGAAGTAAGTGTGACCCTTTGGCTAGTTCGATAAAGTAATTATCGATAAATTGTTCTCATTGCTGTGCTTAAACTTGCTGAAGTAAATAAAAATAAATGGAGACCCGGAACATTTCTGACTTTAAGAATACTTTATACCTTCAGGTGTAATTTTTTAAAAGTTTACAAAAAATTAAATTATACGCTTAACAAGCGCTTTTTTTTATTCGATAGACAATCGGTTTAGTCGATAGTTAAAATTTGTTTGGTTGTTGTTGTTGCAGCGGTTGTTGTTGTAGTCCGGCTTAAAGTTGTTCAATAATTAAAATCATATGCCCATGGTTGCAAAAATTTGTTGAGAACAGATTATGTGAGTGTTAAACTGAAAACGGGGTTTCGTTAAGAACTGATGTAGTTCTATTCTGAACTAGGATATTTGGAATCGTTCATTAAATAACGGAGTTATGGGGTTTTAAGGTCAAAATTTTGAATATCGATCGGTTATTGATAGACCAATCCCATATATCCTAGTTCAGACCAGAAGGGTGGGTATTAGAAGTAATTTAAAAACAAAATTTGAAACTCGTTTAACAGTTATATTTCTCTTTATATTAATTATAGTCGCTTTACAGGGTTTTTTCAGCTGTTTCGTTAAAATAAAAATAATTTGTAGTAGATTTCAAACATGAGTTTGATACATTTTAGTGTTAGCCTTCACCGGAAATAAAAATTATCCTAAATAGTTCTCGAGGAATTTGGGTTAAAGTGCGTCAAAACATTGTTAAAAAATGACGAACATTTTAAAACATTTTTGAAGTGTTTTGATTAAAAACCAAAAAAAAAACAAGAGAAAAAGTCGGTCAAGCCCGACTATAACATACTCTGTACCTTCCAAAGTTCTGATCAATTTAAGTTAGAAGCCACACAAAGTGGCAAAACAGTCATAATGTGTGTGAAGTGCTGCCCATTGCCGTTGCGGCCGTTGCTATCCATCATAATGGTTTGTTTTTCCTATTACTTGACTATCGTTTATCCGATCTTTATCATTCTTTCGGCCAATCGATAAATAATCTTGATTACTATTTATTTATCTACAAAACTGTGGGAGATATGACGTTTTTTCCTATTTTCGGGGGCGGGAGGGGGCGTGGCAAAAATTGAAAATAAACCTGATCTGCCTGCAAGTACAAGAAGTATATATCCCACTCCATTTCATTTCAAACCTCCATCTCTGAGATCTGTGCGTTCATACAAACGGATAGACAGGCTTGCCTTGGATCAAGTCTGCTTCAGATTTTCAGGGGACGACAAATGTACAAGAATCGATCATTACTCTTAAATAAAAAGTTGCCCCTAAACTTAAGGATTAGTTTTCCAAAGCTTTACTTCTACTCGAATCGCCATTTAACGTAGGTTTACCTTTTCTAAATACAATTTCTTTTCCAGCCCTGTTTCACTCATGTGCACCAATTTCTAGCTACAATTTCGCTTTTCTCCATCTCTGTCAATTGGTCGAGATGTCCATTGCATTGGACAGGCTGCTCTTTCATCTCCTTGTTCTCTCATTCTCTGTTTCTCTGTTATGGACTGTGACTTACATAAAGTGTGCTTGACTTGGTCGTGGAGTCATTTAGGCGCAGGGCCGTAGATCTTTTAGAGCAATGGCTTTTGACACTGCCATCCTGCTGAATGCTTAAATATTTATGCAGGACTCGAACATGAATTTAAAGGATACGTTTTGGTTGCCTGCGGTGTTGGTTGGTAATTTTCATTGTCACGTGGTGGTAATTACCGGTGTTGCCAGACGCAAGCACACACAGATGCAGTCACAGGACTCTCTCTATGTCTGTATGTGTGTGTGTGTGTGTTTGTGTGTTGATGTCCCCATATCCTGTCGCGTCGCAACGCGCTTTACAATTTCAATTCATTGAATTTTAACGGTGCCTACATGCTAACCGAAAGTTTGTAAAACGTTATGTGCAACATTTTGAAAAGAGCGAGAGTGTGTCCCCGGGTCCATTGTCACTGGGTCTTCTACGTTTGTGTGTGTGTGTGTGTGTGTGTGTAGGTCGTTGGAAGTCTGTGGGGCTGCCTGATATTAAAACGTGTTTTATCACGCGCCGCCATTTCGCGGCCGGGTATTCATTCCAATTGCGGCCAGATTGCAGTTTTCAAGTGCGTGTTAATGCACTCCATGTGTGCGGGCAGTTTTTCGGGGGGAAGTACCCAGGGGTTATGTCAACTTAAAGCAGACCCCAACTGCCAATGCACTTTGACAGCGGCAGCAATTCAAATTAGAGAAACAACAGGAAAAAAAAGAATGTCAAGGAAAAGGGTTGCTATTGTGGAGGTGGGTGGGGGGCAGCAGCAGCAGCAGCAGCTGTTGTTTGTCCTTTGCCGCCATTTTGTGCGTGCTCTCTCGCTCTACTCTGTCTCTGTGTAAGTGTGTGTGCGTTTGTTACATTTTCGTTTTGCAATTTCATTAAATTCCAACATCCGCCATAAATCTTCCACTCTTCAGCACGGCTTCTGTGCTTTGAAGCGATAAAGGTATGTCTGAGTGTTAGTGTGAGTGTATATGTGTGTGTGTGTGTATGTGTGATGGGATCTTTGGGCTTGCTGTCCCCAACAACATTGGTTTTATATTGAGCCACACACATACTCACACACTCACACAGTTACCCAAAATGGCCGTTGAAGTGGTTGAAAGCGATTACGCTGACTGCCAAAGGTTGACATACGTATGCGCCTGTGTGTGTGTGTGTGTGTGTGTGTGGCCACCGTTACAGTTTAAATGTTGTATGAATGAGCTTTTTGGGGACACTTTTCGCTTGGACCATTTGGTATATGTATAGGGGGGAGTTAGCTAGAGTTATGTGGGGTTGGTTGCTTTAAGTTTTGTTGTTTGTGGAGTGTTAAACATAAACTTGACTTAGTTACGGCACACAATTGCTCTATTAATTTACAAAACTTTACTTTTGACATTTAAGCATTACGTTAATCTTGGTACATGTCATTACTTAACTAGAAATTTAAAGGGGCTTGGCTTAAGAGAGAAGCATTTCCTGAAATGGGTTCCATTATGATACTAGCAGGTACCCGGAGTGCGTGGCGACGCCCCATTTAGAATTTTAAATTCAAAACGAAAAAGCTTACTTACAATAACAATTGCTATCTATCGGAAAATCAAATCACAAATTAATTCGAATTTTATCACTACAAACCGAGTTTCAAGTCAATCGGATGAAAAATACTTTTTGGGTTGCAGAATTTTCCTGGCATTGTCACACCCTGGGAGCGAATTTTCCAGCATCGAAAAATTAAATCACAAATAATTTCGTATTCTATCCTTACAAACCGAGTTTCAAGCCAATCGGATGAAAAATAGTTTTTTTTGCATGCGGAATTTTCCGTGGGCGGATTTTCCAAAATCGAAAAAGCACGTGTCAAATTATTTTGGGTACCATGCTTACAAGCCAAATTTCAAGTCAATCGGATGGAAAAAAAAATGTTTTCCATACAAACTTTTCCGACGCTTTTCTAACCCTTCTAAGTACTCACTTTCAACACAAATGGAAACTCCTGTCTAAATTGCAGCCTTCTATCTCTTACCGTTCGCGCTCTGCGTAGATTGCCAATCAGTCAGTCAGTGAATCAGTCAGGAGTCCTGACTCAGGATTATATATAGGATTCCTCTGGGAATCCAATTGAAATTCACGGCTTTCGAAGTTCGACCGTTCGATCTTCACTTCTATTTGAAGGGTAATAATCATGGTAATCCAAACTCATATGAAAAATTTTGCAAATTTCGCGACTTTTTCACCGTTTGATTCTATTTACCCGTCTACAATTGCCGTCTATTAAATCTTCATAATATTTTAGACTCAAATGAAAAATGTTCAAACTTCGCAATTTTTTGGACCGTTCAAGCTACAGCTTCCATTTACCAACGCCTTCATTGTAATCTAAACATTAAGCACTTTTATTAATGCTCATATGGTAATATTGCAAATTTCGCGGTTTATTGAACCTTAGAAACCTTTGCGTACAACCATTGCTTAAAGTTTAAAATTTCGCGGTTTTTGTAACATTTTCTGTCCAATTCTTCAACTCAGAAACCCTCCAATGGCAATCGTCCAATCATGCCCCAAAGTTAGAATTTATTCGACTTCAATGAAGAATATTAAGCACTTATTTAAATATTAAATCGGATTGTACTTAAAACCATTAGAACCATAAAATATGATCAGAAAGGTTTTAAAATATTTATATATGCCGAAACAGTATTTAAAGTATTTCGAGATTTAAAAATCGTACATAGAACAAGAATTTGGTACTTTAATCAATTATTTTCGTACTTACTGTACTATTGACACGGTTTACACCAGATTCAAGTACAATCCAAACTCTTGCTAACATTCTTACCACCTCAATTTATCATACACTTTTCGCAGCTCTTATAGCGCACTTAAAGTCTCCATGCGAGTCTCCCAATCAGGCATAACGCGCATCTACGCTAAGGATGCGAACACCTTCAGAGAAATCACAAAGTCACTGGTTGGTAGATGCGAATTCACCTGGTATCAACTCAAAGAGGACAAGCCATTCCGAGTTGTGGTACGGAATATTTCAGCTACAACATCAACAGATCGTATACGAAATGCCTTTCTGGACCTGGGACATAAGGTTACCCGTATACACAATCCCAAAATGCCTAAGCGTAAGCGCAAGGATAATGAGAGGCAATCAGCCTCTGAAGACGAGGATAAAAGGCCAAATCTGTTTTGTGTTGATCTGCTCCAAGCGCCCAACAACACGGACGCACTAAAGATCAACAGGATTGGCAACCAAAGAGTCGTGGTTGAACGGCCCAGGAAAAACCTTGAAATGGTCCAATGCTACAGATGTCTTCAGTTCGGCCATACCCGCAACTACTGCTGCAAAGAGCCCAAATGTGGGAGATGCGCCCAAGACCATACCACTGGTGCGGAATGCTGCGCAGCCACAAATATAGTTGACCGTTACTGTCTACACTGTGAAGGGAAACACTCTGCTATGTGGAAAGGGTGCCCCACGCGCAAGAATTTGCTGCGTGCTCGATTACCAGCTCTAGATTTACCAATAAACAGCGGTATCAACCAGCAGCAACACTCTAAAAAAACACGATCAGCCTTTGTACCAGCCGAAAGAATCCAAGGGGGACTTTCATTTGCAGACGCTTTGCGACAAGGAAACCCAAGCAACACTAGGCAAATAGCCTAAACCCGCTTAATAGCCCAACAGCAGCAACAATTGCAGCAACAGCATATTCAACTTCGCCAACAACAACAACAATGGGAACAACATCAGCAGCAGTGGCAGCAGAGGTGGCAGCAACAACACCAGTGGCAACAGCAACCTGAGATGACAGGACAAGCCCTGCAACAACAACAACCAGTATACCCCAAGGGCAAAATTGAAGCACCTGAGGAGAGTCTTGCTCATCTTCAAAACGCTCTTTTGCTCGTGACCAAAGAGGTGAGAGAGCTCACTAAAACAGTCAAAGAGTCTGCAGAAACGATTAAATACCTCAAGACAGTTATTTTGAGGCTCGACAAAACTAGTCCATAAATGGCTTCCAAATTAAGCCTCGGATTATGGAACGCTCTCGGATTGCCCGGCAATACCGACGAGCTTATTATCTTTCTCAAAAAGCACGATATACAAATCATGCTTCTGACTGAAACCCACCTGCGCGATGGCCGAAACATAAGCATCCCAGGATACGCATTGTATAGAGCTGACCATCCAAGTGGACATGCCAGAGGAGGGGCTGCCATTCTTATAAATCGGGACATATCCCATCACTCAATGGACCCAATTGCACAGGACTCCATCCATATGGCCTCTATCAAGGTGGAAACTAACAAAGGCAATAGCAGCCCATTACCTCCCACCAGGCCTGGTATGGACGAAAGATAATTTTGAAAACCTTCTCGCACATATGGGGCCAAGGTTCATATCTGGTGGAGACTACAATGCCAAAAATCGACTATGGGGGAATTTCTCGTCATGTCAGCGAGGAACAAGCCTCTTCGAGGCCATAGTAGATAGCACAGTAGCAGTACTAGCCACGGGGCAGCCTACGTTCTACTCATATGACAGCAGCACCACGCCCTCAGCAATTGATTTTTATACTCTGTACCGAAGGTACATAGAGTATATTAAGTTTGTGCAAAAGTATGTAACAGGGAGAAGGAATCGTTTCCGACCCTATAAAGTATATATATTCTTGATCAGCATCAACAGCCGAGTCGATATAGCCATGTCCGTCCGTCCGTCCGTCCGTCCGTCCGTCCGTCCGTATGAACGAAGAGATCTCAGAGATGGTAAGAGATAGAGGTTTGACATGTATGGGGCATATATTTCTTATACTTGCAGGCAGATCAAGTTTATTTAGAGATACCTTGTAAACAAAATTATTTATCGATTTGCTGAAGGAATGATAAAGATCGGATGAACCATACTCAAGATATGGGCAAAAAACGGCCAGTTAACACCACCCACCCTCCCACCAACAACCACAGCAACATACCCTAACCGTTCAACACAGGCAATCTTAGTGCGGGAGAGAAAGAGAGAGAGAGAGAAAAACTTAGAGAGCGCACCGCGTTGTGCGCGGGGTGTTAACTGGCCGTTTGACTCCTGAGCAAATGCGAGTGTAAGGGTACAGAGTATGTTATAGTCGGGCTTGACCGACTTTCTTTCTTGTTTTATATACAAATGTTTAAGTCCGAATGACCTCACAATTCGAGCGGAATACGACCTCTCCTCGGATCACATCCAAATCATTGCAACCCTAAATGGCTCACCTAGATCAAACCCAATCAGAAGACATATCCTCCCGACTGGATCAAACATACAGCGCTTTAAGGAGGACCTGGAGGCAAACCTCAACCTGAACATGGAGATCCAGTCTCCAGGGGACATTGAAGAAGCGCTCAAAATCTTCATGAATAAAATTCATGACGCTGCTTTAAACGCTGCTCCACCGGTCCCAATATCAGGCTCGCAGGTTCAGCACGCACACAAACTACATCCAGCTGCTCAAGCAATACTCTCACTAAAAAGGAGGCTTAGAAGAGAGTTTGTGCGTACCAGAGATCCAAGAATCCAACAGGGTAAAAAAGATACTAGCTATTCTCAAGCAAACCAAAACGGATCGATACTTAGAAGAAGCCAGCCCGGATATGAGTACCAACTATGCCCTCTGGAAACTCACAAAAAGAGATAAGAGACAAGCAAACCCAAGTTTTGCTCTTTTGATGCCAGATGGGTCGTGGGCAAGAACAGCAAAAGAAAGGGCAGAATCCTTCGCAGCTAACCTGTCGGAACGATTTAAACCACTGAACACAGCGAAAGCACACACAATTCAACGCATCAAAGAGTACTTGGAAGTACCTTTGCAACTTGAGCTCCCGACTGCTCCTGTGACATTCCAGGAAGTCACAGAAATCGTCAAAGGCCTGAAAAACTCCAAAGCCCCTGGTGAGGATTTGCTTGATAACAGGACTCTAAAGATTCTGCCAACCAAGGCGCTGCTTTTTATGGTGCTGCTATATAACGCCATACTGAGAATTGGTCATTTTCCAGAACCATGGAAAAAAGCTCAGATCATCATGATCCACAAGCCTGGAAAGTCCCAAACTAGCCCAGACTCTTACAGACCGATAAGCCTTCTCCCCTCACTGTCCAAAATTTTTGAAAGGTGCATGCTGCGCAGAATTCTGCGGGACGATAGGATTAAAAAAGCAATTCCACCCTTCCAGTTCGGTTTTCGAAGGAGTCATGGAACCCCGGAGCAGCTCAATAGAGTTGTAAACTTCATACTGGAAGGATTTGAAGCAAAGGAATATACAGTTGCTGTGTTTCTTGATGTGAAACAGGCCTTCGACAGAGTTTGGCATGATGGGCTGCTGTACAAAATAAAATCGCTGCTCTCACCTCAATTGTACCTGCTTGTTAAGAGCTTTCTGACTGGAAGGACCTTCGCGGTTGTCCAAGAGGGAGAAGCATCAGAGACAAAGCTAATCAGCGCTGGTGTCCCACAAGGAAGTGTCCTAGGCCCAACGCTCTACACCCTTTTCACTCACGATATGCCATCTAACCAAAATCCCCAAATCGTTGACAGAAACGATTTCATGATCGCCACCTTTGCAGACGACACAGCTCTATTGGCAAGGGATCCCTGCATATATTCCGCTACTGACACCATGCAAGAGTATCTAGTAAGAATCGGAAATTGGTGCTCCAATTGGAATATAGGACTAAACCTTTCAAAGTGTGCCAGTGTTACCTACACGCTGAGAAAAGACGATTGCCCAGGAGTTTTCCTCCAAGGAGAGCTGTTGGATCACCTTGCAGGATACCGATACCTGGGAGTTTTTCTTGACCGAAGGCTTACCTTCAAGTCGCACATAAACGGTCTGGTCAAATCAATACAGCTCAAGGCACAAAAGATGAGCTGGCTGCTGAACGCCAGGAGCAAACTGTCTCTAAAGAACAAGGTACTCATTTATAAAAGCATTCTCGCACCTGCATGGAGGTACGGACTACAGGTGTACGGTATAGCAGCAAAGTCGCACCTAGATCGCATAAGGATCCTGCAGGCCAAAATCCTAAGACGCATAACCGGGGCTCAATGGTACATGAGGACGAGAATAATTGAGGAAAACCTTAAAGTCGCTAAGGTGGGCGATGTTATTAACAAGCAGGCCAGAGACTACACAGAAAGACTGACTGCTCACCCAAACCACCTCGCTAGGAAACTACTGCGACCACGAAGGAAGCAAGGCCGGAAAAAGAAAAGAAGACTGAAAAGATTCCACCCTAAGGATCTTTCTAAAAGGGAAATCTAAATTTAAAAAACACGCAATCTTAAGCTAAAACAACGAATCTCACTAACAAAACAAAACAGTACAAATATTTTGTAAGAAAGCTCAACTCACAAACCGTAATACACAATAACACGAATATCAATATAGAAGATAACTAAAGCAGGACCAAAATGTATAAGCGTTAAATTAGGTTAAGGAGCCAGAAAAAGGTACCAAAAAACTAATGTTAATAATAAATGCTATTAAAAAAAAAAAAAAAAAAAGTCTCCATCCTATACTCTACACTTGGCTACAAGTTGACAACGAAAGGGAGAAAGAAAAATAATAATAATTTGCTCTGCGGTTGCAAAATTTTTTTAACTGCACCCAAGCAAAATGGCAGCAACTTGAAGCGGGGATTTCAATTTAATAAGCAGCAGGAGCGCCAAAAACAGATGCGCTTCCTTGCCTTTTGGGTAAAAGCTGCGGGGTTGGTGGTTAGACCAGGAGATGACTGTCATAGTAAATATAATAATATTTTGCATATTGGCAAATTTGTGGTAAATAAACTCAATTGATGAACAGGCGACTATGGCCTGCTGAGCGGAGATTAAAAAAACTGAGCGACATCGGTGGCATTTTAGATGCAAGTGTCTGTCGCCATAAAAGCTGTATCGTCAGCAAATGCTGTAATGAGTATGTCTTGGGGGTCTTCAACGGGTAATGTTTTTCCGGCAGGCATATCACAATTGTAGAGAGAGTACAGGGTTGGTCGAAGGACACTTTTTTGAGGCACACCAGCGTGGGGCTAGCTGTAGACAGTCCCATCCAAAACTACAGAGAAGGTCCTGTCCGAGAGAAGCTTCTCATGAGGGTGTATAGTTGAGGCGATAAGATGTCTTTTACTTTACAGAGCAGGCCAGCGTGCCACACTCTATCAAATGCCTGCCTAATGTCCAGGTAGACCACAACCACGTACTCCTTAGCCTGGAATTCGTAGAGAATGTTATTTGTGACCCTATTCAGCTGCTCAGGGGTCTTGTGTGACTTGCTAAATGCGAACTGAAAACGAGGGAAAACTATTGCCACTGTGGATAGGAGGCTGATCGGACGGTATGAATCGACCTCAGACGGGCTTTTTCCTGGCTTATGGTTTTAATTTTGGGATCAAAACACATTTTTGAAGCTATCCTTTATCGGATGAAATGTAGCTCAAATATAAAGCTCAGAATATTCGCGGTAATTCAAATCAAGTACGAATATCGAGCTTAAATCAATGTCGGACCTTCATGAATCAATCCGACAGAGGGACCAAGTCGAGCTCGCATAACGAGATAAAACAAGTTAGAAAGTAGGTCAAGCCCGACTATAATATACTCTGTACCAGTTCAGGCCGCCGCTCGCATTTGCTCCCGATTATAATATTATAATACATGACATATCGGTATACAGGAGACACCAAGAGAGGGCTGTTCATTGTTTGAAAACAGGTCATTGCAAACACAACCGATGTCAAACTTTTATGGCCCTCAGGTACTCGGCACTCCGGCGCCCTTTCTGCGAAGCGTCGCGAGGCAGCGGAAGTACACGCCAAAAAAATAATTAGTAACACGCGGGAAAACACAAATTTTTAACACGTGTAATGTGTATTACACTAGTTTATAAAGGAAAGAAAATTCAATGACCCATTTCTAGTGAAACTATTTTTAAGTGTAGTTTGGATTGGTAATCTCAATAATCGATTTCAAACTTTTTTATGGCAACGTTTTTTAAATATGAATTTTTTCTTTTTTTCGGTAGGTGCACTGACATTTTAAGCCATTTCTCATTTCATAATCGTCAGATGGTGTCAAGCAGGATATCAATCGAAAGGTAAATAAATTGTCAATAATAGCGTAGAATATTATTTTCAAATCGGTTTAGAAGTTTGAATACAAAAACAAAAAATATTTCAAAATAAATAAATTTTTTGCTCGAAATGCAAGAAATTTTATTTATAATCGCCTAGAAAAAATATATATTAAAAGTTAAGCAAAATTATTTTTATTCTTTCGACTTAAGAATCGCACTTCTACAAAGATAATAAGGTATTGATGAAGAAAATCTATGAATAAATATTGTCGCTGGATCAATTTAAGTGACGGAACTAACAGTCAAATTTGAGTATTTTAAGAGTTTAGAAAATTTTGTTTTCTATTTTCTTAGTTATTTAGTCAATATAAGAAGTGGGCAAATAGCCAGATCATAAAAAAAATTCCAGAACCGAACAAAAGTCGAAGCAAATGAAAATTGGTTTTTAAAAAAATCTCAAATATACCCCTTTTTCAGCATTCAATTGCTCACAGCTTCTGTATTTGTTTGTACATTTTGTTCATCGATGTCTAATTTTCTTCGTAGAAGTGCAGTTTTAAAAAAGATAAAATAAAAAAAAGTTTTTTTTAATTTTAAAAAATTTTTCCTAGGCGTTTGGAAACGAAATTAATTGAGTTTTCGAGCAAAAAATCGGGTTTTCTGAAATATTTTTGTACATTGTATTCAAAGTACTAAACCGATTTGAAAATAGTGTTTTGTGCGATTATTGACAATTCAGTTACATATTGATTCATATCTGGCTTGACACCATCTGACGATTATGAGTTGAGATATGGCTTTAAATGTAAGTGCACCTACCAAAAAAATTAATTGTAATTGAAGAAAACGTTGCCATGAAAAAAATTTTTAAATCGATTTTTGAGATCACCAATCCAAACTACACTTAAAAACAGTTTCAGTAGTAGAAATGGGTCTTTTTGGCTGTAAACTAGTGTTATCAAGGCAGAGAAATATCTTTAATCTATACATATGTACATATTACGAAACCTGATTCATACTTTTACAGCATATAAAGTCAATCGCTTCTAAAATGTATGCTTCAACCACAGCAGGAATGGCGAACCATTGCGCTAAATTTAGACCAAATGTGGAACTTTACTTTTTGCCTCGGTGCGCTAGGTTTGTGCTATTAAGTTATAGATTTTCAAAATTCCACTTTTCAACATGTTTTCTTTAGATGGCAAGCATATCGAATTTCGAGCTAGAAGGAATGACGGAGCATTTTATTACAATTATAAAGGATTCCACAGTATTGTGGTTCTTGCTCTGGCAGATCCAGAGTACAGTTCTATTTATGTTGATATTGGCTGCAATGGAAGAGCAAACGACGCCGCCGACAATTCCACTCTATGCACAGGCATTGAAGATAATCTTCTTAATTTCCCGGATGATAAAGTTTTACCTGGTGGTACAAGGAATGTGCCATTTGCCGATGATGCATTCAAATTAACCACTCGAATGACAGATGTGATCATCTTTCAGAGTTCTCAATTTATATTAATCGATAAATAAAATCGAGAATATCGAATAAAAATGTATATTTTTTGGGAAATGGTAACACCACAAAATTTACGGCTTTGTCTCCACAGAGTTAATTTTATCAAATAGAACCGATTCTATTTCATCAAATTTGTCTAAAGAGAAGGCAAAAGTTTCTCGTCAGAGTTGTATGTTTGCCCATTACACTATAATATCGTGTCTTTAGAAAGACTATTGAGAGATATAGACAAGTGTAAAGACTGCTTAAGCATCTGCCTCTCTCTCTCTCTCACTAAGATTGTCTTGGTTGAATGGAATGCTGTGGTGGTGGGTGTTAATATATAAAAATTAACGTCACTGGAGTCCTGACTCAGGATTATATATAGGATTCCTCTGGGAATCCAATTGAAATTCACGGCTTTCGAAGTTCGACCGTTCGATCTTCACTTCTATTTGAAGGGTAATAATCATGGTAATCCAAACTCATATGAAAAATTTTGCAAATTTCGCGACTTTTTCACCGTTTGATTCTATTTACCCGTCTACAATTGCCGTCTATTAAATCTTCATAATATTTTAGACTCAAATGAAAAATGTTCAAACTTCGCAATTTTTTGGACCGTTCAAGCTACAGCTTCCATTTACCAACGCCTTCATTGTAATCTAAACATTAAGCACTTTTATTAATGCTCATATGGTAATATTGCAAATTTCGCGGTTTATTGAACCTTAGAAACCTTTGCGTACAACCATTGCTTAAAGTTTAAAATTTCGCGGTTTTTGTAACATTTTCTGTCCAATTCTTCAACTCAGAAACCCTCCCATGGCAAGCGTCCTACCATGCCCCAAAGTTTCATCGCAATCGTGAATTTGGCAAATTTTGCGGTTTCGTGGAATCATCTCCGACCCTCTAAAGCAAAGATGGGCGCGTCGCGACGTTCACAATGCACACGAGGCAGCGCTGCCTTCGTGTGCATGGTGAACGTCGCGACGCGCCCATCTCTGCTTAAAGTATATATATTCTTGATCAGCATCAACAGCCGAGTCGATATAACCAACCATTCTCCAAAGTTTCATCAAAATCGGATGAATGGATTAGGCAGGCATAAGGGACAGACAGACAAACATTAATTTTTATATATTAACACCCATCACCACAGCATTCCATTCAACCAAGACAATCTTAGTGAGAGAGAGAGAGACAGATACTTAAGCAGTCTTTACACTTGTGTATATCTCTCAATAGTCTCTCTAAAGACACGATATTATAGTGTAATGGGCAAACATACAACTCTGACGAGAAACTTTTGCCTTCTCGTTAGACAAATATGATGAAATAGAACCGGTTCTATTTGATAAAATTAACTCTGTTGAGACAAAGCCGTCAATTTTGTGGTGTTGCCATTTCCCAAAAAATATACAACATTTTTATTCGATATTCTCGATTTTATTTATCGATTAATTTAAATTGAGAACTCTGAAAGATGATCACATCTGTCATTCGAGTGGTTAATTTGAATGCATCATCGGCAAATGGCACATTCCTTGTACCACCAGGTAAAACTTTATCATCCGGGAAATTAAGAAGATTATCTTCAATGCCTGTGTATAGAGTGGAATTGTCGGCGGCGTCGTTTGCTCTTCCATTGCAGCCAATATCAACATAAATAGAACTGTACTCTGGATCTGCCAGAGCAAGAACCACAATACTGTGAAATCCTTTATAATTGTAATAAAATGTCATTCCGTCATTCCTTCTAGCTCGAAATGCAATATGCTTGCCATCTAAAGAAAACATGTTGAAAAGTGGAATTTCGAAAATCTATAACTTAATAGCACAAACCTAGCGCACCGAGGCAAAAAGTAAAGTTCCACATTTCGTCAAAATTTTGCGCAATGGTTCGCCATTCCTGCTGTGGTTGAAGCATACATTTTAGAAGCGAATGACTTTATATGCTGTAAAAGGATGAATCAGGTTTCGTAATATGTACATATGTATAGATTAAAGATATTTCTCTGCCTTGATAACACTAGTTTACAGCCAAAAAGAACCATTTCTACTGAAACTGTTTTTAAGTGTAGTTTGGATTGGTGATCTCAAAAATCGATTTAAAAATTTTTTTCATGGCAACGTTTTCTTCAATTACAATTAATTTTTTTGGTAGGTGCACTTACATTTAAAGCCATATCTCAACTCATAATCGTCAGATGGTGTCCATCCAGATATGAATCGATATGTAATTGAATTGTCAATAATCGCACAAAACACTATTTTCAAATTGGTTTAGTAGTTTGAATACAATGTACAAAAATATTTCAGAAAACCCGATTTTTTGCTCGAAAACTCAATTAATTTCGTTACCAAACGCCTAGGAAAAATTTTTAAAAATTAAAAAAAACTTTTTTTTATTTTATCTTTTTTAAAACTGCACTTCTACGAAGAAAATTAGATATCGATGAACAAAATGTACAAACAAATACAGAAGCTGTGAGCAATTGAGTGCTGAAAAAGGGGTATATTTGAGATTTTTTTTAAAACCAATTTTCATTTGCTTCGACTTTTGTTCGGTTCTGGAATTTTTTTTATGATCTGGCTATTCGCCCACTTCTTATATTGACTAAATAACTAAGAAAATAGAAAACAAAATTTTCTAAACTCTTAAAATACTCAAATTTGACTGTTAGTTCCGTCACTTAAATTGATCCAGCGACAATATTTATTCATAGATTTTCTTCATCAATACCTTATTATCTTTGTAGAAGTGCGATTCTTAAGTCGAAAGAATAAAAATAATTTTGTTTAATTTTTAATATTATATATATTTTTTCTAGACGATTATAAATAAAATTTCTTGAATTTTCGAGCAAAAATTGATTGTTTGAAATATTTTAGGTCATTGTATTCATACTTCTAAAACGATTTGAAGACAACATTATACGCTATTATTGACAATTTATTTACCTTTCGATTGATATCCTGCTTGACACCATCTGACGATTATGAATTGAGATATGGCTTAAAATGTAAGTGCACCTACCGAAAAAAAGAAAAAATTCATATTTAAAAAACGTTGCCATAAAAAAGTTTGAAATCGATTATTGAGATTACCAATCCAAACTACACTTAAAAATAGTTTCACTAGAAATGGGTCATTGAATTTTCTTTCCTTTATAAACTAGTGTAATACACATTACACGTGTTAAAAATTTGTGTTTTCCTGCGTGTTACTAACAATTTTTTGGCGTGTACTTCCGCTGCCTCGCGACGCTTCGCAGAAAGGGCGCCGGAGTGCCGAGTACCTGAGGGCCATAAAAGTTTGACATCGGTTGTGTTTGCAATGACCTGTTTTCAAACAATGAACAGCCCTCTCTTGGTGTCTCCTGTATACCGATATGTCATGTATTATAATATTATAATCGGGAGCAAATGCGAGCGGCGACCTGAACTGGTACGGAGTATATTATAGTCGGGCTTGACCTACTTTCTAACTTGTTTTATCTCGTTATGCGAGCTCGACTTGGTCCCTCTGTCGGATTGATTCATGAAGGTCCGACATTGATTTAAGCTCGATATTCGTACTTGATTTGAATTACCGCGAATATTCGGAGCTTTATATTTGAGCTACATTTCATCCGATAAAGGATAGCTTCAAAAATGTGTTTTGATCGCAAAATTAAAACCATAAGAAATGGAAAAAGCCCGTCTGAGGACGATTCATACCGTCCGATCAGCCTCCTATCCACAGTGGCAATATTTTTCCCTCGTTTTCAGTTCGCATTTAGCAAGTCACACAAGACCCCTGAGCAGCTGAATAGGCTCACAAATAACATTCTCGACGAATTCCAGGCTAAGGAGTACGTGGTTGTGGTCTACCTGGACATTAGGCAGGCATTGCTCTGTAAAGTAAAAGACATCTTATCGCCTCAACTATACACCCTTGTGAGAAGCTTATCTCGGACAGAACCTTCTCTGTAGTTTTGGATGGGACTGTCTCCAGCTAGCCCCACGCTGGTGTGCCTCAAAAAAGTGTCCTTCGACCAACCCTGTACTCTCTCTACACTTGTGATATGCCTGCCGGAAAAACATTACCCGTTGAAGACCCCCACGACATACTCATTACAGCATTTGCTGACGATACAGCTTTTATGGCGACAGACACTTGCATCTAAAATGCCACCGATGTCGCTCAGTTATTTTAATCTCCGCTCAGCAGGCCATAGTCGCCTGTTCATCAATTGAGTTTAGTTACCACAAATTTGCCAATATGCAAAATATTATTATATTTACTATGACAGCCATCTCCTGGTCTAACCACCAACCCCGCAGCTCTTACCCAAAAGGCAAGGAAGCGCATCTGTTTTTGGCGCTCCTGCTGCTTATTAAATTGAAATCCCCGCTTCAAGTTGCTGCCATTTTGCTTGGGTGCAGTTAAAAAAATTTTGCAACCGCAGAGCAAATTATTATTATTTTTCTTTCTCCCTTTCGTTGTCAACTTGTAGCCAAGGGTAGAGTATAGGATGGAGACTTTAAGTGCGCTATAAGAGCTGCGAAAAGTGTATGATAAATTGAGGTGGTAAGAATGTTAGCAAGAGTTTGGATTGTACTTGAATCTAGTATAAACCGTGTCAATAGTACAGTAAGTACGAAAATACTTGATTAAAGTACCAAATTCTTGTTCCATGTACGATTTTTAAATCTCGAAATACTTTAAATACTGTTTCGGCATATATAACTATTTTAAAACATTTCTGATCATATTTTATGGTTCTAATGGTTTTAAGTACAACCCGATTTAATATTTAAATAAGTGCTAAATATTCATCATTGAAGTCGAATAAATTCTAAAGTCAAGGCCAATAGATTCTTGAAACAAAATAGAAGTTAATAATATAAGTACAAAATGATCTTGGTTAAAGCTCGGCTAAAACTCGGTCTCTCTATCAAATTAAATAAGTCTGGAAAAATCCAAAGAAAATGATATAACCAAAGATGGTATTACTGTTGTTCAGAAATCTACCCTCACTCCATAAGCAATGTGTTGGAACCAGCAGGGAATTTTAAGAACAGATTCGATTTCTGTTGCACACTTTTTGGAGCTTGCATTGTATGTCTATTTTTTATTCAGTCCAAGATATTTTGTACTTGCATTAAGAACGCGATTTTCTTAAATATCTTTTACTTACGAAAAGATCTTGACTCAAGAACGTTAGTTCTCATTTTAATCACTCAAAGTTACATAAAGAGTTAAGTTATGCGGAAATATAGTATATACACAATCTAAATTAATTTGCCATTTGTCAGGTGATAGAAAGTGGAGAAGAAAATAGATACATAAAAAAAAATAAAATTATTTAAACTCGTGTTTTGATTCTAGAATGTTTGGCACTTAATTGAAGTATGTAAAGGGTGATTTTAAGGCAACTTTCTTGTTGGTCACACTGTTTTTCGGCAGCTCAGCTGTTTTCGTGTCACATGTTATTGTCAAACAAGTTCAGTTTGTTCTATAATTTAACCATGAATCGACTTACAAACGAACAACGCTTGCAGATTATTGAATTTTATTATAAAAATTCATGCTCGGTTAAGAAAACGCATTGTGCACTTTCGTTTTATGGTCAGTTTGGGCGACCTTCTGAGGAGGCTATTCGGACTCTTGTGACTAAATTTCGCATCAAATTTACATTATTGGACATTAAACCACCAACACGCATACGTAGAGTGCGGCCAGTGGAAATTATCGTTGCTGTATCCGCCAGTGTTGTTAATGACAGTGAATTATCGATTCGGCGCCGTTCGCAGCAATTGGGCCGCTGTTACTACACTACGTGGAAAATTTTGCGGAAAGATTTGGGTAAAAAAACTTTTAAAATACAGCTGGTGCAAGAATTGAAGCCACACGCCCTACCACAACAGCTAACTTTTGGTGAATGGGCGCTGGTAAAGTTGGATGAAGATCCACTTTTTTATCGGAAAATTGTGTGCAGCGACGAAGCTCATTTCTGGTTGAATGGATACGTGAACAAACAAAATTGCGCTATTTGGTGTAAAGAACATCCAGAAGCATTGCAAGAACTACCAATGCTTACCGAAAAATGCACTGCTTGGCGTGGATTATGGGCCGGTGGCATCACCGTCCCATAACCTTACTTTTTTTTAAGATGACGTTACTGTGAATAGAGAGCGCTACCGTGTGATGATTACACACTTTTTTTGCCCAAAATGGAAGAGCTGGACTTGGCTGACATGAGGTTTCAACAAGACGGTGCCACTTGCCACACTGCATGCGAAACAATGGCCCAATTGAGAGGCGAGTTCAGTGAACAGTTTATTTCGCGTTTGGGGCCGCTCAATTTTTGATACATGAGATTTAAGCGCTAAGCTTTCCAAATGATTCTGCTCTTTACGTTTAGTTACTTATCCTTACTAGCTCTTACATAATAAGAAAACCAAAATGAGAACTCGATAAGATATCAAGAAAAAAATATTGGAAGTTTACGAACGAAGGTACACAGAGTATATTAAGTTAGTGCAAAAGTATGTAACAGCCAGAAGGAATCATCTCCGACCCTATAAAGTATATATATTCTTGGTCAGCATTAACAGCCGAGTCGATATAGTCATGTCCGTCTGTCTGTATGAACGCACAGATCTTAGAGATGGTAAGAGATTGAGGTTTGACATGTATGGGACATATATTTCTTTTACTTGCAGGCAGATTTTATTTTAAATTTTTGCCACGCCCCCGCAATTTGGAAAAACCATGTGTCTTCCAAAGTTTTGATGAAGACATTGTAACAATTTATAGAGAGAGAGTATACAACCCAAGGCCGAATTCCGATTCACGTATTCATATAAAGATTCCAGCTTTCCAAGTCTTCTTGTATACTGATTTTAGCAAAAATTGGTAGCCAGCTCAAGTCGGTTTGGACCATCAACAAACTTAACATAATCCATCTTTTTATGAAATGTTCCTTGTCTCCAATGAAGAATCTGCTTTTAGCATTGCAATTCTATGCTGCGGTAATTTCCTATTGTGAACTTTTGTGGAGTGAGCATAGCTACAGCTTGTCGAGTAGTGAAAGAATTTCCTAACGAAGTCATTAAAGACTTTTATAAAATTGCTAAATTCCCGAAGGTTATGGGAGCACCCATGTACGGATTCAATCGCCAGCCTGTGACCATGCCAGAAAGGGATATTTCTCTATAAATGTACATAGTAGAAGCAGTATCTAGCGCAAAGTTAGTTTTGCAAGATGTGGTTGCATGTTTCTCCCCATGATAGCTGACAAACACCTTCTCTAGCGTAAGTGGACGTCAGTTTTGCCCATACTTGCTCGTTTTGTTTCCAAGTGACCGCATCTGACTTCTTGTTCTCGATGACATTCTTGTTATCCTCAACTAAAGTTACTAGTTCCCATTTCTCCTCGTCTATAAAATTCCTAGGACGTTGCCTTTTGGTTGTGTTTTTCATATTTTCAGATGACAGACAAACTTTTAACCAAATGAAAATGACACAGCAAATCAGCTGTTTTACAGTGCTACCAGATTTTCACTGGAAGTGCTACCACCTTATTAGAGAATTTGTCATTCGTATGTAAACGTTTTAAATGAGTTTATACATAGGTTTTGTAATCCAATTTGGTTATGTGGGACTTTATCTGTTGCATAGCGCTACTTGTCAAATATCAATTTCTCACTTATTTATAAGATGGGAAATCGTCCCTAATAAGTACACTACAAAACAGTATCATTTCAAAGAACAGAGCATGCCATAGTCGTCTAAAGCAAACATATTTATACCCGTTACTCGTAGAGTAAAAGGGTCTACTAAAGTCGTGCAAATGTATGTAACAGGCAGAAGGAATCATTTCCGACCATATAAAGTATATATATTCTTGATCAGCATCAACAGCCGAGTCGATATAGCCATGTCCGTCTGTCCGTCTGTCCGTCTGTCCGTCCGTCCGTCCGTCCGTCCGTCCGTCCGTCCGTCTGTCTGTATGAACACCTAGATCTCAGAGACTAGAAGAGCTAGAGCAACCAAATTTGAAATGTAGACTCCTATTGTCTGCACGCAGATCAAGTTTATTTTCAATTTTTGCCACGCCCCCTCACGCCACCGCAATTTGGAAAAAACGTCATATCTCCTACAGTTTTGATGATAGATGGTTCGTACTTTCTAGAGATATCTAGTTCTTAAAATTATTTATCGATTTGCTGAAGGAATGATAAAGATCGGATGAACGATACTCAAGTTATGAGCAAAAAACGATCAGTTAACACCCACCACCCACCCCACTCATAACCTAAGCATTGCGTTCAGCAGCAATCTTAGTGAGAGAGAGAGAGAGAGAGAGAGAGACGAGTTAAAAAATGTTGCATACTTTTCGGCTGACCCACCTCAGGCATACAGTAAGGCTATTAAACATTTGTTTCCATGAGTAACGGGTATATCGAAGTCGGTTAGAGCCGACTTTAACTTACGCTCTCGTTTTCTCTTGCCTTTTTTGAAATTCTGTTCCTTTAGTTGACAATTTTATAAGCCAATGCGGCCTGGTCTTCGTCTCCATCGCCATCTCCTTCTCCTTGTTCGCTGCTCGTGGCGGTATAATTGAATGTCTCAGGTGTTTTGTCAGACATTGCTTAAGCCTTTGCCAGGGATTTTGTTCTGGGCACAGGACAAAGTCCCCAAACGTCGCTATTTAAAGGCATTTAAAGTGTTGCCCACTTTTTTGTGTGGGTGGGTGGCGTTCGGTTCGCTTGTCACATTGAAATCCGCGCTGTTCCGCTCACCTGCCAGAGCCTAATTAAAACATTCATCTTCATTTTCACCTTTTGCCTAATTAATTCACACAAAAAAATCAACTAAATTAATATGAAAACCAAGCCAAAGAAGCTGCCAAGTTGCTGACCAGGCTACCCCCGCTTCGCCCTCTAACTCCCGTGCAGGGTCCTTTTGGGTCAACCATCAATGTTATTGCTGTTGCTTTTTTGGACGCTAACGAGAATTAATGGTTTGCAGTGTGGCACACAATTACGACGAACGAAAATCTTAGGTAAGCAGGCCAAAATTGTCACCAGGCTCAGAAAAAGTGGCTCCATGTAATTGGCTTTGTGTGTGTGTGTGTGTGTGTGTGTGTGTGGGGGGATGGGGTGGGGTTGCAGTGTCAAAAACTGCTCAATTTACGCGTCGTGAAATTAATTTATGCCCAATGCAATAACCTCGGCCATGTCAATAAAATATATTAGGGTCTGGAAGAGGGTGAGTTGGGGGATAGATTTCCCAGCTAGCTGTTACCTAATTGCGCTTTGTCAATTTGAAATTAAAATTTCCCTCCTCACACACACACACACACACTGACAGGGACGTAGCAAGAAATGCGCCTTGCAAAAAATTTCCATAATTTAGCGATATATATGCAAGTGGCGCAATTGAAGCGTAATTAGACTTTGCCACTCACTCACTCACTCACTCCCTCACACACACTCATCCACAAAATTGGCTACCTTCTGGTGCTGCCGCTAATTGGTTTCTGGTCAGCAGCCAGCAGGGCCCACAGCTTTCAGCAGCCTCCAATTAAAAACGTGCTCACATTATGCTTTATTGACTTCTCCTGCTCCTGCATCCAGATCTAACTTCCAATACCCAAAGGACTCCTCCACCTTGCCCAGGTATGCGGGTGGGGTGAGTGGGCGTGCCTTTTAGCAATAGTAACGTCCTTTGTTGGCCATAAAACAAATCATACAAGTTTATGGTCACCTTAGCTACATTGTCCACTGTGAAACTTTATCTTTTTATATGCAGCATTATTGCCACAGATTAGACACGGGATTTAGTAGCATGTACACACACACATACACGCACACATGTGTGTGCTTCATTTTTTCGATTGCCAGCAGAACGAATTAAATATGACCATTTGTATAATAGTCCAAACTCTGTACATAGCCTGGTTGGACAAGGGAATGTGGGAAGGAGTCCAGTGGTTGGTTTTCACATTTTGCTATTGTGGTCGCAATTCGAATGCAGAATGCATGACATTTTGGGTTTAATTGTCAGTTTGGTAAGTGCTCGAGCTTAACTCGGACTCGAAAAGAACCATTGCTCCAAGCGGCCATGGAGAGTGGGGGGGGGGGCTTGGGTAGGCCTACGTTTAACAAAAGGAAATTTTCAGCCTTAGATCAAGTGTCTGTGATTGCTTTTAGTAGACTAATTTGCACTTTAATTCTACGCTGATTGTTTCAAAAATCATCATAAGATCAATAAAGCGAAAAGAAATCGTATCACAGCTTAACCAAATTGCCATATCTTCGTCTTGTCTAACAGAGATTAAAACCGTAACCGAAACCGTAAACTTTAACAGCAAAAAGCACTTTTAAATATGAAAACAAAACAAAATCTTTACCTTCCTCATCTTTTCTAATAGTTGTTACTAGCAGGTACCCGGCGTGCGTTGTTACGCCCCCTTTAGAATTTTATACACAAAACGAAAAAGGAAAGCTTACTTTACAATTGCCATCAAGCAAATTATTGCGTTTTTTTGACGTTCCGAACCTAACTATCCGTCTTTTTACCCGTCTTCATGATAATATAAATTCATTGTAAGACTTTCCGCGATTTTTTGGTCCGTTGACCCGTCTTCATGTCAATCAAAACTCATATAAGAATTTTTGCAAATTTGTAATATTTTTAATTCGAATGGCCGACACCTCCTATTTACCCGACTTCAATTGCCAACCATCTAAACTCTTTACAAAATTGTTCAAATTTAGCGAATTTTTTTTACATATGATATACACTTCATGTTTAACCGTCTATTTATCCATCTTCATGACAATCTAAACTCATTTAGGAATTTTTCCTAATTTCGCGTTTTTCAAACCGATTGACATACACGTTCTGTTTGCCCGTCTTCAATTGCCATTTGTTAAATCTTCATGATAATAAGAACTAATTATACAATTTGGCGATTTCACCCGTTAATTTACTGGTCTTTTTGGACTGTTCGATCTCATTTTTACGCGTCTACAATTGTGATTTATCCTATGTTCATAATACCCGAAAATCATAAGACTTAAAACATTTTGCTTTGAGTCTTCAATCAGGTATACTATTGCTATTTATCAAATCTTTAAGATAATCTGAACTCATTATACAAAATTGTAAATTTCGCGGCTTTTTTGGACAGTTCTGTGTACCCGTTTTATCTGCGCTTCCGCTAATACTTAAATTAAAATTTATAAAATTTGCCCGTTTTTGGTCTACGCTTCTTATAAAGGGTGATTTTTTAGCAGATTTCGGATTTGATTAAAAAAATACATAAAACTAGGAAAAATTAATGAAATCTTTATTTTGAGTCGATAGAACGATCCATATAATTTAATGTTTCAAGCAGAGGTCGCAAAAATCGGTCCCCCGTTTGCCTTTGTCAGAAAACGACAACTTTCGTAAAAAGAGGTACCGATACAATCTTTTTTTTTTTTTTCTTCTTAGGTCTTTTTGGGACCGTTTGTACTAATTCCCGAATTCAAAAGGTCTTCTTCGTATGTATGCATCGGTGTGTAAGGATCGGCTAACGATATGAATGTAAGCGACGAACTATACGCGCTCTCTCGTTCTCTGTCGCATAGAATCTCCCTCTGCTTATGTTAAACTCTGGCGCAACTCTTGAGCAGTGCCGGCCAAATGGAGAGGAACAAAAAGTGTGCTTGTGTTTGTGAGCAAGAGAGCTCTCTCCAGACTACAGCCGTTTTACTAGCAATTCAGTGTTCATCGATTCACACAATCATGAGTTCGGCTCGCGTTTGATAAAAAACACGACTGACTTCGGCTCCTGGTAGCTATGGCTGGCCGGCTCTGCTCCTGAATCTGCAACCTTTTCAAATAACATTTTAAGAGTTTGGTCTTCGAGAAGCACGCAATTTAAGGCCAATTGACTGAGTTGGGCCTGTTATTCGGTTTCGATAACAAAACACATTCGCTTGCGGGAAGCCCCGGCCCCTTTTATATTTGGTTTTTCGGTCAGTGACGTGAGCAGAGCGAACTGAAAAAAGGGTTGAGAGTTACTTACGAGCTATGGTTTTAAGATGATACGCTTGGTCCAACTTTGGCATACTCTCTCCAACATATCGGTCAGTAAGTTACGAATAAACTCTTTAACATTGGCTTCCAGTGCGTCAACTGTTGCTGGCGGGCTTGTCGTTATAAACATGAGCCTTACAAAAAATAGTCTAAAGGCATTATATCGGCCCCAAACGTGAAATTAACTGTTCACCTAACTCGCCTTTCAATTGGGTCATTGGTTCGCATGCTGTGTGGTATGTGGCACCGTCTTGTTGAAACCACATGTCAGCCAAGTCCAGCTCTTCCATTTTGGGCAAAAAAAGTTTGTAATCATCACACGGTAGCGCTCTCTATTCACAGTAACGTCATCTTTAAGAAAAGTAAGGTCTAATGATGCCACATGCCCATAATCCACACCAGTGCATTTTTCGGGATGCATAGGCAGTTCTTGCAAAGCTACTGGCTGCTGTTCACACCAAATAAGTAAATTTTGTTTGTTTACGTATCAATTCAACCAGAAATGAGCTTCGTCGCTGCACACAATTTTCCGATAAAAAAGTGGATCATCAGTCAACTTTGCCAGCGCCCATTCACCAAAAGTTAGCCGTTGTGATAGGTCGTGTGGCTTCAATTCTTATATTTTAAAAGGTTTTATATCCAAATCCTTCCGCAAAATTTCCCATCTAACAGAGGAGTAACAGAGGCCCAATTGCTGTGAACGGCGCCGAATCGATAACTTACGATCGTTAACAACACTGGCGAAAACAGCTGCAATATTTTTCGCACTCTACGTATGCGTGTTGGTGGTTAAATGTTCAATAATGTAAATTTGGTCGATAAAACTGACCATAAAAAAGAGAAAAGTGCACAATGCACTTTCTTAATATCTGCAAGCGTTGTTCGTTTGTAAGTCGAATCATGGTTAAATTATAGTCCCAACTGAACATGTTTCACAGTAACATGTGACACGAAAACAGCTGAGCTGCCAAAAATAGAGTGAGCAAAAAGAAAGTTGAAAAAAGCACCCTTTTTATGCGTGTTCAATTGCCATTTATCCAATCTTCATAATAATCTTAGGTCCCATGAAAATTTTGCGACTTCGTTGACCATCGGATCTACACCTTCTATTGACCAACTCCTGCAACTCCATCAAGCGCTGTAATAAATACTCTTAAAACAATATTGCAAAATTCGCGGTTTTTGGGTCCATTTAAAGAATAGTTATATAGCCCATGTTCAACTCCAGGGATTCAACTATCTCTGTGCAAAGTTTCATCCGAATCCTTTCAGCCATTTGTGCGTGATTGAGTTACAAACTTACAGACATCAAACTTTCACATTTATAATATTATATAAGTAATACCCTTGTTCCACTGGCGAACATTCAATCACATTCTCGAAAAGTGAAGTTTCCTTGTTCCACTGACGAATGTTGTTCACGGCCACACTAACGTCAACAAAGAACAGCTGATCGAATTGCTATGTCTGCAATTGTAAATCAAAGCAACATGCCCTCCAGGAAGTTCCATCACGATAAAGGAAGTTTGCGATATTCATACATAAGAAATATTACTGCATTTTAACATTCTAATACATGTACAACTCATGGGCATAGTCGGTTTTCCATTAAGGGGGTCCATACACTTCTGCCACTGTGCTAAACTCCCACCCACTGAGCTAAAACCCTCTCCGATCATGGCAACGCCATTGACAGAGCAGCTGTTTCTCTTATAGCCGATTTCCACATATGCGCGTTCTGTCATCGATTGACCGATTTTTTTATAGATCCCTAAGGGTGTTTCTACTGCGTTCGGCGTCCACTTCCGCATCCTCAACAGCTGATCTGGTCTGTTTCAAACGAAATGAATAAAAGTGTCTTTGTTTTGCAATTGAAAAGCAACAATTGCAGCTTATGCAGTTAAAAAGAAAAGGTCTTGCAAGTGATGAACGAGTGTGCTGTGACGAGCGTTGCGTACGAGGAGTCCCACCCACGTAATATTTGGCATTTGTAAGCTAGAGACAATTACATTAGTATTCCAGTTTTGCTTTCTTTATTATTTCTAGCCGGTTCCTTCTGAAAGACACACGATTTTCAAGGAATTAGATCCAGTGGATGACAAACATTTCAGATTTTAGTGGAGCTGCTGCCTGGGACTTTTCGGTTTCCAACACCACTGGACCGCTTGGTTCATCAGCAGAATAGTGATCGATTGGGAGGCTATTTGGATTATCCAAATTCAGATGGTCTAATATTATTCCCAGGTGGCGGGCGTTCTGTCGAATGACCCACACTTTTCATGCAAGTAATACACCATTTGCAAGTAATTGCATCTCTACCTGTACTTTTTGGACAGCATTTGAAAACTTTATTAAAATAAATCAACACTATTTAAACTAAGTAACATTCCGCCAATTGTTGTGCCACTTGGTTTTGTTATCAAAATGTCTTATCGATATCGGTTCTTATCGATATTCATCGTATAAATATGAAAATGCAAGTTGGCAGAACCAGCGTTCAAAGTGGACGCAACTTATTGCCGCCCCCCTCACCAAATCCCTCGGCCATCAACGGCCTTTTTTTTATATGGAGTTCAACGCGCGTTTGCAGATAAGTGGATGCGAACGTGGACGCAGTTGTAGTAGAAACGCACTATTAGGCAGTTCGAAAGAAAATCTAGCCTTTTAGCGGAAAATAGCTATATGTCGTGACAGTAGCTAGATCATCCATGACAGTGACTTGATCATCCGTTGCGGATGATCTACCGAATGGACATTCATCTCTTATGAGAAAATACACAGAAAGAATGAGGACATTTAGATCAGGGTATTCGAGGGTATTAGACTACTCTGCTATGAAAACGCAAGTATTCACCATTTTGTTTTTGTTGATCGCCTTTTTCTTGCCTTTTGCTTGTGGACACTACTGTTAGCCTAACATTTTTTAAGTGCGCGATGCCTCAATCAAATAAAGCATTTTCCGGGGAAAAACATAAGCACCTGTGTCTTTAAAACAAATGACGAACATTATTTAAAAGAAATTAAAGTGAGTGCAGTAACTACATAAATACATGCAGAACATACAAAGATCAAAAAGCACGCCTTCTGCTCAAATTTGGCAGCAGCTAATTCAGATTTTTTTTTCTGAAACCTGACGTGTGGGTCATGATCAGCGAAAAAGCTACAGTTCTAGCACCAACAGTTACAATAATAACAATATTAAAAATGCAATAATAATCAAAACACACTCGAGTATTAGACAACATTAATTCGATTAAATTACAGGAATTCACCACACCACAAGGGAGGCTGGTTGACCATACAGCTCTTTCATGAACATCGCTGAACATCAATCTTCAGCGGTCTCTGTTTCAAGTTATGTGCAAACATAGTGTGACCCCGAGCACGCTGAAAGTGGAAGGCTTGATTATCATATAGGTTGTAAAATCATACACATATGTATTACCTTAGGCTCAAAGCTTTTAAATCCTTTAGCTTTACGTCTGGTTCGAAACCATTTGGAACGAACCTCTTTTAGAAACCCAGGCTCGCTCGCCTTCCTGTCCCGAATTCTGTAGTATAGTGAATTATTGCCTTCCTGTGAAGCATTCAAAATTAACTCCATGTTTTTGATAACCTTTAATTGTGAGTTAACGTTGTTTCAGGGGCAATAAAGAAAGTTGCGCAGACAAAAGTAAATAACTTATAAGCTTACTGTGACTATGTAGATAAGAGTGTACATAAGTATACCATTTACATACACTCACACACACACACACACGTTGCACATACAAACAAAGAAAGTGGAAGTGGAAATACGCTGGCCCAGGCTGATTGCGGATGCTGCGCCTGGTCGTGGGCTTCTGGGGCACCAGTGTGCGGCATTTTATTTCGCATTAAGAGATTAAGATCAAAATTAAAATTTAAATTACCACGCGACACGCTGTGTGCCTCGTCGTCGGTTCGGTGTGCGTTGTCAACATTTGCTTTGTTTTTTTTTGGTCTGTTTCTTGTTTTTGGTTTTTATTACCTTAAATTGTTGCAATGTTGGCGTAGAGTACACTGAAGAGGTATGTAAATGTAATTAATTTGGTAGCAGAGCCAGCAACAACAGCAACAAAAGAGGCACAGCTGCTGATTGACTGACAACTTAATTGGCTTTTCTGGGAAATCTTCTAAAGAAACTTGCAATTAACAAGCGCTAGCATTTGGAGCATAGATATGATGCTGCAGCCAAAAGTTGTTGCTGATGCTGCTGCTGCTGCTTTTGTTGTTGTTCTTGTTGATTGAGCTTACCAAAAAGTTTGCACCCTGCCAGTGGCAGCAGCCAACTCTTTCCACAAACAAAGGGGCTGCAAGTGACGCAGCAAGCGAAAAGTAGAAAATCCTCTAGAAAAATTTATGAGCACTTTAGTTGATTCAGTTTAAAATTGCCCCTCCATACAGCTCCTGCTACCTGAGGGCCAACCACAGAATATGACGTGGACTTTCTTATTTTTAATTAGGCTAAGCCCAGGCCTAAAGCCAACTTGGCCTGATCCCAGGTTAGGGCTAATTGTGCCTGGTTAGGTCAGCTGGGGAACAAAGCAAAAACTTTTGTTTTGGACATGTATAAAAGTTTGGCGCTTTTGTTTTTTTTTTGTTTTCAGTTTTTGTGAGTTGCATCAATTTTGACATTTACCCGCAGCGTGGTAAACGAAAGTTATCCTTTAAGCCCATTTCAAGTAATTTCCACTTTGGTTTTTGCTTAGCCAATATTCAAAAGGAGTAAGAAACGCAGTCAAATCCGACTGTTATGTACCCTGTACCTGTCAAAGTTCTTAAGGGGAAGGCGTATGTGTTCTTCTTTTTATTGATGTGGTGTAGCGAGAGCGAGAGAGTCAGTGGGAGTGGAGATGCCGGTCAAACATAATTACCTTAAAGTTCCTTTTATACAAATTCGCACCAACTATTTACTTTCTTTGTACTTACCTTTGTTACAGGGTACACAAAAACGAGACTAAAGTCAAAATGTGTCAGGATGTGTGTCTGTAAAAATGCCAACACGGCTTTTGTTGCATGAGTTTTTGGAGCTGGAAAAGTTTTTTGGCGCAACGGGCACGGAAGTTGCAGCGGGGATTGCGATTGGTGCGAGGGCGGAACCCGCCGCATGCAAAGTGCAAAAGCTCGTTTGGCTATGGCCGGGCCTTAAAGATGCCATAACTGAGGAAACTGGAAATGAGTGTGGGGGAAACTGCCGTATGAACGAGTGTGGGATGTCAAAAGTTTTGTTAAGTAAAACCTCATGTGCATCTAATTAAAAATATAAAAAACTTTATTTTAAAGCCGCCAAAGAAAACTTTGTCTCCTGCGGAAATGACTGTGCGCGTATGTGTGTGTGTGTGTGTTTGTTTACGTTGCAGGGCAGTAATGCGAAAGGATTGTTGCCTCCTTGCTGTGGAATATTTAAAAGTTCGTTGGCATGTTTATCAGCTCGAAATGTGTAAAAAGGGATTTTTGCAAATGAGCTGCCAAATTGGCATAACTTTGCACCAAAACCCGTCTGAGGTGGCCATGGAGAAAGCTGGGAACTTTGTTTGCTTAATTAGTTTTGCGGCATAAGAATTGGATTTCAAATGCCAGAGGTGACATGAAGCTGAAAAAGGAAGATAAGAAAAGGGCTCAAATATTTAAGTAAACATTTTATGGAGCAGGTAAAAGGTTTTAGAGGTCATAAAAGTTTTTTTTGGTCATTAAGAGCTGACCGATCGATCCTATGGCAGCTATAAACTGTTATACGAATTGTAACAATTTGATCAATATTACCCAAAATCTAATAATATGCGCAGAGTTCCATTGAAAACTAAACGTAGCCTAACCTAACCTTACCTTAACTTACCTAGCCTAACGTAACTAACTTTAATCTAACCTAACCTAATCTAAAGCAACCCAACCCAATCCAACCCAGACCAACCCAACCTAACCTAACCTAACCTAACCTAACCTAACCTAACCTAACCTAACCTAACCTAACCTAACCTAACCTAACCTAACCTAACCTAACCTAACCTAACCTAACCTAACCTAACCTAACCTAACCTAACCTAACCTAACCTAACCTAACCTAACCTAACCTAACCTAACCTAACCTAACCTAACCTAACCTAACCTAACCTAACCTAACCTAACCTAACCTAACCTAACCTAACCTAACCTAACCTAACCTAACCTAACCTAACCTAACCTAACCTAACCTAACCTAACCTAACCTAACCTAACCTAACCTAACCTAACCTTACCTGAACCTATGACCTAACCTAACCTGACCTAACCTAACCTAACCTACCTAACCTAACCTAACCTAACCTAACCTGAACCTGACCTAACCTGACCTAACCTGACCTAACCTGACCTAGCCTAACCTAACCTAACCTAACCTAACCTAACCTAGCCTAACCTAACCTAACCTAACCTAACCTGACCTAACCTGACCTAACCTAACCTAACCTAACCTAACCTGACCTAACCTAACCTAACCTAACCTGACCTGCCTAGCCTGCCTAACCTAACCTAACCTAACCTAACCTAACCTGACTAGCCTAACCTAACCTAACCTAACCTAACCTAACCTAACCTGACCTGACCTGACCTAACCTGACCTGAACCTAACCTAACCTAACCTAACCTAACCTAACCTAACCTAACCTGACCTAACCTAACCTAACCTAACCTAACCTGACCTGACCTAACCTGACCTAACCTAACCTAACCTAACCTAACCTAACCTAACCTAACCTAACCTAAACTGAACCTAACCTGACCTAACCTAACCTAACCTAACCTAACCTAACCTGAACCTAACCTAACCTAACCTAACCTAACCTAACCTAACCTAACCTAACCTAACCTAACCTAACTCTAACCTAGACCTAACCTAACCTAACCTAACCTAACCTAACCTAACCTAACCTAACCTAACCTAACCTAACCTAACCTAACCTAACCTAACCTAACCTAACCTAACCTAACCTAACCTAACCTAACCTAACCTAACCTAACCTAACCTAACCTAACCTAACCTAACCTAACCTAACCTAACCTAACCTAACCTAACCTAACCTAACCTAACCTAACCAAACCTAACCTAACTTTAAACTGCTTTAAAAATTTGTGGGAGGAATCTAGTTGTCCCATAAAATTAAATCTTGATTTTCGGCTTTAACAGGCTATAACTCTACTTATGGTCCTGACCAAAATGAAACAAAATTTCCGTAATTAGTGCATTCGTTCAACTATATGATAAGATGGTTCCAATTAAATGTCAGACGAAAACAATGGCTTGTCGCTGATGGTTTAGTTTGACAAAATTGCTATAAATTATGCCAAATTGGCGTTACTTATACCGAGTGATTAATTTTTCATAGTTGCATTGATATGTGTACTTTCCTAGAGGCTTCATAGAATTAGAAATTAATGCTTACTGTGGCGTAAAAAATTCTATGACTGTGAAAAGTCGCAAGATTGTTTTTTTGCCAATATCTTGGAAACGGAAAGTAAGATATGTATTTCACATGCCAACTCGTATTCATAATGGTTAGACAAGCAGGAATTAATTAAAGATGCTCGGCATACTTTTCCCTGTCAAACACTATAATCTATCCAAACCTAACGTAAATTTAAGTAAAGTAAGTGTAACCTTAACGTAGACTAACTGAATCTAACTTAACTGAATTTAACTTTATTTAACTGAAACTAACTGAGCTTAACTGAACAACTTAACTTAAGTTAAGAGCCGCAACGTAAAGTGAAGGAATGTAACGTAACCAAATTTAACTACGTAACAACTTAAGTACAGTTACGTAATATAAAGTTAAGTAAAATAAAGTAACGCAACGTTAAGTAATGTAACGTAACGCAACGTAAAGATAAGTAAAGTAGTGTAATTTAGCGTAGCTTAACTGAACTTAAGAGAACAGAGAGTTAACTGGGTACTAAAAATAAAAGTAACTATGCAAATCGAAACAGTGGTTTTTTTTTAAAACCAATTCTCAAAGCAGTGCAATCCCTTATCTAACCCTCATTATACACACACACACACACACATGACAAGCGCATCTGCCGCGTTGGACACGCCCATTTCACATGCACAGAGCCAGTTAGAAAATAGAGGCAGAGGCTAAGCAAAATAGCCGCCGGCGACAAGTCAAGAGCTTAATGGTTTGCTTCTGACAACGAAACGCTCTCTAACAACAACCAGACTGACAAAAAAAAAAACCTGCAGCCTGGCCTAAGTCCAAAACAACAAAAACCCCTTCCTGTCTCCAGTCTCCAGTTGCAGTGACAGCCACAGCCGTAGCCGCAGTTTGAGTGACTGGCTCTGACTTCGACTTTTGCGTTCTCATCCTGGTCCCAGTCTCGGTGCTGGTCCTGGTCCTGCCTGATGTCATTAATGCAGCTCCAAGCTAGCCACACACACTAGCCTTAACCCGCCTGACAAACCGAAATGCTTTGCATTTGTGCTTTGCTTTTTATATACTAGCAAAGGGTATTTTAATTTTGCCAAGAAGTTTGAAACTCACATAAATATTCACCCCATAAAATATATATATTCTTGATTAGGGCGACGAGCTGAGTCGATTTAGCTTTGTTCGGCCCACTGGCCGTCTGGACTTCTCAGTTATAATGCTATCAAGCTGAAATTTTGCACAGAGTCTTCTTTTTACTACACGGATCGGATGACTATATTTTATGACTGTTATCGGTCGGAAAATAGGTCTTGGTGTGAAAAACATTTTGTTGTCAATTTAAGCAAATTGGCCATTCGACTTTTAAACAGGTTTTAAACAGGTTTGATAAATTTGGTCAAAATCGAGTAATTCTATCTCATAGCTACCATAAGAACCGTCGGTCGGAAAATGGATCTTAGTGAGACCAACTTTCTTGTTTTTAATTTAAGTGTCTGAAAACTCGTCCATTATAAATATAAAAGAACCAAACTTGGTCATAATCGGAAGACTAAATCTTATGGCTGCCATAGGAACCATTGCACAGTGGTCCCAAATCCCAAAAAGCTGGCAAAATGTCGAAAAACGTATTTGATTTGGCTGAAAGTCTGTACTCGGATGTTTTCGGCGTCGCTGATTACGAATTCGAAGTCACAATTCAGAAAAAACAAAATTGCAGATAACATATTCATATACAATTTCTTCAAAAACGATTGTGAATATGTTGTGAAATAATGATTGTGAATAAATTGAATGAAAAATGTAATGACAATTGACATTTCAAGACATGTGAGGAAGTGGATTGGAATATAGTAATTGATCATTATTATGATGACTATGAAAATTGATTATATTATATTTTATTACATTTACATGATATTTCTTACATTCTTTATTATAATTTTAACATCTCTCAACCATAATCGATGCTCGTAAATAACTCTGAACCCTTTTTTAAGTTCGCTCTGCTCACGTCACTGACCGAAAATCCAAAGAAAAATCGGGCTCGGGCTTCCCTCAACCGAATGTGTTCTGTTATCGCGCTCACTGTTAAGTGGCTGTTGTTGAACATACAGCACTGATCGGTCCGACAGCAACCGAATAACAGGCCCAACTCAGTCAATTGGCCTTTAATTGCGTGCTTCTCCAAGACCAAACTGTCAAAATGGTTTTTGAAAAGGTTGCAGACTCAAGAGTTGCACCAGAGTTTAGCATAAGCAGAGAGAGAGTCAATGCGAGAGAGCGCATATAGTTCGTCGCATACATTCATATCGTTAGCCGAGCCTTACACACCGATGCATACAGACGAAGAAGACCTTTTGAATTCGAGAATTTTGGTATTAAAGGTTGTTTCGGTACCTCTTTTCATTGTGTTCGCACGAAGCTGTCGTTTTCTGACAAAGGCAAACTCTGATTGTTAGAATAAATCTGACTTGACTCTAGAACTGAAGTTGGAATCAACAGTTCAAAAGCGTATGGGGTTAGCGAATTTAGTTTCTTTGGAGAAAGTTTTCGCAAACTGGATATAACTGAATCTGAGGTTACTAAAAGTCTGCAAAAAATGTCTTCCATGTTTTTTGTGCGGTTACATTTTCGTGAAAAATCTTTTTAGAATCTTTTGATGCTCTAGTTACATACTCATTTGCATTTACAAACACTTTAATTTCGATAAATTTTCAAAATTTTGCAAACAATTAAGTTTTGCTTCTACATTTGTGCCCATAGCATTTTTGTCTGAAAACGAAACTTTTGGCCAGCTTTTATCTTTATACATTTTATTAATACTTTTCAATCGATGCAAAAACAAAAAGGCAGCTTCGGAAAACATCGAAAACCCGGTTTATCGTTAATATCTCGATAGCTATTCTACAGATTTTTTCATGTCGATTTTCTTGCTCAGCGGGTCAAAATAATTAAGAAAAAATATATAACAGCAGAAAATTTACACATTAACGCACAAAAATCATCACCGAGACTGAATCTGCAGTTATCGGCAGCTTTTTATTGGATATGTTTTGATGAAGTGTCTAAACAACAATTTCTATTTTGTTTGAAAGCAGGATCTGATAGGAGTTTTGACTTATTGCTTTTTCTAACTCGACTTTTCAGAATGTGACCAAGAAAAATTAAAGAAAGTCGGTCAAGCCCGACTATGGCATACTCTGTACCCCACAAAGTTTGTATATATCTAATCAATTTAAGTTAGAAGCCACATAGAGTGTGTGGGCGTAATTCCCACTAAGATATTGCAATTCCAGGAGTGTTTAATTCAAATAATTTGCCCAGGTTGCTGCCCTTGTGTGTCAAATGAAATTCGTCGGTTTCTTTTGTGTTGATTTATTATGCGCCTGATGCCTTTGAGTGTGCGCTGCTAACTAACTCGCTGCCCACAGAACTCGCTGGCCGAAGCTATGAGTTTTGAACCATGAGCAAAGGGAGAGCGAGGTTACAAGACAATGAACGAGGAGAGAGTATTGGGCCTGCCAATCTGTTTACATTGTTTAAGCGTTTACTACATACTATGTTACGTTTCATTACGTGAATTCAGTTACATTTGAATTGGATGATTGAATGCTTAATTAATAGTAGATTTAAATGATATACATGATTGATCTCCTCAAACATTAAATGATATACATGATTGTTCTCTTCAAATATTAAATGATATACATAATTGTTCTCCTCAAACATCCTCCCCGCGTTAAAAGAATCTCCTTTTAAACAATTATATTAAGAAAGTGGAAGAGGTGCTAATTTGTGGATTGGCCGTCTTATAGTACCCTTTGATGTTTGAAGATCAGCCACGCGGACCTTCCCGTCGCTGCCTGGGATAGCAGACGTTATGCGGCCCAAAAGCCACTGGTTCGGAGGTGTGTTGTCGTCATGGATGATGACGAGTTGCCCGACATTGATATTGGAGTGCTCTTTTGTCCATTTCGCCCGTTGTTGCAGAGAGTGAATGTAGTCGCGTTGCCATAGTGACCAAAATTGTTGCTTCAAGTAGGTCACCCTTTGCCATCTGTCGAGATAGCGCATTTGCTTGTCGCTATCCTTGAAGAATAGAGTTTCTTCTGGGATTGAAGTGAGGGGTGATCCATTTAGAAGATGTGCCGGAGTGATGGCACGTACATCATTGGGATTGTCTGACATTGACGTAAGCGGCCGAGAATTGAGGATCGCTTCGACTTCAACGAATACCGTTTGCAATTCCTCGAATGTAAGGTTGGAATTGCCGATGTTCTTCAGGACCAGTGTCTTAGCGGACTTAACAGCAGCCTCCCAAAGCCCGCCGAAATGTGGTGATCTAGGGGGAATAAAGCAGAATTGAAACCCTTTACAATTGCTGTATAAATTGATTTGATCAACAACGTTAGAGTTCATAAACTTTTCTTTGAATTCCGCTAACTTTGATGCTGCGCCAACGAAATTTGTTGCGTTATCGCAATACAATCGAACCGGGACGCCACGCCGTGAGATGAATCTTCGAAGACACAGTAGAAAGGCGTTTGTAGATAGTTCAGAGACCAGTTCTATGTGAATTGCCTTGGAAGAGAAGCATACGAATATGGAAGCATACGTTTTATAGGGTTGCCTTCCTCTCAATTTGTAGGAAGTGTAGAAGGGTCCACAGAAACCAACACCAGATACTAGGAATGGTCGTTCTCCACCTTGCAAGCGATCGGCAGGAAGTTGTCCCATTATTTGTTCCAAAAGACGTGGCTTATAGTGGAAACAGTGGATGCACTGGCGCACTACAGCTCTAATAAGTGATCTGGCATTGACTACCCAAAGTCTTTCTCGAAGCATTCCTAGCAGCAACTTTGGTCCAATATGTAGATTACTTCTGTGTAGAAATACAACATACAGTCTCGTAAAACGGTGATCCTTAGGCATCAACGCTTGATATTTGGAATCGAATGGTATGTCTGCATGTTTTAGCCTACCACCCACTCTCAACACACACACTTTGCTTCTTCCCAGTTGCAGCTCATGAAGAAAAGGCGTTAATCCTTGCAGGCTGGGTTGTAAATGATTGTTTCTCCGTAGTTCGATGATTTCAGAAGCATACGATGAATTTTGAATATGTGCAATGATTTTCCAAAATGTTGCGTTGAGTTCTGAACTAGGTATGTGTAGGACGTCTGCTGGTGTTAGCTTTCCATCTGCCTTAGTACCATTTGTGCTGCGATATATGTATGACATGATCCTTAAGACTCGCAAATATGATGAGCAATTGTTGATAATTGTATTTAGTATCGACTCCGACGCTTCTTTCTGATTGCAAACCATAGTGAATTTGGATCTTTGTTCGATTGGTGGAGGAAGGTTTTCTGGCGTCTTTGGCCAGTTCTCATGGGGTTGTAACAGAAACTCGGGTCCTGTTAACCACATATTTTTGAGCAGGTCAGACGATTTACATCCACGCGACAAAATATCCGCTGGGTTATGTGCAGAGGGGACATGCCTCCAATTGATATCGGTATTATTCTGTTGTAATTCTGATACTCTGTTGGCAACAAAGCAGTTCAAGTGAGATGCATGCATTTGCATCCACTGCAAAACTATTTTAGAATCGGTCCAAAAATAGACCGCCTTGATAAATGGATGGAGCTTTTGTGCAACCTTTCGCCAAGTTCTGCTGAGGAGAACTGCTGCGCATAGCTCCAGTTTGGGTATAGTCTGTACCTTAATTGGCGCCACTTTGGATTTGGCAATAAGCAAATTGGTTTTGCATTCGTTCTCTATATATGTGCGAACGTAGATGCAGCATCCATACGCTCTCTCAGAAGCATCTGCGAAGCCATGTATTTCGCAGGGGTTGTCCTTGAAAGTATACACGAATCTGGGAAACTTCAGCTGTGTAATTCCTTGTAAGTCATCTGTCAGATCCATCCAAGTGGTCTTTAGGTTGCCTTCGAGTGGCGTATCCCATTCGAGCTTCTTTAGCGTCAGATCTTGTTGAAAGATTTTGCACCTAATAATGACTGGACTGATTAGACCTAAAAGATCAAATATTCTTGCAACGGCTGATAAAACAGATCGTCTTGTAATCGGTTCAACTGGTTTGAATTGGTTTCGAAAGACGAATATATCGAAGTTTGGTTGCCATGCAAGACCTAAAGCCTTTGTTGTTTCGTGGTCGTCAAGTTCAATAAAGACTTCGTTCTGTGAAGTTGGCGTAACATGTGGTGAGTTGCTACTGAATTTGGTTAGCTGAAGACCACATTTTGACAAGAGAGTGACGAGTTCATCCTTCTTAAATTGAAGTTCTTCTACCTCGTCCGCTCCAGTGAGGACATCGTCTACGTAGAGATCGCTGCGTAGTGTAGCAGCTCCGATTGGAAACTCCTTCCCATATAAATCGGCAATGTGTTGTAGGGCTCGAATTGCCAGAAACGGAGCAGCAGACATTCCGTACGTTACCGTATTCAAGCAATACATTTCAATATCGCTGCTCGGGTGAGGTCTCCACAGAATTAATTGAAAACGTCTATCCTGTTCGTCAACGATAAATTGGCGATACATCTTAGCTATGTCTCCGGTTAATGCGAATCTATTAAGGCGGAATGACAATAGCGTGGTAATCAAGTCTTGCTGGATTGTAGGACCAACCATTAAAAGCTCATTTAGTGACTTTCCTGATGTTGTTTTTGCGGATGCGTCAAAAACAACTCTCAGTTGCGTTGTTAGACTTTTGGGGACGCAGTACACAATGGTGGGGAATGAAGTAGTGGGGCTGCTCTAAATCAATAGGTGGAGCTAACGACATGTGGTTCAATGCGATATATTCATCCATGAACGCGCAGTATGCCCTTTTGAGTTCATCATCGCGATCGAGTTTTCTTTCAAGAAGTTTATAGCGTTTCATTGCATTATTGAATGATGACCCCAATAACGAATTCGACCCTTTGAATGGCAATCTAACTTGCACACGACCATCGTGTCGTAATGCAACTGTGTTACGGAAATGAGCTTCACAGCGTGTTTCTTCATCAGTTAGCGTACAGGGCTTGGAATCGTACTCCTCGATGCTCCAGAATTTTTCCAAAAGTACTTCAAGTGGATCTACTTCCTGTGTGAAATTGCAAATTTGTACCGAATCCATACCGGCTTGACCTATTTGTCCTCCAACAATCCAGCCATATGCCGTGTTGAGAAGGCAGGGCAAGTTTTCGCCTAAGCTGTATTTTCCGTCTCTTATTGCATCAAAGAAGCCATCAGTGTTGATTAGAACATCGATTTTATGTGGATCTGCAAACAGCGGGTCTGCTAAAACAATTCCATTTGGCAAACTCCAATTTGCCGTGCTGATCCTCTCCTGTGGCTGGCTTGTGCAGATTTTCTTTATTACAGAGAATGTTGACGCCCATTCAAAATCAGAACAGCGAGACTTGAGCGTTGTGACCACAGTATAGTTGATCCTTTGCTTTCCATTGGAGATTCCAGTAACTTCTTGATGTACGCGCTGTTTGTCTAGATGAAGACGCTTTACTGCTTCCTCAGTTATGAAACTGACTTCAGAACAAGAATCTAAAAGTGCACGAACAGAATGGAAATGACCAAGTTTGTCCTTTATTTGTATAACTGCAGTTGGCAATAAACCTCTTCTAGATGTGTGTGCAAGCAAAGTAACGTTTCCTGGTGATTTTTGTGTTGATGTTGGAACCACAGATTGGTTACTGGTTTTAAGTGACGCCGAGATTGCTGGAGTCGCAAATTGATGTAAAATTGTATGATGTGTGGATTGACAAACCTTGCATCTGGATTTCGACTGACATTCCTTTACTCTATGATTTGTACGCAGACAATTGTAGCAAATGCCAGTTTTCTTAACATGATCGATACGCTTTTGTACTGAAAGATCGGCGAACGATTTGCAGCTATACAAGTAGTGTTCAGTAGATTTGCAATACAAGCATGCACAGCTTGTATTCACAAATGTCTTAGAAGTTGACGAGTGCCTTGACCTATCCCTGTTAGGTTGACTCGAACTTCCTCTTTGTGTCTCAAGAAACTGACACCGTCTATTGAGGATATTACAACAATCCTCCCATGATGGTAGGTTTTCAAAATCTTGCTTCTCGTCATACTTAGATTTGGTCTCAGAGTCCACTTTGGTGAGAAGAATGTGGATCATGATGCTATTCATTATATCTGGTGCCGACCCAAGAGTTAGAAGTGATTCACGGATTGCGGATGCATTATCAACGAGCTTCTGTAGTGCTGTTGCCTCTGGTTGTGCCATTCCTGGCAGTAAAAATAAGCTTGAGATACAGTCACGAAATATAAGTACATCGTTATCGAATCTAGATCCTAATCGTGCCCATGCCTTTTCATAATTCTCTTCAGTCAGTTGAAAGGATTGCACGACTTCAAGAGCAGACCCAGACAAACAGTCGATCAGATAATTGAACTTGTCTATGGTTGGGATAGATGAATCGCTATGCACCAAGTTTTCGAATGAACTTTTGAAGCGCTTGAAATTTGCATATTTGCCATCAAAACTAGGCAGTTTTAGCTTTGGCAACCTATGATGGTGTATAGTCCCTGCCGAAATCGTGCTATTTAAAAGGCTGGCTTCTGCTGACATTGTGGGTCGCCGTTTCTGTTCGATCAGTGACATGATCTTTACCTTTGCAACGATGAACACTTCCTCTAACTCTGCGCGTGAAGTATCAATGGAATGCAAGTTTTCTATTTTCGTTTGAATTTGCATCAGCTGGTTATAATATGACTGTAAAATTTGCATCCTACACTCCAGGGCACTGACCTCCTCTGTTTTACCGTTTGTAATAACCTTCTCATTTAAAATTTTTATGTGTCGCTCAAACACAGTTCTCTGAGATCTTAGAGAGATCAGCTGGTTCTCCGTTCTGGCCTTTTTGGATGCATTAGCATTGGTACCTCCACCAGGAGGTGCATCTTCAGAGTCGCTCATTACTTGTCGAAACTATTTTTTATTTGTTTGTTGATTAGCTAAGTCAACGCCACAAATAAATAAATTTTACAACACGCGTGAGTTGCACTCAATGAACACTTGCAATTTTAATATATATGTGTGAAGTTGTATTGAATGTGTTTACAATGATGATGAACCAGTGTAATGATGAGTTGGTGTTATTGTAGGTGTGTGTACGAATGTGCGTGAGAGTGGGAGAGTGGATGTGTATGCATGTGATCGGGTATGTTGATGATGTATATAGGCAAATTTAAATTGAGGTTATGTTTCCATGTATGTATACTTGCGGTTAGTGTATGTTTGTATGGGTGTGTGTGTGTGTGTTGAGAATGTAAGAGACGTCGAGCTGGCGATGATGTTGCGCACATGTGCTGATGTATGTGATGAAATACCCTTGATGAACGATTCAGATGCTCCCTTAGGTTGATGTCCCCGAGGGCCGTTGTGTGTGTTGTATGTAGATTGATGCGTGTGAATGTAGCAAATCCAGCAATGTGAGTGTGATTTGCTTGTCAAACTCTCCCTTCCTCACTCCTGATGCTCCCACTCGAACAGCGTGTCAGCAATCTATCAGCAACTAACAAATAGATGAATTATTTGGCTCCAAAATTTTGCAATTGGACGAAGACTTATCCTTTCCAGCCTGTCCTGTCACGGTCGCCAATAATGTGGGCGTAATTCCCACTAAGATATTGCAATTCCAGGAGTGTTTAATTCAAATAATTTGCCCAGGTTGCTGCCCTTGTGTGTCAAATGAAATTCGTCGGTTTCTTTTGTGTTGATTTATTATGCGCCTGATGCCTTTGAGTGTGCGCTGCTAACTAACTCGCTGCCCACAGAACTCGCTGGCCGAAGCTATGAGTTTTGAACCATGAGCAAAGGGAGAGCGAGGTTACAAGACAATGAACGAGGAGAGAGTATTGGGCCTGCCAATCTGTTTACATTGTTTAAGCGTTTACTACATACTATGTTACGTTTCATTACGTGAATTCAGTTACATTTGAATTGGATGATTGAATGCTTAATTAATAGTAGATTTAAATGATATACATGATTGATCTCCTCAAACATTAAATGATATACATGATTGTTCTCTTCAAATATTAAATGATATACATAATTGTTCTCCTCAAACAGAGTGGCTAAACAGCCATAAAGTGCGTGAAGTGCTGCCCGTCGCCGTTACGGTCGGTGCTACCCATCATAATTGTTTGTTTTTGTTATAACTCGACAATCGTTCATCCGATCTTTATTATTCCTTAGGCAAATCGATAAATAGTGTTGATTACTAAATATCTTAAGCAGGTATGAACCATCTATTTACAAAACTGTGGGAGATATGAAGTTTTTTTCCAAATGACGGGGGCGGTAGAGGGCTTGAAAATAAACTTGATCTGCCTGCAAGTACAAGAAGTGTATGTCCAATACATGTCACACCTCTATCTCTTATCATCTCTGAGGTCTGCGCGTTTATACAGACGGACTGACAGACGGACGGACATGGCTATATCGACTCGGCTGTTGATGCTGATCAAAAATAAATATATATACTTTATAAGGTCGGAAATGATTCCTTCTCCCTATTACATACTTTTGCACAAACTTAATATACTCTATGTATCTTTGATACAGTGCATAAAAACCTCTACTTCTATTAATGACTCACTATTTCATGCATTGTTAATAATAATTTCGAGCAATACATTCAAATTGTGATTACTTTCTGGAATAGAATCCATTTTGTAGAATCCAAATCGGTTAACTTTTCGCGATTTTATACGCTTTTGAACGTTGTGTTATTTTCGATGCGTGACGAGTAAACGTTGAAGCACGCTCGACGCACACGAACGGAGTTTATACCTGAGCCAGGTAGGGACACTTCCCCCTTATTGACGGTCACAATACAAACTAGTTGTACCACTACAACTATTCCAACCATTTAAGTCCCTACAAAATTTTTTTTTCTACTTTTGGCCAGCTTTTTGGGATTTGGGGCCATAGTGCATCGGTCGGAAAATGGATCTTAGTGAGACAAACTTTATTGTTTTCAATTCTATCGTTCCTTAACTATTCCATTATTAATATTAAATGTTTTTAATCAGATTTGGAAAAATTTGATCGAAATTGGATCTATATCTTATGCCTGCCATGGAACCCATTGCGATGGACCGATGCATTGGTCGGAAATGGATCTTATTGAGAAAATCTAGGGGATTTTTAATTAATTCTCGAAATTTGGTCGAAGTCGTATGACTTTCGGTCGGAAAATGGGTTTATCTAAAAAAAAAGTGGATTTTAGTGCTAGCGTTCTTAAACTCTGATATTTCAATAACAGCATTGGCAAGGGTATAGAAACTTCGGCGCAGACGAAGTTAGCTTGTCCTTCTCTTATTTTTTTTGGGGGTTAGCCCCCCTTGTCGCATCCTAACCCTTTTCGGGTGGCTCTGCGACAGCAAAAAATAACAAACGAGCACAACATGAGCTGAAAATAAGATTTTTGAGTCATTTCGTTTTGTTGCGTTCATGTTTGCTGTGAGTGCTGCTCGTCCTGCTCCTGCTGCTTCTGCTGCTCGGGCATCCCTCAGTGGCTGATGTATTCATGAAATCGTGTGATTAATGGCTCGCACAACATTTGCACACACTACCCGGCTGTGGCCTCCTTCCTTCACATGCGGTGTATCTGTCTGCGTGCAGATAAACATGCCAGGCAGGCACTCCGCACCCAATCTCTTCAAGCAAAACTGCTGTGTACAGCAAAACGAGCAAAGGACAACGTCGACGACGACGGCATTGGTCACAAAAATTTTCCAGCTCTGCGCGTTTGGCCGGCCATGTTATCTCAGCCGCAGGAGGCGTTGAAATTAACAAACATTCTGGCATCCTGGCGAGAAACAAAAATGCGTCGTAATTAAACCGAATTTAATTGCTTTAGCCTCCATTCCAAGGGCTGCCCCTATAACTATGCTATAATCTTTGACACTTTTATTGCGGCTCTAAAAGTTATTAACTTGATTTAATAAGCGACTTGGACGGCAACAACAACAAACAGCAGCAGCAGCAGCAGCGGCACGAAACGTGAATTTGAATGTTTAGCATTTTACAGTTTTATCTCGTGCGGGGGAGGGGGTGTGAAACTTTTGCCAAATGAATTTGATCGCCTTGGCATTCCAGAACGTGGCTTTAATTAACTCATTTTTCATTTGGAACTGCCAACCAGCCAGGTGGCTTAGGTAATCTTATCTCTTGGGTAGCCTGCTTGCGGGCGGTTAGAGCAACCATCACTCATCATGACCCAAGCCTTTGTCTTTTTATACCCTTGCAAAGGGTATTATAATTTTGCCCAGAAGTTTGCAACGCATAGAAATATTCGTTTCCGACCCCATAAACTATATATATTCTTAATCAGGGGGACGAGCTGAGTTCATTGAGCTTTGTCCGTCCGTCTGTCTGTCTGTCCGTCTGTCTGTCTGTCTGTCCGTCTGTCTGTCTGTCCGTCTGTTTCTACGCAAACTAGTCTCTCAGTTTTAAAGCTATCGAGCTGAAATTTTGCACAGAGTCTTCTTTTTACTGCACGCTGCTAATATGTCGGAACCGACCGGATCGGATGACTATATCTTATAGCTGCCATAGGAACCATCGGTCGAAAAATGGGTTTTAGTGAGAAAAACTTTTTTGTTTCCAATGTTAACGTGATTAAACTCGGTCATTAATAATATTATATGCTTTCAAACAGATTTGCAAATTTTAGTCAAAATCGGATGACTATATCTTTTAGCTGCCATAGGACCGATCGGTCGGAAAATGGGTCTTAGTGAAAAAAAACTTTTTTGTTTTTAAGTAAATCGTTCTTAAGGTCGGTGATTATTAATATTAAACGCTTTCAAACTAATTTGAAAAAGTTGATCGACATCAGGTGACTATATCTTATGGTTGCCATAGGACCGATCGGTCGAACATGAGTCTTGGTAAAAAATTTTTTTGTTGTGTTTTGTTAGCGTCCTTAAACTCGCTGATGACTTATTTTAAATGCTTTCAAATAGATTCGAAAAATTGGGCCGAAATCGGTTGACTATATCTTAAGGCTGCCATAGGGCCGATCGGTCGGAAATTGAGTCTTAGTGAGAAAAACTTTTTTCAGACGTTTATCTGTCGGAAAATAGGTTTTAGTTACAAAATTTTTTGATTTTTATGTAAGCGTTCTTAAACTGTGACATTTGCATTTGCAAGGGTATAAAAACTTCGGCACAGACGAAGTTAGCTTGGCCTTCTCGTTTCCGATAAGAAGACATTGCACTATGGTATAAAAGTTAAACATTTTGACAGTTTGAGCTTAGCCCAAAAAATTCAACTTTTGCACCATAGTACCATAGGCTAAGGAACTGCGCTACCCCACCACTCCCTTGTCTTACGCCTTATCAGCACGGTAAACAAATTTGAATTTCAGTTTTTGAATTTTCATGCCAAATTATGCGAGGATGCGTAGCCAAAGGCTTAGCTCCTTGCCATTCCAAAGCTCACTTTAGTCACACTTTCAATTACAATCTAATTGACTTTCGTACACTTATCTTTTATAATTTTATGAGTCCAAACGACAGCGTAAAGTGAAAGTTCCATAACGCGTCCATTGACAGCGCCTGGCAGCCAACAAAAGTAATCAAGCTAAACTCGTTGCTAAAGTTTCTTTTGCATGGCTGCCACTTAGGTGGGTCAAAGGTGCTTACACCACCTCGAGAGGGACCAGACGCAGACACTTTTTATGGCCCTCACACAAAAACCTCAAAATTGCAGATTTAATTTTATTTTATTGCACTTTTCCTTAGTGGCAAGGAAAATTGTTTCTTTATATTGTTTCACCCGGTTGGCTTGGCTGGGATGTATCTGATTTTAAATGCAAGACGCAAACAAAAGAGATTCCCGTGTACAGAATGGTGAATGCAATCAAGAAAAATATTGTCAATTCTGTAAAGTTTTTTGTGTGCAAAATGTCAAAGTGTAAGCTATTTTTTCTTCTTGCCGAGATTATTTCTTAGAATTTAATCAGTTAGACTTTAGTTTCCTGGACTGAAGTGTTTGGAAATTCCCCCTCTTGGTTCCAGATGATTGTCCTGTGTAATCCCAAAGAATAGTGTGAAGTTAAGCCAACCTGGGATCAATCTAAAAAATTAATCCTTTATCCAATTAAGAAGTCAGAAAGGAAATGCAAAAGAACAAATTCATTGAAGATGTAGAACTCCATGGTTTTTTCTAAAAAAATTTGGGATTGCGGTGCCTCTCTGTCTTAGGGAGGGAGCAGCTCATATTATATCAGAGTTCCCCATAGCCCCTGGGGGCCGAACGCATTCGGAAATTCATATGCATAAGAGCCGAATGCATGCCGAAATCATTCTTCTTTTCCTGTGTTATATGGTTCTGTGGTTCGCAGCTCAGAGCCAAAAACTGCAAGTGAAGAGATGCGATTCGATTGCTGCTTTTGGGATGTATCTCGCAGCTGAAAAACCGAGAGCAGTTGCTCTCGGGTGAGAATCAACTGTCAGCTCCCTGCTTTCAGGCTGTGACTTACAGTTTAAAGCTGAGAGTAAAGAGCTACGACAAGTTTGTGCCTAGCGAAGCGAGAAACGGCTGCTAGCTCACACATCACGTCACACAAGCTACTTTTTAACCGGCCAAAACGTCGAATTGATGGGTCATCCGCTGTATAGCCCTAATTTAGCACCCAATGGTTTCTTTTTAAACCCAAACATGAAAAATAAACTGCATGGTGAATGATTTTCGACGCCGTACGAAGCTGTTGTTGCGTTTAAGACCCATGTTGGTCCTTCCAACGAGGCTTGTTCAAAAAGTTTGGCGAATTTTGTGTTTTTAAAAAAAGTATTTATTTATTCATTAATATCTATTTGGTCCCCTTTAAAATAGTCCCCCTTCGGATTTAACACATTTATGACAACGTTTTTTTTCGATCCTCGAAGCACTAAAAATAAACATTTTTTGTCACCTTTTCAATCGTGTCGTAGCGAAGACCTTTTATGGGCGTTTTTAGTTAGTGTATGTATTTCTCTGATAACTTTAAAAAGTTCTCTTGATCTGGTCGGTACGTCGAAACGGTAATTTACTTTCTCTGCCATTGACCCGCTTTGAGTAGAAGAAGACTAAGGACCGTTTTCTCATTTTCCTATTTTGCTCAAGTCGAAATCCACCTAGATTTTACAACTAGGTGGTTTTTTTGCAATTGGCGGTCTCACGGCCACACCGGCAGGGCTGGAACTAATCGTAGATTGGCAGCACCTTTGCACTCGGCTGTTTTTATACTCTGTACCAAAAGTTAAGTTTGTGCAAAAGTAACAAGGAGAAGGAATCATTCCCGATCTATAAAGTATACATATTCTTGATCAGCATCAACAGCCGAGTCGATATGAATGAACGCACAGATCTCAGAGATGGTAAAAGATAGAGGTTTGACATGTATGGGACATAAACTACTTATACTTGCAGACAGATCAAGTTTATTTTCAATTTTTTCCACGTCCACTCCAGCCCCTGCAATTTGGAAAAAACGACATATCTGCATTTACATATCTGTCTATCTATAGTTTTGTTGATAGATGGTTCGAACTTTCTAGAGATATTTACTAATCAATCAATTTATCGAATTCACCGAAAAAATAATAAAGATCGGATGAACGATACTCAAGTTATGACCAAAAGAAAGTTATTTATAAAAAAATAATGAGAACATTTCACAGAGGAGGAGAAAGTTTTTCTTTCGGAAAGACTTTATACTAAGATGCGAGATTTAGCAATCGGTCTAAAGCTAAATTCACACAGGCTAATAATTTGAACAAATGAAAATTTGGCTAAATAGGCCAAACTGGAAAACTTTCCTGCCATATTTGATCAAGCTATTTGCGTATGAAACCTTAGTTTATGTTTTTAAACCTGTAAAATCTTCAATAGTGGTATTTTTAAGCAAAATTTTATCAAACTATTTAACTGTGTGAACTTGGCGTAAGCAATGAACTAGGGGTATTAGTATGCGCATCTGTCCCTTGAGCAATGTCTGAAGGTGTCTTGTATATAAAAGGCACATCCAAAATTTTCCATTTTTGGTTTGTTTATTAACAGTTGACTTAACTGTTTTCAAATATTTTTCAGTGTGGCTATATGCGCGCATACATAAAAATACTTAACATGCATTCACATGTACGTTGTTTCATATCAATGAGGATGAAGTAGATTGCTACAAAAGCCCCCTAGATGGTTAGCCTTGAAAATGAGAAACCTAAATGCAGTAAATCCACCTAGATTAGCAACGAGAAGGGAAAGCTAACTTTATCTGTGCCGAAGTTTTAATACACTTGAAAAAGCTCGCTGCAAAGGATGCCGATTTTGACCAAACTTTGCAGATCAGTTTGGAAACATTTAATTTTTATAATGACCGAGCTTAAGAACGCTAACAAAAACAAAAACCCATTTTTCGAACGATCGATGCTATGGCAGCTACAAGAAGTAGTCATCCGATCCGTGCGGTTCCATGCGGTTCTATGCTTTGCAAACTCCTGGGTAAAATTATAGTACACTTTTCAAGTATTTACATACTGCAACATGAGAAAACGACCCTAAGGGAATTTGGTCAACCTCGCCTACTCAACCTCTCGGAAACATAAGTTAATTCAGTTCACTCAATGATTCACTAAAAGAGACTTTCCTAACTAATCCTGTTTTTTTTTTTGTTTTCCTATATCGTGCTGCCTGGCTGCTGCTCACTTCGCTGAATGGGGCGGGTGGTGGGCTGGGGATTCTCGTATGACATACTTTGGCTCATTGTTTTGTTTAGGCTCCATGAACGTACTGCTTATTGTGCGTAAACGTCCAATCAACAAGTCTATATCTGTTCACGAAATAAGTCGTCTTCAACTTGTAAACCACCGACTCTTCGGGATTTTGCTGTCTTTATTTACACATTATTTACACAATTACAATTTACATTATCAATACGGTCTCTGTCCATTTATATACACGCGTCCGTCTTGGCCAGCATCCATATCCTACTACTCCACAATCCACTTACGCCTCCTTCTATGCTCGCATCATCCATCCAGTGTGACCATCCTCCCAACCATTAGCACTAGTTTGATATTGTTATTCGAGTGCTTTAGACTAGTTCATCCAGAGGCCCAAAGCCAGTTCAGTACATTAATATGTTTACAAACATATATGGGTTTTAGTGACCTAGTAGTATTTTGCTTTTTCAAGCTGGGCGCAAGATCAATAATGGTTGATTGCAATTCTATGCAAATCAACACACTTCAACAAAGCCACACACAACATTATTGGGACAGCAATGGTAACACGTCTGTACAACCGGCTGTTTCGGAATTGACCACAATTCACTCATCAGCTGACTTTGTTGCTTCCACACTTCAAACACTGATAATTGGCGCTATTTAAAAATGTTGAGTGCAAATACTCTCCAGACAAGTCCGAATAAAATGTTTTCCTGTTTTTCTGTAAGACTTTAATGAATCATTCAGTTGGGCTGGGTTTGGGTTGTTGAAGTTGTTGTAGAGCAATGTCTGTGATCCTAAGGAAAGTAAGATTGCCTCCCAATCCAAAGAGATATGACTCCCTATTCAAGCCCTAAAACTGCTAATACTTTTTATGTCTACTCCGCAAATTGTAATTGCTTCTTTAATATTCGAGCTTGTCGAGCTTGGAATTCGAACTTGAAAATTGCGATTGGTCTCATTTATGCAATATGCATGTTTATGTTTTCAGGCAGATTCAATACAAGTAATATTTTAGACGTGTTGCTATTAACGCGCTCCATGGCGCAAGCCGTTAAGACTGCATTCCAATACCTGATTCAAATTCAATCAATTCTTTTCCCAGTTGAGTTTAAAATGTTCTTGAAAATGCAACCATATCAACTCTAATCAAGTTATTCTGTGCTCAAACAATTGTTCTACAATGAGAAAACGCTTTCTTACACTGTTTTTCTTAACGATTGTGCTCATATTTAGTTCAACACGATGCAGCCCCTTAAAATTCTGTTTAAACTTCACTCTTTCATTAGAAGCATCCCAACTATTAATTGACCGCAAAAAACACATGCCCTAGCCATTTCACTTAAACATGAAAAACGCATCTCGTATCCACTTTATGTCCCTGTAACAACGTTAACATTAACCAAATCATCTCACGTTTTATAACCCACCCCGGGAAAACCATTCAGACCAAAGGCCAAGTCATCAAGTTTGGCTTAAGAGTCAAACATTTAGTTAATTTTAAATGCTTATTAGCGCAATTTACAATTTCTCACATGGCAAAGTGCTCCAAGGAGCCAGAGTCCTTGAGGGTTGGCATAATTTTATTATCATTACCAACGGACGAGTGTGTCTTATCACCAAAAGTTTTACGAGGCCACAGATCGCATGCGGGTCATATGGTTGATGTTGTTGTTATCCCTTTGGCGAAATGAAAATAAACTGTAGCTTAAAATGTTTACGATGCGTTGATGACATCGTCATCATCCTCGTCCTCGTCACTTGGTCTGGGCACCAAGTTTATGTGGTTTTTATGCGCTTTTTATGTTTCATTCTAACCTCAATTTAATTGTTTAGCCGGTGACAATCATTACACCCCGCCCTCCACTTGGGTTAGGAACAGCAACATATGTACGAGTACCACTGACAGTAGCTGGGTGAGTTTTACGACTCCGAGGAGCGTTGTTCATTTGATGTCCTCAATGCGCCATTGACATCTGCCACCCGCATCCGTATCCTCCGATAATAAAAACATGAAGATTACGGTTTATGACCAAAGCGAACTTAACGGAAGTTGTAAAACACTCAAGAGCTTTGCATCCGTCCCTCTCCTGTGCATAATGATAATGATGACGATGATGTTGATGGGTTGGTGTGAAAACTAGCGCCAGGATTTTCATTTAGCACTTCCTGTCAGTCATTTTACGACCCTTTTTTTTTTTGCTAAATTTACGATGATAGCCGAGCTGATGCACTCGCTTATTATATTTCTATTACAATATAATTTACAGCATTTGATGTTTGGATTTTTATGATCATTAAATGAGGGAGAATGGGCGTACACAGATTTGTCATTCTGTTTGTTAAATAAAGCGCAAAATTTACAGGATGTCATTGCCGTAGCAGCTCAAAAAAAAAAAGAAATAATAAAAATCAAGTAACGGGGCTGACTACTAAATACCCTATATAAATTCCGTGTTTTTTGTCGGATCTTCACAAAATATTCAGAACCGTTTTTTCAATTTTAAACGTTCTGACAGATTACTTTAGCAGTTTGCGTGTTTAAGTTATACCATTTTGGATCGAAAATTTTTTCTCTTGCTTGTTACCTAACTTGCACATCTAGATGATACCCTTGCTACCCATTTTTAATACGTACAGGATATACAAAGCAACCAAATCGTAAAACTCGAGGCGAACCATTGAGCTATTTGTGTCTTTTTATGACCAAAATTGTTGTCTTTCTGATTATCGACTGGCAAACGTTGTAGTCTTGCTTATCCCGGATCTGTTGCTTCCTTTCCCTTATTTTTTTTTTATATTTTGTTTTGTGGAAGGTGTAAAAATGTTCTTGCCATTACTATTATTGTTTTTACTGCTGTTTTGTCTGGCTTTGTCTTGGCCTCCATTCTTCCGCTTTTTTTTCGTGTTTATCCAAGCGCGAAAATGGATTTGTTTTTTACGACTTGATTATTATGACTCTGACTGCGTTTGATTACAAATATTATACCATCAAACGCCTCCTACTCCCCATTGAGTGGGCCCAAAATTCTATCATTTTTTGTGGCTTGTAAATGGTTTTGATTTTTGTTGTTTTAAGCAATTCTGTTGCTTATGTTTATTAATGAGGAAACATGCTTGGCAGGCACAAATTTATTTATCGAAGCATTCAAGTGAAAAAAGTCGAAAACAGGTAACAAGTTATTTTAGTACATCAATAGTCGGGTTTCAGTAAGAGTGCTTGTTAAGCATAAAATTATTTCTTGGCAAAACAAATTTAAACCTTATAAATTTGACATGAATTTCAGTAACATGGACTATAGACTGCTTAGTAATCTATTCATAACGTATGACTGGGACTCTTAATACAAACTTTACCATGCTAATTCCCAAATAACCACCTGGGTTTCCAAAATTTTTTGATAAACGCACCAAATACATAAAAAGAGTATTCTTAGCTAACACGTTTTCGAGCTTCTTCCGAACAATGCTCCCAACTTCTCCAGGTGCAAGCTTTAGAAACTCTTGAATATTGAGAATAATCTGCAATGTCTTTTTTAGACTTTGGCCTTGCTCCTCTAGTATTAAAATAGTGTTGGCAATTTCCGCACAATTATTTTCAATATTCATCAAATTCTCATCCGCAATTAAATTTTGTGCCACTGCGATGCATTTGGATTCTGCGCTATTAAGTTTATGTAGCATCTAAAAAAGTTTCATTAAAAAAAGAAGGAAATTATAAAATTTTAACTAAGTACCAACTTAACTTCCAACCATTCAAAACTTAAAATATCTGATTTTTATTCTAAATATGGCAAATATAATTTTGCATATATATCCGGACTTTACATTTAACTAATCTGTCTAATTTGCTTTTACTTTGCTGTGGATACAACTTAAAAAAATTGTATAGCGAAGCTTTTTTACAGACGTTGAACTGGGGGAGTAAAACTAGAAAAAATTTGTCTTTGCGACAGATTTCTTTAGCTACGCTTTTGTCTATGCAAAGTATTCGCAAAATCAGCCGCTTTTACCATTTGCCGAAGCAGCAAGTGGGTTGTGTGGACAGTGAACTTTTAAGTTGTGATCGTCTTACTCTTAACAGTGGGTTAACAGTAGGTGAACAGTGAGTTAACAGTGTGTTTACAGTGAGTTAACAATGAGTTCGAGCTTACGAAAAGAACCTCGCTCGAACATTTCAACAACATATGAATTCCAAGTTCCTGTGAAGCAACCAGGCTAACAAGCAGTCAAGCAGCCTCTTGAGCCTCCGCACACTGGAACCACACTTAACGTTTCATAGAAATACAGACCTGCAATCAGCGTCAATTTCCCTGATAACCCAGTCGACATCACGCATCATTAAGGGGGGAAGTGGCTGTCGCGGATCACAGTTCATCACGCTTCAATCACAGCTCCAAACATTTTTTCGGGTCCCTTATCTCTCTCGTCAAAAAGAGAGTTTGGCGATAGTTTGAGGGGAGAGGTTTCTGATAGTTTGGCGATTTACACAAACAAAATACAAAAGGTATCGCATTCTTTACATTTAAGGAATAAATAAGCGATATGTGGTATCGCATTTTTTTTCCATCCAATCGGTAAATTGGCGATAAATCGCTAAAAAATTGCCTTGAAGACATCAATGCGATTCTCGTCGCAAATTTCAATTTCACTATTTATATGGGCTGAGTAAGGAATCAGCGCTTGAGAATTACAAGGAAGCAACAATTGATGTATGTTTTCAATACAAGTACATCTTGTTCACTATAAGTAACACATTAGATGCGTTGCTTTACATGCGCGGCGTGGCGCAGCCGTCTTTGGCGGCGTTCCAAACTTGATTCAGTTCAAGGGCCCCGAGTTCGACTCCCCGCAGAGTAAGTAAAAATTTTTAATAAAAAATATATAAGATTGTTTAATTTGTTGTTTGTTTGGAATAATACAAATAAAAAAATCGTATCCTCCCACATAAGATACTCATTTATATCTTCAAGAAGAAACAATTTACTTTCTCTTACTCTTTTCTTATCTCCAGAAAGAATCGCTTTTTTATTAATTAGGACACATTTTCGTATCCCTAGAATGTAACGCTTTCTTGTCTCCAGGAATAATCGCTTTCATAACTCCCAGAAGTGTCGCAGAGTGGCACACTTCTTTCCGAAGGATGATGAGAATGCGATTGCCATGCGATATCGCCAGAGCTAGGCGATACCTACTGGAAGAATCGCATTCTTATCTTCTGCGATAAAAAATGTTTGCTGGGTAGCTGCTGAAGTGTGCTACAGTGTGTTAACAGTTGGTTAAAAGTGGGCTATGAGTGAGTTAACAGTAGGCTAAGAGTGGCTGAACAGTGGGTTAACAGTAGGTTTATAGTGGAAGAGGGTGACGGAACAGGTGGGGATGAGGGAGATAGGAAAAAGAGGGAAAGCAAATATAAATTGAATAATAATTGAAGAATGGCTGCCATAAAGTCAAATTGTAATAAATTATAATGTTTAATTCAATTCCATTATCCGCTCCTAATTCAAATATCGCATCTGCCCGCGTCCCTAAACAAGGAATTAAGACGCAAAACCGGAATTGCATGCCCATAGTTGATAAAATCATCCTACCAGAAACGCAAATTGTCATTTTAGTTCTAGAACTTAATTACAAATCTGCATGAATCCTTAAAGAAAATGATTTTCCTTTAAAAAATTTAGTTGTACAATGAACCACAATCCTTCTCAGTCAAAAATTTTTTTTTTTTATATTTTAGAAATCAAAGTCAAAAATTTGTTCAAAATTATAACTAATTTTTGCTATTTCAAGATTGAGTTTAGTATCTTAATTTACAATCAGATTTATTATCCTAAAGGGACACCCACTCTCCCATAACACCCACTCTTTTTTTTTGTGTTTGACGCTACCAAGCCAAAAATTTCTTTCATGTAATATCTTAAACTTAAGCATGAATTCAACTTAAATAAAGCTGATTTTTCGAAAAGGAGCAAGTTGCAGTAAGAAGTGTTAACTACTTATTAATCTGCACACTTTCGTTATTAAATTTGCATTTACAACTTTTCGCAACGTTGTGTCTTGCTCAACTAATACTCCACGAAGAACAGCTACACGGGTCAACCTAAAATTATACATTAAGAAAACACGGCACAATTGAACCAAGGCAAAAAGAAAGTGACAAACGTTATCAAATTGTAATTTCTAATAGTTGGCATACAATAAATTCGAGCTATAATAACTTCTCATTATCAATTAATCAATTACAATTTTATGCAAGCTGTACACTGAGAAAAAAAATCAATCTAGTTTGAAAATCTCGTTTTCAAGAACCTTGTAAGCTTAAAAAAGATTGATATGCCTTGAAATGAGCTTAGAAATCTTTTATCATCTCGCAACTTACCAGTTGCCGGTAAAGCTTTAGTTGAAATTTTTTTGATATATGTAGATTTATTTTGCTAAAAAAAAAAACAAACATAAACTATTTTTGGTTGCAATGCAACCCACCCCTCCTGGGACTCGAACCTCGACCTCTTCGTCCAATAACACACTGGCACGGCCGATTAGTCGATTTTGCCGTAGGGGGTTAATTGTTGAGCGCAGCCAGTTGCAGTATAAGAACTCAGGCTGCTAAACTCTCTGCTCTTATACTGTCAGTGCTTCATTGCGCAGAAGCTACTGAGCTCAAGTCCCAGTATCGGGGGATTAATAATTTACAATTAAATAACTACAACAACTAACTAAACCAACCAATCATACCACCCCACAGTGGGCCAGCTTGTATGGAGACTGCTGCCAAAAACACTTTCAGTAGAAATACCGACTTGAAACTTTATTTACAGCTTTATAAAACCATTAGATATGAGATTTGATAAAATTGGCGTGGCTAAACATTCACACTCCCACCCCTACCATACAATTTTACAAAGTGTAAGAATAAAGTTATATTACAATTTATTAATTTGTGTTTCAATTTTTGCTTATTTTGTTTTGTTATGTTACTTTTAGTATTAAAAGCCTCCACTTAACATAAAAAGAAACAGCAATACAATAAAATAAAATTAATTTATAATACCTATAAAAAAAAAATAAAAAACATTATATCCCTTGTCATCAATTACCAGAACGTAAGGAACGTGTGTCTCAGTGCACATCGGAGACTCTTGCATATTCTTGAGCTGTTCCTATGTTCCTCCGTCTTCTGATGAATCCACTTATCTTATGCATGCTTTAGCAATAGAGTACATTTCGAAAACCTGTCGCGACTGTGATTTTCAAGTCGTTATGGGTGACTTTAATCTTCCCTTTGTTTCTTGGGTCTCTTCCCCCGATCTGAATTTTTTCTTCCTTCTTGCCAGCATAGCATTTTGGACAGTATGTTTGGTCTATCTCTGCTTCAAGCTAATTTCATTAAAAACTCGCTTGGTCGTATACTGGATTTATTGTTTACTCGTACATTTCCAATTTCTTTGCCTGAAGATAATTATCATCCTACCATAGAACTCCAATTGGATCTTCCAGGCACAACCGAAGGAAAGCCAACTAAAGCGCTTCTTAGGCGTTGCTTTAGGAAGACAGATCACAATATTCTGAACAATTTGTTGCTTAATACTGACTGGTCATTTCTTAATCAAGTGCATTGTGATGAAACTGCCACCAATCTGTTTTATTCTGAGCTGTACGAGCTATTCGATATCTCTATTCCTCAGGAGAGTGTAAGTAGCGCTCACAAAAATGTTCCATGGAGTTGTGCAAGCCTGAGACACTTGAAAAATGTGAAGTCTCGCCTTTTCAAAATATACAAAAGATCTGGAAAAGCAACGGACTTCTCCAAATACTCGACTGCTAGCGCAAAATTTCAAGCCCAAAATCGAATTTGGTATAAAAACTACCTGTCTCGAGTACAGAGTAACTTTTGTGACGATCCAATGATGCCAGCAAAGGCTATTCTTATCCTATTTTCTCATATGATTTCATAAGCTGCCCCACCATTTCTTTTTCTTCTGTCTTGAATGGCTTACTTTCCCTAAAATCTAACCTTTTTCCTGGCCCAGATAATGTGCCATCGTGCATCTTAAAGCAATGCGTAGACTCGCTTGCCTATCCTATCCACATCTTGTTTTCCAAATCACTTGAGCAGTCTAGGTTTCCAACTCCATTGAAAGAATCTTTCATTATTCCCTTACATAAAAAGGGTTCTCGTTCTGACGTTTCAAACTACAGGGGCATTGCGAAACTCTCTGCAATTCCTAAACTCTTTGAACAAATTATAACATTTCAGTTACAGCACTCATGTTCTCCTTTTATTTCGCCGAACCAGCACGGATTTGTTAAAAACAGATCCATTACTACAAACTTACTGGAATTTACTTCTTCAGTGATTCATGGTTTCTCTCAAGGTAAACAAACAGATGTTATCTTTACTGATTTAGTAAGGCTTTCGACAGTGTCTCTCATTGCCTTCTGATTTTGAAATTGCGTCTGCTGGGATTTCCACAGGGGCTTCTTAATTGGATAAAATCTTATCTCCAGTCTGGAACTCAGAAAGTAGTCTTTAATAGTAGCACTTCTTATCCGGTATTTGTGACCTCTGGAGTTCCCCAGGGCAGCCATCTTGGACCTCTTCTCTTCGTGTTATTTATTAATGACCTGCCTAATGTAATTAAGCATTCTCGTGCGCTGATGTACGCAGATGACTTAAAGATATTCCTGAGTCACAACTCGCCCAACGATTCTGCTTTGCTTCAGGTTGATTTGAATTCCATATTTATGTGGTGCTCTTACAATTTGTTGCAAATGAACAGGGACAAGTGTAAATCTATGACTTTTTATCGTAGAACCCCTCTTTTGATTAACTATTTATTGGATTCTTATCAACTTGAACAAGTTGAATCTTTCCATGATCTGGGTATTACCCTCGACCATAAACTTTCTTTTGGCACTCACATTGAACTTTCTGTGAATAAAGCCATGGGATCGTTAGGTTTTATTAAACGTTGGTCTAAGGAGTTCAATGATCCCTACACGACCAAGCTTTTGTTTATATCCCTAGTGAGGCCTATTTTGGAGTTTGGTTCTTGTATTTGGAACCCTCAAGCACTCACCCTGTGTAAACGTATCGAATCTGTCCAGAAGCAGTTCCTTTTGTTTGCCCTTCGCAACCTGGGTTGGAACCCACAGTTGAGACTTCCTCCCTATATTTCCAGGCTTAAGCTTTTAGACTTACCTTCACTTGAGCATAGACGTACCATGTTGGGTATAATGTTTCTAAACAAGCTTATAAAGGGTAATATTGACGCTGAGTACCTACTCGGACGCGTGAACCTTAATGTCCCTTTAAGACAAACACGAAACTATATTCCCTTGAGGCTTCCTGTTGCTTCTACTTTATATGCCTCTAATTGTCCTTTTCGCATTCTGTGTAGGGATTACAATAATATCTTTCCTCTTCTCAGTGATAACCTTTCCGACGAAGGCCTGCGGTCTTTTATTCTTCACAATCTTGCACTTGCATAGTTTCTAGTTTTTCTAGGAAATTCCTTCCGATCACCAACGCTGCGAGCAGGGGCGTAGCTGGTCATAACGACAAAATAAATTACCCCTACCGGATCGGAAGGCGTTTCTTCTATTTACTCTTTTTGTTTTCCTTTCTATCCCCCTTATTTTGTATCATTTTATATTCTACTTTATTGTAGTTGTGTCTTTTAGACGAAGCTGCAATTAAAATAAAATAAATAAATAAATAAAATTATACTTTATCGCTGCAATCTCCGATTTTAAAGTTAATCCAGGAAAACAAAAACACAGATTTTAGTCGAATTGACTTGTGCTTGGATGGAGCACATAAAAAAGAATCAATCACCAACAACAACAGAGATCAGGAATGTAACACTTGCATCGCAAAAACAAATAGCAACAAAACAAGCACACTTTAGGCTTTGGGAAAGAAAACACTTTCCGGCACTTTGCGGCAGCTAAGCTTTGTCGTTTTAGAATCTTCAAAGGTTGTCCAATTTTATCAAATAAGTCCCATTGGTGAAATGTGGGGGGATCATAACTATTACTTTAACTGAAATTATATCATATGAGCAACGGCACACAAAAAAATAGTAATGACAAAACATAAAATTTATAAAAAGAACTCAACAAATTAAAAACAAACATTTGTTAAAAAATAAAGTTAGTACCTCTCTTTTTTATTATTCAGTTTGATTTTCTTTAATATAAGCTTGATTTAATTGTTTTAAATTTCACATAAATCTCAAAAATCTCTCACAGTAGGAACAAATATATTTCATGCTCTCTCTTTTGAAGACATTCTTATAGAGTACGGCTGTAATGAAACAAAATCAACTATACAATTAAAAAGCCCATTCTTTTGCGAGATAGAGACAACACTTTTCAAGTCAAAATTCTCACTTTGCATTTTTTATTTTGGCCTATGGCAGAAACCACTGTGCACCCCTTCCTTTCCCACCCATCACCTAAAAATAAAAAATGCTTAATTTATTTTTGTCTTTTTTTCATATTTAAAACTGAGATTGTTTCATCTTAAAGTCGAGTATAAACGATCTTAATACAATATTGTTGGATTAAGATTTAAATTGCGAATATAATCTTGGGTTAAGATTACCTCGACTCTGTCGAACTCTGACACCGTTTCATCTCTTTTCAAGATTATAATCTTGGAAATAGATTGTTTTTTTCCTCATTGTAGTAGTTTAAGCTGCCTATAGTCCGTACCCTGAAAATATGGGAAATAGTTACTGTGAGAGAAGTGTAATCTTTACGTGTGTGAGTCGGTACAAGAAAAAGAAATGGGGAGTTTAAGTCAATCTCAAAAAAATCGATTTGATCTTCCCCTTCGTAATGAAATTTTAAATACGAGTCTACTTGATTGTACTTGAAACAAGTACGATAGGACTAAAACAATCCTAGTATTCGATTATCAATCCGAAATTGCTCACTTCATTTCATATTTGAAAATCAATCCTGTATCGAGATCAAAATTAGAATGGAATTCCAATGAAAAAGAGAAAGAGAAAGAGCAAATGAGAACCGAGAGCAATCTCAAAACTAAACTAAGAAAAATCTCTCAACACACACAAAATCATATTATTAGAGATTTGGTTGTTGTGTCGGTTTTTTTTGCACTAATGCTGGCTTAGAATTTCCTACCAGTTGACAAGGCATCTACTTAATTGCAATCCATGGGCCGGGAGGCTCTTTAAAAGTAGCGATCATCCTCCATTGTGGTGTTGTGTGTTTTCTGTTTTAAAAGTTGTGTGCAAATGAATAATGGCCTCGAGCCGGTTAGAACATGTTAGTTTTTAAATCGAACAGGTGGTTAAAAAAGTTTCATGGTGTTCTTGTGGGATGCTTTATTGGAGTCAGAATGAGTTTTAATATCTAGATCAAGTCAATCTCGGCAATCCCATTTCGGATTGAATATAGTTAAACATCGAGCCCAATTTCAACTCTTAAACCACGTACGAGTATCGAGTTTGAATCAATATAAGACTTTTTTGATTGGATGTGGGATCAAGCCGGGTTCGAAAAACGAGCTTAAATCAAATCCGATTTAATTTCAAATATAACCATTTAAATAAAGTTCTTTCGAGCGAAAGATGTTGATTTCTGACAATCGTTTCTGATTGACCTTGTTCACATGTTCCTTTTTCCAATGTGAATCACTGAACATGAGGCACTGAGTCAGTGAATAAGGAGTCACTGAACAATGAGTCAGTAAGTAAACAAGGAGTCAGTGAATATTAAGTCACTGAAAAAGCATCACTCAACAAGAGTGATCAAACTATAGTCAGAATAGCGAACAATTGAATAAAAACTTGTTCACTTGTTAAGTATAGTGAGTTACACATTTTTGGTCCACTAACTAATAAACTCAGCATCTTTAATCTCTCTCATTTGGTGATGGTAAGCCTGGAAGACTAGATATCCGTACATTAGACCTACAAGTATGGTTCCGCGTTGCGTTTTGTAAATTTGTATAAGTTTTATTCTCAAGTCTTTATTCGGCCAATTCGAAGGCTTGAAGGGCTTGAAGTGTGAAAAGCAACAACGTCTGCTGTTGAGGGAATTGTGGAAAATTCCGAAACAGCCTGTCCAGACTTACCATTGCTGTTCCGAAATGATGTGAGTTATCTCTGTTTAAAAACGGTATTGATTTGTATTAAATTATAATCAATCCTAACCTTTGAGCCAGCACAAACAAAAACTTTGACTTGATTTAAAATTATTTTAAATGAATTCTCTTGTTAATTTCCTTAAAGATATGCACAATCCTTAGTTGAAATGTTTTCCCAGGCATTATGGATTAAGTTCAAGTCGTCGAGTGCGGTCATAGGCAGATACACCCACTCACATACTCACGCCCCCATAAAAGTACGATTACTTCCGCCATTTTCTATGATGAATTGCTACTTTTGCTCACCAGCACAGAGAGAAGATGCGCAGACAACCGCAAGGGGGGAGCAGAGCTGAGCTGAGCCGAGCAGATCCAGCCAAGAGCAGTTAGCCCGCCAGACCCACATACATGGATACACATTTATCCAGTTGTCGACGGCGTTGACAGCGCCAATGCTAGCTGGATACATGGAGGAAAAAAAAAAAACAAAAGTGCAGAATGGAAAAGGACGCCAAACTGACAATGTAAAGCAGGTGAACTCGAGCCGAGCTGCGCAGCAGGGCTTTCTTCTTGTTGCTGCTGCTGTTGCTGGCAGCAATTGGTGGCAAAACACTGAAGGGACACAGGAAGTGCACTTTTGCCAGGACACCCTGGCCATCATTGGGGTGCTTTTGCCGCTTATTTATGCCTGGCAATCATAAAGCGCGCTCGCCCCCCACTTCGCCATCTCCAGTGAGACAGCGAGCAAGAGAGAGAGAGAGAGAGATAGAGAGATGGAGCGAGCGAGAGACTTAACTCGCCCCGTTTGCCAACGAGGGGAGAGTGCAGGTTATGGCTTTCTATAACTCAGAAACCAGTTCTGTTATCGTGCCGCCTCTTTCTGGCCCATGTCTGGGACTTGGCGAGTCTGCTCCTGTTTCTGATGTATTCCATACAAATTGCTAGTTTCAGTGCTTTTATTTTTCGACAATCGACGGGGCAACAGAATCATCCATCAATGGCATTTACGGCAAGGACAGAGGCGAGTGCCGTTTTTGAGTGCCGCAGACGCGGGCGGGGAGAAGCATCCCCCAAAAAAGAACGGCGACAATTTTGTACACTTTTCGCTCCGCTCTCTCTCTCTCTCTTTCGCACTCACTTGTTTTGCGGAGCGCTTTGTAAAATAATAACATAAAATATTGTTGTCCTTGAACAATTTACTTTTATTTTATTTTTATTGCCTACATTGCGGCGCTGTCTCGACTTGCACACGTATGGATGCTGTGTCTCTCTGTGTGTGTGTGTGTATGGGTGCTTGTCTGCATTGTGGCTGTGCGGTGCTTTTAGCTTCATTAAATTTATGTTGCAACCTTCTCCCTCCCCCACAATATCACGGGCCTAGTTGCACGTGCCGCGTCGCCGTAAAACAGATCGTAAAAGTTTATTACTTGCGGCTTCGGCTGTATTGGTGTGTGTGTGTGTGTGTGAGCGCCACCGCCGTCTCTGTCAGCTGTCAAATTGAATTTGTTTATATTGCCAACAGCACCAACAGGTTTCATTTTCACTTGGGCCGGAAATCATTGCGTCATGCTGATATTTTGTATTTTAACGCCTCCCCGCACACCCGCTCACTCTCCCTTTCGGTACCGTCATGCTCCGGCTTTGTGTTTAGGCTGCAAAAGTCGATTTTTGTTGGTTTAGGTCAGTATAGTTGGCTGGCTTTGACAGCTCAAAGTCGAGGTCAACTTTTGTGTGCCCATCATCAGATGTCTGTGTCCCTGTGTGTGTGTGTCTGCCTGCCATATTTATGGGCCCGCTGGTCGAGACGCGTCCTTGTCAGTTGCCAAAATATAAAAAATCGATTTTATTATAGACGTCCGTCTGGCCTGTCTCTATATAGATTTTCTGTCAGCTCTGATATTGCCTTTTATTTTTGTCTGCGTGCTGCTTGTTCTGTCTGTGACAGGCTTAAATTCGTTGCCAGACTTTGTTGTACTAGGCAAACTTATTTTTAAATTCTATTTGCAAATGTAAACAAATGGGGTTTTTTTTTTTGGAGGGAAGTGGTACGCGATTATGACATTTGTTGATGGGTTTGAGAGTGTAAGGAAATCAATTGGGTAAAAACTCAGTGTTCAAATATTCGCAAATTTTATACTAGTCCAGTTAGCGCGATCATTTGACTGCGGTAGCAAACAATAACAATTTAAAGAGAGCCAAGAAAGTGAAAATTACAGAGAATAGCCAATCGACATAGAGCTGAAGAAACATCGATAGATACATCGATGCAGTCTTTGATCGATGATTTGGCCTGCCATATACATTTACTTGGCGTCTGCATTAAACGGCCAAAGAATTTGTATACCCTTGCAGATGGTTATTAAAATAGTCTTGATGTTTGAAGCTTCTCCGACCACATAAAGTATATATATTCTTGATCAGCATTACGAGCTGAGTTGATATAGCCATGTCCGTCTGTCCCGTTGGTACAAATATGCTGCACGTTTGTCGGAACCAGCCGGATCGGATGACTATGGGATATAGCTGGCATAGGAAAAACTAGTTCCAGTGAGAAAAACTAATTTGTTTTCAATAAAAACTTCGTATTTATAAATTTTCAACTATAGGTACATATATTGTATAGCTGCCACACAAAAGTTAGGTCTGAAAAATAGTCTTAAGCCGGGTATCCAGCACCGCGGAAACTAAAAATTCCTGGCAAACTTTATATAAAAAAAACTGTGCCAGGAATTTTTAGTTTACCTTTTCGTTGCTTGAGTATCCAGCAACATGAACGAAACCCACAGTTTCTTATCGATAGTTGGCCTATCGATAGTGCGTGTGGATCGAGAGAACAGCTGATACACAGCTCAGGATATTGCTTACAATTATTTTGGACGTGATGAGCGAAAATATGGGGGGAATGCATTTATGTTTTTGTTATAAGCTGTCATCTTGCTGGGAAACCAACAGAGTGCAAAGATTGTTAGGGGATGGTGCCAAGGGGACACTCATACCAAATTGCTGAGGCGTGTCCCGAGAGATGCCCTCCATGGACACAAAGGTCGATGGGATGTCGTAGGTTGAGAATACTTCTGAGACTGTTTGTCGCCTGATCGGGGGCAAGTCTATGGGAGTGGGCCACCAGTCGGTCATAATACCTGCTGGTGTGCATACATATTGTATTGCCTCTCATACCAGGGATCTCACATAGAAGATTCTAGGTACTTGAGGGTAGTAGAGCACGGGATCCTCCAGATCCACCACTACGAAGCTTGAGAAGCCAATCGAGCTTCAATGTCATAGCTGCAACCGTAGCTACTACCCGAGACACATAGACTTTCAACGCGGTATCTATTTGATCCTAGGAGTCGCACTCGAGAAACTTTTCGGGGTCTCATAGCGATCATGTTGAATATTTGAACGATTAACGGCTATGTTCCAGCGGTTCGCCCATAGACCAAAGCCAAGGTACTGATCCGGCCACTGAGTTGACAAACTCCTTAATATTAATGCAAATGTATTTAGGCAATCTTGTATCCGACCATGAAATACTTCATTTGATTGGCGACCAAATGAGATGTCTCATACTACTTTGGAGATTGGAATGACTTATAAAGTTGTGCACATAATTGTGCTTCTTCCGGGCCACACTGCAAAGTGACATTCTTAGCCATCGGCTTATCATCCCCTAGTATAAAGTAGCACATACTTCCTCTGGAAATTATTTTATTTTGTTTTTAAATTTATTTGAGTTCAAATAATTAACAGTGCTTAACAGCCGACTGATCATAGTGACCATGCACCTTTTTAGTGGATGCTCACCCAGTTTTAGTTATGTTCCACACACACAAGAAATAACTAGCAAATTCCTGGCAGGAATTTTTCGCAGTGCTGGATACAGGTCTTTAAACGTAAAAACTTTTTTTGTTTTCAATGCTATCGGTTCCAAACTTGATTTTTATACAGATTATGTGCTTCCACATATTTAAAATTGCACTTCTTTGAAGAAAATCAGATATTGGAGAAGAAAATTTATGTTTAAATACAGTATTGGCAATTTAATTACCTTTTGATTCATTTCTTGCTTGACTTCATTTAATGTGTCCCAATTGACATATGGCTTAAAGGTAGGGTTTTACCTTTGGGGTCCATTTTAATAAAATTTTCGCGATCCCGAAAATTTGGTATCATTTCTTTTGTAAGTCCCTCCGCTGAGTACAAAAACCCATTCCACAAATTTGCTAGTGGAGCCGATCTCGAGAGAGCGCGAAAAAGCTGGTTATTTAATTGGGCAGAAAAGTAGCTTAATACAAAATATAGTTCTGAAAAAAAGTCTTAGTAGGAAAAACCTTTTTGTTTTCAATGATATCGCTCCCAATCGCTCCCTTGTTACTGATCAGTATTATATGCTACCACACAATTCTGCCAAGTTTGTTCCAAATCAGAAGACTAAAGCATATAGCTGCCATAAGAACGATCAGTCGAAAAAGTAGTTCTAGTGAGAAAAAATCCAGTTATGAATATTATCAGATTCTACACAATTTTGGGAAGTTTGGTCAAAATCTAAAGAATAAACTGGCAAGCAAATGGTCAAAGTAATGGCGCCATCTGCTGAGTTTGGGAAATAACTCATCTAAGAATGTTCGATGAAAATCATTTAAGACCTTCGAGCCGTAGCTTGATGCACCACACGACATTGCCCGGGGCATCAATTTACTTTATACGCAAACTTAAGGCGCAATAAATATTTTTCCCAAATTAATTTCATTTAGCATTGTTTTTGATATAATAATAAATAAATTTTACACAATTTTTGTCGTGGTAAAAATCGCACTTAAGATCTAGCTTATTTAAAACGAGAAGGTCAAGCTAACTTGGTCTGCGCCGAAGTTTTTATACCCTTGTTTTTGAAATGATAGAGTTTAAGAACGTTTACATAAAAATCAAAAACTTTTGTAACTAAAACCCATTTTCCGTCAGATGAACATCTGAACATCTGATTTGAATTTTTAAAAACATATCAAATTAACAATCGTTTAAGAAGGATAAAATTGAAAACAAAAAAGTTTTTCTCACTAAGACTCATTTTCCGACCGATCAGTCCTATGGCAGCATTAAGATATAGTCCTCCGATTTCGATCAACTTTTCAAATTAGTTTGAAAGCGTTTAATATTAATAATCACCGACCTTAAGAACGATTTACTTGAAAACAAAAAAAATTTTTTCCCTAAGACCCATTTTCCGACCGATCGGTCCTATGGCAGCTATAAGATATAGTCAGTCGATTTTGACCAAAGTTTGCAAATCTGTTTGAAAGCATATAATTTTAATAATGGACGAGTTTGAGGACGCTAACATTGAAAACAAAAACTAATTTTTCAACCGATGGTTCCTATGGCAGCAATAAGATATGGTCATCCGATCCGGTCGGTTCCGACATATTAGCAGCGTGCAGTAAAAAGAAGACTCTGTGCAAAATTTCAGCTCGATAGCTTTGAAACTGAGACACTAGTTTGCGTAGAAACAGACAGACAGGTGGACAGACGGACAAAGCTCAATCGACTCAGCTCGTCGCCCTGATAAAAAATATATATAGTTTATGGGGTCGGAAATGAATATTTCTATGCGTTGCAAACTTCTGGGCAAAATTATAATACCCTTTGCAAGGGTATAAAAATAGAGGAAAGCTAACTTCGGCTCGACCGCAGTGTATATTCCCGCGTAGCTTGTATAACACAAGTTGAATGGACGGTGGTGATTCAAGATGAACACGAATCTGATTTCAGAAATGGTCCTTCACGTCGAGATTTTTAGTAGTTTGAGCTTAAAGATACAGAAAATTCCCTATTTTACTCTTCTAAAATATTCGTTTTGTGGATAACCTACACTTTTGTTTTGACTTTCTTTGATATTATTAGAAAGAACTTCTCCTTAACTTTTAAATAAACAATCCCATACAGTTCTACGATTTTTCCAATGAGATATACCATTTTTAGTGAATGTATCCGAGTTCACAACAACCCAATATATAGTTGCTGCCCCAATGTATGCAATGGGATTTGTTGAAAATTTTCATTGAAATTCTATACAAATTACTAGCCGGTTGTACTGCTTCTGCAAGGCATACTTTTGTGCAGTAGACAGTTTTGGTTTTTTATTGTTATCGAGACTATGTATGCAAAATGGTATATCTACGCTTAAAAAAATCGTACTATTCTTTGGGATAGTTTATTTTAAAGTTAAGAAACCGTAATTTACGATAATATATAACAGATAAAATAAAAGTGGGGAACCTTTACAAAACGCGTGTGAAAAGGTTCAAAACACTTTTTGAACTTTAAGCTCAAATTACTGAAAATCTCGACGTGATGGACCATTTCTGAAAACAGATTCGTGTTCAGCTCACGAAAATCATCTAGAATCACCCCCCATTATTTAATTAATTTAAAAATTAAAGATTTATTAGAATAACGTTTTGATTGTCGAGATCTAATTTCGGATTTTTATACTCTGTACCGAAGGTACATAGAGTATATTAAGTTTGTGCAAAAGTATGTAACAGGGAGAAGGAATCGTTTCCGACCTTATAAAGTATATATATTCTTGACCAGCATCAACAGCCGATTCGATATAGCCATGTCCGTCTGTCCGTCTGTCTGTCTGTCTGTCCTTCCGTCCGTATGAACGAAGAGATCTCAGAGATACGAGGTACGAGATAGAGGTTTGACATGTATGGGGCATATATTTCTTCTAATTGCAGGCAGATCAAGTTTATTTTCAGATTTTGCCACGCCCCCTCACGCCCCCGCAATTTGGAAAAACCGTCATATCTTCTACAGCTTTGAAGATAGATCGTTCGTACCGTTCGTGTCGATTTGCTGAAGGAATGATAAAGATCGGATGAACGATACTCAAGTTATGAGCCAAAAACCGCCAGTAAACAACCACCCACCCCACCACCACAGCATTCTATTAAACGGCAATCTTAGTGAGAGAGAGAGAGAGAGAGAGAGAGAGAGAGAGAGAGAGTGAAACTTAGAGATGAGCGCGTATAACTCGTGAGCAAATGCGAGCTGCGATGTTAAGGGTACAGAGTATGTTATAGTCGGGCTTGACCGACTTTCTTTCTTGTTTTTTATTGAATAAAAAAATGGTGAGTTTTTTAACTGTTTGATTTATAAAAGAATGACCCATAACTGGAAAGTATTAAGACGCTACCATTGAAAACAACAAAATTTTTCTCACTAAGACTAATTTTTCGACCGATCGTTCCCATGGCAGCTATATGTTATGATCATCCGATTTGGATCAAACTTGGCAGAATTGTGTGGTAGCACATAATATTGATTTGTAACAAGTTTGGGAGCGATAGCATTGAAAACAAAAAAGATTTTTCTACTAGACTTTTTTCCAGACATATCTTTTGTATGGCAGCTATACTATATAGTTGTCCGATTTTCATAAAACTTGGTGGAATTATATAAAAGCATAGAAAACTTAGAAATACGAGGATTGGGGACATTTGCGTTGAAGACAAAAAAGTTTTTCTCACTAAAACTACTTTTTCGACCGATGGTTCCAATGGCAGCTATATGCTATAGTCATTCGATCCGGCCGGTTCCGACAAATGTGGAGCGTCTTTGTACTAAAGGAATTCGTGTAAAGTTTGGTTAAGATAACTTTAAAACTGACGGAAGAGATAGCATAAAAACAGACGGACTGACGGACATGGCTACATCAACTCAGCTCATCATGCTGAGAATATATATACTTGATGTGGTCGGAGTTGATTTCTTGTATGCGTTACAAACAGCTGGACATTTTTAATATACCCTCTACAAGTGGATTTGCCTAAGACAGAAAAACAGTCTTGGTGTTACCTAATTATGGACTCAGTTTGTCATGCCCTTCAATATGATTTTCTAAGAATTTAAATAAACTATCAATTCAATCACTTTACTCAACAAAGGTCAGGTTAAATATTTTCGTTTGTGACGAAGAATGGAATAGAGCAAAGTAAGACAAAAACAAAACATCAACTTAGAAATTTAATCAAATAATCTCACGCAGAGAGGGGAAGAGAGAAAGAATTTAAAAAAGCTTCCAGAAAGCTTGCTCATCTGAAATTAATAACACAAATTTGTGTTAAAACTTTTTCAGTATTCGCAATGTTGTCGCTGCAGTTGCACCTACGCAGACAGATTGTTCACGTGTATAGAGGCGTGGCGACTAGGGTGAGTTGAGAAAAAAGAAATGGTGCCATACCCTAATTTGCCCCTTAGCCTGCTCCAACAGCGAAGTCTGTGAGTTTGGAAGAGGCCAAGCCCTATAAAGATGTGCCGGGACCAAGTAAATTGCAACTGATGCTAGCTTTTCTGCCGGGCGGTGAGTGATTGAAGAGCTTTTCCATAAAAAAGCTTGCTCTCCGATCGTTTCTCTTTTACTCTTTTACTCTCTTATCACTGGCCAATTGGGCGACAGGTCGCTATCACAATTTACCAGTCCATGAAATGTTTTTGGACATGAATCGACGCTACGGCAGCATCTTTCGCATGCCTAGTGTATCTGGAGTGGACATAACGCTTACCATGAATCCAGTGGACTATGAGATCATATTTCGGAATGAGGGTCAGTTCCCATATCGACGCAGTTTTGCCACTTTCGATTATTTCAAGAGGGTACACAGACGGGAGATATTTGAAGACAACGATGGCTTAACCTTTGGGTAGGTGAGAAGAGGATAAGTGGAGGTTAATTTTAAGGAGTTTTTCTTTGAGCTAGCAATGGACCAGCCTGGGGTAAAATGCGTACGGCGGTCAATCCCATATTGCTGCAGCCTCGCAATGCCAAATTGTATATAAATAATTTGCTGCAGGTCAATGATGAATTTCTTGAACGGTGAGTGCACACTGCAAAAAAATACACTTCTATGTAATATCCCTTATAATCTTTCAGTATACGTGCCATACGTGATCCGAATACGCAGGAAATGCCAGAGGACTTTGCTGAAGATATTCGCCGTTTGATCTTGGAATCCATTGGTTCAGTGGCGCTCAACTCAAACCTGGGTCTATTGGGTGAACAGCGTGAAAGTGCTGAAGCCAAGCAACTTATAGCGGCTCTGCAGGATATTCTGGAATTGGGATTCCATTTGGATATGTTGCCACCCATTTGGAAGTATTTGCCCGTAGCCAAGTTTAAGAAATTGATGAAAGCATTAGACACCGTTACGGATATCTGTTATGCCCACATAGAGCAGGCACTCAAGCGAATTGAAGAGGATGCCCAGGCGGGTAAAATAAGCACAGAATTGGGCATGGAAGCGAGTCTGCTGGAGAAATTGGCACGTTTTGATCGTAAGGCGGCTGTAATCATTGCCATGGATCTACTTTTTGCCGGAACAGATCCCGTAAGTCCTGCAAATAGTACAGTTTGGAGTTATTCAGGCAATCCTAACTCTCTCTCTCTCTTGCAGACCCTGGTGACCCTGTCGGGAATTCTTCTTAGTTTGGCCAAAAATCCAGTCTCTCAGGCACGCCTCTTGGAGGAGATCAAACAAATATTGCCCCACAAAAGCTCCACCCTGACCATGGAGAGCCTTAATCATCTGCCTTATCTACGCGCCTGCATTAAAGAGGGCATACGCCTTTATCCCATTGGTCCCGGTACCCTGCGACGCATGCCCCACGATGTGGTCTTAAGTGGATATCGCATTGTGGCGGGCACTGATGTGGGAATTGCTGCCAATTATCAAATGGCCAATATGGAAGAGTTTGTGCCACATGTGCGTGATTTTCTTCCCGAGCGCTGGCTACGTGGTCAATCGAACTCCAATCTGGTGGGCGAGACCGCCACTCCATTTATGTATTTGCCTTTTGGTTTTGGTCCACGATCCTGTGCCGGCAAGCGAATAGTGGACATGATGCTAGAGATTGCCATTGCCAGGCTGGTGCGTAACTTTGAGATTGGTTTCGATTATCCCATCGAGAACGCCTTCAAGGCTCAGTTCTTTGTCAAGCCCAACATACCCTTCAAGTTCAAGTTTGTGGAGCGCAGCGAGTGATATGACAAATAAAAGCTGCTGTGGCAAACGACTTTCAAGTGGCCCGGTCCTTACTTGAGGGTCCTTTGCAGTGCATTACAACCACTTCAAGTTAACGTATATTTACACCAACATTACGTTGGCTTTAGTGAGCAAGTGAAGCACACTTGTCTGTTGCCCGCAAAGGAACAACACTTGATAGTGGCGGAATGTGTAAGTAGAAATCGATTTAATGGCTTACCTTAGGTCATAAACTTGTGGAACATATAAGTATGAGATTCTTACAAATCCGCTGCAAAGTAGGCAACACTAATTTGAAAAGTTGCTAGACTCGAGCTGGATTTTAGTTTAGCAAAGCATACTTTTAGGCTGTGTTAAATTTTAATCGAAAAGAAAAATTTTAATTCTTTTCTTTTAGAATTTCACCCATTCGAGTTCCATTTTTACATTATCATTGAAAGTCTGACTAAGAAGTTGAAACAACTTAAAAAAAAACCGCAAAACTTAAATCACGCTCTTCAGTTTGGTTACAAATATTGAAATGACACCTTGATTGAAGCAATTCCAGATTGTCGATGTATACTCAGAAATATGCTAATAACTTTGTCAAACGATCTCTTAATTCATTGGGATAACATTTGTTCAACTAAGAATTGAATGAGTTTTAATAATTAAATTTAAGAAAAAATTGCATTGAATATAATTGTTAACTAGAAATTTCAAATTAAAGGTTAAAAGTGCCAGGTAAGTAACCTGAGTAAATAAGGTAAGTAAATGAAGGCTGAAATTGTTTTGTTTCTAGTTAGTCAGCTCTTATTCCTAATGACTCCAAACAGATCAAGCTCGAATCAAATGATTGCTTAGATCAAGAGAAATCTCCAGTTAACCAAAGGGAAATCGAAGCACTTTAAGAAAGCCGGTCCGAGGGGATGAACGAAACGGTGATGAGAAGGACAGGTACGGCAGGGACAAGACATTGACAAGCAAGGTGTTAAATTCTGGTGACTGTTTGATAAAAACAGAAACAGCTGGCAAGCAATGGACAATGGCGTTGGAAGGCGTTGGTTTTGGTTCGAACCTTGGTTCGTTGCACGATTTTCCCAATATATTTATAATAACAATACAATAGGTATACACTTGACGACTAGATACATTGTTAGTCCGCATTCATGAAGTTCCTCATGAAGTATTTGTTTGTAGGGAAGAGGTTAAGGGGGGCAGTCGAAGTAGGCAAAGCTTCATGGCAAGCTGGCAATGAAGTTTTTCGATTTGTATATGAATAAGATGAAACATTTGTGCCAGTTTTCTCTGATTTAGTGTCTGATTTAGGTACAAAGAATATTTGTGCAAATGTATGTAAAGTGTATGCATATATTCACTTTCGCATGTGCAAAGAATATCGTCGTCTGGCTTGACCAACTTTTATTGTTATATTTCTGATCGTCGACTCTGCTGTTACGTACATAGAAGGGTACCCCAATAAATTTTAATGTGTTCAATCTTTTTTTTTTAAACGAACCAAAAACTTGGGTTCGGAACGTATTCGGGTTCATCAATTTTCATCCTCGTGGTTCGGTAAAGGGTTTGGTTTACAGTAAAAAAAAAACCTCATTTCCAGACTCGAACCGGTTCAAGACCTTTCGAATGGAATACAATTTTCCGCAAATTTTACTTTGGTAATATTTTGTAATGTAAAGCTTTGAAAATAAGTTTGGAGCTGATCGGATAAAAACAGTTTTCTGGTAATTTTTCGACTTTGGTGGTAGATTTTTCAAAATTTGAAAGTCACGACTTTTATATTCTTTTTATACCCGTTACTCGTAGAGTAAAAGGGTCTACTAAAGTCGTGCAAATGTATGTAACAGGCAGAAGGAATCATTTCCGACCATATAAAGTATATATATTCTTGATCAGCATCAACAGCCGAGTCGATATAGCCATGTCCGTCTGTCCGTCTGTCCGTCTTTCTGTATGAACACCTAGATCTCAGAGACTAGAAGAGCTAGAGCAACCAAATTTGAAATGTAGACTCCTATTGTCTGCACGCAGATCAAGTTTATTTTCAATTTTTGCCACGCCCCCTCACGCCCCCGCAATTTGGAAAAAACGTCATATCTCCTACAGTTTTGATGATAGATGGTTCGTACTTTCTAGAGATATCTAGTACTCAATTATTTATCGATTTGCTGAAGGAATGATAAAGATCGGATGAACGATACTCAAGTTATGAGCAAAAAACGATCAGTTAACACACACCACCCACCCCACCCATAACCTAAGCATTGCGTTCAGCAGCAATCTTAGTGAGAGAGAGAGAGAGAGAGAGAGAGAGAGAGAGACTTAGAGAGCGCACTGCGTTGTGCGTTGTGTGTTAACTGGCCGTTTGACTCGTGACCAAATTCGAGCTGCGACATTAAGGGTGCAGAGTATGTAACAGTCGGGCTTGACCGACTTTTTTTTATACCCGTTACTCGTAGAGTAAAAGGGTATACTAAAGTCGTGCAAATGTATGTAACAGGCAGAAGGAATCATCCGACCATATAAAGTATATATATTCTTGATCAGCATCAACAGCCGAGTCGATATAGCCATGTCCGTCTGTCCGTCTGTCCGTCTGTCCGTCTGTCCGTCCGTCCGTCTGTCTGTATGAACACCTAGATCTCAGAGACTAGAAGAGCTAGAGCAACCAATTTTGAAATGTAGACTCCTATTGTCTGCACGCAGATCAAGTTTATTTCAAATTTTTGCCACGCCCACCCCCGCCCCCACAATAATAAATGTTGAATATTTCCCACAATTTTTGAGATATCGATCTCAAATTTAAAATGTACATTTATATTCGCAACATCTATAAGCCCTGAAATCAAGATCGGATGATAAATAGCCGAGTTAAAAAAATGTTGCATACTTATCGGCTGACCCACCTCAGGCACACAGGAAGGCTATTAAACATTTGTTTTCATGAGTAACGGGTATATCGAAGTCGGTTAGAGCCGACTTTAACTTACGCTCTCGTTTTTATTAGGAAAGGTGATACGTTTTCAAAAGTTTTGTTGTCTGATCTGTTTATCGTGATGAATTTGGAGTCATTTATGTTGGATTTAGTAATTGACAAATATCTATTAATATCTGGCGGAAAATAAATAGCCGAGTTAAAAAATGTTGCATACTTTTCGGCTGACCCACCTCAGGCATACAGGAAGGCTATTAAACATTAGTTTCCATGAGTAACTGGTATATCGAAGTCGGTTAGAGCCGACTTTAACTTACGCCTTCGTTTGTATTGATTGTGTTGTATTGTATTTTGTATTGACTCTATCCATAACCAGGGAATTAAACCAATTCGTATTTTATATATCGGTATACACTGAGAAAAAAACATTTTAACATTTGTATGGAGACGTATTACAATTAAAAACGTTTCAACCCAGTTTTTGCACCTAAAACGTTTCTTTTACTTTTAATATTTTTTTTCTCAGTTTTAACTTCTGTTGAGGCTCTACTTTATTTTTGTATTCTACTCCATAGAGCTTTTCCGCTTAGGAAATCTGTGATTACAGGTAGATTTTAGGTAGCTTACCTTGAAACTTCACCGGTAAGATAATTTAGTTGTTTTCTACCTTTCGAGTTCTAATTATATTACTTATCCACATATCGGGTCTTCGAATATTTGAGATTTCATCAAAAACTAAATTAAGAACAGCGACTTTTTGTTCGCATACGGCAACATAATGATGTAAAATCTCTAAAATTCTTCGTTCTATGCCCGGAGATGTTATCAAACCATGTCCCACAGTTATTTTTATTAATTAATTAGCATATAAGCCGTCACGTTCAGCATAGCCTTTACCAGTAAAGCTGATAAACCTGATATCAGTATCAGTTTGAAGTAAATGGAGAGAGACAAATAACACTGCGACACATTTTTGAACTCAAAAAAGCTGATAGCGTCGAGACCAAATAATTTTGAAAGGGTGTGATGGTAGTATAAAAACGCTGTCTTGGTTTGGTCTGATTAGCTGCCGTTTTCTTTTTGTTGCACTTATAACTTTTCAGCTTCAGAGTAGGACTAACGATTCCATATCTCGTAAACTAATTGGAATTTCGCTTTTAAGTCTTTAACAAAGTTGTTGCTCAAAATATTTCTTTGTAGCAAATCAAAAAAATTATATCTTCATACTCAAAATTACAAAAGTTGCCCAAAAAAGCCTAGTTTTGACCACTTTTCTACAGTTTTTCAACTTCATCTTGTAACCCGTTTCAAATTTGGACAAGTAATACAGCACAAAGTTGCAGCTTAGACCAAAATAAACTAACCGTTAGAACGAACCAACTTCATTTAGTTACTCTTTCATATAGTTATAGCCCCACAAGCACGTATAACTGTCATAAAAACTAAACGAGAAGGCCAAGCTAACTTCGTCTGTGCCGAAGTTTTTATACCCTTGCAAATGCAAATGTCACAGTTTAAGAACGCTTACATAAAAATTAAAAAATGTAACTAAAACCTATTTTCCGACAGATAAACGTCTGAAAAAAGTTTTTCTCACTAAGACTCAATTTCCGACCGATCGGCCCTATGGCAGCCTTAAGATATAGTCAACCGATTTCGGCCCAATTTTGCGAATCTATTTGAAAGCATATAAAATAAGTCATCAGCGAGTTTAAGGACGCTAACAAAACTAAACAAAAATTTTTTTTACCAAGACTCATGTTCGACCGATCGGTCCTATGGCAACCATAAGATATAGTCACCCGATGTCGATCAACTTTTTCAAATTAGTTTGAAAGCGTTTAATATTAATAATCACCGACCTTAAGAACGATTTACTTAAAAACAAAAAAGTTTTTTTTCACTAAGACCCATTTTCCGACCGATCGGTCCTATGGCAGCTATAAGATATAGTCATCCGATTTTGACCAAAATTTGCGAATCTGTTTGAAAGCATATAATATTATTAATGACCGAGTTTAATCACGTTAACATTGAAAACAAAAAAGATTTTTTCACTAAAACCCATTTTTCGACGGATGGTTCCTATGGCAGCTATAAGATTATAGTGATCCGATCCGGTCGGTTCCGACATATTAGCAGCGTGCAGTAAAAAGAAGACTCTGTGCAAAATTTCAGCTCGATAGCTTTAAAACTGAGAGACTAGTTTGCGTAGAAACAGACGGACAGACAGACAGACAGACGGACGGACAAAGCTCAATGAACTCAGCTCGTTCCCCTGATCAAGAATATATATAGTTTATGGGGTCGGAAATGAATATTTCTATGCGTTGCAAACTTCTGGGCAAAATTATAATACCCTTTGCAAGGGTATAAAAAAAAACGAACATTTTCGGTAAATAAGTAAAAATTATTACATTTTTAAAATTACAGTTTTTAAGTAATGTTTTTTTTACGATTTTCTTGATTTAATACAAAACAATCGAAATTTTTGACTGTGTCGGTCAATTGGTACCAAAAATTTTAATTTTTCGAGTTTTGGTGCCAATTCTACATGCTTAAGATCCCGTAACTATACGAAGGATCAATCGTATGAAGTTGGTATGTACCAATCGTTTGTTCATTTAAGTCCAAGCTACTTTTTTTTACTGCATTGCTTAGTCAAATTCGTTACAGTTTTCAAGACAAATTCGAAAAACAGTACAAAATGACAGGAAATCATGATGATTTTAAGACATTTTAGTAATTTTGAGTATAAAGATGTAACTTTTTTGACTTGCTACTTAAGAATGTTTTGTAAGCCAAGACAAGAGCAACGACTTCCTCTAAATTGGCAAAGCGAAATTGCAAATAGTTTACGAGATATGGAGTTGCGAGTCCCAATCAGAAGCTGAAAACTTCAAAGTGCAATAAAAAGAAAACGGTAGCTAACCAGACCAAACCCAGCGAAGGTTTTTGTACTACCATCATACCCTTTCAGAATTTTTTGGTCCTGACTTTATCAACTTTTTAGTGTTGCACAGTGTAATGTGGCTTTTGAATACACCCCCGACCTTTATTTTCACACATTGAAAGTAGGTTTTTCAAAATTGTGGCATAGTTTTTCCTTTTATTTCCCTAAAGAGATAAGAAACGGAATTTTATTCAGATTGGCTTTGAACTCCCACCTCCCATTATCCGACTTTTCTAGTAGGTTTTCCAAAATTGGAACATAGTTTTTCCATTTATTTGGTCAAAAAGAATTTCCCACGGAATTTCATTCAGATTGGTTAGAAAATAACAATTAGCCTTTTAGCCGATCTGCTGCAACCCTTTGGGAAATCAAATTAAAAATTATTTTGCATACATTCGGATGAAAAATGGTGGTTTCCATACAGAGTATCCAAGACATTTTCACACCCTTGGGGCGGATTTTCCAATATCGGAAACTGAAATCACAAATTATTTGGCCTACTATCCCTACAAAACCGAGCTTTAATTGGGTGAAAATAGATGTAGAATTTTCCAATCCTTTTCACACTCTGGGGGTGGATTTTACAACATTGGAATATCACAAATCGAGTTTCAAGTCAATCGGATGTAAAAATGGCCAATTTTCCCGGCATTTTCACACCCTGGTGGCGGATTTTTTAACATGTGAAAATCACAAATCGAAATATTTCGTATTCTTATTTTACAAAGCGAGTTTCAAGCCAATCATATAAAAATAGTTTAATGCATTCAGAATTTTCCGAGAATTCAAGATCGGGAAAAGACGTATCCAGTTATTTCGCGTACTAGGCTTACAAACCGAGTTTCAAGTCAACCGGTTGAAAAAAAACTGTTCCCATACAAACTTTTCCGGCGATTTTCCACTTTCAACACAAATGGAAACTCCTGTCCAAATTACAGTCTTCTATGTCTTACCGTTCAGGCTGTGCATGGATTGTCAATCAGTGAATCAGTCTGGAACAACTCTTTAATATAATATTTATAGAGATAACAAGTAAGAAAGTCGGTCAAGCCCGATTGATATATATACTCTGTACCCTGCAGTAGCAGTGCTTCTTTGTTTTGGTCATAGCTTGACCAATAGATGGCGCCACTACTTGATTTTCAAAACTGACCAATAGATGGCCCCACTACTGTAACCACTGGAACTGACTTTTGGTCCATACTTGAGTATAGTTCATGCGATCCTTATAATTTCTTCGGCAAATCGATAAATTGTCTTGAAGGTATAAATCATCTATCTACAAAACTGTGAGATATATAACGTTTGTTCCAAATTGCGGGGCCGGCAGGGAGCGTGGCAAGAAATTTAATATGAACTTGACCTGCCTGCAAGTATTCGAATTATATGTATATGTAAAAATAGAAAAATAATTAAATCTTAAATCGTGTAGCTAAACTTGAATTTGTCTGTTCTTATTAAATAGCTGATGGAAACCTTCAATATGTCCCCCTATAAATTTGACTTGAAGTCTCCACTCTCCAGTTACTTGGTTATGGTATGCGCCGGCATAAATAATGCAAAAGTATACAATTTGACATCGAATAGACAAAGTTGCATTGAATTTTCATGTTGTTCTGCCTGTTTGCCCCTCTGCTGCCCCCCCATGCTCTTTCGCAGTTTGCTCGAGTTATTTTTTCTTTACTTTACTTGGACATTCCGGGCCTTATCTGTGCGCGCTCTCCACTCCTGACTCTGACACTGTGTTCGTCCTCGTATGTCCTGCATTTTATGCTACTCGCTGGTTTTGTTGTTGCTGGACTCGTTGTGCCATCGTCTTGTGCATTATTAAAACTATTCTGATGGCGTTTCCGTGAGCCTGAGGTCCACTTGAAATGTCAATGCTGGGCCCCCGGTTGTAGTGCATAAAGTTTTATCGTACCCAAGTGCTGGTGGTATTGGTGGCGGACTCTTAGTCAGACTTTGTCACGATTCCTTTGGCTTCGAGGACGAAATGCATTTGCAATTGGATGGAGGGCAGACAAAACGAATGGAATTCATTATTGGCCGGGAGTAGGATCTTAAAGCTTAAATTGAAAATGCATGTCAAATGTAAGAGCAGGCACAAATCGCAACACAGTTTTGTGGGCAGCTTTTAGGCGTGGCAGGGATTTGCACTTTATGACATGATGGGGGAGGGCGACAGGGTCTCTTCTCTATAAATTGAGCAATTAGACAATGTTCCTGCTGGTGCTCCGCCTCCTCCTGCTGCACATATCTTGGCAATTGCAAATTTGGCTTTTCGCATTGAACTTTGACTTGCCATTCAACATGGCCGCCCACCTCCCATCATCTTGTCATATGACATGATGGCCCGTCCATTGCCGAGCTGCCAATTTGCAACAGCACGGGCGTGGCAAACGGACCACGTCTAATGATGGCATACATAACCTGCCCAACCGCCCGCTTGCCTTGACTCACGCCCACGCCCAAGCCTAGGTCCTGGCTACTGGCTTCTGGTCCTTTGCAAGTGTCATGTCACAACGCACTCGGCTTGCTTGTCAATTTCGCAGCTGGGCGTGGTCCGTGCATGGGCATGAGCATGACTTGAGCCCCAGTGCCAGGCATTAGCATGTAAAAGGCAAAGTTAAAAAAAAAATACATTGCAGTGCAGGACAATCAGCAGACAGCCAGGCAGAAAAGCAGGAAGGCAGAGACGCCCCCATCCAGCCCGTGGCTGAGAACCCGCCCTGACAGGCGTCCATGATTAATGGTTGTCAATGGCATGCTGTTGTTGTTGTTGTTGTTGCTGCTGCATATAAAAAGTAATTTTGTTATTTTAAGAAAAGCCCTCACAGACTCTAAGGATCTGCTCTGTTTGGAGGAAATTGATTCGGCGTCGCCTGCCGCATTCGCTTTTCCTTTTTTTTTCCAGACGGTTGCCGCAGGAATTCCCCAACACACAGCCTCACAATTTCGCAACCTTTTGCACCCCGCGTAGAAAACTGCGCGAGGATGCGGATGGTGTTAATGGCATTGGCAATTCGCAGAGCGGGAAGAAAATTTAATTTATTATTTCGAAAAGCAAAGCATTTCTAATCGAATTGTATTCCAAATACGCGCTGCATGCACATCGACTGCGAGAAGGGGAAGAAATTGAAAAATTGTCCCCGATTGTGTGGCCTTGTGTTGTCGTTAAGAAAATTTGAATTGTTTATTTGGTATACATTGGATGGATGCTCGTTTGGGGGGGGTAAATTGTGGTTATCAGATTGTTTGGGCATTAATGATGCGTCTTTTGTTTGAGTGGAAGCGGCGGAGGATGGCATAGTCAATGCGCAAATTAAGTAAGTACATTAAGTATAAGCTAAGGTCACAAAAGCTTTGACAACTTCCATGGGCGGAGACTATGGTAATTGTTCGGCGGGGGGGAGAAACAAACAATACAGCATTTTTGGAACTTAGTATTAAACGGACATTAAAGAAGGCAAATAAAACACAAAATTGTGTCACGGAAATCTCTTCCTATCCAAAAACAATTCTCGGTGTCCCAGAAATCTCTTTCGGTCGGTTTTAAATCTCTCGTATTTTGTTAGTCGACTTAGCCAAATTCAACACTCAAACAATTTTGATAAGCAAAATTAATTTCTGGATAGGTTGCATCAAGTGAATGAAATATTGAATTGGTTTTCATATTAAAATTTGCGTTTCAATAATTATTCGTAAAAGAATATGACTATATTCGTGAAGAATTTGACTAAAATTTGAATTATAATTTAAAAATGCATCATAAAACATATAAAACAATCAAAAAAATTTTTTTTAAACTTCAAATTAACTCATAACGAGAAAATGGGAAATTTTTTTTGACAGAGATGCAACTCTGTTTTAGGGATGGGACTTAATATTGGACGCAAGCTTTCTAGCTAGATTTTCAAATAAGAAAATTAAATTTCTTGAAGTTCTGTGACACCGACGGATTTTTCGAACGTTTTGCAAGCCAACCGAGGCCAAAATCTCTACAAACTTACAGCACACCCACCATAATGGGTCTTTTATAAAGGGCGGTCGATATTTGAGCCAGCAAAGTAACTCCCGGTCGGCCGAATCTCACAGACTTAAATTGGGTAAAAGGTTCATCGAATCTTCGGCCTGCATCCGGAAGCTCAAAGTGGATGATCAAAGACAAAGTCTCTCATACTATATGCTATGCCTGTAAATAATTTGATCCCAAAGCAGGACCATTTTAAGCATGTTCGAGATTAATTAAAGCTCAATATGCCTGTTTATATTATGGTGTCGCCTAACATAGGGACTCCACAGTCACGCTCGATGTCCCTTGAACGTATGTACTGGAGATGCGCGCGTGATCTAATTTTCATTCACGCTACGAACGATTCATGAAATAAAAATCTCTTTAATTCATTCATAATAAATGAAAAAAAAAATAATTAATAAATATAATACATTGATTTAGCAAAAGACAACGCAGTTATGTATAAATTAAATAAGGTGCTTTTTATTTCAACATTAACAGTCAAAAAAAAGAAGATAAATTTATCTTTCATTCATTATTTCATTTCATTTTATTTTTATTATCGCTTAATAATAAATATTAAACAAAGGACTCACTTTTTGCAGAACTTGGTGGAATGTTTAACACTTGCATGAAAAGCTTTCTTAAATATGGAAAGCACAATATAATTTACGAAAACTCAAAAATTTTAAAAACTACTTGCCTTATTTTCACGAACTTTGACTTAAGTTCTCGCACGAATCACGGATCACGGAAAGTCTGTTTTTGCTCACGATCAGGTTGTGCCACCTCGGGACACACCGTGACACGTTCAAAGTCACGTCCCGAGTACACCTCTAGTTTGTACCACTCAGCTGATGCAAGTCTTTTGAGTATTTTGGACTGAAAGACCCTTATTCCATACACCTGGATGCCGTACCTCCAGATCGGTGCAAGGATGACCTTTTAGATAAGGACCTTATTTTTAGTGAAAGTTTGTTGTTGGCATTAAGGATCCAGCCCATCCTTATCGCATTGTTCCGCAATTTGGCCGCTACTTCAGCGCTGTGTTGCTTGAAGGTGAGTCGCTTGTTGTGTCCTGTTTTATGTGGAAGGACCTCGCCGTGCAGAAATACCCCATGACTTATATCTCTTCTGAGTGTATGTTCCATCAGCAAGCCCAGTTCTCAATCTTCTTGATACACTCTTGAAGTGCATCTGTTGACGTATTGAAATAACTCAAGAATGGTGTTAAACATTTTCTCCCATGAGTAACGGGTATCTCAAATTCGTGCAGGACCGACTTTAACTTACGCTCCCGTTTTTCCAGTGTAGGAACTTTAACCCATGAGGTAAGATGTCAGATGATAGATGTGCTCAGTGCCTATTATTCAGAAAAAAATAGAGGAAAGGTAGCTACGGCTCGGCCGAAGTTTATATACCCTTGTAGATTGTGTAATTTATATAAATTAATGTTATAAATGATTTTCGTTTAACATTCTTAGCTGAGCTATTTGAATTATGATTTTTGAATTATGGCTGAAAACAATTACTTCCATGATAGATTTGGGTCGTTGATGATATCGAATATCTTCAAGTCCCGAGTCGAAATTCTGAGCCCCAACTACAAACCGCACCATCAGAATGAAGACACCATGTGCACTCCATGCAATTTGCAAAGAACGAGAGGATGTGGAGCATTTTGTGGCCAGATGCCCGGTTCCTAAGGAAATCAGGACAGGCATTCTAGTGAAGGCACGGCTTACTGAGGAAGAATGTCGCGCACTATTGAACGGCTGCAACTGAACTGGGCTTACATCTTTTATGAGTCTAGCTTTGAGATATACGCAAAATATAAATTTAGAACATTTTTAATTTAAACTATTTTAGTTCTTGTGTTGCTTGTATTGTATTAATGTAAGCGAAATAATTATACTCTGTACCGAAGGTACATAGAGTATATTAAGTTTGTGCAAAAGTATGTAACAGGGAGAAGGAATCGTTTCCGACCCTATAAAGTATGTATATTCTTGATCAGCATCAACAGCCGATTCGATATAGCCATGTCCGTCTGTCCGTCTGTCCGTCCGTCCGTCCGTCCGTATGAACGAAGAGATCTCAGAGATGGTAAGAGATAGCGGTTTGACATGTATGGGGCATATATTTCTTATACTTGCAGGCAGATCAAGTTTATTTTCAATTTTTGCCACGCCCCCTCCCGCCACCGCAATTTGGAAAAAACGTCATATCTTCTACAGTTTTGAAGATAGATCGTTCGTACCTTCTAGAGATACCTTGTAACAAAATTTTTTATCGATTTGCTAAAGGAATGTTAAAGATCGGATGAAAGATACTCAAGTTATGAGCAAAAAACGGCCAGTAAACACCCACCACCCCCCACCCATCACCATAGCATTCTATTGAGCGGCAATCTTAGTGAGAGCGAGAGAAAGAGAGAGAGAGAGTGAAACTTAGAGATGAGCGAGTATAACTCGTGAGCAAATGCGAGCTGCGACGCTATAGGTACAGAGTATGTTATAGTCGGGCTTGACCGACTTTCTTTCTTGTTGTTAAATGTGAAATTCAAATGTTTAGATATGCAAATTGCTACAATTAAAAAAGAAATTAGTAATATGATCGAATCGGCTTTAGGCGGACGGCGGATTGCCAAGCCTACAATAAGTCACAATAAACTTACTACTACTACTTAATTAGTGAGTTTAGCTGGCTCTAGGTCCGCAAAAGTTGCGTTTGTTCACAACTGTAAACAACTTATGCATTGTACAATATACTTTATGTGGTCGGAGAAGTTTTCCTCTATGCGTTACAAACATCAGGACAATTTTTATATACCCTTTACAAGGAAATAAAAAGTATTATATACAGGGCAGTAAATCTGAATTGCTTTTACAATTACCATTACAATTTTTTGCTACCATTACAATTAGAATTATTTCCTAGCTGAAACACAGCTAGTTTTATTCCGTTTCAAAATCGACCCGCCATTATTATAAGATGCAGTTGAATCTTTTACGGAACGGCTGTACATTTTTGTCAGTTCCCAGTTGTTTCGGCTACTAGTCGGCCTTTTATCACCATCCATAAATTTGGCGTTCGATAATTGAGTTCTGATTTTGTACTCTTCTTCTCAAACTTTCATTGATACATCACAGATCCAGATCTCGCTCTCAAGATAGTCTCGCTCGCAGATAGTTGCGAACCTGGAATAGGACATATATAACTTGATGATGAAGAATATACCATACATTAAATGGTCCAAAAAACTTAAAGAGTATTTATGAGACATTGGTACATAGAAGGTGTAGATCTAATGGTCTAAGAGACCAGCTCAAATGCTCTGAATATGGAGAGGAAATGCTTAAAACGTTCTAAGTAGCAATGAATCTAGGTTTGTGGCTTTGTTTACTAGATTTCGGAACGGTCTAAGACAGGGTTGCCCAGGCCCTATGCGCATGCCGCGCATTCGTAGTTGTTTTCCGCATAGGGAAAGCCGCTCGAATTATGGCTACGCGTAGTGCAACAACAACTTCATAAGTGTTTTATCTTTACTTTCTCCTCTATGCTTCCTGAAAATTCGAACGCAACAATTAAGATGTGTTTGCGTCGTCTTCAATGTAGATTTGATTGTTGTGGGACGAATGATTGGAACACACATCAGCAGGCAATACTCGGGTTTATCTTTCAATCTCTTGAGGTTGGTGTTGCTTGAGAAATATTTAAACTATATGTGTTGGTGTCTACGCGGCCGTAAGCTGGCAAGCAAGATTAGGTAATTTTAAATCAAATTATTTCAGCTTCAAGTCCATCAAAAAATGGTCTCAAACTATCAAAATATATTTGTGTTACGGTTTGTGTTTTTCTACTAAACATTGAGTTGATGCTTTGACGTTTTCTGAAGGATGCTAGCAGCATTGTTATGAGAATTACTTCTGCGAAAGTTGTGTTTTATATACGAACTTTGTTTCGCAAGTGCAATTGAGATCAAGTCTGTAACTGCTTCATCTTGGAATGTTTTTATACCTAAGAATTAAAGTCGTGTTAGGAGCAAAGTTAGTTCTATTTGATGTGGTTGCGCCTTTCCCTTGTATGTTAAAACTGAACACTTTGAATACGTAGTTAGGCTAAATGTTAGCACATACGTAACCCCTGGGTGTACTCTTAAAAGCTGCTTAAATCCTTAACCCACTTAAAGCCAGCCCCGCATCATAAGAGGCACCCACTGTTTCGCTTTTAGTCTCCATCGTCGACGCTTCTGTTGTGTATATATTTTTATTAATTTTCCAAATGAATTCCTGACAGCAACAAAAAGACAATGACACTGACAACAGCCAGCCAGACAGCCAGAGCGTAAAAAAAGGGATAACAAAACTGAGGGCAGCCATTGTCGGGCTGGTCCACCAGCGACCCGCTTGCTATTTTTTGTTATTTTTTTTGGTAACTGTTGGCGACATTATTACGTTACTTACTTTACGCCATAAATGTTGTTACGTCATGACAAACCCCTTCCTCCTATGCGAGCTTAAAAAAAGGCAGAGGCAAAACAATGAAATCTCTCATGGACATGACTGCCATCATTGTTATGTGAATGTGACGACTTTTTGACTTCCGTTACGCTGATGTGTTTCCGTTTCCTGTTTTATGCACAACTTTTGTCTGTGCTGTCTTGCACTGCCTTCTTTTGATTCGCTCGCTCCGAGACGGGATAACAGGAATGCTCACACTCTGCTCCACTGGCAGGACGATTTTACGCCGCGTTGATTTGCACTGTCCCCACTCTGCTCCATCCTGTGCATCCTCAATTTCCCTTTTATGTTATTTTAATTTTATGTTATTGTTATGACACAATGAAAATAAAATTGAATTGACACTCGCCCCTGCTGCCGCCTGATAAGTAAGACTCCTCCCCAAACACAACGTTTGTGTGACAGTTGCCAGTGACATTTTTATTGCCTGGGCACAGGATATTCAAATGGGCCATAAGTGTGGTTAAAGCTTTTCGCTCGCTTGACTAAGTCTCAATCCGAGAAACTTTCAATTTTTGATGCTGCCAGCTGACGACATGACCTCTATCCCGCCCTCATTTTGGGCTCCCTTCCCGGCTTGACAGTATTATTTGTCGCGCAGGTTCAAAACAATATCATAAAGTAATTTATATGCCTGGCCAGCAGCCGAGTGGGGGTGGGCGGATGGCTCTGATGATATATGGGCGAAATGGCTTTTTAATGACAACGACGACAACAGCAGCTTGTACAAATTACAAGCACACACACACACACAGGCAGAGTCAGAGATTCTGATTGACCAGACCGCCTCGTCCTGCGTTAATTTTGATTGTCTTTGGGTTGGCCTGATAAATGGGTCACACGTACGGGACACTAATAGATGACTGTTTTGACTGGAACTTCATCAAAAGCGATTCTATTAATAGCTGACCGAATAATTTGTTTGATGTCCTCTGATATCATGATGTCCTGGTGTGTTTAGATAGTTTAACTTTAAGTTGGCTGAGATTTCTGATGAATTCTTTAAAATATTTATTTAGTCCCGACACTTAGCCGGGACACGAACCGCGCTCAAGGCAGCTGCCAAAAACAAAAAAAAAACAATTCAGAAAAAAAGCAGGACGAACTCGAGCTCTGGACTGTGGCTGTTGTGTTGGCTTTGCGCAGATAAGAGAATTGTCCTGTCAACTGGAATGATATATGCGCCAGCGCATTCAAATTGGGCTAACAGACGAAGCAGCCCACGAACTGGCCATGGGATTGTGGGTTGGCGAGAAGCTTCAGTCGGGCGGATGTGTTTTTCTCGCACATCAGCGTGCGTTTCCTATGGAACGAAGCTGATAGTCGCCTGCCAACCAAACCGCCGCCCTCTTAACCATAACCCCCGGTTTTTGACGCGGACTTCTCCCGCTCATATATGGAGTGACGGGAGGGTGGGAGGTATTTTTTATTTCAGAGCGGGTTTGTCGAGTTGAAAAATTGGTGTGAAAATTCAAAAGGAGCTGCAACTGTATGTGTGTGTGTGTGTGTGTGTCTGAGGGGTGATGCAAAATTACTTCGTGTGTAAAATTATGCGAATTGCGTATGAAAAAGAGTAAAAATAAAAATGAGAAAAAGGTGCAGGAATATTCATGCACGTAGCGAAGGGAAATGTTGGAGGTAGGCGGTGGGGTGGTTGACTTGGCATCTCACTTTTATTGCATTTCAACACTTGAGTATGTGCGCATGCAAAATTTCTCATAATAAATGTAATAAATAAAATTGTAAGTTGAAATGTGACAGTTTCGTTTTTGAAAAGATTCCTAAAGGAGTGAGAGAGAGATAGAGAGGGGGACGTGGAAGGAAGGGTTGAGCTGAAAGGTGACACAAGCACAGGTGAACTCAAGTGCCGCACTGATATACTGCTGGGGTTATAAGATATTAAAGGGTTTCGGGAGAAAAAAGAAAGAAGAAAATGTTGCCATGAATAAATGAAAATGAAGCACTCAAAGGGGCAAAGTAAGGCATCTAAATGGAATTTGTGTGTAGCTTAGATGTTAAATCAAGTTAATAATTGACATAAGATGAGGATTTACAGGTGGAAAATGCACTTACTAGTTCTGGTCGAAAATGTTATATTCCGGTCGGGCAAAACAAAAATAAAACGAGAAAGCCAAGTTTACTTCGTCTGCCCCTTGCAAATGCTTGTTTTGAAATAACAGAGTCTAGGAATTATAACATTAAAATCCAAAAAAAATTTTCTGTTAAGAAACCCATTTTTCGTTTTTCTTTTTGAGACCCATTTTCCGACCGATGGCAGCCATAAGATATAGTCATCTGATTTCGACCAAGTTGTGCAAATCTGTTTGAAAGCATATAATAATTGTAATGACCGAGCTTAGGGACGCTAAGATTAAAATTCAAACAGTTTTTTCACACTAAAACCCATTTTTCGACCGATGCTCAGTGGTCTAGAATCGTTTTGCCTTGGACAAAATTCTGTAACTTTTGAACCGCTCAATATTTTGAGTGCACCTTTTTTTGTTTGATTAAAAATTGTTCAAGGTCTTATATAGTTAAGAGTTTATTAAAATTGATTAAGTAGTTCCGGAGCTATAGAGCGCCAAAGTCAAACGGTTTAGGTACGTTTCATATATTATTAAAATTTTTCACACCTCGTGTTACTTTTATTGCACCTGAATCCACAAAACTTGGTGAAAGGTTCAAAATTTTGATCAAACTTATTTATTTAGCTGTTTTCAGATTTCTACCAAGTTTCGAGCCAATCGGACGTCATTTAGATATAGCTCCCAAACAAAATCAATATTTTTTCAAACTTTTTGTGGAAAAATTCGAATTTTTAGTAAATATTTTTGAAAATCATTATTTTTATTTGTGTAAATTGGGTTTTAAATCAGTTTTTTTTAGTTGTTTTCAAATTTCTACCAAGTTAAAAGCCATTCGGACATCATTTAGAAATCCATATTCCTAAGGGAACGCATCCAAATACATTCAATTGAACAACGTACAACTATTAATTCATAAAACAAATAACAAAACATGTCTCAAATGGCCTGCAAGGAAAACATCGCTGACAACATGGAGAAGTTCTCGCTTAAGAGTCCCAGCAAGAAAGTTTTGACTGAGCACAACGTTCGCAAAATGTCCATTGTAACCAACGAGAAATCTGACAGCAGCAGCAGCAGCGCCAACAGCAAGCCCGTCCAAACGGTGGCTCCGTTTGATCCCACCATCGTCGATTTGTTATCTTTCCCATACAGTACCATTACATCTGGCAAATGTACAAGAAGGCCGAAGCCTCCTTCTGGACTGTAGAGGAAGCGGATCTATCTAAAGATCTAACCGACTGGGCTCGCTTAACCGATAACGAGCGTCTCTTTATCTCGCATGTCTTGGCCTTCTTTGCCGCCTCCGATGGCATTGTTAACGAAAATCTGGTCGAGCGGTTCAGCCAGGAGGTGCAGATCACGGAGGCACGATGCTTCTATGGCTTTCAGATAGCCATGGAGAATGTGCACTCTGAGATGTAAAGTGTGCTGATTGATACGTATATACGCGATGCGCAGCAGCGTGATTATCTGTTCAATGCCATCGAAACAATGCCCGCCGTTAAGCGCAAGGCCGACTGTGCCCTATCCTGGATATCCTCAAAGTCTGGCAACTTTGGAGAGTGTATTATTGCGTTTGCCGCCGTAGAGGCGGCAGTTTTGCATCCACCTTTTGGCTAAAGAAGCGCGGCCTAGTGCCTGGCCTGACCTTCTCCAATGAGTTGATCTCCTGCGATGGGTATTATAATTTTGCCCAGAAGTTTGCGACGCATAGAAATATTCATTTCCGACCCCATAAACTATGTATATTCTTGATCAGGGCGACGAGCTGAGTCGATTGAGCTTTGTCCGTCCGTCTGTCTGTCTGTCTGTCCGTCTGTCTGTCTGTTCGTCTGTTTCTACGCAAACTAGTCTCTCAGTTTTAAAGCTATCGAGCTGAAATTTTGCACAGAGTCTTCTTTTTACTGCACGCTGCTAATATTTTGGAACCGGATCGGATGACTATATCTTATAGCTGCCATAGGAACCATCGGTCTAAAAATGGGTCTTAGTGAGAAAAACTTTTTTGTTTTCAATGTTAGCGGCATAAAATTTGGCCATAATTAATATTATATGTTTTCAACAGATTTGCAAATTTTGGTCAAAATCGTATGACTATAACATATAGCTGCCATAGGACCGATCGGTCGGAAAATGGGTCCTATTAAAAAAAACTTTTTTGTTTTCAAGTAAATCGTTCTTAAAGTCGGTGATTCTTTATATTAAACGCTTTCAAACTAATTTGAAAAAGTTGATCGACATCGGGTGACTATATCTTATGGTTGCCATAGGACCGATCGGTCGGAAAATGTGTCTTAGTGAGAAAAACTTTTCTGTTTTAAGTTTTATCTTTCTTCAACTCCGCGATTGTTAATTTGAAATGTTTTCAAAAAGATTCGCGAAATTTGGTCGCAATCAGATGTTTATCTGTAGGAAAATGGGTTTAGTTAAATTTTTTTTAGATTTTTATATAAGCGTTCTTAAACTCTGACATTTCAAAAACAGCATTTGCAAGGGTATAAAAACTTCGGCACAGACGAAGTTAGCTTGGCCTTCTGGTTTTTTTTTGTTTTTGGCGCATTAAATCTGAACTTATTTTTTTTAGTTTTTATCTTTCGAACTAATTAGGCTAGATTTTTCGATCTCAATTACAACATTGGAATTCCCGTGTCTTTATTCGCCTACTGAATTAGCGTAAACACCAACTGGTAGGTTGTTTGAAGCATGAACAGCAAAAACTAAGTTGTACGGACATACCATTGCTATTCCAAAATGTTGTAATTAATATCTGTTGATTTGTTTTGATTATATTGAATTATAATTAACCATTGACCTTGAGCCAGCCAGATGCATACTTTGACTATTTCTAAGTTAATAATAATTAAGTTCCACACAAGCAAATACTTCACAGTCACCTCACAATCGCAATTCACATCTGATATTTGATATAAAATTGTCTTGGCCTAAAAAGGTAATGTTTTGGACCATCTAAAAAGGTAACTCTGTAAGGTTAAAATTCGATTAAAAATGAAAATATCGATAAAGTATTTCCAGTAAAGTTAAGATATGCAAAATTTTTACCTATACCTACAAATACCTGGGTACTACACAACATTGATTATTTATTTATTGTACAGTCTTTGGTTTTAGTTGTTCAAACCAAGTACGAGAGGATTGACTATAGCTTGGGAGAACATGCTTTTAGCTCGATATAGGCTTATTTCAACAACACACGGCGGCGAACAGTGAACTTTTGAAAGCTCGGGAAACTTATGCGGCTCTTACCAGCTATATGAAGTCCCAATGAAAGCAGTTGCAAATACTCATGGATCTAAGCTTAAACTCTTCTCTCACTTGTGTGATATCTCATTTGAGTTGCTCACATAGTGTAATAGTGAATCTGAGAAGGTCTAAAAATGTTATGATAATATGAGAAGTAGCGTAACTGAGTTTCTCAAATGTGTTTTTCGACAGCCAACACACACAGTAAACTGAGGTATTTTTCAGCCATATCATATAAGAACTCTGACAAGTGCAAATACAGCTTAAACAATAAAGTTGGAAGTTTCTTGTTTTGTCTTCACAGAAAAAAAAATCCAAGATATTTGTACTAAAATCAGCCACAAACGATTTGATCCCTCAGTCAGATCTTATCAAGAAAGTCCGATATTGATTTAAGATCGATATACTCGATCGGATTGGTGCAAGTGTATCCGAGATTGCATTGAGCGCGATATTCAACTTTGTTCTATAGGCAGAAATGACAGAGATTTTGACCCCAAAAAATAGCCTCCCACATCTTTTTTAACAGCCTTTTTGATTTTCAAACTTGCTAGTTCAGTAGCCGGCTCGAGTTCATTAGTTGTTGGCTCACAGCTTTCAAAACAGGACACCATCAAATCCTTAATGTACGCTGGACAATGTTTTTAAAGTACCTTCCGGTTCTGTCTTCAGTAGAATCCGCCTCTTGACTGCAGTTCAGCAGCTGCCTTGTCATGTCGAGAGTGTTATAGCAGGTAGGGAATAACAAGGCAGAAAGAGTGCAAAAAACAGACACCACACAAACTAAAAACCCTAAGTTGAAAAATGAGTTTGTGTATGTGTGTGTACCCCTTTAGCCTAACTGTATTAGTAAAAGAGGTTTTCTTAGTTTAGCTTTTCATTGGAATTCCGTACTTCCTTTAATTTCGATGCAGGATTATCGGATTTTCAAATCGGAGCCGTAGTTGAAATGAGCATTTCGGATTGATTTAAGTACCATCAAGATCGACTCGTACTTGAAATTTCAATCCGAAGGTTGAGATCAAATCAATTAATTTAAGCTTGATTTTAGCTTCCCATTTTGTTTGTGTGTGCTTAGTGCTTGAATAGGCTTTCTTTAAGACTCTCGCCCTTTCTCATCTGTTTTCTATCATGACTAATGTTAGTTTTTGCCTACACATTTTCTTCAATTTGTTCAATTACCGCCCATTTTTTTGTTGGTCCTATTAACTGGTCTGCTTTTAGATCTATCAAATTGCGTAGCAAATTCAACGACAACTCTTACAACACATACACCAATCAACGAGAATCAAACTGAAATATAAAGTGAAGAGTGTATACCCTTTTCTATGTGTGAGAATGTCTGTTCGTTTCATCTGTAAGATATGTTTGCACCTAACTAGAAGAAAGATATTTGAATAATTTTTAATTTGAAGAAGCTGCTTAAATAGCAGCGAGCTGCGATATTATCGAGTTGAAATAAGAAATCTTAAGAAGGATAGATAGGCCATGGGCCGAACCCCTCAGAGCCTTAAAAAAATGGATTATATCTACAAAATCTTTGAACCATTTAAACAAAAGTCTCGTTGTACAAGAACGTGTTCTAAATTTGGAAGACGTAAAAGAAAATCTTAGCTTAAAGACATGAATATTCAAGTCGACTCACATCTCCGAGTGGTGACCCCTGCTTACAGAGCGATGCGTTAGCTGCTGGCTAACGTGAGCGGTAAACCCTCCCTATAGAGTAAATGGGTTTGGTGCATCGGGCTTGGTAGCCACCACAGCGGACGATGCATTTAGGCAAGACGTGTTCATCGTGCTTTGTCGTATTGGGCAATGAACGGGTTCAATGACCTAAAAACTGACACGCAAGAACACGCTCTAAATAAGATGCAGAAACACGAAGACGTCATGTAGAGTCGTGCACCTTCGTGTCACAATAAAAGCCCGGAAAGTGCCCAACTCTACTCTAGAATGACTCAAAGTAAACTGATTTCTAACCATCAGCTTTCAATCAGGTTCCATTGGTTCAAATCGATAGTCAGTTTAGCCAAGTGTCACATAAATTTGAACACAGAAAAGATATACTTCGTTCCACAGCTAAACGTACCATTTGAAGTGTATGAAAAAGTGTTTGACATCAAAATCGTTTAATGCAAAATCAGCACAAAATTTTCAACACAACAATGAGCAGCGTCATCAGTTACAGGACAACACAAACAACATCACGAACAGGACAATGAAATAATTGACGCCATTGATGGCGCTGGTCTCAAGCTCGATGCCAAAACTCTGCAATCTGAAGCGAGAGTTCACGTTCCGCAGGACTTTTGGTGGCAGGAGACGTAACAGCATTCTTTGGGAATTGAGCTCATTATGGCATCAGCATCACGGATGCCTTGCCACGCCTCCATTAGTGTAAAAAGCATGCCCACGCCCATACCCACGCCTGCAAGTCAATGGAGGCGGAGCTCTATTTTGCTGGGGCCCAAAGATGAGAAACTATGGCAAAGTGCGAGTTTTGTTTGCGCCAGCGAAATGAGCTCCAAAAATGTTGCTCAGGCACGGGATTGATGCCAAGCAGCTTAGGTGCCGCCTGTCCATATCGAGAGACTCGGGAATAACCCATTGTGTTACCCCTGGCAGCAGCAGCAACTTTGGGGCGTTCAGGCTGAATAAATGGGTGTAAAGGGCAAACAAAATGATTAATTGCCCTGAGCTTTGATCGCCTGCATGCACACGACAAAAACAACAACAGTAACAGCAATGAAGCCAAGGAGTAGTGGAAGGATATGCCCAACAAAGGGTGCAAAGGATGTAGATGTAGATGTAGCTGGGCGGTAGTTGGGTGGAGGTTAGGGTTAGCTCTGATGCTCTCTGGCGTTATAACAGAACGACTTTGCTTCCGTTTGAATAAACAAACACGGAAATGTAACCCCCTCGTGTACTGTGTACGGCCTGGATACAAACTAATGCTGACCAAATGGCCACAGGCCAGGACGAATACTCCTACTCCTGGCAAAAAGTGCGCCGACTAGGCAAAGTATCACTCAACAACAAAGAGTCGAGCGTCGCGTTTTATCCTTCAAAATCCTCTAATGAGAAGGGTTGAAAATTGCTGTGGTCGCTGCTGTTGCTGCTGTTGCTGATAACATGGCCAGCAGCGTTGGTCAGCTGTGGCAGGATAAAAGGATAATGCGGGTGTGCCTCACACTCGACCACGCTCTCTGTCTCTCTGTGTGTAATGTTGCATGCCGGGATTTTCATTCGGTCGAGTATTTGTTTTAAAATTACATAAAAACTGCCCTGAAAAAAAGGACTCGCCCGTCCATATTAAAAGCACATTTTACTGGCATAATTTTACTCAACATCGTAAACTACTTAGAGCTAGGCCTTAGAACAGGTCACCAAACCAAGGGGAAAAAATGAAAAAGAAAATTTAATGAAAAACGTTGCCCCATAAACATTAAAAGACCTGGCCACGCCCCATTCCGGGTTCGACCCGACGATAAGCAGACAAATCGCTAAGAAAAATACGCAATTTAAATGCATAACACACACAGGACATGCCTAATGCCAATAATAGAAAAGGAAATCCCGTCACAAATCCTCCCAAGGCAAACTCCACTCGCTTTGGGCATGGGAAAAAATTATGTAGCCTACGTTATGGAACACGTACACACACACACACATGCATAGCTACACTGAGAAAAACAACGACTGTCTTAATGGAATTTATACAGTTTTGTGTTTAAAATTTCAAGTATGTTTCGTTGTGTACTTGAATTAAGAATGGATCAATCTTGAATGTAGAATTCTTGAAACAAAAATGAATTTGAAAAATTCTATAAATGGCGTGTTAGGTTCAAGAACTTAATATCTCGCATTAAGTACGAAATAGACTTGGATTACAAAGCAACATAACATGTCAAAATGATATCAAATCTTGGCCTTTGGATAAATCACGCATAGCACACGCCTAAGCATAGGGCAACAACAACATTCATATGTGTTCCCTTTTTTCTTTCTCTCCTATGACTTTTGCAAATTCGAGCGCAACAACAAAGATGTGTATCGGCGTCTTCAGCGAAAGATGTGTAACTTGTTGTTTCTCAAATACTTTCTTCATTTGTATCGGTGTCTACGCGGCCGTGAGCTGATTCTGGGTCCCTCTGAATTAGATCCTGATGATTTTTCCAACCATTTTTAGTTTTAAGATCAAATCGGGATTGATTGATTTAACAATTCTGGCTTATATTTTAAGTAATCACGTTTGTCTGAAGAATGTATCGTTATTAATATAAGTATTATTGGAACTTGAGTAAGAAATGTATCGTACTAATTTAAGCAAGCAAATTAATGGTTCATAAGTAAATTGGGATTTTCCCAGACAACATAGCAAATATTTCTTCACATAGTCAAATATGTACTTTATATATTCCAAAATGGTTTGGGCCAGGGGTCGGCTATGTCAGCAGAGAAACTGACAACAGAAAAATAATTAGTTTTCATCAGAGCTCACAAAAAGGCTGTCAGTGTCGTTAACACCCACGAGGTTTTAATGTGAAACATGATGCTAAACTTAAGGGCTTCATTTCAAAAGTCAGTGCTTAGTCACTGTTGAGTCACTGTTAACTCAATGTTAAGTCACTTAATAGTTACTGTTAAGTCATTGTCAAGTTACTCTTAAATCACTGTTAAGTCACTTTTAAGTCACTGCTAAGTCACTGTTAAGTCACTGTAAAGTCATTGTTTAGTTACTATTAAGTCATTGTTGTACCTCTTTCCCCCGCTTTCCACTCCTAAGTCACTGTTATGTCACTGTTCCCCCTTTTTCCACCTCTTTCCCTCTATTTCTGCACTCTATCCACCCCTCTTTCATCCTCTTTCCCCACGAACCTTCCGTCCCTCAATTAAAGATGTTTCACATCAAAAAACAGTTACAATCGGACACGATCAAAAAAGTGAAACGACGTGCTCTTTATTCAATCAACGAGAGTTTTTTGTTTGCTCTCTTTGTGCATTCGTTACCTTGAGACACTTTGTTGGACAGAATCTGCAGAAAGTGTTTTTTGTACGTGTACGTGTGTTGCGCGTCAGCCATAGTAAACTGCAATTGTGTATGCGTGCTTGTATGAAATGTCTAACGCAACAACAAAAACAAAAATCCCAGTGCATGCACTGACATTTTGCTCAGTAGCTTATGCTCAGCTGCTAAGAGCCGAACAAAATTATCTCCATCAAGCTGTTATCGTAAAACAGCTTCGTGTGCTTCTCTCATCGCGAGCTATACAACAGAAATCACGAGAAAAACAAAATCAAGTGTTCCGTTGAAGAGAGTGAGCGAGTCTGTTAAATTTGTACCTGTCATTTCGGTGAGCAGACAGCAAATAACCATTTCGCCATATTTTGCTAGCTCTGGTTTTCACATACAAAATACGACCAGAGAGCTTTAAAAGATTTACGCATATAGCAGAGTAAGAGTCTTTACAGCTTAAAAGTGATCTTTTGCAGCGGCTAAGGTTCTGGCAACACTTCTGCTCACATTGCCGACCCCTGGTCTAGGGTCTAGTATTTTGGAAAAGGAAAAATCGTTTTAAAAATATGAATTTTGTACTTGAACTAAGTATCTTTGTTCTTACCGTTGAGATTGCAACCGTTTTTACTTGATTTTTTGTTTAAGTGTATATAGAAAAAGACGTTGGAAAATATAGAAAGTAATCTTACACAGCGCATACAGGGGGATACCGCCACATACAACCACCTTTGGCGACATTTTGTTGCAGATTAAGTTCTATTCGCACATGGCTGACTTGAAATACGATACACGCACACACACACACACAATCGTATGAGGTTGCATGCATGTGTGTGTTTGCCTCAAAGTAATTGGGACATCCTGCGAGCATATAAAGTGGATATAAAGTAGCAAAAAGCAGCCTTAAGGCCCAGCTCCCTGGCATTTTTATGCGTTCAAATGTCGTCGTGCTTCATCCGTTGTGTCCCCCCTCCTTTCTCCTGAAACGCTTGTCGGTTTGCTGGAATTATTACAATTTCATGCTATTTTTTTCTATTTTATTTGTTGTCGCACTGAGCTTATGATTTCTGAAATATGACACATGAGTGAGACAGGCTGATGGAGGATGGGGAGAAGCAAGTTCAAGTTGCAGGTAATAAATTTTCATGTGTGTGTGTGCTGTTAATATTGAAAACGTACAAATGTCTTAACTTTCTATATATTTCAATTCTTTTCATGTTTTGTTGCCAAATGTTGCCAGGCACAATGCCGGTCAAGGCACTGAAGAGGTAAAGGCTTTGACTTTCATTCACATATTTCGAGTAAGAAATGAAGCTGACATTTGAGAAAACGAAACCATTATTTGATCATAGTTGGAATATTTGCACTTCAAGTATATTATATATGATTAAAATTGTTTCGATTTACATCCCTGAAATGTATTTATTAAAGAACGATTTAAAATTTGCTTAAAGATAGCTCTCCATTTTTAATTTTCTAATCAAATTAATAACGAGAAGCAGAGATCTGCACGTGTGCACTGCAACTACAAGTGTACTGCATTCGTACTCGAAAATATTTTTCACACTCGAGTGTCTCAAACACTGCATAAAGGGTATGCAGTGCTTACACCGCTCATGACATCATTGTGCTTCGCGTAGCAGTGCGAATGATACCCGGAGCCAATTCACCGGCTCATTTCTTATATTCGTGCTGGCAGAGAGCAAGTGTTGATGGAATCAACAAAACATTTTAGCAACTCTCTTTCGAGATAACAATAACAATTGGGTGTACCTATTAGTCAAGAAAACAGAAACTTTTGTAGATCTCCGAAAGCTCCAAAGTTTCTCATTTAACAAGAAATACAAATGGAAACCAGAATTCAAAAACCACAGAACTCATTTAATAAGCATAAACATTAAAAAAATTGCCGCTCAAATGAAAAATTGAATTTATTTATTAAAGCAGCATTTTGCTCAACACCAATAAACAACCTAAATGAATACTTTAAAGCTAAAGCATCCACAGTTAAAATAATGACGCAACATCTACTATCACAATAACTCATTCATATGACACGCCCCTCAGAAAAATAATAGAAAAGACTACAAAGAACAAACTAACAAGATTCAGGAAATCAGCCCTTCACAAATACATAAACGTTTTCTCTACACTAAACAGAAAGACCTGTAAATTTAAAACTTTCCCTAAATGGCAGCCCCTCTGGCACCTTAAACATTAAACAATAGATACACATCTCAAATCATTTGACAAGTCTAGTACTTGCAAAGATATCTTCAAGAATGGTGAAGATGACCGGTTGTGTACGAGTTTTTAAATAATGTTGATGTTTAGCCGGCTCGAAGTCAAGAAAGAAGAAACTCAGTGTTGTTTGATTTGGACACTACAAAAACAGTTTACCAATTAGAACAATACATTGAAAACTTTTATACTCTGTACCAAAGGTACACAGCAGAGTTGGCATTTTTTTATTCGAATAATGATAACGAATAATTTTTCCAAAAATTATTTTTACTCAAATAAAATAAAAATGATGCTTTATTCGAAAAATAAAATGGATATAAAGATAAATATAATTTATTTTGTTCAAAAATTTAATCGTTTCAAAATAAATTATCTACGAATAATTTTATCACGGAAAAAAATATATTGGCTATAAAAGTCCATGAGACTTGTCCTGTTTATAATACGCTTAGTTAGGCATGTTTAAACCAGAGTTCCCCAAGAAGAGATCGCGAAAATTTGACTGTGAAGCATGCCTTCGGCAAGCATTCGACAATACTGAACCGCGATAAATACCATGGATGACCAAGGGTATGGAATATAGTCAAGGTCATAAAGAAAGTCTTAAACCACTTCTGGTTTCTGACAAGAAAAAGAAAAACATCAAAGAGGATAAAAAAAATGTAATAATGGCAAACAAACTTTACTTCCAACCAATTGGAAAATCATGCCAGAATCAATGCATAAGTGCAATTCGCAGCTAAGGGATCTCCATCGTAAAAAATCCCTAAATGCTTAAGAAACTGCTTTTCAATGCAACAAATGACCATACATGACTACATTGCCCTGGTGATGACAATACTGAGCCGCGATGAATACCATGGACGAATGGACAATCGTAAAGAATAGTTTAGTCCAGATCATAAAGAATGTTTCAAACCACTGTCCGTGACTGACAAATCATTAAATCGCCGAAAAATACCATAGAGGATCAAAAATAGTAGCAATGCCAAACAAACTTCTTAATCGGCATAAACAGAATAGTCGACATTGCCATATATATACAAATATATTCTTTACTCCTTCCATGCACACTGGTCAGAATCGCGAAAAAAGTGGTATAAAGTCGAATATTACAGATATCGAGCTGAAACTTGGTATATTTATATACCGAGCTTTCTCTTAGCTTCAGTTGCCTGGCTTTCAGGAGTATTACATTTTTTAAGTACAAACGCAATATTATTTCATTAAAAGTTTGGTATCGTGTTCATTATTAAATGCTACATCGGCAGCTAGTTTTCTCTTTAGACGTGGCCCTGCTTCATCATATGTTAACTTTGGTCTACCCATTTGAAGACTGCGCATCTCTTCTTGATTGTCCAAAACAATTTTTAAACGCTTTGATAGCCACTGTGAATGTTTGTCTCTGAATGTCTGCATATGTCGGCTGCATTTTTGCAGATTCGATTTAACATATAGTTCAAAACTTCTTGATTTTGTGGTAATTTCACTCTTTTTTTCATCGGTTAGCGTACATTCCTTTAATTGGCCAAATATCCAGTTTGCAAGGGCGGTAGAGTTGCGACCGTGGTCGATCCATACATCCAGCAGCGTTGCATGGCAGAACTCAAGCTTATCTAGAAGTTTAAAGTAACACAAGACCCGCAAAAACCCGCAAACAAGATTAATACTATCTTTTAGCACACACTTTCTACTTTATTTTAACATATACTACATAACGCACAAACACGCACAAGGTTAGTTTTACTCCACAGAAGACGAGCACTTTGGTTAAGTTTTCTCTGTATATGGGACAAAACAAAACAACACGCATTAATGAATGATATTTTTACATTATCAAAAAATGTTTCCATTTACACATTCTACATACCCTGGCCTTCAATATCCATTATTTGCAATAATTTTGTGTGCAAATTTAAGTGATGTGCAGGTCCACAAAATAGCAAACAAATAAAATCACTTAACTCAACAGCTGACTTTGATAATTGATAACAATTTCAGGGTTGCCAAACAAACGAAAATATTATTCGATTCTGTGTATATAGACTATCTAGTTTAAAGGTGTATTATCAAAGATTAGTTTTGTTTCCATGAAATTTTCGACTTTATGCCAATTATTTCGCGATTCTGACCAGTGTGCCATGGTCATCCATGGTATTTATCGAGGTATCATGGTAATGTAGTTATGTGAAATCGTTTGCGGTCTTGAGAAGCAGTTTCTTAAACATTTACTGGTTTTATTACCATGGAGGTCCCTTAGCTGCGAATTGCGCTTATGCATTGATTCTGGCATGTTTTTTTGACTTGATTGGGAGTAAATTTTGATTGGCATTTTTTATTTGAAAAAATTTGTTATTTTGTAGACAAATAGTTTATTCGAAGAGATATTTGTCGAATAATTTTATTTAAATAACGAATAATGTTATCTAGATATTTATTCGAATGATCGTTATTTATATAAAATTATTTACAAATAAAACTTTATAAATAAAATTTTATTTTAAATAGTTATCTAGATGATTCGTTATTCGAATAATGCCAACTCTGGTACACAGAATATATTCAGTTTGTGCAAAAGTGTGTGACAGGGAAAAGGCATCATTTCCGACCCTATAAAGAATATATATTTTTGATCAGCATAAACTGCCGAGTCCATAAAGCCATGTCAACCCGTTCGTCCGTATGAACAAACAGATCTTAGAGATGGTGCGAGATAGAATTTTGACATGTATGGGACATAATCTTCTTATACTTGCAGGCAGATCAAATTTATTTTCAATTTTTAAAACGCCCCCTTCCGCCCCGCATTTTGAAAAAAACGGCACTGTTTTGTAGATATGTGGTCCGAACCATCTAGAGCAGAGGTGTCCAAATCGCCAAATACCTATTCAATGGGATAGCAACTTATAATTCTGCCGGCGTCGCAGCCGACACACGTATAGAGAGAGAGAAAACGTGTGTTCTATAAATAGCACGGTCGGCGGATTGCTCTCTTAAGATGCGCGTGTTCGGCTTTTTGTTTTACTTCACGAGGGATTTTTTTGTGGAATTTGTTTGTTGTGACGTCTTCTTCGTGTTTCGCCGATTGTGTGAGTTTGGACACCTTTGATCTAGAGATTTGACGAGAAGCATACAGCCATAAATCTTTGTAATTTTTTGAAAAAAAAAAAAAAAACCATCGCCGATGATCGAAAACAAAGTGACAGCAATAGTTTCAATATAGTGGCTGCCATTATGCTAGGAAATTGGGCCCATATTCCGTGCTTTGCGCATTTCAAAGTATCGTTCAAAGAGGTTTGCGCCAGATTAACTATGTCCAATTCAAAGCCAATGCGATTGTGGAGTGCTTTAATCGAAGTTCTGTTGCCCCTGAAAAACTTAAGAGTACGCAAGTTCAGCTCAAACTACCAGATTTAAAGTTGCGCCAGAATGTGGACTACACTTTGGAACTCAACGTATAAAATATTTGACCGACTTGGCGTTTTAAAGGAAGCAGTTATGGCAGCTGTGGATCTAACTAATGAGTCTTTGGCGATACTCTTAAATGTTCTTATTATGGAGATGGATACCCGCTTTGCATACTTGGAAACAATCGTTATTTATGAAGAGAACACAACTGTTGAAACTGAACAGCTGAACATCTGAACAATTGAACAAGTGAACAATTGAACAAGAACAACTGAGCAAGTTAACAAGTGAGCACTTTGAATGAGTTGACTAACTTAGAAAAAAGGAACAAGTGAACATGTTCAGTAGTAGTAGTAGGCATTTATTCGGGCTTATAATAGGCATGGCAATTTGCCGCTAGCCTAAAGCCGTTTTGCTTTAAATATTAATTACATATTTTTCTTTTTTTCACTTAATTTTGTAATTGAAAATTGATATACATATGTAAGGCAACATAAAAAAAATACAAAATTATAGATAACTGTACTACATTTATAAAAGCTCGTGTACAATTTGATCCCTATATTTCATAGCGTGACTTATGTATAAAGCCAAATTCATCCAGTTCCTTCCATTTAGCACCGTGTGGCATTCATCCTGAAGTATCGGGCATCTGCCTAGAAAGTGGAGTGTGTCTTCACGTTCTCTCAAGTTGCACAATGTGCATAAACTGTTTTCGTTTTGGTGGTGAGGTCTGTAGCAAAGCTGGAGCAATTCCACTTGAGCCTTAAAAACGTGCGAAATCATATAAGTTCCAATATCATCTTGAAAGAAGTTATTTTCAGCCATTTTGTAACATAACTTTGAGTATGTGTGTCTCGTGTCGCTCTGTCTCGCTTCTGGTTCCCATCTTGCCGAAATGTGCATTCTATACTTTGTATTAGCAGGTTCTGTTGTATTTCCCACTGTTCTGGAATTTTGAGAGTAAGCTCCGTCCCGAACTCCTGTTCCAAACTTAACCACTGGTGGAAGAGTTGTGATTTGGTCGCAAGCAGGTGTTTTGCAACTATTTTCGGATATCTTCGTTCAGGCATATTGAATATTTTTTTAAAATAATTAAATTGAAGTTGCAGCGTGTGGGCGAATAAGGGTGGCAATCCAGTTTCTAAGTATATCGCATAATTGGGTGTGTTTTGTGGAAGTTGGAAAATCCTTTTTATAAAGAACCTTAGACTGCGTTCAACGTCTTCATAATGAATACATCCCCATACTTGTGCTGAGTAGCACGTTATCGCCTTAGCGGTCGCCTGGTACATCTTGTATTTGGTGCTAGGATTGACATTTTTTCAGCTTAGGAGAGTGTTCCATGTACTTTCTATCGCTGCTCGGGTGTCTTTCAGTTTCAGTTCAGCGTGTCTGTCAAATTGCATATTACCAGTAACTGTCATTCCATTTAGGGTCCATGATTCGTTGCTTGCTTTTCTCCCTCGGTTGTCCCGTACCACTAGTACCTTAGACTTCTCGATGTTAAACTTTAAGTTCCAAGTGTCGGAATAATCCTGTGTAGCATTTATCATGTTTTGCAACTGCGCGGGACTTTCTGCTAACATGACCATGTCATCAGCATGCATTAGGACTTTAAAAATGTGTCCACCCATATGGACTCCCCCTGAAAGGTTCACAGCTATGTCGCGTCTACCAACAGAGCCAAGATCAGTGGGCTGAGCAGGCATCTCTGCTTCAAACCTTGATTCGTCGCGAATTCTTCCGATAGTGCCTGTCCATCCCATACCGTAGTAGTGTTGCCGCTGTATAGGCTTCGCAGGACTGCAATCATTTTTGCCGATATACCCTTGCTTCCCAACTTATAAAGAAGTTGTTCTCTATTTATTGTATCGAACGCTGCTTGAAATTCAATAAAGAACAAGTATATCTTTTTTTTCTTTGCCGTTACTCTTTCGCAAGTGAAGTCAATACGAAAATGCTATCCACAGTCGAGTATCCTCTCTAAAGCCCATTTGATTTTCGCTTAAAACTTGATTCCGACTAAGAAAGCTTGTAAAAAATTTTCATCGTTGCATTTAAAAAAGGAAATTCCTCTGTAATTTTGTGCTTCTTTTGGGTTACCTTTCTTTAAAATTGGAAACAGGATAATTGTTCGGAAGCAAAACGGCACGTTGGCAGAATCAAAGATTTTGTTAAAAGCATCGTTGAGATACAGCATGAAATAAGGAGTTGCGTTTACAAGAAACTCGGCAGAACATGTTCAGTGAAATGAAAAACCTTTACCCAACATTAGAGTTAAGTACTTAATTATGCTTATTCAGTAGATGCCTGTAGTAAGTAGTAGTAATTCTTTATTTAAAATATTTTGATTACCTACTTTCTGCATTTGTAGTTATTAGGATATAAGCTAATATTTTAAACAAAAAGTTTATCCTTAGCGACTTGGTGTCTAACCGACTGTCGATCACTTCTAGTGAACATGTGTTGTCGCTGCTAACCGTATTAGGGACAAAGTTTAATTCAATAATCTTTCCTCTAGCCTTAAAGATGGAGCGAATTGTCCACTGCGAATGTGTCTTTAAAAGTTCCTTACTCCGAGGTCTTTATAAATAAACCGTTCTGCGCTTTTTTGTGATTCCTCAATGCATGTCTGCCTGTAAGTTGCATCCATTTTAAAAAGCGTTTGCTCCGCCTAGGATCCCCAGCTAGAATGATACCAATATAGGATCATTATAAGCATGTTCGAGATATGTAATATTAATTTGATCCCAGGAAAGATACCTATCTTCTTCCTTTCCACCGCCATATTCCATAGGACATTAATGATACACTTCAAGAAAAACAAAGAAATATAAGAATTTTTTGGGCTCAACTGGAATTCGAGCCCACGATCATGCGCACTGAACACGAATGAAATCGCATCTCATCACTCACGACCATCGCAATCGTTTGTTGCCGCATGTCAAAAATGCTACTTAAATATTGTTGCTCTCGCTCTCAAATCAAATATGCTACTTAAATTTAGTCGCTCACGCTGTCTTATTTATGAACATGTGATCTCGAAGGGGATTGAAGTAAGCACCTTTAGAACGATGCAAGTTCAAAACGCTTGGGCCAAACCCTGAAAGCTTGAATTGTGTAGAATATCCGTTAAGTCGAGATTGAATTTTCAAGCTAATGCCGGGCTTACTCCAAGATTATAAAGATTGAAAATATCCTGACTTTTTTTTTTCTGTGTAGAGCATTCTGTTTGGCGTGAAGCTTGGCAAGCGAAACAGTTTTTTGATAAAGTATCGCAGTAGACTCTCGACCTCGTCCAATTCTATGCTACCCCATACTAGAGCACCGTAGCACATTATGGATCTAACTGCAGCCTCAAAGAGTAGATATTTTGTGATTGGTACATTTTTATACCCGTTACTCGTAGAGTAAAAGGGTATACTAAAGTCGTGCAAATGTATGTAACAGGCAGAAGGAATCATTTCCGACCATATAAAGTATATATATTCTTGATCAGCATCAACAGCCGAGTCGATATAGCCACAGAGGAGAGAGAGACTCTTGTATGTGATTGACGTGTTTTTTGTGCTCCGCAGTTTGAAAATTATTTGTGTCGCTATTAGTGCCTATAATTGTCCAAATTGGATTTAAATCTCAGTGATAATTTAACCCATTGTCGGTTTGTGCTTTGCATTCTGTGTTGTGCATCTAATCATTATTAAATTAGCAAATTTTAATAACTCGGCGTCTGCCCTGTGTATTTGTTTTTGTTTTGGTCTTGATTATCTGATTTTTGGCGGTTCCCCCCCCCTCCCCCTCACCAGTGGTTTGAGTGTGTGTTTGTTTGTGCATACTCTCTTAGTGCGTCGTGCCCACTCTGCTTTGAGTCTCGCTTTCAACATTGTTGTTGGTTCTCTGCTTACAAAGCTTAGAACTTTTGCTGTATTACACCGCTCTGAGAGTGAGCTTTTGATTCGCGCTTAGAATTCCTATTCTCTCGAGTGTTGAGCCCCTGTGGTAAATTTAGCATAATGTCGTGCTGCAAAAAATCTTGCACAAACAAAGATGCATGTGATTCGGAACAACTTAGGTTTGTTAACTGTTGGTTGTGCGCAAATATCATGCATATTAAATGTGCTGCACTAAGTGGACGCGACCTGGACAAAATTTACTCACCTAAAAAAGGTTGTGGTACTTTGAAATGGTCGTGCCCTGTATGCACTGATAAGCAATTCAATTTCTCACGTATGAGCAACAACATGAGAAACAAATTTAATACTCTTCACAAATTGAACAAGCAACTCACTAGCGAATTTACTTCCAGTGCTGAGATGCTTAGTCAATTTAAGTTTGAGTCCCCGCCCTCGCGTCAGCTGGAGCGTCAGTTTTTAGAACTGCCACCTCCCGTTGACGGCAAGTCGTCCGAACCTACTTCTTCGTTGCTAGTCTCACCTCAATGTTTTGACTTGTCACCAACCATATCTCTTTCCGCATCACCAGGAACTATGCTTGATTTGTCTCCTTTACCTCCCTCCCTGAATCAAGATACTGGTGGTACTTTAAATAAACCACCGTCACATAGGTTAGCTCGTTCCCCAATTGCACCGCCTGAACCTGTTGCCAGTGTTTCGATTCCTTCTCAGCCTCCACTTCTAACTGTGATTGCACCACGCAAGCAAGTTTTTGTGTCTAGGTTGTCCCCTGAAACTACTTGCGAGAAAATTGCCGCGTATATTGCGAGCAAATCCTCAGCAAGTGTTTCGATTAAAAAGTTTAATTTTGCCCAACCTCGTGATGTAGCTTCCTTCAACATAAGTGTTCCAGCTGAAGCATTTCCCATCATATGCAACCCGGAATTTTGGCTGCCAGATATGATTGTCCATGAGTTTAAGCAAAAAAATCGAGTAAGGCCAACGCCCGTCAGCTTGCCCTCTTTTAGTATATCCTCAAATGTAGGGTCTAGTTCAAAAAACTAGTTCTGTCCCTCAGTCCGCATATAGCCTATCAGAATGTTAGGGGTCTGTTATCCAAACTTTCTACCTTGTTCTTGAATAGTGCTTCATTTGAGTTTGACATTATTGCATTCTCAGAGACTTGGTTGAACCCATCAATCTCTGATTGTGAAATTTTATCAAATGACTTTTTTATTTATCGACATGATCGACCTACTCGCAGAGGTGGAGGTGTACTGATCGCAGTCAAAACTAACCACCATTCGGAATTAATTCCATTAAATCTGCCTGATGGTGTTGAATTTGTTGCCGTAAAGGTATCTTTTCCTTCCTCTTCTTTATATATCACTTGTTCTTATATCCCTCCTTCTTCCGATATTCAAGTTTATATGCATCATATAGCTTGTATAAAAGATGTTTGTGCCCAATTACGAGACATTGACTCAATGGTTGTTGTAGGCGATTTCAACTTGCCAAACATCGCCTGGTCATTTCTTAATGGGTCAAGTTATCTTGTTCCTTCAACACAGCATGACTTCTTAGATCATCTGTTTGATATGTCCTTGTTTCAAATTAATACAATTCCAAACGATTTAAATAAATTGCTGGATCTAGTCTTTGTCGCTGACAGTGCTAATGCCGTAGTCTCTAGGTCTGCCCCCCTATCACTTCCTGAAGATTCTTACCATCCTACAATTGAAATCTCCCTTTCAGTTATTGGACCTACCTCTTCAACATCTATAGCTTCAAACAAACCTCGTCGTTGCTTTCGTAAAGGAAACTTTACTTTATTAAATCAACTTATTTGTGCAACAGACTGGACTCCTTTGTACAATGCGGTTGATTTAAACTTTGCTTTTACCTTTTTCTATGATTCCATTAATTCTCTCTTAGATATTTGTATTCCTAATAGCGCTCCCTCTCCAGCGTCCATTAATCCTCTTTGGTACTGTCCTAGGCTTTCTAATTTGAAAAATATTAAGTCTAGATGCTTCAAAAAGTATAAACGTACTGGTTCTGTTGTTGACTTTTCTCAATACTCAATAGCAAAATCGAACTTTACACTTTTTAATTCTGAGTGCTATAAGAAATATCTTGCCCGATGCAAAATTCAATTTGCAGAGGACCCAAAACAATTCTATAGCTTTGTCAACTCTAAACGTAGATCCTCTTCTTTACCTTCTTCTTTTTTTCTTGGTGACCAAAAGGCTAACGACGACTCCACTGCCGTTGACCTATTCGCGGACTTCTTCCAATCAACTTATTCCTCTGCCCGTTTTACCAATACTTCTTATCCTTATAACATTCCTTCTTCCAACTCGATATGTGCTCCCTCAATTTCAGAAAGCTCCTTGCTTTCATATTTGAAATCACTTAAATCCTCATACTCCCCTGGGCCTGACAACATTCCCAGTTGCGTGCTTAAAGAGTGTTGTTTTTCCTTATGCAGTCCTTTGCTTAAGCTTTTTAATCTATCTCTAGAATCTACTGTGTTTCCGAATCTTTGGAAAGAATCTTATATCATTCCTCTTCACAAAAAGGGAGGAAAATCTGATATATCCAATTATAGGGGTATAGCCAAGCTTTCCGCTATTCCAAAATTATTTGAACAGATTCTAACCTCATCCTTACAGCACTATTGTAAATCGATTTTATCACCTTTCCAGCATGGATTTACAAAGCGTCGGTCGACTACGACCAATTTGCTTGAATTTACCTCAATGGTTAACGATGGATTCCTTTTAAAAAATCAAACTGATGTCATCTACACCGACTTCAGTAAAGCATTTGATTCTGTGAACCACGATATTCTCCTCTTTAAGCTTGATCGTTTAGGATTTCCTTCCTCTTTTCTGCTTTGGATTTCGTCCTATTTAAAAGATAGAACTCAAATAGTTCTGCTTCGCTCTAATACTTCAAAGCCTGTCTTTGTCACTTCTGGTGTGCCACAAGGCAGCCACCTCGGCCCTTTGTTTTTTACTCTTTTTATTAATGATCTCCCCACAATATTGTCTTACTCTCGGATACTTATGTACGCCGATGATGTGAAACTTATTTTATCTTTCAACGACCCGACGCATTCCATCAGACTGCAAGATGATCTAAACTCCTTGCAGTCCTGGTGCTTGATTAATCAATTACACCTTAATTGCTCCAAGTGCATGTTTATGACTTTCCATCGTTGCAAACCTTCGCTGGCTACCTATACGATTGGCAATGAACCCTTGGAACGAATATCTACAGTCGTTGATCTTGGAGTTCTTTTTGACCCAAAATTGAGTTTTAATCCTCACATCTCCTCTATTGTAAATAGGGCGAAAGGTGTACTTGGATTCATTAAACGTTGGTCGAAGGAATTTAATGATCCATATACCACAAAGCTTCTGTATACTGCTCTAGTTCGCCCTGTACTTGAATACTGCTCGTCCGTCTGGTGTCCGCAATATAAAAAGTATATCGATCGAATTGAATCAGTTCAAAAGCAATTCTTGCTTTTTGCCCTACGTGGCTTAAATTGGGACCCTAACCTTCGTTTACCAACGTACTCCAGCAGACTTTTGCTTATTGACCTTCCTTCGTTAGCTAACCGTAGAACAGTCTTAGGTGTTTCTTTTCTTCATAAGCTAATTATCGGTGATGTAGACTCTTCTGATCTTTTAGGTCGCCTTAACTTTTCCGTTCCTTCTAGGCCAACTAGAAACTATTTTCCTTTTATCTTGTCTAGATGCACAACTGATTATGCCCAGCATAATCGATTTCGGGTTTTATGTAAGAATTACAATGATCTCAATCACCTGCTCTCAACAGAGCTCTCTCTCTTCTCTCTAAAAACGTCTCTCTATAATTATCTCCGGGGAATCTCTGACCACTCCCAGCTGTGAGTAGGGGCATAGCTTGCCGGACTGGCTAAAAAATCCTCCCCCACCGGGTCAGAGATTTTCCGGTTATTTAGTTTTAAGTTTTACGTATACATTTTTTATTTTTAAAGTTTTCTTTTAGATAGTTTTCTCTCTCTCTCTCTATCTCTGTTTTAGTTTAATTTATTATATTATCTTATTTTTTCCTTTGCTCCTACATAACTATAGGTTTTGGTTTTTTCTCTCTCTCCCTTTTCTCGATCTCTATATTATTAAAGTTTTTGTTAGCTCTAATAACGTCTCTGACTACAATCGGCTGTGAATAGGGGCATAGCTGGCCGGACGGGCAAATAAAATACCCCCACCGTGTCGGAGTCGTTATTAGTTTATTTTGTAATTTTATTAGATTTTCTTTGATAGGCTTCCTTAGCTCATAAAATTTTTTTGTAACGTATTTATACTTTCGTTGACAGCATTTGTTTGTCGACTCTAAATAAATAAATAAATAAATAAAATGTCCGTCTGTCCGTCTGTCTGTCTGTCTGTCCGTCCGTCCGTATGAACGAAGAGATCTCAGTGATGGTAAGAGATAGTGTTTTGACATGTATGGGGCATATATTTCTTATACTTGCAGGCAGATCAAGTTTATTTTCAATTTTTGCCACGCCCCCTCCCGTCCCCCCAATTTGGAAAAAACGTATCTACGTACGTATATCTCCTACAGTTTTGAAGATAGATCGTTCGTACCTTCTAGAGATACCTTGTAAGCAAAATTATTTATCGATTTGCTGATGGATGATAAAGATCGGATGAACGATACTCAAGTTATGAGCAAAAAACGGCCAGTAAACACCCACCACCCCCCACCCATCACCACAGCATGCTATTGAACGGCAATCTTAGTGAGAGAGAGAGAGAGAGAGAGAGTGAAACTTAGAGATGAGCGCGTATAACTCGTGAGCAAATGCGAGCTGCAACGTTAAGGGTACAGAGTATGTTATAGTCGGGCTTGACCGACTTACTTCTTGTTCTTACTTAGTATTTTTAAGCTTCTCTTGCAAATGAATTTTAAGCCGAGCATTATGATATTTCCAAATACCCAGATGCTTATACGTTTTGACTAGTTCCACCTCAGTCACTCCTAAGTGCCACATTTCATTCAAGGCTTGTCTCCTTCAATGCATTTTATGGTTTTTTTGGTTAAATGTATTTTCATATAAGTAATGACAGAAATATAAAAATCAATTATTAACATTTCTGCCACTGATCGTGATATCCTTATAAATGAAATTTGGAAAATCCCTAATCCCCCACTTCGCTCGGACACTTGCATTGCCCCACTTCCCGGCATTCGTCCACATTGGATAGGGGTTAATGTCAACTATTGTTATTGGGCAACATCAACATCAACAGCGCCATGAACAATGACAAAGGTAAACATAATACAATGGATGGAATTTTTATCAAATATAAAACAAAAACAACATCCTGAATGCATTTGCAAGCGGAGCTGTGTGCTTGTGTCCGCCACAAGCCCCCCGATTGAATCCCGAAAAACCAATCCCAGATCGAAGTCCTGGCCAAACAGAAGCCATTTGTCAAATGCGTCGCCATCGTTGGCGGCGCGACTCTGAGCCGCAGATAAAACCGTTCGGAAAGCACAAAACAAACATCAAACAGGCAAACAAAAAGTACAGCAACAACAACAACAACAAAACATGCGCGTGCATGAATACAAAATGCGACACGCAGACAACAGCAACAACAACGAGAACAAAAGGATGCGTGGCAATATTTTTCACGCGCGCGTGAAAGAGGGAGAGGGCATATCCTTGCGCCATAATGGGATTATGGCCGATTAATGCATTGACATGTAACGATTTTCGATTGAATTTATCGTTTTTCGTCGGCTCGAGCCATTTTATTCATTTACGCCCACACGTATGCAATGATATTTGCACGCTCACCTCACCCCTACGCTCGTGCGTGGGTGTGTGAGTGTGCGTGTCCCAGCGGGTGTTAGAAAACAAAAGCTGGACTCAAACAACTAGCCAACTGGTCAATATGCAAAACAAAACCAACACCAAACAACAATTGTTGTCCATAGACTCTCTCACTCTCTTGTCAACAGTTTTTCCATCCTCACTAAAGCAGGGCATATTGACTGTGTCTTCTGGAAATCTAGAAATAAAACTTGCACATCGATTTTGATACATTAATGTGAAACTGGATAAACAAATTTTGAGATCCCCAACATTTGTCAGTGTTTCGATAGAGAATCAATTCAACACATTTTTACAAGAGGTATGTCCTATCAAAGATTTATAGATATTATAGATGACGCATGTGAAAGAAATAACGATTTTTCTTGGGAGCTGACATTGGATCCCAAAAGAAATAAATTTAAAAGTTTGTATGAGATGTGTTATCTTTATGTGTAGTGTCTTTGGTCCTATTTATATTTCGTACACCACTCTTTAATCCGATGAACTATGGTCTGAATGACCAAAAATTTTGAGAAAAAGTTTAACATCACCTTTTTTGCTGCACACAACTAATTGTTCACAAAAGTGTGTATATCATGGCGTAATTAACCTTGTCAAACAAATTTTCAAGATAACGTTGCTTTAAAAGAAAAGAAAGATTTGGAATCGGGTGCCGCTTTTGATAGTGTGATATTTCCTACAAACAGGATCATTCGTTTGCGCTCGCATAAAAAACATATCCACAGAATGCAAAGGACCCGGGCGACGCCGAGGTGAGGTGAAAATTTGGAATTATGCTAATTTAATAACCCACTTTCCATTGGAAACTGCATATTCAATATATGCAAATTTTGCATACTTTGCATATTTATTGCATTTTTTATGCAAAATTATACAAATAAATATGCAAAATATGTAATTGTATAAAAAATGTATAAGAATGGCGAAATTTACAAAAATTATCATTTTTGAGCTTAGATTATTATAAAGAATACACTGCTCGCCACTTGAATAGGACACCTCTAAATTCGATTTTCTATAGTTAATTGCTGCTAATCCAAGCCATCTAGGAAAATAATTTTTGTTTTCTTATAAAGTTTATTTAAATGTAGTAATTAGACGAAAATTACAAAATTATTCAAAAGTTGTAAGTATACAAAAAACATTGTTAACCAATAAGTAACAAATTTTGGTGTCTTCATTTTGCACCACTTGAATAGGACACTTTATCTAAAAACCATTTAAGAATATTTCAATCCTTTTCAAATAACAATATTACTTAAATAAGAAATTACTAACATGTTTTTAAACCAAAAAAGTTTTTAATAGTGTGTGGAGCCTCCTTTTTTCTCCAAAACCTCACACATTCGGTCTGGAAGGGATGCATACAATTTTCCCAAATAATTCAACGATATCGAGCCCCATACTAATTTGATAGCTGCAATTAGTTCGGGAACGCTCGAATATTGCTGACCTGATCCATAAACTTCACGTGTTAGCCATCCCCACACATTCTCAATGGTATTCAATTCCGGTGAATAGGGTGGCCAGTTTAATAACTCCACGTTTTGGCTCGCTATATACGATTTAACAATCCGGGCCGTATGTATAGGGGCATTATCATGTTGATAAATCCATTTTAGATTTGCAAAAAGAGTTTGGAAGTGTGAAAAGGCCTCTTTCAATATACCATTATAACACAACGCATTCATGGTGGTTGGAATAAATTTAAGCTCACAGGTGCCATAATAGGAAATGGCCCCCCATACCATAATACCTCCACCACTGCTGTGCAACTTATCAAGATGGTGTGGTTCTTTTCGAAGATCATGAAAATAGTAGCTGTAGCCATCGGGGCCCTCCAAATTTATCTTTTTTTCGTCCGAAAAGACAACACGTTGCCACTCCGAAGTCCAGGTGACATGTGCGCGCGCGAAATCAAGGCGTTGTACCTTCCGAGCCGGGTTAAGAGGTGGCTTCTTCTTGATTTTTAGTCTCTTCAGGTGTGTAGCATTATTAATAACACGACGCATGGTTGTTAAACTTGCTTTAACGTTGCATTTTTCGCTTATCTTGGCCAAAGAGTCGTGCGAATTGGAAGCTTCTCTTAATATAAGTCGCTTGTCCGCGATGGTAAGCACACTGTGGGTGGGGCCCTTCATGTTTTTACCATAATTAGCCTCATTATTTAAAAAATTTGTTATGGCGTGACGGCTCCTGTCGACTTTTTTTTTGCTATTTTGGCAATAGAAAGGCCAGAATCCTTGTAAGCTTGGATTTTTCCTTTATAACGGTTCTATTCCAAAACTTGGAATATACCAGAAAGAGCGAAGAATGCTTGCACAAAGATAATATGCAAAAAATACCGTTATTCTACCATTTCGTTTTCGAGTTACGAGCAGTTTTAAAGAGAGCATACAGGGTGTCCTATTCAAGTGGCGAGCAGTGTATATAGATGGCATATATAGACGGTTAAATGGAAGTTGTAGACCGAGCAAATGAAAGGTGTACCGTAAAAGTTCTAAAATATTGGGAAATTTTTAAATTGTTCATTAATTTCAGATTTTTATGAAGATTTTATGGACGGCTAGAGTACACGGGTAAATAAAGGAGATGTGGAACAAATGGTCAAAAAAATCGCGAAATTTCAAAATTTGCCAAATTTTCAAAGGACCTAAGATAACTATGAAGGTTGGATAGATGGCAATTGAAGACGCGTATATAAGAGGCTTAGACCAAAAACCGCGGAATTTGTAAAATTTTCATTTGAGTATTTACGAAAGCGCAGTCGTTGGTAAATAAGAGGCGTGGATTGAAAAGGTCAATATATGCCAATTTTTCATATGACCAAAGATTATATAAAGACTTAATAGACGGCAGAAGATCAAACCGGTAAAAAAAATCGCGAAATTTTTAAAATTATTATTTGAGTTTAGATTTTTCGCGAAATTTGCAAAATTTTATGAGTTTTGGGAATCATTAAGATATGATAGATGGCAATTGTGGACGCGTAAATGATTAAATCCAACGGTCCAAAAAGTTGCGAAATTTATAATGTAGACTGCTAAATTGACGGGTCAAGATCAAGCGGACCAAAAATCCGCATATTTACAAAATGTTATGATTAGTTCAGATTATTATGAAGATTTAATAGTTGGCAATTAAAGACGGGTAAGTCGGTTTAAAGAAATATTAACATTTGCGAAATTCTTATATGAGTTTAGATTGACACGAAGACGGGTATATCGACGGGTAAATAGGAGGTGAAGATCATACAGACCAAAAACTCGTGGAATTGGAAAATTTAACGAGTTTAGATTATCATGAAGATTTGATAGATGGCAATTGTATATTAAAATTGTTTAAAATTCTTAAGGGGGCGCAGCAACGCTCTCCGGGTGCCTGGTATGTAAATATGTATTGCAAAACAGTTTGATGGCAAATCTCTTAGCCATTTTTGAATTAAAATGTGTTTTTATCACTCATTTTCGGCATTTAAATTGACTACAAGTTGAATTGGTGACGTTGATTAACAAGTTCAAACAGATTTTCAACAAAATCAGAAAATTGTTAGCTCTGAAACATTATGTAATTTCATAAAAAAAGGATTTATGCATATTTTGCATATTTTTTATGCAAATATGCAATTTATGCAAAATTGTTTTTAGCGGACTTAGATCATTGATCAATAAAAATACGATGTGTGCAATCAGAACTGAAATCGGAAATGCGGTTCAAAATATGCAAATATGCAAAATCCGAAGTCTAGTAATTACTAATATATAAATATATAAATTTCGACCCATACATAAAATTGTCGAACGCATGTTGTCAATGAAGTTTAAGTTTTAGAAGTCAAAATTTTTTTTTTTTTTGAATGATTGAAGATTTGGATTTGGGATCGGGACGGGTCAGGATAGACTTGGGTGGGGATCGAGACGGGATTGAATTGAAAATTTGGCTTCGGTATCGGGACGGGTCGGCATAGACTTGGGTCGGGATCTGGACGGGACGTGATCAAAATATCTTTCCCGCGCTCATCTCTAGTAGAAATATCTGGACCGAACCTACTGCAGGAACTAAGAGTTTCAAAGCCTTGATAAAAGTTGCAAATAACGTGAGCTTTTTTACACAAACTCGTGGATTTTGATTCAAGGAGAACAATTTGTTCCTTCAATCTGTGTTAAAATTTGTTTGGCAAGGCTAGAAAGTAAAATGTTTTGAATGTCCTACAGCTTTGATACGCACCCTAACATGAGTAATGATTTTGATAGATACTATTTCGCGCACTCTGGCCATAAACAACTCCACGGAAACAGCAATCATCTTCATTAGCTTGCTTTCTAAATTAACTTTTTTAGGTAATTATAATTATTAGCTGATTATCAAAACAGACGCTTTAACAGGTATTCGAGAACCATTGCCGGTGCTTGTTGTCTATGCTTTGAGAGCGTCCGCAGAGACTGTTTTCTTTTCTATAAATTTTTGCTACTGATTGCTATATTTCTTCTCAGATAACAATCTACTAGTATATCAATAAGGACGGCACAGAGGAATATTGCTCATACCTTAGTCTAGAAAATGCTTTCACTCGCTGTTCTGACGGTTAACCCAAAAATCCCATTCTCGTCGTAAAGAGTATTCACTGGTCTGGCATTCTACAATTCTCAGCTAGTTAGGTGCATTGCATTGTTCTGGGCGCTTTTTCGACAATTAAAACTAACAATGCGCTGGTTGAGAAAACAAAAGAATCACCGATGAGCAATGCCAACTGTGATTAACACATGTAAAGCTGCGCAGTTACCGAGTGCCGGCGGGGGATGTGGATGCAGCACATGTGGCTGGATCTGGACTCGGTACGGTGCCTGGTTTGACTTTATCAATTGAGCGTCATAAGCTTCCCTTGCCCAGGGTTGAATGTTGGTGGTGGTTTGCTTTGGCTTGGATTTCGTTGCAACTGTCGCCACTGGCGTCGATTAAGTCGTAATTAGATTTAAGGATATGGCACCAGCGGCACAGCAAGATGATGAATTTCTCCAGCAGCATCACCCCAAGGGGCCCCTGAGCCCCGGTCAAATGAGCAATCCAGCGACGTTATCAGCAACCCCTGCGCGTGTGTTAATCAGCGTAATGGTGCGTTAGTCCCTGCTCTTTGCTCGCTGCTCACATGCGGGGGCAGCATCTGGTCTGCTGGTGGTCTCTAAGCTTACCAAGATTTCTTCAATTCGCTTGCGCGTTATTAGCGCAGAGCAGAGAGTATCCTTTGTGTCCTGGCTGGTGGCACTATTAGCTTGTCTGTCTGTCCGTCTGTCGCTGGATTTATTGCAATCATTAATCTTCCCAGCCTCCGCCTCCGTGCGCCACCCCCTGCAGATTGCACTAGTTGCTGTGTTTATTAAATTTTTGTTGCTTTGGCCGTGATTTTATTAATTTGGCCTTTTGTGCGTGGACACACTAGTAGAAATGTATCCATTATGCAGTCGAGTCGTCGCCTCCTTGATTGACGTCTGCCAGAGATTTTTAATGTTGCACCGTCTCTTTGGCTTATAATTGCCCAACACTTCAGTGGGATGATCCAGAGCTGCGACTAGCGCCTGGTCATTAATCATGGCGAGGTTGCATTGAGGGTCGCTTCTAATGAAAACTGCATTCCCGAGACTCCGCAACTGGGACGACTTTAATTGCTTCATTGCGGACTCCCCCCAGGGGCCGGGCAGGGCCCAACAGTCGGCGGCCATTTTCCATTATTCCTTAACAAATTAAATGCATTTTTTGTGTTGGAACTTTTTTTTCTCGCTCATAATGAAAAACTGTAAACTATGGGCCAGCCAATGGGATTTTTATGTGTGCGCGCACACAATTTCCAAAAAAAATTTTGGCAAGGTGCCGAGGCAAGAGCGAGATAGATGGCTGACATGAGAAATGGTGGCATGATAATTGCATTAGGGTGATTCATATTCTGACTTCTGAGGAGTTTTTGAAATTGATTTTTAGTTTTGAAACCACAATTTTTAAAATTAAAGCACATTTTTCAATAAGCATGGAGCTTTGTTTGCATGTTCCAACGATTGTAAATAGTCCACAGAACAAAAAGTCTAGCCTCGTCACTCAAGCTGGGGTCCATTTGATCGATTCTGTAAACTATGTGCCCGCTGTGTTTTTTGTTCAGCACCAAACGCGTTCATTCTATAAAAAAAATTATTTAGATTTTACTCACCAGTTACTGGCGCCTGTGAAGTAAAGTAAAGGAAGATCGCTTTGGCTCTATCTGACTATAGTAGGTGGACTTATTAATTATTTGCTTTATTCCCGGCGCACAGTGGCTCGTTTACCGAAAACTCGCTCAAAATTCGAGTTTTTGATTTTGGCAAATCTTTTGATACACTTTAACTAGGAATTAAATAGAGAATGGATTTAGAGAATGGATTTTTGCGATGGCAAACATCGTAAACATAAAAGTATAGCCCGAACATTCTCAAGAATAGCAGTCTATTACAGTGAATCGAGCTGAGATTTACATGCTGGTTGGTCCATTTAAAAATTGGAATTTAATTTTGCTATAAAAAAGAAACCAAACTCCTGAAGATTGTGTGGAAATCGATAATATCCATAGCTGGAAAGTAGTGTTGTGAAAGCATCTATAGCACTATGGATACTATCGATTAGAGCTCGCAAATAACCTCAACACTTTTTACAGTGCGATCAGCCCACTGACAAAACAGAAAAAAACAAAGCCCACTCGGTCTCTCACTGAGCAAAACACTTTTTTCCCCTCCTCATGTGTTTTCTGTTGAGCATTTTCGGTTCATCAAAACAAACGAGACGGTCTGCCAATAACAACTGAGAGGGACACTTGTAAGCGAGCGCTCACGGACCAACTGTCTTCAAATGAGTAAAACCCAAAAAGTGTCAGCAAAAAGTGTTATTATACTCTGTACCGAAGGTACATAGAGTATATTAAGTTTGTGCAAAAGTATGTAACAGGGAGAAGGAATCGTTTCCGACCCTATAAAGTATATATATTCTTGATCAGCATCAACAGCCGAGTCGATATAGCCATGTCCGTCTGTCCGTCTGTCTGTCCGTATGAACGAAGAGATCTCAGAGATGGTAAGAGATAGAGGTTTGACATGTATGGGACATATATTTCTTATACTTGCAGGCAGATCAAGTTTATTTTCAATTTTTGCCACGCCCCCTCCCGCCCCCGCAATATGGAAAAAACATATCTCCTACAGTTTTAGAGATAGATCGTTGGTTCCTTCTAGAGATACCTTATAAACAAAATTATTTATCGATTTGCTGAAGGAATGATCAAGATCGGATGAACGATACTCAAGTTATGGGCAAAAAACGGCCAGTTAACACCACTGACCCCCCCCACCAACAACCACAGCAACATACCCTAACCGTTCAACACAGGCAATCTTAGTGCGAGAGACAAAGAGAGAGAGAGAGAGAAACTTAGAGAGCGCACCGCGTTGTGCGCGGGGTGTTAACTGGCCGTTTGATTCCTGAGCAAATGCGAGTGTAAGGGTACAGAGTATGTTATAGTCGGGTTTGACCGACTTTCTTTCTTGTTTTTTTGGTTCGTGTGGTAGACGGTGGGCTTATGTACTATATGTACAATGTAACTAAGTAAATAAATATGTTTTTTAGGCGTTAAGCAGTTACAAAAAAACTAATATTTTCTGCATTTCATTTGATAGGTTAATAATAATAAATTTCTCCATACTACACGTATGTACAAAGATCGTTGACTGAGACACATACACACACACACACAGGCATCCCAGTAGTAAAGTATTGTGTGAAGAATCGGAGGAACAACCTTTTGGACAAGCCTACAAGGTCGTCATGGGAAAGCTGGCAAGGCGGCCATCTCCCACATGCCCAGCGCAGCTACAAGCAATTGTTCCCCGGCCCACCCAGAGACAATAGACCACACGATAGAGACGGAATTATCGCACGATTGTACTACGAACGCAGAGGAACTACTAACTGCACTTTCCCGTGTTCACGTCGATAAAGCGCCTGGGCCAGACGGTATCCCAACGAAAGCTGTAAAAATTATCGTGGGAACACAGCCGGACGTTTTTGCTGATCTCTATAACCAATGCATTAGGGAGGGAGTCTTTCCATCAAGATGAAAGCTCCAAAGACTGGTTCTGCTCCCGAAAGGGGACAAGAATATGGAGGACCCGTTTGCATACAGACCATTGTGCATGCTAGATGTCGTCGGCAAAACTGTTCGAGCGCATCTTATGCAACCGTCTAGAGGTGGAATTGCAAGAACGGCACGGCCTGTCAAACCGGCAGTTCGGCTTTAGAAAGCAGCGAAGTACAATAGACGCAATTTCGATGGTGGTGCACACAGCCCGCAAGGCCACAGCTGGAAGAAGATGGCGTGGTGGTAGTAAGGAGTATTGCCTGGTTACGACGCTTGACGTGAAACGCTGGGAAAAAATACTCCAAGCATTCACTCGTCTTGGTTTATCTTAGTATCTGGTGAAACTGGTAGCCAGCTACTTCGAGAACATTCTACTTTACGACACATCAGATGCGAGGCAAACATACGGAGTCACAGGCGGCGTGCCACAGGGCTCAGTTATAGGGCCGATTCTGTGGAACGTGATGTATGACGGAGTTCTTAGGCTAGCTACACCGATAGGCGTCAGCATTGTTGGTCATCGCGATCGTCGCAGTAGCCAAAAAACTGGAGGACGTTCAGTGTAGAACCAACGACGCGATAGTACGGGTGACCGATTGGCTAGAGGACAACGGGTTGAGTCTGGCTCCCCATAAAACCGAAGCGGTTTTAACATCAACATCAGAGTCGGAGACCAGCACATCATAATCGAAGGATGCCATAAAGTACCTGGGGGCTAAGCTGGACCATAGGCTTAACTTTAAAAGCCACCTAGCGTACGTGGAGGAAAAGGCCACCAAAGCAACGAATGCCTTATCTGGAATTATGGCGAACATCGGTAGACCTCGACAGCGTAGCAGATGGCTAATCTGCAACGTAGTCAGGTCGATCATAATGTACGCAGCATCGATATGGGCCCCTGCAATGACCGTGCCATCATACAGCCGCGGATGCAAAAGCGCGTACAGGAGGTGTGCCCTCCGAGTCACCTGCAGTTTCCGGACTGTGTCGAAGAACGCGGCGCTAGTCTTAGCAAGAATGGTGCCGCTTGACCTGTTAGCGATGGAAAGCAGATGAGCATCGACGAGAGAGGACGATGACGCAATGGCAGGCGAGGTGGAGTACTACCACCAACGGCAGCTGGACAAGAAAACTAATTGCGGACATAAAGCCGTGGTTGGCACGGACAAACCGTCTATTAACTATCACAGCTACTGACCGGACATGGATGCTTCAAATCTTATCTCTATAGATTTAAGCATGAGACAGATCCGTTTTGTACACAAAACGACAAACAAGAGCTATGCCTAGGTATTGGGAGGCCATTTACAGTCACTGACTTGATGGACATCCTACTCAGCTCGCAAAACAATTGGAATGTAATATGCACCATGGCTGCAGAGGTTCTAAAATCCTTGCGTCGCGCTGAACCACAGCGCAATTCGACTTCAACCCCTAGATAGCAATCTAGTGGCGGCCTTCGTGGCATCTCCCCCTTGTGAGGTAATACTTAGCGGTGGTTCCGCAAGAGGGAAACGAAGAGTAGGGGTGGTTTTAGTGGGTGAGGAACTCCAAGTCCCACACTTTAAGGCTTTCAATGCTTTCCCCCCTTTCAACAAAAAAAAAAAAAAAAAAAAACTGGCATCCCAGTCACAACCACGTTTACATTTGTAGAAGACACTTTGGAAGTCGGCTCTCGGCAAAGAAAATTGTGCATTTCTATTGTAACAAGGTAAGAGTAAAATTTTAGTTAATTGAACTTGTCATATTTATATATTTGATTACATGTTAATTTAGATCGTTGGTGTTGGCAGATGTTCATGAGAAGGACAATGGACAAATTTTTGAATCAAAATTTTCCATAGAAATATCGATACTAGAGGAATACTATCGATGTTTAAACTAGCGATGGCGCCCACTATCGAGGTTTTTACAACACTACTGGAAACTGTAAAGATTAAGACCTAGGTAAGGTAAAAGGTACTCGAATTTGAAAATACTGAGGTAAGGTAAAAGGTACACAAAATATGTATCTAGGTATGTACCTAGGTATTTGTACCTAGATACTTCGAAACACTGGATATATACAGCATGTATAAGAACTTATTTACAAACTCGAATTCACGTTTATACAGCCGATATTTTTCCCCATCATCGGAATTGTGTCTATTAGTAAAGCCCTTTTGTGTACCAGGTAAGTTTGTACGAGCCATGCTTCTTTTTCTGAGCATTTTCAAAAACGATATTCAAAAAGACATAGCAATGGGCGTGTTCAGTCTTTGAACGTGAATAATTGATCCCTGAGCAGGTATCACAAAAAAAATATGCATAAATTAGTTTCTGCTGAGCGAAGTGCTACATTTTAATCAATGCCCAGAGGCGATGAATTTTGAAAAGGCGGCGTAGACACATTAGCGCTCCGTGTCAACATAAATTTTGCATCTACGAAGTCTCAATTAGGCTTAATTATATTTTAGAATTTATTATAGTTATTTACAGCCGATAAAAAAGCTTGTCTTTGCAATCAATGCACAAAATGCGCATATTGTTACCGATAGCATGCCTATCGATACACAATTTCTGTTGGTGGGAATGATACTTCAAATTGGCTATCATGATACCGCATCACTCGCGTTCAGCAGAAGGATCAGTGAAAATTTATACTTGATCAGGGAGCAAGTTGTTCTGCTGAACAAGCCCATTTTGTCTGAGTTCAATGTATAACTCTATGTTGCCAACTTTTACAGCGTATTTCAAGTTCATAGCAATAATAATTTCAGCGAACCACTTTTGAACTTGACTGTGCAAACCAGAGTATATGATAACATAACTATCAACAGCATTCTGCCATTCCGGAATCGATCCCGTTTTACGCGGTTTTGTTGCTAAGCTGAACGGACTTGTTATGCTCCCAGGGTTTTATTGCATTTGCAATGGACTCTCAGCAATTGGGGAGCACATCTTTTATTTTTTTTGCTGTAAAAAATCCGACATCAAATTCATTTTGACGCCTGCAACTGTGATATCCATGGGCTGATGGATAATAAGACTAGAACACGATTTGCTTAAGTTGTCTCCCACGTTAAAGTTTTTTGGTATCATCGACCGGATTAACCCTATCAAATCTAGCTGTTTATTTGCATCCACCTACAGACAACACGCAGATGTGAAAACATTTTTTTTATGGGCATGCCAAACGTATTTCCAATTGGTTTGTGATTACAAAAGCGTATCGCGAGTCATGATGTGTGCAAACATTAAATGGCGCCGCCGCCGCCTGCTCCCTTATTCCGCCACCCGCCATTCACCTCCCGCAGCATGGCTGCCATACGCACGGATATATGATGCGTATCTGTGAGATACATTCCATATAAATATATACAATAAGAGGAATGTGTAGCCTATACATTTAACAGCAACCAACAAACATTACACGCATCGCTGTGTGTCTGTGTGTGTGTGTGTGTGTGTGCCAAATGTGCGTGTAATTGCAAATTCAATGAATTGTTTACATTTCTTTGCGCTTGTTGGCCTCAGTCCCCGCCCCCTTTTTGGCCATGTTCTCTCCGTCTGTGTGTGTGTGCTTTATTTTTTTTTTCCACTGCTGATTTCATTTATAATTCGTGTGCAAAATTAAATTAAAGCCAACTGACAGCCCGGCAAAGCACAAGCAAAGCAGCCAACAACATGAGACCCCACCCCCCGCAGGGCTATGGGCATTGCGTTTTAGCTGGCAATCATTTCCATTAGCCACGGCAGCCAGCGAAAATTTCACATAATTCACAACTGGAAAATTGCTGTCAGTTGTATCAAGAAGAAGTAGAAAAAGAAAATTTGAGTCGAGCCTGGCATGGCATGGTTCCCGTTCCCAGTGCCCCAGCCCGCTCCTGGTCCTCGTCTTCGGCACGCATGCATCAAAGTGCAGACCCGACAACAATCAAGACGGCGCCCAAACAAAAGGCTAATTGCAATTTGACTGCGTTTACAAAACTTTACCCCCCTCCCCCCGCATTCCCAGTTGCACGCTTTCAAAATTGCTTTTTTGCTATGAATAATTTAACTTTTTTGACTTTCGATTTAGAAGAAAACACGAAAACCAAAAAACCAGCAACTGAAATTTTTTTGACATTGACAGGGCCAGGACGAAACGCAATTTGCTCTCGCTCTCCACCCCCCCACTCCTTCCCCCTCTGCCAATAAAAATTCCAACAAATGTCAGGCAAAGTCTAGAATTGGCAAACTATTGTTGAAATTGTTGTAGCTGGCAAGTTTTGCGTTCTTAATAAGTAAATTGGCGCAATTTGCCACACGCGCCAAATTAAAAGGCGCCTGGGAAATTGCACAGCTGCTGCAGCTAAAACTCACTGCCCGAGCAGCTCCCTGGGGCCGCCAGGGCCAGAGCGAACCCTTCGCCGATTCATTCATCATTCATCATGTTAAGTGTTTTATTACACATTGTCTTGCGCTCGCTCTTGACTCGCCGGGCTCAAATCCCATTACGGTAATTAAATCACATCCACATCCATGTGAAAATTACATAATTATTGTAGAGCGCCGCACGCACATCGAGATATTTATACGCATACATACTTATAGTTCATACGCGCAAGTCTATAAACATATTAAAAATAATTTACTTAATGTCAACCCATTCCCAAGAATTTCGGGAAGCGCCCGAAAAATGTAATTCAACACTGTGTCAATTAGTTTATGAAATGCCAAGGGTGACTAAGCGATTGTCTCTCTCTCTTTTTAAGGGAGAGCGACTGGACAACCCTTTGAAAGCTCGACGCATATTTGCACACATTTGAGATTTGCGCGTACCCAAAGGATTTCCACATTAACTTGGGTAATTACACCATTGACGGGCATGGGGGGGAAAGCAAAGCTTGTGGGGTTTGTTAAGCAAGTCAAAATCTGGACTTGTTACATGGAAAAGTATTAATTAAATTTCGGAATATTGGACAAAGCCTTTAAAAGGAAATGGAAGCTGGTTCTGGGTCGAACCGAAGATAGAAAAAATACTGACACAAATACTGACTACTTTGTTGAACATCCATTAAATATAGAATTTACTCGAAAGCCACACATTCTCGATAATACTGAGCTGAGAAGAGTACGAAGGCCACTCCATTAATGTTACACTTTGATCCTTAATTTGCTTTTTAACCCTTCGAGCGGTATGTATTGTGGTATTATCATGTTCCATTTACCATATCGTTAGAAAAGTGTGGGATTATTACTTGGAACAGCAGTCGATTAACACAGTGCTACAAATTTCAAAAAATTGTAATAACCTGGGTATTGACATAGCGTACGCTAGCTGTAGAGCAGGTCGCGTATAGCACTCCCCCAAAATCTGAAGTTATGGCCCAAATCCGGTTTATTGATTATTTTGCTCATTTAACTTGAAAGAACTCGCGACGAGAAGATTCTAAAATATTATATTAAATGATCTTTGAGATTTAACGCGATGGTTGAGAAACGCGGGTAGCAGATGTGGTATTTTCAACTTTTTTTTGGAAATATTATACTTTGACCACAACTATTTTATTTGCGATTTTTCCTAGAAGCTTATTATAAAAGCCCATTTAATTTTCCGCTTAACAAATGTTCTCTCGATGAATTTTGTTACCTGATAACAAGGTTGTTCCCGGATATCTGAGCAGACTTCGTCAATCTTGTATACTTTTTAAGTGTAACAGAAAATCGATTGATTTAGCATTAATTCCCCGAAAAGTATACTTTGCTAAAGTTTGGTGGGAAATTTAAATATAGTTTTTCATATAATCACAGAATCACATATATGTTTACATATTTGATTGACATTTTTGGACTTAGATTATTTCTTTATTATTGCCACGCCCCCTACCGCCACCGCAATTTGGAAAAAAACCTGATGTCTCCCACAGTTTTGAATATAGATGGTTTGTTCCTTCTTGACATATATAGTAACTAACATAATGATTTCAAATTCCGGTTATCATAGCCAAAGCGTTTGTTCGCTCGTGTTCGCTTGAGTGTAGGCGCTTTTTTATTGAAGTTCTATTTTCAATTCGCACCAAAGTACCTAGATTGGCCAACATTTCGGCCGGAATGGATTCTATTTCTTGGTGGATACTGTTTTTTAGGTTTTCGAGGGTCCTTGACTTGTTGATGTAAGCCTTTGATTTCAAATAGCACCACAAAAAATAATCTGGAGGCGTTAAATCTGGTGAACGCAGCGGCCAGTCATAATCAAAATTTTTTGACATCAAACGACCATTGAACAATCAACTCAAAAAATCGATTGTAGCGCGGCTTGCGTGTGGTGGAGCGCCATCTTGTTCAAACCAGTAGTGCACCATAAGGTTTTGACAAACAATTGGCATTAAAAAATTGGTTTTCATATCGCGATGACGCTCCTGATTAACGGTAACCGTTTTGCCTTCTTCATCTTCGAAAAAGAACGGCCCAATAACCATTTAAGCACAAACGCCGCACCAAACAATGACTTTTTCATAGGAACGAGGTTCCTATTAAAGCTCTTGAGGATTTTCAGTCGCATAAATGCGGCAATTTTTTTTTGTTTATTGATCTTTTTAACATGAAATGAGTTTCAACGGTCATGATGATTTTGTTTTTGAGTTTTCACAAATGACTTGTTATGTTGAATGTAAATTTCAACAATCTGAAAGCGTTCGCGTGGCGTGAACTTTTCCATGGTAAAAATCTACTTGGAACTTACAACCTTCTTAGTTGGCTTTTATATAAATTTTAATACTGTATCAAAGGTATAAAAATTGTGTATATTAATATTGTGCAGAAGTATGTTACAGGGAGAAGGAATCATTTCCGACCCTATAAAGAATATAATAGGTTGTCAAAAAAGTCTTGCGGCATTTCCGCGGTGTTTGATTTATTGTTGTTTGTTTTTAGTCGTTCGTGAGTTATAGCGTCGCAAACCTGGAGCAAAATAAAGAGAAAATACGGCATATTTTACAGTACTACTACGATAAAGGCAAAAATGTATCTCATGCTGCCAATAAAATTTGTGCAGTTTATGGACCCGATACAGTTTCCATTTCCATCGCACAACGATGGTTTCAACGTTTTCGTTCTGGTGCAGAGGTGATCGAAGATGCGCCACGGTCGGGAAGGCCTGTCGTCGAAAATTGCGATAATATCGCTGAATTGATCGAAAGAGACCGGCATAGTAGCAGCCGTAGCATCGGCCAAGAGCTGGCCATGAGTCATCAAACCGTTATAAACCATTTGAAGAAGCTTGGATTCAAAAAGAAGCTCGATGTGTGGGTGCCACACGACTTGACGCAAAGAAACATTTTTGCCCGTATGGATGCATGCGAATCGCTTCTGAATCGCAACAAAATCGACCCGTTTTTGAAGCGGATGGTGACTGGCGATGAAAAGTGGGTCACTTACGACAACGTGAAGCGCAAACGGTCGTGGTCGAAAAGCGGTGAAGCTGCCCAGACGGTGGCCAAGCCTGGATTGACGGCCAGGAAGGTTCTTCTGTGTGTTTGGTGGGATTGGCAGGGAATCATCCACTATGAGCTGCTCCCCTATGGCCAAACGCTCAATTCGGACCTGTACTGCCAACAACTGGACCGCTTGAATGCAGCACTCATGCAGAAGAGGCCATCTTTGATCAACAGAGGCCGAATTGTCTTCCATCAGGACAACGCCAGGCCACACACATCTTTGGTGACGCGCCAGAAGCTCCGGGAGCTCGGATGGGAGGTTCTTTTGCATCCACCGTATAGTCCGGATCTCGCACCAAGTGATTACCACCTATTTCTGTCCATGGCGAACGAGCTTGGTAGTCGGAAGTTGGCCACAAGAGAGTCCTGAGAAAATTGTCTCTCCGAGTTTTTTGCCAATAGGGAAGCGAGCTTCTATAAGAGGGGCATTATGAAGTTGGCATCTCATTGGGAACTCGTCATCGAACAAAACGGCGCATATTTGACTTAAATCGCATTATTATAACCAATTTTATGAACAATTGAAAATTCAATAAAAATACCGCAAGACTTTTTTGACAACCTTCTTCTATTCTTTATCAGCATCAACAGCCGAAGTCGATAAAGTCATGTCCGTCTGTCTGTCTGTCCGTATGAACAAGCAGATCTCAGAGATGGAAGTTTGACATGTATGGGGCAGATCTGGTTTATTTTTAATTTTTGCCATGGTTTTTGTTATGGTTGACCAAAATAAAATCCATTTCGGTTTCGGTTAGGGTTACGGTTACTTAAAAAAATTTATTTCCTTTACGGCTTCGGTTACGGTTTCAGTTTGATTCGGTTATACCAGTTAACAATAACGGTTGTGGTTTCGGTTAGATACCCTGCATATAATAGTTTCTACGTGGCCTAGAAGGAACAGAGAAGTTAAGGCGATCTAAATGTTCAGAAGAGTCAACATCACCCATAACACAGTGTTACAAAAAAATAAATCTGCACATACTTTTCACTGGACCCAGTACTTATTGTTGGGCTAGTCGCGTATAGCATTTCCTCATACTTGGTTTTTTCTATCACCCCCAAAATCTGAAGTTATGGCCCAAAAAATAAAATTGATATAACTCACGCATGATTATTTATAACCTTGTCAATTCCGATAGCGACGAGAGGAATCTTATATATATTATAGTTAATGGTTTGACTGATTCAGCGCGATGTCTTAGAAATGCGGCTTACAGATCTGGCATTTTCAACTTTTTTTTTTTTCAATTTCAACTTTTTCCACTTAACTTTTTTTTTCTATGCGATTTTGCCTTAAAGTTTATTGTGAGAGACCATTCAATTCTCAGTTGAACAAATGTTGTCCCAATGAAATTGTATACCGTTTGACGAAGCTATTCGTGTATTTCTGAGTACACTTCGAAAATCTAGTATTTTTTTTTGAGTGTGTTTACATATTGGTGTCAGCCATAACATAAGTGCCCCTATAAGTATGCTATGTTTTTTTTTGGCGCCAGGTACTTCCATTTTTCACGATTTTTCGGTCAAGAATAACGTTCTCCGAATCCTGTTATAAAAAAGATAAGTAACGCTTTAGTGCAGCACGAATATTGATTTTGAGGGCAGTCCAACAGAAATGACAGAAATTAAAATTAGCTTATGAAGAAAAGAAATACCTAGGACTGTTCTACGATTAGCTAACGAAGGAAGGTCAATAAGCAAGAGCCTGCTGGAGTACCATGGGAAACGAAGGTTAAGGCCCCAATTTAAGCCACAGAGACCAAAAAGCAAGAAATGCTTTCGAACTAATTCAGTACGATCCAAATGCTTTTTATATTGCGGACACCAGATACCAGATGGGCAGTATTTAAGCATAGGACGGACTAGAGCAGTGCACAGAAGTTTTGTGGCCTAATGATCATTAAATTCCTTCGACCCACGTTTAATGAATTCAAGAATTTAAACATCAACGACAGTCGATATACGTTGCAAAGGTTCATATATCAATGGAAAGTCATAAGCAGACACTTGAGGCAATTTAGGTGTAAATGATTAAGCAAGCACCAAGACTGCGAAGAGTTCAAATCATTTATATGTATCCGAGAATAGGATTATATTGACGGGTGATCATTAATAAAAAGAGTGAAAAATAAAAGACCGAAGTGGCTACCTTGCGGTACACCAAAAGTTACAGAAACAGGCTTTGAAGTGTCAGAGCGTAGCAGAACTTAAATACTTAATGAGGAGAAGGTCATGGTTTACAGCGTCAAAAGCTTTAATGAAGTCGGTGTAAATGATATCTGTTTGCTTTTTCTAAAGGAACCCATCATTAACCAATGCATAAATTCAAGAAAATTGATCATAGTTGCAATAATGGTACAAAGTGGAGGTCATAATCCATTCAAATAATTTAGGAATAGCGGAAAGCTTAGCTATGCCTCTGTGATTGGAAATATCAGATTTCCCCCCTTTTTCAAAGAGTTGGAAAGACTAAAGAATCAAGTGATAGATCGAAAAGCTTAAGCAAAGGTTTTCTTAAAAAACTACAGCACTCTTTGAAAAGACAATTAGGAATGTGGTCAGGTCCAGGAGAGTATGAGCATTTTAGTGATATCAAATGCGAAAGTAGAGAGCTTTCAGTAGTTCAGTAATCAAGTTAGAATTCGATCATACTTTTTGAAGCATCTACCCTTAATATATTTGGAATTAGAAAGTCAAGGATAGACCAAATACAGATATTTAAGAGAGAGTTAATGGAATCGTAGAAAAAGGTAAAAGCAATTGTACGATGATGTTGTGGAAGGTTCGATCAAATATGTAAGTTGCAAGAGTTAACTTAGTCGGGACTTACACGAAGAAGCAAACATTAGAAAGTTTTCTTAGTATTACTTTCAAACCTGTCAAGCGAAAGGTATTAAATCACACTATATTCTCCCGCCTTCCTAGAAAACTATCTTCGCGTATCTTCTTTTATGCTAGCTTGCAGACAACAGAATGCGGCAGACACAGACGACACAAAAGACAGCTACAGCAACAACTCCTCCGGGTATAATAGTATCTTTAAAATGAACTCAATCATATTTGATTTTACATCACGGTGTTTTAATTAGACACGTACTAACATCAAATATTTTTGCTGCTCTCTTCTATTTAAGTGAGAAAACGATGTAGAACTAAATATATATATGAGTAATATGTTAGGTGTGCAGCATCAATCGTATGCGATGGCGCACTACGTTGCGGCGGCATTCCAAGCGTGTAAGTAACAAGATTCAGCGTTAGACTATCGTGGAAATGAAGCTTGGAAACTTTAGCAGATATCTTCTATCAGTAATTTTGTATAACTTGCCACTGGGAATCATTCATCAAACATCAACCATTGCAGTTCCAGAAGGATGGCAAACATTTATGCAAAACTAAGTTAACATTTGACAACAGAGCCTGGGGCTAATTGAAACTCCATCATTTACCAACAACAAGTGCAGTGCCAGGCTCTTCTGCTCTAAATATCACAATTATCCATTAGTGCTCTCAGCCATATCGAAGGTAATTTCAACCCCCTCCCCCCACCAGCAACCCATAATGAACAAAACATGCCAGTTTTGCAGACAGGAGAAGCAGATATCGAAATTCGCAAAAGTATCAAATGTGCATTCCACAAAATCTAATCATTGGGAAACCCTGGAAGGCAAATGTTTACATTGATCGAACGAGAAACGTGAGCCATGATAACTCAGAATCCATATTACAACATGCCAATGTCAAAATGGTTTGGCCCAAACCCATTCGTTTGGGCGACGAGTGCAGTTAGACCAGTACCAGGCCGCAAGCTGCAACAGCAATCGAATGTCGTGCCGAGTATCTTTTGGATACATGGCGAAATGACAAAATCATAATTGCTTTTGTACAAATTTTGTGGTCGCACACAAAACTCAGTTTCCGTTTTGTGGCAGGTGTGGCAGCTGGGGCGGGGGCGGGGGGGGGAGCTAACTAGGACCCAACCTGACAATGGTTTAAATGTATTGATAATGCATATTATGCGAGTGTAAAATTAACAGTCAAACAGAAGGCACTGAGAGAACGGCTGGCAAATTATACAAAGTGTCGCCCCCCCTCCAGCCATCTGAGGATGCGGTTTTGCATGTGGCCGACAGGAGAGGCGGTTTATAATTAAACCACAGTCAATTACAGACAAAAGCGTCACTCGGGCGTCGATGCAGCCATGGGCAGTCGTGATAATTGGCTTTTCGCATTGAAATTGGTCAACAGCAGCAGCCACCACAGCCACAGCCACAGCCTTGGGGGCGTTGCTTCTTTTGTTGAAAACTAAACGTACGCGAGTTGTAATTGCATTTCACAATTCTGCGACAGGCAATTGAGCCAAAATGTAGCTCCTCAGATGCGCCGACCCAGGTACTCGCATCACTTCTTGCCCCACTCGAGACAGTTGACAATAATGCCGCGAATAATATGACGAAATGTAGAACATAACCGACGACAATGATCGGACCCCTTCGGACATCAGAGCTGCAAACGGAGACCGTCAAGCATAAAAATTTACGACAAAGATTGCCAAGAAACACATGCTCCACATATTTGCCGGACATTTATTGAAGTTAAGTTCGCTGTGCGGCGCATAAATAAAACATAATCCTTTGCGGCCATGCCGCGGCGATCGGGATCTGAGCAAAGAGAGCAAAAAACTGGAAACAATGCACCGGCAATGCCAGCGAAGCAAGAAACGCGCCAAAGAACCTGTGCGCATGTGCAATTGATCGAACAAGACTGATGGAGCAACTGGGATTACGTGGTGCACCCCAACTCCTCCTGCCAATTGAGTTTGCAAGTTTTTGCTGGCGGATTTGCGGACTTTTTCGAGATTAAGCTGGTTGCCTGGCTGGCAGAATTTATTTAATCTGCTGCGGCGTCGGCGGCGGCTGCTCAAAGCCGGCACAGTCAACGCATAATAATTTTTCACATTCAGCTTGGAGGATCGAGGAAACGGTGACCGGCAAACCCGACGACGTCTGCAACTGGCTACTGACTTACATACCCGAAAAGCGCATTTATCAAAGCACCAAACGAGCTGCCGTTGCCGATTCTGTCTGTGTGCAATGGTCCAGCAGCAGCTGGGACTCATGAATGAAAGGTTGAATCTCTGGGACGGAAGACGTTGGTTAAGTGCTGCATTGAAAGCATGGCGAGCACTTTGGGGACAGATTGAGAAGTCATTAGATAAGTGGGAACTATGGGCAATACTATTTATTATGATCTATGGATGAAGTCAGTTATGCGAAAGGAGAAGAAGATAGGATTGGGGAGTGGCAAACAAGAGGGAAATAAGTTGCAAAACTTCTTAGCCAGATAAAGTGAGGTAACTAGTTGTGCTCTTGAACAGCTTTTGAAATGGACGGAAGGATTTTCATTTGGAATACCATAAACAAGGACTCGCCCTTATTGAAAACCCTATAGAGCACCGTGAAAGAGTGAACAACCAATTCTCACCTCAATTAAAATCCTGCCAAAGAGGAGGACTCCATTAAGCATAGTAAAAAAAACAGAAATTAAAACCGTAACCGAAACCGTAACCTTAAACCGCTTAAAACACTATACAATTTGTAACCGAAAATTTTTTTTTCTTATAACCGTAACCCCTAACCGGTTATCAGAACCGAAACTGAAACTAATATGTGGGTTATTCTCGGGTTTTCGTCTACTAGTAAACATTTTTAAATATTTATTTAGTGAACAAATAAAAGGAAAGCTGAAGAAGGTAAAGATTTTAGTTAGCTGCGTTATCTCTTTCTCGTTCCTCATCTTTCCCATTATTTGTTATGCCAATTTGTTTGTATGAAAACGTAAAAATTTACACGTATAGTTGTTTGCGCGATCGCCTTTTTCAAGTTACTCTCTTCCTCTGAATGTAAATGAAAAAGAACGCCTTACACATGCTCATGTATGTATTAGGGCGGGTCAATTTGTTCGGGTCAAAAAAAGTGATAAGCGTCCTATAGAATGGGCACAAAATGGGCACTAGTCGGACTAAGAGGGACGAAGCTCATAGTTTTCAGAAAATATATCTTATCAGTGTCTAAAGTTCTATTAAAATTGGAAAAGTAACCTAAGAAAAAACGACCGTCCAAACCCCAGCCCAAGCGGACTGCTTTTTTTTTGTATAATTTTTTCGTTCACAAAACAAGCCTGAAGTTCACGGAAAAACACCAGTTCATAAAAAAATTCGCTTTTTATACTCTGTACCAAAAGTACACAGAGTATATAAAGTTTGGGCAAAATATGTAACAGGGAGAAGGAATCATTTCCGACCCTATAAAAAATTTTTATTCTTGATCAGCATTAACAGCCGAGTCGATATAGCCATGCCCGTCTGTCCGTCTGTATAAACGCACAGATCTCAGAGAGAGCAAAAAAGACCAGAAGACTACAATTATTTGGAGAGTTGTGAGGTGGACCAACAAGTGGAGCTGATCAAAGTGGGTAAGGTGCAACAAATTTTTAGTGGAATCTGGCCAATAAAAAGCATTTCGATACAGGCAGCTGCATCACATTTGGCGGAGAATCTTTTTCGGTATGCTTCACGCGTGCTTATGACTAGTATGCCATTTACCCAAAGTATGCACACCAACCGAGTCTCAGCCCACGAAACAGCCTTACAGCCCACGGCCAAACAGCCCTAAGCCTTTGCAGTCTCCAAAGCCCATTATAGTCGTAGATCCTCCTACTATTGTGGCCGCCTACTAGCTTCCCTTAAATCCGTATTCAACTAATGCGTCCGGCCAGTATGATCCGCCTCCAGTCCATGGATCTGGCTGTGGTCTTGAATATTACCTCTAGGTTAATGTGCTAATACTCATCTCCCGTTTCGTTTTGGGTTGTTGTTATAGCAGTATGGCTCAGTGGTCAAGTTTTGCTCCCCGTAGGCTAAAATAAAGGACACTGCTTATACCTGCAGCCCCACACAAAATGCATCCATGAAAGAGACAAAAGCATTACCTCTGACCTCTAGATTTCCCCTAGTGACTTACATTTTCAATTTTATACACTCTTTTATTATATTTGATTTAGCCCGCCAATTTTTTAAACAAACAACAGCTGACTTTTTGCAGTTGCCTGGTCACACTACATTGTCAGATCGTCTGAGAATTACCAAACAATTTCCGCTCTGACAAAATTGTCAGCGTCTGAGTACCTAGGTAAAAGAAAGAGTACTTTTCATTTTTTTGGTAGGTACACTTACTCTTTAAGCCATATGTCTATTCAGAAACGTTAGATAAAGTCATAAAAGGAATAGAAATATAATTGAGATTGTTTCCAATAATAGCGTAGAACATTGTTTTCATATCGGTTAAGTAGACTAAATACACTGACCAAAAATATTTAAAATAAATCGATTTTTTGCTTGATAACGCATGAAATTTCTGTTTCGAACGCCTAGGGAAAATATTAAAATATACAAAAAATAAAATTATTTGTATTATAAAATTAATTTTAATGCGATTTCGAGCAAAAAAATCAATTTTTTTTAAATATTTTTGGTCGTTTTATTTAAACTAATTAACCGTTTTGAAAATTCAATTACACTAGGCAGAAAGGTCCAGTATATTGAAGGGTTGGTGGTGATTCTAGATGATTTTCGTGTGCTGGACACGAATCTGTTTTTAGAAATGGTCCATCACGTCGAGATTTTTAGTAGTTGGAGTTTTTAATTTTCGAAATCATAAATCTCTTAAATCCAACTTTACCAAATGTACAAAATGGATTACTTAAGAGTGATATAACCAGCTTTACCACTGCAGAAGTATTAAAACAGAAGATAAAGAAATTCCATTCAGACTTAGTCAGATTCCGTACATATTGTATTTAGACGACTTTCAAATTAATAATCCTCTTGGAAGCCATGTAGATTCGATTTGCGCTTGTTATGTGAGTTTTCCTTCTATGCCAAAACATTTGTTATCAAAATTACAGTATATATATCCAGCTGCATTTCTTTTCACTACAAATTTAAAAACAATTGGAAATGAGAAGTCATTTTATCATTTAGCTGAAGAACTTAAGACTTTAAAAAATGGCACCGAAATCAATACTGGTAAAGGAATAGAAAAAATTCATTTTGTTCAGGGATTGATCGTAGGCGACAATTCAGCCGTAAATTCGATTTTAGAATTTGTACAAAAGATTTGGTCGCGTTTGTTCAAGAACAAATGACCAAATGAAAAGTGATGGTCTAGAAATTAGCAAGGATTTGAGAGATTATGTTTCAGATCGATATGGTCTATTAGAAAATAATTTTAAAGAAACAGGAATAAAATCTATTTGTATTTTCGGAAGCTTACCAATCTTTTGTGTAACAGATAATTTTGTTTTCGATCTAATGCACGACTTATATGAAGGCCTTTGTGTATACGATGTATGCAACTTACTACGTGAACTAATAAAATCAGACATAATTTCACTAGCCGACTTAAATGGAAGAAAACAACCATTTCAGTACGAAGAGTTGGAAATTAATAATACTTCAATACCTATGGACTTTAAAAGGCCATGTCAGATTAATCTTAAGATGACTGCAAGTGAGGTCAATTGCTTCATATATTTTTTACCACTTATGATTGGAGATTTTATACCAGCTGATAGCGAGCATTGGACTTTTTTTTTTATTTTGTTAGATATTATGGATTTGCTTTTTAGATTGAACTAAACTGACGATGACTTAAGTCAATTACAGTTATTAATACAAACACATCATTCTATTTATACTAAGCTTTATGGCCCATTAAAACCGAAGTATAATTTTTTTGTGCATTATGCCACAGCTATAAGAAAATGTGAACCTCTAAAGAACATTTGGTCAATGCGCTTCGAGGCAAAACACAATCCCACCTAGCATTTGGAAGATCATTTTAGCAAGAATCACCTTGTTAAATCTTTTTCGAGCCCTTTTGATTATTGAAAAGAGATTTAAGGAAAGAGGATTAAGGAAGAATTGAAAATAAGTCATGCATATGCTTAAAATGTGATTTGTTAAAAAAATTACGAAAAATACTCGCAAATGATTGAAAATGAGTCGAAACTGATCAGTAAAACAGGCTATAAACGACTCTTCAAGAAGAGTCGCGGCAAGGGTACCATTTTCTCCCGACCAAAGTATCATTTATGATCAGAAAATGAGCGCAATTATGACTATTTTAATCAGACAGAAGACTCAAAAAAGACTCGAATGTGATCAAAAATTTTATAAAGTGCTGGCTGGGAAAGAGGCCAAAATATATTTTCATAGCATAACTTCTCGTGTCAATCCCTCTCATACATTAGCAATTAAGTCTGCAATTAAGTTTTCAAAATTTTTAAGTGATCACGAAAAAGGCTTGGAACCTGAATTTGAGTTTACTACCCTAAATACTACAAAAACTTAACTAAAGAAGAGTGTTTTCTTCTATAATTAAGGGAAAAAGATATTGGTGTTAAGTTTGAAAAGTGCCTCCTTTGGAATAAATTGTATTTTAAGGGCACTTAATACAAAACAGGTTATTATTTAGTGGCCAAGACTTTAAGTTTTGAGTTGTTTAAGTTTTGTTGCTGTTTATTATAGACAATTATAGACACTTAGACGAATTTAAGCGCCATTTCCATGCTTTTGAATTTAGCTCCCCTTCAAGGGAAATGAAAATACGAAATATTTCCGATTTTATAAGTCCCCCCTTTACATCTGTAAGCTATAAATAATCAAAAAACATATTTTAGAATTTAATTTAATTTAAGTATTTTAGTTGAAAGTGTTCACAAAAATATATATTTAATAAAAAATATCCTATATTTATCTAACAAAACTACAATCGATCAACGAAATATTGTTTTTTTTAATCAAGATCTTTAGAACTTCATTCAAGTATATGGATACTTGGATGAAGTATCTACATACTTATTTCGAGTACATTTCGCACTCACTTTTTAAGTTTAAACATACTTTCATCAAGTTAAAATAGTACTTGGGGTAAGTATGGAGTACTTACATCAAGTACGTTTCGGACTCACTTTATCAGTTTTTGAATACTCGGTTCAAGTTGTAGTATTACTTGGATCAAGTATGCACGGACTTATTTTAAAGCCGCTTTGAACTCATTTTCTAAGTTTGAAACGTACTAGGCTCAAGTTCAAATGTTCTCATTTTAAGTATGTTTCGTGCTCATTTTTCAAGTCCGAAAATACTATATTGAAGTATGCAGTACTTGAAAAAACGTACTTGATATAAGTTTGGCCTACTTTGTGGCAGTAATTGCAGACTCAGTTGACTATCAAGATTGAAATTACTGAGTTCGAGTCCGAAATACTTGATTTTTTCTCTCTGTGTGCTGATCAAGAATTTATATACTTTATAGGGTCGGAAATGATTCCCTCTCCCTGTTACATACTTTTGCACAAACTTTATATACTCTGTGTACCTTTGGTACAGAGTATAAAAAGTGCATAATAAAACGCAAAAGGGGCCAGATCTAACCTAAAGCTTAATTTTTCAATTTGCACTAAATTTCTCGAATAATAATTTTGACCGGGAACCAATTTGTGGCTTTTAATCTTGGGAGCACCTAATTATTGGATCCTAGAATAAGATCTATCGAAACTATTGTTCAGTTGTCATTCCTTTCTCATTTCTATTTTGTTTTTTCTTGCTATTGCTTTGTGGTCTCCCATTTACATTTATTTACCCTGCCCCTTAAAAACAACATGATAAATTGACTTAGAGTAAAGGAAATTAAAAGCCATAAGGTTCTAACTAGATTACCAAATCAAAAAAAATAAGCAGAAAGAGAAAAAGGCGAGCTCCCGGTGGCGGAAATGTCAGACAGCGCACAGAAAAGGAAAAAATAGCAAGAAGTGCGCAACAAAACAAAGTCACAGAAAAGGAGGATAAATGTAATTAAAGCCTGTTGTAGCCAGAAGAAGACAAGAACGAAAACGAAAGACAAAGGCAAACAGCCCAGAAGTATGCAGCCAAAGTCAACGACATTAAGTAACCAAATTCTATGCAAAAGCATTTTTAATTATAAATTATTCAAATTTACAAACATAAATCATGGCGCAAGGCCCAGGGTCCGTTGGGCTTGGCAAGATCCTCTCGCGCCCGCCCAGGACGAGGACGAGGACGAGGGTTGGGTGCGAAAGGTACGGGCACAAAAAGAAATGGAAAATAGAAAATGGAACAGCACGCATCGCACCACATTCGCATAATCCTGATTTATTGCCGTTTTGTAGTGATTGCACAAGATTACGCGACAACAAATAGATCCTTCATTCGGCCCTCAGTCACGAAATGCTAAATTGTAATCAAACAATGGAATCCGGACAGAGGCGAGGCGGCAAGAAAAAGTTAACTCGCTGCGCTTAATTTACAAAACAACGGAGCCGGGCCAAGGGGAGGGAGTTGGAGAGCTCAGCAAATGAGATTTGAATTTAAAGATTAGTAGCTGGGGCGCATGTCCTGCCGCGCGTCCTGGTCAAATGTGGCTGCAACTTTTTGCCGTTCACCTTTTTGTGCTTGGCTGACTACTTACACACACACACAAAGACACACACATATACACACGCACAGCAAAAAGATAATGCCAGACAATGGCAAAAGTTGCTCCACCCCTCCTCCCCAGTCAAGTCCCCCCCCGCTCCTGCCGCCAGATAAGCGCACAAAAATCATTAATTATCCCTGTTTCTTGTTTGTCTTGATTTTGTTTTGCTGCCTGCTCTGACTTTTGATTCGCTTTTCCCGCCGTTTGTGTTGTTTTCCCTGCCAGAAAGCTGCAAAAAACAAAAAAAATATTGATTTGTTTCTAATTTTAATGAAAATTGTGCCTTTTTTTTGGGTTGCCTTGCCTCAATTTAACTTTTTTGATGCCTGCCCTGCGATAGTCCTTGCTCTGGTGCGGTGTCTCTGCTTGGTCCTTTCACTTATCGCAGTTTTGTGCTTGGCTGCAGCGCTGCCCCCGGCGAAATGTCACGCAAAACCATTTTCCAAAACTAATGATGGAAGGTATTTTAATTATATTCCTTTTCATTCCGCTTTTTCCCCTGACTTTTCCTGTGCATTGCTGCAGAAATTTTCTTATCATTTTCATTACTTGCTGTCTTGGGCTCTTGCTTGACTGATTTCGTTTGTGTGTGAGTTTTTTTCGCTCTTTGAAATGCAATTTCTGCTGCCCAGCATCATTAGCAAGATTAATGAGGAGGAGCTGCTGGCAGAAGTGGGAACCATTTTAAAGACACAAGACACACAAAAGTGTCCCCGCGTCCCGCAGTTGATTACAGTCGCACCACGTGCGAATTTATATGCAATAAGAATTGGAAAATATATGTATGTACGGGTAGCATTTTGCGCATTCGCCTCGCCGCACAACAAATTTGGCGTCTCGTACATTTCATGCATACCAAAAAGCTTACACGGGCACGGAGCTGGAGCTGAAGCTGATGCCGGAGCAGGTGCCTCCAAGGATAACACGCGCGTGCCACTGCCACAGCCCGCGGCTTGCATCTCTCGGATTGGGGGCTTCTTGCTGTCGCTTGTTTATCTATTTGGCTTGGTTTTTTTGTTTTTTTTTTTTGTGTCGGAGAAATCCACAAGATTAAAGCAAAGAAAGGTTGAGCAGCCGGGAGTGGGGGGTGTGTGCAGCACTCAAGGAGCTCAGCTGAAATATTTCGTTTTGCACAAATTGAAATCCAAAGTGCTTTTCAGCCTGGCGAATTGCCGTGTGGCACTGTGTGCTCTGACAGAAATATTACCATTTGCGGCTTTAATACCCTTGCCATCAAAGGGTATTATGCACATTGGCCAAAAGTTGACAGAGGTTCCACACTTTTCATAATTGAATCACAGCACAAAACCACTTGTGCCGTATAAAATACTGACATTGGCGGAGAGAGGTTGGGTTTCACCTCAATTATAACGAAATTACATGCTAAGCGGTGAACTGTTACTATTGACGATATTCTTCTTAAAAGAGTCTGATGAGATATGTAGTTGTATCTATATACATATCCAATATTACTTGTTATCCGATACCCTATTCATGATCTACTCAAGCTCGCTCATGTTTTTAAGGAACCGCAAACTTAACTTCAATCTATGAGCAGTAATAGAGTTCGTCGTGGAATTTGTTTGAAATTGTTTCAAACTTGTTTGGGCCTGTGTGTAATTGAAGCTGCTTTTTCTATAGAAAAGTGATGGGCGCATTCAGAATAACAGTTTGATCCCTAATAAATGATATTGTTAAAGGTATTTAACATGGCCTACTCTTCTGCTTATACTTAAATTCATCTTCAATTTCAATAAAGGACCTAAAAGTATGAAAAATATTAAGGTTGATAAGTGATCAGATTCGTTACCATACCCGTAAAATAATAATCATAATAATCAAAATAAAAATATATCATTCCCGTTTTCAATTTCTATCAAATCTAGCTGATTCCGAATCGAACAACATCGACTGTGATTTTCCGCTTCCCGACTCAAATTTTTATTTATCTTCATTTGACACTCTTGATGGTAAAAAGTTCAATTAAAGAATCGTTTCTTGGAAATCACAACTCTTACCAATTCCGATCATTCGAGTGCGAAAACGAGAACAGGCCTGATTATTTGAAAACATGAAAAATTAGGTTGTTAAAGATTCCGAAAACGAGAGCGTAATTTAAAGCCGGCCCTTCCCGAAGAAACGAAGAAACGTTTTCCGGTGTTCCTGAGGAGAGAAAGAAGACAAGTATGCAACATTTTTTAAATCTGCTATGTATAATCGGAACTTTATGAAAATTTGAGCTATTATAGATATAAATGAACATTTAAAATATGCATCTTATTTTATTCATTTATTGCGCTCCAAAGAGTACAGTTCCCCCTATGCACCTAAATTTGTACTCGCATCATTCCGTTTATGAAGGCTTTTTAATTAGTGTTGTGAAAACATCTACAGTGGACACCATTGATAGCTTGAACATCGATAGTATTCCACTATTATCGATAGTACTATCGAAATAGTTTGATTTAAAAATTTGTCCATTGTCCTTTTGCGGAACTTCTGCCAACATCAACAATGTAATCAAATATACAAATATGACAAGTTCAATTTAATAGAATTTTTCTCTTACCTTGTTACAATATAAAGTGATAGTATCAATAGTGCTATCGATGTTTTCACAACGCTTATTTTAATATATTTTTACAAATTTCCTTTTTAGGCACTTTTATCAACTTTGATTTTTCAAAAACTTGACTTGCTAAAAAAAATTTGGAAGATTGACTTTCCTTTTCAATTTCATTCACCGACCCGCAAGGACCCAATATTTGTTGAACTGTGTAATTTGCTCAAATTTTGATGAAAATTTAGCTAAATTCCCATGATTGCAGATTTTTCACGCCCTTGCTCCCTTCGCTCACATTGTTCCGAGATTTATAAAACGTAAAAGAAATTCCGACGCAATTACCTCGCTTCGCAGTATGTTACAACAACAATAACGGTTGTTGTGAATAATGTGATCAAATATGGCCAAAAAGTTGGCAACTTCAGCAAAATTTTCATCAAAATTTGGGAAAATATTTTGCCAGTGTGAACATGGATTAATATGCAACACTAGGCAACAAGGTCCAGAATATTGAAAGGTTGGTGTTGATTCTAGATGAGTTTTGTGTGCTGAAAACGAATCTGTTTTCCGAAATAGTTTATCACTTCGAGATTCTTTAGTAATTTGAGCTTAACGTTGCAAAAATGTTTTTTTTTTCCCTTTTTAGACGCGATTTGTGGAGAACCTACTCTTTTGTTTTGAATTGTTTGATATTTTCGTAAGTTAATTTCTTAACTTTAAAATATACTATTCCAACGAATTGTACGATTATTTTTAGCGAAGGAATACCATTTTGAATACATATTATATAATAAAATACCAAAATTGCCTCCTGCCCAAAGCTATGCCATGCAAAACCAGTACAATTGGCTAGTAATTTGTATACAATTTCTATGAAAATTTTCAACAACACCCATTGTATACTTTCGGCCAGTAACAAGATATTCGATTTTTAGTGAAAACGTATTGAATTTCTAAAAATGGTATAAATTCATTGAAACGAGAAATCCAAGCTAACTTCGTCTGTGCCGAAGTTTTTATACCCTTGCAAATGCTGTTTTTGAAATGTCAGAGTTTAAGAACGCTTACAGAAAAATCAAAAACTTTTGTAACTAAAAACATCTGACTAATTAGTGTGAGTTGGCTGACATCTGACTTCGACCAAATTTCGCGAATCTTTTTGAAAACATATCAAATTAACAATCGCGGAGTTTGAGAAAGATAAAATTTAAAACAGATAGGTTTTTTTTCACTTAGACTCATTTTCCGACCGATCGGTCCTATGGCAACCATAAGATATAGTCACCCGATATCGATCAACTTTTTCAAATTAGTTTAAAAGCGTTGAATATTAAGAATCGCCGACTTTAAGAACGATTTACTTAAAAACAAAAAAGTTTTTTTTCACTAATACCCATTTTCCGACCGATCGGTCCTATGGCAGCTATATGTTATAGTCATCCGATTTTGACTAAAATTTGCAAATCTGTTTGAAAGCATAAAATATTAATAATGACCGAGTTTAAGTCCGCTAACATTGAAAACAAAAAAGTTTTTTTCACTAAAACCCATTTTTTGACCGATGGTTCCTATGGCAGCTATAAGATATAGTCATCCGATCCGGTCGGTTCCAACATATCAGCTCGATAGCTTTAAAACTGAGAGACTAGTTTGCGTAGAAACAGACCGACAGACAGACGGACAGACAAAGCTCAATCGACTCAACTCGTCGCCCTGATCAAGAATATATATAGTATATGGGGTCGGAAATGAATATTTCTATGTGTTGCAAACTTCTGGGCAAAATTATAACACCCTTTGCAAGAGTATAAAAATCGTAGATATATAAATGTTTAGTTTATTTTAAAGTTAAGAAATAATTATTTAAGATCATATCAAAAAAAGTCATAACAAAAGTATAGGTTCCCCACAAAACGAGTCCAGCCATTTCTAGCAACTTTAAGCTCAAATTACTACAAATCTCGAAGTGATAAACCATTTCGGAAAACAGATTCGTTTAAGAATTCGAAGAAGAATCGAAAAGGGTAAGAATATGCATTTTTTGCAACTTTAAGCTCAAATTACTAAAAATCTCGTCGTGATGGACCATTTCATCAAAATCATCTAGAATCACCACCAAACATTCAACCAGACTGGAAAAAGTCTAATGTTCTCATTAAAGTAAAGTTGTTCCTCCATGTTTGTAAACGAACTTTTTGTTGTCACTGTTGAGCTACCAAGCTTTTTTGGCAGCTGTAATAGTTAACTATAGCCAACAGCAAGACGAGATCAAATCAATTAAATGAGAGCGCGATGCAATCATATGATTAGAAAGATTGGCAAGGACTAATTTGCAAATGCCGTCTGGAGCCAAGTCAAACCGCATGACGTTTCTGCCGCTGAACCGAACAGTCACTTTACTTAGGAGGTCATTGTTGTCGCGTGGTGGAATTCGGATGTTGCGTGTATTTAGGAAAAAATCGTGAAATCTTAAAAATTACTTAAAATTATTTAAATATGATCACAAAATGAATTAAATTTAAAATGTGGTTACTTATTATTTTGGCTGGTTAGCTAGGTTTCCTCTATTTTTTTAGATTATGTTTACCATTAAAATTTCTTGCAATGAAGTAATATCAAAGTATAATACATTTTCAGTTTTTACTCTTTTGTTTCACTACAAATACTTTGTAATTTCATAATCATCGGTCAATTCTTCCGCCCATCTGTATAAACAAAGAGATCTTAGGAGATGGTATGACCTAGTCGTAACACAATTCATTTGAAGAATTTTTATTAAGGGATATTCAAAAAGAGCTTAGTTAATTTGTTGCCAACATATCATAACGTATTACACTACTAAGCAACACGTCAAAATGATGAAACTATTTGGAAAATCATTTTGACGAAACATATTCCTGATGTCCGAATTCTTTTGACCAGCATTAGACATCATGAAGACATGTGGTTCCAACATTGTTCCGTTGTTCCGTTACACAATACTTAACCAATTCAAATTCGTGGAGGAATTCTAAGTAGAAACTCCGGCTGGTTCAGAAAACTCCACGTATTTGTCATCGCAAAGGAGCCATTGAGGCTTCGTAATATTCAATTCCATTCAAGTATATTTTGGACAGGGTATACCATTATCGGTACCGACCAGTTTGTTCCGTTTCCCAGGTGTTGCAGCTACAAGTGCAGTATATTGAGATAACTACACGATGTACGAGAAGCCACCATAGCTGGAAAATCTAAGAGATGATAATTAGAAACAAGTATTCCATAAGATGTTGCTTCTGTTCTACCAAACGAAGCCAATTTCATTGCATAAATTGAACAATAAATAAGTAAAAATAAAGTTGCGACCATTTCTGCTTTCCAACCCACAGCCCCAACCCCTGTCCGTACCTTCGTTTTTTGAAAATTATGCACACGTGCCCGAAGATCAAAAATTCCACAGACACTTGCCCAAGTAGACCCAATATATCAGGCGAAATAAACTAGAAGCTAGTGTGCCAATGGCATGACTTCGGCTTGGCATTCCTACTGCTATTTAATTTTTTTTGTGTCTCTTTGATGTTGTCACTTCAGCGCTCATGTCATAATTACCAAAGTGAAAATTATTAATTTCGACATTTAAAACAAAATGCGCATAATTGCCACGAGTGGAGATTTATGCCGGGCTCGGCAGAAAAATTGTCTAAAAGTGGCGGCCGCTTCCACCGAATTACGCGGAAACGACGGCAATGGCAACATTTGCCACACTAATTGCGTATGCGATAAATCTTGTCAATTAAATTATAATGTTTGCATGCGGCGATGCGGCGAAAAGCGCTGAAGATGCAGCCGGGGCAAAACGATCTGTGCGATTATCGAGTGTTTTATCACCTCAACGGGCGGCTGCTCCGGCAGCAGCTCCTCCCGCGTTTGCAGCAGGGCCCTCCATAATTAAAATGTTCACAAGTGCCACAACGCATCGGCCACTGGCGGCGAAAGGAGCCGGTGACAGCAGCGGCGGCGGCAGGAATTTTGAAGCGCATTAGTTGCGCTGCATTTGCTGCTCATAAGAGCAGTTGCAACTGCTGCTGCTGCTGCTGTAACTGTGTTGGCCACTGCAACGAGCCGAAATTGTATTGGCAGCGGCGCCGGTTGGCAGCCTTCGGCTGCTGCCTGCTGCCTGCATATCAGGTTGTGCGAACCGCCAACCAGTTGGGCACATAAATTTCCAGCTTGTCAGCTTTTGATATATATTCATAAATTGCTAGAGTGCATTAATTAATTAAGCACGCGGGATTTTTGGACATTTGGTTCGTTGTGCCACGGGCGCCCTGAAAGTATGCAGCACTTTTTCTCTCACACATTTCACTCGAGCAAAATGTCAGCCAACTAATTACGCAGTTTTTTCTTTTTTATAATTTGCTTGCCGAGTTCTCTGTGTGTGAATAGGAACGAAAACAATTTACTGCACGCCATGGTCAGCGCTGATGGGCAACGGCAGCTCAGAGAATTCCTTTAAAGTTGTCAGTCGACATTTGGGTGTAATTTTCGAAACTGATTTTACATTGAAACCAGTTAAATTGTCAGAAAAATCAACTGTCAACGTGTCAAAAAATCGTTGGCCATGCAAATGTATACTGCGAGAATGAGATATAATGAGTCAGTAGAGAGGGGGTGAGGCGAAGGCAGGGTCCACAACTTGCGTGCGTGTATCTCTGACAGAGATTCTCTGTCTATTTTTCTATTTAACAATTTTCGATATGTTGAAAATCAAATTGTGTGTACAGTGCTCTCCCAAGAGATGAAACTGTGGTATGAGTTTCAAATACTTCGAGGCACACAATTGTCAGGCCTGTTTTCGTTTCTGTGCTAGATCTATCGGAAATCGTAAAAGTTGTGATTTCCAAAAAATGACTCGGTTTAAAACAGCCAGCTTACGGTGAAGTAGACACCAATACATATGAAGAAAACCATTTTTATACTCTGTACCAAAGGAACACAGAGTATATTAAGTTTGTGCGAAAGTAAGTGTTGCCATATTATTAAAATGTTTCTCCTATACCATATTGCCATAATCGGCAAGATAAGTTAGGACTTCCTATTCAATATTAGAATTTTCATAACCATTCTCAGTTTCATCCAATCTTCCATTATCGTAAAAGTTTGCAGAATCCTTTGTATTTGAACTCTCATTGACATCAGTTTTCAAATATTCCGAAATTTCTTTAACAAGCCAATCTTTAAAACACTTTACAATTTTGGAATGCACTTCAATTTAAAGCAAAAAAAAAAATAAAATCGCTTAACATTTTGAAACCTATAAGTCGGTATTTGCTATGAACTTCAGCTAATATAGTAGCAACTATTTTATATATATGCGAGCACGAGAGAATGACGATTTAGATTGCTGTCTATATCGTGGCCGGTTACACGAAAGTAACTTTTGTGATTGCAACTCCAGATATCGGCAGTCGTACATATAAAATGTATTTTGCTTATACAGCCGTGCTCCCATTTTCACTTGTGAAAAAGTTTTGCGATTTTAAACCGGGATCATGAAGTTGTGTATGTAACAGCCAAAAGCAAGCCCTTCAGTTCGCGTCACCTATGAATCACCAATGATTCACCGATGAATTGGCCTAGGGTATCGATGAATCATCGGTGAGCTCCCATACAAAAAAGTGGTGAATTTAACATGGGCATGTCCTAGGCGGTCATGCATGACTGTTTATGGGTGAATCACTGATGAATCACGTATACATTCATCGATGATTTCATCATGATTTCTTTGCAAAATTCATTAATGAATTCACCAATTAATTCACTTAAGGTTCACCCATGATTCCTGCATGACTTTTGCAAAGAAGTCAACACTGAATCATCGATGAATTTGTATCAGAATTCATCAATGATTTCACCTATAAATTCATACTAGATTTTCGATGATATTGTTGCCGCCGATGAATTCAAACTAGATGTATTAAAATTCGATTCATGAATTTCATAAAATAATAAACCAAGGACTTTTCCCCCGATTCCCAAACACGCAACATTTTATATTTGTTTTATTCACTCATTTTATTTATCAATATATTGAATAATAAACATAATTTACAAATAACAAATAAATATAGAAAACTAATAATAGAATTGAATGAAAAAAACTACATAAGAGAAGCTATCCACATCACAGCAACTAGTCTGCAGACAATTAATACGCATACGATCATTTCGGCCACAACAAAATTAAACAAATTGACAAGTTAAACGTCTCGCGCTGCCAGTAAAAACACAAATGCAACTTAGATTTTTCTACGCAAGTGACGACGGGCACGGAAACGCAAAAGACAAAAGCAACAATTGATGCGCCGTTAATTTTTTTTTTGACCTTCGGTTACTTTTACCTACTCAATGCACTGGCATATCCGACTATATAAAGTATATGAATACATTTATTTATGATCCATAAATAATTGATTGCTTTTGGGAAAATAATGAAACAATTCCACCATAAGGCTATACCAGAAACGACCTGTCCAAGCCTCTTATTTTAAAATTCTAAAATATATACCTAAAATATAGTTTTAATGCTTGCACAAATTTAAAGGGTATGCAAACTTCTTCGTTTGGCATTGGCAAAAATTTTGTCTTTGCGTGTGAGAGCAGCGCGAGGCGTGTCCTTTTTTTTGGGTTTTTTGTGGGTAAAGTTGCAACAACAAATATACACAGAATTGAGCTCTGCCGACGTCGACGTCAACGCTGATGCGTGAAAGACTAGTGAATTTTACGAGTAGTGAATTCTGGAACTGAAGGGAAGCATCTCCGATCCTATAAAGTATATATATTCTTAATCAGCTTGTCCGTCTGTCTGTATGAACGCGTCGATCTCAGAGACTATAAGAGATAGAGCCACAAGTTTTTGCATGTATGTAGGTGTATACCGTACCTAAATCTAGTTGGTTTCACATTTGGAAAATTTTTCCTCCTCCTTCTCTTAACCGCGGAAAACTGTCAGAGCCTCAATTTTTAAGTTTGAATTCTGAAAACCACAATCAGATCCGAGCAAAAACAACATTACTTGGTACATGGTATTATGCAGTCGGGGTACTCGGCCGCAGCACTCTTACTTGTTTAGTACAAAGCTGTCTATAAATCGCAAAATTGACTAGGTGAATGAAAATTAAGACCTAGGTAAGGTAAAAGGTACTCGAATTTTTACCGAGGTAAGTTAAAAGGTACACAAAATATGTATCTAGGTATGTACCAAGGTATTTGTACCTAGGTACTTCCAACACTGCTCCTAAGTCAGTTTTAAAGCTATAGTAACCAAACTTTGCACGAAGTCTTTTGGTACAAATACGCAACACATTCGTCGGAACCGGCTGGTTCGGACGACTACTACGAAAAACTAGTTTTTGTGAAAAAAAAACTTTTTTGTTTTCAATGCAAAGGTCCCCAAACTTCGTATTTATCAGTTTTCTATGCTTTCGCATAATTCCACCAAGTATGATGAAAATCGGACAACTATATAGTATAGCTGCCATACAAAAGATATGTCTGAAAAAAAGTCTTAGCAGGAAAAACTTTTTTGTTATCAATGCTATCAGTCATAAACTTGTTACTGATCAATATTATATGCTACCACACAATTCTGCCAAGTTTAATCCAAATCGGATGATTATAGCGTATTGCTGCCATAGAAACGATCGTTCGAAAAAAAAGTTCTAGTGAGGAAACCTTTTTTGCTTTTGAATGGTAGCGTCTTTTTACGTTGCAATTATGAATATTATCGGTTTCCACACAATTTTGGAATATAGCTGCCATATAACAAATTGGCAAGCAAATGGTCAAAGTAGTGGCGCCATCAATTACTGAGCTTGGGAAATAACTCAGCTAAGAATGTTCGACGAAAATCATTTAAAACCTTAATTTAATAAATTATACATGCTATGTACAAGGGTATATAAACTTCGGGCGAGCAGAAGTTAGCTTTCCTCAATTTTTAAACTTTAGTTTTGTCTAAATGTTAAGAGGGTCGGTGTCTAATGGGCACATGCTACGAAGATATAAAATTCTGCCTTGGTAAATATTTATGACTCAGGATGTTGGATGTTTGAAGTGCCTTCGGTGATTAGCCTATTAATCGTATTAAGAGCTAAAAATAAGAGTACGATCCAAATTTTACATCAGTAGCTTAAAATACAACAAAGTTGGAGCAAATCCGCCAGATCTGTTACATGCCAGCTATATAAAATGGTGAGTCGAAACGAACCACATTCGAAAAGTCGCTTAAGGAGCTTAAAATGCGTAGACAAACTAAGTTTCAGTTCAATAGCGCAAAAATCAACAAAGATGAAGAAAATCGACCAGATCGAGAGATTTATATCAGCTATATGAAACAGTCGTCCAATCCGAACCAAATTTTGTGAGACATCTTTAAAGTTAAGAATAAGAGAACAAATCGAATTTCAGTTCAAAAGCGACAAACACACCAAAGTTGGAGCAAATCTGCCACATCGATTATATAGAAGCTGAAATTGATTAGATCTTTTCATGTCGTCCTTGAGGCCCGAAATCAGAATGCGAACATTCTGCATTACAATTTAAATAACAAGTGAGAAAGTCGGTCAAGCCCGACTATAACATACTCTGTACCAGTTCATTTGCCCCCGACTATAATATTATAATACATCCAAGGAGTCACTCGTTTATCGTGCAATATTTTGATTATACGCTCATCTCTAAGATTTTCTCTCTCTCTCTCTCTCTCACTATGATTGTCTTTGTTCAATAGAAAGCTGTGGTGATGGGTGGGGGGGGGGTGTTAACTAGCCGTTTTTTGCTCATAACTTGTGTATCGTTCATCCGATCTTTTTCATTCCTTCAGCAAATCGATAAATATTATATTTGATTATTAGATAACTCTAGAAGGTACGAACCATTTATCATCAAAACTGTAGGAGATATGACGTTTTTTCCAAATTGCGGAGGCGAGAGTGGGCGTGGCAAAAATAGAGAATAAACTTGATCTGCCTGCAAGTATAAGAAATATGTATATGTCCCATACATGTCAAACCTCAATCTCTTACCATCTCTGAGATCTCTTCGTTCATACGGACGGACAGATGGACATGGCTTTATCGACTCGTCTGTTGATGCTGATCAAGAATATATTTATTTTATATGGTCGGAAATTATTCCTTATCCCTGTTACATAATTTTGCACATACTTAATACACTCTGTGTACCTTTGGTACAGAGTATAAAAAAGCCATTGACCATTCTTTTCACATACATTGCAATATATTCAATAACGTGGGACACTCGTTTACCTGCACGGCTTGCCGAAGGAGTTCCGAATCATGATAAATTTATTCGCATCTGAAATTAAGGTTTTAGCTTTTAATTAAACCTCTCCATATACTCTCTTTCGACAAACTGGACATTGAGAAATTGAGCCTTAATCGCTGTATTTTGTCTTTTGACGTCTTCTTCACCAATCGGTCGGACTATCGCTATATTATGACACGATCTTCCTGACTGGTTGCAAAAGTGAAAGCAAAATATTTCTTTGAAGGGTATATCGTGGAAGGTTTTGACTACACTTCCAGAGCGCAAAGTCATGGTTTTAATTCGGTTCAGCTAGATGGATCTGGTCTACAAAGCTCAGTTGTGGTCAGGGAGCAGCAGAGAGTAAAGTAACTTTTCTTTATAAAGCCACCGGATCATAGTTGTGTCCAGTCTATCGAGCGTGTGCTGTACTTTAAAAGTACAATCGAATACTAAAATCTAATCTGAAATGGTTTGCTTCTCCCCACCACCCACCTGCTGTCCTTTCACTCTCGACTTTTCACAGTAATCAATGCCGCTGCACTAATTGGACTGCCTGGCAAACGCTACGCTGGCTGGCCACTCAAATTACCTAATTATACAACGAAATATTATATGAAGTTTTCCCAATCAATTTCAGTTCTTTTGTTTGGCCATAACAATGATCTCGGCCAGAGTCACCGCAAGAATATCGAAAACAAAGGGGGTGAACGCTTCATGCAACTGTCAAGACAAAGCAGAGCTCGTTGAAATGCTGAGCAGCTATGAATACACCCGGACCCAGGCCCAAACCCCGACATGGACAGTGCATTCAAATTGTTCAAATTGTGTGTGAGTGCGAGCTGTCAACAGTATTTAATTTTCGGGGCTGCCTCCTGCTCGTCTGCTTATGTGCCACATGCAACAGTCGCCGTCCAGCGACCTGACCAAAACCGCAATGCACTTTGACCAGAACAGCTCAAAGGAAGCCAACTCAACAAGCTAACAAATTAACATGCTGTCGCTGCGCTGTTTTGGCTTTTCGGTCAGTCGCCGTCGCCGGAATGTCACGCAAATGCCAAGTAACTGGGCGGCGTCCTGCTGCCAGTGTCCTTTGCATGCTAATGCACAAAATTCGATTGCATTTGCCGTGCCTGCGGCTGTTTAATAGCCACACCTGTTCAATTAGTCAATGTAACCACAAATTCTGGTTAAATTATCGCATTAAAATGTTCGTGCTTAACCTCAAAATGTGCGTGCGTGTTGAGGGTCCACCCTGGACACCAGCACTCCTGCACTCCTGCTGTTCATTGTATAGAATTGTCGTTGGCATTACTTTGAACTCAACTACAACCGCCGACAGTTAATCAGCGCCGGAGTGGTGGGGGCTCTAACCTCAAAACTGTAGGTACAGTTGTGCCCCCTCGGCCAAATTTTAATCGCTAATTATCAGCACCAACTGACACTTACATTGGCAACAACTTACGCATGCGTGTCCATGTCCTGGTCGAACGCTGCATGTCGTCATCATTAAAAGTAAGCGGGCCAAAGAAACCGAACTGAAGCAGGAAGTCTTATGTCTGTGAAGAAGAGGGGATACTCTTTTTCACATGGATTAACTCTACACTTACAAAAATATTTGCCATGAATTTTCCATTCGCCTTATTTTTGAAACTGTCCTGGTAATAGAAGAATTGTTCTAAGAAACAAAAAAATATGGCATAAAAAAATTCTAGAAAAAAATTCTAAAACCTAAAAAAACGAGAAGGCTAAGGCTAACTTCGTCCGTGCCGAAGTTTTTATACCCTTGCAAGTTGTTGTCTTCATCACGCTCCCGATCTACTTGACGAGATGCTAGATTTCTACACAATTCAGCCAAGTTTGATCCAAATCGGATGACTATAGCATATAGCTGCCATAGGAACGATCGGGCGTAAAAGTAGTACTAGTGAGAAAAACTTTTTTGTTTTTAGTTGTAGCGTCTCTATACTTCCCAGTTATGAATATTATCAGTTTGCACACAATTTTAGGGAGTTTGGTCAAAATCTAATGAATATATCGTATAGCTGCCATATTAGAAGCTGGCAAGCAAATTGAGTGGTAGCTCTGGTCACACTAATCATCGTAGTCACGCGGCAGCGACGCTGTGCAGCTTGCACCATCGCTAACGAAGTGGCAGAGCGACAACCAACGCGCCATTCCTGGCGCTCAGTTTCTGGCTGGTTTCGATTCGCGCGGGTGGCGCCCGCATCGCTCCGTGAAATCATACTATAATTGTTAGCTTTTAAGTGTTATTCAATAAAGTTACTTATGAAACCTCGTAGCCAAAGTGGAAACACGCAAACTTCTATAACAGTTCTCTGATGCCGCCCAGCAAACACTAACACAAGCGCACACCCATACAATGGCGCCATTGTGAAATTCATTTCGAAGAACAGCTTTCGATCAGCAAATTCAAACAGCATCAAGTTAACTAAAGCAAGCAGTACTATTTCGACAACAGCCAGCCAGATTCTGAACAGCAGCAACAGAACCATCTCGATGTTTTTTGGGCATTTTGTCACACACACACACGACAAACGCCGCGACAAAGAAATACACACACACACAGACAGCATCTACCTGTGCACACACACAATTACAAACGGCAACGGGTGTTTTTGAGCAATTCACACTACAGTCGCCCCACATCCAGCTGTCCACATCCTGCAGCAGCCAATGTCTGCCACGTAAGGCTGTCCACGTGTGAGCACGTTCATCGCCCAGCCTGCCGTACATCCGCTGCTGACGCCTGTTATTTGTGTGCGCCCAACCGACTCTTCAACTACACGTAACCGATATTACGTTGGTCAAGCATCCGACCAATTTTTCAGATCTTACATTGTACGCAGCCTTCCAGACGATCGTTCATACTAATGGAAGTACGTCGCGCAGCTGAATATGGATCTTCATTGCATCTTTCATCATCGCCGATGTTCATGCAAACGGATCCTCATATCTGGCCGACCACGGGCAACCTACTTCAACTCGAGTCGCTCTTTGTTTGGCAATTGATGCCGGCCTGAGTCTGCCTGCAAGTTCTCGATCTCAAGCAAAGTCCACAACGAGTGGCAAACGAAAGTAATTAACGAGAGGCACCACGAAAATCCTTAGCGAGAGGCACCTCGAAAGTCCTTAACGAAAGGCATCACGAAAGTCCTTAACGAGAGGCACCACAAAAGTCCACAACGCGTTGCAAGCGAAAATCCACAACGAGTGGCAATTTGTTAGCTTAGGTTATAAACAATAAAATTACTTATCAAACCACTTAACTAAAACTGCTCATCTAAGAATGTTCGACGAAAATCATTTAAAACCCTTAATTTATATGAATTATACAAGCTGCAAGGGTATATAATCTTCGGTCGAGCCGAAGTTAGCTTTCCTCTATTTTTTATTTTCAATGCTATCGTTCCCCAACTGGTTATTGATCAATACTATATGCTATAAGTTTGATTTAACTCGGATGTCTATTGCGTGTAGCTGTCATAGGACCAATCGGTTGAAAAAGTAGTTCTAGTGTGAAAAGCTTGTTTGTTTTCAATGGTAGCATCGTTATACATTCCAGTTATGAGTATTATCTGTTTCGACACAATATTGGGATGTGTGGTCGGTGTCGGTCGTGTCAGCGAAAACCCTGACTCTATATAAAAACTTGAGCAAACCTCATCAGAGAGTCATGATACTCTCGATTAGAGGAGCTTTAAGCTAAAAAATTTATGAAACAAGTTAAAGAAGGTTCGGTCTTGCTTTTTGGTATCCCAGGGACTTTCTGCGGCTTTGACAAATTATCAACTGTCACTGCTTAATTTTTTGGCGCACTCAGTCAAGTTTAGTTTGCTTGTGGACTCAGTTCCCCCTGGCTACCTGGGACCCTACGGGTTCTGTCCTGTTTTCGCTTTCATTTCGGTCTGCTTGTTGTTTTTGCATTTTTATCTGCAACTGGCGACTGATACTCTGATATCGTGGGCTTCATTAATTGAGAATTGTTGTTAAGCCCAAGCCTGTTTTCCGGTTCGCGTTTTTCCATTTACATAATTTATGATAAGCAGGCGCGCCTGGGCAAACAATAATTTTGAAGAAATACATTAATGCAATCAATGGGATGTTGTCTGGAATGCGAATGCATTGAGTCGGCGGTCGCATTGATGATGATGATGATGATGCTCTGCGCCTGGCCGGCTGGCTTAATTAAGTTGTGGCATCGGAGGACCGGGCAAGTGGGAACTGCGGAACTGGCAGTGCCACAAACAGTTGATGAACTCTACGTGTGAATGTAAATTATTTTGCACGCAGCGGGCGAGCGACACTTGCAAAGGCTTAACCTAAACCAACTCGGACTTTGAGCTCCTCCTCTGCTGGTCCCTCGCTGTTTGGTGCTCGGTGCGATTGAGTGCTTTTAAGTCATTTGTGTCACGACATGCTAATTTCACATGAAATCTCTGGCCGACTGCTCGACCGTTGGCCTGGCCAGCCTCTGCCTAGACATCAACAACAACGTCGTGCATGTCCCAGCCACATCCCCATCGAATAGCCACGTCCACACTGGGAGAAGGAGAGGTGGAGGCCTAGGCAACAACGGCACCTGGAGTGCAGCACTCAAGTGTACTTGCGGTTTCTGCCTCCATGGCTGCCAATGACATTTTGCCAGCTAAGTGCAAAATTTACCGGTGCAAGAGCTAACCACAAGAGGGGGTTGGTCGTCTGGCACTCGGCCCCTGCTGGCCACAGAATCAACGCCTTGCCCCGGAAGAACAATGCCTGTTGTCCGAGCTAAGGCTGGAGGTGGGGCCGGAGCTGTTGCTGCTGCTGCAAGTGGCTTTGCTCTGCCATGATTAGATGCCGTCGTTGTCGTTGTCGTCGTCGTCCGCACCTGGACGTTGCAGTTATTAGGTTGTTAGTGGCATAGTCCCTGCCATTTTCATCGATTTATGCACTTCACAGCATCTAATGTGGGTTTTTTGTCTGTCCACCCGTGTCCTGGCCTGGTATTGGGGACCGGGACCCTTTGCATTTCGGTAGGCGTCGTTTGCTTAATACCGCGAACCTGCCCAGTCTTCCACTTGGGATTGGGTTTGTGGCCAGCAGCTACTGGCATTTGCTTCATGTGGTTTTTGTGGATGACAATGTCTAAGAGACTTCATAAGCAGACAATGTTTTTTTTTTTTGGTTTTTGTTTGATGGACATAACGCAGGTGTGTGGAGAGTGTGGTTAAATAGGAACTTATCAAGAGAAAATTTTGCGGTTGAGGCATAATAAATCTGAAAATTGGAGAATATGGGAAAATTAAACAATTTTATGAAATTTTAAGGAGTGATTTGTGTACATTAATCTGCAAGGGTGCAAGCCGTTTATGAACCGAACTGGTTTGATAACAGAGCTTCGTGTTTTAATAACCTGTCCCCATACAGAAAAACAAAATGGTAGGAAGTTTTAAGCATTAAAGGTGGACCATATTGCATTTTATAGAATATAGACTCTGCACACTGGGACTGAATAAGAAACTAACCGGCAGAAATTCCAAGAATCGAGGTTGCAATTCAGTTGCATTAAGTGGGTTAAACAGTGTCCAATTAATCCATGAGTTCAAAAATGTACAGTTTTGAAGGTTCCGTGAATAGTGTTCCGCAGTCAAGGAACCCAAAGTCGAGCATTGTTGCTATACCTGTAGCCAGATGAGTGCTGTGTGATGGCTTTGTTTCTGGTTCCTGGTAACTTCTTTTTATTATAAATGTGTTTCTTGCGGTACGAAATTGCATATTAGGTTAACTGAATTGACATAAGATGAAATGGACTAAAAAAAAACACTTTATTCATCTTTTTTCTACCATATATTTTTGTTTATTTACTTTGTATGGGAGCTACATCTGAAAATTGACCGATCTTAACGAAACTCGGCCAAAACGTTAGGCTTCACATAAAATTCACATGTTCAAATTGGACAAGTTTTAGGAGTGCGCTTTATGGAACTTGTTATTTCCTTTGTATGGGAGCTACATCTAAAAATGTACCGATCTTAACGAATCTCTACCAGAATGTTAGGCTTCAAAAAAGCGTGTACCAAAAACTGCCCAAATAGGACTAATTTTAATATTAAGGAGTAAGGAGTTAATATTATGGAACTTGATATTATAATTTAATAATATCCATTAAAATTATAAAAATATTGAGGTCTAGACAAAAGTTTAAGAACAATTTTGTACTGTATAATGTATTAATATGACTAGATAATAAGCTAAGTCTAAGCCCTACTGTACTATCTGTTTGCTGTGCGTGATCGACCTTCCGCTCCACTGTAAATAGAATCATTAATCAACACGGTAGCACTTGTTGTGTGTGTATCCAGGCTTTCTGTTTCTACATATGTAACAACTGAGCAACTGAACAAATGTAAAATTTCAAATACAAAATTTGAAGGAAATTCATGTAAATTGCTTAATTTTGCAATGCAAATGATTTTATACCTATTGCAATGCTTTAAGAATTCGAAAAAATCATCTGATTTCTCCCGTTATGTGGATGCTCGTTCTAGATTTAATGGGCTTAACGCACAATGTTATAAAAAATATTTTAACCGTTGCAGGCTTCAATTCTCTCACAATCCTAAGCAGTTTAATACGTTTGTTAACTCTAAACTCTAAACTCGTACCTGAATTCTTTACCTTATAATAATTGTAATAAATGTTTTAGTTTTTCTTGTGTAAGTCCGTGTGATGTTTTAGAGTCTATCTTAAAAATAAAATCAAATGCTACTGGCCTCGATAACATTGATCCAAAGTTCTTAAAAATTTTGCTTCCAAAAGTTCTTAAATACCTAACTCACATTTTTAACACTGCAATTACGACCTCGACGTTTCCAGACAGGTGGAAAGTTGCTAAAATCTTGCCCATTCCCAAAGCAGGTAACGCTATACTCGCCAATTTCCATCCTACCTTTCATCTCAAAATCTTTCGAGCAATTGATTTACACCCAAATCAGTAAATTTTTTACAGACAACAAACTACTGAATGATAAACAGCATGATTTTCGTAAGTCGCGTAGCTGTACTACGGCAATTCTGAAAGTGGCAGAAGATATTCGAAGAGAGGTTGACAAATGCCATGCTACCTTCCTAACCCTTCTAGACTGTAGCAAGGCATTTGATACTGTGGATTACGTAATTTTATGCACAAAACTAGAAATGCTTTATAATTTCTCCACCACTGCTAAGAAATTAATGAAAACATACTTAACCGGCCGAAGTCAGGCAGTCGTAACCTCTTCGCAGACCTCGACATTCTTAGAAACTAATCGTGTATTTTATTATTATTATTATTAGTATTATTTTCAATCTATGTAAATGACCTACCAAATGTATTGTCCAAATGTAATGTCCAAATGTATGCTGACGATCTACAAATCTATATGAGTCGTCCGGTCAGTGATGTACCTGAGTGTATAACTGTTTTCAATAGTGAACTAGAATTAGTTGGTGAATGGGCTAGGAAAAATGGACTTCACATCAACACGTCTAAGTCCAAGTGCATTGTCATTTTTAAAAATAAGTTTAACACTATCTACTTGCCAAAGCTTCAAATAAATAATTCCCTAATTGAATATGTAGATCGTGCTAAGAACCTAGGAATTATTTTTAATTACAAACTCTCATGGAACGATCACATTAATTGTGCAGTCGTCAAAACTTACAGTCAGCTCCGCCAACTCCGATTTGTTAGTAGTTTCATGCCAATAAAGACAAAGCTCACAATTGCAAAAGCATTTCTAACTCCAGCGTTGTTTTATGGGATTGAAGTTATTGGAAGTGTGCAAAAAGTGGCAAAAACTTAACGTGGCTTTTAATAATAATGCGAGATTTGTATTTAACAAGAAGCCTACTGACCATATCTCGGCATATGCAGCACAAATCTTTGAATTAGACTTAGATTCCTGGATAAAATTAATAACATTAATAGCAATTCACAAAATAATAACAACCAGGGAACCAACTTATCTCTAGGAATTGTTAAGCATTGCGGGCTCTAGAAGAACAAATAACCTAATTACAGTCCGGAATAAACTCTCTTGTTGTGATAACCACTTCTTTGCATGCGCCGTTCGACTCTGGAATATGATGCCGCACACTATAAAAACAATTAGGAGTGTACCGCTTTTTAAACAAACCTTAACAAACCATTTAAAACAAACATAATATAGACCTATCACATTTAATAAAAAAAAAAAAATAAAAATAAAAATAACAAAAATTTAAAAAATATTAAATTCCTAAAATAATAGTTTATATGTAACGGTTTCAATAACTATATATATATTTAAAAAATTGTATTCGTTTGATAAAATGTTAATTTTTAAGTTAGGTCCAACAACGTCTGTGTTAATATATAATATTGTGTTTTTGTGACTAATGCTAGGATTTTAAGTAAGTTTTATAAATAAATAAATAACGCAATTCTTCCACTATGCCCTATTCTGTGCGGTATGGTAATGCGAAAGCAAACACTGATCAGGCCATAGCCGATCTGTTTGCCGAGTTTTTTACGTCAACCTACTCGTCTTCTAGCTTTTTTACGAATCAACCTAACCCCTATCAGTTGAATGGGTCTAATTGTATTTTTGGCCCTGTAATCACTGAAACCTGTCTCCTTTGCGATCTTAACTCTGTTAAACCTGTGTATGCACCGGGTTCCGATTGTCTCTCGAGTTATCCTTTTTCCCTGTGTTGTGGAAGGAATCTTTTATCACTCCTCTCCATAAAAAAGGTAATAGGTAATAGGGCTATTTCCAATTTGTCTGCAATTCCTAAAGCTTTTGAGAGAATTATGACATCTCAACTGCAACATTTATGTAGTTCCATTATTTGACCCTATCAACATGGACTACCACTAACCACTAACTTATTAGAGCTTACATCATTAGTGGTCAAAGTGTTCTTATGTAAGATGCAAACTGACGTCATTTATACTGATTTTAGTAAGGCTTTTGATTCTGTTAATCACTCCTTGCTGCTTCATAAACTGAGTTTAATTGATTTTCCAACTAACCTTCTTAGTTGGATCTCTGATTACCTAAGTTCTACAACACAAAACGTTATATTTTGTAATTCAAATTCGAAACTAATCCAGGTTACCTCTGGGGTACCCCAAGGTAGTCACTTGGGTCCATTGCTTTTTACTCTCTTCATAAATGATCTTCCGTCTGTCTTGACTCACTCTCGTGTGTTTATGTACGCTGATGTTGTGAAAATTTGTTCATATAATGATTTGGTTTCCCACTATAATTTGCAAGCAGACTTGGATGCATATCAGTCTTGGTGTAAAGATAATCTTTTAAGCCTTATCAGTTTACAGAAGCTTGCCACAATTCTTCACTTATATGCTTGATAATGTCCCACACGTGCTTAAATGATTCAGCGAATGAGTAAATGATTTAGGGGTAATTCTTGATCACCGACTTAAATTTGACTCTCATGTTACTGCTACAGTTTGAAAGGCCAGGAGTGTTCTTGGCTTTATTAAGCGCTGGTCGAAGGAATTTGATGATCCCTATACGACGAAGATTTTGTACACTTCTCTTGTCCGTCCGATTCTCGAGTACGGATCATGTGTGTGGTCTCCGCAATATTCGACCCATCAAGATAGAATCGAATCTGTGCAAAAAAGTTTTTATTGTTTGCTCTTCGTGGACTGGTGCTGGAATCCTGAAGTCCGTTTACCATCGTGATCTAGTAGTCTTCCCTCCCTTATTAACCTTAGAGTTATGCTTGGAGTAATCTTTATACATAGACTAATTAATGGTGAAATCGACTCAACAGAGTTGGTTGGCCAAATTAACCTCAACGTTCCTGTTAGACCGACTCGTAATTTTATCCCCCTATCACTAAATCGTTGTAATACTAACTATGCCTTGCATGAACCGTTTCGTGTCCTCTGTGCTGATTACAATACTGAATAATTAACTCTGAAGCTTCTCTTCCTGCTATAAAAATTTATATTTTAACTCATTTAGCCCGTAGATAACATTACTTTATGTTCTATCTTCGCGGTTTCGTGTCACACGTTAGTGGCTGCGCCTCTTGGTCGGTTGAGCGGGAGGTGGGATGCTATTTTGCCTGGGATTCGCGAGTAACAAGCTTTTGCTTGGTGTCGCATAGGCCAATTGAACGTACTGCGCATTGTACGTCAACGTCCATTAATTCAATTCAATAAATCATAAAAATGTCGAACAAAATTCCCCATGTGATTTGACAAAAGTGCATTTTAACTTATAATAATAAACCGTGGTCAAATATTCTTCGAATTCGGTCAAAATTTAGTGAGAAGAATAAGGGAAAAGTGATACTTAAATGGAATCGTAAAATCAACTCAACGAAATAAATTAAGCTTCTTTATCACAGAAAAGTTCGCTATCAATAAAAGCTTATTTTTTAATAATTTGAAATAAAATTGAATTTGTTTTTTTTTTGGCCTGAAAAATTACCTAGACAGCTTTTAATCGTTCAAATAACTAAATAAAACTCTTTATTGTGGTGAAATTGTACGATTAGACCCGACCTTCTCTTTTTTGCGTTGCTCATCGATCTCCTGATCGAAAAAATATTTCTAGAAATGAAATCGGAGCACCCAAAAAGCTATAAAACGATACCCTATTTGATTTTTTGTTAGATTTTACCCCCTTCCCCCTCCATAAGTCGGCAGTATAAGACGATACCCCCATCGATTTATTGATTAATTTTACCCCCTTCGATAAGTAGCCCCTTGGTTGGTCATTTGAGGCAAAATCGGCCGTTAGGCATGGGTGTCTTATGTCATCACGAATGCCTGGGTGGAGGCCAGCACTTAGGAGATGTGAATATTCGTGTGCTGCTATATGCAGATGATATTGTCATCTTAGCCGATGATTCAGGAGTATTGCAACATATGATTTATCGCTTGGAAGAATATTGCGCCCGCTGGAATATGGAGGTTAATATGACGAAGTTTGAAATAATGATCTTCAGGCGAGGCGGTCGTTTAGCAGCAGCTGAAAAATGGAGATTTAAAGACTTGCCTATAAAAATAGTCTCAGAATACTGCTATCTGGGATTGACACTAACGATAAAGCTATCATTTTAAAAACACGTCCAGAAGCGTACAGAGCTAGCAAAAACAAGCATAAATGTAACCTGGAGTAAATATGTATTTGATAGAAATTTAACAGTAAATTTCAAATGGAAAGTCTACAAACTTATATTATTATTTATTTATCTATACTAACTTATGCTGCCCAGATTTGGGGTTATAGCTGCTTCAAAGATGTCGATAGTTACCAGTTTTTCTTTTTGACAAAAATTTTAAACCTGCCACCTACAACACCAGACTATGCACTCGCCTTGAAAAGCAATGTGGAGTATGCGCACCAAGGTTCTTTTTGAATATAAAACGAACGGCTTCCAAATCTACTTGCTAAGAAAAATTCTACAAAAGAATGTATTTTGGGCTAAGGAACTAAAAGCATTATGTGTCTCAAATTGCTAAGATTGGCAAGACATGAAAATCTCGATGTCTCAATGGGACGGATTATGCGTACAAATGCTGGCTACTCTAAAAAACACACAGAAGAATATCTAAGTGCAACGGAAAAACATTAGTATCACTAGATTCAATAAGTATCTGGACAGTGATATAGCAGAAAAGTATCTAAATATACCGCCGAGAGATATTTCGTGGGTGATGAAAGCCAGATGTGGGAAACAGTTACCAGCAAGTGGAAAGCCATATCTGCCCCCTATGCAATACAGGAGAAACTGAAGATATCCAGCATTTTCTGGGAAGATGTCCTGTACTAAGGGAAATCAGAGTCCGGCACCTTGGTCAAGCCATCTTAGATACAAGCGACTTAATTGATGTGCTGAACTGTTCAAGCGCAAACGATTGGGCGACTTTAGTCAGGATCCTAAAAACATCAGTACAGGAAACAAATTTTGTCTGTACTATTGTAGTTATGTCCAACGAACTTTAACGTAAAAACTGTATAACATGTTCTTAAATGCCTAAACACTATATATGTTAAATTAATAGGCTGACGGCTGAAAGCCATGCCTAGATTAATTTTGTTCTTCTTAAGCTAAGCGTTCGCTGTAAGACTCTAAAGAAAAGAAATAAATTACTACTACTACAACTACAACTACTTGGTTGATAATTTATATAAATTAGAGTTTTAAAATATTTTCGTCGCACATTCTTGACTAAGCTATTTCCCAAACTTAGCAATAGAGCAATAGGCGCCTCTACTTTGACCATTTGCTTGTCAGTTCGTTATATGGCAGCTGTACGAAGTATTTATCAGACTTAGACCAAACTCTCAATTGTATGGAATCCAATAATATTCATAGCTGAGAAGTTTCAAGACGCTACCATTGAAAACAAAAAAGTATTTCTCGCTAGAACTCCTTTTTCGACCGATAGTTGCTATGACAAAATATGTCTTTTAAATAAGGAGACCCTGCAGCTTGCGCCAACTACCGTGGGATCAGTCTCCTTCCCATCGCCCACAGACCAGATATTCACATTACGACAAACCCTGGAGAAGACCTATGAGAGAAATATCAAAACCATCCATCTTTTTGTTGATTATAAATCAGTCTTTGACACACCGATAAGGTCAAGGTTCTTTGACGCCCTGTCTACCTTTGGTATACCAGCAAAGTACGTTCGACTTTCCATGATGACGTTGAGAAGCACTCGAAGCTCCGTCAAAATAGGAAAGAACCTCTCCGAACCATTTGATACCAAGAGATGTTTTAGGCAGGGTGATACCCTATCGTGTGACTTCTTTAATCTACTGATGGAGTATATACGGCGCCAGTGCCCAAATGCCAACAGATCGGGCTCATTTCTTTATAAAGATCTAACGCTCCTCGCATACGCCGATGATATTGACATTATCGGCAAAAACGAACGGGCGGTAAGCAGGACGTTTTCAGAGATTGAGAAACAGTCTAAACTGATGGACTTAGCGGTACCTAGTATCCACGGACAAGAAGTCTACGCGTCTTGGACAATTTGTTACCATGGGGGTACAACTTTGAGGTTGTAGAGGATTTTGTCTACCTCGGGACGATGATTACCGGCGACAACAACATCAGCCTGGAGATCCGAAGAAGAATTACTCTTGGAAACCGATGCTACTACGGGCTCAGTAAGGAGTTCAAGAGCAGAGGCTTTTCTCGAAGAACAAAAATAGCGCTATACAAGTCGCTCATCATACCACTCCTGCAATACGGCGCAGAAGCATGGACAATGACAGCAGCGGATGAGGAGGCGATTGGCGTGTTCGAGCGAAAAATCCTCCAGATGGTCTATGGACCTTTAAAAGTTGGCGATGTATGCCGCATTCGAATGAATCACGAACTGTATGAGCTCTATAAGGACATCAGTCTAGTCAAGCGCATAAAGCAACAGCAGCTGCTCTGGTTAGGACATGTAATCCGTATGGATGAAGAAGCTCTAGTAAAAAAGTCGTACAAAGCAAAGACGGCTGACTTTGGAGGACAAGCCAGGAGGGGTCGCCCACCACTAAGATGGGATGATCAAGTGCGGAAAGACATATCCAACCTTGGTGTGAGCAACTGGTGCCAGCTCGCACAATGCAGAAGCGAGTGGAGGGCATTCATTGCAGAGACCAAGACCGTCAAGCGGTTGTGATGCAACATCGGGCCAATAAAGAAGAAGAAGAAGTTGCTATGACAGCTATATTCAACCGATTTGGATCAAGCTTATCAGAACTTTGTGGTAGCATATAATATTGATCAGTAACAAGTATGGATGCGATAGCATTGAAAACAAAAAAATGTTTCCTACTAAGACTTTTTTTCGGACATATCTTTTGTTGGCCGATTATCATCAATCTTAGTGGAATCATGTGAAAGTAAAGAAAACTTATATATACGAGGTTAAGGATCGTTTGCATTAAAAACTAAAAAGCTTTTCTCACTACGACTAGTTTTTTTTACCGATGGTTCCTATGGTAGCTATATGCTACAGTCATCCGATCCGGCCGGTTCCGACAAATGTGCAGCGTTTTTGTACCAAAAGACTTCGTGCAACGTTTGGTTAAGATAGCTTGAAAACTGACAGAGGAGATAGCATAGAATCAGACTGACAGACAGACTCTATATACTTTATGAATTCGGAGATGCTTCCTTCTATGCGTCACAAACATCTGGACAATTTTAAGATACCCTCTACAGCGGTATAAAAACAGCTATAAATATATGGAACAATAAATGTTTTGAAATGGTAAAATGTAGAACAATATATGTTAATTTCAGGAAATAAAAAAAGTTTGTGCTATTTTGTGTTCTTTCTTTGTATTTAAGTGTTGTTGGGTTGGTGTTTTTTAGGCGAACCTATCCTAAATGTCACGTGTTCCTTGGAGTAAAAGTTGGCAGATTTTCGTGGATTCTCGCAAGTAAAGATGCACATGTGTTCATTTAAATGTACTTATGTACTGTGCTCGTTTTCGAAATATTATGTATTGTTGCAGACGGCAAAAGTATATTTGATCGTTTTTTTGTTATTTTGGCGGAAAATCGGTCAAGCCCGGCAGTAATATACTCAGTAACTGCGAGGGAGTATGCCCAGTGTGTATTTTGCTGCAATAGCACCATAACGCAACGGAGCTGCTGCGCTGAGACAGCGAAATTTCATATGCTTATAACTTTACTATGGCTTATCCGATCTTTACCATTCCTGTGGCAGATCGATAAGTAATGTTGATTACTAAATATGTCTTTAAGGTACGAACCATCCATCTACAAAACTGTAGGAGATATGATGTTTTATCTAGATTGCAGGGGCGGGGGAGGTAGTGGCAAAGATTGAAAATAAATTTGATCTGCCTACAAGGACAAGAAGTTTATCTCCCTTACATGTCAAACCTCTATTTCTTACCATCTCTGAGATCTGTGCGCTCATACGGAGAGAGTTGTTTGGGGGGTACTGGAGGGCGTAATCGTATCGGTCCAAAATTATGCTCGTTTCTATTATATGCCATTTCAAATATTTCGGATAGCCAAAACGATTAAGCATATTCAACTAGATAGATATCAGAAGAGTTACTATCGATTGCCAAAGGAAAATGCAGCTGCAATTGAAATCTTCCTAAATCCATTCCATTATTCTTAGCCAAAAAGATTACTGTGAGTCATTTTAAATTCCTAGCTGATGACGATTCGATATTGAGTAGAAGATAGGGGCCATCTCGCTGCAGCATTGGTACTTTTATTTTGTGAAAAATCTATTCGCCTTTTGGTGCAAAAACACATATCGTGTCCCACCCCCCTTCCCAATATTTCGTGTCCATCCCTGCACCTGCAGCAGACGCATTTTCCCATTCTCAGTCACCGGAGTACGAGTACCTCGTCGTGCCTCATATCCACATCCAGTGCAAATATACCATAAACAATCTGGCTTTGGCTTTGGCTGTGACTCTCGTCTACGCCGGCGGCACTGTCGCTTTGAAGTACGCCAACTATCAAGATCTAAACGCAGTCATTAAGAACAAACAAAACGACTTTATGGACAGCAAAAAGTTCGAAACCTAACCGAACCAAACCAAACGAAGCGAGCGAAGCTCTTGGGCCATCGATGGAGTTGGGGTTGGAGCTGGTAAGGCGAGCAGCGTCTGGGTGATCTTTATCGAACTGCAGACAACTAATGATCTAATAAAACCGAAACCAAACCAAACCGCACCAAAAACTACGAGGCCACAGCAGCAGCGGCAGCAGCCATCAGTAACCAGTTCAGCATTGGCGTGGATTACCAGGACAGGAGCACAGCTCCCGATCCGTTTTTTGTGCTTATTCTTCTTGTTGTTCTGCAGTGCAGGGACATGAAAGAACAAACGCAGTTGCAGAACAAGCCGACAAGTGGCGAGTGGCTGGCAGGAGGGGGCTGCTCGGGCTGCAGATGGTACAGAATCTGAAGCGTTTATCTATGATCTTATATCATGTACTTTCGACATTACAATTGCGGTAAATGCTTCTAGTTTTTAGTTTCAGCGCGTACATGAGGCAGCCGCTGGCTTTATCAATGGCCAGCAATCATGGCCAGACTCAGTCTTGGTCTGCCTGCTGCTCCTGGCGGGAGTCACAGCAGCGTCGTCGTCTCTGGGTCTGGGTCTGACTCCGATTCGAGTGTACGCTTCTGTTTGCATGCAAATGCTGTGGTTGCGGTTGCTCCTGCTGCTGATCTGCATACCAAGCGAGCATTTGTCCGTCCCCATTCGTCTCCAGATCGTTGGCGGCGATTGCTTGTTGCCGTTTTCACTGCCTCTCCTCGCCCCGCCCCGCCCCGGGTTGGGGTACGCAAATGTGGCCCCGGCTCGACATTGCCGATCATTTTGATATAGTTCGATAACAATAAGGCCGAGACTGAAGCCTGGCCCAGGCCTAGCGGTTGCTGTCGTCGCACATCCCCATCCATATCCACTAACAAGCAGCGTTTCGGAACCGTTCAACGTGTTCAGCGCTTTTCGTTTGGATTCGCCGACGCCGCCATTGCGAGAGTTCCCTTCCTGTCGAGCTAGTTGCTCCTCCTCTGGCTTCCACTGAGCATATTATCATAAATATGTATCAAATTGACGTTGCATCTTCTTGAATTTTCATCTTGTGGCTACTTGTCATTGTCTTTGATTTTTCCTCAACTCCTTTGGCTGCGTCTCATTGTCCATGGCCATTGAACTGGACACTGGGACAGGCGTCTTTGATAAGCCGACATTTTGTGTTGTGGCAGTTTCTTTTTGTTTTTGTTTTTTTTTTTTGTATCGTTTTTGTCAATTGTCCGGTGGTGCCTTATAGGATTCGAGCATTGTCTTCCTCTCAACTTTTTATAAAGATTGGAGCAAAAAGCGAGCAAATATACTTATGAGATTGTCAGGTGAAGCTTACATACTTAAATGAAACTGGCAAAAGAATAGCAAAGGAAGATACTAAAGTTAAAGTATTTTAATTTGAATTGATTAAATTCGCCTATAAATATAATTTAAGTTTGTGCAAAAAGTAATTTGGTTAATCGGAAACTTTGAATTAAATCTCTGTTAAAATTGTTGATAGAGAGAAATAGTCAAACTCCAGTGTGAAAAACAGATTTCGATTTTTTATTTCGAGAGCCATATTAAGTTAAGTAAAAAACTTGTACCGAGTGGCTTTTAAAAAGGATTTTTACCTAGTCTGAGAACAGTCTAAATTTATATTAATCAATTGCCTGTTCATTTGGAGACCATATTGTTTGGCTTGTGTCACGAACAAAGCTGCTTAAAACAAACAGCCAACACTCGATTTGTCTTTGTGAGGATTTTGTACGAACAAGCCAAATAAAACCAACCCGTTATTATGCTCTTTCAAATATTTATTCTGACCCAAAAATTACACAATAAAACTTTTATTTTGAACACTTAATTTTGAAATATTTATTATTACATTGAAAATATTGATGAAAATATATTGATTATGTTGATAATCAATAATAATAATAATATATTTATACGATTCATCTAAAATTCTGTAACAATTTTCGTGCTATAAACCTTGTGAGCAGTAAGGGGCGGTTTTGGAAACCCGTAGTTTCTGGTAGGTAAACTAGGACAAAGGATTTGTATCCAATTATCTTGACACTTTTCTCAATATAACCTTTTTGGCAGGGCTTTCGGAATTCCTGAACTAAATTTTGGCAAAGGATTAAACAAACAAACAAACAAAATAGAGGAAAGCTAACTTCGGCTCGATCGAAGTTTATATACCCTTGAAGCTTGTAAAATTTATATAGATTAGATTTTAAATGATTTTTGTACAACATTCTTAGGTGAGTTATTTCCCAAACTCAGCAATAGATGGCGCCACTGCTTTGATCATTTGGTGACGAGGTTTAATGTGTAACTAACTTAATTTAATATCACTTACACTAGCAATTATCGTTGAGTTAAACAGACGCGCCACCGCGCGTGTCCGAAGCCAGTCATAAACTGCAAGTCAGAGATGTCGCGTGGGTTGTCGTTCTGCTACTGCATCAGGGATGGCGCTCGACGAACAGTGTGACCAGAGGCGGCCAGGGCTGCCACAATCATTTGCTTGTCAGTTTGTTATATGGCAGTTATACGAAATATTCATCAGATTTTGACCAAACTCCCCAACATTGTGTGGAAACCGATATTATTCATAACTGGGAAGCTTAAGGACGCTACCATTGAAAACAAAAAAGTTTTCTCACTCGAACTACTTCTTCGACTGATGGTTCCTATGGCAGCTATATGCTATAGTCATCCGATTTGGATCAAACTTGGCAGAATTGTGTGGTAGCATAAAATATTGATCAGTTACAAGTTTGGAAGCGATTGCATCGAAAACAAAAAGTTTTTTCTACGAAGACTTTTATTCAGTACTATATTTTGTGTGGCAGCTATATGTAAATTATGTAAAAGCATAGAAAACTTATAAAAACAAGCTTTGGGGATGTTTGCGATTAAGACAAAAAAAGTTTTTTTTAACTAAATCAACTTTTTCGACCGATAGTTCCTATGGCATCTTTGTGCTATAGTCGTCCGATCCGGCTGGTTCCGATAAATGTGCAGCGTCTTTGTACCAAAAGACTTCGTGCAAAGTTTGATTAAGATAGCTTTCAAACTGATGGAGGAGAGCATAGAAGAGGACGGGCAGACGGACATGGCTATATCAGCTCAGTTCGGCATGCTTATCAAGAATATATGGGCATTTCCACAGAAAAGTCCACCGAGACCAAAAAGGAAAAGTACTTAAAAACACTATTTTTATACCCTGTGCCAAAGGTACGTAGATATATTAAGTTTGCCCAGAAGTTTGTAACAGGGAGAAGGAATCGTTTCCGACCCTATAAAGTATATATATTCTTGATCAGCATCAACAGCCGAGTCGATATAGCCATGTCCGTCTGTCCGTCTGTCTGTCTGTCTGTCTGTCCGTCCGTATGAACGAAGAGATCTCAGAGATGGTAAGAGATAGAGGTTTGACATGTATGGGACATATATTTCTTATACTTGCAGGCAGATCAAGTTTATTTTCAATTTTTGCCACGCCCCCTCCCGCCCCCGCAATTTGGAAAAACTTCATATCTCCTACAGTTTTGGAGATAGATCGTTCGTTCCTTCTAGAGATACCTTGTAAACAAAATTATTTAACGATTTGCTGTAGGAATAATAAAGATCGAATGAACGATACTCAAGTTATGAGCAAAAAACGGCCAGTAAACACCCTAAACTATTTCTAAGGCTACAAAGAGTTCACAAATAATGCAGAAGACACCATAAGAAACTATATGATTGCAATTAACTGTAAGTTTCTGCTTTATATTATAACAAAAACAGCATAAATATAATAAGGAAATTTAAGTAACGTAACGTCAGGTAACGCCTAAAAAATTGGGCAAACATTTTTGAATAAGATAACCTGGAAAATTAAATTGTATTATTTCAAATCACACTAAAAAAAATTTTATACAAAAATCTTTACCCAATTCGCGTAATTTTGCATTTTTCTAAATCGAGTCAAAATCCACTTCCGTTTTATTAAACGTCACGCCAGCATATATGATTGCTTATATCTTTAACTCCTTATGATCGATTGATGTTATTGTTTTTGCTGATTATAGTGCTACTTAATTGCTACCCATATAGAGAACAATCTTTTTAAAAATCCAAGATTTTCATATTTTTCAAAAAGATCTTTTCGTACGAACGTAACATACCGTCAGTTTGGAAATGCCCATATATACTTTATGTGGTCGAAGATGATTCCTTCTATGCGTTACAAACATCTGATTTTTCAATTTTTTCGTTCATCCCTGATTGATAATTGTATATGCTTTTAAACAGATTCGCAAAATTTGGTCGAAATCGGACGACTATAGGCTTTGACTTCAGCCCAGACGAAGTTAGCTTAGCCTTCTTGGTTTTTAAATCTCATGGTATAGTCCCACCAAAAAAGTTGGAGAGCCAAAATTTTGACAGCTCATTTGCCACACCGTCCACATCACTAAATAAACATGTTTTCGCATGAAGAACGCTTAGAAATATTAAAAAACTTATTTTTAAAGACAGTACTGTGACGCTGAGCCAACTTTGAATAGTCGAAAATCTTAATATTAAATTTTCAGTTTTTGACAGTTTTTTAAATATTTTTTATTAGAATGTCCGAAAAAATTCACAATCACAGGTAAGACCTTAATTACCAAGAGAAAACTACATCTGATCAGGGAATCAAACCGGAACCAGAACCGGAACCGTACACTGAAAAGAACCGATTAAAATAAACCAGAACCGGAACCGATATTTTACATTTTTGGTTTACCGGTATCCGAGTGCCGACTTTTTTGAAACCGAAAAGAAAATTAGCAATGTACCGGTACAGTTTCGGTTCTGAATGCAAGAACTGAACTCTAAAGCTGGCACATAGATTTGAAGGACTTTTAAGCTATTTGGTTAAAACGTAAGCTTCTAAAAAAAATCAACTTATCAAATCATTTGTATTGTGAAATAGAAAAACACGATAAAAGTTTCTTGAAAAATATTGCATCCCATATTATTCGACCCTCATTACACTGTCATGCTAAGTAGTACTTGTGTTATCCATTTCTGATCAGGTTAAACTTAATGAGGAGAGCAGTTCTCACACAAATATAGTACTTTAGTTGAAGGTGGAGGCGAAGTCGATTCATACATGTATTTTTAAGAAAAGAAACTGGACTTTACAAAAATTTCAGTATTTTCACAAAACTTTTTAATGGCAACAATCATGATCAATTTATCCGAGTCTAAAACGTTTTCAAAATGAAGAAGATGTACTTAAATGGTAGACAGAAGACTCGTCAAAGTTTCCACAATTGTGTGTATGCCTTTGAGAAGGGCAAGTAAGCATACAACTTTTATTTTCCGGGGTGCAATTGTTATCTCTGCGCTAAGAATTCAGATGGTTGCGTCCATCCATTTAGTGAAGCTTTAAGAATACATGGCGAATGATCGTAAATAGCTTTTTCTATTGCTAGTTGTGCAGTGATTTTTGCTATCGTCATTCCACTATTTAATAATTTGCAAAATAAAACAAGAAGAAAGTTGGTCAAGCCCGGCTATAATATTTTTTAGCTGCTGCAGATTGCAGCGCTGCGACTGCAACATTCGTTTGCTCATAACTTGACTATCGATCGTTAGATTTTTACCAACCTATTGGGGGATCGAAAAATAATGCTGTCTTTTATTTATGTCTGGTAGCTACGAACCATCTATCTACAAAACTGTTGAAGATATGACGTTTTCCGAAATTCGGGGCAGGCGGGCGGTGGGTCAAAATTTTAATTAAATCTGCCAGTTATTTTATCTCTTACCATCTCTGAGTTGTTTACTTCTGCACAGAAAAAACGGCGAGCTAATATCGAGCTCAACAAAATTGATTTGATCTCGACCTTCGGATAGAAGTTTCAAGCAAGAGTCGTACTTGATTCTACTTGAAACAAAATCAAAAGGATTGAAACCTTACTAAAAGGCTTGTATAAATCCGAAACAGCTTATTTCAAGTACGGATCCTACTTGAAAATCAAATGTAGTAAATACGAAAATCCAACGTGAAAGCGAAATAAAACCAAGAGCAAGTACCAAAGTGAGAGAGAACATCTCTGACTAATTCAGTCAGGTACATATGTTGCTTTGGAATTCCCCATCAGCTAACAAGATCAAATCGATCCCGTGTGTTCTTGAAATAAGCCTATATCGAACCAAAGTCAATCTCTCCCGAGATAAAATCGGGATCAAGACAAGAATTTCGGGATTGAAAAATCCGTACTCAAGTCAATCCTCTTGTACTTGGTTCGAGAAAATCCGAGATTGACCGACTTCTGACATCGTTCGGGATTGATTTCTGTGTGGCAACACAAACATTTGGACAAACTTCGTATACCCATCGTACTCTTCTAGTAACGGGTACTAAAAATACAAATTTGCATTGGGAGTCGCTGTTGGATCAAAGCCGCTTTTGGGCAACTCCAGCAAAATAACATTTTTCCCCGGCAATCCTTTGATATGTTGAACAACGTGTCACTTGACGCAGTTCTAACGAAAGACATCGTACATTTGCATATGCCAACTGAGCTCCAGCATAACCAGCACCCAGTTCGGCGTAGCCAGACGGCAAGAGCCACTGTCATTGTGAGCTTTTTGAGAAATTCATAAACTGAAAAAGTGGATTTTCATATGAAATTCTTGCGTGTGCAACTTAGAAATTCAAATGCGCTGCAGTGACAGTCATCAGCCTCACCCCGTACTGGCGCCCGCTCTGCTCTGGGTCCCAGCGTGTCGCACGCCCGAACACCTCCACCTCGGCTACGGGGTGGGAGTCGCACCTAGCACTGGGACAACATAAGTCGCACTAATGCCCATAAAAGTCTCACCTTGGTCCTTACCTTGGCCTCGGTCTCGGCCTGGTTCGGCCAAAGTGCTTGAGATAAACCTGAGCACCTGGAATAGAGTGACAAGTGGGCAGCATTTCATACAAATTGCAGTAGACTGCCAGAATGGACGACAATTTAATGATAAACATTTTCTGTCTGCAGCCACAACTCAATAGAGTTTACGGCGAATGTGGAAATGTTGCAACAAAAACGCAATTTAATAATTAACAGCACGAGTAGAGAATGGTAACTGCGGCGTTTATTATTGTTATTAACATTTGCGGCCGATGCCGGGGCCCGGGGGGCAGCTGCAGCTTTTAATTGATGGTCCCGGGCCCGTCGAGCCGCTCTCTAATGCAGTTGTGCAAAAGCTGATGGGGCCCCGAGCCGTTGATTCGCTCTTTTGCATGCGCCACGCCCCGCTTGGAATTGCGCCATCTCACTCACACAGCGAGCAGAGGAAAGTCGCGTTGGCTATTATGAAATTATCGTCGTCCAGTCCCAGACATTGACCAGTCCTATGGCCCCCGAGGCCATAAATACATGAACCGAATGGGCCTACGATGTTTGCAACCAGAAGCCTAATTGCAATTTACCTTTGCCTTTGCCTTGGCCTGCCCTGCCCTGTCCTGTCCTGCCCTGCCCCTCCCCGGCCGTCTTGGCAGTGGAGAATTTTAAATTGTTTAATGGTGACTAACTTACGATTCCAAGCCGAGTTAATTACGCCGGGGTGCATATTTGCCGATATGCCTGGACGCATGGCTCCAGGGCCCCCAGAGCCATAGAAATGACTGACGCTCTCGCTACACACTCTCACTTGGGCAGTCAACAGGTGCAGGATAGGGCCAGGGTAGGAGGAGCTGCTGCATTTGTGAAAAATTAAACAAAATGAATTTGTAATTTCATGTCATAAATAATTGGCCGCTAACTCGCCAGTTGAAGCCAAAGCTGAAGTCGCTGCCAAAGTCATTGTAGGTTTTTGGTCCAAAAAGGAGTCGCAGATGGAGAACTGGAGAACGCCGGGACCAGTCCAGAAATTGTAAAAGCTGAAATTACGCTAAATGCTGATTAAGTGAACATTTATCATCGCTCGTTGGTTGGTTGGTTGGTTGGTTGGTTTGTTGGTCGGCGGGCTCCTCGGTTGGTTGCCCGATACTGCAGCTGTATTGAGGAAGTGAATGTGAATGGGCAGCTAGTTGGGTTAGTTAATTTTCTTGGAAAACGACAGGGAACAGAAGCTGCCACAATGTCCGATCGTTGTAGGAGTTCGCCTAACAGCTGCTCCTCGTGGTACGGCCAAAGTCAAATGGGTGCATATAATATGTATGGGAGAATAAATGAGCCAAGATCGAGGTAGATGGGAAAACGAATTAAGTTGGTAAAAGTTGTGGTGCCTGTGCAGAGCCATGTGATTGTGATGGGAGAATGGCAAATGATTGAAGGAAAAGCACTCCTCACTACAGGTTGCTAATGAAGTTGCTAGTCGAACTGGTTAATGATTTCCTACTAATGTTGGATACTTATTAACTTAAATCGCTGAAACTAGCTTACGTACTAATGTCTGAGTTGCTTCCCTAAATCCAAGTGATCAATAAATCTTTTGATGACCTTTATAATGATTTTACAGGTCTGCAAATGATGAATGTCATAGAGGGTTTCATCAATAGCCAAAGCAACCAAGTTGTCTATAGTGCAGTTTCAATAGCCCTCCACTTTACCACTCTCAATTCCCTGGAAATTTGTATCCATAACTGTTAAAACGTAAAAAACTTATGTGTGGCTGTGGTTTTGTGTGTTTTTAGCCCTTGGGTTTGATCAATTATTGCGCATGCGAAAAAGTACTTCCGGTTGAACTTTATCAAATAATTATATCATGGTCGAATTTCACGAGGTTGTCTGAAATGTCGGAAAAATTGATAAAGTCACTAACTAGTGAAAATGGCCTCGAAAATATACAGGCGTGTCCCGAAACTAAGCTTGAACAACTTTATTTGGGAAGTAACAAGAATAAGACCGACTGCTAGATCATTTGGAAGGAAACCCGTATGCATTAAATCTACTTGGAGTTGAGCAGGTTTTCAAATCGCTTAACTTTCGTCATATAGGGGGGTGCCACAGAAATCACTAGAGATTTTGGTATAAACGCTTACATATCAAATATTAATTACTTAATTTTATATGTAAAGTGAAAAGTATATCTGCGGTTGCTAGATCAGATGGTGAATTTAAGCGATTTGGAACTAACTGCTCAAATCTACTTGGCTTTGGACAGGCATTTTCAATCCGCTTTACTTTCGCCATATGATCTAGTAACCGAGCATTTTGGTATCACTTCACATATTAATGCAAGCAGTTTAAATTTGAAATACAATCGTTTATACGAAAATCTCTAGTAATTTCTGTGGCACCCCCGATAATCCAGTAGCCGGGCATATTTATGCTCCTTCACATATAAAGTCAAACAGTTTTAGTTTAAAATGCTAACGTTAATACGAAAACCTCTAGAGATTTCTGTGACACAACCGATAAAGCCAAATAATAAGCTTATGTTTAAAGATGCTACAAAATTGTACTTGCTTGAGTAAAGCTTGTGACTCGCGAGACTCAAGACTCAAATTTTGGTATCGGGATCAGGGGCTTTGTTCAGCGCTATTTTCTAGTTCAGTAAAGTTTTACAAAAGCTTTGTTTGTAGCAGGGCTTCAAACAGGAGGTTCCGGGATTTTCGGCAAGTTGGAACTGGGGTTGTCTCAAAATATCTATATCAATAGTATCAAAAATGAAAACATTCAATATCGTTATTTGATATCCAAAAACATCGATATATCACTTTGATAGTGAAATTCCGTACTTACTTTAATCTCGAGTCAGAATCATTTGATTTTCAAGTAGAATTTGTACTTGAAATGAGCATTTTCGGATTGATACAAGCGTTTTAGGATTGTTCCAATCCTTTCGTTCTTGATTCAAGTAGAATCTAGTACGACTCGGACTTAAAATTTCAATCTGAAGGTCGAGATCAAATCAATTATTTTGAGCTTGATCAAAGCTCGCCTTTTATTTGTGCAAACGTTCTCACAGTTTAAATTCCCAATTCTAGATCTATATTTTTGGATCAAAAAAAAAAAAACAAAATATTGTTGTCCTCAGAACAAAACCAGCTTGTATAAGTTTATATTGATGAATTGCAAATTGTCGAAATGAACTAATGAATAACAGCATCAATCATTCTTCACCATGATCAAGTTCTTATGAAAATGATATGGATTCCTTAGCTAAAGCTATATTTACACTTGTATGACATTTCATATGATATGGCTGAAAATTTCCTCAGTTCACGGTGAGTAGGGTGTCAAAAACTCTACGAGAAACTCGGATTGCACAATAGTTTTTTTTTTTTTTTACTTTTTTTTGTCATAAACCCCAATATTTTTACAAGCTTTTGCACAAACTTAATATACTCTGAGTACCTTTGGTACAGAGTATAACAAGTAAGAAAGTCTGTAATATACTCTGTTCGTGGAGTAGCAACTGAAAGCAGCGCTGCTGAACAATAGATGGCTCCACTACTTGCATTGAACAATGAGGGATTTCCATACGACATGAAGATCTGAGATGATATAGCCATGTCCGTGTGTCCGTCCGTCTGTTTCTATGCTATCTCCTCCATCAGTTTTAAGGCTACCTTAACCACACTTTCCACGAAGCCTTTTGGTACAAATAAGCTGCGCATTTGTTGGAATCGACCGAATCGGATGACTATATCATATAGCTGCCATAGGAACTATCGTTCGAAAAAGTTGTTTTAGTTAGAAAAACTTTTTTCTTCAACGAAAACGTGCCCAAACATCGTATTTCTAAGTTTTCTATCTTGTTTATTGGCCTGAGGTTGCACGCACACAACATCACAACCGCTTGACGGTCTTGGCCTCCACTCGCCTTTGCATTGTGCGAGCTGGCACCAGTTGTTCACACCAAGGTTGGAAATGTTTTTCCGCACTTGATCATCCCATCTTAGAGGTGGGCGACCCCTCCTGCCTCCTGTACGTCTTTTTTACTGGAGCTTCTTCATCCATCCTGGTTACATGTCCTAAACACATGTATTCGTGTATTCGTTTAAGACAGTATATAGGAGTGTCAAAGTTTAAGTAAAAATGTTCCACAGGCGTTTGAATCAAAATTTTATGCCACCTCATGTGGCTATGACCAGTTCGAGCTATGACTTGCCACCCATGGGCCAATAACACAAACAACACCAAATAGAATAGCTTAAGTTTATTATCCAGTCAGATAGGATACAACGATTACTAAACGACGCAATATAAACTATATACTAAGAGCTAGTGCGCTATCGAGCCATAGAGCTAGAGCTAGAGCTATTTATTTAAACGTGTTGTCTTGCCGCTGAAACTCTTTCAACTGTACTTCTTCGAGATGGGCGACGCGCTCGCCCGATATCATGCATGGTTATCGATCAATGAGCATCGATCTGATAGTGGCGGCAGACAATGGCGGTCAATTCAAATTTCTCGAACTCGCAACAAGGAGAAAGGTCATATCAAATTTTTGAGTTTGTTAATTGTATTTAGGGCAAAAAATAGGAGTACTAAACGAATTTCACTTCAATAGCCTTAAAACCAATTTAGTTGAAGCAAATCGGACAGGTCGGTTAAATGTCAGTTATATGAAATATTTGTCTAAATCGAGTGAATCTTTGCAAGTCGTCTTTGGGGTCCAAAATATGCGTACAAGCCAAGTTTGGGGTAAACAACTAGAGTTTAACCAAAAAAAAGTTCCAATAAGCAGTGGATTGGTTACTTCTCATAGTATATTCAGAACATTTTTTGAGCCTCACTGTTAGATATTAGACAAGTGTAAAAATAGCTTAAAGAGCTAGAAAGTAATGAAAAAGTGACATATATAATCGTTGAATGAATTCATTGCTGCCTTTGATGGAACTTAAAGATTGCCTCAAAGTTCTTATATTGTAATATTTTCTATCCATCATAGTAAAGAACTTAAAAATGTCACATTTGTTGTATCCCGCAACACAAGTATCAGTGGAGCGCGCTTTCTAGTTTATCCAAAGCGCCAAAGAGCCAGTATTGATGAAAGTTTACTGAAGACATACTAATGATTACCTTAAACAAAGCTCGAGTGTTATACTAAAAATGTAAATATATGTGAATTAACTGCTTAAGTTTGGTCCCATTTACATATATGTATATGTTTTCACAATTAGCAAAAAACTAAACTATTTATGAACCCCGGTGGGAACCTGATCCTAGGTTAAGCGAACCCAAAAAGTTTGCTCTTGTTTGAGATCCAGAGTCCACCGATTTTAGGGACGTTTTCAGGCCTTGTTTGTAAAGCTTTTTCACAAACTTTATATAGTTTACGTCATCCTTGTACTCCGGAAATCCTAGTCTTTGATTTAAAGTGACGAAATGTATGTACTTCAATTCCCGTAAATAGAAAGATTATACATAGACTAAGGGAAAGAGCCACAAGGTGGATATCCTTATTCTCATTAAAGCTAACTAACTCTATTCTTCCCAGGCTACACCACCTGCCACTGACAATTTGGACCACAATAAAAATAAACAAATATTCCAAATTCATACAAAAGTTGTTTTCGAAAACCAGCTTAGTTAACGAAAGAATCATTTAACCAAAATGAAGTTAAAACAGCAGAAATAAACATAAAACCAGACATGCTGTTGGCGGTGGAGCGGGGGGTAAACAATGTTTGCAAATGTGCAGTTTGAATGACTAAAAGTCAAATTTTTGCGACAGATACGACTATATATTTTATGCAGTGGCCCGTGGGCGGTCGGGTGGTCGGGGTTGTCGGGGTGTCGGGTGTCGGGACTGAGGTCGGCAGCAGTTTCAAGCGTACGCTTATGAGCATTTTGTGTTAAGTGGTGGGAGGAGTTGCTGGAGCAGGAGAAGAGCCATGCTGTGTATGTGTGTGTGTGTGTGTGTGTATGTGTGTGTTGGTGTGCATAATGCGGGAGAGCCATAAATTACATTTGTAGGCGTTGGCAGGTGTCGCCAGTGCTGTCTGAAATCGCGATAAATCTTCATGTGAAATAAATTTCATAGAAATTGCTTCACTGAATTTTGTTGGTTTCCTTTTGCTTGACTTCGTTTTGCAGTTGTTGTTGTTGTTGCGGATGTAAAGTGGGCAGCTCCTGCAGGACTCTCTCTCTCTTTTTCTCTCCGTCTCTAAATAGCTGCAACTTTGCCACATGGCACAAGCTGTTGCATTTAAAAACTGTTGGCCAGACCAAAAAGTCAAGTTTGAAATTCCGCCGGAAGTGCGCATGGAGCCATCTCTGGACCCGGGCTTAGTTGAGGTAGGCGCGGGACACTGCAGCTGCACAGCAGGCACATAAATCATACGCACTGTCAAACAGAAGTGCTCCAATTGTGGCTTAAAACATTTGTACAACTCCAGAGACATGACCAGCTCCATTTGAGTTTCAAACGTGGCCGCTCCTACTCCAACTTGTACTTGTACCCACCGAGCTCTCACATGTAGCTCATTTTTTATGATCGATCAGTCCATTAAATAATGAGCAGCCCCAGCCAACTGGTTGCCTGTTGCCTGTGGCCTGCCCTGCCATTTATCGCTCCCTGGGCTGTGCTTAGCCAGGCGACTTGGACTACGACACGGTGCGGTTTGAATTCCATCGTGATTTGTAACGACATTTATTTGCTTCAGCGAAATTAGAGACAACCACGTTTTGCTGGCTCATTCAGCCTACGCATTTCTTCATTTTGTGCCATGTTGATGACTATCATATGAGACTGAGGCAGTGACTGGGGGCAGGGCACCAGCCAGAAAGGCAGAAAGGCATTCAGTCATAGTCTCTGCCCTGACGCTGATTAGCCGGGCAATTCAGTTAGTCAGAATCTTTTTACTTTTTGCCCTATCATTTTTGCCAGCTCTGGGTGTGGCTTTTGAGTTTATTGTTAGCTGATCTGGGTGATGTCAGAGCTGTGGCATGTGATCCTTGGCGGTAAGAAAGAACTGAGAGAGGTAGCAGACCCACTTAAATTTTGAAGCAGGTTGTAAGGGTATCGAACAGTCACGAAGTGGGTTCATAAGGTCAGTGAACATACCCTTCAGTACCACTCAGCACTGAATCATAACTGAATCACACCTGATTTGGAACGACTGATACTGAAATCATGCATTTCTGTCATGAATTTAAAATAGAGCAGGGCCTACTACTTCATGACCTTCGCTTATTTTAGGCATGATTTCAGTACATGGGTTTGTTTCATTAGTAGTACTACAATTAGTCACGAATTGGAGCGTTTCCTACTTCTCAGGTCTGAATCAGTACTGAGGCGTAGAACTGCAGGGTAGGCTCAGGTTTCTGCACGGGTTCATGTAAATGCATATTTTTTTTTCAAATTTAGAAATTTAGTTTGAAAAGCTCTTTGAGAATAGAATCCTCGTGTAAGCAAACACATGAACAAATGGAATAGCAGCTGTTAAGTCCCCAAGGCAAATGAACATAAAAGATTTTAAGAGATAGCGGATGGTGTCAAATTAAGTCTTAGTCATTTTCTTCGTAGTGATGATTTTGAATTTTGAGTTGGATCCTGAGTTTTATACCCCACTAAGATATATCTCATTAATACTTGCGCTTGCTCAAATTAAAAAGGATACAATATGCATTCCACTAACAGCAAATGTCGCTAAAGTCACTTACAGATTTCAAGAACACTTGCTTATCAGCAATTTTAACTAATGGATCCCAAACTATGAATCAGAGACCTGCATTGAGCACTTAATTTTCAAACACACTCGCGCTTTTACACACGAAATGATCGCAAGCACATCAGAACGGAAAAGCTATTTTTGCACACGAGTAATAATAGAACAAGCTTTACAGCAGCCACGGGCGAGTATCAAGCGAGCTACACACTTAAAAACTCGCGTAACTCAAAAACAAAACAAAAAAGCTGCCGTCAAATACATGCCAGAATCATGCGAAATACGCGGTTATGTATACTTACATATACACAAGCTTATTAGTGACAGCTCGTTGTAGTTCTCTGATATGAATATTAAAATATCATTCAAAGTCCGAGAACGCTCGTCGAATTAGTAATATAGATTTCATGCATTATACGAATGATTTAAATGACCAATGTTCGCAGACAACGAAAGTCTAAAAAATAGTTTTTTAAACTTTTTCGAATACTTTTTAGTTGTATTTCTCTCCAATTTGGGTTCGAATTCAAGCAGCTTTGAGACAATTAGCTCCGGAATTCCCAAAAATCAATAACCGGCAGAGGGAACTTTTGTCCAAACTTATGTTCAGACTTGCCATTGCTAATCCGAAATGTTGTGCGTTATCTCTGTTTAAATGGTGTTGATTGTATTGAATTATAATCAATCCTGACCTTGAGCCAGCACGAAGAGCAAAAACTTTGACTAAATCAAAAAAAGGTCACAAAAACCCATTATAAGGAACTTATAAGAGCGTACCTCTTTTACGGACTTTCGACTGGCGGACAAAAAGTAAAAAAATTCATTTGGGTATGCCTTTGTCTTTGCATTTTGTATTTTCAAAATCAGCCGCTTTAACCATTTGCAGTAGCGTGACGTAACAGTGACCGAACAGTGACTAAAGAGTGACTTAACAGCGACTCATATTTGCCGTAGCAGTAGCTGGGTTGTGTGTGTGAACACTGTATTGAGTACTGAGTATCGAGTATTGAGTACTGAGAATCGATTACTGAGTATCGAGTACTGAGAGTGGAGTACTCGGTATCGAGTACTGAGTAGCGAGTACCGTTTATCGTGTCAAGTACTGAATGTCGTACTGCGTACCGACTACTGAGAATCGAGCTCTGAATTTTGAGTAATGTGTATTGAGTACTCGGTATTTAGTAGTGAGTATCACATGCTGAGTAATGATTACTGAGTATAGAGTACTGAGTACCGAGTACTTAATAACGAATATTGAGTACTGAGCCTTAAGTACTAGGTATTGAGTACTGAGTATTGAGTACATAATTACGAGTACTGAGTACTCAGTACCGAGTACAAAGTTTTGAGTACTTAGTATCGAGATTTAATAACGAGTACTGAGTATTGAGTAGCGAGTATCGAGTTTGGAATATCGAGTAACGAGTATCTAGTATTGAGAATTTAGTATCGAGAACTGAGTAACGCGTATGAAGTAAGACACACACACACACACACTCAAGTAAGTGAAAGCCGGAGCAACGAGATTTCTTTTTGAAAATAGCATTGCTCGTATTAGGTGTACCAGGACACCTACTTCTTTCTTCTCCATATTGGTTTCTAGCCAACTAAACGGATTTTCGTCTATGGGCTAGTGGATCATACCATTGGATATATGGAGCTTGATATTAAGTGTCATACGGGTATTTTGAGTATTCAAATGGCCTTCACCGGCAAGCAAGATCGGACGTCTATATCATATAGCTGCCATAGGAATGCTGAATTTGGTAATATTTAGTCTGTAAACTATGGTCACACTACACCACAACTAAATTCAATTAATCATAGCAATCCTATGACAGCTATATAATATAGAAGTCCGATCTGCCTGATGCTCAAATTTTTGGAATATCTTGATAAATACAAAGCACTTTTGCCAAGTTTTAGTCAAATAGCTTTGATACTGACTGCGTGGGGAAGCTTTCTTTAATTTGTAATATCTTTTAATCCATAAAAGTTTGCAACTTTTTAAAAGCAGCATATTTTAAGTTATGTTTAGGTTAACAAATTGTATATTCTTAGAAGCTATATTATGGTGGTTAACACAATTTTGTTTAAAAACCTTTTTTTCACGTTTTTGTTATTAACAAAAAAAATTTGTGCAAAACCGCAAACTACGTTCTGGTGGGCAGATCGAGATCTAATTTATATTGAAATCAAAAATGATGAGTTTTATAACCGTTGGGTTTGTAATAGAATGACCCATATTTATAAACTTTGCATACCCTAAAGAACATTTCTTATGATATTATAATGTTTGCTTTGTGTATTAACGGTGTAAATGAAAACGCTTTTGATTACATGTATTCAAAATTTTCGGGCCGTTTCTTAAATCGCTTGAATGCTTCAAACAGAAAGCTGATTGTGGACGTTGCTAGTCCAACTAGCTTTAATTACTTTGCAGTTCTCAACTGCTTAGAGCGCGGATTGCAAGAAGGTGGCTGGCAAATCTGTAGTTGTCAGTAAAAAGCCTACAGATGATGTTCAAAGGGGGGGTGCTTGAAAACCGAACTTTAAGGGCAATCAGCTATTTATTGTTAAGAGTAGAAATTGATAAATTTGAAACGGTAATAGGCTAATTAATCTGAGCACATCTAACATCCCACATCATGAGTCATATTTATTGGGTGGTCCTTTTAGACACCAAGCTACTTATTATTTTGACAAAACATTTTGACATAGCAAATAGTTATTAAACATTTTAACTCATGATGTGGGATGTTAGATGTGCTCAGTGTAAATAGCCTATAACTTTACTTCCATATTAAATGAGGAAGCAATCCACAATTTTAGAACTTTGGTTCGAGTGACCCGACAAATCTGTACCGAACCGGTTCTAGGGGCCTCGGTTTGGTCCCGTTTTGCAGCCTTGAAGAGAACAATTGGCAAGGTTCCCAGGCTTATATTATGGACATTTTCAAATCATTTCCTGTCTCATATCTTGGCCATCAGCGCACTTGCTGCTGTCATCATTGCCCCTCCCCACCCCCAATCCTACAACGCAACATAAAGCAAACCGAAACCAAACTGGCCCTGGCAAACGACTCAATAAGATGAAATATATGGCGAGCAATAAAAATCGGTTATAATGCTTTGGGAAAACTGCTGCTGCTGGTGCTCCTTGGCCTGGCTGGTTGGTTGGTCGGCGGGCTACTGCGACAAAACTGGCCAAGTGACCAGAGAGCGCGGTTGCCGACAAAGCAAACACAAAGCAGGCGCCGGTTCCAGCGGGCAACCAAGTTGGTCAGGTAACCTGGCCATCATTAAGAATGCCATTTGTACCAATAAATTCGAATGGATTCGCATTGAGCGGAGCGGGCGATCGATATGGCTATTAAATTTAACAATTAGAATTTATCAATGAGCGGCCGACTTAATTATGGTCATTTTTGAGTCAAGCGGGAAGTCATAAGTTGAGAGTTTGAGACCAAAGCCCAGCATGTTGCAGTTGCAGCCGGCGACAAATTAGGCGCAGCAGCAGCCGCCGCAGCAACATTCCCAGTTGCAACATGGCAATTTCCGAAATTACATCGTGATCCGAGACTGCAAATTTCCAAAGTGCAACAAAGTTCAGAGCAATTTTGCAGCAACAAAACGGCAACAAGCGCCCGCCAACAACAACAACAACAACAACAACGGCAACAAATTCCATTCGAGATCTCGGTGCGCCTGCGCAGCAAATTCAAATTGCTTCGTGTGCAAGAAAATTAGTCTTGCCTGGCTGGCTTCCCGATCCCGATCCCAAAGGCACAGCCAATAAGAGAGGGAAAAAAGTAAAGACAACAAGAAAAGGGAAACAACAACTTATATATATAATAATAAGAGCAAAACTTGGCGGCATCCTCAGCGCAGCGTAAAACTAATCAAGGGCCAAAGCTAAATCCAATCCGATTGAGCCTGAAAACAGCAGGCGCTCTGTCTGTGGCCCAGACCAAATGCCTGCGGTGACCGCGCAGATAAGCGAGGTGGAGCAGGAGCAGCAGCAGGAGCAGCAGCAGCAGCAGCCATGACTGTCTGCCCGCAGCCCTGGGTATCAATGAGTTTTGTGTTTGGTCCGGCCATGTTGGTCAGTTTTTAGCCACGGCAACTGTTGATGTTTTTAAGCGGTCGCACGTCGTCAGCGACGGCAGCAGCAGCAGCAGCAGCGACTGGAGCAGCGTTCACTACTTGCGATTCGTGAAGTAATTACTATAATTACCTTCAAGGTAGATTTTCCAAAACGATGCGAGTGGCGGGCACCCCAAGACCCCGAGACCATTGGCAGAGCCAAAGTTGTTTGGCTGGCCAGCCCCTGTCCCTGCCCCCTTTCCCTCCCGCCCCTGCTTTTGTAATAATTTTGTTGCTGCTGCCAGCCAGTTGGTTTGCTCGTTCGCCCGTTCCTTGGTTTGTTGTTATTATTATATGATACACCACTGCAATGCAATGGCCGTTTCGCCTTCGCCTTCGCCTCCGCACTTCCTCCCCATCCTACTTTCCCCTGCTGCATTCTGCTTGTTGGCTGCCAATTTCTTATGTTGTTACAGTTTGTTCTGCTCGTTTTTTGTGGCTGTTATTGCCCCCACTTAGCTTTTTCCCCAGTTTAATCGGAAATTAAAGCTAAAGGGGCTGCCTGCCATGACTTTAATTTTCGTTTGCGGTTGTGTTTTCGTTTTATTTTTTTATATTTCTCTGTACTTGTCGTTCATCTAATACCTGGGAACATCTTTGGAACGTAATTGTGGTGGTCATAAATCATAAATTTCGCTAGGGTTTCATCTTGTTACATTTCACTGTAATTTTGTAGGTAAGAAAAAAAGAAAAAAAAACTAAACGAAACGTTTTCACAGGCAGCAAATTAGCTGACTGAGCTGTTACTTGAGAGTAGGGGGCCACATGGAGGAGGAAGTCTAGGAAGGAAGGTTCCAAGTGTTAACCTATTCCTAGACACCAGGGTTCACATAAGAATAGGAAGCAAAGTGCTAAATTCAGCGATGGCACGGACTGTCTGATTGCTCTTATATCTATATAAATAAATCTCTTGGCCCGACTGATTGACTGACTGACTGATTACACTGTGCAACACTAAAAAGTTGATAGAGTCGGGACCAAAAAATTCTGAAAGGGTGTGATGGTAGTACAAAAACCTTCGCTGGGTTTGGTCTGGTTAGCTGCCATTTTCTTTTTATTGCACTTTGAAGTTTTCAGCTTCTGATTGGGATTTACTAAGCTATGCAGGACAAAAACATAGCTTGGACTTAAATAAACAAACGATTGGAACATACCAATTTCATTCGATTGGTTCTTAGTATAGTTTCGGGCCCATAAGCATGTAGAATTGGAACCTAAACTCAAAAAATGGCAATTTTTGGTACCAATTAACCGACACAGTCAAAAGTTCCGATTGTTTTGTATTAAATCAAGAAAATAGTAAGAAACATAACTTAAAAAATTAATTTTTTGTACTTTTTAACCGAAAATGTTAATTTTTTCAAGTTTTTATGACAGTTGTACGTGCTTCTGGGCCTATAGCTATATGAAAGAGTAACTAAATGAAGTGGATTCGATTAATTTGGTCTAAGCTACAACCTTGTGTTGTATTACTTGTCAAAATTTGAAACGGGTTTCAAGATGAAGTTGAAAAACTGTAGAAAAGCGGTCAAAACTTAGCTTTTTTGGGCAACTTTTGTAATTTTGAGTATGAAGGTATAATTTTTTTGATTAGCTACAAAGAAATGTTTTGTAGGCCAAGCCAAGAGCAACAACTTTGTTGAAGACTTAAATGCAAAATTCAAAATAGTTTACGAGATATGGAATCGTTAGTCCTACTCTGAAGCTAAAAAGTTCAAAGTGCAATAAAAAGAAAACGGCAGCTAATCAGACCAAACCAAGACAGGATTTTTATGCTCCCAGCACACCCTTTCAGAATTTTTTGGTCTCGACGCTATCAATTTTTTTGAGTTCATAAATGTGTCACAGTGTTATCAACCCACAGTCAAGAACGCTTATCCTAGAGATCAAAGATTTGGAATAGACCTTCGTTAAGTGATGTAAGCACGAACTATGAAACAACGAGAGCGTAAGTTAAAGTCGGCTCTAACCGACTTCGATATACCCGTTACTCATGGAAACAAATGTTTAATAGCCTTACTGTATGCCTGAGGTGGGTCAGCCGAAAAGTATGCAACATTTTTTAACTCGTCTCTCTCTCTCTCTCTCTCACTAAGATTGCTGCTGAACGCAATGCTTAGGTTATGAGTGGGGTGGGTGGTGGGTGTTAACTGATCGTTTTTTGCTCATAACTTGAGTATCGTTCATCCGATCTTTATCATTACTTCAGCAAATCGATAAATAATTTTAAGAACTAGATATCTCTAGAAAGTACGAACCATCTATCATCAAAACTGTAGGAGATATGACGTTTTTTCCAAATTGCGGGGGCGTGAGGGGGCGTGGCAAAAATTGAAAATAAACTTGATCTGCGTGCAGACAATAGGAGTCTACATTTCAAATTTGGTTGCTCTAGCTCTTCTAGTCTCTGAGATCTAGGTGTTCATACAGACAGACGGACGGACGGACGGACGGACGGACGGACAGACGGACAGACGGACAGACGGACATGGCTATATCGACTCGGCTGTTGATGCTGATCAAGAATATATATACTTTATATGGTCGGAAATGATTCCTTCTGCCTGTTACATACATTTGCACGACTTTAGTAGACCCTTTTACTCTACGAGTAACGGGTATAAAAATTTGAAAATTTGACCGCGAAGTGGGTGAAAATTACAACAAAAAGTTTTGTCTCTGCATATTGTATTCCAAAGTCAGCCGATTTTACATTTGCCGAAGCAGCAGGAGGGATGTGTGTTTGTGGGTGTGTGGAGTGGGATGGTGTGAGGGGGAAAGGTGTGCTGAAGGGGGTGTGAAGAACTAACAGTGGGAGAACAGTGGGCTAACAGTGGGTTAGCAATGACTTAGCAGTGACTCAACAGAGAATTAACAATGACTTAACCTTTTTGTGCCCAAATCATGGTCGCTTTCTCCAAATGCTCAGTGTCACTAAGACTTAGTGCGCTTCGATTGTCGAAATGATCCGTAAGAAACAGTGCTTTGTGCTATATTTCGACCACAATAACACTTGAGTTATAGTAAGCGATTGCACTATTTTGAATGAAGTCGTCAAAAGAAAATGCATCAATAAGAAAATATGCAACTATTTCTACGTCTTGTTAGAGAGTGTTCGGAGTTAAGTTTGTGCAAAAGTGTGTAACAGGGAGAAGGAAATTTTTCCAACCCTACAAAGTATTTATATTCTTGATCAGCATCTGTCCGTCCGAATGAACGAAGAGATCTCAGAGATGGTAAGAGATATAGTGTTGACATCTACTTCTTATACTTGCAGGCATATCAAGTTTATTTTCAGTTTACGATTTGGAAAAAACGTTATATCTCCCATAGTTTTTTTGATAGATAGTTCGTATCTTTTAGAGATATTTAGTAATCAAGATTATTTATCGATTCGCCAACGGAATCATCGTGTTCACCAGCACAAATCGATGACAAAAAATCGTTGGATCGAGTTCGATTGTTGTGGTGAACGAAGGTGATGTGCAATCATAATTGCTAGTTTTTGTGATTGTGATGGAGGAAAAAATAAAACATTAAAATACACACATTCAACTCTTGGCTTTCTGTTTGACACATTCTCCGCGGCAAAAGCCAAGCAATTAACCAAAACCAAATCTAAGCTGGGTTTAATATTAATCAAAGTGGCCTAAATCGCCACATGTTTAGCAACTTGGTTTAATAGTTGTAACTAACTTAATTGAATATAACTTAACTGCTAACAATTACTGTATGATTGTAAGGCGCGATAAGGGCGCCAACCGCGTGATGCCAGAAACTGATCGTTAGGGATGGTGCACGGGTTGTCGCAAGTAGTGGCGTCACTTTATGACCAAAAGAAAGTTCGCTGCTGCATGTACAGAGTATATTACAGTCGGCCTTGATCGACTTTCTTACTTGTCTTACCATAAAAATGTCTTAACGATCTAAGAGTTCATGAAAAAAGCTTTAAACCAAAACCTTAGGTAACATAAGTAAAGATACCCGTCCGTGAATCGAACCTTCAAACGACTTTGAACTCCTGAACCGAACCTTCTCCAAATTTTCAAAATGTTTGCATAAGATTGCGAAGGATGCTGCAGCAGCAGCCGCAGATGCGTTGGCAGGATTTCAAACGTTCCAATAGTGACCTAAGAAAACTGCTCTAGCTCTGTCTATTCTCTTAATCTAGTCAGTATGCCCGTTCTCTGTATATGTTTTCGATTAGTTTCTCAGCTGCCATTGGCAACTTCTCTGCTTCCCTTGCCGACAGCTGTTTCAAAAGCAAAATGAAATGAATAAAAATAAACGCCGAATTTAAGTTTCTTCGTCGAAAGCCTGAAGATGTTTAAAGACAGATGCACATCTTTTAAAACGCAGTTTCAGCAATTTCAAATCTTCACTGACAAATCCATTAAAATGTCTATGTGCAGCTCTCCCCTTATCAGAAAATTATCCATGCTTCACCCAAAGAGCAACCACCGACCATTACAACTGCCACAAAAACTTTTACAACATTTTAAATAAAAAAAAAAAACAACAAACATTTCGAAAGTTCTCTCCCCGAACTGAGTGCTTCAGCTCTCCCAGTTGCCAAATTCGAACTAACTACACTTTAATGTAATTCATACAATTTCCATTTGTCTAACCGTCCATTAATCATTCGCACGCTGCTGCGCACGGCCAGCCAACGGCAGTTCGACGGGGTGAGATGTACATGGATCCCCTCCAGCCCCTCACTCAGTACACTCCGGTCTGACCTCTCTACCTAAGTTGTACGGCAAATTTGAAGCTTTGTTTACGTGTGACAATCAGGCGACAAGTTGGAAATCAAAAGCATCGCCTACCCTCCCCACCCCTCGCCAATCTACACAATTTATTCATTTGGCAAGCTGAAAATAAAAAGAACTTCTCCACATGGCACTCTTTTGTTTCCTTTGCGGTTGGTAAACTTATTAGACGCAGTGAAGCATGCGCTGCAAATTGGTACACCTTGACGCTTCACTGGTTCCGCCTCGGATTCGGATTCGGGCAAAACAAAAGGCAGCCAAAAGGCATCCATCCATCCATCCATCCATCCACAGACGAAACTTTCTTGGCTATCTGGCCAAGATACTTAGCGGCGATAAAGACAACGCCGCTTGATTATGAACCCAGAGTCCTGGCCATGGAATTTATTTGTGTAGTTCATTTATTTATGAGCTTGTTTTTGGGCCGAGCTGAGAGACAAAAGGAGCCCAAGTGCCCGGCGAAATCAGTCAAGTGCAAACGGAAACGGGCAGCCAGAACTTGGAGAACTTGGTCCTGGGCTGGGCAGGAAATCAGCGATTAAACAAGCAAGTAACCGGCAGGCACTTCAAATCGTGGCCCAAGGCGGCCGCATCGTGCAAGTGTGTAATTTTTGGTATTAATTGCCTTTGCCCCGCACAAACTTTCCAGCTTCCAGTTATTCACGGCCTATAATAACAATGACGGCCAACTCGAGGCCGGGGCTTAGATATAATTGTGGTATCGTCTTGTAATTGCTTGCAGCGAGCTGGCCACGTGCCACGCCCACTGACAGTGCCAATTGGCAAGGCGGTTATTTCAATCCGCAATTGAGTTTCGCTTGCACATTGGGCCAATCCTTTGAAGTCATCGAGCAGGCAGTCAAACATATGTACTTTCAGCCTGCGACCTTTTGGAATTTGGTTTGTTTTTGTAGCGGCGTCACGAAATTTATGCTCACATGGCGCCTTCGATAAGATCTGGCCATTTGGCTTCCCCGCTCGTTCCGCGTAAACGTGCTGGAACGTCCTCGACACCAGCAGCAAGGACATGTCGCTGAAAGCATTATCAAATATTATGCATATTTTCTAAGCTCTAATATACATTTTTGTTTTTTCGCCTGGTGGAAATGGAAATTGTTGTTGCTTGAGAATGTCTACAAAGTTTGCTTTATCTCATGCATAAATCAGTTGCTAAAATAAACAAAAATTGTATATGAAAGTTGTTGGTGGTGTGGGAATATACAAAAAGAGATGGCCATGGGGAGGGGGTGGGGTACAACTTGAAGTGATTGCCTGGCAGATAGAGAAATTGAAATTTTTGCGAGTGCGAAAAGAAATGTGGGGAAGGAGAGAGCTCCCATTTGTGGCTGAGGTTATTGAATATTTTGTTTGGTATCACAAAATTTGCATATGAGCATAAGCAATATTTTTTTTCATAAGAGTTAAAGATGTTGGGCTTAAAAGATACAAAATTCTGTACTACAAGTCATGTCTCTGTATAGGTTACAGGAATTTCAATTCAATGGTGGAGCCTTTGGTTCTTCAGTCCAGTTTTAGATTTCAGTTGTTCCATATTGTAGATCGTTGGTTTCAAGTTTTTCTTCTCTTTGCACTTGAGATGAATCTGGAAAAGCGCTACAAAACAAACTCAAAAAGTATTTCTAGGTCCCGATCTAAGCTCACTATAAAATACGAGTGATTGTGCTTAACATTGATCAGTGAACATTGATTGATTGATCCGTCCACATAAAGTATATATATTCATGATCAGAAGAACGATCTGAGTTGATATAGCCATGTCGCTCTTTCCGCCCGTTCGTTTGTTTCTACCCTATCTTTTCCGCCAGTCTTAAAGTAGTTTTGACCAAACTTTGCACCAAGTCTTTAAGTAAAAATACGCTGCACATTTGTCGGAACGCGGCGGATCGGATGACTATAGCATTGTAACGTCGTCTTACTATACTTCCCGCTTTCTTTCGTCGGCGCTGGAGTCTTCTGGGAAGTGTGTGGGGGTGACTTTTTAGTCTCTCCACGTAATCAACTGCCTTCATCTTGGACAATCTGAAGTTACTCTTTAAATATCTTGGGCACATATACCAGTGTGCTCGCGATAGTCTAAGCATATATTTCTCAAATAGGATTTTGCAGCTATTCTATATCTCCATCTGGATCTGGTGCTATGATGGCCCTGTATATATGCACTTCATTTCAAAAAGAGAGTTTATTTCTGCTAGAGAGTAGACATTGCACGTTCATTACTCTCTCAAGGAAGTATTCTTGCACCAACACTACACACTCTCTACACTTGTGATATGCCTACCGGAGGAACAATACACATTGAAGACCCCCAAGACTTACTCATTGTAACATTTGCTGACGATACAGCAATATTATGGCGAGAGACCCATACTTCTACAATACCACTAATGTCGTTCGGCAGTATTTGTACCGTTTCAGCAGATGGGCGAATCGTTGGAACATCGAGGCAAACCCAGCTAAATGTGTCAGTGTAACATTCACGAGCTAGGTTGGGCTATGCTGCGACGGCTGAGAGTGACAAGTCTCTCTCTTACTTAGGCTTCATTGGTCCATTGCGATGTTTATTCCCTGTATTTTCGGAGAAGGTTTCATATTGGTGAACCATTTTGGAGAGAATGAATTAGGTAGAGCGAGATCTCTAGCTCGAATTTCTTCAAACGGTTGACTAGGAGGGGTTGCCCAAGTATCCTAAGTCTACTCCAGCTTAAGCCGGGACAATGACATAGAATATGTTGTACCGTTTCCTCTTTTTCTTTATATCTGCAAGTTCTACGAAATATATTTCCGCGCTTCTGTGTACGTTATTCAAACTGTTCAGGACAAATTGTGCCCAAAATACTTGTAATCCATATATGTAGTAGTATGCCCATTTTTGGCATACAGCTGTTTTGCACGAGAAAAGAAATCAATGCTGCCTATTTTAAGCGGTCATTAATGATGTCACTCCGGAGGAGTTTCCTTACCAAAATACTCCCAAGTATTTGAAACGAACTAACATATATTCGAAACTTTCTATAGATTTGCAAGACGCGGCCGATTTACAACGGAAAACTCTCATTAACCAAGCACATCAGTGGTTACAATAGAGGTCCCCTATGACGACTTCTGCAGAAGCTGCATATACATACTGCATACTTTTTCTGTTCGTGCCCCTCCTTAAGCCATCGAAGATAATAATTCATGGTCTCGCAGCCTCTGACTGATTTCTTCGATATCTCCTGGACAACTTAACGGTTCATTAACGCATCCGGATGGAAGAAGCCTCTAAAAAGTTTAAAGTTCATACACTCAGAAAATTATTTATCTAAATTTAATAAAGCCGCGCCAGAATCGAAATCGCGCTAAAATTTAGAAAAAAAATTCTATATTTAAGAAAACATTTTCTGAATTTTAGAAAAGTTGCCCTAAAAATGAAATTTTTAGAAAAAACCTTTTTAAAAATGAGAAATATATAATTTTTTCCTAAATTTTAGGTTGAATTTACTTTATTGCCTTTTTTTATTTTTATGGTAATTTCGTCTTTGATTTTAGAAAATATGTGTTATAATATGTAAATATCGGTTTAAATTTAGGGTATTTTGACCCAAAATTAAGAAAATAAATTTCAAGAAAGATTTTCTAAATTCTTCCTCCTTTCTTAAAATGTTTGCGAAATCGCTTTGTGCTATGCTGTCGGTCGGTTTTAACGATTTTGCTGAATAAAACAAGTGAGAAAGTCGGTCAAGCCCGATAACATACTCTGTACCAGTTCATTTGCCCTCGACTATAATATTATAGCACATCCAAGTAGTCACAAGTTTATCGTGCAATATTTTTATTATACTCTCAACTCTAAGGTTATTTCTCTCTCTCTCTCACACTATGATTGCCTTTGTTCAATGGAAAGCTGTGGTGATGGGTGGGGGGTGCGGAGTGTTAACAGGCCGTTTTTTGCTCATAACTTGTGTATCCTTCATCCGATCTTTATCATTCCTTCAGCAAATCGATAAATAATTTTGATTACTAGAAATCTAGAAGGTACGAACCATCTTTCACCAAAACTGTGGGAGATATGACGTTTTTTCCCAATTGCGGAGGCGGGAGGGGCGTGGCAAAAATTTAAAATCAACTTGATCTGCCTGCAAGTATAAGAAATATATGTCCCATACATGTCAAACCTCTATCTCTTACCATCTCTGAGATCTGTGTGTTCATACAGACGGACAGACGGACGGACGGGCATGGCTATATCGACTCGGCTGTTGATGCTGATCAGGAATATATATACTTTATAGGGTCGGAAATGATTCCTTCCCCCTGTTACATACTTTTGCTCAAACTTAATATACTCTGTGTACCTTTGGTACAGAGTATAAAAACATGAAATAAGCAGAAAAAGTATGCTTCTACCGGGACTTGATCCTAGGCCTCGAAGTTAGCTAAGCGATTGTCTTTTCCACTCGACCAACTGAGTACATTATAAACTATAGTTTAGACGCTTCGACTTGCTTAAGGCTAATAGTCGAGTGGGCTAAGGCGTCGTCCGTGTGTTCAGTATTTGTGAGCAAATGTTGTCCCGCCCTGCAAACATTTTTTCGGGTTCCTTATCTCTCTCGTCAAAAAAAGAGTTTGGGGTTAGTTTGGGGGAGAGTTTTCTGATAGTTTGGCGATTTCCACAAACAAAATACAACAGCCAAAAACCACGTTGGTCGGTCGACTAAATGGACTTTTTCGCTCCAGCAAGCGCACTAACATCACTTAACCTAAGATATAGCCCAACCTCAGACAAATGGGGTTTCTTCCCTTAACATAAGCTCTTTGGAGATTGTTTGTCTGAAGGTAAGTTGACTTAACGACTCCGCGCCTACAAACTTCTTTCTAGGGGTTTGGGTGAATTAACCTAAAAAGACAGGGAGGCTTGTAAGACCATAAACGTCCTGCAATAGCCCCGCTATTCAGTCAATAAGCGTAATCAACACCAAGATTCAATAATCCAAATTCAGAAAGTAAATTCAAATACGTCATTAATCTCAATTATATTATAAAAATAATTATTAATATGTTGGGCGTTACTAAGAAGATTTTGGAGGTTCTTCTAAGTCCCAGTTCAACCCATTTGGTTAGCTTAGTTGAATGTTTTCTCCCCATTTTGCACTTCCAACTGATTTCTGAGCTGAATTCTCTTGCACATCCAATACTTTTGTCTCTAATGATGCCTCCCACACAAATTAAGCTAATGCGATGGACCCTGGCTGCACTTGTGCCTCTGTCAGCCAAATGGAAAATGTCACAGAGCCTACTTTTCGTAGGGTGGAGGTGCGCCCAGACCAAGCCAAAGGAGCGTCGCACTACCAGACTACTAAGGCTACTCCGTCTGTCCTGTCAGGGTCTCTGATGGCGAGTGCACAGCTAACGCGTCGTTCATTTCGTGTCGTTTGGCTCTTGTCGTTGTCGTTTGTCCCTTCATTTTGACACGATAACGCGCACGGGCCAGTCGCCTCCCCCCCACTCCTGCCGCTGGCCGGAACAGAGCCCAACCAAACCATCTTTGGCAATGCGCTGGCGCTCGACATCTCATAAAGTACATGACAGGACATTAGAAAACACCAGAACACCAGAGTACCAGACGAGGCCAAAGTGAAACTAGCAATGATGACGACGACGACGACGACGACACCGACGCCTCCACATGCACACACACTCGGTCGGGGGTGGGAGGCGTGGCCCATGCAAATTTCACTGTGTTGGCTTCTCCACCAAAAACAACGTTTGTCGTAAACATGAAATGGGTTTATATCGTTGCTAAAATTATTTGACATTTCTTGGACTTTGTGCATTTTTACGAGCGGCAGCGCATGTCGCGTACATTTGACTGTTGGTTAGGGCCTCAACAGAGTCGCAACCCTCGTCAGATGGAGCAGAGGAATACCCTGTAAGCAGGATAGAGGCACAAATGTTGCATTTGCTTTGCCAGAGCAATCCCCATTCGGGTCAACTCCTGATGCTCCGCTTGTGGCCCTGTTTCTTGTGTGTTTGTTCAGTTGACTTATTGTTGGGTAGCCTGGCGTTTGCTGTGACATGGACATGGGACATGGCTGGAGAGCATGTGGGCGTGAACTTCTCCTGGCTCGAGTTGCTGCTGACGGCAGACGTTGACAAGAAAACGCCATTTTCTGATTGAATGTCACACAAAAGGCAACCGAAATGAGAAGGAGTCGTCTTTGGCCAGGGGGTTGCCTTTCGGGAGAATTTGGCATTGCATTTGGCTTATCAGCATGAACACGAAAATGGCCAAAAGGGCATGACCAAAGCAGCCAATCGCAAAACACAGCTGCATCAGCACTGCAAGAGGGCAAATACGCCAACGCGTCGTAGCCATGGCTAGCAGCAACAGCAACAACAACCACACTTGGGACATGCGCGGGCGCCCAATCTTGCATGCAAATGTGTTGGCGGCGGGGGCCGGGGGGGGGGAATGCGGTGGAGGTGGTGCAAAATGTTTGTGTGGCACGCAACATGCAAACATTTTTGAGTTAAGTTCGGCTGCGAGCTGAATTGGGGCCGCTCCTAAGTGCAGCACACTACGCACTTTTGACTTTTTGATAGTGTTAAATGCCACACACGCAGCAAGCAGCAAGCAACAACAATGCGGCGCATGTCAAGCGGCAATGCAACAACAAGGCGCAATTTCTTTTTAGGCATGTCGCGTCGGCGTCGGCGGCGGCAGATGCAGATATGACTGCAGAGTTATTACGAGCAACAAGGCAACAACATTCCACGAAGGATAGGAGCCGGAGCACATGTGGGGGAGGTGGCAGGGGTGGGCCATACATATGCATGTCTAGCTTCGATAGACTTTGGCGCCCGGGTGTGGGCGGAGTGAAATTCAGTCCTGAGAACACACTGGCTATGATTATGCTCGATGGAGGGCGATGATTTGTTTATGTTTCCATACTCGGGTACTTGGATAAAATATTTTTGGAATTGTTATCATGAAATTAAAAAGCTTTTGAGTGCAGTTGGAGTTGCGGCAATAACAGATCCCATGGTATCAAAAGTATTAGTTAATCAAAATGTTTAATTCTGCTAACCAAAATAGCCTCGTATGATTAAAATTTAGCTACTTGGTTTAATAGGTTTAACTAACTTGAATGAACGTAACCTAAATGCCAACAGTTATTGTTTGATTGGCAAGGTCCGAGGCCAAAGACTGACTAGCTGACACGTTAGCGCTCGAGATGAACAACTACGCTACCGCGTGATTACGATGATTAGGGTGGCCAGGGCTGCCACAAAAACCTCCACCCAACGCCATCTAGCGAAAGCTGCACTACAATGTTATGCAGGGAATTAAACCCGAACCAGATCCAGAACTGGTACCGATACTTTGAATTGTCTAATCATAGACAAGGATATCTAGCCTCGCTCTAACCACTGTGATATCCTGGCATATATGGCACTATAAAGTATCTAAACAATGTATAAAAGGCACTATCGCTTAGACCAGTCAAAATTGAGAGGCAGCGCCAATTTTATCTCTAATACTCATTGCTCCATGGTCTACCGCTATTAAAGAACAATAATCTTATGCCTTTTCACAAAGGGTATTATAATTGTACCCAGAAGTTTGCAACGCATAAAAATATTTATTTCCGAACCTGAGTCGATTGAGCTTTGTCCGTCAGTCTGTTTGTCTGTCCGTCCGTCTGTTTATATGCAAACTAGTCTCTCAATTTTAAAGCTATCGAGATCAAATTTTGCACAGAGTCTTCTATTCTAATATGTCGCAACAGTCCGAATCAGATGACTATATCTAATACCTATATATTGCCATAGAAATCATCGGTCGGATAATGGGTCTTAGTGAGATATATTTTTATACCCTTGAAGAGGGTATATTAAAATTGTCCAAGTGTTTGTAACGCAAAGCAGCAAGCATTTCTGACCACATCTTTACTTATAAATCTCTAGGCCCGACTAACTGACTGATTATCATTGTCAATGACTTAACATAGGGCAATGACTTAACATAGCAGTGACTTAACAGTGGGGAAACAGTGAGGGAACAGTGGGAAACAGTGGGTGAACTGTGGAAGAGGGGGAAGAGTGGATAGCAAATTTGAGTTGTATATTAATTGAAGAGTGACTGCCATGAGGTCAAGTTGTGAACGACGATCTGAGGATCCCATTGGTCGAAACTGAAATACAGCAACTAAAGCGCAAATATTCTGAAAAGCTTCTAGCCCACCCTAATGAACTTGTACAATCTCTCACCCTGCAATCAACGCATTCTCACCTCCTAAGAAAAGACCTATCAACCCAGCGACTGAATTAAAGGGCCGCAGAACATAAACTAGCTCCAATATGGGATGGTTGTACAACAGTTTCTAGATTAAGATTTGAAAAATTATTGTTAGTCTCATTAAGAGAAGATTCAATAAATACTAAAAAGCTAACAAAAAACAAGAAAGAAAGTCGGTCAAGCCCGACTATAACATACTCTGTACCCTTACATTCGCATTTGCTCAGGAGTCAAACGGCCAGTTAACACCCCGCGCACAACGCGGTGCGCTCTCTAAGTTTCTCTCTCTCTCTCTCTCTTTCTCTCTCGCACTAAGATTGCCTGTGTTGAACGGTTAGGGTATGTTGCTGTGGTTATTGGTGGGGGGGTGGGTGGTGTTAAGTGGCCGTTTTTTGCCCATAACTTGAGTATCGTTCATCCGATCTTTATCATTCCTTCAGCAAATCGATAAATAATTTTGTTTACAAGGTATCTCTTGAAGGAACGAACGATCTATCTCCAAAACTGTAGGAGATATGAAGTTTTTTCCAAATTGCGGGGGCGGGAAGGGGCGTGGCAAAAATTGAAAATAAACTTGATCTGCCTGCAAGTATAAAAAATATATGTCCCATACATGTCAAACCTCTATCTCTTACCATCTGTGAGATCTCTTCGTTCATACGGACGGACAGACAGACAGACAGACAGACGGACATGGCTATATCGACTCGGCTGTTGATGCTGATCAAGAATATATATACTTTATAGGGTCGGAAACGATTCCTTCTCCCTGTTACATACTTTTGCACAAACTTAATATACTCTATGTACCTTCGGTACAGAGTATAAAAAGGTTGTAAATTCAGTGCGTCCCATGACACCCGCTCCTTTTATACCCTTATAGAGGGTATATTGAAATTGTCCAGATGTTTGTAACGTTTAGAAGGAAGCATCTCCGACCTCATAAAGTGTATATATTCTTGATCAGCATGACGAGCTGAGTTGATATGAGCCATGTCCGTCTGTCTGTCTGTCCGTCCGTCTGTTTCTATGCTATCTCCTCCGTAAGTTTTTAAGCTATCTTAACTAAACTTTGCACTGTACAAATACCGTGGTACAAATACGCTGCACATTTGCCGGATCGGACGACTATAGCATATAGCTGCCACAGGAACGATCGATATATTACTATAGCATATAGCTGCTATAGGACTACCTAACTATCGGTCGAAGTAGTTCTAGTGAGAAAAACATTCTTGTTTTCAATGGTAGCGTCTTTATACCTTCCAGTTGCGAATATTATTAGTTTCCACAAAATTTTGGGGAGTTTGGTCAAAATCGGATGAATATATCGTACTAGAGCAGAGCAAAACATCGATGTTTTTAGCGATGTATCGATGTTTGAAGAAGTGGCAAACATCGATGTTTTTACTTTACTACCGTCTCTAAAAGCGACGGCAGAGGAAGCGAAGAAATTGTAAGACAACTTATTAAAATTTGAAATTTATAATATAAATGTTTTAGATAATTATTTCTCAATTAAATACAAATAAATAGGAGAGCTTGTGGTGGTGTTGGACTTGCCCAGTCGAAGGATCGAAAATATGAACAAATATCTTAATTGTAAGTTTTGGAGCACACAACACTACTTTACTTATACCATATTTTGACCAACTTTATTACTCATTTTGACTTATTTTGACCAATTTTTAACTTATACTAATATATTAATACTACATTACTATTAATTTAATACAATGACTATCAGAAACATCGATGTTTTAAATCGATGTTTCTTTCAAAACATCGGAGACTTCGATGTTGGTCAAACATCGGAAACATCGTTGGTTGCGAACTATAACAATTATAACGTGGGTAGGAGGTGTTGCTACCTGATGCCTCTAGTTTCATAATTTATTGGTCGAGTTGAATTTTGTGGCATTGAGTTATACAAGCTACAAGGGTATATAAACTTTGGTCGAAGTTAGCTTCCCTCTTTTTGTTTTATGGATGTCGAAGGAAGCTGTGCTGATGCTGCTGTGAAATGCACAATCCTCATATATTTATTAGAAATGGGCGCTGGACGGAAATATCAATAGTTCACAATGTAGCTGTGAGGGAGAGGTATATTTTCAGCATCCACTTGACAGGAAAGGACATTCTTAGCTGAGCTATTTGATACATTCATCCGATCTCGACCAAACTTGCCAAAATGGTAATATTCATAACCGGAAAGTTTAAAGAAGCTAACATTGAAAACAAAAAAGTTGTTCTCACAAGAAATACTTTTTCGATTGATCGTTTCTATGGCAGCTATTGCCATCTATTATACCAAAAGACTTCGAGCAAATTTGCTTAAGATAGGCTTAAAACTGGCGGAGGAGATAGCATTGAAACAGACGAACAGACGGACAGACATGGCTATATCAACTCAGCTCGTCATGCTGATCAAGAATATATTTATATTTTATGTGGTCTGAGATGCTTCCTTCTAAGCGTTACAAACATCTGTACAATTTCAATATAAATATCCTCTGCAAGGGTAAAAAAAAAAAATAACAAAAATTTACCGAATAATTTTCAATAGTAATTGTAATGATGATTTCGATTTACAGCCCTGGCTCACACACTACTCATTGCCTCACAGCCGGCCTAAAATATCTACATAGATGCTAATAAAATTGAGATTGAAGTTTTTGTAAATATTAGCAATATGCACATTACTTTCACAAACCTTTAATCCCATCACCGAGTAGAGCATGTCAATTCAAAAATTCTCTCACGATAATCAAAAGTTGGGATATTCCCGCTAGTCGTTGCCATTCTCACCTGTCTTTGTTCTCTTCTTTGGTTGCATTAAATTAGTAGCAAATGGAAACTTAATTTGCACAAATGTACGTACCGAAATAATTAATAATTTAACAAACGTCGCATGTTGTGCAAAATAATTGACAAATTTTCATATTTAATTGAAGAGCGGAACACAGCTGTGGCCATTGCCATTTTGTCTGTCACCAGGGGATGCCAGGGCTGAAATTCATAAACAATACGAAATATCTATGTGTGTGTGTGTGTGTGCTCCACATGCAAGTCATATATTCACGCACACAGCTGCATCTGAAATGACAGGCAAAGTGCGCGAGATGCAACGAGGGGAGTGGGGCACACGACTGACCAGGGGAAAAGTGATGCGCTTTGTGGGTAAAAATTGCAAAATTAAGCAGAAAAAGGCAAAATGTGAAAAATGCTGACGTCTGATTTGTGTCCAACATGGAGCGACCGAACTCCAGAAACAGAAACAGCAAAGGCAACGAATTCAGACATTATTGTTATTTGACATTGCCGATAATGCAGCAGCAGCAACTGCAAATGAAATGCACACACAAACACACACACACACACAGACGAACAAAAATGCATATAAATAAAAATTGAAAAATTATGTACATTATATTAAAAAGCCAAATAAACGACAAGCGGAAGCGCAGCCATTTAAGTGGAAGTTAACATCCGTCCGACAATGGCAACCGGACGGTCGCCGGGGTAGAGCAATGAATAGCAAACATGACCCGCCTCCGCCCACACCTCCCTTCTCCACCACTCTCATCCTCATCCCCCCTTTTGTTTAAAATAAAATAAAATTGCATATTATTTGCGTATCGGACATTTCAGTTGTCATTTCATTGTCGTGTTTGTTGCTGTTAATGCAAAAATAAAAAGCCACCCGCCAACCAGTCCACCAACCACAAGTGCACCACATGCGAATCCTGCCCAAAGTGGGAGTGCTGCACCGTTGTCCTGTGTCAATTTCATGCCACATTGCTGGGCAGCGCTCTAATGTGCCCAGCCTGATTATGCGACAAGTCCGTTAGCCAGACAGAGAGTCAAGCCCATTCCAGCATAAAACTTAATTTTAATAGCTCTCATGATTTCCGAAAATTGAAAATAAATTAGTTGTATATCATTGCTCTCTCTCTATCTCTCTCTCACTCTGTTTGTTTTTCGCGAACTGTTTGCATAATTAAACTTTAGCGTATATCCTGTCCAACAAATTGACATTTAGAAGAGTCGCAAAGGGAATTTGCTAAATATGGAGGAGGAAAAGCCGTGGAAATGAACTATGTGTCAAAATGTATAGATACTCTCCAAGCGTTACCAATTACGCAAAATAGTACAAACATCTTTAAAGTACACTGCTTTGCTATGTAAAGGTACCTCAATTGTGGAGCAGACAAATAAGCAAAAAGACAGGCTCATTAACACATGCACATTTTTTTTATCGTCTTCATTTGGCCGGCATAATTAAGGGTTAATAAACCAGGCTGCAGTCCTCTAAAATTGTCCACTTAGTTCGGTTCGTTAGATCGAACCCAACTAAAAAACGAGAGCGTAGGGTAAAGTCGGCCCTGCGCATGGGATGTTTAATACCATTCATATGTTCCTGAGGGTGTAAAGCCGAAAAGTATGCAACATTTTCTTAACTCGGCTATTTATAAACCGATTTTGATGAAAATTATGAGAGATTATATATCTAACGAAGATAAATGTAAGTTTAAAATTTGAGATTGATATCTTAAAAACTGTGAGAGTAATTCAACATTTGTATACTTTGTACCAAAGGTATACAGAGTATATTAAGTTTTTGCAAAAGTATGTAACAGGGAGATGGTATCATTTCCGACAATACAAAGTATATATATTCTTGATTAACATCAACAGCCGAGTCGATATAGCCATGTCCGTCTGTCCGTATGAACGAAGATATCTCAGACATAGTAAGAGATAGAGGTTTGACATGTATGGAACATCTTTTACTTGCAGGCAGATCAAGTTTATTTTAAATTTATGACACTAAGGTTTTGTTCGCGGTTCGGTTCCTAAGCATATCAAAACAATGGTCTTGTACCGAACTTAAATAGCTTGGTCATCGTCCAAATGAAGAAATGCCTTTGATTCACATGAGCAACGTTCATCAACATTACATTCTTATGAGAACAGTGCTAAATGGAGAGGACAATAAAGTGCGCTTGTGTTGGTGAGCAAGAGAGTTCTCTCCAGACCACAGTGTTCACCTATTCACACAATCATGAGTTCGGCTCTCGTTTGCGTAAAAACACAAGTGACTTCGGCTCCTGGTAGTTATGGCTGGCCGGCTTTGTATTAGTAGCATACCTTTTCTGCTCTACAGTTATCATTTAAAAGTTCTCCTACTACATAGAACCATATTCGATCCAATTTCAACGGTGATAGTATAAATCTGATATATGATAGAAATGACGTAGGATTGGAGATCTTCTTGAATGATAGCAGTCAGCTTACAAGGAATTTCTTTAAATGGGCGTTTCCACAGAAAAGTCCTTCAAGACCAAATAATGAAAAGTACATAAGAACATTATTTTTTATCATATTTTCATGGGAAAACAATCAAAATGAACTTATATAAGCCAATATACTATATATATAATATATTTGCAATTTTCTAAAACAAGTCAAAACCCACTTCCGTTTTTTGAAACGTCACTTCAGCACTTTTTTGTGCATATATCTTTAACACCTTATGATCGATGTATGTCATTGTTTTTGCTGATTGTGATACTGCTTAATTGCTACACAAATATAAATCAATCTTTTTATCTACAAACGTAGCGTCACTTCAGTTTTGAAATGCCCACATCCCTGTGTGTGTCGTTGGAAAAACTACTTCATTTTTTGAACCGAATCTAATTTTTCGAAAAAGTGTTCCGGTTTGGGTACAGGTTCAAGGAGACAAATTTATTAGGGGTTCGGAACAAAAAAACCCGAACCGAACCGGCTTTAGGGGTTCGATGCAGCCTTGGTTATCATTGTAACCAAAATAGTTTATAATTTTTTGTTCAACAAATAGTTCCTTTTATTTCATTGCAGACTCTGTTCTAGTAGTAGTATAGTAGCATATCGGGTGTGTTCCAGAAATCTCTAGAGACTTTCGTACAAACGATTTGATTTAAAACTAAACTAGGAGTACTTTATATGTGAAATGATAAGAATAAGGTCGGCGATTACTAGATTATAGGTAGGTAAAACCGTACGCATTAAATCTACTTGGCATTGAGCAGTCGGTTTCAAATCGCACAACTTTTGTCATCTAATCTAGTAGCCGGGCATATTTGTGGCACTTCACATATAACGGCAAGCAGTTTTAATTCGAATTGCGAGCGTTTATACCAAAATCTCTAGAGATTTCTGCAACACATCTGTAATTATTTTTTGAACATTGAACAATAGTACATCATTAAAGTAACTGGCTTTACAAAGTTTACTACAAAATATATATAAAAAGAAAATCAGTTTCAAATACACAGCAAAATAAACAAGTAAGAAAGTCGGTCAAGCACGACTATTAGATACTCTGTACCAGTTAATGCCGTCGTTCGCATTTGCTCGCTCGTTATACGCTGTTATACGCTCATCTCTGATAGTATGCTTTGATTGATGTGTAGCATCCGAGTCTCGGCTAATATAGGGCAAATTGACAAAAAGTGTTGGATGTCCTCTCGTTCTCTCAGATTACAAAGGCTACATTCCTGAGGTCCATCTTGCCAGTATGGAGTTGGTTGCATTGAGGCTAAGCGTTTCGCACTGGGCGCTACAAATTGCACTAATTCCGGAGATGCCCAAATCATTGTTGAAGACACTGTACTATATTCTAGATTCAGCATTTCATATTTGAAGTGACAAAACAGATAAAGCCTTTAAATATTAAACTTTTGACAACAATTGTATGGTTTATAAATCATGCATGAGGCCTTTTCGTTTTTTTTAAAATGGGAAGTTAAGGGACATAAGAACATGTAAAGAACAAATAACTTAGTTTCCCCAAGACATAAACTGCTAATATCAGAAAGACAATTTTTCATTCATGCTGTTCGTATTTGGACTGAGCTACCCAACTCTCTAAAAGGTACAAGCAGCGCATCGCTATTTTATAACAATCTAAAGACACACCTACAAGATCACGCTCCATAACTGACACTCATATGTAACGAAAAGTTAGGGGAAAAATAGGAACAGTTAGGAAAGTTAGACAAAGAATAAACAATTAAGTTTCGGAAATTTGAGGTCCGACGTTTTACGGCTTTGGTTCGAACCTTGATTCGCTCCACGTTTTACCCAATATATATAAAATTACTGTACAATCGGTATACACCTGACGCATACATATATTGTAAGACTGTAAGACGTCGATTATAATTGACATGAGATTGGCGCTAGTGTGCTGGATATGGACTTATTTCATTGCTAGTGTATAACTCTTCAGTCCGCCCTCTGTGTTTATGTCTATATGTGTATAATTTTTGTTTTTGAACCGAGCCAAAAGCTTGGATTCGGAACGGGTTCGGGTTCATCTATTTTTCGTCCTCGTGGTTAGGATCACAGTAAGAAACAAGAAAGAAAGTCGGTCAAGCCCTACTATAACATACTCTGCACCCTTAATGTCGCAGCTCGCATTTGGTCACGAGTCAAACGGCCAGTTAACACACAACGCACAACGCAGTACGCTCTCTACGTCTCTCTCTCTCTCTCTCTCTCTCTCACTAAGATTGTTTCTGCTGAACGCAATGCTTAGGTTATGGGTGGGGTGGGTGGGGGGTGTTAACGGACCGTTTTTTGCTCATAACTTGAGTATCGTTCATCCGATCTTTATCATTCCTTCAGCAAATCGATAAATAATTTTGAGTACTAGATATCTTTAATAAGTACAAACCATCTATCATCAAAACTGTAGGAGATATGACGTTTTTTCCAAATTGCGGGGGCGCGAGGGGGCGTGGCAAAAATTGAAAATAAACTTGAACTGCCTGCAAGTATAAGAAATATATGTCCCATACATGTCAAACCTCTATCTCTTACCATCTCTGAGATCTCTTCGTTCATACGGACGGACGGACAGACAGACAGACGGACAGACGGACATGGCTATATCGACTCGGCTGTTGATGCTGATCAAGAATATATATACTTTATAGGGTCGGAAATGATTCCTTCTCCCTGTTACATACTTTTGCACAAACTTAATATACTCTATGTACCTTCGGTACAGAGTATAAAAAGCCGGAATTCCGGGTTCGAACCGGTTCAGTTGAAAACCGGTTTGTAGCCATGGTTTATACCAGAGTTCCCCAGCGATAGAATCTGGTGCACGAACATACTCGCCAATTCACACCGAATGCTTGCCGAAGTCGTGCATCACTGTGTGTTAGAGAGAGACAAAGTCACATTTTCGCTCTCTCTGCTTGGGGAACCCTGGATTACACACACAAAATATATCATGATTAATGCCCTCCAAAGTATGCAAACTTTATTTCCTTTTATAACTATCTATTAGAAAGCAGACATTGATAGCCAGTTATGACAGAGTCACATATATAATCCATGCTGTATATTTATCCAGATTACCGTAACAGTTATTGGTTTACAATAAAATCTGTTTTAAGCCAAATATAAAATAAACATAATTCTAAATCATTCCTTTTCAAAAGCATTGCATACTTTAAAGGGCACTAAGCACAATTAATTTTGTATGTATAAACGTAGTATGAGATATGTTGTTTTGCCTTTTGTTACCCTAAGCAATCACGACTTATGTTGTTTGTTTTACCGTCAAATTTTTGAAACAACTCATCCGATTGGTGTGAAAAATTGACACAATTTAGAATAAAGACCGAGGAATCCATGTCAATTTTGACATAACTCGAGGTATAGTGTTAGATTTGAACTCATTTTGAAACCAAAATAAGTAAAAAAGTGGATCAAGCTCGACTGTTTTATTTATTTATTTATTTATTCAGAGGTAAGTTTAACAATGTTCAGTTAAACACTAATTAAATATTAATCCAAATTAAAATCCAGCTAATAACAAACTCTGACCCGGTGGGACTAATTTATTGGCCAATGCCAGCTATGGTCCAACTCACAGCATAAGTGGTCAGAGTGCGCACTAGCCGTGGAATGAATGTTTTAGTTGAGGAATGACATTAAAGAGTTCTTAACGTCTATAATAGAGCCATCTATAGAAAATAGGTGATAGTACTCGTTGTAAGCAAGGCACAGGCAACGGAAGGGGTCTCGATGAGCATAGTTCGTCAGGCGGGGCGGAAGGTAGATTGGTGTGTAGTGTCGAGATGCTCTAAGTGGCACTGACAAATTAATTAGAGATAAAAGAGCAATGGAGTCAATCTCGCCAGCCAAAAGCTTGTGGATGAAAATAACAGAATGACAGATTCTTCTGGATTTAAGTGACGAAAGGTCAATTAGGCGCAATCTCTGTTCATAGGGGGTTAGATGGATGGTGGTGAATCAGAAACTGTTTCTGAACTGATTCGATTTGATCCTGGTAAGTCAGGTAATGCGGTGACCAGAGGCATGAACAATATTCCAGATTTGGTCGGACCAGTGATGAGTAAAGGAGTTTGGTGGTGTAGGGATCATTAAATTCCTTTGACCATCTCTTGATAAATCCAAGGACGCCTTTTGCCTTGTTGTGTATGACTGTTAAAACTCAGATTGGGTTCGAAAAATATACCCAAATCATTGACCTTGAATATGCGAACTAGTGGTTCATCATTAATGGTGTATTCGTAGAGATACGGCTTAGTTCTGTGAAAAGTCATAATATTGCACTTTGCAATATTAAGGGGAAGACGATTCAGGTGGCACCAAGCACTCAGAGCATTTAAGTCACTTTGTAGTAGAAGTGGAGAAACTGGATCGTTAAATGACGCGCAAAGCTTGAGATCATCAGCGTACATAAGGGCAGTTGAATAGGAAAGAACTTGCGGGATGTCGTTAATGAATAGGTTGAATAACAATGGACCAAGATGACTGCCCTGTGGAACTCCAAAAGTGACGTGAACGATTTCGGATACAGCAGACTTAAAACGCACACGTTGAAACCGATTGGAAAGGTATGATCTGACCCAGCGGAGAAAGTTGGATGGAAGACCTACTAAACATAATTTATGTAGAAGTAAATTATGATTCACAGAATCAAAGGCTTTGCTAAAATCCGTGTAGACGACATCAATTTGCTTACGATGAAGAAATCCCTGATTTACTATTGAAGAAAATTCAAGTAGGTTAGTGGAAACTGAGCGTCGGCGTATAAAACCGTGCTGGAATGGACTCAGGATGGGTTGGCAAAAATGTTGTAATTGGGAAGTAATTATATGCTCGAATAGTTTAGGAATTGCAGAAAGCTTACAGATTCCTCTGTAATTGGCTATATCGGACCTGGACCCTTTTTTATGAATTGGAATAATGAACGATTCCTTCCATAATAGGGGGAAATCACCAAGCTCAAGGGATAGATTAAACAGCATTAGAAGGGGATCGCAAAGGAAATCAGCGCAATATTTAAGGACGCAGCTAGGGACATTGTCTGGTCCAGGTGAAAATGACGGCTTAAGTGCCTTTAAATTAGATAGAATACAACTATGATCCATTATAGGAGGGTGAATGCAGTTAGAGCGACTAATATGTTGAGGGTAAATTGGAAAACCAACGTAGTTCGTATCCGGACGAGCATAGCAAAGCTGGAAAAAAGAGGCTAATAGGCTGGCTATGTCACAATCATTCTCAGCATTGGCATTATTGAAATGAAGTGAAAGTTGCATATATCAGATCAATTTAAGCTAGAAGTTATGTAGCTTATGTAGTAGTATCGAAGCAGCGATAAAGTGTGTGAAGCGCTGCCCATCGTCGTTGTTGCTGGTGCTACCCAGCATAATTCTTTGTTTTTTTGTTTGTGAAAAACAAAACTCTTAATTTTCCTACTCTAATCGACTGTCCCTTCGGAGCAATTACCTTGTCTGTAAGTTTTAAAATGCTTATAGAACACATTGATTGTACTAATGGTGTGTCAGAGTATGTTGTTGCATCCATCTCCAGCCAGCTTTGGCCAATATTGCTTTCCAATTTCGGGACATCAGACCGCGAGTCGACAGCTTTGCATATATCGCACATTTAAACGAGCTTGTTTGCTGCCTAATTAGCAACGCATATTTAAATAATTTTCAATTCGATAAGCAGACATTTTTAACTTGAGCTGTCAGTTAGCGTTAAAACGCCATTTTGTTTGCATGCCAATACCCCTGAACCACCACTCCCCCCTTGCCTATACACTGCGCATTCGTTCAGATAAATGCCGAGAAGTGCTAAATTATTGTCAATTCAGTTTTTAATTTGTGCAGTTTGTTGGAATTTTCGCAAATAAATGCAAAAGTCAACGATATAATTGACTGTTGCAATGGCAACTCCTTCTCCCCACCAACCGCTTGCCGCTTGGTGGGCTCTTCAAATTGTCAATTAAGTTTTATTTAACGCCATTTGCCAGCTCAAAAGTATGCAACGATATACGGTAATTGGCGGCATTTGGAAATGGATTTTTCTGTTTTGCGGCCAGCAAAAGTGGCAGGTGGAAAGAAGGTGGAAATTTGTGCCATTTTAGCTAATTAAAAATTAGCACAGAGAACCACCTGCCGGCCGAGCCGCACTTCGGTTCAATTTTAATTAAACTCGGAGAATTTGTGTGGCCAAACAGATGCCTCGGCAATCCCTGAAAAGCCCAATAAACAAATTCCCTGACATGTTTAACACTTTCCGCTTTCCCGGCGAAGGCATCTTCTTCTGGCTTGTGTCAAACAATGGCAGAAAGGGGCAAAAGTTTTGTGTAAATTTCATTTTGTTGGCGATTAGTGTCGCTTTTCCATTGTTGAAATTGTTATGCCGCCATTAAGACATTTTCTAATTCTTAACGGTTGGGCCAGTGGCGGGGGCGGGGGCGGAGGGTAAAGTGAAATTTAACTAATGGAAAATTGGGCCAGGAAGACAATGGCCCAACGGGTGGGCCGCTTCCAAATTAGCATTGAGCACGGCGGCGGACATTACTTTTCTTATCACAAATACATAAAGCGATAATTCGCCGCATCCTGTGCGGCATATCAATTTCTGGAGCGGAGCACAAAAAGAAAAACACATTCACAACTCAATTATCGCACACAAGGAAACCCTTTCGTGGGCGAGGGTGTTGGCCGGGGGGTGATTTACGACACCCAGGCGGCGTCACCTGAGATTAAAAAAGTAAAAAGCTTGTCGAAAGTAAAAAAGGAGAGTAACACGAAGGAAAGGCCAGGCAAGGCAAGGCAAGGCAAGGAAACTTGCACGCCAGAGAAATAAAGGCATTAAAATCACTGACAGGCAAAAGGATTGTGCCGCAATCACACACACACACAAACACACACAACCAATCTCATACAATTGCCAGGCTTGGGCCTTTGTTGCTGCTGCCGACTTCGTCGTCGCCGCCGTCAAAAAGGGCAACATCATTGGCACCATATGTTGCGTAATTTGTGTTATTGCCACATGAAGTCGCTCCCACACTCACACACTCGCATCTGCATACACACATATGTACAAATGTTGCGCACTTTCTTGCCAGGCCCCGCCATTGCGGTCGCCCTTCTCGAAATCGATATTTAGTTTTGAATTTTAATTCCAATTGCTGCATAAAATATGGGATTGCACTTCATTTTAATTGAATTTACTCACTACACTCGCTCACTCACTCACGCCGATATCTCTGTGTGTGTTCGCGCATTGTCACATGTGTGACACGCCCATTTCTGTGTATAAATTACTTTACCGAACGATAATTGCAGGCCATCAATCTTGAGCACATCACACAGGGAAAATTGTCAACGCGCAAAAAGTCATCAGACGACACATCAGGAGCAAGCAGTTTTCCAGCTTAATGGCCAACAGGAGTTGGGCACTGGAAAGGGAATGAAATGTGTATGCTCCATCAGGTAAGTGTGGCAGGTAGGTAGACTTTAAAGTAGAGTATGTGCTGCTAGCTTTGGAAACTAAGAAATTAATTCACTCGATGAACAACCAAATTGAAGGTACTGAGTTTTCTTCGTATTCATCTGGGCAGCTGACCTCAGAAAATTCGAAAGGGATTTACTCCTTGATTCAATTCCACTCAAAGTTGCGGGTTCAGGATCGTAAAGCGGATTCAGCTGATCGTAAAACTGAGTTAAGGTTCCGACCATGGTTTCGGTCATTATGAAATCAAATTTGATGGCTTCCGGTTGAAAAATAAACGTTTCGGTTACCGGTTTAAGACCGATTAAACATACATTTTACTTTAAAAGAAAAATACATATGATCTTAGTATCATAATTGCGATTAAAGTTTTTGCGTCCAATTTGTTTCTTAATGGAATCATTATAAATTTTTACAACACAAAATAGTCGTTGGACACTTATGTACTTGTGTACAAGGAACTGCAAATGCTACTTTCGATAATTCAAACAGTTCTTATGCGTCGGTACTATTTCTGAATTCTTATTTAGCTTGTGACTAAACTGGAGCAATATTACTTTTGCATGTGATTGGCGATTTTGTTGCTGGTGACAAATGCAAAAGCACGCTGTATTAAAAAAAATGATTTTCTGTATATGTATTAGTGTCTTCTCCGCCGTAAGACTGGATTAAGGCGAATTTTTGGGTCATTTCTTGAAAATCTAAACTTGTACGAATTTCGATAAATCGAACTCAGGAACGAGAACAGGCCTGACAATTTAGTGCCCGGAATTTCACAACACAACTTTGTAAATATGTATGTTTTTATGCGGGTAATGAATGAACATACATATTTACAGTGTTTGGAAGTACCTAGGTACATACCTAGATACATATGTTGTGTACCTTTTACATTAACTCGGTATTTTCGAATTCGAGTACCTTTTACCTTACCTAGGTCTTAATTTTCATTCACCTTGTCAATAGTTAAGGTACTAGGTACTTTTCGTACGTGATTTTTTCGCTCCGATTAAATTATAACCGAAATGCTGCCTCGATCTGCCAAAATGGAAAGAAAAGTATCAGGGACCAGTTTGTGGCTTTGACTGGACGTCCGGTAAACATTCCCTGTTCAAAAACTGTACGATCCTATACGAACTATAAGCCGAGTTCCCATTTTTGCTTTCGTAAACTTTTTTCGATTTTTAGACAAGTCTTCTCAAAATCTAACATTACACAAGTAAAAATGGGAGAACAACTGTATAGTAATAAATATAGTCGGTTACTTTGGTGTAACCGGCCACTATATCGATAGCAACCAGCATTGTCATTTTCTCGTGCTCGCATATAAGCGTGTGCGCTTTTCCCACACACATGAGGTAGTTGCAACTATATTAGCTGAAATTCATTGCAAATACGGACTTAGAGATAGCCAAATATGTGGAACAGTTACAGAAAATGTATCCAACTTCTGAAAGCATTTAAAGTGTACAGTTTTGGAGGAACCACGTGAAGCCTGAGTTTTAAGACTAGTCTGATTTAAAGGTAACGGGATAGTTGAGCTGATGCTGAAATCATTTTTCCAAGGCACTTTAGATGCGCATCGAACGCTTTGAACTTAGTTGTTACGAAATATGCTACCAAACACACTATTCAAGCGGTTGGACAATTCTTCCTTAGGGAAAGCAACAGAAAGTTTGAATGCTGTTAGCAGATCCGTAGTAGAAGCAGATGAAGTTGACAATAGTAGCAGCACCAGATGGAACAGTTTTCATGAACAAATTTTGGAAGTAATATCCTTCAAGCGAGGCAGAGACCTTTGCATTGGGTACCTTTTCAATCACTGCATATTTATTACACGAGCAAAGCGAGACATTTTTTTCCTTGCTTACTGCAAATTTTTTTATTACACAAATCACCCAAGCTATAGGTTTTGATTTTGTCATATGTTAAATATTTTCGATTCAGATGTGCTTTGTGGCGCGGCATTATGTATTTTTTTGTATTGTAACAATTATTAAGTTTTGAAGAGAAAGGGGCTGTAATGAGGTGCAATCGAAAAGTCAGGCAGGGAAATGCGAGCTCGTTGATTGAATTTGCTAAACTCGTTGGCTGAAATTCTGCCGAAACCAAGAATGTATGCATGTGTACATGTGTTTTGCTATTAATGGTCACGTTCCTTAGCGATGAGAGTGTGATTTGGTGGATAGTCACGATTAGTGTAAATGAATTTCCGTGACTTCCGTGACAGACGACAATTAAATATGAACATTATTTTTTGTCTCATAACCGAACTGAATCCTGTTAGTTTATTTCGATTATGGTAAACCAATATTTTATATATTAAATGCATTCAAACAGATTTGCAAAATTTGCTCAAAAATGGGTCTTGATGGGAAAAATTTGTTTGGTTTCAATTTTATTTTAAACTCGTTGACTATTAATATTAAATGCATTCAAACAGATTCGCAAAAATAGGTCGAAATCGGATGATGATCGGTTGGAAAATGGGTTTCAGTAAGAAAAATAGAGGAAGGCTAACTTCGGCACAACCGAAGCTATGTTCGTCCAACATTCTTTGCTGAGCTATTTCCCCATTTCCTGGCGCCACTTCTTTGACCATATATTTTATTTATTTATTTTTAATTTTGTTGTTTTTATACTCTGTACCGAAGGTACATCGAGTATATTAAGTTTGTGCAAAAGTATGTAACAGGGAGAAGCAATCTTTTCCGACGCTATAAAGTATATATATTCGTGATCAGTTGATCTGTTGATAGCCAAGTCGATATAGCCATGTCCGTCTGTCCGTCCGTCTGTATGAACGCATTGATCTCAGAGATGGTAAGAGATAGAGGATTGACATGTATGGGACATATATTTCTTATACTTGCAGGCAGATCAAGTTTATTTTCAATTTTTGCCACGCCCCCCGCGCCCCCGCAATTTGGAAAAAACTTCATATCTCCCACAGTTTTGAAGATAGATTGTTCGTTTATTCTAGAGATATCTAGTAATCAAAATTATTTATCGATTTGCTGAGGGAATGATAAAGATCGGATGTGCGATACACAAGCTATGAGCAAAAAAAGATATCAGACCCCCCCACCTCCATCCACCCAGCCAACCACCACTGTATTCAAACAAACACACTCTTTGGGAGAGAGAGAGAGAGAGAGAGAGTGAACCTTAGAGATGAGCGTATAATAAAAATATTGCACGATAAACGCGTGACTCCTTGGATGTATTATAATATTACAGTCGGGGGCAAATGAACTGGTACAGAGTATGTTATAGTCGGGATTGACCGACTTTCTCATTTGTTTTTATACTCTGTACCGAAGGTACATAGAGTATATACAGTTTGTGCAAAAGTATGTAACAGGGAGAAGGAATCGTTTCCGAACCTATAAAGTATATATATTCTTGATCAGCATTAACAGCCGATTCGATATAACCATGTCCGTCTGTCCGTCTGTCTGTCTGTCTGTCCGTCCGTCCGTATGAACGAAGAGATCTCAGAGATGGTAAGCGATAGAGGTTTAACATGTATGGGGCATATATTTCTTATACTTGCAGGCAGATCAAGTTTATTTTCAATTTTTGCCACGTCCCCTCCCGCCTCAGCAATTGGGAAAAAACGTCAAATCTCCCACAGTTTTGGTGATAGATGGTTCGTACCTTCTAGAGATATCTAGTAATCAATATTATTTATCGATTTCCTAAAGAAATGATAAAGATCGGATGAACGATACTCAAGTTATGAGCAAAAAACGGCCCGTAAACACCCCCCACCCCCCACCCATCACCACAGCATTCCATTGAACGGCAATCTTAGTGAGAGAGAGAGAGAGACAGTGAAACTTAGAGATGAGCGCGTTTAACTCGTGAGCAAATGCGAGCTGCGACGTTAATTTTGCAGAGTATGTTATAGTCAGGCTTGACCGACTTTCTTTCTTGTTTTTATTGCTATATGGCAGCTTTACGATATATGCATCTGATTTTAACTAAACTCCCCAAAATTGTGAGGAAACCGATAATATTCATAACTGGAAAGTAAAAAGACGCTACCATTGAAAACAAAAAGTTTTTCTCACTAGAAAGACCGATCGTTCCTATGGCCGCCATATTCTATAGTCATCCAATTTTGATCAAACTTGGCAGAATTGTGTGGTACCATATAGTATTGATCAGTAACAAATTTGGGAGCGATAGCATTGAAAACGAAATAGTTTTTCGTTGACTTGTCAAGTAGGTTTGTACAATAGCACATTGGGAACTGTTTTGAAAGAGGAAAACTATTCTGCAAAGGCAATGAAAGCGGTTTTTTCCCAATTCTGCCAAAAATCAAGAGTTCCTTAGTTCAATATACCGTATATCTATTCAAGGAATAAAAAAACATATGAGCTTAAGGGAACTATGGGGGTATATAACAGTTGACGGACCTTGTGACCAATTACCATCTCTATATTGTATATTTTATATGTAAATGTGCGCCTCCACGATTTTTCTAGCGGTAAATGTGTCTTATTGCATTTTGCGCCGAACTACCTGAAACTACCGCTTCTAGTGCCACATGTTCATATTAATTTTACTTGACATCTTCGTTGTATATTTATCAGATCACGCATCCTACTGGTTTCCTTCATTCACCTCCCACTCGCCCATCATTAACAAGTCAGCTCCGTTTCCAAGGAGCGCAAATTACTCATTAGAAAATGTTTGTGCCGCATCTGGGTGGCGGCCATGTGTGGCAACCGAAAACTACTTGTGGGGTAACCAATACCCGTCGACGACTTGGGACTTGGTTTTGGTAGCGCAGACTGCGCCAAAAGTCAAATTTTGTAGATGGCAATAAATCAAATAGCAATTACACGAAATTAGGCATGTTTTCTCAATTTTGTACTCAATCCATGGCCCACATGGAGCATTAATTGCAGCAGCTGGGCAACAGCGCTAAAATGTTTCGCCGGATATGGCCAAAAAGGGTTCAGTCGAACAACTTGAACTTGTCTGGCGGTGTCTGCGGTGGTTTGCGGGACGAGATGCTTATGGTGTGGTGGGTGGCAGCATATGTGGCAGCTTTCTAATTATGTAAAGTTCTTGTTGTTGCCATTTGCCAGTTGGCTGGCTGGTTGGCAGTTTCCCAGCCGCAGCAGCTGCAACGGCAACAAACGCCGTTGGCCATGACCATGACGACGCCGGCAACAACGGCGACGACAGGCAGACAACGTACATACAACATTGAACATGCACCAGAAGGCTCACTCGTACCCAGAGACCAGATCTGGGTGCCATGTTTGCCTGCCTCCTGGGCCAGCAAAAGTGCGTGCTTTGCGCATATTTATCTTATTTCTGCAACGTTTTGGATTTTTATTACAAATCAATTGAAGCATCATTAGCATAATTTATACAAAGCGTTCGCTTAATGAACGTTCACCTGGTGTCCAGGAGTGGGGTTAAGCCAAGCCCAGCGTCATTAGACAGCTCGAGTGAACCGACTATGAAATTGCCTGGATGCTACAGCTGGGGCTGCTCCACCTTCCCAAAAAGAAAAAGAAACAAACATGCAAACATATTGGAAGAAAGAAAATACATTTATAAACAGAGATTACAAACCGTAACCGAAACCGTATTTCGGTTTCTCCTCTACTAGTAAAAATTTCGATAAACATAAATATATTTGAAGTATTTACAATGAAGATTTACAAACATGCGTTCTATTTATGCTCTAAAATTTGCTAATGGAAAACAAAGGGAAGAGAGCGAACGAGAAAGAGAGCCAATGCAGCTAACCAAAAACTTTACCTTCCTGTTCATTCCTTATGTATGATACAACACTGTCAACTCTTTGTATGAAAACTAAGTATTCACACATATGATCGTTGTTTGCGCGATCGCCTTTTTCAAGTTACTCCTTTCCTTTGACTGAGAATGAAAAAGAAGATTTTAAACATGCTTATTTATGTAGAAATGTGCGAGAACAAAAACGTTTCTGGCACATTCTTTCGTCATTTGTGCAAGTTACGCCGTCATCTTGACAAGCTGTGCCGGTAACTTGACAAGTTGCGCTGTGGGTTGTGGGGGGTGTTAACTGTCCGTTTTTTGCTCATAACTTGAGTATCGTCCATCCGATCTTTATCATTTCTTCAGCAAATCGATAAAAAATTTTGATTACTAGATATCGGTAAGTACGGAAGGTACGAACCATCTATCTACGAAACTGTGGGAGCTATGACGTTTTTTCCAAATTGCGGGGGAGGGAGGGAGTACCTTTGGTACAGAGTATAAAAAACAAAAATAAACAGTTTTCGGTTGCAATGCAACCCACCCCTCCTGGGACCACAAACTTTTCGTCTTTTGTCTTATTTTTCATATTAAAAAATGAGATTGTTTCATCTTAAAGTCGAGTATAAACGATCTTAATTCAATATTGTTGGATTAAGATTTAAATTGAGAATGTAATCTTGGGTTAAGATTATCTCGTCTCTGTCGAATTTTGACACCGTTTCGTCTCGTTTCAAGATTATAATCTTGGTTTTAGATTGATTTTTTTCTCAGTGTACTTTGGCTGAATGAATGAGATTCCCAATGGGACCGCTTTTGTCTGCATGATTTGTCAAAGTTATATTTTATACTAAAAACGCTATAAGGTGAATAACCGTTACCCGTAAACCATATCCCACAAACGTAATATAACCGTAGCCGGCACAAAGCTCTTACCTTTACTCTAACCGTTATTCGTTTCGGTTTTAATCTCTGTCTAGAACTTGAAGTTTGAAGGCTTCCAAATCCGAACTTAACATCTAAGATCGACGAAGTGACAGACTAATCCAGTTTGGACATCCTTTCTTCTGCTTGTTACAGAGTGTTTTAACTACTCTTTTTACCCTTTCCTAATACTTACAGGGTACAAAAATAAGCATGGGCACCAACCTAATCACGATCATCAGTCAAATGCCATATCCTTGGCTTGAACGGCGCCCTGACAATTTGACTTGTCTTGTCTGTCTGGCCTGGCGACGGCGGCGGCGGCGGCAGTCCCAAGCCTGGGGTATCTCCAAACAGCGATCGGTCACGTAGCTCCCGCTGCACTTTTGCGGCCAAATGTAGCGCCAATTGCTACGCATTTGCGAGCACCCAGGCGCCTATAACAAATGCCAATCGTGTCGTGGTCGACGCCAGCGATATTTAATTGTTTCTGCGGCTGCAACTTATCGGGGAATTCCAATCGGAATTTTTAATTTCAGCCAGGTCTGCGATTCCAGGCACTCGCGCACAGTCAACGATGCAGTGGCTCCTTGTCTGATGAATGTCACTGCAGAAGGCAACGGCCAGTCATTGTTGTTGTTGTAGCTTTATGCAAATATGAGAGACAAGAACTAAAGCCAGGCAATGGGGCAGCATCTGAAAAGTTGGCCAACTGTAATTACCGGCCTCCCCGTTGACAACTTTTTCACACCTGTTCAAACAAGTTAATTAACAGCTCGCAAAACTACTTATTAAAAAAATAAAAAAAAGAAAATACAGAAAACTGAGAGCTGGCTCGAGCCTATGGGAAAGTTTCTAATTAAATGATTGTCATCTCTTGTGCGCGCCCGGCCACTGGACAAATGGACAACAACAGCGGCTGACCACCGCCAACGATGGGGCAGAAACTTTTGTCATTATGCAGCCGGCGCGAAAAAATAGTCAACAGAAACAACAACAGCCACTGAAATTATTAGCCAAAGATGAGGCACATGAGGCAGATGGAGGCGAGTTGGTCCGCGCAGGTTTTTTACATATCCCCCCCAACACTATGTGTGTGTTCCAATGAGGTCATCAGCAGAGCAGTCCCCTCGTCTCCATCATACATCATCCGTAAAAAAGACAAAGTCATAATACTATAGCGTCCATTCCAAAAATAATATGAAAAAAGTTGCCTTGCCTTCTCCGCTGGTGACTAAATTTAACGGTTCTGTGTGAGCTGGCCATTTAATTAATATAACTAATGAAAAAGCTGTAAACTTTGGCAAGGCAACTGCAACAAACATGCCATCTTAATTAACTGGCCGCGCGAAATCTAAAATCCGCTTGTAATGAAGTTGCTCAGTCCGGCTTTGGCTCTGGCTTTTGGTGGGTGCAACTCGATGCTGGCTAAGGATTGGCATTTTATGAAAAATAAAAATGTCAACTTGCTGTGAAAATCGTGTAGATGTAGATTAGCCAAACGTCTGACATGAGACCTTGACCATTTAAAAGGAATTTGCAATCATTTGCTGCTAGCTGAATGTCACATAACTTTGGCCCAGAGTTTTAGCCATAAATCAGACGAAATGGCAAAACATTTCTCAATTAATTCTCACGCTAAAAGTGGAGTAGTACACACAACGAGAGCCGACTTAAGGCTTACTTTAGAGCGTAGAACATGAATTTGATCTATGTATATGACTTAAACTGAAGTCCAGTGTGAGGATTGTTATTCAGGATATGAAATGCAGAAAATGTATCTTTTATAAGAACTTTATAAAGCATACTCTGTATAGACTTATACACTTTTAGTTGAGCACGGTTGTAAGATTTCATTTGTACTGACTTGCTCAGTGTGAGCGAGTTACCTTTTATTAAGAATTTATCATTTTTTAACTTAATTAAGGCAGTATTTGTAAGATAGCTGCGTGTCTATAAATATAAAAATGCATTCGTGTGAGGAATATACATTGCCTCACACGATGCATATTAAGTGGTGGGGACCGGATGACCTTTTCAAGTGGTTCCTATGGTTGATCATTTTCAAGTGGTGTGTCTGCTGGGCTGCGCTGATCCTCGTTACTGCGGCTATTAATATTTAATACTATTACATAAGGTGACATGTTTATGAAATTGGCGACAAAGGCTAACGATTTAATGTTACAAAGATTGATAGGTTTATGATATGTAACGCAACGTTAGGATCGTGGTCGAGTCTCATGTTCAAGTTTGAACACATTCGATAAGGACATATGAAATATTTATGGCCAGAAAGGAAAAAAGATGATAATTTAACTGTGTTGGTACGTGTCGCTCGGTTTTTACCAATTTGTATACTCTGTACCAAAGTATACAAAGTATGTAACAGAAAGAAGGAATCAATTCCTCTCCTATAAAGTATATATTCTTGATCAGCATCAACAGCCGTGTCGATATAGCCGACTGTCTGTCTGTCTGTATGAACAGACAGATCTTAGAGATGGTAAAAGACAGAGGCTTGACATGTAGGGGTAATATACTTTTTGTACTTGCAGGCAGTTGAAGTTTATTATAAATTATTTGCCACGCCCCCTACCGCCCACGCAGTGTTGAAAAAACGTCATGGCTCCCACAGTTTTGAAGACAGATGGTTCGTACCTTCCAGAGACAATTAGTAATCAAAATTATTTATCGATTTGCCGAAGGAATGATAAAGATCAGCTGAACTATACTCAAGTTATGACCAAAAGAAAGTTCGCTACCGCATAGTATATATTTTTATACGTGTATTACTTTTTTTTGTTTTGTGACAGCCTTCTTTTCACAGCAAACTTTACGGAATATGAAGGAAACTGAAGATTCAAGGCAGAAGGAAAGATCGTGATTTGTAGGACACAGTTGAAATTTTACACTTATCTCTCTGTACTCATTTCGCTCACAAGCTCTAATTTTCCTTATCTTCCGTCATTCATCAATTATGTTGTAGGCCACAAGTTAATTTCTGTTCTCCAATAGTTTCATGATTCCACCCACTGCACTTAATTCACAAATGTGAACAGACTAGTGACTAGACTCCTGGAAAAGTCACGTAAAAAAGGCACTGAAAACTTATGAACAACAAAAGCGAACTTGATGCAACCCCTCTTTCATGAGAAAATTGGCACCTACCTGAACGGCCTTGACATAGGAAGGGGTACAATTAGTTTATAACGATGAGCGACGCGTCCTTGCATTACCCATAGCTACCGACTTCACTAGCGAAGAGGGTCTAGTGGTTCCGCTAGCAAGAAAAAATATGGTAGTCGTTCAAGCCTGATGGTAATGTACCTTGTACCAGCTCTGGTCGCCAAACGAATTCACTCCAGATTATATAATATATTTTGAAACAGTTAATTAGGAATTACCATCCTTGGTAAAGACTTGTCCAAGTTGCTGACGATTCCTGAATAGAAACCGTTTTTTATGAGTCTCTTTGATTACAGGAAAAAAACACCCTCTGGCCAGATTTAAGAACGGAATCCGTACAACAAATCTTTCAAAAGCTCATCTGTCTCCAATCCTTCGACATTTCTCTAGAACAGATTTATACTATCACCATCGATAATGGAGTGAATATGGTTCGAGCAGGAGAACTTTTAAATGCCAACTGCTGAGCAGAAAAGGAATGCAACTATGAAGAATGTAATGTTGGTGAAGGTTGCTCATGTGAATTAAAACCATTTGTGATTTGGATGAGGACCAAGTTACTTCAGTAGATTCTCTGCACAGAAAAAAATAATGATATAATCTGGGGCTCAATATTATATTTTTTCATATCAAAAAAAGCCGATATGACACACTTGACATTGACCTGTCAAAGTGAAGTTTTCGACCATAAAATATTTTTTTATGATCAAATTGATATTTTATAATTTCATTATTAAACAAAGAAAAAAAAATGAATTGAAAATGTAACTATTTATTTTTTACCTAAGTACTATTAATTATTGTTTTATAGAAACAGAAAAAGAACGAATTTATAATTTTTTTGACTCTGCCTTGACCAGGGATCGAACTCGGGACCAAATGCACGTTATAAATTGGCATGGCATCTTACCGCACTGCGCTATCGGGCGTTAACCAGCCAATATCAAATTGATATTGATATTTCTTTTCCATTCTGCAGAATTCACAATTACTACCAAGTGATTTTTATTACGCTTGCTTTTCATATCGAGCAATTGTTCTAAAATCTTCAGCAAATCATTGCTCGATCTGCTATTATGAGCTCAGTACCAATATTGCCTACAGTGCTTTTAAACCCGAGGTTTCAAACTTTGTTAACTTCTGACCAAAAAAAGAAGCAATGCAGCACATTACAGACATGCTGAAGCTCCAAAAGGAAATTTCTGATAAGAGTTTTCAAAATTCAACTTTAAATGACTAAACATCTGTTTGCGAGGAATAGAAGCTAATGAAACCAATAAGAAAATATAAAACAGAAAATCTGTAAATGATGTAATAGATTCCTTCGAAAATTCTCCAATGGAACATAAATCGACAAATGTTTTAAAATTTTGGAAAGGTCAAAACTTACAAAATATTGCCTTAGCAACTTAGGTATCAGTTGAACGAGCCTTTTCAATATTTAAGTTTTATCTTCTTATCTAAGAGCTTGTATAGATGAACAGCTCCCAGAAGATGTAATGCTTATTAACTTAAACTAAGCTTTTCTCAAAAGTTGTAAGTCTCAGCTAATGAATTTGATCATTTAAATTTCATTATTGAAATAAGGAATAGTATTTAAAAAAATAAGTATTAATAAATCGAAACTATTCTTTTAGGCTTAAGCGAACCGAGGCTCGAACTGAAGTTTTGGGTTCAGGGGTTGCAGAAGCCGGTCCGCGAACCGAACCTTAGACAACGGGCTGGAACTAGGGCTGTTGAAAATATTATCGATATATAGAAATATCGATATTTTTGACCAAAATTACAAATATCATTATCGGATATTTTTCCGAGGCGATATATCGGAAATTGAATATTTTTTGGTGATATTTTTAATTTAGCGTACGGTCGCACTGTTGCGCATAACTGTTTCTTGTGCTCTGGACATGTAAAGCAAAATGTTGAAAAGTTATTTTATTAAAGGTGATGCACAGAAATCGCAGTGCAAACTGTGCAATAAAGTTGTAAAGACCAGTGGCAACTCAACAAATATAAAGGCACAGATAAAAGCAAAGCGTAGAGATGCTTGGCTGAAATTCAGGCCATCTTTTAAAAAGGAAAATGTGATTTTTTTAAGGTTGTTTACCCTGGTTTGGGTGCCAATTAAGTTCTGGATCGAAGAGAAAGACGCATTGCCAGTGCTTTCTGACTTGGCATTGTCATATCTTATTACACCGAGAAGCTCCGTGCCATCGGAACGCTTGGCTTCGGCTTTAGAAAGTGTGGCTTCTGACACCAGAAGCCGAATGACTGATGAGCACATTACTCAACGGGTCTTCCTAACGATTATTGGTATTATCAAAAGTTTTTACGTTTCGTAGATTTTACTGAAAAAGTTTTTATTTATGTTTTGTAGTTCGAATGTTCTATTTTGAAAGATGATGAATTTAAAAAGTTAACACTTCTTTCGGTCCATAAATTTAAATTCATGAATGAAGTTGCAGAACTTCTTATGTTATAAATGAAATAAAAAATAAATATCTTTTGTTAATTTAATTAAATCTATATTTTTTAAGCGCAGCCAGAATGTAGTTCACACCTCAGTAGACCTGCTCATTGTTAAGATCCGGGTTTTTATTGAATAATATCGAACATATCGATAAAATCGATTTTTATTCAACCAAAATATTTATATCAAAATTATACTTTTTCTATATCGTCAGAAATATCGATATAGATATTTTTGAAATAATCGACAACCCTAGTTGGAAGCGTCCGGCCCAACCTTTCGGCAAAATTTAAGAGATTTGCAGCCTTGGCTTTAAATGAATTATCGACAAAAATGGTTTAGAGTTAGCTTTCCTAACTTTAAATTGTGTAAAAATAAATATCAATCAGTTTAGGAAAGAATTATTGTATCGAATATTCCCACTTCCTGTGCAGTTGACCTGAAGCAACTTAAGATTTTATCTACCATTGAGTAAAGTTATTATTGAACTTGTGCAGCTTGTCTCTTCCGTGGGCTTATGCAAATGCTTAAATCCTGCCATTTAACTAAAAGCCGAAATGTTCGCTCCTTGCATGTACCGAAAACTTGTGGGACACCTAAAAATCGATGCATTTCGAATGGACTTTCAGTTCACTTCATTAAGCGGCCGTTGGAATTGGAAAACGCAAAAGTGAAACTGGCGAACGGCGAATGGGCGGGTAGGCCTGGTGTGGGCCATTGTGGCTGTTAGTTCGATTTCAATGCCAACACAAAAAAAAAAGAGGACAAAAAACGAAACAAGAATCCAACAGCGAAAGCAAATCAACGGAAAAGGGTTAAAAAAGCAATAAATAAAACAAGCGGCCCCGGCGACAGCAACGATATTTGGTGAGTTAGACGGAGCATGGGGAATGGGATGCGTGGTGGTTGTGGAGGGGGGTGACAGGCAAATCGCCAAACGAATACCGTGGGGGATGCTGCCACTGTCCTTGTCCCTCACTCACACCATTGGCGGCGATTCGTGTGTGTGTGTATGTGTGGCATTTTCATTTTGTAAATTTGTTTTGCCTGTTCCGTTTGGCTTCATTTCCGTTTCCTAGCTCGTTTCTTTTTTTCATTTGCCAGATGCCCCCCGCCACCCCATCGGTTGGCCTCGATAAGAAAGTGCGTGTGAAAAGGGTTTTCTTGGCTGCATAAATTTGAATTATAATATTGCAATTCGCCGTACGCCGTACGCCGTACGAGAGGACGTTGGACTGTGGACTGTGGACCACGGTCAGGGCGCTTGCTGTGCAATTTGTGTGCGGAATATGTTCCGGCATATATTATGGAGATTTCTTTCTTTCTTTCTGGGGGTGCGATGACTTCTGCCAATGGATGATATAGTGGCCACATATCCTACAGAGGATTTGCCTAAATCAAAAGTGCGTGCTTTTGAATTTATCAAGGTGGCCGGGCCGAGTTGTTATTGTTTGCCTAGCTGCGGTTCCGGGAGGTTGATCCCCGGATCGGACCGGGGGGATTGTTTGTTTGTTTGCGTTGGCAAGCGCCGTGATTTATGACCCAAAGTTTTTTGGCAGTGAGAGCGCGTGCCAAGATTGGGGCTGGCGGAGTGGTCATTATACCGCTTACACAGTTAGACAATTTGTTAGGCGAAGAGATATCATGAGTGGCCAATGGCTTAAATGGACTCGGACCCGGACCCGTACCAAGAGTGCAAAACATGACACTTGGCGTTTATGTTAATCACCTGCGTGAAAGCCTGGGCAGCTGCAAGTAGAAGGCGTCACCAGAGCCATAGCCATCGCCATGTTCTACACGAATGTTGACAATGACAAATACGCACACGAGTCCGCAGACACAGCCAGGGAACCAGCCCGTATCCGTGCCTAATGTATGCAAAAGAAACTAAGCAAAAGACGGAGCAGCATTTGCACATTTTGGCTAAGAGGAAAATGCAGCTAATGAGTTGAATTGAACATCGCTTGAGAACTCATTAAACACTCGGAACATTCACACTCTCCGCCGAGTCGGAGATAATGATGAATTTCCATAAGTCGCCAAGACGCGGCGGCAGTCACAGCAGAACGCAACCTGCACATTAATCTTCTCCAGACAGGGTGAGGGGTTGGCCATGTTGTGGCCATCAGGCTGCTGCCGCTGCTCGCTGTTCGCTGCCCGCTGTTGTGTGTTGACATGCGTATGTGTTGTTAATTGCGAAAAAAGGATTACCCAGGCAGCAGACATACATACATCGACGCCTGGCTTTGGTTGCCAAAAGATTACACTTGAGCATTTAGAAAGTTGCATTTAAACTGAGAATGTCTAGGATTAGGAATTGGGTATGAATCTGATCTGAGTAGATGTATCGATTAATTTTAGAGATTTGGATTTTGTCTTTGACAAATGGTCATAAAAAACCTAAAATTAATCACATCTAAAAAAAAAAACCATTTAATACATTTCATTTATTCATATTTATATACATGCGTGAACTAAGTAAATGCGCATTTTGGTTTTGATCTCTCTCTCTTCATTAACTATTATTTTATATTTCTTTTTAGCATGCAATTCTTTTTGTGGTTTATCTAAGCTTCCAAACACAGAGAAAAAGTGGATATTTTTTCATATCAATTTAACTCCGATGTGAAAATATATCAAATTGATATGTTAAAAATTTCAAATCGATATTTTTTAACATATCATTCTTACATTTTTAATATCATTCTTAAACTATTCAATATCAATTTAAGTATATGATATTATTTTGGATCACAATGATATCTTGCCAAATGATATGAAAAAATTGATATTTTTAAAAAGTTCATTTTAATAAGGGTCACATCAACATAAAATTGATCTTATCTCTGTGTATGCAATCATCTTATTGGCTTTCGACTAACTCCGTATAATGTCTCGCGGTTTTCATATGAAATAATTAAATGTGCAAATTGAGATTAGTAAGGATTTTAGTGGAAAGAGTAAAGTAAATTGAGGTGGAATACTTATTATAAAGAAAAAACGTAAGTGCATACAAAAATAGCTTTTAAGAATGATTTTTCAACAACAGTTGAAAATTTTTCAAAAGAATGCCTCCAAAAGAATGCCACCTGTCTGAAAAAGAGCGTGGTTTAATAATGGGATTGAGGGAAGCTGGAACCAAAATTTAAGAATTCGCTACCAGAGTCAATCGACTTCGAAATACAGTCGCCAACTTCTTAAAAAATCGCCATTGGTATCGCTCCGGCAGACCGACCACCATAGACAAAAGTTCTAAACGGCAAATTCCGCGTTTCGCTGTCCAAGAAAACATGTCTTGCTTGCAGATCAAGGTATTCAAAAGACAAGTCTATCAAGTTTTAGCAGAAAAAGGAAACTTTTATTCAATATGCTTCACGAGTATTTGTTGATAAATTTTGGACCGACGTCGAATTCTAGCAGGTAATTTTTTCTGATTAGAAAAAGTTCAACTCGGATGGCCCTTTCGGTAGAAATAAAACAAAAAATTTTTTTTTCTAAATTTTAACAAGTTTTTTCTAAAAAATTATATATAAAGGCAGCTTTTCTAAAATGCTGAAAACTTTTTCTAATGTATAGAATTTTTTTCTAGATTGCAGATAAACCCTAATTAACCCGAGCATGTGACAGTCGCAAGCAGACCTTACCATCGAATCCCTTCAGTTCGGACGAAGGAAACGAATGCTGCTGCCATACAAAACAATCCAAGAGTTTCGACAAGGAGCTTATCTGCTCAAATGACTATCAGCAGACAGTCATTGCAGACAGTTCTGCACAAAGATTTGAACTTATTCCCTTATTCAAATCAATGGATAACAAACTGAACGCAGCAGACTTGCCGATGCCAGAAGATGCTTCATATGTTGGAAGAGAACGAAAACATGTTGAAGTGTCTTTTTATGTCTCACGAGGCCCATTATGACTTAAACGGCAACGTAAACAAACAAAATTGTCGAATATGGAGTGTTTCCAAACCACAGATATTCCATGAGACGAGCCTGCATCGACTTCACGTCACAAAGTGGTCCATCAGGCTGCATTGTCGGGCTTTACTTTTTCGAAGAAAACGTTCTAGCCGTTGCGGTTACTGGGGACCGTTACTTGACCATGTTGACAGACTTTTTCTATCCAAAACTACGCCGTAAGAGAATTTCTTTCAAGTTTGTGTGGGGGTTTACACTGATGGTGCATCTCCTCACATAGCCCAGCCTGCTATGACAGAATTGCGACGAAAATTTCCCAATTAACTGATTTCAACATACTCCACATTCCGTTGGCCCCTTAGGTCACCTGACCTTACTGCACCTGACTTTTTCTTGTGGGGAACACGAAGTCTTCAAATCAAAACCGACAAATTTGGAAGGTCTAAAGCAATCCATTCAAACAACAATTGCGGCTTTTACTGTCTCGACTCTCCAGGCAGTAATGGACAACTTTGTGAAAAGATTTGTTTAAATTCAATTTTTATACCCTTGCAAAGGGTTTTATAATTTTGCTCAGAAGTTTGCAACGCATTAAAATATTCATTTCCAACCCCATAAACTATATTTATTCTTGATCAGGGAGACGAGTTGAGCTTTGTCCGTCTGTTTCTACGAAAACTAGTCTCTCAGTTTTAAGGCTATCGAGCAGAAATTATGCACAGAGTCTTCTTTTTACTGAACGCTGCTAATATGTCGGAACCGACCTGATCGGATGACTATATCTTATAGCTGTTATAGGAACCATCGGTCGGAAAATGGGTCTTGGTGAGAAAAACTGTTTTGTTGTTAAAACTAAAAATAGTTTCGTTTATAGCAACAAAAACCCCTGATTGAATGCAATTCTGCACTCAGACTTATTGTTCACTGTGTTGGCAATGGAGAGGAAATCTCTCTTACTAACATTGTAAGGCCACAGACAGCGCGGCTCTGGCTCGTTGTGTCTGTTTTTGCTGTTGAATCGCATTGGAGTTCCCAAGCGATTATGGCATTACAGGCATGAGGAGGGAGTTGTTTTCTGATTGTGGTACCAGGTGAAGACCGCTGGTGATATGGTAGAGATACCATTGAAACAGCTGTTCGGTCAACTAACCTCCTTTGTGGGGTGGTGTGTCCCTGTTTTAAAGTTATGTACCAACATAACGAGACCTAGAGCCGGCAAACACTTGAAGGTTTAATCTTTTGTTTTTAATGATAGCGTCCTTAAACTCGGCAATTATTAATATTATGTGCTTTCAAACAGATTTGCAAATTTTGGTCAAGATCGGATGACTAAATCTTATAGCTGTCATAGGACCAATCGGTCGGAAAATGGGTCTTAGTGAGAAAAACTCTTTTGTTTTCAAGTAAATCGTTCTTAAGGTCGGTGATTATTAATATTAAACGCTTTCAAACTAATTTGAAAAAGTTGATGGGCATCGGGTGACTATATCTTATGGTTGCCATAGGACCGATCGGTCGGAAAATGAGTCTTAGTGAGAAAAACTTTTCTGTTTTAAATTTTATCTTTCTTAAACTCGGCAAATGTTAATTTAATATGTTTTTAATAAGATTCGCGAAATTTGGTCGAAATCAGATGTTTATCTGTCGGAAAATGGGTTTTATTTAAATTTTTTTTTTTTTTTTGTAAGCGTTCTTAAACTCTGACATTTCAAAAACATCATTAGCAAGGGTATAACAACTTAGGCACAGACGAAGTTAGCTTGGCCTTCTCGTTTATTAAAACTAATTGAGCAATATTTAACAAAATTTAATGAGCTTTAACATGAATAAATCAAAATGAGTATCCACACACTACAAAACCAGTTATGTGAGTTTCTTAATGCATCAATATTAATCAGCTGGGATACAGGGATCTCAGTAATCCTAAAGTCGACATTGCGCAAAGATCCTTCGGCTTTCTGGTCTTTAATTTCTATACAGAACAAAAGGCGAGCTCAATCAAGCTGAAAATAAATGATTTGATCTCGATCTTCGAATACTTATTCACGAACGGATTGAAACAATCCTAAATTTGTGCATTAATACAATAAAGTCATTTCAAGTACGTATCCCACTTGAAAATCTAATAGTCCTGCATCGAGATTAAAGTAAATTCCAATGCAAAAGCGAAACAGCAAATAGTAACCGAGAGCAAGCTCAAAACTGAGAGAGAAAATCTCATTCACTAATACAGTCAGGCTAATTGGGTACACACACTTACACAAACTCTTCTGTCAGCTTAGGGTTTATACCATTTATAGCATTTCCAACTTGTAAAGGCAGCTGCTGAATTGCAGTCGATGGGCCAAGGCTATTGAATATAGAACCTGGAGGTTCTTTAAAAACAGCGTCAAGCGGTGTTGTGTTGTTTGTGTCCTATATTTACAATTGTATGCAAACAACTTGCTAATTTGAAAACCAAAAAGGTCGTTAAAAAGTAGCAAGGTGATCGTGTGGGATGTTTTTTTTGCGTCAAAATCAGTTTGAATTTTGAGCTCAAATCAGTCTCGGACATTTTTGCAGCAGTCCTTTTTCGGATAGAGCTCAATTTAATCTCGGGTATACTTGCACAAAGCCGATCTCGAGATCAAATCAAGTTTGAGTATCGAGCTTTAATCAATTTTGGACTTTCTTGATGGGATCCGACTGAGGGATCAAATCGAGTTCGAATAACCAGATAAAATCAATACAGTGTGTAGAAGCCTATATGGAGCTAAGGTCCAGCTGTCCCCAGCTAAAGTCGGGATCAAGACAAGTACCAAAGTCAATACTATCGTACTTATCTTGAGTTAATCCGGTATTGACCAACTTCTGACGTTGTTTGGGATTGATTTCAGTCCGGATGTCTCGGATTTTTTTTCTATGTGGACATGATAAGGGCCGGATGAACGTTAGTCAAGTTATGGGTAAAAGACATTACGCTGCTTTCTACTGTCATTACATTACTGTATTACAGTCGGGCTGGACCGACTTTCTTACTTGTTTTTTTTGGTGTAAATGCTTTATTTCCCTCTTCCCTTTGACTTCTAATACATAGATCATCAGCATATGTCTAATTCAGGCGCACGTCTTTAAAATGTTCTTCAATTTTCATGGTTAAATTAGAATTGCCAGACATGACGTTGGGCCAATCCCAATTGCTCTATTGCATTTTCAGTTTCTGCTGTACTTTATCCCCTGTGCGTATCTAAATCGATGCTGCTTTGGCACCCACATAATCCTCTGCGTATTGACCACATCGAATGTAATCAAGTTTCTGTAACTTTAGCCAAATCCCACTTTCATCGATAATACTTCAGTTTCCTTTTGTTCATTTCCCCCGCACCCAACTCGGAATGCGTTTTGTATTTCCTCGGCGCGTTGCCTTTGCCAAAAAGCAAAAAACCTTTTGCCGCAGACACTCAACACACACACACACGCACACGCCCCTCGATAATTAGTAGACATGCCCATTTAGAGGTTGCCCATTTGCCGGGGACCAGGGAACGGCGATGGACCATAAGGACAACCGTTGACCATTTCGGTCACGACATAAATCGTGAGGCAGAGCGTCGTTTGCAATTAGCAGCGTTACGATGTCGAACTCTTAATCAAAAGTATTGAGACCCAAAAACTGTGGTCCTTTTATGGTCCAACCCACACACACACACACACAACAATGCCAGAAACGGCAAGAACAACAACAAACATGCGGATGTCCTCTGACACTTCCTGTTTTTCTTATTCACTGATTTTTATTCGCTGTTTGAGGATACGCAAATGACCCATTTGGGGGATGTTATTACAACGGGCCAACCCGCCGACGTCGACAGCGTTGCCCCCCCCTTCCTCTTCCTCCTGCGGCTTGGCTTTGGCATAACGGCACATGCCAAATGGGCACATAAAAAGGATAAAGAAATTATTTTCACATTGAATACACGAGCGAGCTTGCATAAGATAACAAGCAAGAAAGTTGGTCAATGCCTGACTGTAGTATACCCTGGAATTGAAAAAGTTGATGGTAATTTGTTGCTTTGAAAGCAAAGAGCAGCAAAAATAGAACTCTAAAACTCACCGTTGAATAAAATCAGCGTCATACCGGCAAACGCATCGAGCGGTTGAGTGTGAGTCGGCTGATCGAACATGCTTGCGTACAAAACTCAGCGTTGAGAGCGGTTGAGCGAGAGTTCGCTGATTGCATATGTCTGCTTTCGTGCTTACCAAAACAAGTTCTCTCCATTTGGCTGGCCCCTGCTTAAAAAGCCGAAGCAAGCTCTCTCTCTTCCATCTCTGTCAGTAGCGCAAAAACTCTTTCAAGGTGATTCTCGCTCAATCGTTATAGAGCCGAACGATCAAAACACCGGAAAGAAAGGGAATGAAGACGAACCTGTTTGTAGTCAGAGCACCAACAAGGTTTGATTGGTTTAATTGAATAAAAATCAGCACCGAACATGTGTGTGCATGCCAATTTGATCGGTTGAGCGCTAAGCAAACTTATTCGGGTGTCGTTTAATCGAAGCCGTTCTCTATTCAAGAGCCGTTTGAGTTGCCCCGCTCTCTCTCTCTCACTATTTTTCTCTCTTTTATTTTACTGCTAGCCTGTAGTAATGTGGTATGAGAACTTTCGGTTGCTAATAGCTCTAAAAAATGTTATCTGATCTTTATCTATTTTGGTGCATTGTAAAATAAGGTTTTTGCCTCTAGCTCTCTGAGAACTGACCGACAGCTGAATCGACTTTCCAAAAACGAAGACGCTTTCTACTGCCTGTTACATACATTTGCCCAAACTCATTATACCCTTTGTACCCTTTGCAAGGGCATAAAAATGCTGTAGAGGATCTGAGCTAAGTCCATTGATGTAATTTTTACAATGTCTTGCGTCTTGAGATTTTCTGGCGCCGTTACAGCTTGAGTCCTTTAACCATTTCATCTCAGTTTTTGTGTGTTGTTTTTTTTTTTTTGGTTGGAAACGAGCGAAACGACCGTGCGGGGAGTTGTTTTGTGTGCCGTTTTGTGAAGGGCTTTTGATATTGTTTAATAGTTTTGGTTGCGGTTATTGTTATTGTTGTTGCGCATACGCCACGTGGCGCTTCTCAGGTTCGCCAAAGTCAATGCGAAAAATTGCAACGCGTGCCAATAATTAAGTTGTTGTTGTTCTGCTGGCGTGAGCTCAGCTCAACCCCTTCGTTACGTTTCGGCATGGCATCAAGTTGCAAGGCTGCGGTCTTCTGCTGCAGTTGGTGTCCTTTTGTTAGATGATGACGATCTATTCAGGTTATTGTCTGAGTGTCCTGCAGCCCATTGTGAAGCGGCAAGCATTGTTGTGGGTGATGTGGCTGTTGTTGTTGTTGTTGCTGCTGCTGCTGTGTTGGGTACGCCCTTTGTTGTTGCCTGCGCTTTTGTTCAAGCCTTCTCAAAAATTAAATGCACAAAAGGCGGATTTTATTTCATCAACAACAAAACGGGAAACAGCAGCTTCTGTTGTTTGTTAAAGCATCGCCCACGCAACAACAACGGCAGCAGGAGCAGCAGAAGGAGACATTTTTTTGTGGCTCTGCTCAGTCAACATCTCCCCCTCGAACAATTCTAGAAACAGACGTTCCACTCAACGCAGCTGAGCTCTACTCCGGCTGCTGCTGCATTTCATTCCATTCCCCATTCAGTCGAGCAGGCCTGGCACAAAGGTAGAAAACCGAAAACTGAAAACTGCTGCGCTTTGCATTGTTTTCAATTCCAGTAGAGATTTTCCCGTAGTTTTAGTTTTGTTTTTTTCATTCTCTTTGCTGTTGCCCTCCTTTTTTAGAACAGAATTTGAATTTGGTTTCCAAAACATACGCTAAATGTGGTTGGGTTATGATAAATTGCAGTGTATACATACATACATATTGTGCATATGTACACGCGTGATGTGTACTGTTGGCATATTCCTTGAATGGCATTTACATGCATTTTTATGAGAGTTAAAAGACGCATATGCAAGTATTCATTTCATCTTTTCTCATTTGTACTTGGCCATTGTTGACCAGTTTAGCCAAGGCTTAAAGCAGGTTCACTACCGAACCACTTAGAACCGCTTCGTTTTAGAGTTTTGGGGTCTCTTGAAGTGAACCATTACTAAGGAATTTGATATAAGGTTCGGTTCAATGGCCAAAGGCTCGATTCTAAGATTTTCTATAAGGAGTTGTTGAAATTGAATTTCTAAGCAGGCTCCGCTCCACGATAGTTAAGGGTAAATTAGGATTGGAGTTATGGAGCCGAGACTGTTAACAATTTTTCAGTCGCTGACCAGCGCTCAATAGATCAGGACAAAGCGTCCTTGCGTTGCCTTATTTACGCAGACTCTCACTTTATGGCCTTCTTGACCAACCCTGATCTTGTGCCGTATTCGTTTCGACCGGTGCACAGTGGGACGATTCAGCAATCTAGAAGATGAAAAAGTAAAAAAGGTATCAGAAAAAATATATTTTTACATATGTTAAACATAAATGTCCCACTGTTACGAAAATTAACAAAATATAGAGCAAGAATTGACAACTCAAAAATGATTTTGCCTGAGAATGTAGAGGATAATGTCGGGGAAATTAAGTGCAACTTTTATTGGTTCAACAGAAAGTAAGAATATTTATTCGCCATAAAGTATTTTTTTTAAATTATTGGTCTGGTATATTTAGTCATAAAACATAAAAGTTTTTGACTAAAAAACTTGTGAAGCCTTGAAAAATTTCATCTTTTTAACAATTATTATACTCTGTACCGAAGGTACATAGAGTATATTAAGTTTGTGCAAAAGTATGTAACAGGGAGAAGGAATCGGTTCCGACCCTATAAAGTATATATATTCTTGATCAGCATCAACAGCCGAGTCGATATAGCCATGTCCGTCTGTCCGTCCGTCCGTCTGTCCGTCTGTCCGTCTGTCCGTCCGTCCGTCCGTATGAACGAAGAGATCTCAGAGATGGTAAGAGATAGAGGTTTGACATGTATGGGACATATATTTCTTATACTTGCAGGCAGATCAAGTTTATTTTCAATTTTTGCCACGCCCCCTCCCGCCCCCGCAATTTGGAAAAAACTTCATATCTCCTACAATTTTGGAGATAGTTATGTTCGTTCCTTCTAGAGATACCTTGTAAGCAAAATTATTTATCGATTTGCTGAAGGAATGATCAAGATCGGATGAACGATACTCAAGTTATGGGCAAAAAACGGCCAGTTAACACCACTGACCCCCCCCACCAACAACCACAGCAACATACCCTAACCGTTCAACACAGGCAATCTTAGTGCGAGAGAGAGAGAGAAACTTAGAGAGCGCACCGCGTTGTGCGCGGGGTGTTAACTGGCCGTTTGACTCCTGAGCAAATGCGAGTGTAAGGGTACAGAGTATGTTATAGTCGGGCTTGACCGACTTTCTTTCTTGTTTTTTTATTTGTTTTGAAAGAAAGGGATAGAAAGTTTCGGCTTGTTTAGATTTAAGCTTAACGTGAAATTGAAGGTCGTTTCAAGGTTTTTCCAAAATACAAGCAACATTTGCACAACATTGCTTTTTTTCGATGGACAGTAAGTTAAAATATAAGTTGCTGTTCAATGTTTGGTCAGAAAATTTCGCCTGATATGAGTCTGACGTTATATGATGCACACAATATTCAAATTCGGGGATATTTCTACGCTACATATAATTTATCTTCCATAAAACTTATCCAAACGATTTAGAAACGAGAAGCAAAGCTAACTTCGATTGCCGAAGTTTTAATTCACTAGAAAAAGTTCGCTTCAACGGTTAGCGATTTCGACCGAGTTTAAGAGCGCTAATATTGAAAACAAAAAATATTTTCTCACTAAAACCCATTTTCCGAACGAATATTTCTATGGCAGCTTCAAGAAGTAGTCATCCGATCCGGTCGGTTCCGACATATTAGCAGCATTCAGTAAAAGGAAGGCTTTGTGCAAAATTTCAGCTCGATAGCTTCAAAACTGAGGGACTAGTTCGCGTAGAAACAGACAGACGGACGGACAAAGCTATATACCGGAGATAATTCCTTCTATGCGTTGCAAACTCCTGGGCAAAATTATAATACACTTTTCAAGTGTATAATGATAAAAATTACTTGAAATACCCATCTCTTAACTTTGTGTGCCCGTCCGTAACTGGCGAATGGTGCATGTCATTTTCTAGATTGTTCTAAACGACACACTGTGCAGAGTTTCGATTCTAAGATTTTTTGCTACCTGTACGGACAATGTTGCAACCAACTGAATTTTGAAGCCTCATCATTAGGCTTTGTTTTTCAGTATGTGCCGTTTTGCTGGAGTGTAAACAACATAGTTTTTGTGAGCTCTCAATATGTCAAAAAAGCATACGGTCCGTATGCGTATGGCCGGGCAAAAATCGATGCCAAAGCCGAATATTCACAATGACAAGGTCATGCTCTTTATTTCGAGGGACCAATGGGGCGTGATGTACCATGAGCTGATACAACCGAGTGAAACCATCACAGGGCAACTCTATTAAACTGAATTGACGCGTTTGAGCCAAGCATTGAAGCGAAAACGGTCAGAATACGAGCAAGGTAACTTTGCAACATGACAACATTCGGTCTCATATTGCGCAGCCGGTCAAAACATACCTTAACACGCTAAAATGGAAAGTCCTACCCCACTCGACATATAGCCCATACATTTTCTTTTCCGACTAGAGGTGCAGAACTATACGACTACTAACTACGATAGCGATAGTTTTTTCAAAACCATCGACAACTATCGATAGTTTTCGATTGTATGTTAATTTGAACATTAAATCTAAAAAGCTATAAGTTTTTAAATAAAATTACAACAAAAAAGATAACATTTCCTATTATAACATTCCTATTAGGAATTATAATAGTAAAAAACTACATTTTATTTGAAATAATAATACAGCTGTTAGATTTCATTAAATTCGTTTTCAATAATATTGCTTACAGGGCTTAATCCCGAAACGAATTTCGGTTCCGGTACCGGTTCCGGTACGTCCCGAAATTAATGTTTCGGTTAAAAGTTCTGTTTCGGCTTTCAATTCATTTTGGTTTTCGGTTTTGATGCGGTACCCGGATTTTTATACCGGTATAAGCACCACCTATTTTGAATCATTTTATTCCTGTGTAATAAAACTAAAATTCAACACAAGACCAATGGTTTCACATTTAATCATACATCATACAATTCTGGGAACTTTGTTGAGGATTCTGACCACCAGTTAAAAATATTTTCATGGTTTCGAACACGTTAAAGTGCGAGAAAAGTCTTAATGGAATCCAGTAGCTGTTTTGCTGGAGACGACGAATTTTATTTACCCTGCTGATTCTAATGGTGCAGAAGAAAGTCGTTATCTGCAGCCGAAAAACTAAAGCAAATGTTGAAAATGTCTTCCGCTGCAAATATTTAAGCATCCTGTAGGTTGAGCTCCAACTCGTGACCAAATCTACGATGCGCTCTGCAAAGGTAAAAAAACCGAAACTGTACTGGTACCAACGGTTCGGGTTCGTTCCGGTGCTATTGGTTCCATTAATATCGGTAAACGGTTTTCGGTTCTCAAAAACAAATTTGTATAGGTTTCGGTTCCGGTACTTGATTTGAAACGGTTTATTCCGGTTAACGGTTCAGGTACCCGTTCCGGTATTAAGCCCTGGTTGCTTATCCAATATTAATAGCCAACAATTTTTAATTTTAAATTAACAACATATTAATGGGCTGATTCAGCCGAATTTACCTGCTTGAATGCAGTGATTACCTATTGCGATCGGTGAACCTGATAATCATTTTTGTTGAAAAGGAATCGATCAAATAGTATGGTTACCGATGCAAGGTCAGTCTACCTTTGTCTAAACATTCACATGCATTTTTTCTATTAATTGAAGTTTATTTGTGTGTGTTGTTTTTCCCTTGATAAAAAGTAAGCCATAGGATATCTTTAAGTCTGCTGTCAAGCCATTTAGCAGAGACTCGTCAGCAATCGCAAATCGAAAATCAGTAATCGCAAATCAGAATTATCTGCTGAATGGGTCCAATGTTTATACTCTGTGCCGAAGGTACATAGAGTATATTAAGTTTGTGCAAAAGTATGTAACAGGGAGAAGGAATCGTTTCCGACCCTATAAAGTATATATATTCTTGATCAGCATTAACAGCCGTCCGTCCGACTGTCCGTCTGTCCGTCCGTCCGTATGAACGAAGAGATCTCAGAGAAGGTAAGTGATAGAGGTTTTACATGTATGGGACATATATTTCTTATACTTGCAGGCAGATCAAGTTTATTTTCAATTTTTGATACGCACCCTCCCGCCCCCGCAATTTGGAAAAAACGTGTATCTTCCACAGTTTTGAAGATAGATGGTTCGTACCTTCTACAGATATCTAGTAATCAAAACAGCCGATTTGCTGAAGTTATGATAAAGATCGGATGAACGATACTCAAGTTATGAGCAAAAAACGGCCAGTTAACAACACCCACCCCCCCACCCATAACCACAGCAACATACCATAACCGTTCAACAGAGGCAATCTTAGTGAGAGAGAGAGAAACTTAGAGAGCGCACCGCGTTGTGCGCGGGGTGTTAACTGGCCGTTTGACTCATGAGCAAATGCGAGTGTAAGGATACAGAGTATGTTATAGTCGGGTTTGACCGACTTTCTTTTCTTGTTTTTTCTTTCAGTCGAGTTCGGCGGTCGGAAAATATTTGTCCGACTTTATGCGCTAAGATTCGACTGAAGTGGCAGTTATAGATCACATAAATATTTAGACATTAACATTTTAATAAGGTCCACTTCTGTTTCAGTATTACATTATTACCGTATTACACTATTTACACGGAAATCTGCCGAACGCGCTCTTTACTGTGATGCGTGAAGCTACATGAGAAACTATCGATCACTATCGATAGTGCAGGGCTTTCATCGATGGCGGCTCGATAGCGCCCAACCATCGATAGTGACGATAGTACTATCGATAGTTTTCCACCTCTATTTCCTACTATTTATTTTCGTCGATGAAGCATACCCTTGAGGATCAGCACTTTCGCTCTTTTGAAGAACCCCAAAATTGGATCGATTCGTGGATCGCTTTAAAAGACGCATCGTCATTTCAAGATGGTATCCGGAAATTGCCAGAAGATGGAAAGAAGTAGTGGCTAGCGATGAACATTACTTTGAAAAATAAAATGGTTACAAATTTTTCACAATAAAGCGTCCAACTTGAAAAAAACCTTTAAATCTCTTAATAAGTTAGTTGTCTTGGTAAATAGCCTTAGTTATTCTGAAGTGAAATTACTTAATTGAAAATTATTAAGCTCGAGGAGTTTATCCTAATCCTAAGTTTGACCATAGTTTTTTTTCCATAAAAAGATTTTGTTTTTAAGTATTTAATAAAATTTTACTTTATACTTTACTTTGTAAAATCTAAAAGTTTGGTTGTGGAACCGTTGATAATCACTGATAAGATGTCTAAAGGTTTTTAATAGAAGCTTTTACTTTAGAACCATGTCAAGGTCAACTATCCATTCGGTTAACATCAGAGGTCACCACATTCGCTTAACCGTTTCGTTACAATCAGACAGATCATTGCAGTAAAGTGTGCGTGAAAGAAGCGAAAGATTCTGTTGTGTATACACCGTGACAGGTTCTGCTACAATTTGTTCGTTCTTTGATGTGGGCACAGCTAAACTCTGGTTAACAGTAAAAAGTCTTTCGACTCTTTCGGAACGAGATCGAGCCTTTCAATTATTAGTTTAAAGTTTCTTTAGCTTTGCACCAAATTGGGTCTTTAAATCACAAATCGTTTGCTGTATTAAAATTGAGAACATATATAAAGTATGGAGTGTCTTATATATGAATGCCAAGTATTCAAGCATCCGAAATTATTTATGCAAACCCAAGCTCATATACCAAACACTCCGCGTCGCACCTTGCGTGACAGGTCCTTGGACACTTTATCCCCTTTTGCCTAATTAGAAATCATTTGAAGCGCCTTAAGCCAATTGATATGGCCACAAACAAACAAACAAACACTAAAACCACCGACAACAAGCATCAACGACAATGGGGCAACCCCATGGCCATCTTAAACGTCTGATCTCTTGTCTAAACGCACATAAAAGTCATCAAATTCACTGAAAACAACATTTGGCTTTACGTTTACGTTTTGTTGTCATTGTCACCGGGAAACGGCAAACGGGGCGCGTTTGGCTTTTAACTTTTTTGTTGCCACCACCCTATCCCCCCCCACTTCTTCCACTGGCAGTCCTTGGGTGCGGCGCACACCCCGCAGCAATCAACAAGAGTGGCGCTGGCGATGCTGTGCCCAGCGTCCTGGTGCGTTCCCGGTCTCGGTGCGATGCGACAACCGGCTTCGTCGTCTTCCCTCAGGGAAACGTCAAACAAATGACAGTTGATTAGACAAACATCTCGACGGCGGCGGCACGAAACGAGCATCAAATGGAAAATTGTGAAATTATGCAATACGCTTTCGCACTCACCGGCAAAACAGACTCCCGGAGAGGGAGTCAAATGAAGTAGTTTTGGACCCGGACGTACGCAATGTCAGTGGGCGATCTTAACACGCTGATAAGATTAAACTCCGGCGTACGCACCACAACGGTTCCAACACCAATTCGACCTGCCCCCGCCCGGCTGGCTGCGGGCGTTTCTTTTTTTGCAGTTGAGCCCGGGCAGACAGACAGACAGACAGAAAGGAAAACACAATGCCGAAATAATTGAATGCGATGAGGCTCATAGCCATCGTTGGCGTCGTTTTTTTGGCATCAAGCCGTTAAACAACAGGCGTAGCAGCAACAACAACGACAGCGGGGGAAGGGCAAACGGCAAACGACAGCAACGGGGCACCGAATGTGCCTCCAAATGGGCCTCATAATAATTTGTGAAATAGGCAATATCAGTCAGGCGAAGTAGTTACAATTACTTAAGTGCTGCTGGCTGCCTTGAAAGTGGTATGAAAACTGAAAGTTTCTTATAACTGACCCGAATGGGCCGAGGGTTAGACAATGAAGAGAGAAAGTGAGTACGAGGGAACTTATTGAAGATTTTCTAAATTACTTTTAACCTAGCTACTACACCAGGAATCATCCAATATAATGTTCTTTAACCAATTTTCTAAGCTGTCGTTGGCGAAAGTTTTTCGAAACAGGTAAGACTATCGAAAGCAGATCCAAAAACAAACAATAATTGAATTCGTTCCCCCTAGCAGAGGTAGTTAAAGTCTCGTTATAAAAAAGATTCGGAAACGATTATTTTTTGGCGGGAAAAATATTGGTTTCAGGACTTACATTTTGCGAGTCTTTAACTTTGGCATGTTCTCCTTTTCTCTTCAAGTTCATTTTCGAGAACATCTCTGAACATAAAGCAGGGCCCAACGTTCGTTGAAGGCCCGTTCTAAATACATTCAGTCAGTATATTTATAAAACCATACTGTTTCGAATATTATAGAATTTTGTCTATGTGTTCGGTTAGATCAAATAACCTCCTCTACCACCTTCTATACATTTGACGTTTCCCTACAGCAGAAAATCAATTATTTTCAATATTCATTTCAATCCATTCAATATTTAATGCATTCAATTCAATTCAATTCAATTTTTTTCAAGGAATATCAGATATATGCGTTGAATGTTTACGAATCCATCAAGATGAATTGGAAACCTAACCAAGAGTTAGCTCTTTACGACTCTGTCTCTCTCTCTCAGAGAAGAATCTCAAAAACAGTTCACTTAAAGAGTTAGAATGTTTCGGTTTTTAATTCAATTCTTAAAAAAAAATGTTTTTGAAAGGATCTACTAAAGACTCCAAATTAATTTATAACGTAGTCAAAGTTACATCAGGCTAGCTCAAGGTCTATGGTTGAGTATAATTCTTTATAAACAACACATATCAACAGATATTAATTACAACATTTTAGAATAGCAATTGGTTATGTCCTTACAACGATCGCTGTTTCGAACCGTATTAAAAAATGACGCAAACATGGTCCTTAATTGGAGTTCCCGAGTAGACATAGCCGTCAGGAAAGCAATTATGCTGGGCGAACGCATTGTTATCGCCCTGAATTATCAGCAGAAAGCTAAATACACAACTTTTTTTGACTACTTTATATTTTAAACAAAATTGCGCCTACTTTTTAAGTTCAAAGTTCTATAAGTTCTATTTCCAGAAAGTAACGAGTAGTGCCAGAGAGTAGCGAGTCCTTTTTAAAAAAATACCAAATACCTTCGTGGGGAATGCCATCATTTTTTAGAAATGAAAGAAATGAAGGGCAAAATGCAACAACAATTTGTATGGAAGAAATGATATCATTTTCTTCATTTCTTGTCATTTCAAGAAATGAAGCTTCATTTCTTTGGTGGAAATGCGAAATCTTTAAATCTTTTCATTCCCATAGAAATTTTGTATATCTTTGCACCGGGTATGGTATTTTAGAACTCAGATCAGTCTTATAGACCAATCGGTTAAAACGACCAAAAAGGTTAAAATTTGTTTTAAAAAGTCCTTGTCAATGTTGTTAAAAGTTATATCGACCCCTGTGAGCGAAAATAGTGTAATTTTACGAAATTTACATATTGATGTTCTTAACCACTAACTCGTTATCTGATAAATTTATATAGAGATAATCGTTACGGAAAATCATCAGTTTTTTCACAAAAATATTTATGTTTATTAATTTATATATATTTATTAATATTTATTTATTTAAATATTTAGTTAAATAGGTTGACAATTGTTGCACATATGAAGTTTGGTAGCGATGTTGCCAGCCACCGCATCGAACAGGAGAAAAATCGCTAGATCTAAGACGACCGACCAAAGTGGTTTGATGATGTTGGTCGATTCCACTTCTATTTACGTATAATCGTTTGAGTTGGCTGTTTTGCTTTTACATATTTCTTTTTCTTTTCTTTTTTGCTTTGTTTCCTTTTTGTACGAACTGAATCCACCAGTCATTGAGCTGTCGGTTCCAACTGCTTAAAAGATTCCGCTTTTACTTAAACCAGATCGAGTAATCGTAGATATAAGTGCCACCTTCCATATAACCTTGTTAACATGGAGTAAACGTACAAATACAAACGTTTATACGGGTATCGAAGTGGAATTGAGAATAGTCCTATATATGTCTTTAAACTGATGTGAGAAATTTGGTCGAAATCGCTAACCGTTGAAGCGAGCTTTTTCAATTGTATTAAAACTTCGACACGAAGAAGTTAGCTTTGCTTTCTCGTTCTTAAATATTGGTGTTTCTCTCTCTAGTGCAGTGGTGGGCAAGCCCTCGTTCCCATTGCTCCGAGATTTCGGCAATTGGCGCCAGTCAGTCTCATAATAAACTGCGTCTCAATTAACTCGCTTCAAATTGTGAACAACAACAAAGTCCATGTGAATCGGAGCACGGCGCCTACAAGACGCGCACACAGACAGCGCAACAGGTGCATTTTGCTCGATCGAGACACGCTGGTAACGGTTGTTACAAAGTATATTAAGTAGTGCAAAATAAATAAATAAATTATCTTGATAACTGAATATCTCTAGCTTTACTATTGCAAGTACAAACAATCTATCTACAAAACTGTGAGAGATATAATATAATGTTTTTTTGTAATTTCGGAGGCAACAGGCGGCGTGACAAAAGTTGAAAATAAACTTGATCTGCCTATATACATGTCAAAACTGTATATACACACCTGATCATATTAATAGGTACATACATCAACTCTGACTTTAAGGTAACAGAAAACAGTTTTATTCATTGTTTCAAACTTAAAATTTGTTCTCATTGGTTCTTAAACTATTTGTTTTTAATAAAATAAACTTAATTGTAACATAGAATAATAATATAACATAAAAGAGATTATTTTGTGTTTCAGATACGTTTTCAGTGTGATCATAATAATAGGTACACTTCATGTGTTGGTAAGAAAAAAAATTTTAATTTTCATTTTGTGTTCTTTTTTTAGGTAAATTAGTATTTCCTAACTTAGTATCCAGTGTATCCACCTCTGTTTTTGGCCACTACTGCTATTCTTTTTGGCATACTTTTAATAAGAGCCTGGCAGGTCTCTACTGGTGTCTCATACCACAGTTTTTGGACACCTTCCCATAATTTTTGTTTATTTGAAAATGAATGCTTTGCCAATTTCTTTTTTAAGTCTCCCCACAAGTTTTCAATGGGGTTAAGGTCGGGGGATTGGCTTGACCACTTCAGAACGTCAACTTTTTGGTCCTCGAAAAATTTAGATAACAGCCTTGATGTGTGTTTAGGATCATTATCTTGCTGAAATACCCAACGTAATGGCATATTTTCCTCAGCATACTTCAGCATTCATTTTGTTCGTAGTGTGACAAATTGGACCTACGCCGTACCAGGAGAAGCAACCCCATACCATTATGTTGCCACCTCCATGTTTGACTTTTTTTTTTGTAAACCGTGGATGTAATTCCTTTCCATTAGGGCGTCGAACATTCCTTTCACAGTCATTCCCAAACAAATTAATCTTGGTTTCATCGCTCCATAATATGTTTCTCCCCGGTGCATCCTACCCAGTCTTTGTGGTCCCTTGCAAAAGTTTGCCTTGCATAAGTGGGACTTTTCTGGCAATTCTTCCTGGTAGGTTGGCATCTTGTAGTCGTCTTCGGATAGTTGGAGCACTAACTGAATTCCCAATTTCGGCTGCAATAGCCTTCGATGACTTAAATGGGTCCTTTTTGCTCAAAGTTACTATGTAGTGGTCAAGGGTTTCTGTTGTTTTTTGTGGCCTTCCACGGGTTTCCTGTCTTGGTTTTCTTTCTAATGCATTTTTAACAAAATTATGAGACCTGTTCATTAATTTGGCGATGGCTCGTAAAGATTTGCCTTCTTTTCTCAGACTAAGAACCAATCGAGCTTCTTCTAGTACAATGAGAATTTCGACCCATTTTTTCTGAAAAAAATAATTATTTAATTCTCTGTATTGACAGGAGATATACTTAATTTACCTTTAGTTACCAAAAGATCACTGATTACAAAATTATTCACTTGATACTTGTGAGAAACGGAGACTGTACCTATTATTATGATCAGGCGAAATGTGTGGTGGACTCGCAATTTATAGAAAAGCTTTGATATACGGGGCAGCCCCTCTTTCAACTCTTTGTCACAGTGTGGCCAGACATTGACAACAACAAAAAACCAAAAATTAAAAAGCTGTCAACACTAAAGGTACGAAAAAACCATCTATAATTAAAAAATTCAGGTGTGTACCTAATAATATGATCAGGTGTGTATTACCATCTCTAAGATCTGTGCGTTCATACAGACGGACTGACTTGAAACTCGGTTTGTAAGGATGAGAAATAATTTGTGATGAGTTTTCCAATGTTGGAAAAAAGCAGTTTTTTATCAGATTGACTTGAAACTCGGTTTATGCGAATTTATTTGTGATTTCATTTTCCGGTGTTGGAAAATCCGCCCCAAGGTTGTAGAGATTCCCGGAACATTTTCTACGGCAAAAACCGTTTTCATCCAATTAACTTGAAACATTGTTTGTCAGGTCAGCTTGCGAAATATTTTGTGATATGATCTTCGGAAAATCAGTTCCCAGGGTGGAAAATGGCCAAACTTAATTCTTCATCCTATCCGTTTGAAATTCGGCTAGTGAACTTTATGGGCCAAATAAATCTGAAAACAATTCTCAAATTTTGCAGAATTCACTAACATGGTCGGAAAATCGTTATTAGTGCACCGATCAGAATATAAGTCCTCTTTAAAGCTCTATGTGTCAAATTAATAAGAATGGAATCACTCAATTTGGGGAAAACCACACCCTGGGCCGGAAAATGGTGGCGGAGTGGTTTATTTTCTAGCCGACCTGAATGAAATACCGCTTGTAATCACTTTTGGGCAAATAAATGGAAAAAAAATGATTTCCAACTTTTGGAAAACCCTCTAGCAAAGTCGGAAAATAGAATGCGAGTTAATTATTCTTGGTCCAATTTATATGGAATTCTGATTCTAAGTCTAGTGGACGAAATAAATTAAAGTTTAATATTGGAAAATCTGCTTCCAAGGTCGGGCAAAGGGAGGTCAGCTATACTGATGGCCACGTAGCATAGCGCGCCGGGTAAAAGCACCTTTCGAAAAAATCGGCCTGAGTTTCTTGCCAAACCAATAAAATGTAGGGGGCTTACTACGTTGTCCATTTGAGGTGTCATATAACAAAGTTTTTGACGGATGGTGGTTAAAGGTTAAATTCTTCGCAAGTATCGAGGTTACGAGGTTAAAGTTGCTAAGAACTAGATCTTAATACCGAAAACCTTTTCACTAGAGTGTCCGAAGAGTGGTCCATCATACATTTTATTTCATAAGCAACAATTTGATTAAGCCATGATTTTGATACATAATAGGTTTCACCTCAATATGGGTTAAATATTTGTTCCCACCGTCTCTTCAGGCTCAACTTGGATAGTTTTATAAATTAATGTGCTTGCTTGGCAATGTGATTTTAAGTGAGCAGAATTCACAAATGCTGAACGTGACATATTTAGTTTTCAGATTTTAGTCTCATAAATTCCAATTATGTCAAATGTAATAATTTAATAAACACTTTCGCGCAGACTGCGAAATAACCAAAAAAAAAAAAAAACAAACAAACGAACACAAAAAATAGTGGTAAAGAACAATAAATCTTTTTTTTGCTGGCTGGGACTGGGACTGGGGCCCGTTTGGTCGGGCAGTGTCAAAACGCGCGAGTGGCGCAATTAATTAACGCCTCATTAAAATGAAGCCGCAGTCGAGCGCAATCGTTGGCGAAAACTTTTCTCAACAAATGTGGGAAAACGCCCGGCAGAGAGCCACGAATTTGCCTGCTAAATGTCCAACGGGACAGGTGGCTGCGTTGGCCACATAACGGCATCTTATCGATGGCTCAATCAGCTCGGCTTGGCTGGGTTCACCTAATGGCTTGATAAAGAGTTGGCAGACCAGCCCAGGCAAAGAAGCCAGCCAACTCCCAGATGTAACATTGAAAATCAGCTCAAATTGCCATTAAGATTTTCGGGCCAGTGCTGAAGGTAGATAGGTGAGTGGATGTGGCAGTGGCTGTGGCAGTGGCAGTGGCTGTTGCACTGGCTGTAGGATAATGCAAAAAGACCCCCCCGCCCCGTCCCTCTCCACAATCTTTGCAATGAAGTTGTTTTGTTTGCCCGGATTGGTCTGGTTGTGTACTTTCAAAGGGTTGCTGGGAGTACTCCCAGGGGCGACATTTTGCGTTTTGGTTTATGCGTCAGATGCGCAAAAGATGCCGTGCCGTCATTGTCTTGAGTTGCCTTTTTCCGGGGGTTCCTTTTTTTCCACTCTATGTATAAAAAATTGCATTTTTAATTATCAGCTACGCGCCCGCAGGTTACAAAAACTAATTCCCCAGCAACCCCAAGATGGCACCGCCAGTTGTCGGGCTGTCTTTCATTTTGAATTATGCCAACAAGGCAAAAACCAAACTCATGCGGGGCGGGGAGGGTCGGCGCGTTGTCTGTTACCTGACGGCATTGATTTGACTTGTAGAACATCGCCAATTATTGAACTTTTACCGGGAGAAATTTGCATAAAAAGGTGCTCTAATTGAATCCGCCCCATAGGCAAGGCGACCCTCGTGCTGAAAGGATTTCGCCCCTTAGGAAAATAGCGGGAAAATTAAAAATAGCAGCCAGTCCTGGCCCGTAATAAGAAATTCAAATAAACCGCGCGCGCTGTCATCTTAAGCTGTGCCACGCCTTCGACTGGCATACGCCCCCGGCTGCCATCTTCTCCACCTTGAGCCTTGAGTTACCATTGCCATTTCCCTTCATGCTGTGTGTGTGTGTGTGTGGGTTTTGCTAAACTCCAGCTTAGCAGCTTTTACCGAGCCGGGCACGGCCCGCATTTGTCGTTCTGGTCGTCCGCCTCAGCGTTGCCTGCGCGCCGCGTCCTTGCGCACTTTCCAGTCGACAGGATTTCTCAAAGATAAGGGAATTGCTCTGTCAAGTAAAGTGATATATGGTCCGAAAGGACTTCAATTTATACAATTTCTCTTATTTTTTTCGCTACTTTTTGCGTTTTTTCTGTATGCTCTCCGTCTCTCTGCTGTTTGTTGCCCTTTTCCCTACTGTTGTTGTTGTTGTTGCTGCTGTCGGAGTTGATGCCGGAGAATGGGATGGAATGGGATGGGCTGCTGGGGTTGAGGTTTCTTTCGGGTGTCGGGGCTGCTGCGTGCTCAACAAAAATGCGAATTTGCGAGTTTAGTTTATTTTTCTGCTTTTAGACAATTTTCATTTATTTGTTGTTGCTGCCAGAGGAGTCCTCGGTGCTCCTTGTGCGGCTCGGGAAAAAACGGCACTACGTAAAATGAGAAAATAGGAATTCACGACCTTCGGTATGTGCTATAATTTAATACACTACATCTAAGCATGGCTAAGATATTTGGTTTATTACAACGGCATGAATATGTGGCTGGTTCAGAGAAAATTCTAAAAAGGGTTCCAAATGCAGACTCACAGGCGTAAGATGGATTAAGATAGATAGGGAAAGCCAAACAGTTGATTCAGTACAAAAGAAGATGAAAACTTTAAGGTTAATTTGGAAATAAGCAAGCAGCGAGTAAAGTTCAGTTTAATTGTAACAATTGTTGGAAATTGAAACATATTCCGGGAATATGCGAATCTTCGGAGGCAACTCGTAAAATGTGCGGTGAACATCATAGCTCGTCACAGGATCATCTGAAACAAAAAAGTCGTTATGCGTTTAAAAGGTGATATGTTTATGTTAGATTGCTATCTATATAGTGGCCGGTTACACCAAAGTCGTACAGTCGAACGACTAAAATGAGTACAAATAAAATGAGTCTGTTGAAAAACACCGGCGATATTCTTCTTATACAACCAATCTATCATTTTCACTTTCGTTGAAATTTTGCGATTTCAAACCGGTTTTCAGTAGAAAATTGATTTAAAAACACTCAAATTTTTGCGAAACTGAAAATGGGAGCACGGCTGATATGCCGGGAAATGTTCACCGGACGTCCAGTTAAGGCCACAGACAGGTCCCTGAAACGTTTCTTTTCAACATGGTAGAATGTAATCGGCCTATTGACAAGGTAAATGAAAATTAAGTATTAGGTAAGGTAAAAGGTACTCAAATTTGAAAATACCGAGGCAAGGTAAAAGGTACACAAAATATATATCTAGGTATGTACCTAGATATCTGTACCTAGGTACTTCCAAACACTGCATATTAGCAGCGTGCACTAAAAAGAAGCCTCTGTGCAAAGTTTCATCTCCATAGCTTTAAAACTGAGACACTGAGTAGAAACAGACAGACAGGCGGACGGACATAGCTAAATCGGCTCAGCTCATCGCCCTGACCAAGAATATTTATAGTTAATGGGGTCGGAAATTAATATTTCTACGCTTTGCAAACTTCTGGGCAAAATTATAATACCCTTTCCAAGGGTATAAAAATGAAGCAAGCCAACGACTGTTTTTATACACTTGAAAAGTGTAACGCTAATAATTTGCTCAAATTTTGATGAAAATTTGGCAAAATATTCATGTTTGCAGATTTTTTAGGACTTAAAACTACAACTATGGCATACAACTATGGCCATACGCAAATAATTTCAAATCAAATATAGCCGAAAAGTTTTCTAATTTGGTGAAATTTACCGAAAAGAAACTGCACACTTTGTTTCATTTGTAATTCCAAAGTTATTAATCAAAAAAAATTTCTACACCCTGTTCCCATTAAAAATGAGAAAAGGGGATAATGAAGTTGTGCAAATGTATATTACAACCAAAAGGAAGCTTCTCCGACCCTATAAAGTATATATATTCTTGATCAGCATCAACAGTCGAGTAGATTTAGCCATGACCGTCTGTCTGTCTATCCGTTTGTCAGTCTGTATAAACGCGTCGATTTCAGAGACTATAAGAGATAGAGCCACAAATTTTTCAATGTATGCTGGTGTTTACGGTACCCAAATCAAGTTTGTTTCAGATTTGGAAAATTCTTCCACATCCCCCTTTTAACCGCGGGACTCTGAACTCTGAGTTTGAATTCTAAAAACCACAATAAGATCCGAGCAAAAACAGCATTACTTGGTACAGGGTATTTTGCAGTCGGTGTACTCGACTTTAGCACTTTTACTTGTTTCTTTTCCAATATTTTGTATAAACCCTGTTTAGATGTGGAGAAATACGCGGTAATTTACCGCGAATTTGTGCCTATAAACACTTATACGCGAATAACTTTTATCATAATAAGTTACCCTGAATATTTAGTCTACCGGGATTAAGTTATGTGCGTCGGACCACCAACACTGTTTTTATTTAAATATACTCTGACAAGATTCAATAAAATATTAGATAGAGTAAAAAATAATTTTTTACTTACTTTACTGGAACTTTTACTCCAGACCTCTCAAAGACTGAACTCCTTAAGCAAGACGTAGCATCGAAACCTTAGTTAAGGTAGTGCGCAGTTGGTAGAGTGTACAAGACATTCGCTTAGAAAACGTCGAGGCGTCAGCAAAACCTCGCATCAAAATCATACTTATGAATTTGTGTGGCGATTTGGCGCTTAGATACTCACTTTTGCCACTTAATAAGCAAGGACCGTTTTTATACTCTGTACCGAAGGTACATTGAGTATATTAATTTTGTTCTAAAATATGTAACAGGGAGAAGGCATCATATCCGAGCCTATAAAGTATATATATTCTTGATCAGCATCAACAGCCGAGTCGATATAGCCATGTCCGTCTGTCTGTCCGTCTGTATGAAAGCACAGATCTCAGAGATGGTAAGAGATAGAGGTTTGACATGTATGGGACATATATTTCTTATACTTGCAGGCAGATAAAGTTTATTTTCAATTTTTGCCACGCCCCCTCCTGCCTCCTCAATTTGGAAAAAACGTCATATCTAGATGATAGATGGTTCGAACCTTCTAGAGATATCTAGAAATCAAAATTATTTATCGATTTGCTGAAAGAACGACAAAGATCGGATGAACGATGCTCAAGTTATGAGCAAAAAACGGCCAGTTAACACCCACCCCCCCTCCACCCATAACCACAACATTCCGATCAAGAGAGATAATCTTAGTGAGAGAGAGTTTCTCTCTCTCTCCCACTAAGAGTGCGTCTCTTGACTCGTGAGCAAATGCGAGGGTAAGGGTACAGAGTACACAGAAAAAAAAAGTCAGGATATTTCCAATCTTTTTTATCTTGGTTACTCCGGCATGTGGTCGGGCGTGGCGTGCCAGTTGTATGTGTGGCTGCTGGGGCGGGAGGTTGTGGGTTCGATCCCGCCTCGGACCATCTAATAGAAAAAGTTTTTTCTTTCTTTAGAAAAAAGCTTTTACACACCCGATCACCTTCACCAGCTACTGGCGCCAGCTGTGAAGTAACTAGCCATGAAAAAGTAAAATTCTCTAACTATTTGCCGTTCGGATTCGGCGTTAAACTGTAGGTCCCTTTCTCTTGTGCGAAAAATTATAAGCACACACGCCAAGAGATTGAGAGAAGCTTGGCCGTGGCCCTCCTGGAGGTGCTGTTTGAGCCAATTTTACTTTTTACTTTTTTACTCCGGCATGAGCTTGAAAATTCAATCTCGATTTACAGTATATTCGACACAATTGAAGCTTTCAGGGAATGGCCCAAGCCTTTCGAACTTTTATCATTCCAAGTGTGCTTACTTCAATCCCCTTTGAGATCACGTGTTCATAATTAAGAGAGAGAGAGCGACAAAGTTTAAGTAGCATTTTTAACATGCGGCAACAAACGATGGCCGATGGTCGTGAGCGATGAGATGCCATTCCATTCGTGGTTCAGTGCGTATGGTCGTGGGTACGAATCCCAGTTGAGCCGAATAAATTTATATATTTCTTTGTTTTTCAGAGTATTTAAATAAACCAAAACTGGTGTGGGTCTTGAAGTGATTAAGGATGTCCTATGGAATATGGCGGAGGAAAGGAAGAAGAGAGGTATCTTTCCTTGGGATCAAGTCAATATTACATATCGAGCTCAAAAACAATCTCGAACTTGCTTAAAAGGATCCTGGATTGAGATTAAATTGTTCTCGAATTATTTGATAAATTCAATCTTTTTAAAATTACATCATTACCCCGGGATAAATGTAATCTATTTTAGGATCAAAAAAGTCGGATCAACTCAATCCTTTTTCGGAACGGGTCGAGAATATCCGGGATTACGTTGTTTTCATTACCGATTGAGAATGATTTGATCCCGTATGGATTGATTTTTTTTTTTAATTTCTCATATGAGTTTTTTGACAGCCAATTCTCAGTAAACTAAGGTATTTTTCAGCCATATCAAATTAGATATTAGACAAGTATAGAAAGCTTTAGTAAAAAGTTTCAAATATAAATTTATCACTTTATTTACTTTATTTGTGAAGTGACAAGAACAAAAATGGCTACTAGATCATAAGGAAGGAAAAACGTGCCATTAACGTTTATCTGGGATACACCAGTATATTATTTTGTGGTTTTTCAGGACCAAGTCCAATGTAATTTTACTTTATATTCATAGCAAAATAAATAAATTACTTTCTTCAACTTTAAATCAAAGAGTACACACTCTCATATATAACCCTAAATTAATGGCAAAAATATTTAAGTCAAAGTGAAAATATTAATATATCAAGCCATTTTTTCCTTAGTATGTAGGTATGGAATGTGGTCAGATCGAGCACAATTCATAATCTATATGATCTGGTAATGAAGATTTTGCTTCCAAATTGTATGCTCCCACTAAGTTAATCACATATCCTATCACATAAACAATGCTGCTTCAGCCCCACCCATAGAAACCAACACAAATAATAAGTCTTTCGTGGCAGCGATTCAATGTGGCTGGATTTGTGATAGTCGAATGTAACGAAACAGAAAAAAATATGCATTTTAATTTTAATAAACAAGACAAAATGGCGTCTCGCAGATTTATGCGACAGAGCCGCCGCCGCCAATAAATGGAGTAGACAACAATAACGACTAAGGGGCGGCATTGGGAGGGGCGCGGCACAGGACTCTGTATATGGAACCAATTTGCGAAGCGAAACGAAGCGTTCACGATGCTCAGGGAGATGATGAACTTCAAATCTAGCGCAAAATGAATAACTTGGTGAATGGTGAATGGAAGCGGGCCAGACTTTGGACTGAATGGTTTTTGGCTCACGGAGACGAAGGAAACTGTCAGCTGCAGTACAGTGAGATGTGCCTGCAATTGACGGGCGCATTGTGCGGCAACTGTTTTAGGACTGAGCCAACAAATGCGGACGACGTCGCGCAACAGGGGCCGCCAAGAGTCCTTTTTATTTTGGGGGTGGCTTGGACCAGACTTGGTAGCGTTTTTAAAGCACTCGCACACACACACACACACACACACGCAAAGGATGTCGATGGCACAGACAACGAATTTGCGTTAAATTATAATTAGAATTTCTTTTTTATAGGCAATCAGGCGCTCGTGTGTGTGTGTGTGTGTTGTGTGGGTGTCTGCCTCTGTTGTTGTTGTTGCTGTTGTAATGTGTCCTTGGGGCGTCATTTAATTGCTTTTACCAATTTGATTTTCAAGTGCCATTAAGCCGGGCACGCCCCGTCCGCCCGCATGTGCCATGAAAGCGAGAGCGTTCCCCGACAAACGGGGAAGTGAAAGTAACGCGCGTGCTTCAATTAATTGGAAAATGAATGAACCAGCCATATTCATTGTCTATTTTCGGGCCAGTCGGCTCAATGGAACTGCAACCCATGACAGTCCGAAAATGCCGCTACTGGCCGACCGACCCCCTATATAATTAATCGCGTATGTTGCGAGCTGTGCGAAAAATTATTAATTGCCACAACTGGCAACTGGCAACTGTCGCCATGTTTGTTGTTTTGTCGTTTGTCGTTACCCAGGAACCTGCCGCTGTCGTCGCGTTGTAATTTCAAGTGAAATCTGTCCCCTCCCATGTCAGAAGTCGCTTGCAACATAGCGGCTAATTGTTAGCAGCTTCTCCCCCCGCCGCTCTCCGTTGGCTTATTAATAGAAAATTAAAGCAATTATCAGCCGAAATGCGACAAAAAGGAAAAACAACGGAAAATATGGCAAAGAAATCGACTTGCTCTGCCTTGCATGAGTAATTTTGCACCACATGTGCCCCATCACACACACACACACACACACACACCACACAAATGACAAGAACACACAACATGGATGCCGCCTGGCCAAAGTGTAGGGAAGATTTCAGTGCCGCTTCGTTGCATTTCGCATGAAATTAATTACTTTTGGCACTTTTCATTGAGCAAACATTTTATTTTCATTTTTTCTTTTGCTCTTGTTTGTTTGTTTCATTCAGGGACCCAGAATGAAAAATTGTTGTAAAAATTAATTACGCGCCAAATGCAGGAGCAGAGAGCCGCAGGAGCAACGGCAGCAGCAACAAAACCAATCAGAAGATATCCCCACAAGAAGAAGAAAAAGGCAGAAATAACACACAAAAACAAATCATCATTGGCCCGCTTCAAACGCAATCCACTCAAGAATTCATTCATTCATTCGCTCGTTCGTTTCATCCAGGAGGCATCCATCCATCCATCCATCCATCGTCCGGTCAGTTGTCCATCTATCTATCTCATCGTTCTGTCGGCAATTTTCAATGCAACCTCGAACGCAGGCTAATTAAAGTGGTGTCCACCCACCAAATGGTCAACAACTGGCAGTCGCACTTGGCCAAGAGTCCAACTGTCGACCCTGTGTCCCTGTCTGTCAGCGACCTCGCACTGGGCCCCGCTGCAGAAAGCGGTTGCAAGCGGCACTTTTGAGGCTCGGCTCGCATTGTGTTGCCAACTTTCGTTGCGACTGCTTTCAATTTGTGCTTTTTATGAGAGTTTTGTTGCTTTTTGGATATAACATTTTCAATAGGTTTTCCACCATTTTGCCCTACACGAAGGTGTTTGGGGTGTTTGCATTTGGTCCGGATCAGTCATCCCCGTCAATGCATTGAATGTTGCCAGTAATGAAATGAATGAATAAATTTTAAGTTAAAAATGAATCGAACTTACAACTTAGATGCATGGGCAATCATTGTAAAGTATCAATGAGGGAATGCTACCTAAACACATGTAAGAACTTATTGTATGATGATAAAACTTGCATACCAAGTTTGATTATCAAACCATTATGGTCGTTAAAACAAGAGAATACTTTGTTTAGAGTAAGACCGGCATGAGCTTAAAAATTAATTTTCGAGAGAGTTCAGATCACTGTCCATTAGTGGTTGAAATGGCAGGTTTAATTCAATCCACAGTGCCAAGAAGCAAATTGGTGCCACCTGGAACAAGTTTAATTATCGATGATGCATGTTACTCAACAAGGTGCATTCAGGAGCGTTTAATGCTCATGTTGCAAACCCCATGCAAGGACATCGAATAGTTTCTGCTGTTGAATAGAGCAGTATCAATTTAAAGCAGCGTTGGCCAACAATATCGTGGCCAAAAAGTGAGAGTGTATTGGTGTTTGAAAATAAAGCGCCGTGAATTTGCCTCGACCTGACCGCATCAAAGGCTAGCCAGCGACTGAAAGGCTTGTTGCTCTCTTCTCCCCGGCTTCGGCATCCGTTCGGCTCGTATATGTGTAAATAGCGAAATGTCTTCGCCCCCCAGGGGGTACTGGTGACCATCGCTGCTTTAAAGTAGCGTACTATTTCTTTGATCATCATCATCATGATGACCGGTATCATGATACCTTAAATTAGCTATTATAATGCCGCATCACTCGAGTTCAGTAGGAAGATTATTGCAAATTTATACTTGATCAGGGATCAAATTGTTCTGCTGAACACGGCCATTGATTTCTTGAGAGCGTCACATCAGATGAGACCACCAATTATGCTCTCTGCTCTCTCTCCGTAGGACTGATGGCACTTGGATTGAGCTAAGTAGTTTGCGAAAAATCTGAAGGAGAGCTTTACACCGTTAACAACATAACCTGCATCCAGAATTCGAAGAGTGGAACGTTTCCTGGACATCGCTGGCCAGCTCGACCTGCCAGTTTCTCCGATCACTTTCACGTGGGTGAAAGAAAAAAAGTGCTTAAGCCCAAAAAGGCTGCTGAAGAAGATGGGATCGACACCAAGACGCTGAAGGCACTCCCTGACAAAAGCCATACCCTTCCTGGTGTTGATCTATTTACAACTCAGTGTTGTGACTGGGATACATCCCGAAGGCCTAGAAGAAGGCCCAGATTGCTATGATCCACAAGGCTCGGATGAGTTCTTCTGATGTCGAATCCAACCGGCCACTCAGTTTGTGTCGAAAATCTTTTGAGGTCGAAAATGATTTCTTCTCCATGTTACATACTTTTCCACAAACTTAATATACTCTGTTCACCTTTAGTACAGAGTATAATAAAATATGCTTACCAATCCCTCTTTAGTTTTTTTAGTTGAGTTTTGTGCTCCGGTTCAGGTTTGGGTTCGGACAGTAAAACTAAATTTCCTCCGGATCCTGTTCGGTTCGTACATTCCAGAGCGATTTGACTCCGAATCGGCTTGCAACCCTGTGAAATACTGTAGAGAGTCTACACCATTATTTTTCATTGCAAAGAAGTTACTTGCTGAATTAAACGAAGAATAAGGCAAACATCAGCCTGGAAATCCGAAGAAGAATCACTCTGGCAAACCGATGCTACTTTGGGCTCAGTAGGGAGTTCAAGAGTAGAGCCCTCTCTCGAAAAACGAAAATATCGCTGTACAAGTCGCTTATCATCCCAGTCCTGCAATACGGCGCAGAAGCATGTACATTAACAGCATCGGATAAGGCGGCGGATTATTGGAGCTTTAAAAGTTGACGATGAATTTCGCATCCGAAAAACCTGCGAACTGTATGAGCTTTATGGGAACACCAGCCTAGCCAAGTGCATAAAACATCAGGGGCTGCGGCTGAACAAGCTCCTGCAGGAATGGTGTACAATTTCAAGACAGGAGGACAGAAACTGTGAAGAAGACGATATGATAAAGATCAGATAAAAGATACTCAAGTTATTACCAAAAGAAAGTTTCACTGGCGCCATCAATTGCTCAGTTTTGAAAATCCCTCAACAAGCAAAAATAAAATTTTTGTAAGAAAAAGCGACTACAGGTACAGAGTACATTACTTTCTTACTTTTTTTATCTTAAGCTAGGTACGGAGTTACTCGCGAAATACTCGGGAAAATGAGAACTTCATATTAAACAAATGATTTCGCACTATTTTTGCTGGTAACTGTTTAAATAGTTGGTCTGGAGTTCACGCTCGAAATAGTCATATCAATAGCACAGCGTTGCCATCCGATGCACCACGTGTCACGCGATGGTGTATCGATACTGCTTAATTCAAGCGTGCGAAATATATCTAAAACATGCTTTTCGTGACCCGCTGTGGCTAAACAGACAAGTAAGTGGCGCAGGAAAATCAAATAAATCAAATTGAGTATGAAATCGTTCAAAAATAAAGTAGAGCATGTGGGCAAGTTTAGTTGCTGCCCTTGGCAAGTAGTTGTAGCTTACGCTACCGGCACGCCAAGAGTGGAAGAAATCATATCTCAGGGAGACGCTCAAGAAGGTTTCATAAGTGCTAGTATCATTTATATAAACTTATCCATTTTGAATGGCTTTTTACAGAAACGATAGCTCATTATATATTAGATGGCTGATGATGCGGGACTTACGCCCAGCACTAAGTGGACGATGGCGATTCCGTGTTCCGAACAAATGATCTGCACAACTTCTTCATGGTCGAACTTGGGATTCTTTGTCGCCACAAGTCGTTGGCGACATCTCCTAATCTACGCCTTGGCAGTCTAAAGTACATAATAACGAGATAGCGTGATCCAAACTCTCGATTTAGCCCTAGTCGTGTCCATAGATCACCAATTGCTTATTGGATCAAATTATTGAACAAATACACGAATGACCTCAAAATCATTCATATATTTGCGATTTATTTACGTTTTATATCTGCCCCCTCTTTGATCTTTACTGCAAATAAGGAATAGCCTAGCACTTTGGAACCCTCAGTGCACGCACATACCGCTATTCTAGCAACTATTGCTGCACTGGAGACCAACATAACTATTCGCTGATTGTTAAATTTAATATTCCCTCCAAGTTGAATTTGTAAACCAATCTGGAGACCTGGAGATGGGCGCCTTATTACGCACTTGCTATCAATGAAATAATGTGCAGTGATTTCGCACACTTTAACCATTATATTACATTATACACATACCTAGCTTAAACAAGAAAAGAGTAAATCGATTACCGGCGAAATTGTTTGAAATTGATAAAATACGAAAAAGCAAAACTAACTTCGTCTGTGCCGAAGTTTTAATACTTGAAAAAGTTCGCTTCAACGGTTAGCGATTTCGACCAAACTTCGCAGATCAGTTTGAAAACATATAATATTAACAATGACCGAGTTTAAGAGCGCTTATATTGAAAACAAAAAAGCGGTATTAAGCCCTGGTTAAGAGTCAATCTGTTCTGCACCAATCTCCACAAGCTTACGTCTTCCAGTGTCAACAGGGACTCATAATCGCTTGCCATTTTAAGCCATTGACTAAAAAACTGTGACTATTTATATATATATAGCGGGTCCGCATTTTCAAGGATTTCAGAACATATTTGAAGTGGGTGTCCAAGGTAGACCAGTTTCCAAATGGATTGCATAGTTAGAAGTTCTCTGTGGAAGTTGGAAAACTCTTCTGGCTTCTTTCAATATCCTCATAGCTTTTGGAACTCCATACTTGAGCGGCATAGCAAGTGATCGCCTTCGCTGTCGCCTGGTATATTCTATACTTCGTACTCATACTCACTTGCTTCCGTTTTAGCAGTCCATTCTACTTACTACTTATTGCCACTTGTGTAGCTTTACTTTTGAGCACTGCGTACTTTTCGTCATTGTGACACCAAGGTATTTAAATGATTTGACTAGTTCCAACTTTGTACGTGCAAGGCTCCAGTTTTTGTTTCGCTCAAATCTTCCTCTTCCATTCCGGAATTCGAGTATTTTCGATTTTTCTCTATTAATAGCAAGTTTTCAGGTACTACAGTACGTCTGCGTAGTGTCTATCATTTCCTGCAGTAGTTCTGGAGTCTACGCCATCATGACAATGTCATTAGCATACATCATACACCTTGAACCGATGCGAGCCTAGATTAGCCCCTCCAGCCAGTTTGTCTGCAATATCTTCGATATAGAGAGCAAATAGTAAAGGACTGAGTAAGCAGCCCTGTTTGACGCCTTGGGTTGTGGAGAATCCTAGAATCCAGCGTGCAGCGTTACAGTGGCGCCCGAGCAGGGACCTTGGTTTTTTGCTTGGAATAGTAACAGTAAATCGCTTACCACAACCCCAGGCATGCCAGAATTCGGAAAACTCCCAATTGATTGGGTATTCATAACTGCTATTTCGCTTAAAGTTTTCTTCAAAATTAGTACCCAGCGACTATTTCCTAAAGAATGGCTTGCGGTTAAAAGAATAACAGAAACGCTGGCCTGAATGTGTCAAAGGATACTATATTAAGAAATAAAACACTGTTTTGTTCCTAATACAGTATCTTATCAAACTTCCCTCTTAAATGTGGTATTGAATTGAAGGCAAAGTTGTACTTCAAAGCTGGATGTCTACTCTCATAAGTTTCAACGCTGCCTCGGCTCAATGGCGAGTAAGCATGACAACCATCTGGAGACATTTTCACGTGCAAAGATGATCCCTGCTGCGGACACTTACAGTATTTTCCAAATTAACATATTTCCTTTCGATTTATAAATTAATGTTTTACCTCTCCTCTGTAGCACACCGCAGAGCTTATAGCGTATGCCCCATGCCTCAAATGCCCCACTATCTAAATCCTATACTCTATTCCTTATATAGCCATGCCATTTTATGACTAGGCGGCTGACGCTTCGCATATATTTATTAAGACTTAAAGCCGCACTTGAAGACTTCTCCCCCCACCGAAGCCCATAGGCAGCCTTTCGAAAAGCTGGCAATAAGTTGAACAGAACCAAAAAATACCTTCGTCATAATTATATTTTTGTTTTATGGCCTGCAAAAGTGACCAGCCCACCAAAAGCGGTCAAGTGGCTTAAGCCGCATAGCCTGGACTTGGACCGTGTGTCATAAAACACAAACTGTTGCATAAATGACACCTAGACGGGACGACGAGAGGATGCTGCGGAGTGGGGGACGTTATTAAAAGCGTTTTCCGCTCACCGCAGGGCATGGGCACGGACAGGGGGCAGGGGCAGGGGTAGGGGTTTTCTGATATAATTCAAACAAATTGACAGCCGCACATTACGCAATGCAACGTTGCACTTTTGCAATGGATGCGAAAACACGAACCCAACACCAACAGAGACAAATCTAATTGCCGAATGCAGTCGATGCGAAAGTGCAAAATCATGTCAACAGCAATTTTCCATTGTTAAGTGGGTTGGCGACACAGGAGAAAGAGAGCTGGCCTGGCCAAACGCAATGTCCGTACACTTGATTATGGTTTTATTATCACCCAGCTCCACCAGCTCCAGCTTCAGCTCGTGCTCAAACCATTTCTTTGGGCTAATTTCGTAGAAAATCCTTGGCACTTAAATTTGAAAACTAAACCCCTGCCCCGGGCCCGGGCCCCCTTTCCCGACCAAAGTGCTGGCTCTGTCATCCTAGCACAGATTGCCACGTACAACTTAATGCGGTCTAAGTGCAATAATATTACTTTACTTCATTTATTTTGCGCAAAAATATAACAAAGATGTGACAGGCAAGAACAACGACAACCAAGACGACGACGAGGACAAGGAAGATGCTCCCGTTGCTGCTGAAGCCTCAGCACGCAATAATGATGATGTCATTGTCAATGGTAGCGACGACGACGAAGTCACTGTACGTACAACAACAACAATGTCGTGGCTGAGCAGATCAGAGCTGAGCAGCTGTAACCGAATTAAGCATTAAGTGCGGATATATAAACAACCCCACCGAAAACTCTTTCAGTGTATGTGTGGGTTGAGCACAAAGGGAGCCAGCCAAAACTTTGTCTTGGAAGCGGAAGGAAGCATAAAATAAAATGCAGCAGCAAAACTGCATTCCCCTCCCCCTCCCCCGCCCCCACCCCGCTGTATGTGTATCCATTGCTCTTAGTTGGCAGCCAGAAATATGTGAAGATTTTAAGAAATTATTATTGTGACTTTTATAATATTGCCCACACAACAAACAACCGACAACCAAACACCAGCAACAACAAATTTGTTGACATGCGCAAAATTTTAGCCACAGACATTTGCAATTGTTGTAAAATTTCTTGTTCTGTTTGCAACATTCTCCACAGTTTCTAATATAAATTCTATTGTATCCTGTCGCTACATCTGCAATACAAAATGCAGATAGAAAACTTTCTCGTTTTTCAATACATTTCAACCTACCCTAGCTCCCTACCTCCCTCCCCCCACCCACCACATGCATGTATTTTTGTCGCTTTGGCAGACAAAACTGACAATGGGCGTGGAGTGGGCGTGGCAGCCGGCTGCCTTGACATCTTTTGTATAAATTTTAGTTGAAAGATTTCTGCATAAATATGGCCAAGCAGAAGAAAAACAATTTTTGATTGCAGTTAAATGCATTAAAATTGATTGCTGATGTATAGAATAATTATATAAATACGCTTGGGGAATTGGAAAGGGGCGAGTGGGTTGTCATTGTTGGTTAATGCAAATTAAATTGCTTTTAGTTGAAACACAACTCCTTAAGCACCACAATTTAAATAATTGTAAATTAATTATGTCCCAGATATAATTGCATTCGTTTACGAAAAGTTTGACAGATGCTCAAAATACTGTGGCATTCACCAATATTTTCGTCATATCTTGAAATAATTGGATTAGGTAAAAATGTTTGTCGAAAGCCCAGTTGTTTCCTAATTACCCTAATGATTCCGAAATTACCTTATGCATTAGAACGAATAGTCACACATTTGATTCTTTGATCAGGATTTCGGAAATGGAAACCAATTGCAAAACTAAGAAACTAAAACCGCCTGTATTATATTCCCTTTATATATACTATTCCCTTTCATATTTTTTGCATCCCAACTTTCATTCATTTTCGATCTTATGGCAGTAATGGAATGAATTATCTATAAAACTAAAAGAATTTACGAATCGCTTCTATAGGCGTCTAAACCTCTGAATCGATGTTCTCGACATTTTCACAGTATATTCATGAGATCATGTCGATCATGAAAGAGAAATAGCATATATCCAAAGTCTGTGAACCGGATCGGCCCTGCCCGACATCGACACTAAGAAAAAACAAGAACGACTTGAGTACGAACGATCTTGAAAAAAACAAGAAAGAAAGTCGGTCAAGCCCGACTATAACATACTCTGTACCCTTAACGTCGCAGCTCGCATTTGCTCACGAGTTATACTCGCTCATCTCTAAGTTTCACTCTCTCTCTCTCTTTCTCTCTCTCTCACTAAGATTGCCGTTCAATAGAATGCTGTGGTGATGGGTGGGGAGTGGTGGGTGTTTACTGGCCGTTTTTTGCTCATAACTTGAGTATCGTTCATCCGATCTTTATCATTCTTTCGGCAAATTGATAAATAATTTTGTTTACAAGGTATCTCTAGAAGGTACGAACGATCTATCTTCAAAACTGTAGGAGATATGACGTTTTTTCCAAATTGCGGGGGCGGGAGGGGGCGTGGCAAAAATTGAAAATAAACTTGATCTGCCTGCAAGTATAAGAAATATATGCCCCATACATGTCAAACCTCTATCTCTTACCATCTCTGAGATCTCTTCGTTCATACGGACGGACGGATGGACGGACGGACGGACGGACAGACGGACAGACGGACATGGCTATATCGAATCGGCTGTTGATGCTGATCAAGAATATATATACTTTATAGGGTCGGAAACGATTCCTTCTTCCTGTTACATACTTTTGCACAAACTTAATATACTCCATGTACCTTCGGTACAGAGTATAAAAATTAGTCGTTCTTGAATTTTCAAGAATTTTCGCAGAGACAGAGAGCGCATGCGTAGTTTGTCGTTGAGAGAATAGCGTTGTACTCGCTCTCACAGAGAGTACGAAAGTTAACCGCGTTTATTTAAAAGTGTCTATTTCGTCGCGTCTTTTAGCTTATGGAAGATAGTCGAGTGCGCTAAGCTGCCCGTCGCCTGTGTGTGTTTCAGTCTTTCGAGGTACCCAGTTTTTTTTTAAAGAATTTTTCGTACTTGGATCAAGTACTGAAACTCTTGAACCAAGAATTATTCATGCTTGGATCAAGAGCTGAAACTCTTGAATCAGGAATGTCGGGATCAAAAATTCACTCTTGGATCAATAATTTCTCTCTTGGATCAAGAATTTTCACTCTTACCGTACTTTTGAGAAAGAATGCTCTTGATTCAGGAGTGAAATTCTCTATTTTTTCCCCGTTACTCAGGGTAAGAAATGTTTCATAGCCTTCCTGTGTTCCTTAGTCGAATTCGGCTATTTATTACCCGAACTAAATTCTGGGGCATCAAAATAAATATCGCAAAGTCAAAGATTCTATGTAGTTTTCAAAAAACACTGGAGGAGACTTGCTCTAGAGGAGAAATGGTACTTGGGAGAGACCGAGCTTGAAGTGGTGAAAACCAATAATTACCTGGGAGTGTGAATCTACCCTAATGCGCAATAAATACAATTTGCAGAAAAAGCTGAAAGACGCGAAAGTGGCGATAAACTGCACCTGGAAATCTCTCCTGAGCACCAAATACAAACTTTTCGGAACAACTGTGAGGTCCATAATGTGCTACGGCGCACAAGTCTGGGGGACTATATAGTGCGATGAGGTTGAGAGCCTGCTTAGATATTTCCTGAAAAAGCAATTCTGACTGCCCAGAAACACTACAAACAGAATGTTATATCTGGAAACGAGACTGTCACCTCTCCACATATTTTCTCCGATATGCAGAAGGTTTTTCGCGTGCCCGAAAATTAAGAACCTAAAATATTGCCTCAGTTTCTGCTAAGCGGAAGTCATTAGTTCTTACGGGAATGGCAACTTCTTTCAGCAAATCATTGCGAAATACCTTAACCTTGTAGAAATTTCAGAGGGGGGATCATCATGGGCTACAGAAATACTTAAAAGGATGGAAGCTTCATTGTCATCTTTTAAGATCGAATCAGAGAGGAGCTCTCAGAGGCTAATCTACAAAGACTTGAACTACGACCCAGGAGAAAGAAATTATTTCAAAGACGTGTTTTCAGTGAAGCAAATTCGCACAATCTTTATGGCCAGAGGTTAATTGCTCAAACTCAAGTTAGTCCCCATACATAGCAAGCAGCAACACAGCGTGTTCTATTTGCAATTGGAACGAGCAGCAAAAAAACGATCCATTTTATTTGAAGCTGCCCAATCTTGAGGGAATACAGAATTTTATATTTTGGTAAGGCAAGACTACATCTACACGAAGTTCACCAGCACCTAAATCTATCAAATTGGTTGATCCTATATAACTTTATAAGTCAGGCAACTAAATATCGGAAACAAATATTAGAAGGGGACTTTTAAGACAGAGTGACACTGCCAACCGAATCTCGCGCTATGCAGTTGAACGATCTGGTATCTGGGGAACAACTGAGAAGCCAGGTGTTTTATACTGAATAGCGAAGAGTTTGGAAGACAGTGATCGACAGACGGTTCTTACCAGGTCGATTTATTTATCTTAGTATTTTTCATACGAAACAAACTTCTTGTTTAGATATAAAATTAGAATCTGAGTTATCATCTATTTATTAGCTGTTTTATCAATTTAAATAAAATAGTGCACCACACAGAAAAAAAAACGTCATGAGCTTGAAAATTAAATCTCGATTTACAGGCCTTTCAGAGAATGGCCCAAGCCTTTCGAACTATTATCATTACAAATGTGCTTACTTCAATCCCCTTTGAGATGGCATGTTCATAATTAAGAGAGCGAGAGCGACAAAGTTTAAGTAGCATTTTTGACATGCGGCAACAAACGATGGCCGATGGTCGTGAGCGATGAGATGCCATTCCATTCGTGGTTCAGTGCGTTTGGTCGTGGGTTCGAATCCCAGTTGAGCCGAATAATAAATTTTTACATTTCTTTGTTTTTCAGAAGTTATAAATAAACCAAAACTGGTGTGGGTCTTATGGAGTGTATAAGGATTTTCTTTGGGGAATATGGCGGAGGAAAGGAAGAAGAGAGGTATCTCTTTCCTTTGATCAAATCAATATTACATATCGAGTTGAAAAACAATCTCGAACTTGCTTAAAATGATCCTGGATTGAGATTAAATTGTTCTCGAGTTATTTGCTTAATTCAATCTTTTTGAAGATGATTACCCCGGGATAAATGTAATCCTTTTTAGGATCAAAAAAAGTCGGATCAACTCAATCCTTTTTCGGAACGGGTCAAGAATATCCGGGACTACGTTGTTTTCATTACCGATTGGGAATGATTCGATCCCGTATGGATTGATTTTTTGAGTGTACTTTATATGTCGGAAATGTTTCCGTCTGCCTGCACTGTGCTTACTGCAGGCATCCAGTAGGACTTGAATGCACTTCAGAAGTATGTACAGATGTCATGCCCACTTCTCACGTGATGGCACGAAAAAACCAGAGTGTTCCGCTTTGTTCATATATTGTTCAGGGGCTGTTCTTGTACTTCAGATGTGTAAACTTTTTATATCGTTGGTAGGAAGACATGAACCGTTCGCTGACGAACTTTTGACTCTTGGAGGCTCTTTATATGAAATGTCATAGTTAAATTAACTAGGTTTGAGTTTATTTACAAATTTTATTTACATACAAAGCATAACTATTTTTGTCTACTTTTATTATTATTATTGATTGTTGTCATGGTGCCTGCCATGTTGATTTTGAAGTTTTTAAACAAGTGACCTGTCTAAAGTAAAGAAATTTATTAATAGAATGCTTTTGAATCCCTAAATGTTATTCAATTCGATACTCACCAACATTCTAGAACAATAAATTGCGCATTTATAATTGTAAAAAAATTATTATTATTATTCTCTGTCAACACCTCTTTCTCCCGCAAAAGCCGAAATCGCACTGAGTTTAAAATCTTTTTTTCGTTTTTCTCCATCTCGTTTAGTCAACGTTCATCAATCGTTCTGGGCTGACATCGTTTTTCTACTTCGTGTTCGATCTCCACGACTAAGAGAGCTTCAGCTTTTTCACGATATGCCGACTTATAGCCTTACGAATAGCTGAGAAAATAACGTGTGTTTTTCATGCTGACACAAGGACTTATTTGATGCAAACAAAATTATGTTGTGACTATTTTCGTGAAATTTGTATACCCCCAAATGTACTTATTTTTGTAAACACATGCTGCAAAGTCCTACTGGGGTGTGAGTGTTTGTGTATGTGTGTCTCAATTGTACAGGGTATTTTGGAGTCAGGCTACTCGACTTCAGCGCTCTTACTTGTTTTGACATAAAAATGTGTTTTTACTTTTTAAATTCAGCATTCGTAAATAAATAACGGTTTAGTTCTAGACCTGATTTATAAAGCATCCTTTTCCACGATAACCTATGCATCTCTGCAAATTTTCCCGGTGTTTTCTAACACTACCGAAGTTGCAAATCGGAATATAGAACTTCTGCATGAACTGTAAAAATATTTGATACGCGATATTACTAAATGATGTAGCGATGCAATATTTTACAATTAATTTGACTGGGAAATTGTTGTTCAGGTAATTTTCGAACCGAACTTTTTCAAAAATAGATGTTGCGGTCAAGGATTGGTTCGTGGTCCGGTTGAAGAGACCCCTATAACTAGAACCAGTTTCTAATCTTATTGAATCTAAAGTCATTGGCTTTGGCTGTGTATCCGTTTGTGGATATGATTTAAATATGTTATTAAATATTTAAAATCCTTAAAATTATATAAAATCTTTTCAAATAGTTTAATTTTTGGTACTGAACCATATCCCAAAAGAAATGTGTCCGGCTTGAGTGCAGAGCATGGCCTTAAATTAGTTTGTCACAAACAAAATCCATAGACAAATCTTTGTTGCATTCCTAACGACGATTAGTGTATTTGGTGGCTAGTGAGTTATTGATTTGATTTTCATTGAATTTGATTCAAATTTTGACTAAGAACTGACGTTGGATTAAATATCGTTAGCATAAAGCTCCGATTCGCTTCACTTTGGGCCCGCAGGCACACACTTTAGCCAGATCTCTTGAAATTCTGAAGTACACCATAATCGGATCATTTAATCTGCATTGGAAATCATTATACGCATTAAAGTCAAGCGGGCCCCAAGCCCAAGCGCACATCCCATATCCCAAAATAACTGACAAACGAGAACCCGCAGCCGCAGCAGAAGCCGGCACGGCATACGCATACGCGTATACGGACCATAATTTATGCCCGCCGATTGTTTCGAGCACATTCGCACACTTCACAATCTGTGGTCGAGTTACATTTTTATTGACAAATTGCGTTGATTTTTGCGCTTGTCGGCTGCCATGAGGGCTGTGGCCCAGCAGCATCAATGGCACTTCAAACTGCAAACGACCGGAACTAGCAATTGTCAATTTGATGCCTCTGCCTCCCGCACGGATCGAGATTCAAGTCCGGGTCGTCGCCATCGACAGCTCCGCAATCTAGCAAACAAATTCAATTATGTAAATGTAGACATCAGCATGGATACCCCGACACACAGACACGAATCCATCCAGCAGATGCATAGATACATTTAGCTAGAATTATGCCAGGAATGCCGTATGTGGGGCAAGTACACGCGACATGCCCGGCGAAAGTGTAAAGCTAATCGAGACAAAAGTCAACGTCATGACATATTGAAGCTGTCTGACATCTGCCCACGCGGCCAGCCCAGCCACCGGCCACCGGCCATCAGCGGGCAACGTCCAGTGCACTAAATATTTCATTGAATCAATTGTCAAAACAAAGTTTCGGATTGTCGCGGAGCGGCAGCGGCCATGGTGTTACTTTCAATTGAGCTTAATTAAATTTGTAAGTGAATCTAGTGCGGGCCAAGCGATCTGGTCTGGCTTTTTGCGCGACATGCATCTCGCCCGGCAGTGCCATTGTCTGCGGCGACAATTTACATAATTTAAGTCATTTAAATTATCCGAAAACATTTCAATTCATTCCGGCTGGAACTTGGCACCCACACCCACGCACCCATCTTGGGCCATTGTTTGTCGCGGTGCTCTGCGTCTGGCATTGTCGTCATCATCTGAATGATTTTGCGATTATGCAAAGTGCATTAATGAGTTTCGGACTGAAGCTTCTAGTACATAGCTCGAGGCTGTCGCGAACGAACGAATGAGTGAATGAATGAATAGATTGACAAACGCTCGACATGAATGAATTGGCTGCATATCGCATTACACAGAGAAAAGACAATGGATAATGCCGCTAAATAGACTGGAGATGGAGAACTAAAACCAAATGAATGCCAAATTGGCTGAAAGTGCTTTGTGAGTAAGGATTTCATTTCAAGACTCAAATGGGGGACTTAAAGTTGTGTTGAAGAACTTTTACTTGGTATACAGATCAGCTTGATTCGACGTCCCGACTAGTCAAGGTCGGATGATATGACTGAAAGAATCTTTTCAAGCCAAGTTGCTTTCACATTAAAAGTAACCGATGTGAACTAAGCTAGGAGCATCACAAAAACCATCACCACCTACTTGTAATGTGTCACTCTCATTCAAACTTTGGTCTCCGAAGTTATGTCTAGGGGCATAGCTGAACAAATAACTAACCCAACACTACTTCTGTGCTCGTCTGTCTGCAATATGGTGTTGGTGCCAATTCTGACACGGGCTCCGAACCAGCTTTAACCAGTCCAAATGTGGAAAATGAATCCTTGCAGGTTCTAATTTAATTATCAACTCTTTCATAATAGTATCGAAACATTTTTTAAAAATTGATGAAAAAACACAACACAATTCAAGGGACCCGAGCGCCGCTGGGTATATAAATATAATAAAATTTAAGCAGTGTAAATATTATTCGCTGAAGTACATTTCCAGTTCGGCGTTTGATAACTATATCACGCGATTCCATATGTTTACCAACAACAACTACTAATATTTCAATATCTGAAGGTGCATTGTATTGTCGTTCATCGGATGGCATTTGTTCCAATGAAGTCGTAAACAGTTTAATTAGCTTATTGTGTTGGTGTAACATTTGCTGCAACTGCTGGACTTTTTCTCTTTTCGTTGTATTAAAGTTATCACAACGCCAATTCACTTTATCATGTGAATCTCCAAGATGGTATATTTCGAAATATTTGTGTTCTCGATCTGGATGCGGCAACAGCGATCGAAAACCTTGAATCTGCATACTTGGAGGCAAATGTTGTAGTTTTTATCTTTTGTTGGCAAGATAGTTGTTAGTTAGTCTTATATCGTGATGTATAGTGTATTATATGTGTGATGTGTAAGTCTATTTTGTGTTGATGTATAAGCATTCATCGCTAATTTTGGTGAAATTACCTTGAATATGGAATAGTTTTGATCTTTTAATAATTCGTCATCGTCGTAATCGACGTCATTTGAAAAAGAAACAATCTATGTACATCTTGATGGGGCGCTGCTGGTAGAACCAACTCTGTCAATTTCAGCTCTTTCTCAAATTTAAATGCATTGCAATGCTGACCAATCACAGACATTTGACCGAATTGACCTGATGCGTGCGCACTGTATTGAATGTTTGGTTCATATCGAAAGGCTGCACTTTCAATGATCATTGGAAGAATTGGTTGTTGCCGACGTTATCGTTCAATAGTGGCAAGTTGTAATCCTGCTTCCAACTTCTCTTCTCAATTGTTCTTGCCCATTGTAAGCTTCGTTCATCTCTTCTAACCGTCACGTATGACTTTCAATCATTCTGATTCCAGCTGATTCTCTTTCAATAGCACATTCCTGTTCCGTTCGACGTGCTATGACATTTCGGTGTTACGTTGCATTCTGCGAACGCCAATCATTTTTACCACGACCTCTTCTTGGCATCGTATCAAATATCAAACTCTAAATGATCATAACGTTATATAAATCGCAGCTAAGGTTTTTACTTATGAATAATTTACCCTTGAAACAGTAAAAAAAAAACAAATCAGAAAGAACATATCTATCAAATGGAATGACCGCCTACTGCGCCACATGTTGAACTGTAATTGAATTGGACTCAAAATCGAGAAGTGCGCACGTAGGGAAACCTGTTGAGAAATTTCCGACTTTTCTTTTTTCCTAAACCTTCGCGTAGCAATTACAAACCAACCCATAGAAGGAAGTATCCAATTGGGTAAAGTCGTTTTCAAGTCTAAAACATCCGAACAATCCACGATCCATTTTTATGCTTCGTTATGATTTGTACATTTTCCTTGGATAAAATAACAAACTAAAAGATTAAACTTAATTCGTCTGTACCGAAATTTGTAATTTGTGCATTTGCTTTGCTCAATGCTAACCATCTAGATGAATTTCGTAGCAATCTACTTCACCTTCATTGATTTTAAAACCATCTACATGCTTATGCAAATTAAGTATTTTTGTGTATCCGCGCATATGGTCACACTGGAAAATATTTGAAAACAAAAAACAACTGCTGCTAAAAACAGTAAAGTCTGAATTGTTATTAAGTAAACCAAAAATGGAAAATATTGGATGTGCCTTTAATATATAAGAACACCTGCAGACATTGCTGAAATTACAGATGCACATTCTGATTCCCCTATTTTCATGAAAATTTTTCCAAATTATTTGCCTGTGTGAACATAGCTTTCGACCTACTGCTTAAAATCCTATCATAGTAACAAGACGTTCCAAAAACAAAAACCTTCTCCTGCTCTGTAAAATTCTTGCTTTAATTTTTAAAATTGGGGCGCAATAAAAAAGACAAAATTCAGCCGAGTGCAGAGGTGCTGCCAACCTAGTATTAGACCACTCCAGCCCTCCCGGTGTGACCCGTGGCGCAGATGCCCGAATTTATAATCAACCTACATGAGACAACCAATTGCACAAAAGCCAACTAGTTGCAAAATCTAGATGGATTTCGATGTGAGCAAAAACATGAACATGAGAAAATGGCCCTAGGAACCCTTAAATTAAAATCAAAAAATGGTTCTTATTACCTGTACAAAAAATTTAAAAGGATTTCTTAAAGATAGCGTCACTAGTATTAAATCGAAGCGTTCAATGTAGCTAGCAACTTCATTTTGAAGCCTCATCATTAGGCTTTCTGTTTCAGTATGTGTCGTTTCGCTGAAGTGTAAACAATATAGTTTTTGTGTGCTCCGAATATGTCAACTATTGTGCCAACAAAACACAATTTGCGGGAAAGTTCAAATTTTGTGCTTTCATTTAAAGAAAAATGCAGCTAAAGGCTATCGAATGCTGCAAGAAGCTTACGGGGAACATACTCCAAGCGCAAAAAATCGACTCCAAAGCCGAATAATCACGGTGGAAAACTCATGCTCTGTATTTGGAAGGACCAATGGGGCGTGGTGTACCATAAGCTTCTACAATCGGGTGAAACCTTCACAGGGCAGCTCTACCGAATTCAATTGATGCGCTTGAGCCGAACATTGAAGCAAAAACGGTCAGAATACGAGCAAAGGCACGATAAGGTGACAACGCTCGGCCATGAGGACTTCGCACTTTAGCTCTTTTGAAGAACTCCAAAATTGGATCGATTCGTGGATCGCATTAAAAGAAGCATCGTTTGGTAGAGATGGTATCCGAAAATTGTCAGAAAGATGGGAAAACGTAGTGGCTAGCGAATTTTTCGCAATTTAGCGTCTAACATGAAAAAAAAATTCTTTAAAACTTTTTTCTACAGGCAATACTAGAACCCATTTTCCTACTGATCGTCATCCGATTTCGACCAAATTTTGCGAATCTGTTTGAAGGCCTCCAGAACATATGTATATAGTTTATAGGTTTTTATTATCGGATGTGTTCCTGAAATCTCTAAAGATTTTGGTATAAACGGTCGCATTTCGAATTAAAACTGCTTGCGTTTATATGTGAAGTGCCACAAATATGCCCGGCTACTAGATTATATGAAAAAAGTTGGGCGATTTGAAACCGACTGCTCAAATCCAAGTACATTTAAGGCGTACGGTTTTACCGACCTTAGATCAAGTAGCCGACCTTATTCTTATCATTTCACATATAAAGTTCTCCTAGCTTAGTTTCAAATCAAATCGTTTGTGCGAAAATCTCTGGAGATTTCTGGAACACATCCGTATACCTTTGGGTAAAAAGAGGTTTGCCTTATCTTTAAGAATAACTTAATCTTCATCTCTTCGGCTTAATATACATATATATTTATTATACAACCGCTTAGCGGTCTTAGCCGCAGTTATTAGTGCACAGAATTTATTTTTTCAGAGTGAGTCAGTTCATTCAAATTGCTCGGTTGCTCGTCAACTATCCTCAAAGCAGTGTGGCGATTAGCGATAACACAAGGCAGCAAAATCCAACTTTTTTCGACCTCCATCAATGTTTCCAACATTTTTTATACGAAGCGTTGATGTACTGAGTACCGCTTTAAGTGTTAAGCAGACCAAGTCTTGCGTGTTTATCGGCCACATAATTCAAAGTGTCGACAGATATGCAAAATTCATATTTTACGCTATATCTTGGAAACTGAGGGTAATGACAGAATTCGAATCAGGACAACCCAAATACTATGAAAATGTCGATGGAGTTTGTGGAGAGACTTTTTCGTGTTGCCTTGTGTAATTTTAACGGATTGTTATCCTTTGTTGCTGGTCCCACTGCGGCATTTTGAAGTGAAACGTCTTTAATTTCGGTAGTAGGAGTAAAATTTGATTTCAGCGTCACGTGACGCTTACGTCATGCACATTTTGTGTTGTTTTGTGGAGGGTGGGGGCATTGGTTTAATAGTGGGTTAACAGTGAGAAATCAGTGACTTAATAGTGACTAAACAGTGACTAAACAGTTACTTGACAGTTACTAAACAGTGACTAAACAGCAACTAACCAAGCAAGCAATATGATCGTTTTCTGACATATTTTTATGAGCATTCACCGTCATAATGTGCACAAAAAAGAGTCCGGAATGATAGTTTTTGTCTATGAAAACGGTCGCACTTAATGTGGAAGTTTTCTGAGTCTAGTCTGACTCTATTGCTGACACAGATACAAGTATAAGCAATTGAAGGGCTACCGAATCGCCTTCTGAAAGGCTCTTTTTAGACGCCTACCTACTTGAACTGCGAAAATGCTCAGGCATAAGTGCTTTTTAAGAGCCCGTGCTTAGAGTGCACTGAATGTGGAAATAGGACTGTCACTTCAACATGTTGCTTAAAACTGTTTTGGCATACATTGAGAAGAAACTGCCAATTACAGCTGAACAGTCACTGACTAGAGGTATTTGAACTAGGTAAGAAATAACACAATTCAAGAAGAACATCTTCACTTGTTCAGTTTAGTAATAAAAAACTCATTTTTGTTCACTCACTCATGAGAAACTCAACTCTATTGTCAATGTCTTGTCGCACTTCCCCACTCTGTTTCGACAGTTCACTGTACCCGGATATTTCAAATTTATCGGCGTATCGAAAGTCACTTTATTTTTGGGTCTCTTACAGGATTTGTTGCAATGTGAATATCTGGCTTGTGGTGGATATAACACTTCTTAGCTCAGACTGAAATCGTATAAGCAGTGTGCGCATAAGCGGACGATCACCGACTACATCTGACAGAACCTTATTGGCATTCGGTGACAGTCATATATACTGTCACTCCTGGATTGTGAAAGACTTTGGTTAAATCGCTGGCGTACAACAAATGAGACAATCAGGTGCTTCAGTCCCGACTACCAAACCGCCTTAATAATATATATTCCTCATAAAAATCCGAGCAATCTACAATTTACCCCTATTTCACTGCACCATTTGCCAATAAAAAAAATCTTCATCCCTCCTTCCTTTAATATTGCTCATAATATGCTCGCACCTGCTTTGATCTGGCCAACGTTTAACCCAATGCCTTGCTGATCCCACTTAAGACCCAGCTGAACCCCACTGAATGCACAGGACGACCGGCCTACACTTGCCTAGTCGCCGTAGCGACGATGAGGAGGATGATGATGATGATGATGATGCCATAAAAGAGATAAACCCGTCGCATAAAATGGTGTCACATATGCGCAACATTAATCTGTTTTGAAATTATAAAAGTGGAGAGTACACAGCAAAGTCGGGCAAAAAAAATATGAAATTAAAATAACAACCACCACAAAAAGGGCAAATGTTAGGGCCAGGGTGGCGCAGGGCGGGCAATAGGCAAGGGTCGTCAGTCCTCCGGGGGGTGGGGGATGCGAGTGCGGGGCTTGCGGCTTTTGTAAGCGCAGTTTACAATGTTTTCTCTCTCAAATCATATTCATATGCAAAACGAGAGCAGCAACAATGGCAAAAGTAATGATGCCAACACCAAGCGTGACACTATAACAACAACAACAGCAGCCGTACGAGCAGCAGGAGCAGAGGAGCAGGCGACAAACGACAGGAGGCAACAATAACGAGGGAATTACGAGCATCAAAATGCGCAATGAAAATAAATTAAAGTTTTGAAAACAAGAGGCCAGCAGGCAGGCGAACAGGGGAGAGATTACCATGGGGGGGAATGGGCCTGCATACAATTTAAGTAACTTGGCGTAGGTGGCCAGTGAGAACAACACACTTTTTGGGCAAATAAGAAATTTGCATAAATTGACAGCAAAAATTGTATACGCCGCCACATAATGAGCACTCGGAGCAGCTGTAAACAGCTCGTAAAAGTAATTACAGTTGTGGACGGGGGCAGGAACCAAGGCGGGGGTGTCACAAATGAGCGTTTGTCTGACTGGCCACTAATTATAGGCAACTTAAACGCAACTAATTTTCACACTTGGAAAATGATTAAAACTCCATTTGTCTATGTGTGTCTGTGTGTTTGTGTGCGAGGAGCAACAGCATGAGTTCCCAGCAAGCCACCAAATAGCTCGACACCTTGGCTAATTACTATTAATTGAATTTCTTGGCCATCCACGCAGCTGTTGGAGTTTGCGGAATGAAATTTGTTTGGTTTTTGTGGAGAAGCGCTTGCACTCGGCCTATGACCAAATACTCCACTCTGACTGCAGGTCACGAAACCATAGACCCAGCGGAAGTAGAGCAGATGAAGCGTGCCCTGGCAATTATTGTTCAATTATATTGGTCGAGAAAGCGGAAGAGATACAGCTATAGCTGTGGTGCATATACCGGTAAGGCACGCAACGGAGAAGGCTCTGACCCAAGCGGGTCAGTTAAGGTCCACACACACAGTTGACCAGCTGACAGCTGGCAAATTGCGAGCATGAACCCACCAAAACCCACATCAGTTGTCAGTTGCCAGTTGAAACAGGACTCGAACCGTAAGCAGACTAATACGAGGGTAGTTTCATCAGTAGGCGACAAAAACTCTGGAAGAAATCTGAAAACAACAAAGTTCGATTTGGCTAGGGAAATGAGCAATTCGATTGCCTAAGAAGGCAGTGTCTGCTATTGCAATATTTCTATAGTGCGAGGGCAGTTTGATAAATCACTAACAACCTCGAAAGAAGGATTTTCTTTGATCAATTCAACATTGCAACTATCTGCATGCGTTTGAGCACAAGTGCAGCGGGCACCTAAAAATAAATTAAGATTACGCACCCACATTTGTAAGCAATTAAGTAGACCCAAGCAATGAAAAATTGTGTAATGCATTGTTTGGGAATAAAACCAAAAAATTATAAAAAGAGACCAAGATCTTAACAAAGACTCATTCAGCTTTTGTAACAGGAGCTACACCCAAAAATTTTTTTTATCAATATCAATTTGATACTCGTTGTCTCAAATTAAAACTGAATTAATTAGTATTACTTTTTTTGTATCAATATACACCTAGACAGTAACAAATTGACATTTTGGGTATTCATTTGATACATAGAATATTAGTTTGATACCAAAAAATATTAATTTGAAACAAAAATTTTTCAATGTCAACGAATGTTAGTTCGAAAGTTGGAAAAGTCATGCTTTTATGTGAAACGAAGCATGCCGAATGTCGCAGCTGAAGATGCGAAGTGCTGAAGATAAATTAAGGGATTTCAATATGAAGCACGAACTTCTGTATTTGCAAGATAAGTTTAAGCAGCTTAGCATACAAACCAATACATTTATTGAAAGCTGTTGTAAATATAACATGAAACTCTTTAAACATGACATATACTACGCCACAATCCTGCAGTGGCTGTTACAGCACTTTGCAAGATGACGCACAATGCGACAGGTTCGAAACAAAGACAGCTGCAACAGAGACGTCTTTCGCGTTTATCACACAGGGTCTCTGCGAAGCCGTAAAGTCACACCATTACAGTAACTTCTGATTCAAAAACATCCGCGAGAACACGGAGCATGCAGAGTAAGATTTTGTTTGTTTTCCTTAGTGAGGTGTCCACATCTGATGATTTCATTTCATTAGTGTAAATAAAATTCGTTTTGTAAGAGTTCAAAACAAAAGTAAAAAGTTTATCAGCATATTCTGTTTTAATTTAAATGGCAGTTTGTAGAGAACGGAATTGATACTCCAAACCTGACAAGAAAAAAGAAAGAAAGTCCCTCAAGTACGACTATATCATACTCTACTACAACCCAAAGCTTGTATATATCTGATCAATTTAGGTTAGAAGCCACACAAAGTGGCAAAGAAGCCGTAAGGTGTAAATCGATAAATAAATCTTGATTACTAAATATCTTTAAAAGGTACGTATCCTCTATCTACAAAACTGTGGGAAATATGATGTTTTTTCCATATTGCAGGGGGAGGGAGGGGTCGTGGCGGAAATTTAAAATAGTTTCAAGTATAAGAACTATATTGTATGGGACATATCCTCTCTGTCAAACCTCTATCTCTTACCATCTCTGAGATCTCGTCTTTCATACGGACGGACGGACAGATAGACAGACGGACAGACGGACATGGCTATATCGACTCGGCTGTAGATGCTGATCAGGAATATACATTCTTTAAAGGGTCCTTTCCACTGTTCCTTTCCTTTCCCTGTTACATACTTTTGCACAAACTAAATATAGTCTGTGTCCCCTCGGTACAGAGTATACAAATATTAAATTGATAAAAACTAGTGTCGAAATGGGGAATTGCGTTTACATAATTGAACACACTTGTAAAATCAACAAACCCTCTCGCTTCGCTGACAACATTGAACGCATTATTTTAACAGTTATGACAAAAGGTACCTGTGGCTAGAAAGAGGAAGCTGTTTTTAGGTGAAATAAAGTTTCTTCAAATGGAGCAACTGTTGTACCCTTTATCAGTACTGTAGTGCCACGAAACATCTTCTTGAAGAGTCTTCACAATCGCTAATTCCAATGTTGCTTGCCATTTGGTTATATGTATCTTAAGACTTTGCCAAAATATATGAAATATTTTTATTCACGAAACCCTAAGCAAAAATTGCTCCCTCCTAATCCAGGACATTAATATTTGGAAGTATATTTGGATAAGAGGTGGTCTTTTAGCATACACATTTATCAGTTAACTAAGTCCCTCTATGCTAGAGTTGCCAAACTTGGCTGGCTGCTCAATGGCAGTTAAAGAAAAAAGTTCATGTTTACAAGCAAGGCTATAATATGGGCCCCGGCCTGGAGATATGGGCTTCAGATTTAAGGCATAGCGGCAAAATCCTATCTGAACAAAGTGCGAGCCCTCCAGGCTACAATTCTACGCAGAATACCAGAAGTCTCGTGGTATATGCGCACTTAACAGTGACTTAACAGTGACGGACAGTGACTTGACAGTGACTTGACAGTGACTTGACAGTGACTTGACAGTGACTTGACAGTAAGTTGAGTGACTTGACAGTGACTTGACAGTGACTTGATAGTGACTTGACAGTGACTTGACAGTGACTTGAGAGAGACTTAACAGTGAGTTGACAGTGACTTAACTGTGACTTGACAGTGACTTGACAGACACGTAACAGTGACTTAACAGTGAATTGACAGTGACTTCACAGTGACGTAACAGTGACTTAACAGTGAATTGACAGTGACTTGACAGTGACCCAACAGTGACTTAGGGTTCTTAACAGTGGGAGAACAGTGAAAGAACAGTGGGGGACCAAGGGGGGGAAGAGAGGGTCTTAAATTATTTCTATTTGTTGCTATTTCCAGAATGTATTTATTTTTTCTGCCTGTTATTCCTTTGCTACTGTTGTCAAGTGATCTTGTTGTTGCTATTTCTACTCCCTGCTAGTTCCCTTAAATGTAGTATCATGTTTCACATCAAAGCCTCGGAATTATTAACTACACTCACACATTTTTTATAACCATACAGTGGGGCCTTTTTTGTGGTCTGCTGCTTTTATTCTGAAAATTTTTCTGCAAGTTTCTCATAAATTTCTATCATTGCTAAATTACCTTAGTAATTTTTAATACATTGCTGTACTATATTTATTTGAATATTACTTTTACACAACATAAACTTATGTTAAGTATACTTACCTGAACTACACTTCACACAACTTTTATATATAGAATATGTTTCATTATAAATATTTCTTAAGTTCAATGTAAATTGCTTTTAAGGTCCCAATAAATTCTCCAAATCTGAATCAAACTTGACTTGCGTACGGTATACACCTATGTGCATGCAAAAATGTGTGTCTCTATCTTTTATAGTCTCTGAGATCGATTCGTTCATACAGACAGACATTTTTAATGGGAACAGGGTATAAAAAGCTAAGCAAGATCCTATTGCCACTTCATATAGCTATCTTATTTCGTTGAGGTTCAGCATCAAGACCACCCATAGTTTCAATATTAGCATAAAAGTTTACCTAATTTATGAACTATTGCTGGACTAATTAGAAAAAGCTGAACGCTGAAAGGCTGACATGAAATGAAATGAGGAAACTATGCAAATCATTTACTTACTGTTCTTTCTGTGGTGATTGCGGATGTGTGAATCAAATGTTTCTCGTTGATCACCGAAAACGCTGCAGTTGCTTGTTCGTTTGGTTCTTTCTAATGATAATCTCTGAAAAGCAAGGAAGCTCCTTCACTTCGAAAACTTCACTTGGAATAAAAAACTCTCTTCGCTTTGGTTTTCATAATCTTTTATTTCATAATTTATTACAATTGAAAATTATGTTCAATATTTTTTTTCATATTCTTCTCTCTCTCAAGTTCATATTTCCATTGTTGATCATTTTGGTTGTTTTCTTTTTGTTTTTATTTCTTTACATAGAAGCTTCAATTAGTTAATTAATTTAATGATACTTTCCTTTTAATATATTCATAATTTATATTTAATTCATTCTGATTTTTAAAACTATCGAATTTAGTTAAAGTTAATTTTTACACGCACAAACATTGATTTAGTTTATTCCATAGAAATATATTCATAGTTTTTATGTGTTTGCATACATATATATATATATATAGATTTATTGCAACTAAGAAGGAGTTGGGGTCCAGTTGGGTCACCCAACTCTCGGTCTAGCGCACGCTCTCGCTCGCACGCTCTCTCCGTCTCCGTCTCCGTCTCCCTATCTCGTTCTCTCGCTGTCTTTTATGTCATTTGCTTTACTTGATGCTGTCGCGTGGGTAAGTTGTATAAATTGTTTGTGCAATTTTAGTCTATGCTCAGGGTTGCATTTGCTCCGCTTTTGTTTTTTGTTTACCAACTAACATAAGGTTTCATATTCAGTTAGTTTCTATATATATATATATAAATTTATATATATGTACTTGGGCTGTCATAATTATATTAGCGCTATTTACAGATTATTATCAAAAATGTACAATATTCGCTCCCCTCATCAGAATGCAATAATAAGGTTGCTCTTAATAATCATATTAAATATTTACGGCGTATACATTAAAGTTTCGAGAAAAATCACATTTTAATTTAAATTCTGACACGCAAAAATATATGCTTTAACATAATAAGCTTTAATGATAATTTCATATACTAAACGGAATTGTTGTTTTTATTTTAGATTTTAAAATTGCCTCAAACATGCATTTTCGTATTGCAGCCCTTTCATTATTCTTTTCCGACTTGTTACAGCGCACTGATTCCAGGTTTTATCTTGATTTTGATCTTTTGACTTTAGTTCAAAAGTATACAGTTTACTGGGAAACTTTAAGGAAACTGATTTAATATTCATAAGATTCATTTTTTGGAATTAAGGATTCTGTTGAGCTTCATGCCAGATGACGGTGGCATATAGCAAGTTAACTTGACTGATCCATCTCTCTTATAAAGGATGACGCAAAGTTTTTAAGTCAATCCATCTCGTTCTTCTTACAGATTCTACGGCGATTTTACTAATACGGTGGATAAAATCATCATACCAAATCGTCTGAACTGAAACGATTGTCCCATCAGAAACCGAATACCTTTGATATCCTCAAGGACGGATTATATCTGGAAGCATTCATAGCATCATGTCGGCTCCCTAATCAAGTAGCCTTTCAGGAGGTTTCAGAAACTGCAATTAAGATCTCTTCTGTCGCTGCGACTAGCAGATTTCTTATGAGATCTCTCATTCGTTTTACTTTCTAAATGGTTTGAAAGGAAAAGCCCTTCTCGTACGATCATAGCGTAAATAGGGTTATATGCTGACCCAACGGACCTTTATCGGCCAAAGTTAAGAAGGTAAGCAACTCAAACAGACCTGTGCCAGATGCAATCCTGCTCACGCGATTGTCAGCTCGATAAACTAAGCTCAGTAGCATTCCGCGACTCAAGACAAGCGCTTGTGTTTGCCGCCGAGGTACACTCCAAGCAATGCAATGGCTGGTATGTTTAAATGGTGGTACGAAATAGAACTATGGACAAATGTAGTTCACTTTTTCTTTCAGGTACACCCATTTGAAGAGAAAGGATTTAATTCTTTATATCAGCGGAGGGCACGCCTTTGGTCCAATTGCTCCGCGAGTTATTATTCGGCAAATGGCGTCACTCAACAAGAGGAATTGTCTCGCTTTGAAGGGAGTTAAAACAACAAAATTCATTCGTACCGGCGCCAGTCCGCACAAGCAGGCGTTGTTGCTGTTAGATTGCTACCAAACTCAAATTTCGTGACAACAGCTGCTTTTAATTGGTGAACTTCATTTACAAAGGGTACTTTATTTGTTTACTCTTAAAAAACGGTAGTTTTAGAAACGTTTTCGTAAAAGACAGTGACAGCATCTTCAATGCTGTTTTGCTTTAAGTTTGAAGAACACACTTTTTTAATCAAATCACATTTTTTTTTGAGTTAGCAATGCTTTACCTACGGTTTCTCAAAGTTTTATGCATCGGAACAACTCTTTGTAATTTTATCGAAATTTATAAGAAAACCTGTCCTGCAAAATGAATAATTTTTACTAGGTTTTATAGGTAAGATGAAGAAAGGGGAGCCGAATGCGGTCACTATAGTGTGTGTCTCAGAAATCTTAAGAGATTTTATGCTTGGTTGGCTTGCAGATCGATGGAAAGATACATCAGAACTTCAGGAAATTTATTTGAAAATCTTGTTAGAAGACTTGTGTCCAAGATATTAGTCCATCTCATCAAACAGGGTTGCGAGGTTTGCAAATGAAATATCCTATTTTTAAAACTTGAGTTAATTTAAAACTCAAATGAAACTGTTTTATGATTCATACTTAAATTTAAATAAAATTTAAGTTAATCTCTCTAAAAATAAAGTTAAAACTTTTTCAATATTTAAGCGTCAATCAGAACATTGTACTTCGCAACCCTATCAAGTATGTACAAGCTGTACAATTTTCAAGATGGCGCCTGCAATGCCAACTGAGGTCGATATGGCAACCTTTTGATTGGTTTTGCATATATTGTTAAAATGAAAATTTCCATATGAAAACAAATTAAATATTTTATTCATTTGATGCAACCAAACCAGAAATATAATATTGTTTATGTTTGCAAAATTAAGCGAAATCTCTTTTCGAAAGACAAGATTTAAATCTTAACCATATAAAAGGTATTTCCGTGACACCGAGAACTTTTTTTGGGTGGGAAATTGGTTGGAAGAGACATCCGTGACACATTCGTATCATTAAAAAGGTTGCCAAATTCCATGGCAAAGAATTATTTCATTTGCTTCACAAAAAAAGGTGCGTAACATGAAAACACTTCACTTGAATCAGTCAAATGTCTTGCAGACAGTCGAGTTTTAAGTGAGTGTTTGACCGCAATGGAAATAGCTTTATGGAAAGCTAAATCCTTTTATGACAAAATGATTGCTTTACGATCATTTTTAAGCCGATCTTAAGACATGTTACCGCTGACCATTATCCTCTTCAAAGTATATAAAATGAATATGCGAAAAGAGATTTCAGTAAAATAAAGACAAGAATGCCAAAATACACCATTCGTTGGGATTAAGTATAGAAATGTATGGAAATTGTACTCCTAAATGTATAGTTTCTGAACTAAATTATTAACTTACACATGCAGAGTTCTTGCGAAAACTTAAATCTTTCCTTTCTTTCAAACATAAGACTAATATCACTTCAGCTTAAGAATTAAAGCTATTGAAGCTCAACCAAGTTCAGATTTGGAATCAGTGGCAGTAGAAGACAGAGCTACTTCCCAGTGTTATCAATACGGTTTCGCGTACCTGCTCTACCAAAACATCACATGCAAAAAATTAATTCATCATTAAGCAATTGGAATTTACAAGCTTTTCAATTTACTTAAACAGAATTAGTTTAAATGTTGTTGAAGTCATCGAAAAGTGTCAAGTATTAAGTATCAAATATATCAAAAGAAGTAAAAACTCAACATTTTAACCAATGCCCGCGTATTTGGTTCGATTTGCTTAGGCCATAATTTAGCAATATTTACGTTTTAATTAAATGTTTTTTTGGTTTTTTTTAAAAATTTGTATCATATATCTAGGTTTATGTTTAGTTTATGTTCTGTATAGAGACTCGTATACATCATTCAATTTGGTTTTGCTTTTTTTTCGTTTTTTTTTTGTTGTTGTTCATTTAAGGCGTTTCTGTACAATTTTTGCGTTTAAACGTTTCTCAAGTCAATTGTTGGGTGAATTATTTAACTACACTATATAAAATCTAATATATTACTAGCGATGCATGCTCGTATCGTAGCGTATCGTATAATTTCTGTATATATATGTATATATATATATATAGTGAAAAGATTGGATTCAATTTGGTTTTCGTGTTTAGTTTTTGATGTGCAAAAGATTCACATAAATTTCGTAGTTTTGGGGGATTCTTAGAGAAGTTCGTATACATTCGAGTGATTGTTTTTGTGTTCGATGAGACTGCAAAAAATAGTTGAGGAATTCCCAGGCAAAAGAAGCTCAAGTTCGTTCCGTTCCGTGCTGTGTTTTGTTTGGTTTGATACAAAAAAGGTACTCACTTGTCCACACATTTGAATATCTCACAAAAAGTTCAACTTAAATACTTTCATTTACGTATATCCGTTACCATTTTAGTTTCATATATTTATGTTTGTGTGTGTATGTAAATTCAATTGTCGAATTCAGTTCCTTAGCATGCGAGGCAAACAATAAGAAGAAACCCAAATGGCCCGCCCCAAAAACTGAAAATGAAATCAAAACACAAGCGAATTTTATTTTTTTCAAATATTTTTCATTTTCATCAATAAATCATTTCTCATTCATTCTCTGGCTCAATGTTTCTGTTCTGGTTTGAATTAGTTCAGTTTAAATCATTAATTAAGTAAGTGTAATAATAATAATAATAATAATAATAATAGTTAACTAAAGATAACGCATACAACTTAGGATACATAAATAAAAGTACAATTTAAATGTAATCATAATTTATTATTTATATATTTACGTATACATAACCATATCTAGGTATGTGCCTATGCTCGATCTATATATGTATGTATGTATTTATTTATGTATATTCAAAAACGGGCCATCAGGTGTTCTACTAGAAAATAATACTACAAAAACCACACACAAAGAAAATTCAAAAAAACCGCCTTTTGCTTCATCAAAATTAAATTCCATTTTGGGTTTGCTTAAGTTTTTGCATAAAATTAGAAAACAATTCAATTTATTTAAATGTAGAATCTAAACGTAGGCTTACGGACTACAGTAGAGTTATCGATTTGTTTATATGTACAGATACATACATATATGTATAGAAAAACAAAGCGTTTGCTATCAGAGAATTGCAGCCGTTGAATTGCCGAAAAGCAAACAAGCAGTCAAAAAGTAACGCACAGTTTTTAATATATAACTGCGTATACACATTGTGGGCTTACCGCTAAGCACCGCATTTTCAATATCGCAAACACCGCCTAATATGGCAAAAGTCAAAGTATTTTTCCTTATTTTTTTATAGCAAATTTGACATTGGTTGAAATGGAACCAAATTTGTTCTAGAAGATCGAAGTTTAAACCTCAAACAGTATGGCAAATTTTTGATTAACTTAGTTTAAATAGTAATGTGAGCTGAGTTGCTGTATCTAAGTGATTTCGTATACCTTAAAAAGAATTTTAAAATTTTAGCTACATATTGCATATTAAAGGTCCATGTCCCACATATTTACTGCAAATTCTGAAATTTAAGGGGCGACTTTTTGTCATCAATGATATGTATGGAATGCAGAAAAACACTAATTGATTGCTCTTAGAAAATGTATATATTCCTGGCGAAATATTCTGATTACTTTTTGACCCCAAACGATAGAAGCGATCTTCTTCTTAAAAATGTGTGAGAACAGACCTTGTCTGGGGGATTGTACTGAAATCAAACAAAAAGTTAGTGGGGGAAAGTTGTAGGTGTTCGGGCTTATATTGCTTGTAAGAAATGGTATGGACAGTGTATCCAAACGAACGCTAATATTATGAAAAACGATTATTGTTTGCACTTTCGTTTCCTTAATATACTGACTTTTACTTTTCCTTGGCAACCTCTCTAATCAGAATGACACTTCTAAGCAAATGACAGCTGACAAGGCAGAGTGGCTTTACCATTTCCTTTAACTTTTTAAGAATACCTGGCCACACCATTTCGTGCAGAATTTTCACAGTGAATATATAATTTTTGCGTATGTGTGTGAATGTAATTAAAATACGTACTTTAGGAGTTTCAAAATAGTCCCATTCAGCATTTTATGAAATTTCTGATCTCATTCGAGTTTTTTTCGAGTTCTCAGACTGATAACAAAAAATTAATAAATGCGCTCGTTTTCTGATCATAAATTATACTTTTGTCGGGAGAAAATGCTACCATAGCCGCGACACTTCATGAAGACTCGTTTATAACCTGTTTTTATGATCAGTTTCGTCTGATTTCCGAGTCATTTGCGAGGCTTTTTCCAATCGTTTTTTTAATGAATCCCATTTTGAGCAAATGCATTTATAATTTTTGAGTATTTCTTAAATCGCACGAAACTAATCTCTTTTTAATCATCGAAATTCTTGTTAAAACTATCTTCCAAATGCTAGATGGGATAAGATACAAATAAGATACTACCGTCCTAAAATTTTGTCAAAAGTTGAAAGTGAATTTGAAGATAATCGGGTAACATTAGGGGACCTGCAATTTCCACGTAGGTGAAATGGAAAACCATAAGGTTTTTTTTTTAGTTTTCCGGATTTACCCAAATTTAAGAATCACTTTGCTTATATTCTGTTATTCAAAGTTTTGATAAGAAATAAGATGGGAACTGACTGGATAATAAACAAAAGAGTCTCATATTCACAACAGTTTTCCGCACATTTTTCGACTTTGGGGAAGTTTTTTACCACCCATTTTCCACCCAGGGGGGGGGGGGTGGGGTGAATTTCGCGGCTTTTGTTGAATTTGATATAGATTTTTAAAAATGAGTATTAATTTGAAACTACAAAGTTAAGAGTATCAAATTGATATTTTGGGTATTAATTTGGTACGAAAAAGTATTAATTTGAAACTCCAAACTAAAGAGTATCAAATACTAGTTGTCGCTGCTCCTCTTGGATATAGTTTGGCGCCCAGCGCTTAGATGAAGAATATGAATAATGAAGTGGTTCCTTCGACGTATGAAATAGCTTGGTAAATTGGAACAAATAAAGCCGAGCCAGTCAATTTTTTTTTTTACCAATTTTCAGAAATTTACCAAAAATAAACATGTTTCAATGAAATAAGGAATTGTGTATCAGGGTACGAAACAAAATTTAAGATTCTCTAAGTTTATAATCTAAGACTTTACGATACAAATGTGTTTGAACACATGGTAAGAACCTGCTAAAGAACAGAAGAGTTCGAGTTTTACAGCCTTGATCAAAATATGTCCTCTCTTACAACAATATAGACGAACATGGCCCGGCTTGAATAGAATATGTGCAGTAATTATGCATTATAAGTACAATATTCGGATCGAGTCCGAACCGAACCGCATATAAAACTTCAATGTCTGGTTTTTTGGGTATAAAATTTACATATTGGGTATTAGTTTGATCCTTAAAATGTTAATTTGATACACAAAATAAAGAGTATCAAATTGATATTTTGGGTATTAATTTGATGATAAACTAAAGAGTTTTATACAACAGTTTTCGGTGAATTTTTCAAAATCTGTTCTAAGAAATCACTTTCAGCATAAGATAAAACTACTGTGATAAATTCAGCTTCCTATTTCTTATGGTTTGTGCGGTAGCCACCACTCAGTCAATCTTTTGTATTTACAAATGTTTGCTCATAACTATAAACCAAGGCATGCACAATACCACAAAAGAAGTTGGTCAAGAACCCACCGATTATTCCTTCAGTAGAACATCTGCTTTGCCTAGTCAGAACTGATATGACTGCTTGGAAACGCCAAACCAGCACTGGGCTAGAAGTCGCTTTTGTTTGATGTAACGGTAACGTCATGTGGAACAACTGACTTAGCCTCACAAACTAGTTTCAAAATGAGTCAAAGAAAAGGTTCTAAAAAAGGGTTTGTCAGAGGTGTATGGGTGTGCGATAAAGCGACTGAAAAACTGTTTGCACTCTTGGCAAGCGTTGGGCTCGTGTCGGTGTGAATTGCGAAATGTGTTAGGCCCATCGCTGTTCTAGTTAATACCAGTAAAAGTAGGAAATGGACCTTGGAGCTTATATTTAAATGGCTGCCCTCAGCAAACCAGCTGGAACCCTGATTATTAAATTCATCCTTTCTTTGTAATTTGAATAGATTTCTTAAGTGTCTTTTTTCATGCCAAGTATTAAATATATTTTGCTGATCAGTGATCAAGTGTCACTGCTGTTTACGATATTCGATTGGACGTTGTAAACGATATTTAAGTGCCTTTGATAATGCGTTGGCTTTTAAACTGCCCGTCATTAGCCAGATTCAGTATCGGACTGCAATTCTCTGGTTGCTCTAACTGACTTAGTAAATAACTAAATAAAAAAGAAACTAAAACTAGCAAAGAATTTGCGTTCTCATCAATTTTTGCTTTGTTTTTTGGGGGGGACTGGAGGGTGAAGGGGTTTCAAATTCTAATCAAAGTATGTTTTGTTTTTTTTTTTTTTTTGGGATGTCGCCTAAATTCATGCTTTGCCTTTCAATTTGTTGTTGTTGCTGCTGTGTGTGTGTGTTTGTGTGTGTTTGGGTTTGTTTATTAAACTTATAGCTAAGCGTTTCATTTTGTTTATGCATAAATATCGTTTTTTGCCTTTTGTTGTTGTTATTTATGTTTTTAAGGTATACACAAATAGTTTCTTTAAAATTGTTTGTTGCTGCTGCTGCTGCATTTGCTGCTGTTGCTGCTGTTGTTGTTGTTGTTGCTGGGGATGTTGCTAATATCATTTGAAAGATTTTTGCTACAGTTTCAGTTTCCTTTGCTATTACTTGACTGATATTGCCACTCGATTTGTTGTTGGCAGGACTTGGTTTTGGCTTGGGTCCTGCTCCTGCCGGGTAAGTAGTTAATTTAAGCTATGATTTTGGCTTGATCGCTGTCAGCGTGCGGCTGAACATCCGCTGCTCCTGCTGCTGCTGCTGCTGCTGCACCCGCCGCCTTTCCCTCGCTCGCGTTGCATTACAAATGCTGCCCATAGTATTCAGCTGGCGGGTAGTGTGGATAGCCTTGATGGAAGCCGGGATCGCCGGGCGGACGATGCATCATATGCGCCTGACTGTCCATCATATAGCCCATGGCATCGTGACCATAACCGGAGGGACCTGGATGCGGTGTATAAACTGTTGAGAATCGCAAGGACAAGACAGGAGAGAACAAAATGCACATAATTAGAAATTGCGTTGGAAATTTGACAAAAGTGCTGTCCCCGTCCAACAAAACTGACACGGGGGACAGCTCTCTCTATTTGAACTGCGCTATTTCATAGTTATGGTAATTTTTCTTATTTCGATATATTTACCTGCACGATTCGACTGATCGATCATCGGCTGCACAATTCTCCGCCGCGCATTGATGAACCTGTGCGAGAGGGAGAGAAGAGGTTTTTGTGTTTTTTTTTAATTAAACAAAATATAAAAATCCAAACGTTGAATTATTTATGAAATCCTCGGTCCCTGGAAGGGGATTTTATGTGCGCAACTTAGCCATAAACTAAACCAAATCTACGCCAGAGTCACACTTTTTGCTGCCCTGCAAAAAGTCGGCCCGACATCAATCGCGGGGACAAAGACCATGCCGACTTTGGTTATGATTGTCGTTTAATAAATGCAATAAGAAATAATAAGCAGTTCGCTGCTGCTACTGGTTGATCCGCTAAAGGATCAACTGCTGCAACTACAGTCACAAAAAAAATGGGGAAAAAAAAGAAATGATTAAAGCAAAAAGCCGCCAACCAGCAGAGTGACAGTCTCCAGTTTGGCTCTGACCATGTTACCAGCCTGGGTTGACACATCCGAGGGTAGACGCAGAAGTAGCCCAATTGAAGCTCTGGGCCAGTAAAGGTTAATGCACTTTCTGCGACTGCTGCTGCGGCTGCTCTGCTTTTCAATTTGCAGTTCATTTTTGCTCATTTTCGGGCGGAAATTGTTGCAACGCCCTGAAATCGTTTATCAAAACGACAAAATGGAATTGAGTTTCGTTGAGACTTATTTTTTCTTTTTGGTTTTTTTGGAAAGACCAAAACCAAAATGGAACTTGTAAGCTGCAAATCGATTTGCCCGCTGGCCTGTGGCTTGGTCTGCTTGATTGGTTACACTTAGAAAAAAATGTACAATTTTGAAGGAAAGTCCAGTCTAAGAAAAAACTGACTAGCAGAGTTTTAGGTCGCTCGGAATAGAATTTATATCGATTTGTACCTAAAATGTCCAGTATTTTATGTACTTGGATGTACTTAAATAAAGTACAAAACATTCTAGAATCGAAGTGCTACGGTTAATGTTCTGAAAATGCGAACAAAATCTTTTGAATCGGGAACTTTTCATGCTTACAGTAAGCCGAAAAATTTAAGAAAAGCGCGTTCAATATATTTTGAATTGAGCACAAAATAAACTTACAATGCTAGCTCCAAAAAATGTGCAATGGAAAATGAGAAATACTTAAAATCAAATCTGTTCTTAAAATTCTCCCTGGTTCTGACACTTTGCTTATGGAGTGAGGGTAGATTTCTGATCTTGGTTTTTAGTTAACTTTAAGAACTAATTGGTAATAGCCTTAAGAGAGTATGGGCTTAAGCCAAGAACATTTTGTTCGTATTTTATACAATTATGTTTTATTTCAGGAATGTATTGGAATTGAATATAAAATTTATTAGACTTCAATTAAGAATTTTATTAAATTATTAATGATGATAAAAAAGGTTTTAAAATAGTTCGAAATGTACTTAATATACCCCAAAACAGTCTTAAATCAAGTATTTCGGGTACTTGAATCAAGTATAGTCGTACATACTTTTTTTTCTTAGCGTACTTGACCCAAGTGCAAAATTCTTATTACGAGTTCCAAAAACAAAAGCTTACGGCCACGTGGAGCAACGAGAACCACAAGAAATAAAAAGAAAAACACGATTTTTGGTAGTGCGTGTGTGTATGTCTGCATGAATAGCGAAAAGCGTGTGGCCACTGCGAGCGAGGCGATCGAGACCAATCGCTAACCTACCCTGACTTCGCCTGAGCAACATTGTTGTTGCGTTCGAGTTTGCCAGAGATATAGACAGACAGAGATTGAGAGAAGAGACACACATTTGAAGTTGTTGTTGCTGGTCTGCACGCGCATACAACGAAACCTTTGCTAGGACAGAAAGAGAGAAGAGACGCCAATATGAATTTGGTTTTGCTTTACGTAGTCCATAAGGCATGCGAGCCTGCTATACCTTTGGGTAAAAGAACATCGAATGCGTGCCTATTTTAGACCGTTTTGGCATATTTTAAGTAAATTTCGAATTTTTCTGATTTTATTTTAAGCTCAAAAAGCCTTAAGCCAATCCCCATTTACTCCTGGAACAAAAATTTGCATACTTAAAATAAGTATAAAATATTTTTAACTCAAGCTCTATAAATTGTTCCAACATAACGTAAATAGGTCCCATAGGTCACTGGCTCATCCGGCTCGAAGGACCATGAAAATGTTGTGGGGTGATATGCGGGTGTGTTCTAGGGGAATCTGTAGGGGTTTGTCGCTGCAAAAATTGTACTAAAAGTAGGGAATTTGGATAGGTTTCTAGCGAGATAAAAGACGCGTGCACTTCTTTTCAACTTTCAATGAAAATAGATCTTCATTTATTACATCGTTATCGAACAATGACTATGACTATCGGCTTAGTTGCTATCGAATAATCGAAACTTTAAGCACACAATTTACTCTGCTACTTGTAAGTTAATGTGACATATATCTCTATGTAGAAGTTGAGCAATCGGCCCTTAGTCTAGTTTGTACGGAGTTTGGAACTACGAAACGGAACACAAACACATAAAATATGTACGAAATGTGCTTGACTCAAGTCTAAAAAATATTTAAATCTAGGACCAATTTGTTTTTGAAATCAGGTCGTTGTATTCATTCAAAAAAGTCTCAAAAGACATTCAAGGCCGATCAAGAAGGTATAACTGTATACTCTGGAAATAATACCCTTCCAAGTATGACCGTGCTTGAATTAAGAACGTTTCGTTCTTAAGATAGTTTTATTCATCTCAGAGTAAGAATGCATAATAATATCGGAAATATCTTAGATAAATTTTTAGATGATTATATAATTAATATGATTCCGAAACGAACTTGAAATAAGAATTTGGTTTTCCGATTTGAAAATATCGTTAACGTTATTAACAGGTCTATTTCGTACTTAGGGCTATAAATGTTTTTCTAGAGTGAGGAAAAGTTATTACTTCCTACCAAAAATTCTTAGTTTAAGACTGTTTCATACATATTTTCAGTACTATACACCCAAAATCAAAAAAAATATACCCTTCATTTCTCAGAGTGCATGCCCCACCAAACTCCCTCACTTTGATTGGAACATTTGTCGAGTTATTTATGTACTTACGCCATAATTATAACTTTCTTTTGCTTTCTGCAGCTGTAACTAAGCGTTAATATTTAAAACTTTTTCGATTACCGAAGTTCCTCTCCTGTTTTTGGGCTGTCTCCTGGCGCCCGTCTTTACCTTCTTATTGGGTGTTAATGGACTTTTTTTCTCGTCTTCTTCTGTGTTGGTCATTTGAATTGCTTACTTCTAACATTTTGTTTTTTTCTCCTCAAATTGCGCAAAATAAATACACATTTAGAGACGCAGCAGCCGCTGGCTATTCCCCATGGATTAGAGTCGGAGTCTGGCTAAGGTGTTGTCCCCCTTCCATTTGGAGCCCATAAATAACCAAAAGTGTCAACATTTTATTTTGCTATTTTCTGCTTAGGTTTTTTTCCCTCTTCCTTTTGCTGATTTTCTTTGGCTCTCTGTAGACGCAGTGTTGCGTGCCTAAGCGAAACGGGCAGGGTCCTGGGCTCAGGTCCTTGCTACTATTTGTTAATTTGCAGTGTGCTTCAGTGAGCGCGAAATTCAATTTAATTGAGCTGAGTGCCTGTCCCGCCCCTCGCCACACTCCGCACTCCAGAGAACTCACCCCACTCAAAAGCTCTCGCACATTTTTCGCTAGATTTTATTATGGCCTGTCCCTGCTTAAAAGCATTCCATGGCCCCGGACATGAAGCCAACTGCATAAAAGATTCAGCAACGCTTTTAACTTGCTCCAACTCTTTCTCCATCCACAGATGGCTTAGAGGGAGCTTGTCTTGTCTCTTGCATTGGCTGCCAAGTGTCAAGTTGGGCTGCATGTCGCATAATGTGTGAAATTTGATGAAGTTGCCTAGAAGCCAGGATTTGACTGTCTGTCTGACTATTTTACATTTCCATTTTTGAGGTAGGCAGGCATATCATTTTGTCTGGCTAGCTTATGTTTTTCTTTATTTTTTTTTTGTGCATGTTTAGAACTTTTGTAGGTTTAATGCTAACACTTTGAACCAAAACTAAATATAAAGACTTATGGATAGTGTATTATAGTTTATGTGGCATGTGGCTTGGCTGATATATTAGTCAACATTTTCGGTACTAAAGAGACGGAAAGCTCTAGAAATACTTGTTACTTGACACCAAAACTCAGAACCAGAATCCTATATTTTTTGAGAGACCTGTATCTAGAACAAGCTATGCTTGGCACCGAAACGATCATACAAGAACCGAAACTCTGTTCAGTGTTCTTCTAAAACAAAGGGAATTTGGTTCTAAATGAACTCCTTCTTATCATGAAGTAAAACGGATGTAGAGTGACGGGGTATGCAGATGTTCTAATGCTAACTTCTAGAGTACTTTCTTGGCAGCACACAACTGCGGACACAACAAAACGGTCTTGGGAAACAAGGAAATACAATATCCCAGAGTTCACATCACCATCACTGTTAGGAACGCAACTCAACAGGGTGATGAAAGCTAAGTAATTGGTTGTCTTTCTTTACTCGAAACTCTCTTGGAAGAGAGACTCGTACTATCGGTAGGAGATGGGGACTGCAACCTTACATCATTTACATCTATCCTTGTCTATGGAGCGCTGGTCTGCTGGTAGGCCAACACCAAATTCTACCTTAAGAACCTCCTTAAGATGCAAAGAGCAGCTTGCCTGGGTATAATAGGATCTCTGCGATTCACTCCTTAGGCGGCCCTGGAAGGCATTAGAAACCTGGAACCAGCAGACACTTTACTGAAAGTGTGTGGCCGACTCATCTTACGATCACTCTGAACTTCCCAACTCCTACCTTGTGGCAAGAACAGCATTAGAATGACTATAGGAGTCTTAACGTGGGACTGCATAAAGCCATCATAACGCGTGTACTCCACCACGACTTCTTTCGTATAATGAGGAAGATACAGAAAGCAGCCAACATCTCCTTTGCGACAGAACTATACTTCTTAGGAAACGCACATAGTACCTGGGAAAATCATTGTTCGAAAATCTGGGCAGCCTGGCAAATCTCACGCCTCAAGGAGACCTCTAAATAGGTTTATAACGGTATCGTGTTTTGACACAAAAATCAATCTAAAACAGAGATGGGCGCGTCGCGACGTTCACAATGCACACGAAGGCAGCGCTGCCTCGTGTGCATTGTGAACGTCGCGACGCGCCCATCTCTGATCTAAAACCATGACGAAACGGATACGAAAGAAAATTTCAACCCAAGATTTTATTCATAAATTAAATCTGAACTATAAAAGAAAAGTCAAAAATTTATTATATTTTGCACTTTTTTGTAAGGTAGGTGAGCGGGAGGGGGTGAGGGGTCTTATTTCTGAAAAATTCATCAAAATTCTCCCTGCCTGGGATTCGAACTCAGAACCTCGGAAACTGATAAGAGGCAGAAGAGATGTAACATGGGGGAAGTGTGCGGAAATAGGGGGGGAAATAGGGCAGGAAACAGTGAGGAATGAGGGGAAAAGAGGGGGAAGAGAGAGTGAGAGAAAAGTGTGAGTAGAGTGTGGAAACAGTGTGGGAACTGTGTGAAAACACTGTGAAAACAGTGTGAATACACTGTGGGAACAGTGGTAAAACACTGTGGGAGCAGTGTAGTAACCGTGGGGGAAGAGAGTGGGAATAATGTGGGAACAGTGTGAGAAAAGTAGGGGAACAGTGGGGAAACAGTGGGGAAACAGTGTGGGAAATGTAGGGGAACAGTGGTGGAAGGGTGAAGAGAAGGTTCGAAATTATTTATATTATATTTTTTGCTATTTCAAGACTGAGATCATTATTTCTTACTGTTATTCCTTTGACACTGTTGTTGTTTTCATTTATCTATGGAGCAGCACCATTAACCAGAGTAACAGAAGAAAAGAAAGAACACAGTAGCAAATGATCTTGTTGTTGGTGTTTCTATTCGCTGTTAGTTTTCTTCTTTTGAAAGATTGCCATTGCTGATTTACCATTGAGAGAGCTTGTGATTTTCAAATTAAGCCCTTAAATTTAGCATCAAGTTATACATTAAAGCCTCGTGAGTGTTAACGACACTTACACATTTTTTGCGATTTTTATACTCATTTCAATTCTTTTTTTCAGACTGCAAGCTTCTTCAAAAACAAGAGTTTACATCTAGGTTTTAAATTGATTTTGTTTTTTCAGTGTGTGGATGATTCGAAAGTAACAACAAGTTCGCCTAAGTTGTTCGAAGCCTAGACCAATGATTTCGTTTGAAAAAAAGTGAAGCTGCAGGGTCCTAACAAACAATTAATTGGGTATTCCTGCTTAAGTGAATTTGATATTTTCTTTACTTTTTCTCATTATCTTCGAACTCTTTGACTCAACTCCATCAGCTTAACTAGTATTTTAAAAGTGTATGCTCTGGCATTAAGCGTTAATTTTGTTATTTTTTTTGTATTTATTTCAACTCACCAATTATTAACTTGCAGTATCGTTAGGCCCGTGTCCTGCGCCAATTGTTTCTTCTGGTCCTCGGATGGGTAGGGATGCTGTAATTGAAAAACCAAACAAATGAACATGAACAGCATGTCTCATCCACAATTCAATTTACCTAATTTAGGGCTATAAACAGCAAGCACTAATTTATGGCACCAACCCCCCCGCACCAGTCCCTCAATGACAACCATCGAGCGATCGATCAATCATTGGCATAATAAAAATCCAACAACCAGTGGAAACCTGTCACTGTGTTGGGCTGCACTTGAAATGCTGCCACATTTGTTTTTATCAGCGATGTGCATTCGGTGCTCCTTATCAATGTCCTCAATTTGGTTGCAACGCGTGGCTAGCGCCAAATGGGCAAACAGGGCAGGCCATGACTGGGGGTTACTCCCCATAAATCTTGCAACTGGCGCGCCGCCACAGTGGCGTCAGTGTGCAAACAGTCCGCCCAAGAGTGAAAGCGGGTTCAGTCGAAAGGTAAGGCTTTCCTAATCTAATCGCCTGGCCGGGCTGGCGCTTATTACAATTTTCTATTTGCTTAGTTGTTGTCGTTTTGTGTGTTGTGCTGAATGTTGACTCAATGATTTCGATCTCTAACTAGAAATTCACTTTGTTAATGAGAAAAAAGTGGAGTGGTGTAGGAGGAGTGAAGGACTACCTAACCAGTCACCTGGCTGCTGGCTGCTGTCAAATTTCTATAGTTCTCTGTCTGTCGTTCCCTCCCTCTCTCGCTCTGCGGCGGAAGTGGCTGTCAATCTTTTGCCTTTGCGCCTGCGCCGCATTGTTTAATCCTTTCCGGCAGCTGTGGGCGTTTCAGCTTTTGGCACTCGTCATGACTGGAGGATTGCCTTAACGATAATTGTGATTTTGCGGTGCTTTGGATTGAACAACTGTTGTTGTTGTTGTTGTTGTCTGCAAATGCAATTTGCGTCTTGTCTCTGACCCAAAATATATGGACTGTCGTATATATATGTATGTATACAAGCAATATATTCAATATTCCAACTGCTGCTTTCCATTCCAATCGAAATGTGCAACGCTGCACATCCTTGTCCTGCCTGTCGGTCTGTAATGCAATTTAGTTTGTCCGTTGTCCTTGTTCTGCACTCACACACACCCACTTCGGCAGCTCCTTAAATGCATTTGCCTTATTGTTTGTGTTTAATAAATTTTACGTGCTGTCTTGTTGTTTGTGCAATATTTGTTTGCTGTCCTGACCAGGCTCTGGCCAGGCCATCCTGCCACGCCCGCACCTAAAACTATATGAAATTTGCGTATTGACAAATAAACGTAGAAGCCATGTAAATACAATGGACATGCCAATGGCCATGTTGCTGTCGTTGGCTCATCCTCTTGCTGCTGCTGCTGCTTCTTGGTTATAAAATGCTCAAGAAGTCAAAAGGCATAAATTACATGCAGGTAAATTAAAATGGAATTTATAGCATACTTTGTGGCGCACATCTATTTAGAGAGTAAGATATGTAGGTAGTTCCCTCAGGGGGAGAAGGTTTAGATGCCGAGCTGAATCTGAATGGTGGAGATTTTAAAGAGAACTGGTGAAATGCATATTTTGAGCTTCTTTAGCAGCAACTTCCGATAAAGTTTTGCGGAAGTGAATTCTAAATGCATTATTTTTCTGTCTTATATGGAGCTAGCGAATTTCAGGCAGGTCTAATAAGACAGCTTTAATTTTGGTGCAATTTCCGCTCAAATTTTGAGTATTGCATACTTATGGGCACCTAAACTTGATTTTAAAAAATTGCAAAATTATTGCGTTGAAATTATTTTAAAGCAAGGAAATATAACTATATACTAATATAACAAGTCTGCAAGCTCTTGAAATAACTATGAGGTCCCAAGTCAAGGTTTAAACTCTTATCGAAGATTTGGAATTCGACTTCTGAACCAGAGTCCGGCACGTCCCTATTTAAAGTGTATACAACAGCGCTCTGAGGTAGCGACGTCGACACACCGACAATATACGAGCTTATACCGCTATCTTTTGCAACAACAAAGAAGTGCTAAATGGGCGCGCTCTGGAGTGGCTAAACACACACAAGCCACGCCATGTGTGCGTGTGTTGCCGTGTGTGTGTGTTGCCGGCCCCTGTTCTAAACCTAAGAAGCAGCGGATATGAAGTTAGGAACTACTATATCATCATTTAGGACTTTTTAACATGGCAGCAAACCTTTAAAAAAGTGCTGAAGGTTCGTTCCGGAGGTTCCGGAAGTATAAGTTTCGGTTCGATGACCGATTGCTTAACTTAAGTTAAGCTTCGTTCCTTGGTTCATAGAATCTTAATTAATTGAAACCTTTTGTCTCTATTTTCGACGAATTTATAAACATTGATCATTGATTTTTCTGTCAATTAGCTAGTGATTATGAACGTATGGACAACTTTTATAAAAAGTCTCACTCATACGTCCCCTTCCAGAAGTCTCTGGTCTCCATTAAATATGAAAAGTTTGTAACAACTTAACTCTTGCTTCATTTTACTACTCAAAGTCAAAATATGCCGAGTTAGGCCTCTACGGAACTGCGAAGTAACCAGAAGTTTCACACAATAATTGACCATAGAAGAACAATTTGGCCACACTTAACATTTTATCATGTTTGCAGTTAAGAGTCAATGTGACACTTAACAGCACATTTGTGAAGTCTATGTTAGTGACTGTGGGCCACATTTTACTTTGAACAGTTGAACTAACATTGACGCCACTCAATGTCACGTCGCCCTTCTTGTACTTTCAAACCATCAGCGATCAACTGAAGTTAAATTTAAAAGAAGAAGTTTAAACTTGCATAGTTTGGGCGAAAATTTATTTACAGTGGCGCTTGTTCGTTTGGAATTGCTTTATAAAAATAGCAGAAACACATAAATACATATTAATTGTTACAATATGTAGTATGTTCCAAAACTTTTATTCAAAACAACCCTGCAGCATAGAAAGGGTAACACAACGGACCTTCATTGGCCTAAGTGATGAAATGGGATGCTCCCATTTCAACCATTGCAACCTAACCTAACCCTGCAAACATTTTGTCGTGTTTCTTATCTCACTCGTCAAAAAGAGAGTTTGGCTATACTTTAAGGGGAGAGTTTTGTGATAGTTTGGCAATTTACACCAACAAAATACATAAGGTATCGACTTTTCAACATACAAAGGATAAAAAAGCGTGGTATAGCTTTTTATACCCGTTACTCGTAGAGTAAAAGGGTATACTAAAGTCGTGCAAATGTATGTAACAGCCAGAAGGAATCATTTCCGACCATATAAAGTATATATATTCTTGGTCAGCATCAACAGCCGATTCGATATAGCCATGTCCGTCTGTCCGTCTGTCCGTCTGTCCGTCTGTCCGTCTGTCCGTCCGTCCGTCCGTCCGTCTGTCTGTATGAACACCTAGATCTCAGAGACTAGAAGAGCTAGAGCAACCAAATTTGAAATGTAGACTCCTATTGTCTGCACGCAGATCAAGTTTATTTTCAATTTTTGCCACGCCCCCTCACGCCCCCGCAATTTGGAAAAAACGTCATATCTCCTACAGTTTTGATGATAGATGGTTCGTGGTTTCTAGAGATATCTAGTACTCAAAATTGTTTATTGATTTGCTGAAGGAATGATAAAGATCGGATGAACGATACTCAAGTTATGAGCAAAAAACGGTCAGTTAACACCCACCACCCACCCCACCCATAACCTAAGCATTGCGTTCAGCAGCAATCTTAGTGAGAGAGAGAGAGAGAGAGAGAGAGAGAGAGAGAGAGAGAGAGAGAGAGAGAGAGAGAGACTTAGAGAGCGCACTGCGTTGTGCGTTGTGTGTTAACTGGCCGTTTGACTCGTGACCAAATTCGAGCTGCGACATTAAGGGTGCAGAGTATGTAATAGTCGGGCTTGATGACGTTTTCAAAAGTTTTGTTGTCTGATCTGTTTATCGTGATGAATTTGGAGTCATTTATGTTGCATTTAGTAATTGACAAATGTCTATTAATATCTGGCGGATAATAAATAGCCGAGTTAAAAAATATTGCATACTTTTCGGCTGACCCACCTCAGGCATACAGGAAGGATAATAAACATTTGTTTCCATGAGTAACGGGTATATCGAAGTCGGTTAGAGCCGACTTTAACTTACGCTCTCGTTTTTCATCCAATCGGTAAGTTGGCGATATATTCCTCAAAAATCGCCTTGAAGATCACCCAATCTGTGCAATCAATAGACATAAATGAGCCACCAATTGGCACAAAACCTCATTTATCAACCGGAAATATGTCAAAGATACTTGGAGTGTATATTTGAAACTAATACGCCACGCGTTAGATTTGGATACAAATCATTCAAAATCTACTGAAATTGCTACTTGCTTACTTTGTATTCATATTCGCAAATTAAAATTGCACTAGAATACTAGATTTATGTTCTACAGCAGGGGTGCCCGCGCCCATTCCGCAAGCCACGCACTTTGTTGTTTTGCGCAAAGTAATAACTCGCGCGCATACGTTTTACGCGCCCATAAGCCTATAAAAAGCAACAACAATTTCATATGCGTGCCCTACTCTCTTTTTTCCTCTTTTTTCCGAGCGAAGGAGAGAGCAATTTCATATGTGTCTCTCTTCTCTCTCTCTCCTATGTATCCGACAAACTCGAACGCAACAACAATGTTGCTTATGCATCGCGCGCGTGTGCTTGAGACAGCAACGACCACACACACACCCACAAACAAAAATCGGGTTTCTCTTTATATTTCTTGAGGTTGTTCTTGCTTGAGTTGTATTTTCTGTATTTGTATTGGTTTTTACGCGCCCGTAAGCTCAGTCTGGGCACCCTTGTTCTAGAGTAAAGAAATATTTGACGAAGTAAGCTAAATTGCTTACATCGCATGTCCGAAGAGGCCTTTTTGTTTTTGAACCGAACTTTTTTCCAAAAAGCAGACGATCGGTTCAGGCTTAGATGCGGAAAGTAATAGATTTAAAAGTTCGGGTCCATGGTCCAGACCCAAAAAACCCAAACCGAACCGTTTCTACGATTCTACGGTACTTCTACCACGAGTTTCTCGAAGTTTTTTACAAGGCAGCAAACCTGTAAAATACTAAAACTATGATTAATGTCTATGGTTCGGTATGCGCACCTATTCCATAGCATCTTTTAATGTTGAGAACTTTTTAACGTTATTCTTCCGCAGGATTCTTACTTTTAATGTTCGTTTTCGAAGGGAAACAAACCCAAATAATGTGCACTATTTACATATTTCCGCTTTAAGTTACAAGTGATTGTTCGAGCACACATTAAGCACCCACTGCTGAAGTGCTCAAACTAAGGCTAAGCTGTAAGCCGATCAATGCTGATTTACATCTTGTTACCTTAAATCAAAGTCTTTATTCAGTGCAAAAGCAAAGAACACGCAACATGAAATTGTATATCAAAACAAGTCAAGTCCATTAAGTCCCTTCACTCTCTATCCACTCCCATTTACAGTTCATTCACTTTAAAAGAAAAACTTATCAGAACTGCATAAATTTCCTGACAAACGCCTACTGCTTAGAGAAAGAGGGGGAAGATCAGCTCTAAGCGTTCTTCTTTCAACTCTATTTTGTAGCACCAATTAGACTAATGAAAGCAATTATGCATTTTGCACTAAGACGCACACACACACACACACACACACACACACACACACACACTAACCAAGCGAGTGCAAACATGTCAAGTGAAACAAAGTCCATTTGGTTTATTAATTTACCATACGACAAAATAATTAATTACTGTCACGCCTTTAAGTTGCTTTTGCCATGTCGCCCAGCCCCCCAAATGCTAACTCCCCCCACCGCCTCCCCCCACGTCTCTGATTTCTGTCTTTGTCTATGTGGGCAACTTACGAGTAACTCGCTCCACTTTTTCCTACATATTTTCACTTCTGTCTTGTGGTGTTTATTTAAACTTGGCAAATGAATTTAAAACAATCAGCACACACACACACACCACTCCCTACCCCTACCCCTACCCCTCCTAGCCAAGCCAAGCGCTGACAAGTGCCAGGCAACATATAGGCCCTGGTCCCCCTCCAACTCTGGACTTGGGGCCCAATGATGTCAACATGACTGCAACGCCGTGACACATGGCACAACAAGCCCAAGAAGTCGACGCTGGCGGCTCGGTAATGCACACGTACAAGAGACCCCAGCGATGCTAGCAACGCCGCCGCCATTAACAACGCCAAATGCGACGCCATTTGTGAAACAAGCAACAACAACAGCAACAACAACTGCAGCAGCAACAGCAAATTGCAACGTGAAAATTGCATTGCAACGAAGGCGACGGCCTCTGGTGGCCATTATGAAGATTTTTTCCAGTTGCACTACATGTCTAAACAAAGCCAAATGAGTGTTTTGACTCGCCTGGGCCCAAAAGAGGCTTCAGAGTGTGCGAGCGAGGTATGCCTAAAGGTGGGAGCGAGAGGGAAATGGCGCATTTGCACTAATCGCACTGTTGTCCTCATCCTCAGCCTCAAACCAAAAAAAAAAAAATAATAATAATTTGCCATAGTCGCAAAGTCGGCGGAATGGGGCATTAAGCTATGAAGATGCCCTACACTTTGTTTCTGACATGCTGACTGAGTGAAAGGGTCGGAGGGATCTGGAAGGATGTTGGGCAACAGACATTGTAAACACAGTTTAGAGAGTATTTTATTGGCCCATTCAAATAAGCTTGATTTTAGTTTGTTATTAGTTATTTTTATATTATTTTTTCTCTTACACTCTCAGTAAATTTTATCTTTCTCTGTGGAGCTTACTCACCAGAACGCTATGAGTGCTCGTTTTGAGCAGAGCAAAAGCTGCACAAAAAAAAGCCATTAACAACATGTGAGTGAAGTGTAAAACGAGGGTTTCTTAAATTTACCACACACCTGATTTGTAAACGAGAGGTTTTTTTTAAGTTTTTCGGTAAATCGAGGGTTTTTCGATTTTCAGTTTTTTATTTACACACTATTTACACGGTTTTCTATATACACACACTTTTACTGCACGACTACTTCGGCTTCCATATTAACAATGTCTCTTTACGGTTTGTCTATACAATGTCTACTCCACACTCGCATCGTCGTCCATCATTCGATTTCATAAAAATTTCACCTCAACACTAAAATATCGATACATTTGTACACATTCACATCATGGCGACCATTTTAGATAGTTCCAAAGACTACAGTACCGTAAAGGATTGTTTCAAATTGAGTCTCTATGTATTTCATGGTCATCATGGTAGTCTCAACGACTGCTTGCGACTCCAACAGCCTCCTAAGGGCTAACTCATCTCTCCTTTTTTTTTTTTGAAAAAGTTAGCACAAGCTCGTTCCGATATTTCACACTCTTGCCGACCATCCAGCGGCGTCATTTAAGGCAGCTGCTGTTCTCCTTTCTCCATTCATTGATAGGCAGAATCTGAGATTGAAACAACTGCTGCTGTGAGCGCACCTGGTAATTTCATAATTTCCTTACTATCTTTCGCGTTTTGCTCTAGTACCTCAAATTACATGATATCTAAATTTGGTGTTACATTTTACCACATTTTCTGTGAGTTTTAGGCTAAGTCGGTAAGCTAGCCTACCAAATCTGCGTTCTGTATTAGCTGGTTCAACATTAGTTCAAGCCGAGTGAATTGTACTATGAGAAGTTATTCAAACGCTTGGAGTTATTCTTCGAAGTTTATTTTGTTTGTGTATGTATGAGGTCAGCAGTCGATCAATCTCCGATTTTTTTAAGCCAAGAACGAAATGATTGACTTGAGTACGAATTTTGTAATCCCGGTATTCTCATGTTGATAATGTCTTTATCTCGAGAGAGCTTGGTTTAAGCTCGAAATTGCCATTATTCAACCACACTCGGGATTGATATTCAGCTCTGTACTCAATTTCACTTCGGATTTCGTGTAAACGTTTGAATTGGGCATTGTACTCCAACTAATTTAATTTTGAAGGTGGCAACGAAATCTGTGGTTACTAAATCAAGGCTTCCTTTTTCTACGAATTGAATCCACTTGGCATTGAGCTGTCGGTTTCAACTGCTTAAGCAATTCAGATTTTACTCAAACTGGATCTATTATTCGTAGATATGAGTGTTACCTTCCATATAACCTTATTAACATAGAGTTCAACGTAAAAACGTTTATACGAAAATCGAAGTGTAATTAAGAACAGGCCTGATTATCTTGTTATTCGAGCTCGACTTGATCCTACATTCGAATCCAATTAAAAATGTCCGATATTAATTAAGGCTCTTTATACGTACTTCATTTGATCTCGAATTCAGCTTGGTGCTGGAACACTCGAGATTAAACTGAGTTTGATATTTGAACTAATCTTTAAATGAACTGAATCCGTAAAAGGATTGCTGCAAGAATGTCCGAGATAGACTCGAGCACGATATGCAAACTTTTTTGGATCCAAATATAAAAATCCTACAAAATCACCATGGGACATTTTTATGATTTTCAAACTGCCAAGTTTTAGACGTGTCGAGGTCATAAGTAGTTTGCGCACAACTGTAAAAAAGGACACAAACAACACATTGTTTGTGGGTGCTGATTTAAAAGAACATCCCGGCTCTATCTTCAATAGACTTGGCCCATCGACTGGAAATCAGCAACATGTGAGGAGTGCTATAGCTGGTTGGGAATTTCAAGGTAGCATAAGTGCAAAAAGCGACACCAAAACAAGAAAGTCGGTCAAGCCCGACTGTAATATACTTTGTACAAGTAGCAGCGCTGCGGCAGCGAACATTCTTTTGGTCATAGCTTGACCAATAGATGGTGCCACTACTTGATTCTCAAAGCCGACTAATAGATGGCTACTATACTGTGACCATTTCAAAACTGACAAATAGATGGCGCCTCTACTGTTACCAATTTAAAAATTACCTTTAATTGGACTTTTGGTCGTTCATCCGATCTGTATTATTTCAAATTGATAAATAATGCTAATTACTAACTAACTGATTGTCTTCCAGAAAGAATGTCATTAGACGGGAATGCAATGAAGGCCTTATTGTATGCTGATAATATAGTTGTCTTATTTGATTCACCTAGAAGTATGCAAAAATCTATTGATGCTCTGCATAATTACTGTATGCTCTGGAACCTCACAATAAATATGGAAAAGTCGCAAATTCTCGTGTTCAAAAAACACTGGAGAGGTCTAGCAAGAGATGAAAAGTGGCAATTAACTGGCGTTGAGCTACAAGTAGTTAAAGGCTACAAATATTTAGAAGTTTACATCAACCACAACGCCAGTTTCAATCTGCATCTAAAAAACAAACTGGCAGACTCCAAAGTAGCCATCAATTGTACCTGGAGGACGTTGGTTGGCAAGAATGATGTGCCAACTAGTACAAAATACAAGCTCTTCAGTGCAGCGGTGAGGTCCATTATGTCCTATGGCGCTCAAGTGTGGGGGTTATACCACTTCGACAAAGTAGAATGCCTACTAAGGTATTTCATTAAAAGATGGTTCCGCCTGCCACAGTATAGGTCAAACAGAATGATATACCTGGAAACTGGACTTTCGCCACTTCACTTATATACAGCCGACATCCATTTCAAGTATATGCAAAAGGTAATGTGTATGCCCGATCACCGACTCCCAAAGATTGTGTCTTCGTATTTACTGCGTGAAAAATTACAACACTTCCAAGAGTGGGAAAACCTGGCGGAGAAGCTATCCGTACCTTTATGTTTGGACGACACTTATGGAATGGGCTGGGCACTCTGAGAGCTACTGTGACGTATTTATAAGAGAGACGCAGCGCAGCTCGGTTCGCCTGCTAGGAAGGGAACTAAATTACGAGCTTGGTACAGTCAACTACTTCTCGGATGTATATATGCGATCGCTAAACGAAATGAGATCCTGGCACTAAATTTCATACCACATATAAGGTTGTACCCTATTGTACCCATACCCTATTGTACGCTTTGTAATATGAGGGTGCGTGAGGACATACAACACTTTCTTGTCTTGCAGTATCTTGCGACGAAGATGGTAAGAGGATCAGACTGACGGCTCCTACACCAAGCCTTTAGTTTATCTCTAAGCCTTTCGTACTTGTACAATCGAGTCGCACTTGAAATTTCAATCCAAAATGTATAGATCAAATGAATTTTTTTTGGAGCTTTCATCGTTGGAAGAATTCAAACGGAAACTATTTGATAAAGCAGATTTCCAAGAGCTTTCCGTAACAAACTTCTAAGGGCTCCCACATTTATGTTGTTCTAAAGATCTCTGAAGCTAACCTTACATATCTCTTTACAAATAAGCGTAACCAAATCCATTTCGTACGTTTTTAGGGGGAGAATTGGTCAACAAACTGGCTCAAATTTATTTGCTTTCAAAATGGTTTTGCGGAAAATCTAATTCTGTTCAAATCATATTTCTCCAGCCCAACTTCAAGTAAATCATCTATTGAACGCAAAGTAAAATAATTACTTGTATTCTTTGTTACTCAAGTAGCGCATCATGTGTTCGTCATGAGACTAACCCAAACTAAGCGCCATTGCAACATGACTTCTCGCTGACGCTGACAACAATGCAACTCTTTCAACGCCGCCCCCTCCCGTTGGTGCGCTTCCTTTGGCCATTTTGCTGGGGCTTAATGTTTTTTGTTTTTTTTTTGTTTTTTGGGGGTTGCTTTTTATCCAAGGCAACGGCATAAATGTAGGCCCAAACACAGACGGAGAGACCGGAAGAAAATTGCACGCCGAAATGGCCAAGGGTTAGGGGGAATGGGGTAACAGGCCTGAGGCATATGGGCACATGTGGCTGGCTGTACGAGTAGGCGGAGCACGCGAAATGAAACGTTGTTTTTTTGCTGTTGTTTTGTGGCCTGGCGTTGCCTTGGTTGTCTGCAATGCGCGCCAAATGTAAACAAAATATTCGCGCGCCTGCCATAATTATGGCAACTGCAACAACAACAACAACAACCAGCTCGGCAGGCAGCCATGCATTGCATTGCCCTCGTTGTGGCTGTTGTTGTTGTTGTTGTTGTCAGTCTGGCTTTTGTTTTTTGGTTGGCCAGTCGCTGCGCTTAACCCAGCCCCAAGTTTCGGTCTGTGCAATGCACTTCATTAGCACCATCATTGGAATCGCTGTCGTCGTCGTCGTCTTATTTGGGGTCTGGTTTTTAACGACTTCGTCGCCATTTCCAACGCAGATCCGTCATGGCGGCCTTTGATGAACTTCTGGTGTTTAATTATTTCAATTGAAAAGCTTTGGTCATAAATCAAATGGGCAAACATTGCATTATCCAAAATCGAAATTAAAGTGTGTTCGATTTGGTCTCGCATAAGAAAACAATTTCCCTAATGTGCGCAAAAACTGTTAATAGCATTAAGCTCAGGACAACAACAACAACAACAATAAAAAATCAGTCAAGGATATGCAGAGCGCCGTCTAACCAGACCCGAAGGCTATGAAAGTCGAGACGCTGCCACTGCTGCTGGGTAAACATGAGTGATGCGCAGATTTAAACGGCAATTCATCAATGTCAGCAACGCTTTTGGGGGGGTAGAAGAGGGCATTAGCCCTGCCTCCCTTCCCCCTCCCCAGGCAGCCGGCCTGCACGAGGGGAGGCTATTTTAAAACTCTGCAGATAAAAACACACACATTCCAGTGTCCTGAGCCAGCTTCAACTTTAATTTCCGATTTTGTTTGCTTATCGCCTGGGCGTTGGTCACTTCGGTCGTTAGCTTGGCCACACATTTACAAAATTCCATTAAGATTTTTATCATTTTACATACGCAAGCAGCAGCAGCCGCCATCCAGAAAGAAAAAAAAAAAAACGAAAAACCAAACCAAGGAAGAAAAAAAAAGAAGAAAAGTCCAAACTAATGGCCAAAACGTTGTAGTTTGAACTTTCTTGACCGATGCTAAGCATAAAATCTTATAGTTTTGTTTTTCTCCGTCAACCCTTGCAGAGGGCCTTTCCCTTTTTGCTACCTTGGTGCACTCGAAGAAATCATGGAGTAATTTTTGGAAGGAAAGGATGAGGACTGGAAATTTAATTGGAAAATCTTGATTTAAAATCCTATTACCCAATTCCCCAACAGTCTACAATTTAGCCACAATTAAGGACTTCAGTCGTTTGGGAATTCCATAAAGCAAAGCAGCTTGCTGCGTTGACAACTTTTTACTTAGAAATTAGTCGCTCTCTGAGTTCCTTCTTTACCGTATTGGTCTAGCTCTCACCACTGGGGTTTTACATGCCGTTCCCAACAATCGCTTGATATCACTTAACATCAATCTCTTTGTTGATTCTAGAATGCGCAAGCCGCGCATTCGTTATTGTTTTACGTAAAGGAATAGCTGGCGCGTATACGGGCCACGCGTGCCATAAGACTTCATAGACCAAAGACAAATTCATATGCTTTCTCTCCTCTCTTACGTTTCGAGCGAATGTTTTGTTGTTGCCGACGCGTCGACCCGTCGCGCAAAGCATCTAGAGCAACAACAACTTTAAATGTGTTCTCTCTTAGCGAAGGATTTGTTGTTGGCAGATAGCAGTAGCACACACACACGCAAAGAAAAATTGTGTTTCTCTTTCAATTTCCTGTAGTTGTTTTAGCTTGAGATATATTAGATGATCATTTTTATTGGTGGTCCACGCAGCCGTAAGCTGCGTATATTAAAGTTTTTCAAGAAGAGCGAGGTGTGCGAATATAAAATGAAGCAAACCAGGTCAGAGCTACATAATCGATCGCTAGCCCGCGACTGTAATGCTGATTGCTCTCTTGGCTCAAGCATCGGCATGTGTCTGCTCGTGTCGGTGTGAATAGCGAAATGTGTGTGTGTGGCCATCGCTGTTCTAGATGAGTTAAATAAGTTCGAGGTTTCCTTTGGTAGCCCGATTATTGACATAAGCACGCCTGAGCAGCGCTTAGTCCAACAGTTTTGCAATTCATCTAATCTTCCCTATGAATTCTCTCGACCAGACTGTAGTTTTGGTTTACGTTTGTTGAATACTAACTCGTATGAGCAGTACGTATTTTTTGGTATTTCTTTTTTAACAGTATTGAACAGACAAACCATGCTAATAACCATGTAATGTTCAAAAGTCTTGGTTTATTTGTGTTTATTTGTATTGATAACAATGAAAAGAAGAACTTAAATCCAGTTATATACAAAAAATAAGCACCAAAATACCAAAAGATGCGTAAACATACTGAAAACCGGAAATACTAAATCAAAAAACGATTTAGTATTTCCAGTTTTGAGTATTTTCCACATCTTTTCCCTACATCTTTACAAGAAAATAAGCACCAAAATACCAAACGATTTGAAAAATACAGAAAACTGGAAATACTAAATCCAAAAATGATTTAACAATGATTTAGTATTTCCAGTTTACAGTATTTTTCCCCATTTTTTGGTATTTTAGTTCTTATTCTTTCTACATGTGCGTTTTCTTAGAAGATATTTGCTTTTTATTTAGGTTAGGTTCTGATTTTCTTGCATTAAGAAAAAAGTAGCTAAGATCTGGGTTTTATCACATCCATTTTTGGCGATGACCGGTTACTCTTGAGTGGAGTGTATGTAAAAGATATGTAGAAGAGAGGGGTCGGCAATTTGGGCAGCACAGAAAAAAGTTGTCAATGTACTGATTTCAACCAAAGAGCTTTAAAGCTCTTATTAAGCTATATTTCAGTTGCCAGTGGCAACTTCACTGTTCACATGGCTGACCCCTGCTTTACCTCCATGGGCGAAGTCATTCGTGCTTTTCACACAGACGCGAGCTGAGCTTATGAGTGTAAGAGTCGATAAAGTAATTAAATCGGCTGACAACATTGTGTGCTCACAAACACAAAGACACATTTTCCCCTGCTTTATACACACTTTCCCACAACTAAGTGTCTGTCATTTATTTCTTCCAGTGTACAATCCCTGCATCCTTCTGCTTAACATAAAGTGGCGCATAACAAATCTGTTTATTTGTATTTCACATCCGCTTTGACTGGACTTCCGTTACGGTTTTACGGATCTGTTTTTGTAGTCGATTTACCCAAGTTTGAACTGCAGTTTTGTTGAATAGTTTTTGGCTTTGGCAATTTGTTTTTAGTGGCGCATTTGGGGCACAGTCAAGTGCCATTTATCTAAGCACTTTGATGGACCCAAATGGAAATCTAATTGGACGCGATGACCGAAAGGAGGTTTGGTTGGAGTTTATTATGGTTGACTATCAACCTGGCGCCTGCCGGTTGTGGTCCCACCCAATCCACCAATTCGTGGGGTAATCTTATCACTAACTAAGCTCTTATCACAAACCAAATAACACACCAAACAGGCGGCTCCATGGGTGGAGCTCTCACTCGAGATCCCGATAAGATCTCTGACGTGTGCGATTGTCATTGGCTGTTGTGTTTTTTTAGGTGGAACTTACCGTTAAGTGCTGAAACAGCCACGCTCTCAATATGTTGGTTGCTACTTTTGGGAAAATGCCACGTTTCTTTTGGTTCTTTTTGCCGCTCGCATCGTCGTCCTCCTCGCCGGTGCCCTCACCGCTGCCTATGCTGGCATTGCTGGCATCACCTGCAATAGATAGAGACAAAGAGACAGAGAGGGGGGAATCAGTTTCCAGTTTAGTTTTGTGGCTCAAGCTGGCGGCTGGCCTATGTCAATGTTGCCAGAGCTCTCCCACTCCCACTTGGCCCCCATCCCTGGGACAACTTTTATGTTTGCTCATTTCGCCCAGTTGTTGTTCTGGTTTATGGCTGTTTGTCAAGTGAGCATAAAATTACTTCACTAGACTCGACTCTGCTGGGATCTGGGGGGCATAATCATAATCATATGGATGACATTGTTTGTGGCTGCCGTTTAAGACACTGCAGGTCAGTAGTTGGCTTAGCTTGGCTTTGTTTATAAACAAAATTAATATTTGTCAAACGCAGGCTGCTGCTGGTGCTGCTGCTTTTGGTAATGTTCATGCATAATTTTTGGTTAATTTAAATTTTCCAGGCTTTTATCTTTTGTTTGCCCACCATTTCCTTCGGCTCCCTCCCCACTTCCCACTTGCCACTTCTTCGGGATTTTGTATATTTTTGTTTAATATTAAGTATGTTATTTGTGTGTTTACTTAAAGTTTTAGTTACACTTAAGTAACTCAAATGCCTTTCGGCCTGCCATACAAACAGGAAGCCCAAATGGCTGAGCACATGCAAACAAAATAAAACAGGGCCCCGGAACGGAACCCACTGCCTCCCTAATATTGCATAATTTCACGCTCCGCCCCCGCCCCCGCCTCTGCCCACCCTTTAATCCATGTGCCAAAACAAATATTTCTCAACACCAAACATAGTGCGTCTGTGGAAGCCATGAGTTCCTCCTTGAGTGCTTCATAAATTTTCCATGCTTTATCTTTTGCACAACACCTTTGGCATTTGCTTTCGCTTCACCTTCACTCGACAGCGTTTGGCAGTGGCTGCTTTTCATTAATTTTTCAGTTAACTCATTCATTAATTTTGTACAGCAAGTTGGGAAAAACTCACAGACACACACACACACACACAGACACTGACGAATTCAGGGTGCCAGACTTCACGCCATTTTGCGTAAACCGGAAGTTCGTTTTGATTAATTTAGTCGCCGATGGAGACGTTTGTTGAGTGGTCAGGCCAACCAGCCAGCCGTGCGGTTGATTTTCTAAACATACCATAAAAAAATAAAAAGCTGATGGAAAAACCAAACAAAGGGAAGAAGAGGCAGATCGAAGTTTGAATGCCCTTGCTTACTCTAGCCGAACCGAACCGTATCTCTAATTTTAGCTCCTTAAACTGAACCAGTGTCCCTTAAAATTTTTTGAAGATTGAGGTTCAGTTCGGTATGTGTAACTTGTGATAAAAATTGTTTCTAATTTTCTAATTGTTATAAAAAGTATAATGGAAATTTGATAAAACACTTTTTAATTTTTCTAGGGACTTTGAATATTTTAAGAACTTGCATTCCAAAGAAAAAATCATAAAAAATTATGATGGAAAATATTTATGATCTCAGAACAACGGAGAACGGAAAGAGCCATGATAATATATCAGAACCGAATCTGCCTCTAATCAAGACCAGCGGTGGGCCTGAAATTTGAGTTTGGGAGCAGCCCAACAACAACAACAGAAAACACAACCATTATCAGCGAGTCTCTATCGCCCAAAATGCAGCTGTGCGAGCATCTTGTAGGCGCCGTGCTTCGATTCGCATTGACTTTGTTGTTGTTCACAATATGCAGCGAGTTAATTACGACGTTATTATGAGACAGACTGGCGCCAATTGCCGAAAAAGAATCTCGAAGCTTGGCCACCGCTGATCTAGACCACTTCCAATTTCTAAATGGTGTGTGTGTCTAAAAAATTCCCATAATTCTCGATTTCACTCAAGAACTAAACTAATTTGGAAACTATTGTTTGCTTTTGATCTATTGAAATTTGTTCAAAAGGCCTTACGGAGTTGCGAAGTATTGAGAAGTTTCATATCTATTGCTAGCATGGAAGAAAGTTGACAACTTTTTGTTCTCTTTTTTGGCGTGAATCAATGCAGGGTTGAATCTTAGGTAATTTTTTGTACCAAAACAAAACACTGCTGATTGATTAATGTGACCCGCATATAGTTAATTAAAGAACACCAAAATCGTCCAATTTCGGCGTAATATGTAGTTAAGTCTGGTCACACTAGACTTCTGTTTCAAGCTTAATTACTTACTTTGCAATTAGAGGCCTAAATCATTTAAGTGCAAAATAGTTTTCCTGCCCACAAAAGTGGAATATCCAACGAAGATTCCTTAACTCCCTTTATCGCATTATGTGAAAACTTATTTAGGGTCGATTTGTCATCTTCTTTATAGTTGCTATCGGAGGTGTCGCGGAAATCTCTTCCAACCCAAAACCATTTCTCGGTGTCCCAGAAATCTCTTTCGGTTGGTTTCAAATCTCTCGTGTTTTGTAATGAGATTTAACAAAATTCACAACCCAAACAATTTTGATAAGCAAAATTTATTTTGGAAATGTAAACAACATTTTTTTCTGGATAGGTTGCATCAAATGAATGAAATATTTAATTTGTTTTAATATTAAAATTTGCATTTCAATAATTGTTCTCAAAATCAACCTCAGCTGGCGACATCTGTGGCGGTGCCAGTTCATCCAGCTGCAATTCGCACATCATTGGCAACTCGTTACTCGATGGAATTTCGCCAATTATTGTACATCTCTAACTCACTCACACATTCAACTCTTTACATTCTGTTATAGTATTTCATACAGTCTACGCGCCGCAGCAATAAACCTACTAAATATAATCAAAGTGGCCTAAATCGCCACACATCTATCTATGGTGGCGCCATGTATGTACCAACAAACGGGTTAAGGGTTGCCAAGTTAAACACGAAAATATTGTAATGGTAATTTCGCCTTACAGCCGTTGTCGAAAGTGAATACACGAACACTTTCTTAAATTCAACTTGCACTTAAATCTTAACTCTGTGTACAAAATGGTCTGACATCGTTAAACTGATGTTTTTTCTCTCAACTTGATTTAATGTTAAAAGAATATTTAGCATTACAGCTGTAAATGGTGCAGCTAGCGGTCATTAAGTGCGGCCAAAATTTGAATTTTAACTTTTTATACTTGAAAATGCTGCTTAAAAAGGGATAAATTAATATTTTACTTTTTTAAGATATTAGAAATTTTATGAGATTTTTGATTTTGATTGGAAAAACTACAAATAAAGTAAGTACTGCTCTTTGTATGCAAAATAACAAGGTCTGACGTTAGCGAGTCGATGCTTAAAGCACTTGGGAATTGCAAATACACAAGCAGTAAAGCTGAAGCTAAGGTGAAGCTTTCTTTGTATGCTGTACCTTGATGTCGGGAGAATAGCTTCGATTAACATTACCGATCACAATTTGTCAGATAATTATTCCGAAAATATTTTCAATTACTTTTACAACTACTTTGGTAATTGAGCCATTAAAGTGTGATAATAAAGTAATTACGCTTGAAATACTAAATAATTTATAAGTCTAACAAACTTCATCATAAAATCAGTAAGCCCCAAACCGGAAAAACACGAAAAAAAAACACACACAGTACATTAAAAGTTGTAAAATTAATTTACCAGAAACTCTCAAAACATAAACAAAAGAACTTCCCAAACACACACACAATCACTTGTTGGACCCTTTCTAGCGCCTGTTACTCTCACCCACGCCCCTCTCCTCCCCTCCCCACCCACTGCTTCTCTTATCCATTCAATGGCTTTGCATAATTTAGCAATTATGGAAATGCGTCAATGTGGAACTGGTGTGTAGGTTCTTCCTCTGACCAGTCAAAGATTTCGTTGTTTCTTCTTTTTTTTGTTTGTTTTGCTGAAGACAAAGTCCATTATGGAGGCCAGTTGAGGCTCTTCAAGCTTATCGAATGCAGCGAGCTGCACTTTAGCCGGAGCGCATTGAGCAACTAGCTGCTGGCACTTAACAACTTCATTAAAAGTTGTTTATGATCCTCGAAATTGATTATTCCACTCATACGTAAAGCGTCCCCAGACGAGACCCAAAGAGGCACAGGGTGGCCAGGGAATGGCGGAGGAGCGCAGGCACTCAAATCGCGTCGGGCGCGCGCTTAAGAAAACATGAAATTGATTAATGCATTTGGCTGCAAGATGGGCTACAGAAGGAGGAGCAGGCCCAATGCTGCTGATATGTAAATTCCTTCAAGTGGATTGCACTTTACGCCGACGACTTTCAACTCTCGATGCGGTTCGTGTGTGTGTGCGACTGTGCTCTCATTTCCGACGGGGGCCAGGGATCTGGCAAACCAAAACACAATTAATCTTGGGCAAGAGCCGCATCTTGCCGCTGCTTATTATTGTTATAATAACGATGTGCAAAAGCACTTGTGCCACTTGAGCGGGGCACTCGTGTAACACAGATTAGGAGCTGGAGCTGGAGCTAGAGTTGGGGCGGCGGCTCATCTCTTGGAGCTTTCCAAAGTGCTTTTCGCTGTAGCCAGCAGCCAGCGAGACGATAATTTTTAATTGAATTGTTAAGCGCAGCGCAAAACTTAATTAATTTTCACTATAAGTTTGTCGACTTTATGGAACCCAACCCATCCGCACAGTCCGTCCAATAAGTTTGTGTTGGGCAAATAAATTTGATGCCTGCGCAATTTTCGTTGCCATTTTTGTGGGTGGCTACTTTGGGTGGCCTGTGTAACAAGCATTTTTATTTATTATTGGCTTAAAGGACGAAGGATGCAGGAGCCAAAGACGCAGACAGACAGACAGCCGAGTATGTGTGTGTGTTGTTATTATTGCAAGCAAAAAAAAAAAAAAAAAATAGTGGCTACAGTAGCTCCCTTTCAATGGCTGGTTGGTTGGTTGGTTGCTTGCCCTGCTTCTTGCCACATTCTTTTTTTTCTACAATTGCGCAAAATTCCAATTTGCAGTAAATTTTGCGATTTTTCCTTTATACGGACATACAAAACATTTTTAGTTTCCTGCTGGCACACACACACACACACACAAACACAATTACAGAGTAAAGCCCAGCCACCACCTACGCCCCTAGACCAGAACCAAAAAGGAATTGAAGGACTTCAAGCAGCTGCACCATTTTATTTGCTGAGCCAAGCAAGCGCATTTGTGTGTATAAATAATGTTTTCGCCCAAAGTCTAATTTGGAAGAAAAAAATATTTAAATTATTTGCACTGACATTTTCCATCAGCTCACTTACAACCAATACCAACAAGCTAACCTTACATATGTCAACCTAACCAAACTAGTCTAGTCAAACCTTATCTGATCTAATCTTATCTAGCTTAAATTTTAATATTATTTTTAATACTTCATTCTTAGTTAAATTATATTTAGTTTAATGGTTTAGAGGCTCGCTTAGCTTTTAGGTCAATAAGTTTTCCAGAAATATTTTTCATGTCTTTATTTGGAAGACTTTGGAATAATTTGAAAACAGCCGCCAAATATGTACAAATATATAGATAAGTATTGTAGCGTTCAGGTATTTTAAGACAGAGATGATGGTCACACTGTATATAGCATACTCGAGAAAAGACAGCTGAGACGAGACGAGACAGATGGATGAACTAAGAGACGCTGCATATGAAGACCCGTATCGACATTGTAATGAGCAAACTGTGTGTATATAGGAACCCGTGTAAATAGAGTGTAAATTAAAGCCCGAAAACTCTAGAAAAACACCCGTTCACGATTTCTTAGGTCTGAACTAAATTTTAATCAAAAACTTTTAAAGTGCGACAAAATTCAATGATATGAGAGTCAGCACAATTGTTATACCACATTTCCGCCTCCAATGGACCAGCGGTTAGTACCCTGTCCAACGAGGTCTTACTTAGAAAATGGAATTAATGGAAAACCACTCGATAGAATTTTGTAAGATTTTAAATATATTGAGATACTAACCAATAAAATGTGTCCTTTAAAGATGGTAACATGCATCGAAAACCCGCGATAGTGGGTACCAGATTTCACAGCAGCCATTATCGAGTCCTTAAATGCCATAAACTAGAGATTAAATAGGACCGATTTGCGTTTTCAGTTTTACCAACGAAGCCTTGGTTCGCGGTTTGTACTAGCAATTGCCTTAAAACAGAGATGGGCGCGTCGCGACGTTCCAATGCACACGAGGCAGCGTGTGCATAGGACCTCTGCCGCGGCCGACTGCACAAAATCACACGTACGCTATAAGCATTGAAAGCTATTTATAGAACACGAATGAAGCGCACGCAAATTGTGCTTGTATGCGTGTGAAAAGTGTGACGATATGTGTGCATGCCCATCTCTGCCTTAAAACAACATTGACGATTAAGGGCATTCCCTTTCTTCTAGCTAGAATACTCTGTATGTCCTCATAGAAATTTCTTTCCAATAATTTAGTAGCCAGCAAAGCATTGGTAAGGATATATACGATTGAGATTGCCTAGGGCAAATGTATAAAGTTTTTATTAAAATTATAATCGAATGAACTAAAAAATACCTCACTATTGAACTAGTAGAACTTAACAAACTAAGATCATAGAATTAGCTCACTAGTTCACTCCAAAATTTAGCTTAATTGACTTAGAATGTGACTGTTTTTCTCGTACGAGAGACCCTAATGTGGAAAGCTAACAGGGTAAAGAAGCTGCTCGTTAGGTTTAGGCAGGATGCCACAGACCGTTTCCTAGAAGGCGTTACTTCTGATGCAAGTACAAATTGTGTTCTCTGGTCGCAAAGCTGACGGTACTTGGGCCAAATCTCCGCAGGAAAGGGCAGAAGCACTTGCGGTTAACTTAGAGGTCAGATTTACACTCCTCGAAAAGACTTCGGTCAGCCGTAGGAGGCTTGTAGATCAGGTTTTTGACACCCTCAGTCCCACCAATCACATTGGAGGAGGTTCAGGGCCAGGATGGACTTGACAATAGGGTTATCCAAGCCATCCCAGTAAAAGCGGTGCTCTTCCTGGTCTTAGTTTAAAACGCGGCATAGCGACTGGGTCACTTTACAAAGGCGCGGAAAAAGGCTCACATCGTAATGAAGGCTGGGAAAAGCACATCTGAGGTCGATTCATATCGTCCGATCAGCCTCCTATCCACAATAGCAAACATTTTCGAGAGGTGTCTACTAGCCCGAATCATGGCAATCGATGGGGTGAGTGACAGAATGCCTCCTTTTCAGTTCGGTTCTAGAAAGTCACACGGAACCACTGAGCAGCTCAATAGGGCTACAAACTTCATTCTTGACCGATTCCAGGCAAAGGAGTACGTACATAAGGCAGGCTTTTGATAGACTGTGGCGAGCTGGACTGCTGTGTAAGGCTGCTGCTGTGTAACCCTTGTGAGAAACTTTCTCTCGCAGAGGACCTTCTGGGTAGTATTGAATGGGGCTGTGCCTTAAGGAAGTATCCTCTACTCTCTCTACACTTGTGATATGCCTACCTGAAGAACAACACCCTTTGGGGGTCTCCCCAAGACTCACTCATTGCATCATTTGCTGACGATACAGCTACTATGGTGATAGACACATGTAACTATAATGCCGCTAATGTAGTTCAACAATAATTGTATCGATTCAGGAGATGAGCGAAGCGATGAAACATTGAGCTTAATCTCGTCATGATGAGTGTCCTCAACGATCAGCTATTACGTCACTTACCTAGACATAAGTACTTGGGAACATATCATCTGGACAAGCGTCTTACATTCAAAACCCATATCAACGAGCTTGTTAGGTCACTACCAGCCAAAGTAAAGAAAGTGGGATGGCTTCTCTTCTCTTCAGCAGAAACAAGCTCTCACTCCGAAATAAGGTACATATATACAAAGCTATCATGGATATATGCCAGGAGATATGGGATTCAAGTATATGGCATAGCTGCGAAATCCCATCTGAGAAAGATCTGTGTTCTCCAGTCAAGGTGTCTGCGAAGACTATCGGGACCACGCTGGTATATGTGCACAAGCAGGCAGGTGATTACGTGGAGAGACTAACAAGTCACCCCAACACACTAGCCAGAAGACTCCAGCGACTGACTGTCTTAGTGACCTCTTTGAATATGAATCATAGAACTTTTAGCAGGCTCCAGGTCAATTAGTTATGTTTTTGTTCATAGCTTTTATAAAACAAGACACACACACACATCTCAAAGGAGGCTGGTTGACTATATAGCTATTTCATGAATCACCACGATTCAATTATCAGCAGTCTTTGCCTGTCTTCAGCGGGTAAGCAGAAGCTACCTCATGCATTGCTATAACCGCTTGGGAATTCCAAAGGCAGGCTTATAGCAAAATCCCACATCGCAGAAGCTTTGTACGTGTGTGCGCCCCATAATCGACTCTTCTGTTGTTAGCGATAGAAATTCTATCCCCGCCAATTTGATTTTTAATGAAACTATGGTTTAGTTTTTATCTAAAGAAGACCACTTAAAACTAACCCAATCTTTCCTAACCCAAGCTAATATAAAACTAACTTACATAACCAAAAATCGACTACTAAAAACTTCTTTAAACGAAATTTGTATTTTATTTATTGTAGTACTGAGTTAACAGACCAAAGAAGAAGAAACTTATTTATGAACTGTGCAAACTTTGCTAAAAATTAGCACTTTTGAAGCTGATTTAAAATAGTTATCAAAATTAATATTTCTCCATTTCGAATTGTCGCATTCATCATCATTATTATAATTGACCCAATAGTTTTTAGCTTCAGTAAAATCAATCTTATATGACAACTTTAAAATTCATTTCTTACCCCTCTATAAGCCCCTACACTCATCGTAATGAAATCAATGAAATAATATAAACCTGGCAATAAATTATCTAAGCGCCGTGCAATTTTTCAACTTTTAATTAAGTCATATGCCAAACACTCACACAGACTTAAGCTTTATTAATTCGCGGATCATATAAAAGTAACAGCCATTTGACTATGTTAATGTCAAATGCAAACAATGCGCCAAAATGCATAAAAAAATAAAGCTGAATCCAGACTCAGGGAAAATTAATGGCAGATGTTTATCGCTTTTGGTTCATATTATTATTAAGTATTCCATAAAGTTTTCATAAACAATGATTGCAGGCAGATAAATCAAAGGTGGCCGTGCGGGTGTGTGATGTTAAGGCTAATAAGCGGACACCTTTGGAGGTCTCACTTGGGGATTCAGTTGGTGGCTCAAGTGTTTGTTGTTCAGCCAGCCACCCACTTGAAGTGAGTACACAACAACAACAATGAGGATGATGACGCCCTTTTACCAGCTTTGCTGCTGCTGTTGGTGCTGTTGGTGCTTCTGAGATTTACTCAAGTGCTCCAAGCACAGCTTCTTTGCCTACACTTGAGGGCATGGCGCTCGAGTGTTTGCCAAGCTGCAGCTGAAGCTCTTCTTTGGTACTCTGTTGGCCGTGTGTGACAAACCACTGAACATCACAAGTATGGTCCAAACGCTGAAGGAGCTGGATGCCACCCAGGGCGTTTGCTGATTTCTTTTGACATGTTTTGAATTCAATTAAAGGCCTCAAGTTGCCAACAGAAGTCGCAATGTGCACGTAGAAGCCATAGTCAATTGTTGTTGTTGTTGTTGCTGGCTGCCTGTTTATTATCATTTCAAGCAGAACTCAATTAGTTGGCCAGCCCATTCTTCTCTGTGTGTGTGTGTGTGCACTCGAGTGTCCATGAGAGACGCTGAGCTTAAGCAGACTTCCGCCATGTTCCATGTTGCTCAGGGGGGCGAAAATGATTGACAGACGATTGGCATGGATTTGTATAAACAAAATGCCCCCAAAAGACGAAGGCGCAAAAACAATTTCAAATTGAAATTTCACACATACCCATGCAACAGCCAATGTGAAAATGGAAAGTTGGGCGTTTCGGGGGGAAAAAAAAAAGTTTATTTAAAAACTAATTGAAAACTGCTAGCTGACTGCTGCCTCCCCCTCCACCACTCTCTCAGTCTAGTATTTCGTTTTGCATCTTCGAGGGGAAAAAGTTGTTGTCTTTATTTTTATTTTTTTTATTTTTTGTATATTTGAAAAGCAATTTGTTTGTTTTTCCTACAGTTTCGAAAAGTGCATTTTGTTATTGAAATTTATGCAGAAATAATTTTGGTATTTATAATTAAATTTAGATAGTAAAAACCTGTGTAAAAGTTAACTCAGAAAAGTTTCAATGATGAAATTATTTGTACGCTTTTGAAAGGGGAGGAGACAATTGTCCTAGGATGGCTTGAAGTCTATAAGTAGAGTCGATTTGTTAATCATAGTATGAAATAAAATCATTGAAAACGTTATCGTTTGGGAACTTAAAACGACAGAGCCCGTTTTCTTTTGACGAAATGGAGAAATATTAGTTTTGTTAAATATTTGAAGTCAGCATCAAAAATGCTTATTTTTAAATTTGGCAGTAGAAATGATTTGTGTGAGAAATCGTATATAGGTAAAGTTCGGCCTTCCTCATCACTTCCAAATGATACAATTTTTCCATGTCCCAAGTTTATGCCAATAAGCCGCAATCGACTGATGGGCTAAACACACAACATAACCCAGGCCAACGTTTAAACTCAACCAGATCCATTCGGCAAAGTCATAAAAAAAATTGGAGCATTTAAAATTGGACACGATTCAAAATTGATTTTAAATACACTTTTGACAGAACCTTTTTCATTCAACACTGAGGAAAAAAAACTGTTCAGCAAATGTTCAGGTTGCCATCAACTCAAAACAAAAACGAACTATTCTCAAATTTTATAAGGACAAGTGTGCTAAATGATCTTGAAATGAAGAAAGCTCAATTCGATTGGAGAAAGATTGAGATCTTGAAATGAGTAGCTCAATTCGATCGGAGAAAGATTGAGATCTTGAAATGAGTAGCTCAATTCGATCGGAGAAAGATTGAGATCTTGAAATGAGTAGCTCAATTCGATAGGAAAAAAATTGAGATCTTTAAATGAGTAGCTCAATTCGATCGGAGAAAGATTGAGATCTTGAAATGAGTAGCTCAATTCGATCGGAGAAAGATTGAGATCTTGAAATGAGTAGCTCAATTCGATCGGAGAAAGATTGAGATCTTGAAATGAGTAGCTCAATTCGATCGGAAAAAGATTGAGATCTTGAAATGAGTAGCTCAATTCGATCGGAGAAAGATTGAGATCTTGAAGATTGTGCTCATCTGGATTTCGGTGATTTTTAAATTTTCCTTTTGTGAAGAATCTTTAAATTAGGGCGGGTCGAATTTGACTAGATATTTCCATATATATGGAAATATTTATATCAATTCGATACACGTTGTCTCAAATTGAAATTAAAACCAGTCGCAGTTTTTTGGTATCGATATATTTACTAGAAACCGTCAAATTCATATTTTGGGTATTAATTTCATCCTTAGAATTTTAATTTTATATGAAAATGTATTAGTTTCAAACTAAACATTTATAATTATTTGCGATCTTAACTCTGTTAAAACTGTGTATGCACCGTGTCCCGATGGAGTACCTGGTTGTGCTGATGCACTTTGTAAATCTTTGTCTCTAGAGTCATCCTTTTTCCCTGTGTTGTGGAAGGAATCTTTTATCATTCCTCTCCATAAGAAAGTTTATAAGTCTGATGCTGAGAATTATAGAGGAGTATTTCGAAGTTGTCTGCAATTCCTAAAGCTTTTGAGAGAATTATGACATCTCAACTGCAACATTTATGTAGTTCCATTATTTCATCCTATAAATATGGATTTGTGAAGCGTTGATCTACTACCACTAACTTATTAGAGCTTACATCATTAGTGATCAAAGCGTTCTTATGTAAGATGCAAACTGATTTTAATAAGGCTTTTGATTCTGTTAATCACTCCTTGCTGCTTCATAAACTAAGTTTAATTGGTTTTCCAACTAACTTTCTAAGTTGGATCTCTGATTACCTAAGTTCTAGAATACAAAAACTTATATTTTGTAATTCATATTCTAAACTAATCCAGGTTACCTCTGGACTACCAAGGTAGTCACTTGGGTCCATTGCTTTTTACTCTCTTCATAAATGATCTTCCGTCCGCTTATGTACGCCGATGATGTGAAACTATGTTTAGCATATAATGATTTGGTTTCCTGCTATAATCAGCAAGCTGACTTGGATTTGAAGATAATCTATTAAACCTTAAAAGTTCCAAGTGTAAGGTTTTGACATTTGCCACAATTTTTCACATATACTGGAGTGTTTAAATGATACAGCCAATGAGGTAAATGATCTAGGGGTAATTCTTGATCACCGACTTAAATTTGACTCTCAAGTTACTGATACTGTTTGTAAGGCCAGGAGTGTTCTTGGGACGGAATTTCATGATCTCTATACGACGAAGATTTTGTACACTTCTCTTGTCCGTCCGATTCTCGAGTACGGATCATGTGTGTGGTCTCCGCAATATTCGACCCATCAAGATAGAATTGAATCTGTGCAAAAGCAATTTTTATTGTTTGCTCTTCGCGGTTTAAACTGGAATCCTGAGGTCGGCTTACCATCGTACTCTAAAGACTAGTAGACTTCTTTTGATTAACCTTCCCTCCCTTATTAACCGTAGAGTAATGCTTGGAGTAATCTTAATACATAGACTAATTAATGGTGAAATCGACTGATCTCAGTTGGTTGGCCAAATTAACCTCAACGTTCCTATTAGACCGACTCGTAATTTTTTCCCCATGCTACCAAATCGTTGTACTACTAGCTATGCCTTGGATGTACTGTTTCGTGTCCCCTGTGCTGATTACTATAAACTCTACTCGAAAGCTTCTCTTCCCGCTTTAAAAACTAGTATTTTAACTTTTTTAGCCCTCAGTTAACATAACTTTATGTTTTTCCTTCGCGATTTTGTGTCACACGTTAGAGGCTGCGCTTCTGGGTCGGTTGGGCGGGCGTTGGGCTGCTATTTACCCTGTCGTTCGCGCGTAACAAGCCTCGGCTTGGTGTCGTATGAGCCACTTGAACGTACTGCGCATTGTACATCAACGTCCATCATAATGTCAACAAATATTAGTTCTCTTCTTCCAGATAGCTGCTATGTATCAGATAAACTTAAAATTTACTCTGTTATTTGTTAGTTTATGTGACAGATAGCTCTATATAAAAGATGTGAAATCGGGCCTATGTGTTGTGATTCTAGACTAAACACATTAGTACCTCGAAGAGAAAAAATCTATGGTGGACGATGGGTTGAAGGCAAGGTAAGTTTAAGCAAGCTTTCTTTTGGTCATGACTTGACCAAATCAACCTGATACAAGTAAATATCTATTTGATACTCTTGAGCGCATGCTGACCCCAAATATATGACAAAAGTTGTGTTCCTTAAAGAAAAGCTGAAATGTATGCAAATGTGCCTGATTTCGGTAGATTTAGAACGACATTTTTTCAGATTTTCTTCATTTACAGACAGAACTTTAATACATTTGTAAAACAACTGTTTGCATTCGAAAACTTAATTCCGCTAAAACAAAATTTGCTGGTGTGAAAGAAAAACTGCAAGCTTTAAGGGAACTCGAAATGATGATGGATCACCAATCGGGCAACGCCATAAAATGGCAACAAGTCAATAAGTACAGCCACAGACAGTGCAGACTTGCAGACTCAAAGTCAATAGCAATTTTTGTAGTCATTTCTTTAAACTCTCAACTCTTCTTCCCAGGCTCCGAGAGTAGAGACCAACAACAGAAACAAGCACAAAAACAGTTTGAGGTATTAACACAAAAGCCGCTTTGGCTTTTGGGCTTTGCCCTGGCCAGCATATAGATATATTGTAAATGCATGTGCAATATACATACACACACACACACACACACACACACACAGGCATACACACTTTTATGGAGGATTTGTGTGATCCGCTGCAATATTTTGAGCCGGCTGCGGCAACGGGGCATCATCGTCGCGTCGGCTGTTGTTGCATTGTTTTGCCGGCCAAAAAAAAAAAAAAAACACAAAATAATAAAAAAAGGAAAATAATAATAATAATGTTGCAAAAGCTTGTAGCTGTTTTGTTGCGGGATGCTGCAACATGTTCATGCCTCATTATTTTTATACGGATTTTTGCGGTTCGTTGAGATGGCAAGCCTTGGACTTTCGGCTTCGGTTCTCAGGCTGCCAGCGCCAAAAAAAAAAAAAAAACAACAACAAAAAATGCACTGCGGAAATCGGCCAAAAAACAACTCAAAAGTTTATTAAAATTCCAAGCAACAAAGCCAACACATGTTTTCACGCCTACCCAGTAAAAAAAGCGACCGCCTTATATGCAGATTAGCCATATGTAGCACTCGTTGTTTGCCTTTCCAACTCCCTCCCTCTCTCTCTCTTGGCTTATGCAAAATCATATTATTCAAATTCAATTATTGTCAATTTTATTTATTATTAATGCGCATAATTGTCAAATTTGGCAAATTTATGAACGCCGTTAAAGAAATATATTTGTATATACATACAATGTCATCCACAGCCAGTAACTGACTGAGTGAGTGAGTGAGTGACTCGGGCAGTCTCCACCTCCTCCTCTGGCCCGGCTCACGAGTTTATGCAAATCCATACACCGTCGTGGTTTGTGTGTGCTTTGCGCTCAATCCTCACACGAATTTATGAGACATGTTGAAATGCATCTCACCTTGATTATGTGGATGTGGATGCGACTGGAGCCACCAGAGACGACACCACCATTGGCTGAGGTTTTGTCTTTGCCCCACACACACACACACAGACACACGCACACTTACATGATGAGGTGCCTCGCACCAGCTTGAAGATGAATGGGCAACGCGTTTAATTTGTTTTTGGGTGTTCTCCCTGTCTCAGTGTGAGGTGTCAAGGTATCTGGGCAGGGGGGGGGGGGGGGGAAATGCATGCATACATAATTCTTAGACAGTCGCGCATTGACACATCATAATGAAGTCCAACCAGGTAGAGTTAGTTTTACGTTTGATTTAATATAGTGAAAGAATATTGAAGGTATAATTTGAGAAGGAACTTAAAATATAAATTGAGAAACTTTGGAAATTGCTGATCGACTTAGAAATGGTTGAACATACCTCAGGGTATGCATGCATGTTTTCTTTTCTGTCGTCCTCAATACATTAGTTACATTAGTTTTGCGTATGCAAAAGTTTGTTTTGAATCTATTTTATGAATGCATTTTTAGTACCGCTATTAAACATTTGTGTGCCGTGATTAGATTTTCTAAGGAAATAAGTATATGTGCAAACTGAAATTTGTGCACATTTGACGGTCAGCGTGAGACAAAGTGGATTGTCAGCCCAGGATTGCGGACTAGTCCAAGGATTAAAGCAAAGTGTGTCTCGGCATGGGTATACGGTAGCTAAATTTTATAAAAATCCAAAGTCTTATGGTTAAGCAACATCGACGACATCATTTGGAGCTCAATGTCAGTAGCTGACGGTTTCATCAACTTTTAATACAAAATAAGAACCTTTTCAGAAGGTGTCACTTGAATCTTTTTCAACCAAATTACAACCTACAACCAATTCTCGGTGTTCCAGCAATATCTTTCGGTTGGTTTCAAATCTGTCCTGTTTTGTTAGGAGATTTAGCAAAATTTGACATCCAAATTTTTTTAAATTTTAAAATTTGCATTTCAATATTTGTACGCAAAAGCAACCGAATGCTGACGTATCAATTAAAACCAACTTGCAGCTCCCTCAGCTGGCGCCATCTATCTATTGGGCTTCATCTGTGTACCAACAAGGGTACCAAGGGTATTTCATAGCTAGCGCTAAAATATTTTTAAATTTTGCATATTATTATTGAATAATATGACCTAAAATTGAATTAAAATTTAAAAATGCATCATAAAACATAGAACACAATCAAAAAATTTCAATTAAACTTCAAATTAACTAATACATACAAAAAGTAAAATATTTTTTTGTAAATGATGCAATCCTGTTTAAGAGATGGAATATTATATTGGACACAAGCCTTTTAACTAGATTTTCAAATAAGTAAACGACAACCAGGAGAAACTCGACATAAGAGGAACCAATGCGGTGGATCACTGATGGTTTGGATATGCGGTAATGTCTTGCATTTGTTTTATTCCAATAAAAACAAAGTCGGATATCTATATTCAGTTGCTGGACAGTGAATTGATAGAATTTGCATGCGACCCTTCCGAAAATAGATGGATATTTCAGAAGGACAACGCTCCAATCCACACTTTATGCGCCAAGAGAAATACCATTTCTAGAGTGGCCGGTGATAAGTTCTGACTTAAACCCAATTGAGGTGCTCAGAGACATCCGTTTAGCCAGGACTTACAAAACATGAAGGCAGTTTGACACTATTAAGCAATTAAAGGATGCTTTGGTTGCAAAACGGGAGTTGATAGGCAATGTAACTTCTCAAAATCTTGTAGATTCGATGCCAATAAAGTTTGAGAGGCAAAAGGGAAACAGATTTATTATTAAAATGGTCCAAAAGTTGTCCAAAAGTCCAACTAAGTACAAAATTATCAAAATTCAGAGCACAAAAAAATGCACATATACTTATTTCCTAGGAACATTTTGTAATTCATTTTTTTTTTTTAATCATCTTTTCATATATTTTTTGTTTCTGCACAGAGAAAAAAAAAGATACATTTTATGTTGATATGACCCTTAATAAAATTAACTTTATAAAAATATAAATTTTTTCATATCATTTGGCAAGAAAATAATATCATTCTGCTCCAAAATAATATCATTCACTTGAATTGATATTGAATAGTTTCAGAATGATATTTAAAATGTAATAATGATAAGCTAAAAATATCGATTTGAAATTTTTAACATATCAATTTGATATATTTTCACATCGGAGTCAATTGGATATGAAAAATATTATTTTTTTTCTATGTGTGTTTTCAATTTATAAGGTTTATGAATTAAAATTAAACTTGATCTGATTGGTTTTGTTAAAACTTCATTTAGAATCACAAACGTCAATGCGCATAAAGTTATTTCCCTGAAATATATTCTTCCAATATTTTGTAATACTAGAAAAACAAGTAAGAGCGCTGCAGTCGAGTGAGCCGATTCCAAAATACCTTGTAGACTTGAGACATACAGAAACGCGCTCACACACACACATACACTCACCGGCAGCGCCAATATGGGAAGAAGCAACAGCACGTACATCCGCTCTGCCCACACGGTAAGGCGACTATGTGCCCTCCGAGTGGTCTGTGCATTTTGCACCGTCTCCCTCTTTGCAGTCTTGGTCATACCTGGCATCATTCCACTAGACCTCATGACCAAGGAAGCCTCAGAGATCAGGACTCGATCAATTTCTGGCCCATTGACGGACTATAGAGCCGAGCTGAGCAGGCCAATCTTACTGCACTGGCAGAGCCCCGGAACTTTAGCCTGATTCCAGACTTAAGAAGATGGCTGGACAAACGACATGGTTATATCGACTACAACCTGACGCAACTTTTGGCGGGACATGGGTATTTTAGATCCTGTTTGCATAGATTCAAGCACAAAGACAGCCCTTTTGGTACTCACTGTGAGAGTACAGGGGCAATAGAAGACGCAGAACATGTATTCTTTGTTTGTCCGTTGTACATAAATGAAAGAATTGACCTAAGCATGCGGGTGGGGAGGTTACCAGCGTTTTGCAACCTGCTTGAGTCAGAACAAAATTGGTCGGTGGTAAGCAACATGGCCTCAGTAATACTCAAACGACTGCGCAGCGCTGAAAGACAGCGTAATGGCTTAAATCAGTGGTGTCCAAATGGCCAAAAGGCTATCCCAAGGGATAGGAAGACATAACTCCAACGGCCCTGCAGCCGACACACGCATAGAGAGAGAGAGAGAGAGAATACGTGTGGTCTATAAATAGCACGCTCGACGGCTTGCTCTCTTACGATACGCGTGTTCGGCTTTGTGTTCTCTCACGAGGCATTTGTATGTTTGTTTGTTGCTCATGTTGGGTGAGTGAACGCAAGTCCAAATTTTTCAAATTTGAAACCAACTTACGTACATGCAACAATTTGTGATTGTTTCTCTTATAGTCTCTGAAATCGACGCGATCATACAGACGGACAGACGGGCATGGCTAAAGCGACTTGGCTGTTGATGCTGATTAAGAATATATATACTTTATAGAGTCGGAAATGTTTAATTCTACCTGTAACATACATTTGCACTTCATGATCCCCTTTTATCCATTTTCAATGGGTACAGGTTACAATGACCGCAAAATGTTGAATGGAAATATTTTAGTTTTGGTCTGATTTACTTCCAACCCGGTTTGTAAGCAAAGTGTGCGAAAGAATTAAACAAGTGTTTTCTCTATTTTCGAAAATCTCACCTAACTCATATTAACAGAGAGTATTGGCATTAACTTGTAGATCAATTCCTCTCGAAATAGCCAATATAATGACTTGTTAGCTTTGACTTACCATCAACAACTTGAACTGACCTGTAAATGCTGTTGTCTACTTTATGTCTTCCTCCTCGCCACTCAATTCTATTCTTCTCTGTAATATTTGAAACTCAACATAAAATTAAGCAATTCATAAGCATGTAATTTCATTTAGTAAAACAACAAAAAAAAGAAAAGAAGTTTCTCCAAACAAGAAAAAAATGAATGTCTGCAGTTGATTTTTGACATCCAAATTGCAGCGCAGACAGCGAGCCAAAGTCAAGGCGGAGACCTGAAGATTTGGGGGCTGCCGCTGCTGCTGTATATATAAATTTTTTTAATAACACACTGAAAATGCTTTTTTAACAGCATGAAAATTATAACGCATCAGTCACGAAACACGAAGACAACGTCTGTTGCCTCACCTCGCCCCACCTTGCCTCGCCTGTCTGCATGTGAAAATCTTTCAACACACAAAAGTGCAAAACGTTTTCCTCTCTTTCGCTCAAATGGCCACACTTGCCGGCCATGTTGGAGGGGAAAAATGAGACACACAAAAAATGTTTGTGTAACAACAAAATGGTTTATTAAGAAAGGAAATGAGGAGGTACAAAAAAACAGCAAGAATATCTAGAAAATTTCAGTTTTATAATATGCAAATTACAGTTAATAACACGAAGCGACCGCAGCGGCATAAATTATCTCACAAGCCGCTCGAGTGGCTTGAACAAAAATCAATGACCTGCCTAGTTATACGAGACGTTGACTTTGACTTGGAGGCTGCTCAGCAACTGTCTAATAATAATGAAATATTTCCAGTCAGCCACAAAAGGTCTGTTGTTGTTCTTATTCATGTTTCTCGATGCGGCCATACTAATTTCAAATTTAAATCTGGCGCTGTGACCTTTCATGCCTACCAACCATATCGAGATGTACGAGTATGTATCTACAGTTGTGTGTATTTCTTATTTTTTTTTTTCTTAATTTCGAAAGCGTATTAAATTACACACACGCACACACACCCGCAACCATTCCCATCCCAGTCACAAAAGTTGAAACAAGAATTTCAAGTATGTTTAACCCAAAACATCCATGGAGAGCTCGTTCTGGGGTTCTTCTCTGGTCGGGGCATGGCTTAAAGTATTTCACAGGAAATCTTCGGAAACGAAACCCCAGCCCAACAATATGTTCTACACATTTCTTTCGTTTGCCTCTTCTTGTTTTCAGGCTGTGTGAGAAATCGAAATCCCAAAAACTAAATCCTATAATGCCTTAAAGGGGCAGAGACCCAACGCCGCCGCCGCTGCCGCCGCACACACTCACGCACGGCTACATTTTGAAATGTGTGTTTCGGATTGGTATTTTGGTTTTCTTTTTGTTTCATCCTACCCCCACCCCTACCCCTAGCCGATCCCCACCACCGGCCAGAGCGTGCGCACAGTCTATAATAATGATAAGATGGCTCTTAATCAGAAAATTTATATGTTGTTGTTGTTGTTGCTGTTGGGTCGAGTCGAACTGATGATGGGTTATGCTCGTTTATAATTATAGGTCCTGTCAACTGCTAAATGAAAGCCGCATCAAAACGCAGTCAGTGAGTCTCGAACTATACAATTTCCAGCCGGCTGCCATTTTGGCCATTTTGTGGGGCGTGTGGAGATTTGCCATTGGCAGACTTACCGCTTGCACTCGTTCCAAAATTGTCTGCAAAGAGAAAGAAAAGAAAAGTCATCAAATTAGTTCACAAACACAATTCTCAGAGCCCCCCCCCCCAAAAAAAACTAAACATAAATCTTGTCGTATTTGAAACTCTAAAATTTTGTGCAGACTCTAAACCGCAAATGGTTGTTGTTTTGTGTTGTTTCGTTTGCTCTAAAAATATGATATATATTCACACACTCTCGCACACATAGACCGTAGGGCATGCCGCTAGCTGCGAGGGATGGGGCAATCAATCAAAAAAAAAAAAAACACACACACAAAAAACCTCCTCTGGAATCAACGCAAAGTGTGAACCAAACATATTTGGAGCAAATCAAATGCAGCAGCATCAGTCAAAGCAAAGTAAAGAAAAAAAAACCAACGTTGGTTTTAAAGCCTTGAATACGATTTTTGAAGAGCTGAACATAAATTTTTTTGTTTTTGGCCATTTTCGCACGCAAATCATTTTAATCTTTTTTTTTTTGCTTTAGTTCATTATGGCTTTAAGGCATTATGTAAATTTTTATTAATTCAAGAACATAGGTTTTAGTATATACTCAAAGAAAGCACTTTAAACATATTCAAAGGGCTTTAAATTGTGATACAAAAACACTTTGCACTCTTTGGAAAGGGTCTTTTGATTCGAAAGCAAATAGAAATCTAGACCAGAGGCTTTGAAATAGCAGCACAATTGCTTTTGTAAAGCAATGAGTGAGAACTATCTCTGTCATTTACTTTTTAAAGATGATTTCATTCGAATGTTGACCGCGACTACGCCGTAAATGGTCCATTCGGATGGTCCAATTTTGAATCACTCTTTCATTTGCTACACACACACATACACGGGATCTCCTGTTATCTCCCCTTAGCTGCAAATTGCGCTTAGGCATTGATCCTGGCATGATGATGGGCATTAACGTTTTACATTATAACTAATTTGGTATTATTTTGCGATTTAGTAAGTCGTCAGTCACGGTAAATAGGTATAAGTAACTGGCAATCCACATAGTCTGTGGCTCCCAGCTTAGAACCGAAAGCTGTGACTCACGAGCCGAGAGCGCTTTGATGGCTCACGGCTTACGAGCTCTATCTCACAGCTCAAAGCCGAGTGTTGTGGCTCAGAGCCAAGGGCCGAGTGTCATGAGCTGAAAGCGAGAGCTGGACCTAGAGAGCTACGAGCAAAGAGTGATTCCAAACTCTAATTTTCGGTAATAAAAAGTTAAAAATTTCTTAGTGAGAGAGACAGAGCGAGAGAGAGAAACTTAGAGATGAGCGTATAACAAAAATATTGCACAATAACTGCGTGACGCCTTGGATGTAGTATAATATAATCGTCGGGCGCAAATGCAAGCGGCAGCCTGAACTGGTACAGAGTATATTATAGTCGGGCTTGACCGACTAGTGAGAACACTTGTTTTAATTATAATTTGTAAGTAATTTTTATACTCTGTACCGAAGGTACATAGAGTATATTAAGTTTGTGCAAAAGTATGTAACAGGGAGAAGTAATCGTTTCCGACCCTATAAAGTATACATATTCTTGATCAGCATCAACAGCCGAGTCGATATAGCCATGTCCGTCTGTCCGTCTGTCCGTCTGTCTGTCCGTATGAACGAAGAGATCTCAGAGATGGTAAGAGATAGAGGTTTGACATGTATGGGACATATATTTCTTATACTTGCAGGCAGATCAAGTTTATTTTAAATTTTTGCCACGCCCCCTCGCGCCCCCGCAATTTGGAAAAAACGTCATATCTCCTACAGTTTTGTAGATAGGTCGTTCGTTCCTTCTAGAGATACCTTGTAAACAAAATTATTTATCGATTTGCTGAAGGAATGATAAAGATCGGATGAACGATACTCAAGTTATGGGCAAAAAACGGCCAGTTAACACCACCCACCCCCCCACCAACAACCACAGCAACATACCCTAACCGTTCAACACAGGCAATATTAGTGCGAGAGAGAAAGAGAGAGAGAGAGAGAGAGAAACTTAGAGAGCGCACCGCGTTGTGCGCGGGGTGTTAACTGGCCGTTTGACTCCTGAGCAAATGCAAGTGTAAGGGTACAGAGTATGTTATAGTCGGGCTTGACCGACTTTCTTTCTTGTTTTTTTACTATTTTATTGATTTAATACAAAACAATCGACATTTTTGAAAGTCCACATTTTAAGGGCTCATGCTTAAGGGCTTCATTAAAAACTATATAAAAGACCAATCGTATAAAGTTGGTATATTCCAATCGTTTGTTTATTAAGCTCTCAGCTAAGTTTTGGTCCTGCATTGCTAAGTCCAATTCGTTACAGTTTTTAAGACAAAGTTGAAAAAACAGTACAAAATGAAGTGAAAACATGATGATTTTACGAAATTTTTATAATTTTCAGTGACTTTTTTGACTTGCTGCTTAGAAATGTTTCGTAAGCCAAGCCACCATCAACAACTTCCTCTATGACGTCAATGCCAAATTCCAAATAGTTCACGACATGTGGAGTTTGCAAATCAAAAGCTGAAAACTTCAAACTGAAATAAAAATCAATTAGCAAGTCGGTCAAGCCTGAATGTAATATACTCTGTACCCTGCAGTAGCAGCGTTGCAGCAGCGAACTTATTTTTAGTCTTAACTTGACCAATAGATGGCGCCACTACTTGATTTTCAAAATTGATAAGTAGATGGCGCCACTACTGTAGCCGGTGGAATTGATTTTTAGTCATAACTTGAGAATCGTACATCGGATCTTTAACATTCCTTTAACATCGGAAAATCGTTAAATAATCTAGATTACTTGATCTGCCTGAAAGTATTAGAAACATATGTCCCATACATGTCAAACCTCTAGCTCTTACCATCTCTGAGATCTGTTTGTTCCTACGGACGGACAGACGGACATGGCTATATCGACTACACTTTATAGGGCCGGCAATGATTCCTTCTTCCTGTTACATACTTTTGCACAATTTTAATATACTCTGTGTACCCTTGGTACAGAGTATAAAAACGGCAGCTAACCAGACCAGACTACCATCATACCTTTTCAGAATTTTTTGGTCTCAACTCAATCAACTTTTTAGTGTGGCACAGTGCAATACTAAGTCCAATATATAGAAGGGGTGGTGGCGATTCTAGATTATTTTTGTCTGCTGAACACGAATCTGTTTTTGTATTTAGTCCGCATATTTGGAAATTTAAGCCATCCTTCATGTTCATGCTTTAAATGCATATTCTGACCCTTTTTGGTATCGATTTGAGGGGAACCCAAATATTTAATCGAATCTGTCATGAAATCATCGTATAGTACTATTTCTTTGCTATCAAAAAACTTATCCCAAGCAATTCTACGGTTTTCTTAAGCGAAGATAAACCATTCTAAATACAAGTGTTGGAAATAACAAATATGTCTATTGCCCAAAGGTATGCACTACTGTTAATAAACAGTACAGAAAGCTTATCATTTGTAATGAATTATACTGAAATTTTTTAAAAAACTTCCATTGCATATTTATGGGCTATAAAAAAATGTAATTTTAAACACATACATTCAAAATTTTATATCTTCGCTTAAAAAAATGGTAGAATTGTTTGGAATATTTTACTTCAAATTTAAGAAGTAGTACTTAAGGATAATATTAAAGAGAGTCTATTCCCAAAAAACTCTTCTAAAATGGATCAAAATAGGCATTTCAGGAACTTTAGACTCAAATTACAAAAAATCGAAACATGTTTAACCATTTCCTAAAACATTTTCCTTTTCAGCACACGTAAACATCTGAAGTACTTTCAGATGTTTAGCCGTAAAATGCCGCCTAAAATTTGTAATTTTGTGGCCAGATAATTTATACCACATAGGCTGCATAGCGATTGATTTAAGGTATTGTCAAATTTAAAAAAAAAAATTTACTTTATTTTTTATTTGACGATTCATAATTGACGACCTTTGCCATTTATAGACAACAAACAACCAAGAAGCACACAAACATGCATACACACTTACATTAACTGAGGCACAAACACATGCTTAGAAGACACTATCGACAAATTCTGCCCAGCAAAGTGTCTCATGGAAACACATGAGCAAAGCAACCGGAAAAAACTCTCATTGATGGAGCAAAGAGTGAAAGCACGCTGTGAAAAGTCAGAGGTGAGATGTCAATTTGTTTCACTTTTTCATAGTGTCTGAGAATGACTGTATTTTTTTCTGACAGCCTGTGAAAAGGGAACACTTTTTGGAAGCTCTGCTTCCACCCCTTCTTTAAACTGAAAAAAGTTTAATTTTATATTCTTGTGTGATACAATTGGATAAAAACAAAATAATTTTTTCAGTTTTGGGGATCGAACCCAAGGGGACAACGCACTGAAGCCTCTAAAATGCATTGCAAAAACTTCAAATGAAAATGGAATGTCAACAATAGAAATAGAAAAATGTAATTTTCGGTGTCAAAATTGCAACGAAAATAACGAAAGTCGAAATTGGAAGAGATCGAATAAGTCACATATTAAAAGAAAACTCTCTCTCCTAAACACGATAGTACAACTGATTAAAAAGAAAATAATTTTTTAGTTTTGGCAGTCGAACCAAGTTTTTGAGTTATACTTTCGAGTTTAGAAAGGAGTTTGAAGTCACACGGAGCTTATCTAGTTAAATAATGTGTTTGTGGAACGACTAAAGTTGAGTTGTTTGGCAAATTAACTACAAAGAACTTAAAAATTAAATGGAGTGAATGTTATGGGACGCCCGCTACAAGCGAATCTCTTTATGATGATAAATTAAATTATTTTCAATCTTGAAATAGCATAAAGAAATATATTTTTGATCGGGAATGTTTGTGGTTCAGTGCAAACTGAGGAAAATCATTTTCTTTAAGGACTCAAGCAGTTTTATAATTAAGTTTAGGAGCTGAAATGGCAATTGGCGAGCAGATTTGATTTTTAATTCAGAAACGGATAATGGAAATAAATTAAACATTTTAATTTATTACAGCTGGACTTCATGGCAGTCACTCTTCAATTCAATATTCAATTTAAATTTGCTCTCCCTCTGTTTCCCACCTCCCTTTTCCCATCCATCTTCCACTGTTCCTCTAATGTTAACCCACAGCTAACCTACTGTTATCCCACTGTTAACCTAATGTTAACTCACTGTTAACCTGAGACCCAAAACATGTTTTACTTGCAACATCATTTCGGATTTTTCAATAGCTTAAGCGGGTGCCTTAGGGCCAAATGTCAAGGTATTGCTTGAAAGCTTAAACTCTAAGCTACGACCAATGACCAGTTGATCGGCAGTCAATTCAGCATGAAGAGCACAAGTTTGATATTTTACTTCCGAAAAGAAAGAACTCGATCCAAGCTCAAACAAAAGTTTGCAACGTATGCGGAAAAGAAGTAATAAGTGAACAAATGTCCGAGTTGGTTTGTGAAATTCCGATTCATAGATTTCAAGATGAAAAACGCACCAAGCACTAGCCGGCCATTGGAGGCAGATGACAATGAATTCAAGGCTATGATAATAAGGCCCACATAAAGCAGTAGAAAACCATTTCGGAAAACTTGGAATCCTCAGCAAGCTTGATATTTGATTACCGCATGATTTGAAGAACCTTCTGCTCACTAAGCATATCAATATCAATATGAGTATAAGCTTGCCAAAAGTTGGGCAAAAGAAATGATTTAAATTTCCAAAATAAACATGAAATGTGCCGAAATGGTCTGATAACATGCATTTGCTGCTGTACTGCTGCTGCCTCGGCAAGTAATTTACCATTTCAATCTAAACGAATTCAAGTGTATTTTTCTCTCAGTGTTTGATTTCTAAAAATAAAACTGGAAATTGCCATAAGCCGCCGCATCGACGTCGTTGTTGTCTCCGTCTCCGTCGTGATATTGATCATTTGGACATCTGGACTTGAGTTCATTTCATTGCAGTTGAAATATTCGCATTGCCATTCCGAAAATAATCTGTTCTTAAGTTGGCTGCTTGATCGTCTTATTCCATTTCAAGCTTTCCCCCCACTCCCTTCGTCCGCTGCACCTTCAGCTTCATGCCTTGCCAGTCATTTAGTCACTTTGTAATAACATGGCTAAGAGCATTTTGCGAACTTGGTTTTGAGGTTTGCGCTCTCCACACATCACCTCCACTCAGTCACTGGCCCAGGGACGCGTTCTTGTCATTTAAGTCATCGAACACGCATTGGTACATTGTACATGGTGTCGGTGTCCGGGCTGTTGTCGGCCTGTTGAGTCCAATGTCAGTGTCCTGGAGCGGCCATTGCAATTCCCCCCTCCCCAGCACCGAACAGTTCATAAATAATCGTCTTAAGTTGATGGCAATGTGCTGACTATGTGGCTGGGTGGCTCCGGAGCTCCGCAGCTCCTCAGCACTGCGACAGATTAAGCCTGCTGTTGTTGCTGCAGTGGCAAATGCCCAAAAGAAAGCAAAGTAATGAAGAGTTGCTCAAATATTCCAAAAACGTTTCACAATGAATGTCGCCGAGTCAGTGCTTCAATTTTTTCACCGTCCCTGTGGCTCGCCAAAAAAGCAAACAACTACAACAAAAGCATTTGTCGTGTCTGATCCCATTTTAATATTCTAGATACTTAAATGAAATACGTGTCTGGCTGGGCCAAACAAACGTTTATTGTTTGTTAATTGATTCTGCTGGAAGTTTGTTGGTTAAAATGCAAAGTGCAACACTTTTCGAAAAGTTTTTTTTTGTTTTTTTTTTTTGCAGAAGAATTTCGTATGCAAAATTGTGAGCCTTGGCTCTGGGCAAATTAATTTGCAGACAGCGATGCAGCCTTGAGTCTGCCAACCAGTTGACAATTGTCAAGGACTGTTGCGACAAACTGGCGCTGCTGCCCAGGGGCTGGGGTCATTTAACGGTAATTACGAAAGCCGGCTTGGAAAAGTAACTTTCCGCGAAAAGCCAAGTGCTCAAGTGCCGACAAAGCCTGGGCCAAGTGAAGCATAAAAATGAAGCACCCAAAACGAAGAAAAGACTCGAAAACCACACGATTTTCCAAGACTCCAAGTCTATTTATGTGACTATTGAAGTGGGACCTTGGATCCTAACATACTCCAAAACTCCACCAGGTGAAGAGGTTCCAACTCTTTTACTTTGTTTTTTTTTTTTGTCGGCTTTGGCTTTGATTTTTGCTTGATTTCTTTCAAAATCAAGCACGAGACGACGACGAGGAGGAGTAGGAGGTGCAGGCAGCAGCGAAATAGAGATGCAGAGCAGTACACTTGAAAAAAAAGACAGTACATCGATTACAAAAGACCAACTTGAAGTTGAGAAGTTTGAGCTTGGTTGGATTTTAGGATCGTTTGGGCTTGGAGCTGCAAGGCTTTGCGAAGCGGAACTGTATTGAGTACTGATAATCGAGTACTGATTATCGAGTACTGTGTGTCAAGTAAGCATCAAATATTGAGTTTCGAGTACTGTGTATCGATTACTGAGAATCAACTGTTAACTATGAAGTACTAAGAATCGAATACTGAGTAGCGAGTACTGAGTATTGAGTACTGAGTATAGTACAATTTATGTTTGGATTGGTGTTAGATTAGTGTTAGATGTTCGATGTTATGGCAGGTTCAGATACGTCGTCTTGGAAGTTGCCAAGAGAAGATTCTCTTCTTCTGGCTCTGACTCCATTTATCCTTCTTCTGCGAAGTAGTTGCCTTGCTAGCCGATTTGGTCGACCTCTAAGTCTCTCAATGTAGTCCGCAGATTGTTTAAGAATAACGTCGACTTCTCGTGCACATGTACCAGGGCGCTCCCGATAGTCTGCGCAGTACTGAGTATTGAGTATCGAGAACTGAGTATGGAATTCTGAGTGTCGAGTACTGAGTACCTATTATAAAGTTCGAGTATCGTGAACTGAGTATCCATTGTTGAGAATCGAGAATCAAGTATCGAATATCGAGTATCATGAACCGAGTATTCAAAATAGAGAATCGAGTATCTAGAATCGCGTATCAAGAATCGAGAATCGAGTATCAAGAAACGTGTATTCAAATAAAGGATCGAGTATCTGAAGTAGGGTATCGAGAATCGATAAAAACACACATACGTAAAGCAATCGAGCACTGAGTATCGAGTTTTGAGAATCGAATACTGAGTTTTGAGTAATGAATATTGAGTATCGAATACTGAGTATTGAGTATTGAGTTTCATGTACTGAGTATCGATTATAAAGTTTCAAGTATTGTGAATTGAATATCGAGTGTGAAGAAACGCGTATCGAGAATCAAGTATCGACTCATAAATCGACTTTCATGAATCGAGAGTTGAAAATAGAGAATCGAGTATCGAGAATCGAGCATCAAGAAACGAGTATTGAAAATTAAGAACCGAGAATCGAGTATCGGCAGTTGAGTATCGAGAATCGATAAACACACTCGTGTGAGTGACATAACGCAATCGAGCACTGAGTATTGAGTTTTGAGAATCGAAAACTGATTTTCGAGTACTGAGTATTGAATATTGAGCATCGAGTACTGAGTATCAAGTATTGGGTTTCGTGTACTGAGTATCCAATACTGAGTATCGGTTACTGAGTGCCGATGGTAAAGTTTCGAGTATCGGGTATTGAGTATCGAGCGCCAAGAATCGCGTATCGAGAATACAGTATCGAAAATCGAGTGTCCAAAATCGAGTATTGAAAATAGAGAATCGCGTATCGAAAATTGAGTATCGAAAATCGAGTATTGAAAATGAACAATCGCGTATCGAAAATAGAGAATCGAGAATCGCGAGTATCGAGAAATGAGTACTGAAATTCGAGGATCGAGAATCAAGTATCGAAAGTAGAGTATCGAAAATCAATACACACACACGTAACGCAATTACATATTCCACTTTTAAATCAGATTTCTCTTCCCAAAGAGCTTCGCTCGTACCTGACGTTCCAAGACATCTACTCATTTTTTTTTTCCAAGTGTACCCCCAGAACCCAGTCAAGATGATGCTCGAGTTGTGGTGGTTGCTGTTGTTGCATGTGCAGCGACTGTGACGCCATTTTCAGGCCCAACCGAGCCCAGAGGAGCCAGCAAAGCGTATGCAAAAGAGACTTTTGAGACCCGGCCCAGAACATGTCCAAAGGCGAACCGCCAAAAGGATAATCAGCAACAATTTAGTATTATTACACCACGTTCGAAGCCATCGAAGCCACCAAAGAGTGCAGGGCAGGACAGCAGAGGGGGAATTGGGGAGGGCGCACACAAAGTTGTCTGTCAGTTTCTTTCTTTTCGTTTCTCGGTTTTAAGCCCGTACCAAGTCCACGGGTCTCGCTGAGCTCTCAAGTATGCATTTCAAAGAAAATCATTATTATCGATGCGGCTCGGCCGAGAGGCTGTGGCTGAGTCTGAGTCTGTGGCTAAGCCCTGGCCTTTTTGGTATTTTCACGTGGCCGTAGATTGAGTTTCAATGGAAAAATGATTTGCAAATTGACTTTAACGAATTGCTCGAGTGAGCAACCTGCTCGCTCGCCTGGTGCTTTTGGGCATGTTATGGAATTTTGATTACAGCATTTGAAAGTGGCGGATAGCTGGGATGGGGGTTGGGGGTGGGATGGGGCCTTGTAATTGGCACGCATTGGATTGGACGGGCAAACAATGCAGCTTCACGTTGGGCGAACAGACAATCGAAGGCGATGCCCATTTCATGGCAGGCTGCAGGCGGGCGTCGTTGAGACTGATTCTGATCCATCCATGGTGCCATGGCTGGCTATGAACGCCATTATCAGAGACCAAACGGGTTGGCTGCAGTTTGCCCGTTGGCCGTATCCAGTTCGTATATCATTATAGAAATTACCTACTCTCCATTGGCCGTGTGGCAGCAGCAGCCGATGCAGCAGCAGCGGCAGCAGCAGCAGCAGCCATTGTTAGTATTTTGCCATTAACGTTAACTCTTTGGCACAATCTGGCCGCCTGATCTCAACAACCCGGCAACAAAAAACAAAAACATTCTTAAATTGAGGCTGTAAATTATAGAAATCTAATGGAAATGCTGACGTCACTTGAGCTATCTGATAGCATTTCGATAAGATTTGACAAACATTTGACTTACCAGGACTACCCAGGAAGACTGAGGAATACAATCGCCTTGAGGCGTCTGCATTTCGAGCATCGGCAGGTGAGGACCATTCTCTTCGACACCATCGTCCTGTAAAAGATAGAAAAGCCGCTTATTAGTTTAAGTTGTCAAGTTGTGTTAAGTATCAGCACAATTGATATATCTCTCTTTAAATAGTTCAAAAGCATTTTTAAAATAGCTGAGCGCTTTGTGGATGTAGCTTTCGTACGTAAGCTAAAAGCATTTGGACACATTTCGCTATTCGCATTCCGAGTTTTGTGCCAAGAGAGCAAGCAGCTTTTCAGCGTTCGATGAAGTAGTAAAGTGCACAATAATTCACTTTCACTATTTGGCCTCGCTCAAACGCTGCCTTAAAGCTAACTGCCTCGAGGAACAAAGCTTTTAAAAGCTCTCTGCTCGTTTTCTGTTTTTTCTCTGTTGCCAGCGGCAACTTGTCTGCTACCATTGCCGACCACTAATCTAAAATGTTTCAAATTATAATTTCTAGTATCTCAACGTACACGGAAACATGGAAATTATGTTTTCCATTTTTAAGAATATCGACCTAGAATTGAAATCGCTTAAAAATTTAGAGCAAATTTTTATTTTTCAGAAACTTTTTTCTGAATATTAGTTAAGTTACCCTAAAAATGCATATTCCAAAAAATATCTTTCTAAAATTTTTGCTTTATGGCCCTTTCCAATTTGAAGGGTAATAAAACAGCGACTGATTGTTTAGTTGATCCTAAAATCAGCCTCAAAGATGGCCCTTTTACCCAAATATTACGTATTTGTGATACGTATATTGTCAATTTGAATCAACTGTAGCACTCAGACTCAAACATTTCTCGCAGGAATTTCACAAAATTTAATTCTTTGGGAATCCAGGTAAGTGCTGATTTGTTTAAGATAGTTTTAACACCTTCTATAAACAATATTGTTTTCAAATTGATTTTCAGACCAATGAAAATGAGTCTCTAAAAGAAGGTAAGGTTAATGTTTCTCCGAGTCCCGACTATGGCTGCAAAGCTTTCGCCAGAACAAGATGCTGGCGCCAAAATACATAAAAAGAACTCCGTCATGTTGGTTCTACAAGAATTTCAAACTAAGCAAGAACTGTAGCAGAGTTTAGCGAAACAAATAACAAATTTGTTTAATTCAGAAACTTCGTAAAATTGAAGTTACGCTGAAGTATTTTCAAATCGACGTAAGCCTTGTAAGAGCGACATAAACTAAGGCTTCTATAAGTTTACCCTTGAGAGCTCGCGAAACAAGTTCATCATTTGGTAATCTTTACTAGTTGAATTAAAAAAGCAAACTAAAGGAAAATGATGCACAATTAGGATCAGACCCTTCTAACTTTTTAGAACTTTAGGGGTGCCTACAGGCTATGAGCACGACGAGCTTTCTTTTGTTGTTTTGCGAGCTATAGCCGCCATCAAATGCACTCAGCCCATATCACAAGCTCAATTCTAACAACAGCATCAAATATGTTCTCTTTTTTTCTGCTTCCAAGAAAGATGTGTATGAGTCGTCTTCAACGTAGATTTTGTTGTTGGAAGACGAATGATTTCGTTAGAAAAATCTGCTTTCTGATTCTATTTCTTGTGGTTCTTGTTGCTTGAGAAATATTTTCTTTATTTTTATTGGTGTCTACGCAGCCGCAAGGTTATTGTGAGCACTCCTGATTTGAACTGTGTGGACATTTATGTATTACCTGTACAAAAATGGTTAATCGGACAATGTTGCAACCAACTTCATTTGGAAGCCTTATCATTAGGCTTTCATTTTCATTATGTGTCGTTTCGCAGAAGTGTAAACAACATAGTTTTTGTGTGCTCCAAATATGTCAAGTTTTGTACCAACAAAACACAATTTGCGTGAAAGTTTACTTTTCTGCTTTAAGCTGAAGACCATCGACTGCTGCAAGAAGCTTACGGGAAACATGCTCCAAGCACAAAAAATCAAACGGGCGGCCTGGTCGTACGCCAAAGCCGTATATTCACGGTGGCAAGGTTATGCTCTGTATTTCGTTTGACCAATTGGGTGTGGTGTACTATGAGCTGCTACAACCGGATGAAACCATCACAGGGCAACTCTACCAAACTCAATTGATGCGTTTAAGCCGAGCATTGAAGCAAAAACGACCAGAAGACGAGCAAAGGCACGACAAGATAATTTTGCAACATGACAAAGCGCGGCCATATGTTGCGCAGCCGGTCAAAAAATACCTAGAAACGCTGAAATGGGAAGCCCTACACCATCCGCCGCAAAGCGCAGACATTGCCCCTCCGACACCTATACTCAGAGAACAAATGAAGCATTTCATACTTTGATCAAGAATGTTTGATCTTAGAAGTACGTTTGGAATGAAAATTCTGGATGCAAGAGCGATATTCTTGATCCAAGAGTGGATTTTTGTTTGCAACATTCTCGTTTCAGGAGTTTCAGTACTTGATGCAGGTACGAATATTCTCAAAACTAAAGACCGACGTGGTGTGGATCTTTATTTTATACAATCCTTTAATCGATTACTTCTTCACACTCGATATGTTCAACATGAAATGAATCAACGGACTACGAACAGTGTTCTGCTCTCAATAACTGATTGCGCTCTCCTCTCAGTAGTTTCCGCACACACCACACTTCCATGAAAAACGAAACGGTGAGAGCGTGTTCAACGCTATTCTCTCAAATTTGGCTTGCCCTCTCCGCTCCAATACTTCTCCTCACTCACCTGGCATATAAGAACCAAATTGAGAACGAATTTAGCTCAATTTCAAAAGCAAAATTCTTGAAAATTCAAGAACGAATACATTTTTTTTCAAGAGTGTGTTGGCCTTCCTTTAGTGATCATTACTTTCGCTCTTTTGAAGAACTTTAAAATTGTATCGATTCGTGCATCACATCACAAGACTCATGCTTTTTTCGAAATGTTAAGGATGATTTTCAAAAACTCGAACGTTTTCAGTTGAGTTGTTTTTTGCGTCTCATTAATTTCAAATTAAAATAAAGTAAGTTTTTGTATAAATTACCTTGCTCAGCCATGTCTAAATTATTTGTATGAAATTATTAAGATTTTAAGCCACTTTTGCCAGCCACCGGTCTGACGCAATTTGCCACACATGTCCGACTTAAGACCCTCTCATATCGATATTGACAGCCAGCGATGAATGTCTTAAGCCAACGCATTCGACTGATATGGAAAATGGCTAAAGTTTTCGTCAAACACAATTGACAGGTGCGCGCCTACAACTGCAGCAGCGTGCTGTAAGCTCCAGTCAATCTCAGTCCAAAGTAAATCCCCTTCCCTTGACCTCCTAATGGACACTTGAAGCGCATAAAAACTTTAAATGAAATGCGTAAAAAAAATACCAAGAAAGCAGAATGAAAATGGCGCTAATAATAATTTGGTTTATTGGCTTTAAAGCACAATAAAGACACTGGGCATAAAGTTGAGGGGCGTTCCTGCAGCAGGGTGCGAGAGACAGAGAGCCCACCCTTCAGAGCAATTTCTATTATTTTTTCTTATTTTCTTGCTTGAGCTCAACGAGGGAGACGAGACGCACCTTTATTTAAATTTTGCCTTGGCCGGCAACAACAGGCTGCTTCGTTTTCTTAATGGGCAATTTTCTTGGTAGTAATGGGCACGTTTTATGGACGCTTTTGTGGGGTGTTTATCGTGTACACAAGCGATGTACAGGGCCAGGGGCGTCGCAAATAAAAACAAAACAAACTACAAAATTATTAATGGAATATTGAAAAACTAAAGCAACACCTCTCCCGCCCAGTCGGAGCACCAAAAAACCAAATTGTTCGCACATAAATCTTTGCACTAAAAATTTTATTGTCATTTTTATTGTTAAGAAATAAAATAAAAAGCGACAGCCGCAGCGACAAACAGTCTGCGCCGCTCTCGGAGAGCACTCACACACAGAAGCAGTCGCTCATTTTCATTTATTTCCCCTTGCGCTGTGTGTGTGTTTATCGTAAGTTTTTTGGTTCAGCTTAATATCGTAAGAAGGCAGCGCCATTGCTTTGATGCTTTGTTGTGCTTGCCCTGTCTCGCCTGAGTGTGAGAGAGTGAGATGAAGCTAGTGAGAAGACACTCAGCTATAGAGCTGAGGCGAATTGAAGGGCGAATTGAGGAGTTGGCAGTCATTCAAGGGGGGAGAGCGAGCTGATGTTGTTATTGTTGTTGTTGGCGCAGAGAGACCCCAAGCCAAGTTAATGATTTTTGGACTGACTTGACGTTTTTGTTATTTTTTATTATGCAATGTTAAATCAATAAATTGACAAGCTAAGCAACTTTAACCAGCTTAATTTTTGTGGAAACAAAGTAAAATTGTACTTAATCAAAGAGTTTAAGCGGTTTTAAGGTATGTTTGAATGTTGTAAAACAAGTCACAGATGAAAGGCGACTTTGCTTTAGGAACTTGATGATCTAAAGCTAAGTTCACACAGGCAAGTAATTTGACTAATTTTGATGAAAATTTGTCTAAATTGACCAAATTGACAAACTTCTCGGCCATTTTTTGATCAAATTATTACTGAATGGAATCGTAGTCTATGTTTTAAGTCTTGCAAAATCTGAAATCATTGCTTTTTAGCAACATTTTCATTAAAATTTTATCATATTATTTCCCTAAATGAAGTTAGCTCAAAGTTAAGATTCCACAGGCCCAAATTTTGATGAAAATTTGGCTAAATTTACCAAATTGTCAAACTTCTCGGCCATTTTTAATCAAATTATTAGTGAAATCTGCAATCATGGATTTTTTTTACAAATTTTTATAAAAAAAATTTATACGTTACGTTTGTGTTTTTGGTGCAGGCCTATTTCGATCTGATTATGTTTATGTGTATTGCACTGAACAAAACTGCATCATTGGTTTTGTTCTCTCAGCTCTTGTTCCCAAGATATAGCGGAAAAACGAATTTGTTGAATATCTGGCACTCTAAAATTTTTGGAGGCCACACTAGGCATAAATGTCTGGATTTATAAGCTATTTGCGACAGAGCACATACCAATGCATCTTTGAAAAATCTAAGATACTATATAAGTATAGCAGAAAGTGTCTAAATTGGACTCTAAATTTAGACAATACTAGTTTTATGGCAATTTTCTTAAAATAAATCATCCCCTCTTAGCTAGTGTGGTTGTCGAACAACCTAGGCATATAGACCAATAAATACTCTAATTGTGAGAGTTTTTTTTTGCATTTATATCAGCTTTTTTGGCAGAGCTATAACCTGTTTAAAACAAAAATACATATATCACCTTATGGGAGGAAAACTAGATTGTCACTCTAAGGGCCGATTTCACATCTTTTACATAGAGCTATCTGTCACATAAACTAACAAATAACAGGAAGGAGAGAAAAACGACCCTTAATCTGCATAGGAACTGTAAAGAGGCTACTTGATTCAGCATACATTTTTATACATTTACATGTAGTTGATAAATTCTATGTGGAATCAAGTAGCCTCTTCACAGTTCCCATACAAATTTCCAATGGGAATCTAGTTTTCCTCCCATAAAGTGAAATATGTATGTTTGTCTTAAATAGGCTGAAACTTTGCCAAATAAACTGATATAAATGAAATAAAAATCACATTATTAGATTATATGTTTGGCCATATGCTCAAATAGCTAAAATATTAATCCAATAAACGATGATTTATTATGTCGAGAAAAGTCTGACTTTAAAAGCCACTTAGGACAAGATGATAGAAATCCTAGAGTGCTAAAAACTCCACGTTTTCGTTTTTCTGCCGTATCTTCGAAACAAGAGCTTATGGAGCTAAATCGAAACCAGTTTTGAAATTAGTCAACATAAACTTATCAGGGCTGCATGTCAAAAAGTTTATCATTTCGGTTGGCCTGTGTAAATTGATCAAACATGGCCGAAAAGTTTCCCAATTTGAACAATTAAAAGCAATTTTTATAAAAAAATTTGGGCAAATTATTTGCCTGTGGGACCTTAGCTTAAGAAACTACTCATCAGCAGACTTGGCCAAGATTTCACTGCCATTATTTTAATGTGAAATTTGTCTTTAAATTGTTACATTTTCTGCTTAAAATTTTATACGTTTTTTATACCATATACCCAGTATAAGATCAATTGGCATTATTAACTTACTTAAAACACAAATCAAACAACCATGGAGCGATAAACTTTGTAAGCACAAAGCTTTCCAAGTTTCAAAAATATACTTGTTCGTATAATAATAACAACATAAAATAACAAACAAAATAAAAAATTTTAAAACTAAACGATTTGTTAAAAATAAAAAATTAAGTTGAATTTATTCCGTTTTGTAATAGAATTTTGTAAGAAAGATTCTTAACTTTAAACTTTAAATCTTGTATCAAGAAAATAAAATATCTTAAATAAAGATTATTTCGTTTTTCAAGCAAAAATCCGCTCTTTCTTCTTACTTTACGCTTACTTTAAAAAATGAAAAAAAAAATGTGAATTAAAGAGTTGATTTAGCCTAAGACAGTTTTATTTTAGGCGGAAAAAGTTATTAAAACAATCCCGAAGCGTGCTTAACATATCCTAAACCCAGAAACGAAAACGATCTAGATTCAAGATTTCCGTACCAAAATTGTTGCTGAATCATTGAACTTTAGACGCAAGTCCACGAACATCAGGGCAGAAAATCGTTCAAAGAAATTTCTAAATATTTATAAATTTTTAGTAAAATTTGTAAAACGGTTTCCAACTGTTTTCAATAAAAGTCACGACATATCAGGCTTATAAAGAATATGAAACTCACAATCATAAGTGGCGTCAATGAAACAAACCGCGTTTCAGTGAAAAGGAATCATGTATACAAGCTCTTTTAACACTAAATCTTTGGAGCTTTAAGAACAGAATCTTATAAGCGTATATCGTATGATTTTAGTTAGTTAAAAACTTATTCTAAACTTCATTGAAATAATAATAGTTGTCCCATTTAGGGCCGTTTTCTCATGATCCTGTTTTTGCTTAAATCGAAATCCACCTAGATTTTGCAACAACTAGGTGGTTGTCTCATGTAGGTTGATTATAAATTCTGGCATTTCACACCGGGAGGGCTGGAAAGGTATAATACTAGGTTGGCAGCACCTCTGCTTTTGGCTGATTATTGTTTGGTTCATTGCGCGCCAATTTTAAAAATTAATGCAAGAATTTTACAATGAAGGTTTTTGTTTTGGAAAGACTTCCTACTATAATGAGAGAATAAGCAATAGCTCGAAAGCTAAGTTCACACAAGAAAATAATTTTGACAAATTTTTATGAAAATTTGGCTATATAGGCCAAATTGTGGAACTTTTCGACCATGTTTGATCAAATTAAGTATTTAATCCTGTAAAATCTTTAATCATGGCTATTTTTATTAAAATTTAGCTAAATTTGGATGTGTACACAGAGAAAAGAAGATCAATTTTATGTTGATATGACCCTTATTAAAATAAACTTTTTAAAATATCAATTTTTTCATATCATTTGGCAAGAAAAAAATATCAATCTGATCCAAAAACATATCATTTACTTAAATTGATATTGAATAGTTAAAGAATGATATTTAAAATGTAATAATGATATGTTAGAAAATATCGATTTAAATTTTTTAACATATCAATTTGATATATTTTCATATCGGAATAAAATTTATATGCAAAAATATCAATTTTTTTCTCGGTGTAAACTTAGCTTAAGCAATGAACTAGAGGAATTAGTAAGCGCATCTGTCTCTTTAGCAATGTCTGCAGGTGTCTTGTCAATACAAAAGGCACATCCAATATTTTCATTTTTTGGTTTACTTATTAACAATTCAGGCTTAACTGTGTTTAGCAGCAGTTGGTTTTAGTTTTGAAATATTTTTCAGTGTGACCATATGAACGCAAACATAAAAATACATAGCTTGCATTAACATGTACATGGTTTTGAAGTCAATGAGGTTGAAATTAATGGCTACGAAATCCACCCAGATGTTTAGCCTTGAACACGAGCAAGGCAAATGCAGTAAATCCACCTAGATTTGCCAAAATAGCAATATGAGAAAACGGCCCTTAGTGTTTCGCCGAGGATATAACATTCCTACACCCAGAATAAAGATGTTCCTTAAATTTTGGGATAATAAGTTTTATTAACTGAAATGTGCTTATCAGGCAGGCAATAAATTCCTAGAACATGAATGGAAAATTTGCGAGATGGATCTACGATTATACATATACATAAGTATGCTGTCTGTGTGCACAGTTTGTTCGATAATTTTCGTTTGCTAGGAATTATTGTGACTTGCATTTTGTTCTTGTTTTGTACCCAAAAGTTGGTCTTTGAAACTCAATCACTAGGAAGCAGTAAAAGCTTCCTTTAAAACTTTATGAAATTAACTCAAATTTCTGGAATTTATATACACTTAAGAGCGCCAAGTTTAAGTCGTCGAAAAAATATGCAAACTTTTTCATTATTTTCCCCAGAGTATTTGCCTCACTCTTCGGCATGCCTTCCTTACACAAAAAGAAAAGCTGACCTTATTCCAACAATATATGGCCAGCTATATAATGTAGTTTTATGATATTTTAAATGTCACAAAGTGCTTAAAAATGTTTTAAAATTTTGTGTTGTTTCGCTTGCCTTTTGTTTTGAGCAACTATTTTCAGTTTCTATTAATACACAACTTATTTTTATCGACCCCATTTGATGGCACTCGGTCTAAGTGTGGTCCCTCCCGCCAACGACAACGCCAACCCGCGCTCTCTCCCTTCGTCCACTCTGCTGAAGTGGTTGGGTATGATGATAAATGGCGCTAGGCATTGATTAGAGGGCAACATTGCATTTGCCTTATCATCAAGTTCAAACTGCAGTCTACACAAAAACTGTAACACATTATAAACGCCAGCCGAGAAAAGCAAAGAGACGAAACGAATTTTCCATTTTCCATAGACCTCTACAACCCCACACACACACACACACAATGCCGGAGTGTGTGTGTGTGTGTGTTTAGATAAAATTGTGTTTCGAAAGTGACAGTTGAAATGATTTATCACTTGCCTGCGACTGCAAGGCGCAAACGCCCTGCTCTGGCCCCGCTGCCACCACCTCCTCCCTCGCTATCCACCAGCTTTGCTGCTGTCGTCAAAGTTTTTAGCACAAGCTTGCTGGATGTTCCCTCGGTTCCCCGGGCCCGGCATGTTTGGCATTTTTGTGTAGAAAAATTGAAAATTGCTTTTTTTTTCGTCAGCAGCCGGTCCCCTCCGCCTTTCTATCTCAACTTCATCTTTCCAATTTTCTACTATTTGGCTTTTGTTTCCCCTCATTGTTGCCGCTGTGAGTTTTTCAGATGAAAATTTAATTCCCGCAGAACCGTCCCCCCCCCCCCTCCCTACCCTCCTACAACCAGCGAGCTAATTTAAAAATTTTTGTAATTTTTTCGCTTTGCTCTTTTGGAATTTTTGCAATGCGCGACAAAATGATTTATGTCGCTGCCTGTGCAAAATTAAAAATATTACAAAACAACAATTTAAATAACATAAAAAACAAACACACACACACACACACAGACACTCGCTTTAAGCTTTAAATGAAAATGTTTCGCGAAACATAAAAACACGAACAAAAAAATGCTCAAATAAACCGCAACAATTTTTCAACATTTTGCACGTGTAAATTTTCCAATTGGTTGAGCGCGTGAAATGTGCAGCCAAGTTGGTTGGATTACCATTATTTTTGTTTTTTTTTTTTGGGAGGGTGTGTTTTCAACTTCAGTATGTGGGCGTGTCTATGGTATAAGTTCACTCTTGAGGCAGGTGCCAAATATACAAAAACTGTCTCATGATTAATCAGAATGGTGCAAAAATGTTGCCCAAACATCAGTTCTTTTGGGGTGGGTTTCGAGTGCAGGCCATTTGCATGCCCGACCGTCGGCTGTGCTGGTGCTGTGCTGCGGTGCGTTGACCAAAAGCCAAACAAAATGGGAACCCAGACTGGCCGCAGGGCCAGAGCTTTTAGTCTGGCCACTTTCAGCTGTAAATGCAAAATGGTGTAACGACCAAACAGACAGAAAGACAGACAGACAAGTCAGTAAATAAATTGAAATAAATAAAATCCAACTGGTGAAATTAAAGTAAGTTTATCGAATTTTGAGAAATGAGATTTAAATTTAAGAATTTTTAAAATTATTAAGAATAGTTGTAGTGCAAATATATCAATTCCTGTTTACATAAGGTTTTTCTGAACTCGAAATAAGGCAGATGTGAGATACATAGAGGAAAAAGAAGGGTATTGACATGATGAAAGTTCAACTTAATTGAAGAAAAATTGTGCTTGAAGTGAGAACAAATGAGAAAAACCGTTCAAGCACTGTTTTTGGTAACATCTACGCTCATCTTGAGTCCAATGTTCTTAGACTTTTTCCTCTGTGTAGCCATGAAGTAGCTGCTTTCACTCTCCTGATATTAAGCAAAAAACTGACAAGACAAGCGAGTGGGAGAAGCTCGTTTGGCAGCTTCAAGCCTTATGACAAATTTAAATTCTTTAAATATATAAAAAGGTGCAACTGCATGTGAATCTCTTGATGTAGACCAACTTACCAAATACCTTCCTACTCATATTGCAGATTTTGAGGTCTGAAAGTTAATACAGAGAAGACAAAATCATGGTCGTAAAAAACAACCGAGGCCGAGATGTTTTTTTGGATAAACTGAATCATATTTGAATAAACTTTCCTCTCAGAAGTGGTAATTTAGGTAATACAAAGAAATAGATTTACTTCAATAATACTTAATCAAAAGGTCTTTCGTCTACCACTATTGTGCAATCCACCTAGAAACTGCTCTTCCTACTTTTTGTACAAATACTTGGATACCCACCCAAAACTGGATTGGTATATAACATCAACAAACTTTTACTCGAGCGCCCTGCTTTTCGGCTGAATAACACAATCTCCAATTTCTGTTTATAGGCAGCGCAATAAAATTAGTGAAGGTGACCGGTTGTGTACACGTTCTGAGAGCAAAGCTCTTTAACGGAGAATAAGACTACAAAAACTTCATCTTCATTTCATCTATGCGACAGATTTATTTGGATACACAGAAATATAAAACGATGAAATATCAGACCTATTTATATTCATATCAAAGGGATACTATTTCCACCTAAATATATGCATTCGGGGGTTCAAAAATAAGTACTCAGGACATTTGACGCTTCCTGATGTGTGTGCGATTCCTCACTTTGGCCGAAAAAAGGACCACTAATTTGAATATCTGCCGAAATTTCAGTTTCACAAAGTCTATAAAACGCACGCAGAGCGTATACATGCGTTTTTCTTGGCTATTGGGAACCATTATGACCCCTCAGTAGAAAATATTATAAGTAAAGATATCCATTTTGAAGAGGTATTAAATAGATGTTATAAGTGCACCACATACGAAGAAGAAAAATTTCGCGATTTATAATTATATCATCTAGATATTTTTTCAGATAAGGACCGTTTTCTTTTTTTTTGCTGTAAACGGCTGTGTCTTTGCAAAGTCAGCCGCTTGCAACTTTAGCAGCAGTTGGGTTGTAAGTGTAAGTGTGTGTGTGTACTGAGTACTGAGTATCTAGTAATGCCTTTAGAACTGAGTATCGAGTACTGTTATTCAAAGCTGATTGCTTTTCTATTAGATCATTGCAAAGCGGCTTATGCTTCATTGAAGCACAGCTTACGCTGCCGAAGTGCTAAGCACGCCAAGAATGAAAACAAACGCATCTCAGGGAGACGCTGATCAGTAGTTGAGTAAGCTTCATAAATTTCGCATTCGCCAGACTTGTTGTCCCAAGAATGTTTCAGTTGTGCTAGTGTCATTTATATTAACCTAACCATTTTGAATTCTCTTTAACTATAACCATAGCTCCTCGTACAAGCTAATGATGAGGAAGTTTGGCCCAGCTCTAAGTGATTCATTTGTGGAGGACGGCAATTCTGTATGTCGAACGGATGAGCTGCACAAGTTTTCAATGGTAGGACTTGGGACTTCTTTGTGGCCACAAGTCGTGGACAACTTCTCCTAATCTATACCATGCCATGGCCTAACCAGTCGATTCAGCCCCTTCCCTAGTCGTGTCCATAAAGCACCATTTGCCTATTACAAGTAAAGGTCACGGATCTAATAACCATTTTATTATTCGCGATCTATTTACGTTTTTTATCTGCCACCTCTAAGAGATTTACTGCAAATAAATATTAAACACTGTCGAACCCTAATTGCCTTCACCACCGCTTCTTACAAATCTTTCTCCCCTTCTGTATAACATTTATACCACCGACTTTCCGAATCTAAACGGCTATACTGCCTCAATATTTGCCGACGACACAGCAATAATTACCTCAGGACTATTACCAGAAGAAATCACACTCAACCTACAAGAAGCTTTCGACTCCCTCCAATTGTTTTTCGCAAGATGGAAAATTCTGGTTAACACAGATAAAACACAAGCCATATACTTCTTCAGAAAACGAATGCCCAGATATCTACCAAATAGCCACCTAGATCTGGATGGTACTGATATTCCCTGGGACAAAAAGGTTCGCTACCTAGGAGTTATCTTAGACCAAAAGTAAACTTCAAGGACCATGTTAGGGTACACCATTGATAAAATCAACTCTCCTACCAGAACTATGTGTCCCTTCATTAATAGAAACTCAAGGTTATCCATTGAAAATAAGTTATACTTGTTCAGATCGATATTTCAGGTAGTAAGTCATATTAAGAGATTACAAACTGCTCAAAACAAGCTATTAAAAAAGATTTTCAAGCTCCCATGGCATCATCCTACCTCCGATTTGCACCATAAAGCCAATGTAGAAATGATAGCAGACAGACTAAGCCGACTGAAAGATAACTTCAATGATAGATGTAGATTTCAACCTATAACCACATAAACCAATTATTATGTAAGTATAGCAAGCTATAAGTAGTATTAAGATTTTGTCTGATGAGTTTTTTTTTTTAATTTTTCCCTACAATTTAATATAAATTAATGAAATTTAAAACAATAATGCAGTCCATATTCATAACAAAGTAGAATAAGTCGATAGACTTGAACTCTTAAGAAATATGTAATATATATTAGAAGCATACACTTATCATTACAAACCGATGCAATAAATTTAATGGAGTTGAATAAGTATTCGCTGTTAATTAATTTAAATTTTCATGCCAAGTCAAATTTGAAAACAAAATAACTAGAGATGAGCGCCTTATTTCACACTTGCTATTGGCGAAATAATGTGCAGAGATTTCGCACACATTTCCCAAGTATCTCCGTCCCAAGCTTTAGGCTCGCTTTAGAAACGTTTTGGGATCTTTTTGGTAGATTTTTGGCTCACATACTTAAGTCTTAAATAACTTTTTCATACTTTCATTGGAAACACTGTATAGGCATAGTTATAGTCACAAATGTGAACAAATGCTATAATTTCGTCGTTATTTTCTTGGTGTGAAGTTGACATTTATTTTGGGTGATCGATATAAGCTTAGGTGGGAACTCACTTAACTGTTTTAAGGTTCTTTTTTTTTGGAATACATTCTAGCACTTTGCTTAGTGCTTTCAATTGTGTTGGCATTTCATCTCAGTGCTGCAGCTGTTGTTGTTGTTGTTGTTGTTGTTCGTGTTCTGTTTGGTTTATTTATGGCAACACGTTTTGCTTTTGGTTGTAATTATTCACATGCACAAACAATTTTATATGCAATTTTTGTTGGTCGCCATTTTTGTTGCACAAAAATGCAGTTGGTTGTAATGTTTTTTTTGTTGTTTCTCTGTTTTTTTTTGTGGCATGGCCATCATGGCCGGAAGGTGACGCTGCTGCAGCTGCTTTACGAGCAAAAAGCCCAGTTATCTATTTTTGCACGGCCATTGTTGTTGTAGCCGGCTGGCTGACTGGCTGGCTGGTATTTTCCGCTACCGTTTTCACAACATTTTCTCTGGTGAAAAATATATATTTTTGCTTTTTTTTTTTTTTTTGCTAATTTAAATGAAAAAGCTTTTCGCTTTTAGTTATGAAATAAAAGGTCCAGACTTGAGCACACCAATTCAAAATGGTTTGAAAAGGCTTTAAAGCCAAAAAGGGGATGAGTTGCTGTTGTTGTTGTTGTTGTACGCAAATTCAATAACATTTAAAAGGCCACACCTCGACATGACAAACATGACTTGTAACTTAAGCTAGGTGCAATTTTTGTTGTGTTTCTTTTTTTTTTGTCATCAGTTTGGCGACAAGCTGCATGCATCGTCTTCTGGCTGTGGCCAGTCAGCCAGATATCGCTTTACACTTGAAATGAATTTGAAAGTCAGCAACGCAGCTCGTAATTCTTGTCTCGTGTTCCCACACACACTCACACACACACACACAGCGTCAGTTCTTTATCCGCGACTAATATAAACATACAATGGACCAACTTAAGCTGAAATGACAGTTGCGACATGCTGGCGTAGGCGTGTGCGATCTCTGGGACAGCCGGGCAAATGTTTTGGTATTAATTTTTCTTGTCCCTCCGCTGACAATAAAGTTTATCGCATTCATGTGTATGCACTTTATGACACCTACAAAGAAACTTGTTTTACCTTTAAGAAATCTCATATTAAATTGCGGCAAGTTCAATTTTTGCACGAGTGGAGCTGACATTCTTTTGGGAAAGCTATTTTGTGGTCGTCTGGCTGCCTCGTGACTGCAGCTCAGTCGTCCGTTTGACGGTCACGTGACCCTAATAAATCACAGAATTAATGTTACGTAAAATGGAGTTGGCTGTTGGTCCATCCACAATCCACCATCCACCCGGCGGAGAGAGTTAACTGTGCCAGGCGGAAATTGAAAAACGTTTGCGGCATTTCTGATAAGCAGAGACAGACAAACGTTTTGAGTTAATTGTCTGATGATTTTTAATAAAAGCAGGCCAAAAATATACACACGCAGGCGCACTGACACGGCACAGCACACAACATAACGACCATTAAAAATACCCAAAACGACAACGACAATTTCCTCATTATCGTAAAATTTATTCAAGCAAAATAAATTCATTGGTCGTTAACCTTGACACTGGTTTTTCTTTCTTTTTAACAGACTCTGGCTGTGTGCGTGTGCTTGTGCTTGTGTGGGTGAGTGTGTGTGTGTGTGACGTGTGTTAAATAGTCACTGTCAAAGTAGACAAAGGAGGAGTACAACTTTGAGTATATAAAAGGGATATACATATTTTCTCCAGCCAATTGCCATTACGTTGCACAATGTAAGTGAAAATATGAAACACGAGCATGACTTTCATACTGGCAACATTCTGTTTCTGCCGCCAGCTTCAGGCCCATTCCCCCGTTTCGCTTTTCTTTCAAATGAAAACCAAAATAAAAGAAATGTACACAAAATGACGCCCGTAAGTATGCTACAATAATCGATAAGTGTGTGTGTGTGTGTGAGTGTGTGTGTATTTGTGTGATATTGCTGTTGCCTGCTGGTTGGTTACTGCTTGACTGCCTTTTAGGCTGCCAGACTACACACACAGTGGCAGACTTGGCTGGGTTATTTGTCATGCTGCTCGCGGGCTTTCAATGCTCCTTTTGGGCTGGGACCAGCGCTTTTGGCTTTAAAAGTGTTAATGTATCCTCAGATTGCTGCGCCTGCTAGTATGCTGCATTCATGGTTCAGTTCGGTGACAGTTTGGCATTGTTCTTGTCGAGACTTGTCTCCCTTTGTCTGTCATTTTAATTTATGTACCAAGTTTCATTCAACATTGGCCAAAACTTGTTGAACTACAGTGCCCAAACACGAAGCTTGAAAATGAGAATTTCAGAAATTTACAGCAAATTTTAATCAATAGAATTTGAGTCAGACTAACTATTAAGGAGAGACTAAATTATAAACCTTCTTTCGCACAATTCTAGACTTTGGTAGCACAGAGATGAGTCAAGCAGTACAACAAAATGCCATGGCAAGCTAATTTAAATGCTCATGGAAATATGTATAAACCTTTTATATATTCACTTTGCAAAATATTTTGGCAATCGTTGTACTTGCAGCCGTCATTCGTAGTTTGTCAACAAAGGAGCACGAGAGCAATCAAAAATATTAGTCAGAAACAAGCACAACACACAGACTAAGTCGTTGCGATCAACACTTATGTAAGGTCGGGAATCCACTTTGGAAAACCAAACTCAAAATTTGGCCTTACATTCACTTTACAGTCGGTAACTTGATAATAGTAGGTAATATCTATCATTAATCCCTTTTTAAGGATAGTAATTATAAGAAACAGTTTCCACATATTGAAGAAGAAACCAAGTTTTAAAAAGAGATATTGAATGAACTAGAATGAACCGCTTTAATGGAATGGGATATGCAGTTTATGGAGTGTTGGCAGAGAAGTAGCGGATATTGTTATTGTTGAAGCGCCTTTTTGTTAAATTTCTTTGAATGATTTTGGATTTCATAAAAAGTTGTTCCTGAATCTTGAAAAATAGCTGTAGAAGCTTAGAATGCAACCCGGTTCTGATCCGAACTAAACTAAAACGTATTGAATCGGGAACCAAAACCGTGTTATGTACGAATATGCTTAACTGAACTGAAAACATAAGTCAGGTTAGCAGAACCACCTCGGCCAGAGCTGTTCGCCATACTTTTGTAGGTCAAAGCATAAGTTAAGCTAATTCTTAGAATTAAATTGAAACATCCTGCCAAACATTGTTTTAAGAATATCCGGCTCGAAGGTCCTTTTGGGTAATTTCGTGCTGGACAAATTTGTAAGGCGTAGTGATTGTGATACTTGCCATACTCTCTATTGCGCTCTAGACCGTTTTTCATGCCGTCAATTTGATGCACGTTGTCTCAAATTGAAACTGAAACTAATATCTGTTTTTATACCCGTTACTCGCAGAGTAAATATGGTATACTAAAGTCGTAAAGGCAGAAGGAAACATTTCTGACCATATAAAGTTTATATGTTCTTGATCAGCTTCAACAGCCGAGTCGATATAGACCTGTCTGTCTGTCTTTCTAAGAGACTAGAAAAGCCAGAGCAACCAAATTTGAAATTTAGACTCCTATTGTCTGCACGCAGATCAAGTTTGTTTCAAATTTTTGCCACGCCCACGCCCAAAAATGTTGCATACTTTTTGGCTGTCCCCCCTCAGGGACATGGGAATGTTGTTAAACATTTCTTCCCATCGAGGACTTTTTACTTACGCTCTCGTTTTGTATCAATAGAGAGTATTAAATGTATATTTTGAGTATTAATTTGATACTTAGAATATTAATTTGATACGCAAAAGTGTGTGAAACGAAGCCTGCCGAATGTCGCAGCTTGACTTGTCAATTTTAGTGTCTTGATTTTAGTGAAATCGTATCAGTACTTGCTGAAGATAAATTAATGGATTTCAATATGAGCACAAGTTAGGTTTAAGCAGCTAAGCATTCATATGTATAATTGTTGTTGTGGCGGTTTTTTGCAAATATATATACAGGCATGTTCCCCATTCCACTTCCACGGCAACTTTTCGAAAGTGGAATTGATTCATGTTCTCGCAACACCAAAACGAACAAGTTTTTCGTTTTGAAAAGTAAAGCTTGTTGGTCGGTAGAATGAAAAGTAATTGCCCAATTACGCACTCTTACAGTTGCTTGACGTACATAAAGTGAATTTTTCTAAATTCTGTGATCCATTTAGAAACTGTTTGTGAAATTTGAATTGCATTTAAGTCTTTAATTGATTTACAAGAAATTATTTTGTTTAATGTGTCCAGAATTTGGCATTGCCCAGCCAAACCAAAAAGTGAAACCTAAAGGTCAACCTATCTCATCTTCGACTGTTCCACTTTCGATCGTTTCGCTTGGAATTGTGGATTCTCTCTAATGTATCTAGTGGACCATTCGGAATTGAGAACACAAAAACGAAACCGAAGCGGAATTGCGTTCGATTTTCTTTTCAAAAAGCAGTGGAATTGAGAACATGCCTGATAATAACAAATGTAACTCTTTAGACAGGACATATACCAGATCACAATGCTGCTGTGGCTGTTTAAATGCTTTGCAAGATGACGCACAATGCAAGAGGTTCGAAACGAATGAAGCTGCAAAAGAGGCGTTTTACGTGTTTTTTACTCGGGGTCTCTGCGAAGTCGTAAAGCTCTAAGTGTATGGGATTCGGCATGAGGCACACTATTATAGTGACTTCGGATTAAACGGAGCACACCTGACGATTTCATTTCATTAGTGTAAATAAAATACATTTTGTAAGAGTTGAAAATAAAGTAACAAGTTTTTAAAATGTTTTGTTTTAATTTAAATGGCAATAGAGTTAGACAATTGAAATATCAAATTGATAATATCTAGTATCAAATTGATACTAAAAAGTGTCAACTTACTACAAGTTAGTAGGAATTTGGCATCATCGATATATCACTTTAATACTTTTGAAAATATCAACTTGATATTTGAAGAGTTTCAAATTGATGACTAAATAATGTTATTTTAATGATTTCTTTTTTTGTGTGTAGAGTACTTTAAGTAAGTAATGCTCAGAATTCTGAGGACAGTTGTTTTAGAAAACCATAAACCGATAGCTCGATTTCCTTGAAGAACGAACATTACGACACTAAAGGTTTACTTTGTGTACCAATTGTTGCTTCTTATGAATAATAATTGAACGTAATGCAAAATAATGTTGGTTCCCAAAGGAAAGGCCAGTTAACAAGCAATTGAGCCACAGCTTATGGCTGCCGCCATTAAAAATAATTCATGGGTATGCAAAAATAGAGTCTAAAAACTCAATATCTATATATAAATTATAGCCTAAAAGCTACCAACTGCTTTGAGAGGGCTAAAAGCCAGGCTAAAAGTGTAGAAAATGAATGAAACCAACTGAAATAGCCACAAAAAACGCTAAAAAAAAACCGAAGCTTCTTTTATTTTTTTTTGCTTGACTCGGATTTCATCTGCGTCTGCGATTCTGACGTCGTTTTCGGTGCGGCTCTCCTGGTTTTCGTGCTCGTTCTTTATATAAAAACCGAGTGGAGCAGCCAAAGGAAATGCTACACACACACACAGACACCCAGCATTATTTTCTTCTTTTTTTTCGTCTCCTATTTTTCTACATTTCTTTTATTTCCAGTCAGCAGAAAAATTCTTTTGTGTGTGTGTGTGTGTGTTCCAGGCGAAGCTTTGCTCTCTCTCTGAGCTGAAGCAGTCAGCTGCCTTTTCTTTTGAATGATTCGATGATTTTAAGCGCCTGCGTTATATGAAAACCAATCGCATCAAAGCACCCCATTAAATTTCATCGTCAGGCATATATCCTTGCCACACACACTCACACGCCGACTGGAGGATGTAGAGACAGGGTCCTGCCATAGAAATAACAACAGCTGCTGCCGGCTCTTGGGTGGCCACGTCTGCATTTACCCGCCCGCCCAAGGCAATGTTTGCTATATGCCAGGCAAATCCATCAGAAAGCGCAGCCGCTGCATCTACCAAAGTCCTTGTCGTCTACTCGACTCCCACACTGTTCCTGCTCCTCCTACTCCTCCGCCTCATCATCGTCATCATTATGTGCTGACGGCGTAAATGGCTCTATCAGCGCATTGTGTTTCGCCTTTTGGTGACTCTGACATGTGGTACGAAGGCCTCGCTGCTAGGCGTTTCAACTTTAAAGTTGTTGTCGGTTTTAAAGTGCCTTCTGGAATGGCTTCATGATGATGCATGGTCCTTTTTTTCTATGTACTCGACGCCATCTTTTGGCCAGGGCTTTTGCTTTATTTGCAGTTCCCTTCTTTTTTTTTCTTCTTTTTTTATGGCAAACATTTAATGGGTTTTTCAGAAAATTGCATTTTCTTCTTTGGCACTCTTTAGCCTTTTTGTTTAGCTACTACTTTTCCAAAGTCTCAGCTGCTGTGGCTCCTGCTCCTACTCCTGCTGCTGCTCATGACCATGGCTGCCATATTAGATTTTGAATGCATTTCCGCTTTTTGCCGCAGCGAAGGAAACTTTTGTTCGCCATGTTGGCTGGCTTTCCCTCTACCTCTGTGTGTGTGTGTGTGTGGAAATATTTTCAACTGACTGACAGCTGTGCTGAAGGGGCGGGCACCAGGACGAGGCTGAGTGGGTGTGTATTTGGCTGGTTTAGTTGGCTCTTTGGTTGGCTGGCTTCTCCGGCTGCATTAAAACTTTGTTTCATTTTGCGTTTGCTTTTGTTTGATGAAAAAGTCCAAGTTGTTGCGCAAAAGTTTTTATGCAAGTTTTGCTATTTTGGCAAATGGATATCACAGCACCACAGTCGCCCACCCCAACAACCATCCCAGCCAAATCAAAAGTTGTTATATACGAGGGTTGTCTTTAATATTTCGATATCTCTTGGGCTTCATATGAGAATTCATACGAACTGTATGCCTTTCATGAGTTTCTTAATCTTATGGGCAGATTAATTACATCAGTAGTAGTTTTCACAGACTTCTAGACCTTGTTATTGTTAACGATGTTTCCAACTCGATGATATTTGTCAATTCCGGAGGACATTTAACACATCTTCCCAACCTTTCGCATCCATTTGCTTTTGAAATGCTAAGTTTCAACTCCTCAATGAGGCGTTATCCAGGATCGACTGTTCTTTCTAGAACGTATTTCAGGATATTGAATAAACCACAAACGCCTTTTACGATGCTATTTATACAGTGTTTAACGAATTTGAATCCCTTTGGGTTTATTCTCCTCGCTCAAAAATATTAAGTCTTGGCTCTACAAAAAATTTCAAAAAAACATGGATCCCGCGTGGATTTTGCCAAATATTCGTTGGCGCGATCCAAACTTACTATTTGATCAGATGGAAGTTGAGCTTTCAGAATAACTTTTAAAAGTTCTACAACTTTGTTAATGCTAAAAGAAGCGATCTTTTCAATTTCTACCCTCCCTTTCCTTAGATAATGTAACGGCTGACAACGACTCAGATATTTTCAATCCATTTTGAAAGGAATCTTATATTATTCCTACACTCAGGGACTATGACATTCTATGATATTCAAACACCAAATTTCCGTTGACTCATCCACGGAATTCGAACTTGAGAATTACAACTGGTCTCATGATTCAAAACAGATGGTAAAGGGTGATTTTTTTAGCAACTTTCTTTTTCGTCACACTGTTTTTGGTAGCTGAGCTGTTTTTGTGTCACATGTTACTGTCAAACATGTTCAGTTTGTTCTATAATTTAACCATGAATTGCAAATTATTGAATTTTATTAACAAAATTCATGCTCGGTTAAGAAAGTGCATCGTGCACTTCTTCCATTTTATGGTAAGTTTGGGCGACCTTCTGAGGCGGCTATTCGGTATCTTGTGACTAAATTTTGCATTTCAAATTTAAATTATTGGACATCAAACCACCAACACGCATACGTAGAGTGCGGACAGAGGAAAATATTGCAGCTGTATTCGCCAGTGTTGTTAATGACCGTGAATTATCGATTCGGCGCCGTTCGCAGCAATTGGGAATCTGTTACTCCACTACGTGAAAAATTTCGCGGAAGGATTTGGGTATAAAACCTTTTAAAATACAGCTGGTGCAAGAATTGAAGCCACTCGACCACGAACTTCCACAACGGCTAACTTTTGGACGGCTAACAAAGTTGGATGAAGATACTTCTTTATCAAAAAATTGTGTTCAGCGACTAAGCCCATTTCTGGTTGAATAGATACGTGAATAAACAAAATTGCCGTATTTGGTGTGAAGGGCAGCCAGAAGCATTGCAAGAACTGCCAATGCTTACCGAAAAATGCACTGTTATGGGCCGGCGGCAGCATTGGACCATACTTTTGTTAAAGATGACGAAGGCAGGAACGTTGCTGTGAATGAAGAGCGCTACCGTGGAATGATTTCCACTCTTTTTTTTGCCCAAAATGGAAGAGCTGGACTTGGCTGACATGTGGTTTCAACAAGACGGTGCCACATGCCACACAGCAGGCGAAACAATGGCCCAATTGAGAGGCGAGTTCGGTGAACAGTTTATTTTACGTACGCACTGGAAGCCAATATGGAAGAATTTATTCGTAACATATCGGCCGATATTTTGGAGAGAGTATACCCAAATGGGACCCAGCGTATGAACCATTTGAGGCGCAGCCACGGTCAACATTTACATGAAATCATCATCTTTAAATTACAGGGTGTTCCGTTTAAAAACTGTAATTTAATTTTGCTATAAAAGAAAAACGGCTCGATATTTTTCAAAGGTTGAACATTTATTGGAAAAGTTGGTTCATGTCATTTATTTATGAAAAACAATTTGGCTCCTTCTTCATTTTCAAAGAAAAATGGACCAATGATGCCTCGAGACCAAAATCCGCACCAAACAGTGACACGTGGTGGGTGCATTGGCTTCACGATGCGACAATTTTGTTTATTAATATAACCACCGAGGTGGAAATGTGCATCAAAGAAGCGCGCACATTTTCAGCAACTGCAGCAATGTTTTCGGTCGAGCGCACCGGACGAGTACGTACACGGGTTGGATTATCCACCAACATTTCAGTTTCACGAACTCGCTTCACGAATTGATCTACAAATTAAGTTTTCGGAACAATTTTTTTGTTAAATATTTTTTTTCAAATTTCGCACAGGTCGATTCGAGGACTCACCACTTTGGAAATATGTTTTTAATATTTACCAACTTTCTTGAAGCGAGTTTTTACTAAATATTAGTCGTTTTTCGAATGACGTTTATAAAGTCAAATTATGAATAGTTCAAATTCCAAACACTAGACGGACCACCCTAATACTATAGATCGTTCTATCGACTCAATAAATATTTTATACATTTTTCTGAATTTTATGTAAGCTGTTAAAAAATCACCCTTTATTAAGTTTAAGAGCATTTTTCCCTCAAGAGATTAAAGTCAATCATTTTGAACTGCAGGTGTATATCGAAACTATTGGACATTCTTAAATTTTTGCAACATAATTGTCGCTCGATTAAATCCAAATCTCAATATGGTTTACTTGAATTTACTACACTTGTAATCAATGAATTTGTCAAATCCTTACTTTTAGCAAGGCTTTTGACTCAGTCAATCATAAGCTGTTAGTACATAAATTGTGTTTGCTCGGCTCTTCTCCAATCCTTTTCAACTGGATCAAGGCGTATATAAGCAATCGATCTTAACGAGTTCGTTACAATCTGATACTATCCAGCTTCATTGGGATACTATTTGGGGTTACCCAAGCTAGTCATTTGGGCCCCTTACTATTTAACCTTAACCTTTTCATAAATAACATGCACTGATGTTTGATGATGACCTCAAACTTTGTCTGTTAACCCAGCGTCTCCTCACTCCTCTCTTCCAATACTGGTGCTCGGGTAACCGCCTTCTGCTTAATCTCAGCAAGTGTAAATGTATGACGTTTAGTCATAATCAAGCTTATGCGTTTGACTATACGATTGACACCATCCCATTGGAACGCATCTATAAAATGGATGACTTGCGTGTGCAATTTGTTCAGTTTTGTTAAAAGATGATTCAAGGAATTTAATGACCCCCCTAAGTCACTTTGACACTGTATGTCTCCCTAGTGAGACCAATTCTTGAATGTGGGTTGTTTGTCTGGTCACCATACAACCAAAAATAGCAAGATCAACTGAAATCGTTTCAAACGCATTTCTTCTTTTTTGCTCTCCGAGGCTTAAACTGGGATCTTCCTACTAACAAGGACAGATTAGACATTAATCAACCTGCCTTCTCTTAAGAACCGCAGAACTTGCCTTGGTGTCCTTTTTATTCATAAAGTCCTCTTAGGGGAAGTCTACTCTATCGCTTTATGATCCTATTTAAGTAATGCTAGAATTACTAGGTTCCTCAGTCTGTTGTCACGGAGACTCTAAACAGGTGACGAATTGTTTTAAATTAGATAATAAAACGGAACCGTATTTCGGTTAGATTGAAACGAATGTTTAAGTACATGTTTACATTTTAATACGAACTATTTTCAGTTTTTACTTTTCCAACAACTTGTGCTTTGGGTACCATACAATTTTTCGCTACTGCTACTTTCTTTTCGTTTCGAAATCCAAATTTCAACTCTTAGTGTCTTAGTGCTAGTTTCGGTAAAAAGTTCCGGCATATCAATCGTTTTGATATTCTAGCTTAAACTTGATAGTCAACCCTCTCATATAATAACTGTCCTCTTTGTATGCACAAAAGTTTAATCAAACTTTGTCCAACTGCATTCCGTAGACATTTCTGACTTTAATAATCTATACCATCGTATGTATGCTCAACACACACCTGCCAGCTATGTTCCTCTCTCTCCTCACATATTTCCATATTTCTCCCTCAAGGCATAGAAAACAAAATGCATTGCCTACCCCTAGGCGCCGCTTACGCTTGTAGTGACACATTCCTTGCATTCCCTTTTCTTATGTTCAGCTTAGACCAATTAAAAAAAAAACCCATTTAAACCATGAATAAAGCGTCAATGAACATATGTATGTCTAACCGGTCGCTAGTTTTATGACCCAAGCTCGCTTATGTGACAATAGATAAATCTACTAACCTCTGATGAGTGGCATTTAATGATTTTGAACGGCACTAAATCTCTTCAAGGACAGAAGCAACAGCCGAAGTTAATCATCAACGATTTAACGATCCTAAAAAGCGACAATAAAAGTCTAACAAGAAAAGAAACAAACAAAAAATGATTGAAATTGTTCAATTTTAACGACCTGACGGTAGAAACAAGTTTCCATTTTGAATTGAAGGAATGGCACGAGCCATTTTCTTGGCCGTTTTCAAATTGAAAACGTGTCCAACTGTAGTCATCAATTTTTAAACAGGAGTAATCACTTTGTAAACGTTACAGCCGGCATTACCCCAGTCCAGTAAGAGACAGCTCCTTTGGGGGTTGCTTTTTCGGTCCTTGTTACTTTGGCTATCTACTAAAGTAAGCCTCAAAAAATGTTGTTCTATCCACTTGATTTCCAAATTTCTGCACGTAACTACATAAAGTTGCAGGAAATTTTTATACAATTTGTTGCATGCATAATTCACGAAGCACAATTGGCAGGATAAGAGACCGAAAAAATGTAAAAAGCATATTGTGGTGGATTTAGGTGGTAGGAAGTGTGAGTGTAAGTGCGAGTGGAGAGTGTGTGTGTGTGTGTGTGTGTGTGCGAGAGTGGAGTTGTGAGTTGACCCCAGGAATTATGATGAGTGTGGAATTGTGGGTGGCTTAGAGTTAAGCAAACAATTGAAATGCTGCATAAAATTTTAAGGGTTTGTAATACAGAAAGAATTGTATGTCTATATAGAAGTAATTGCATTGTTTTAAGTTTACAAGAAAAACTTATATAGTTGCCTTTTAAAACCATTTCTTAATTTTTGGATGCGATGGCAGATATACAATATAAGAGTGCAGGTAGAAGGTAAAAGGATCTAAGTGAAGGTCTAGTCGGCCTTAATCCTACGATACAAGTTTGACATGTTCGCTTTTCTGGTACAGCGCCTAACTTCTTTCGATAAGTGTCAAAAATATAAAAAAATTACTATGATCTTGTGTGTTTTCAATCATAGACTTCAAAAATTGATCAAGCATGCGAAAAGACACTTTCGATAGAACTACATTTTGTTATTGCATTCTATCAAAAGGTGATTGTGATCTACAAACGAATTAGAAACAGCGTGTGATAAATCAAAGCCTATATGCTTAATTTCAGCTCAAAAACTAAAAGATTCGGGATGGAAAACATTTCAATAACAAAATATGGCAACGATAATTATTAATAATCACGATATATCGAAATAGTTTTAATAAATGTGATCATTTTCCATCATTTGCTAATGCTTCATTCAATTTAGAAAATGGATAGTTATCAACAACTTTTGGACTTTCTTTAAAATTCATCCCGACTGTTCTCAACACCTGTACAAAAGTAAGCAAAGGCAGTAGATCAGTTCCTTAGCTCTTTTAAAAGTCTCCACTTAGATAACAGAATGCTACAACCATGCATGTACTTTTGAAAGAGAAGAACATGTAGATTATAGTCTGTACCTATTTGATCTCAAATTGAAATATTTCAAATTTTCTTAAGATTATACAAGATGTATTTTAAAAATATTGTAACATGGAATGGAATGATGTAATCAAGTGTGGAATTGATTTTTATATATAAATTTGCATACTTAAACTTAACAATGTAAAATGTTCAACTTGGGCTCGTTTCTAACTCGAGTGTAGCGGAATTTGAGTTTTTCATGCTGCGTTTAGCGAGTAACCGAGCAACAATTTTAAGCGGTGTATATTAAAATATCTAAGCTTCGACTAAGTCCAGATAAAATAATTTTTAGGCTGATTGCCTGCTTTGTTTTGCTTTGCTTACTTTGTTTATAGTTAAAACACTTTCTTGCAGATAGGTTCGACAGTCTCTGGTAACGCCATTACTGCGATAGCTTTATCGATATTGTGTAAACCAGACATTGAGAAGGCCAAAGTAGTGCGAAGTTAAACTAACCTGAAATTGAAAAGGACATTGAGCAATTGTGAAATTCTGAAGAAGCGCCGGTCCGGGGTTTCGAACCTGTCTAAGTTTCGGTTCTCGAACCGCTTCCTTTACTTATGGAACCTAAGGTTATGGTTTCTTGGATTCTTAGATCGTTGAGACAATATGTGGTAAAAACGAGAACGAAAAGCTAACTTCGTATGTACCCAAATTTTAGTACACTTGAAAAAGCTCGCTCCAAAGGTAAGCGATTTCGACCAAATTTCGCAGATCAGTTTGAAAACAAAATGAACGCTAGCATTAAAAACAAAAATTAAGTCTCTTTTACGTCTCTTTTAAGTTACTGTTAGGTCTCTGTTAGTTTACTGTTAAGTCACTGTTTAGTCACTGTTAATTCACTGTTAAGTCACTTTTAAGTCACTGTTAAATCACTGTTGAGTCACTGTTAAGTCACTGTTAAGTCATTGGTAAGTCACTGTTAAGTCACTGTTAAGTCACTTTTAAGTTACTGTTAAATCACTGTTGAGTCACTGTTAAATCACTGTTAAGTCACTGTTAAGTCACTGTTATGTCACTGTTCGGTCACTACAAAGTCGCTGAGAAAATATGGAACTTAAGTCACTGTTAAAGCACAGTTAAGTCACTAATAAGTCATTGTTAAGTCATTGTTAAGTCACTGTTAAGTCTCTTTTAAGTCACTCTAAAGTCACGGTTAAGTCACTGTTAAGTCACTGAGAAAATATGCAACTTAAGTCACCGTTAAAGCACAGTTAAGTCACTAATAATTCACTGTTAAGTCACTGTTGAGTCACTGTTAAGTCTCTTTTAAGTCACTTAAGTCACTGTTAAGTCACTGTTAAGTCACTGTTTTCTATTTCTTCAGCTCAGCTATCGGTCTCTATATTTGCCGAGTTCTCTTAAAATGCTAGAGTTAGGCGCGTAGCACAAAGAGCCTCATGCATTCTGAGCAGGATGCTTTTCTGTATTCAGCTCCAAGTCGGTACAATTCTTGTCTTGATTAACAGTAAATTGTGCGTAAAAAAAGGCACTGATTTTGCTCTCAGTATATAGACCCAGCGTTAAGTTCTGACTTCAGCTCGCTTTGGTCAGTTTAAGTAAGTAGCTTCTGTCTAAGTCAAATTTATTTCCAAGACAGCATTAATATATACGAATTTGTGCTTAAAATATAAGCTTTTTTCGTGGCTCATTAGAGAAGTTTCAGTTTTTAGCGCAGAATTATACAAATGACAAATTCCTGAATGGAGTTTTCAAATCTTGCTTTAAGCTGGCTCATCAGGCAGCAGCATTTTTTTGCATTTTTTTTTTGAGATTTATGGTCTGAAATATTTTGAAATAGTTGCAGTTCTCCCAAAACCTGAATGCAAATGCCAGCAAAATAAAACCAGTTTGAAATGTGATCCACATTTAATAGCTTCCCCGATTGCTTCATCTTATCGCACAGTTTTTGCCAATTGCGAATGCCATTCAAAACACAAATCGCGACATTAAGACTCGCATGTTAATCTATTGAAATAAGCGCCACCATTTGTCTATCAAATCAAACAAGATATGATGCCAAAGTCTGAGTTTCATTCGCATTTAATTGATGGCAAATAAAAACAGATACGAGAGAAAGAAAAAGAAAAACAAACTTAAATCGAAATAGGCAAATTTATTAAATTCTCATTTATCAAAAGTTCATAAATCAAAAGTTTGAGTTTTGATTTTGTCAGAGAAAAAACTACAAAATTGTTTATTATATATTTGTTTGTTCGGAATGATCTATCAACAGTTGCCGTTTTGTGTGTGTGTGTGTGTGTGTGTTTTTTATGGGTCTGGGTTTATGAGTAGTTAATTTGTCGGGTTTTTGATTTTGATTTGGCATTTGATGGGCGCAATGAACCGTGAAAACGAATGTTTCAAACATTTGCGGTGCACTTGACATTTGAATGATGTCAATCTATCACACGGCCGTACAAACTGTACACTGTACACTCTTACTTTCAGCCTGACCTTAGCCAAACTGTCAAAACGGTTGCATTTGACAGCTGACTGGCTGCCTGGCTGCCTGGCGCATCATTTTTCGCAAATGGGAAACAAAACGCGGCTTTGAACTACTAAATCATTTTTGACAGTTGGCAGCGACGCCGGGGAAAGCCCCAAGCAGAGCAGTCGCCGTCTGTTGCGGCACACTTTAACCATGACCTTGAGAGCCGTTACACACACACAGACACATTTTTTTGCTGCTTTTGTTTATGCAATAAATTAAAAGCAATAATTTTTCATCTTGAGGCAGCGACGCTAGCAGCAGCAACAGTTGAAAGTTCGCCCGCTGCGGCGCAGCGCATTAATTTTGTGTAAAGTTTATACACACACACACACACACAGCCAAAGTGATAAAGCACCGCAATGGCAGCAATGTCGACGTCGGCGTCGACGCCTGGGCAGACATTGTTTTTAACTCGCTCCCCTCCCCTGCCATAAATACGCGCGCGTTCGCAAAAAAGAAAACCATAATTCAACTTGTGGCTGCTCCACATACTCGTCGTATCTGTAAACTGCAGGTTCAATGGACGCTTTGCGCCTGCGCAGGGCCCGGCTCTGTCACCGTGTCTCTCTGTCTGTGTGTGTGTGTGTGTGTGTGTGTTTGTGTGCCATTAATTCTAGCGCTTTGCCGGCTTGTTTGACAGTTCTGACAGACGATTATTTAAAGTTGTGCTTAAATGCTCTCTCGACTGTGTGTCTGTCTGTCTGTCTGTCTATCGGTGGCAGGGCCATGGCCATGGCACAACTACAACAAATTGCATTTTTGGCCACCAATATTTTTATGTTTTTTTTTATTTGTTAGTAGGTTACTGGGTCCAAAGATATCCACGCTACCTTTACACTCCATTCCTCAATTTAACGCATCGTAAAAACAAAACAAAAGGAAGCTTCATTCTTTCGCCTTGGTTTAGCCAAGACCACAACCCTCCAAGGTCATAAATCAAACTTCAAGCCCAGTTCACGTGCCAGGCAAACGCTTGCTCTTGCTTGTGGCCAGTTTAATGTTTACTTCATTAATGAAAGCGAAATGTGGCCATAAACGAGGGCGGCAACAGAAGTAGTAAATGATCTGGAGTTAACCCGCAGAAGCGCAGCAGGACAAAAGTACTAAACTTCATACCTACTTCGGAACGGAAGTCTAAGAGCGAACAACTCACACCCAGCCGGTGACCTGTGGATTAACAACTTTCTGAGCTGTAAACGGGTTCAATCTACCCTAGTTTAAAATCCAGTGGCGGACAACCTATTAAACAGGCACTACAGAAAGGACCCTAACAGCTTACTTATAGCAGGAGTAAAGTGCTGTTGAGAACTTACAGCCTGTCGATGATTTCAAATGGAACAGATCAGCTAAGCGTTAATTTGAACTGTGTGTGGTCTCTAGGGGAAGTTAACTTAACCAAAAGATTTTTGCACTTTTGATTAGCGAACGAAATAGTACTCGTAGAGTAACAAGTAAGAGTGCTGCAGTCGAGTGCCCCGACTGCAAAATACCCTGTACCCCCAAGTAAGGTTTTACCTATGGCTTTGATTGATACAAGGTTCAAACTTAAAAATTTTGGCTCTGACAGTTTTTTTCGGTTAAAATGAGTAGGAGGAGGAGGGGAAATTTATCAAATCCGAAACCAACTTGATCTGGATACGGTGTACACCAGTAGTGGGCAAGCCCCTCTCCGAGATTTTTCTTTCGCCAATTGCCGCCTGTCAGTCTCATAACAAACTGCGTTGCAAATTAACTCGCTTCAAACTGTAAGCAACAACAAAGTCAATGCGAATCGCAGAACGGCGCCAACAAGAGGCTCACACAGACTGCGCAACAGCTGCATTTTGGGCGATCAAGACTCTCTGATAACGGTTGTTTTTGCTGTTGTTGTTGTAGGGCTGCTCCCAAACTCCAATTTCATTCCCACCGCTGGTACACACCTACATACATGCAAAAATTTGTTGCTCGTTCATACAGACAGACAGACGGTCATGGCTAAACCGACTCGACTGTTGATGCTGATCAAGAATATATATACTTTATAGGGTCGCAAATGTTTCCTTCTGGCTGTTACATACATTTGCACAACTATTTGTCCATTTTAAATGGGTACAGGGTATAATAAAATCTTCTTTGGGAGATGGACTCGTCGCATTTTTCCACTTGGCCAGCAAATAGGCATTGGAGAAATTGAGGTTGAGTCTTAAAAAAGTGAAATTTTGCAAAAACTGCGTAAAATTGCAGATTGAGACAATGTGAAACGGAAGCGGAATGAAAAGTCAGAGCCCTAACAAATCTTTTTTTTGTAAAATGCCTCACAAACACCCACAACTACAAGTTCACGATTAATTTCTAGAGTTCAAAGGTACTAACACATAGTACATATCACAATGATTAGATTTCATCAAAAATATTTGAGAAAACTTGCTGTTTTTATTAAATTTTTGGCAATTGCAAATAGCAGCAGAAAAACACATACACTTAACATTGAACTGTCATTCGTTAGCATAACCTGAGTTTAGCAGCTGCTCAGTTAACGGAGCTCCAGTTAAATCAAAATTCATGGTATGTAACATTAAAGACTGATGTTTTTTTTGAACTAATAAGGAAAAAACATTTAAGTTTTGAACACTTTTGAAAACAAAATTTCCGAAAATGCACAGCAAGGCATAGCGAACGTATGTCGAAGTTGGGCAGGGCCCACTTTACGTCTCGCTCTTATTGAATCATGGAATATACATTTTAATGTATGTCATCGACTTATCGTTCTGACTTTAATTTAGTTTGCATTTACATACGGTTTACTATTTACATTGTCAATACGGGTTTGATCTGACTGTTTTGTTCATTCTATATACAGCGTCTGTTTTCTTTTGTCTCTGTCTATCTACTCTCGACGTCCATTCTTATTTACAGTGTGACCATCGTCTATGTGTTAAAAATACCTTAACGCTATAAATGTATCAAGTGTATCAGTGGCGTAGATAACTTTTTGCATAGGGGGGGATGAAATTATATAAATTTTATTTTTTGGGTCTTTAGTTGTTATCTTATTTATTTAATTACTTCTTTTCAAAATGAAGTCAAGCTTCTTCTGACTTTTTTCAGTTTATCTACGGATTTGATCCCTGTAATTCCGATTTATGATCGGAGGGGGTCATCTTAAGTCCCAGCCCCAGTACATTTCGTTTTCATGTCGAACGCTAATACATGGAATCTGGCAGGCTTCCATATTTAGCTACAACCGAGTCAGTCGTGGTCCCGAATCAAACTCCTCTCCATTTTTATTGGGGTCATCAAAATCGTTTCGATAAATCGATTTATCGATATTCCAAAATGCTAATTCTTGTGGCGATATAGCCGATAATTCATATTTTTATCGTTCATTTGATGAGTTTCAAAGCAATCAAAATGGTTATGTCTCGTCATACAGTAACTACAAGGTAGCGCAGTGCGCAGCTTCGATATTCTCTTCGATATTCCTCGGTTCGATGACTCAAATTTGTAGTCTGGTGTATCGAACAGACATCGTCGCCTTCGATTTTCTGATGTAGTGCGACACTTCCATCAAAAGCTGTCAAAAACTGTAGTTAACGACTGATTGGCCCTGGTTTTTGTGTGTGTTGTAGCTTGCAAAAAAGCACTCAAGGTTGAGCTGCCTTGTAGTTATTGTATTATGGTTCTGTGTTCTTAGAATCGGATCATGTATTTTTCCAAATAATTTTTTTATAGATGTTCTTTTAAATCTTCTAAATGATTCTAAAAGACTTAAGGACATAACGATTTATCGATATAACGATATTTTTGCATTCGATACATCAAATAAAAATTTTGTAAATTTTGTAATCAGGCCTGTTGCTGTTTTCGATTTCGATTAAATCGTGCGGAATCGAAATGCTTAAATGTTCCCGTTTCCTAAATCCGACAGTGTTATTCGACTTTTAACTTACAAAACCCATTTACATTCATTCGTCTCTCTTCGATGTTTCTTAGAAATCACAACTCTTACCAATTTTCGATCTATCACATTCGAAAGCAAAAACAGACCTGAATATTAAGAGGCATTTGAAAATTTTGAATGCATATGAGTTCCGACCACTGAGTATCAAATTCCGAGTACTGAGTATTGAGTATAGAGTACTGAGATTCGAGTTTCGAGTACTGAGTATTGAGATCTGAGTATCGAGTGCTTTGTATCGATTACTGGGCATCGAGCTCTTAGTAGCGAGTACTCAGTTTGATGAATTACATTACAAAAATGAATTACATGGGAACGATCAGCTTTATCAATATTCTAAATATATACTCAAAGCCTTTAAGTACTTCTCTTACTATCCTCGTTATTTTGAAATATTTATCGTTTGGCTGCCATCAAACTGCCACTGTACACAGCGCGCGTACACAGATTTGATCCATCAAAAATTGGCACAAGTTCATCTCATCATACACATTCTGGCTGCCGGTGCTTGGTGGTGGGCGTCAGCAAGCTTTTTGAGACCGCCAATGTTCAATTTATGAGCCGCAGACAGTCTGCCCTTTTTTCCCCTTTGCTTTTTTTAATCGATTGTAGTTTTTAATTAAAATTTAACTTTATAATGATTTTTTATCAGCTGTCCAGCCAGCGATACTGTGTTTAAGTCTAAATTAAAAAGAAATTTCTCATTTTCAAAAACAGGAAGCAGCCGTCTGGCGGTGAGCAAACTGGGCGTGCATACGGGAACGTGATCGGTCAATGGAGGAGAAGCCTACGACAAACTTGCTAACTTGATTGATGTGCGAACTTAACAGGGAGTGAGAGTAAGAGAGACAGAGAGAGAGAGAGAGTGAGAGAGATAGGGATCATGGGTGGTCACTTTAACTAAGTATACTTAAGGATATCAACAAATGTTAAATGAACTTAATGTGAAATGTGACTTACCATCATATGTTAGTTCTGAAGGATTGAGTGATGATAAGAACTTACCATCTGCAAGAGAAAAAAACCAAAAACAGAACATTAGTTTCAATTAAATTATTTATAGATAAAATGCATTTATTTTAATTAGATAAAGAAACAAAAAAAGTGCCACCACAGGCATTAAATTAATTATAAATGGATTATAACAAGAGAGCAGAAAAAATAAAAACATATACATTTTTTGCATAATTTGCGCATTAAAATGCTTAATTACATTCAGTTAATGCTTGTTGTTCCCTGTTTTATTGTTGTTGTTTGTATACCCTTGCCCAGAGGGTATCATAAATTTCACACTTTTTTTCGACATTTTATCAACATGTACAAAATCAACGTTTTCGCGCTATTTCGGGTCCAACATACAACATAGGAGCGTGAGCATCAGTAACTCATATAACAGCTCTTGGATCTAGCGGATAGAAAATTCAAGCTTGGATCAAGAAACGGGTTCTTAGAACAATATTTTTTTTATTCTTACAAAACTGCTGGCAACAAACATTCTTGATTAAAGCCCCGTACCCAGAACAACCGAAAAAATTCCTTTGTCACAGTAATTCATATCATAAGAAACACCTTGGCTTTGCTTTGTACCAAACTACTGTACCAAAAGGAATTCTATGTCGTTCTGATTACGAGGCTTTAAGTATGAAATTCTCTATTTCTTTCTGTGTTGTAAACGAGGTGGTTTTCATAAATTATTTACACAGCTTTATTACACACGGGTTTCTATTTACAATGTCTCTTCACGGTTTCTTTTCTATATACGGATTTGTCGAAACGCGTTATTCTTTCTGTCCGTCAGCCTTGCCAAATTTATTTACTCCATATTTACACCGTTGCCCTCCGTTCATCTTCTACAATCTAAATATACATTAACACCATAACATCAATAAAGGGTGATTTTTTAAGCGTTTGTTTTTTGAAAATTAAAAACAAAATCTGAAAATTTTAATTGTAACGATACATCAATGCCTGACATTGGCCGTGTTCAGCATCATGTTACAGGAGCTTGTATCAAAGAAATAGTATGTTACTTTAAAGTGATACTGCTTCCTCCAACAGCATAAACTATTTAATGCATAATAGTTTTTTTGATACCTGCTCAGGGATCAACTATTCTGTCGAACATACCCAATTACATTTTAAAGATTATGTCATGTTAATGTTGCCCGAGGTGGTCTATCCGTAATCTCAAATTCTGGCATACTTTTTCTAGCATTTCGGACAGTATGTCCCCATTGGCAGCTCTAATGTGGTCTTACAGGGCTGCAATTGTGGCTTCTTCTTTGGCTACTCTTGAGGTGGTCCCTCCGTAATCTCCAATTTTGGCATACTTTTTCAGCAAACAATTCAGCTGGCAGGTCATCAACGCCTGCTGATTTGTTGTTCTTTAGCCTTTTTGTGGCTAAACATATTTCGTGACGGTCCGGTGGGTCTATCTCTATGTTATCGATTGGTGGCGTCGCTATTTCTCTAGAGGCGGCATCGTGTTCGTCATCGCCTCCCAGCAGGCTGGTGAGCTTCTAAGTTTGCGGATCTGTAACCAGATTCCCAATAGAGTATTCCAGTGGAGTAAAATTACATGATCTTGCTGGCCAATGGAATGTTCCAAAACGTGAGATTAATTGATCACCAAACTCGCTTCTCAATTCGTCCATGGATTTGAGTACCATAGTGGCATGTGGCACCGTCTTGTTGAAACCACATGTCAACCAACTCCAATTCTTCCATTGAGGCTGTAAGCCTGTTTTTGAAAAAGTAAGGTCCAATAATGCCGCAAATCGTACCAAACAGTGCATTTTTCAGGGTGCATTGGCAGCTCTTGAACTGCCTCTGGCTGCTCTTCAGACCAAATTCGGTAATTTTGTTTGTTGACATACCCATTGAGCCAAAAATTAGCAAATTTCTCACAGAGCACGAATTTTGATAATAAAATTGAATGATTAGTCTTATTAGTCTATTCATGGTGAAATGACAAGCCAAACTGAGCATTTTCGGCGTTGAGGTGTCAAAAAATGTACACTATGCCATAAGTTCAGTACTGAAATCATGCCTGAAAGAAGAGAAGGTCATGACGTAGTAGGTCCTGTCTGTGTCAAATTCATGGGTGAAATGCATGTAAAGGTAGTCATGATTTCGCGACCAGCCCTTCCAAATCAGGACTGATTCAGCTCTGATTCAGTGCTGAGCGGTATTGAAGAGGTATTTTTGTAGGCCAAACGTTTGGTTAAACGAACATATTTTTACCGAACCGAACAGGCTGGTACAGGCTTCGGTTTTGAACCGATTGGCATTCTGTTTCTATCTAATTTTCGTAAGTTTCCACCCATTTGTAGTTTTTCTTATCTCTGATTTAAAACCAAAATCGATTAAGTTCTTTGAAATCTCCTGCACACAAAATCATTAGGACTTCCATTTAGGGTATTCAACCCCTCATGTCACCTTTCTCTGCTTATTTTAACAGTTTTTTTTTTTGTTTGTTTGTTGTCTACCATTTTGTTTTATTATTAATTTTATTATTGTGCAGCATTTAATTTAATACGCAATGCGCCGCATAATGTACAATAATTATTTTAAATTCACTTTGACAAGCAATTTTTATTGGCCGCCCTCTCCGTCCACTTGTTTGGCGCTCTCATGTCGACATTTTAATGTTAATTTAATAATTTTACATTGTCTCGTATTTTAATTTTGCTTGCGGTTTGGCGCGTTTGTTGCTGTTGTTATTTTTTTTTTGATGATAAAACAAAAATGCAAATTAACGCACAATGTTATGAATTAAGTTCTTTTTTTTTGGTTTTGGTGTCTGATTAATTATTTACGTTGGGCCACAATTTTATTAAAGATTTGGCGACTTGTAAAATTGTAAATAAATCAATGATAATTAACCTTCTGCAGCGCGTAGAAATAATTTTACTGTCAATGTTGTCAGCACTGACAGTCGAACATCTTAAATCATTTTGTTGTTGTTGCTGAGAAATTAAAAAGCGCAACAGCAGCGGACACTAAACACGGTTAAATGAGCAACGCGCGTCCCGAAAATGCCAATTCGCACTCGGTACTCCTCGCACCTTTTAAAAAATGCACGTTGGGTGAAGGCCTTCCCGAGTTCTCCACTCTGATGCATGGACGTCAAAATGCTGTGGTGGCAATTAAATGCCTGCAACGCTCGTTGCCAACGCCTTGGACTTGGACTCTTCCTCTGCCCTGCCACAAATAACGCCCAAATATGGCGCAATTTCATTCGCAACGCAACGAATCGATTTGCCGTTGAGGCGATGCCATCGATGCCACCGATGCCGATTCGATTTATTTATCACCTGTCGTTGAAAATTGAAATTGCATTCACTTGGACTCCGATGCCGACTCGTTTGGATTCGTTTCGTTTGGGTTTCTTCTCCATTTCAGTTTTTGCTTTAGTTTTTTTTTGTTGTTTTGTGATTTTTGAGCCGACGCTCCAGGTAATCATTGTCAACAATTAATGAACGACTGACCGACAGACTGACCGAGCGACCGCTTGGTGGGCGTGGCCGTCTTTTAATGAACAGCAGCATTTTCGTTTCGTTTTGGTTTGTCTTGGCTGTGGTGGTTTATAAATTAGCAAGGCCTTTTCTATTAGAATGGCCAAATAACGAACAAAAAGTAGACAGCTAAGCTTGTTTTGAATGTACCGAAGCTGGTATACCCTGGCAATGGCCAGTTTTAGCCATGAAATGCTTTTGCTTCCTTGATTCTTGATCACTTTAAAGCAATGTAAGCAGAGGCAAAGACAGAATTTCAGCCGCTGCAATAGTATTTATGAGTCAACGAGCTTTAAAGCTCTATATCAGGCATGCCCAAAAGCAGCATACGGCAGAGCACTCACCAATACTCACAAAGAAAAGCACCAATACCAACAACAAAATCACATGAAATTGTTGTTGGTTAGTTTGCTTGCGCGCGCAAACATCAATCAAAGAAGAGAATAAAACCGGTTTTTGTTCTACGCGACGCATACACACGAAATCGTTTGCGCCATGCATGTATATGATCATTGATTTCCTATCTTCGGTGCAATTACAAAAACAAATCGTACCCAAAGAGCATACGGTTGGGCATCGCTGCTCTATATGTTCTGCATCTGCTTCATGATACAACGAAGAAGGTATGGCAAGCGCTCTGGCTTTGTAAGCTGAGTGGTTTTTCTGAAAGCTCGCGCATGTAACATTTCTCAACACATGTAAGCTGAAACGGAGAGCGAGCTGAGAGCTTGCCATACCTTCTTCATTGTAAGGGCCGAGCCAAAATATCAAAGCCTTGATGCAACTAATAAGGTATGGCCAGCTACCAAGCATTGTAAGCTGAGAGCTTTATCTGAAAGCTCGTGCATATAACATTTCGCTAAGTTGCAAGCTAAAACAGAGAGCGCGCTGTTGTATCATGATCAAAGCAACTAGTTAAGCTTTATAAAGCTCCCGTATTCTTTTAATGCATACGAATATTTTCTCAGTTGCCAGTGGCAACTTTGACGTTCACTTTGCCGACCTCTGCTCTAAAGCAATAATATTTGAAAATTGTTAGAATTTTTCAGAATAACCTCGAATTTGAAATAGCGTTTAGTACTAAGATATGTTTTCGGATTGACTTTTGAATATTTCTGGAAGCTTTAGAGCAGAGTTACCCAGCGGAAATTCTCGAGAATTCACACCAAATGCTTGCCGAAGTCATGCATTACTGTGTGTTAGAGAGAAAGACTCAGTCACATTTTCGCCGCGCTCTTTTGTTGGGGAACACTATTTTAGAGAAATAACCATAGCTCGTAAATAACTTTCAACCCTAATATCAGTTCGCTCTGCTCGTCACTAACCGAAAGAACACACCAAAAACGGGCTCGGGCTTTCCTCAACCGAATGTGTGCTGCCATCGCGGTCACTGTTAAGTGAGAACTATGGTTGAACACACATCACTGATCGGACTGCCTGCAACCGAATAATAGGCTTATGTCAGTGTTTTCAAAGAACGAAATGAAAAAGGTTATGTTCAAAAGGTTGCGTGCGCTCGAACTAAGCATAAGCAGAGAGAGAGAGAGAGAGAGAGCAAGTCAGTATCAGAGAGAACGAGAGAGCGCATATAGTTTGTCGCATACATTCATATTGGTAGCTGAGCATTACATACCGATGCATACATAGAAGAAGAAGACCTTTTCAATGCGTAAATTTTGCCAAAAGGCCCCGCCAGACCTGAGAAGAAAAAAAACAAAAAAATGTGTCCCTCCTCTCACAACCAAAGAGAAGCAGTGGCCGCTGTTAAGGGTTGTTTTTGTACCTCTATTCAATGTGCCGGGCGAAAAGTGTTATTTTTTGACAAAGGCAAACAGGGGGACCTCTGGAAAAAACAGTAGCCATCAAAATTGGTAAATTGAGTGATAAAGAGCCGTGCTCCCATTTGCCATTTCAAACCGGTTTATGGATCAAATTTTGTTTTCAAATCGTCAAACTTTTACGAAAGTGAAAATGGGAGAATAACTGTAAATGACTTATTAAAGTTTTTGAAAGAATTCTTGCTTGTAAGAAAGAGGTGGGGAAGGGCAAGTGACTCCACCACACCACTTTCCTGCTACACCTTGCATCACCTCGCAAATTCGACTTAGTCTGCTCTTAAACAATAAAAGCAACTTCAAGTTATAGCAAAGGTTTCAGCTGGTAAAATCAGGTATAGGGCTGTAGAGGGAGCTCTCAAAAGAATTCCAAGAAGCTTGTTTTATTGTTACACCAGCGATTACTATATGCAGCGACAGTATGTGTTCTCCTTACTCTTTCTCTTAGAGCGAAGGATTTGCTGTTGGCTACGAATGATTTGGTTATTGTTTTCCGCGCGTATAGCCTTCACGCAAAGCTTATGGCTAAGCGTAGTGCAGAGTTCCTCACCCATAGCCGCTGGGGGCCGAACATACTCGCCAATTCACACCGAATGCTTGCCGAAGTCATGCATCACTGTGTGTTAGAGAGAGACACAGCCACATATTAGCACTCTCTTCTTGGGGAACTCTGGCGTAGTGCAACAATAACTTCATAAATGATGTCTTTCTTTACTTTCCCGCCGCGAGTAGGTTTTGTTGTTGTCTGCATCAGACAGCCAGCGGCTCACACACACTTAATCAAAAATCGGTTTTCTTTTTCTATTTCTTATGGTTATTGTTGTTCCACAAATATTTTCTTCATTTTTATTGCTGTCCACGCGGCTGTAAGCTGATTTTTGGTTTGTGTTTGCAGCAGAGCAGCTTTTCAAGTGAACCACATAATTACATATGATGCAACTATACCATGTGAGGCGGTCGCTCAATGCGCTCTCTCTCTCTTTTCAGTTTGGTGAGCAGCTAACGCTTGATGTAAAGAGTGCACACAAATTATAAGCTGCACACTGAAGTGAAGCTGAGAAGAGAGCGCAGCCTCATGCCCTAAATCAGGGGCCAGCCAAACCCACTTGCTCATTTTGGACTTGTTTGTGTGTGTTTAGCCACGCGAGAGCGCGCTCTTTTAGCACTTCTTAGTGGTTGCAAAAGAGAGCAGCTTAAGCTCGTATACTGTCGGCTGAGCGCTGTTGAATATACTTTAGACCAGGACGTACTGGGACAAAACCTGTCTCTTTCTGACACTCGGTGATGCATGAGTTCGACGAGCAACTGATGGGAATTACAGAGTGTGTTGGGCTCCCAGGGGCTAGGGCTGGGTAGAACTGCTGTAAAGAGCTTGACTTCTTTTCGACTGACTCAAAACTTCTGGTAAATAGCCGAGCAGTGATGCAACAACACCTCAAAAGCGGTACGTATAAATTGGCATCGGACAAACCAAAATGACGTAAAGCCGTCTGTCATCCCTAATTCGTAACATACAGCTAAATTGTGACTTTTATCAAATTTAAGACTGTATTTTTAGGGCCACTTTCTGTAAGCTTACCTTGACCAATATACCCTCTCTTTAAGGGTATAGAGACCAAAAACTCATCAACATAATGTAAGATGGTGCTTGGGGCGATAATGAGCTATAATGGAGCCAGCCAGGTTAGTCCGGTCTGTGTTAAAACTTAAGAGCCGCTCTTTTTGTGTTGTCTTTCGTTGTTTTTTATTTTTTTTTTTTGCATATTTAAAAGCTTGAGTCTTAGCCTGATCTCGAAACACTAATCAGACGCAGAGTCGGCAGTGGATGTAGACTTTTGGGTAGAAAGAAAGTGCACAGGCTAAGGAGGAGGAGGAGGAGGCGACGGCGTCTTATCAATGCACTTTGCCGGACTACACGTAAACTTACTTATTCTTTGGTTCACTGATAGCATTGAGAATTGATTTCAATCATTTGTAGTTTGTGGAAAAGGCAAGGATGTGTGGCTGTTGCAATGGGCGTGCGCGCCAGAAGTCATTAGAGCGAGAGACTTTCGTGCCAGAGTGCGCTTTTACGCTTTGCTGGACAGGCTCGGCTTGGTCTTGTGGCATGCGGACTTTTTGTAGCAAACAAAATTGTCGACAAATAGTTTACACAAGCATGAAATTTTGCAACAGTGTAGACAACAGACAACAGACAACAACAAGAACTCCAAGTAGTTACAACAGGTGCCCGGGTTGCTCAACAAAAGAATGTTGTTTGTTGCCGGAATGTATGGGGAACATTTGGATTAAATGATTGAGAGCAGCAGGCTGTGTTGCATGCAACACAGCAAAAAGAAAGCGGAAACATCATTGAGAGTTGGCCGAAGCTAAACACCTGCCCGGCTGGGTGGTCATTGGCTTTACCAGCAGCTGGAGCGGGTCTCTCTCTCTCTCTCTCATTAATTCCTATCAAAAGGGTAATTGAAAACCGCATAAATTAAGCTTAACACACACACACACATTTGACTGTTATCCATTGGGGAATACACCGCTTTGACATTTGGCTGCATTATAGTTTAATCTTATTAAAATATTTATTTTATTAAAATATGCATGCAATTTGTTAATTTAACTGCTGCGTTTGCTGTTTCCCATTTATTTATGCGCTGCGTTTTTTCACCGATTTCTGTGTTTTTTTTGTTTGTGGCAGCCACTGCGCTTAATTGCATTTTGCATATGAATTAATGAATTTTTTATCAGCTGCAAATACATGCACAATGCACATTGCATATGCGCATACATATGTAGATGTGATGGCATATAAGCCATGTCTATATGCCAGAAATATTTATTTTAATTTTTTACGACTCTCTGATAATGCAATGAAAACAACAAATGCGCCAACCACAGCGCGTTTTGTTTTTTATTTGTTGTAGATTTTGTTTTATATTTTTATTCATTTTTTTTGGTTTGCTATATTTAATTTCATTTGTGGTTGTCAGCCGCGAAAGGGATGGCAGCTTTGGCATAAATACAGATAGAAAGAGAGAGCATGATATGCATGACATATGTTCATATCAGGGGAGGAGATTTGAATGAATTGTACGAAATGACTAAATCTCATTCAGGAAGGAAAGTTTATCAACCAATTTGGGAAACTAGGTAAGAAATTTAAAGGAAATGCGCCTCATTTAACTTAAATATGCATAAATAGGAAATAGTTAAACAGCGCGGTGCAAACTTAACCGAACCTAGATACTAATTCCTGCTCATTAACCGCCGAATGCTAACCCGAACCGAAAACCCTGAAAGAAACGTTCAAAGTAGGCAAATTGAGGCAGCATCCGCATACAAGCCTGGCTTAAGGCGATCCAAGTCGAGTCACACCCCCCTGCTAACAGAGCGATGCAACCGCTGCTGGCTAACGTGAGCGTCAAAACCTCAATTTAGGGTAAATAAGGTTGTTGCGTCATTTTGGTTACCGCGACAGTAAAATCAATTGCCCAACTGCCAAGGAAATGAAAACGAATTTGAATACGTTGTTAACAGGTAAAAAGTAATCATTTTTGAGTACAACGAGAGAAAATCTAAGTATGTAAGCAAAGCGAATATGACCAGGTTAGGTTGCGATAGTGGAAGTGGTGAAGCTTCTTTAATTAAGCCAAAAAAGGCCCGTAGTGAACCACTTTTATGAACCCCCCTTTTGAACCACTTAGAAAGTAGCACAAACGTGAGTTGAAAAGCAATCTTTGTTTCAGAGACGTCTGAAATGTTAGATAGAAAAGGCTGACCAAGGATTGCGAATCGTCTCCTACTGAGCGCTGGACCGTGGCAGAGAAGATGCTGAACGCTTTCTTCTTCATCAACTGAACAACAGCTTCTACAATAGTCGTAATGGTCGATACCAAGTCTTGCGGCATGCCTGCCAATGAGACAGTGTCCTGTGAGAATTCCTACGAGTAGGGAGGCGTTCTGCCTGCCCAGACGCAACAGTGTAAAGGTTCTTTTAAAGTTAAGATTGATCCAAGTTAGCCTAGAGATTTCATCTATATCCATTGATCTCCATTAGTTCGTGGCCATCTTGTAGGTATTTTATCTTATTTTTAACTTACTTGTCGCAAAAGACAACCCTATTGTACTCGTATCCGGTGGGAGCTGGGCGGTAGTTCCAAGACTAGCGAGCCTGTCGGTTATCTCGTTCCCTTCAATGTTGCGGTGTCCAAGCACCCACACTAGACGTATTTTAAAGTGGTGAGCCATCTCACTCAGAGATTTGCGGCACTCAGTAAGTGTTTTAGTATTGTTCGTTTTACTGTCAAGAGCTTTCAATGCAGCTTGACTGTCTGAAAAGATAAATACATTTCCTTCCTTGACCACGAGTTCTCTTAGATGGTTGGTAGCCTCCTTGATAGCTACAATAACCAAACAAGAAAGAAAGTCGGTCAAGCCCGACTATAACATACTCTGTACCCTTACACTCGCATTTGCTCAGGAGTCAAACGGCCAGTTAACACCCCGCGCACAACGCGGTGTGCTCTCTAAGTTTCTCTCTCTCTTTCTCTCTCGCACTAAGATTGCCTGTGTTGAACGGTTAGGGTATGTTGCTGCGGTTATTGGTGGGGGGGTGGTTGGTGTTAACTGGCCGTTTTTTGCTCATAACTTGAGTATCGTTCATCCGATCTTTATCATTCCTTCAGCAAATCGATAAATAATTTTGTTTACAAGGTATCTCTAGAAGGTGCGAACGATCTATCCTCAAAACTGTAGGAGATATGACGTTTTTTTCAAATTGCGAGGGCGGGAGGGGTCGTGGCAAAAATTGAAAATAAACTTGATCTGCCTGCAAGTATAACAAATATATGCCCCATACATGTCAAACCTCTATCTCTTACCATCTCTGAGATCTCTTCGTTCATACGGACGGACAGACGGACGGACGGACGGACGGACAGACGGACATGGCTATATCGAACCGTCTGCTGATGCTGATCAAGAATATATATACTTTATAGGGTCGGAAACGATTCCTTCTCCCTGTTACATACTTTTGCACAAACTTAATATACTCTATGTACCTTCGGTACAGAGTATAAAAATATTGAAAGCTACAGATTTGAAAGACGAGACGATGCTAACGATGCGACGATGCCACAATGCCTCGTATTCAGCGAGTAGTAACATGTTACTTTTTCACTTACTCGTGCAGCTCTCTAGTTCATATGTATACTTCGAGCAGTTGGTATGTTCTAGTGCAGCGGTGGGTACATTTGGGCACATTCTGCTTCTATTCCAAGCGAGTTTCGGTTACGCACAATGCACTTGTTGCCACGTCTGCCTGTGCGAATCGCCTCTAGACAATGCAATTTCTAATGCATTATGAGTGGGAGCAAGGGCCTGCCCACACCTGCTTTAGTGTTTCCGCACCATCTTGTTCTTTACATCTAATGCAATTCCTTGTCCTCTTGTCGTTTAAGTGACTGCATTACAGTTGTAGATGGAATTTAGTAGGACAAATGTGGAATCTCTATATTTCAGTATACTTTCTTTACCTCAATATGTGCTATTCACATGTTTTTTAAAGTGATTTGTATGAATTTCAACATTTCAAAATCTCTTACATTTAACGGATAGTTTCTAAGATCGCTCGAAAGCTTACTGCATTCTCTCTTATAAACTTCTGTTTCAAAGTTTAAGCAGCGAGAGAGGCAGTTGGCAAACATGCAGTCTTTAGTGAAAAGCTTTCTGAGGATATAACCGGGAGGTTCTTGATATAGGCATAAGTTGTTTACAGTTGTGAAAGAACGCAACTCTTTGGACCTCGAGCCAGCTAAACTTGCAAATTAAACATTTTAAAAATCGCCAAATAAATTAAAAAAATTTTCAATATTTTTTTAGGAATCCAGAATTGAATCATATGAGAAAATACAGTTTTAGGAAATTAGGAAATGTTTGAAAGGGCGTACAAAAATAGACTAGACCAGGAATGCCCAGAGCTTACGGCCGCGTGGAGCAACAACAACCACAAGAAATAGAAAGAGAAACACAATTTTTATTTGTGCGTGCGTGTGTCGGCGTGAATAGCGAAAGGCGTTCGTGCGCTGCGAGCGAGGCGATCGAGGCCAATCGCTAATATACGCTGACTAAGCAACATTATTGTTACGTTCGAGTTGGCCAGTGACATAGGAGAGAGAGAAAATTTTTTGTTGCTGGTCTGCAGGCGCCAACAACAAACCCATCGCTCGGAAAGAAAGAGAGCAGAGAACGCATATGAATTTGTTGTTGCTTTACGTAGCCCATAAGGCATGCGTGAAACAATAACGAATGCGTGGCTTGCGGAATGAGCTTGGGCACCCCTGAACTAGAACATGCAACCCTAAAAAAGGAACACAACTGTTAGCAATAAGAACATCCAGACAACGAAATGTTATGTGATGTGTTGCATGGGCGCTAAACCAAAAGTGTAAAAGCTTATAAAGATTATTCACTACAAAAGTTTACAAGAATTATTCAGTTTCAGGAACCAGAGCGAGTCACTTGCAAGCGAAATTGCGTTTTATTCAAGGACTAATAATTTAATTAACCTGGACTAAAAAACTAAACCGATAATGGACTTAAGACTGTTTATGAAATGCTTTTAGTTATCATATTGATAATGAAATCCATAGGGTAGTAAATATTTCATACGAATGTAGGATTGTGTTTACGTAAGGGGTCACCCTCACGCTCTCAAAAGTTATCATGCACGCCATAGTCTTTGATTAAAATGAAATTACTTCTTGAGGCAAATATCAGCATATGCGTCTTTTTCTAGGAATATCGTAACATATCATTAACAACTCTTTGACAAATGTATTTCACAAATAATCTGGCACATTGATCTATATTTCATAGTTAAAAACAAAACAAAAAATGCCAGACAGACAACTAATTTCCCTAGAAAAAAGGGTTCATGCCATGTACCTATCTATATATGACACAACTTTCATTAAAATGCAATCAATAAAGGCTTTCAGCACATTTATGGCTGGGCCCCGAAGGTAAATTACCCAACTAGATGGTCACTAAATGAGCCTAAGGCCCAAAAATTAGGGTGCGTACATAATTAATAACATTTTCAACACACACACACAAACATTTCATTAACTTCACATTACACGACATTAAAAGAGACAACGCAATGCAATTGTCCAACAACACGTGTAAATATTTTCCATATGCAAAAGAAGTGCACGCAACTATCCAAAAGAGACAGAGGTATGTATATAACTCAATCCATTAACGTTTTGATAAAAGATCTTTATGACGACACTCCAAGCGACGTCGGCAATCATCATCATCAGCAACAATAACACCACAGAAATTGCTTTGGTACGTGTTTGGTTGTTTGGTTGGCCAAGAAAACACACGCACACACACACACACCGAGCTGGCCAAGAGTGAAAAGTAATTGTGTTTAAGCCAAAATGCAAGGTAACTTCTCTCGGAAGGGACACAAGCATTCTGTCTTTATCAAGGACAATTATTATTACACTTGTAATGCGACCATTAATGGCATTATTAAGGCAAGCGTTATACTAAATAAAAATATGTACACTGAGAAAAATAATGCTTGACAGAGTCGGAATAGAATTTATGACGTTTTCAACTTGAAAAGTGCAGACAGCATATTTGGAAAAATCGTTCTCAATTCTAGACTTTGGAAAATTGAAATTATTCTGAGATAAAACGATAAACGTAAAAGTGTATTGGTATATTGATAAAGTACCATATTGACCGCTGACAAAGAAGATTTAACATAGAAACACAACTGTTCACTCAGATATTAGTCAGCTGTTTGCTGTCATTTTCGCTTTCTTAGTTATATGTCGACTATATCCGTCTCGCTCTAACTACTGTATTTTCATATGTCACAAATATTTTGTGTGAAGTGTTTACATGTCACTAAGTAGTTTAAATCACTTAAATTAGAAAGAAGTTTCAACTTACGTTTCTATATTAAATTTTTTTTGCTACTTAAAAGTAGTTCGCTCTCTTGGCAGAAGGCTGGGCATGCGTTCGGCTTGTGTTGTTTTGAATAGCGAATAAAGGGTCAGGCATGTCAATTTGATGCTTCAAAATTCCAATTCCCACTGCTTTTGTGTGTACGTGTGTCTTTTACTCTCGCGCTTACTCTCCCGCTCTCTCTCGCGCGCTTAGTTAAATATGTTGTCTGAACGCCACAATTTTTATAGTTGTATGATAGTACAGCCCACAGAACAACACTTAGAGCAAGCTCACAGAGCGGGACAGACAAAACAACTCTCTGAGCAAAAGAGACCCAACAGCTCTTAAAACAACTCAGAATAAGACAGACTGAACAAGACTCGCTGAACAAAAATGAACAATTGAAGAAGAACATGTTCACTTGTTCAGTTTAAAGAACAACTCAATTTTTTTCACTCAATCATGAACAACACTAGTGGGTAGCGCCCAATCTAGTCCATCTGTATAATAGGCTATGCTGAAATTAGACAGCGCTTGAGTAAACAAACCATGTAGCAATTATTTCAATGGGATAAATAAATAGAACCAGTCGATACTTTAGCATATAAACATGATCCGTATATAGTTAAAAGAGATATCGATTATCGGCTCAAGAAATATTACATCGGAATATTGCATATAGTCGAACAAAACAAGTAAGAAATTCGTTCAACTTAAGTAGCAGCGCTTAACATCTCTGAGATCTGTGAGTTCATATAGACGGACATGGCTATATCGACTCGAAGAATATATAAACTTTATAGGGTCGGAAATGATTCCTTCTCCTTGTTAAATACTTTTCCATATAAACGATCAACCAGCCTCCTTTGTGGTGTTGTTCGTGTCTTGTTTTAGAAACGTTATGATGAAAATCATAGCTTATTGACCTAGAGCCTGCTAAAAAGTTCTATGATTGATAATCCAAAGAGCACCAAAACAGTCACCTTTTGCACATACTTAATATACTCTGTGTACCTTTGCTATAGAGTATAAACATTGATATATCAATGTATCGATACTATATAAACAACCCTAGCAGACGATAATACAAATAATTTCATAAGTAACAACAACTAAAAGAAAGACATGGTAAAAACTCTGTGATTGACGGATGCTGTGTGTGTGTGTATTCGTAGGCCCGGGTATGTCTTACAATAACAATTAAGCTGCTAGGGCGCAGTCTGTGGGTACCAGACTTATAGCTCTACCTTTGATAAAGTAATGGCAGTTGGTCCAAATAAGTTTTACTTGAAATCGGAATTTGATTAAGAATTTAATGGGCTCATTTATTCACATTTTGTTTTAACAATGTTTTGTGGTTGCTTTTAGAAATTTGTAGATTAAAATAAAGAAAATTTAGTTCTAGTTTTAAGGACTGCCGTTCAAAAGCAATTAGATTTCAAAGTGCTCAAAACTGTTTCTATTTAAGTAAAGTAACGTGCCGAACTAAATTTTTATCTCATCTGAGTATAGGCCTTTAAGCATGAAAATTCTTGTTTCAGGAGTAAGGGCGCGCGCACACATGCGACTGAAGGATGAACTGACGGCAAAACTCAAGGCTGATCTTGACAAATAACTACGCTCGTGGACAAACAGCACTGGTTTGATCTACAGAATTCAGTTGTAAGCTAAGCTTTGCGGAATCAATCAAGCATGTTTGTTTATTTCGGCTTGCTGACGTTCTAAAATATGATGGTCAGCCGTCAGTTCAACTAAGTCGGCACTTTTTTAAGACTATTCCAACTTTAAGGTAGGGTCAACTAATGTTGGGAAAACAATCGATAGCACTATCCAATACCATCGATGCTGCTTACTATTTCTGTTTTCACAACACTAAGGTCAACAAGATCTTCATATACCACAAATCGCATTAAAAACCAAGTATGGCGGGTTTGTAAATAAGATTTTTGTACTAGTATCAAGTATTTTCCAACTATGTAGAACAAAATGCTTGATAAATTTTTCCAAGTGCATAGCCTCCTACATATATCTTGTTCTATAGCCAACTTTACGACTTGCTAAGCCAAACGCAAAACACTTTACCTACCTCCTTCCCTCTCTCTCTCTCTCTCTCTCTCTCTCCCTGTCTTGCCCTTTCCTCGTTCTTGAGGTTTACTATTTTTACGACTTTTTAATAGTTCTCACATCTTTTTTATAGATTTTTCTACGCTGCTTTCTTGTGGTCGCCTTCCTGCCTGATCTTTACTCTCTACTACCACACTCGGTATGCGCTTTGATGGAAATTATTTGTTTTTGTTTTTTTGTTTTGGCCAGCACATAAAATTGATTTCCTCTTTTTCCTTTCGTTTTTGCCTGTCATAAAATTTATGTTTATGTCGTAAAATTCAGTTCGATTTTTGTGGCTGTTTTTGTAGCGGGCTTTTGATTTCATGCACTGCAAAAACAATCAGCGTAAGGGCAAAGGACCACACCAGGTGAGAGAAAAGGGTTTTTTTTTTCTTCCGGCGTACTATGCGGCGTATACGCAACTTGTACGCAATAGCGAGATAGAACAGTTTGTCGCTTGGCTGATATAAACAAACGACTGACATTTATTTTTATTACACACCTTTTGGGCTTTCACTTCTCCCGCCCGTAGATTCTAGTTATTTTAATGCACATTTCGTAGGCAATTCCAAATTAGGCTATGTACTTGGGACAGCGCCTCATCCCCCCCACCCCCCCAACGCCAGGCAAGGTGTGCTTGCTATTTGGGGGTTGCTTATAAAAAAGTAATTTTCTCATTTCTGGTTCTCGTTCGGGGCTTTTTGTATATTAGAAGAAATGGCTTTATTTATTTCTTATATGTAAGTGGAGGCCAAAACTTTTTGCTCGACTTTTTCTTCTCTTATTGCTTCGTCCCCGTTAAATTGGCAAGTTTGTTGTGCTAAGTTTGGGTCTGGCTGTTGGGCACATAAATTAGACACACAAATTAGAAATTATGTGCGCATTTAAATGTGAAGAGGAGTTTTGTTCCAGTCTCTTCCATATGTTGGCTTTTACTTGGTTGGGCGCCCTCCTGCTAATGAAATGGCAAGGGGAGGCCTTTTAGTCAAAAACTCAATGAATATTTGAAGAGGCCGCAAACAAAATGGAACTGTTGCCACGGCGCCATTTGGCGCTACAAAAGATATTTTTCCATTGAAAATGGTCTTCTGTAGTATGCAAGACACAAAAACGCAAAAGTTGTTTAAATTTAGCTCCAGCACCAGGCACATGTGGGTGTATAGAATGAATGGTGGGAAGGGGGCTGGGGGGGGGCGGCAACCAAAAGAAAGCAATTTCACATTTTGCGTTGTCGTTTTTGGACATGCGACAATGTTATTTTGCACCAAAACATGACACAAAGGCAACCAGATGAGTTCAATGTTCGTCACTGAAAAGACATACGGGATCGTTTGGTCTTTGGTCTCTTTGGAAGTGGATGAAATGAATCATAAACTTGTTCTACACTTTTCTGCAGAGACAAAGAAAATGGTAGGAAATATATTGATTCTTTTGAGTATACTCAACTTTACCATAAACTTCCCGAATATCTATAGGAATACCCATGATTTTACAAGTCTTCCTGAATTTATAAATTCTTTAGACACAGGGCAGATATTATAAAATATGTTTACTTCCTAATCGGCATGAAATATGGATAAGCGAAACGATCCAAAAAATAAGAAAATGAGTGCAACTGATCTCCAATATCATCCATATCATAAACTACTTCACCGTATTCAGAAATGCTAGCTAAAGAGATCATATAACTTCTAGAATATATCATTTAATAGCTTAGAATCTGAATAATTTGTTCTTTTAAAGCAGGCGTGCCCAGGCCCTATGCGCACGACCCGCTTTCATTGTTGTTTTCCGCATAGGTAAAGCCTTCACGCATAGCTTATAGCTAAGATTAGTGCAACAAAAACTTCAAACTATCTCTCAGAGCGAAGGATGTTTTTGTTGGCGGTGAATAATTTCGTGAATATCAGACAGCCACGAGCACACACACACAAACAAAAAACGATTTACTGTTTCTATTTCTGGTGGTTTTTGTGGTTTTATCAATATATATATAGGTATCTACGCGGCCCTAACCTCTGTTTAAAAAGTTACAATGTTGCTTTTAATAGGTCCTTTTAGTTCCTTTACGAAATTATACCAGCTTTTATTTCACTTGTCTGAGTTCTGACTGAAAAAAAATCTTTTTTAATAGGATTTTATTTAAGAAAAATCAATTTGAGAGCTCAGATAGGCAATCATCAGAACATTTTTTCTAATACTAGACTCTTAGGACCAATTTCTTAAAACTTCAGTTTATTTGGACTCCGGACAGATTTGTTGCTCGAGATGACCTGAGCTTAAGTACTTTGGCTTTCTCAACTACAGCTTCAGCCGATATCGATAAATTGCAATCGCAGTCTTAGGATTTACCAAAGTTTGTCAAATATATCGAACAAACTAAACTGAACTAAAATTGTATACTAAGAGCAATTCGCTTTTTTTGGAAGAGAAAAATTTGCTTTTGAACAGCATTAAGAGCAATGCGGTAACTTGGAAGTAGAAGGCAGAAACTTGGAAATTGGTTTGCCTAAAAATTCGCTTATTCAACCATATTTGGTTTCAGCAATTCACAAAATCAACAAAGCAAATGTTAAAATCAGCTGTTTGTCTATCGATAATTTTATCGTGACTTAATTAGAGTTTAATTGTTTACTTGAACATGATGCTGCGTTTAAGTTTGTTGCTCGGTTCTTGCTAGACTCCTCAAACTCAGGTTACATTGAGAAATCGTGCCTTAGATTGACTATTACACTATCGGAGCAGATTAAATGAGTCATATGTGAACTCAGACAAGTTAAATAACAGATTAAGTCGGGATTTACACGATAAAGCAAACTACTTAAAGTTTTCAAAGTAGGCTTGAAAATCCAGGGAATTCTACTAGATTTTTTGAACAAAATGGTCAGAATCACACTAGTGTCTCTCCTCTACTGAGAAAACTACACAAAGTTTGCTTCATCGTATAAGTCCCGTCTAAGTTAAGAGCTGACAATAGATTAGTTATTTTGCTAATAACTTGACTAATGTTCCTCTGATAGTTACCAAACTTGTTGGATCGTTAAATAATGCTGATTATTATATATAGCCAAAGTATGAATAGCATTCTCTATACAAGTATAAAAGAGTTTAAGCTTTGCCGCAATTCCACCCCAAGGGGATGTATGGGAAAAAAATTTAGTTTTACCGATTTCGGAAAATTCTACATGCAAAACAACTATTTTTCAACCAATTGACTTGCAACTCGGTTTGTAAGTATGGTATGTGAAATAAGTTGTAATTTCACTTTTCGATATTGGAAAATCCCCTCCTACGGAAACTATTTTTCACCCGACTAACTTGAAGCTCGGTTTGTAAGGAAAGTGTGCGAAATATTTTGATATGTGATTTTCCGATTTTGGGAAATCCTCCTACAGGGTAAGAAATTTTACGAAAAATTCAGCCACTGTTGCAGCTGTCTTTGCTTCAATCCTCTCTCATTGCGAGTCATCTTGCAAAGCGCTGAATGTCGTATGTGTCCTGTCTGAAGAGTTACATTTGTTAATTACATGTTAGCAATAAACGACTACAACAACATATATTCATAAGCACGATTAGCTGCCTAAATTTACCTTGTAAATATATAAGTTGATGCTCCATATTGAAATTCAAAGGAAAGTGTCTTCCATAGCATTAACTTTTAACTAAGTTCTGATCTGTTTACACTAAAATCAAAACACAAAAATGTGACACGTCGTGACATCGCCAGCTGCCATGCTTTGTTTCCCTTTAGCATGACTTTTCGAATTTTCGAACAAACTAAACTTTCATAGTTTCAAATTAATACTTTTTCATATCAAAATAGTATTCTAAATATCAAATTTATACCCAAAATATCTCTTTCATACTCTCTAGGTTTATTATGATACACAAAAACAAAAATGATAATAGTTTCAGTTTCAATTTGAGATAAAGTGTATCAAATTGATATTGATTCAAATTTTTTTTTGGTGTTTTACTCATTTTTTGAATCAATCTGAAAAACTCACGTAAATTGTTACAGAATTTGGAACATTTCGACAACTTAATTTCCTTTAACTACACCAGCTCATTATAACTACACCGTTCTGCTTCTATTACTGCTCCTCCTTCGTATACCATGAGCATTTCCACTAATGTCATTTATCATTAGGCTAGCCCTACAATTTTATAGAAAAAAAAACCACAATTTTCTACACATTTTCTTCCACCTTGTTGACGCAAGATAATTTGCCTCGTCCCAAACGCTTTGCTCCCATTACAAAATGTCAAATTTTCTCAACAGCCAGAGCACGCCTCCTGAAACGAGTCGAAGGTGTACAAAACGCCCCTGAATGAATGGTTAGGCGGAGGGGGTGCGGTGGAATGCTTGTAGGTGGCATAACAACATGGTAATGGCAGAGTCGAGTTGGTCAGGTGACTACACGCCCAGGCACAAGCGCATAATTTGTCATTGAATGTTTGGTTTTTGGGACCGGTCACCCACTCCGCCCTGCTCGTTCGGCTAATGTCTTAGGTGGGGGGGATGTTTGCCTTAAAAAACTAGAGCTAGGGCTTGTGTCCAGCCTATATTAAATTTTTGCGGGTAGCATTTAAAAAGCATTTAGTACAGTGGCGTCCCAACAAACAGGTCCAGCTTTGCTGCTGTCTGCTATCTGTCTGTGTGGATGGGTCTGGCGGTGGGGTCGTTGGGGCTCGCTACCATTTAATGCATACACATATAGCCATATAATTATAATTGCTGATAAATGTTTCATACTAATAAACACTTAAAGCGAACGAATGAAAGTCGACGATGCGGGGTTCGGGATTGGAATAGGGACCGGGAACGGGACTGGGACGTTGGACGTGTGACGCTAATGACACTTGGCGTCGTTGTCGTTAGCTGGCAGCAAAAATGAAATGATTTGTGTGAGAGATTGCATGCCTTGCAGTGATTTGTGATTTGTGTGTTGAGAAATGCAATTTTAAACGGGGGAATTGCGACTGCAACTGGCAAACTGGCAACTTGATAAGCCACTGTCATCAGCAGCAGCAGCAGCCAGCCAGCTCTTGATAGCTCTATTAAAGGCACGCTGCTGCGTCCCCCGGCTCCCCCCTCTTTCACATTCCAAAATGGCTGTACAACATGAATAAATGCGAAAATAATGAATAATAAAAGTCAAAAAGTGACTTGATTTTTGATGTGACTGGAGGAAGTGACAAGACAAAAACCAAAACATATGAATATATAATACACCGTGTTCTTATCAGCCCGTCCAGCTGTGTCCAATTTATGCCAGTTTTATACCGCTTGTGTATAGATCAGATAAGTATATAAAGCTAGACAAATTTCCTAGTCAAAGTCAAACGAGGCATGATGAGCAGCAAGCACCCCTTGCATTCAGAATTCAAATAAGCCCGGCTTTTATATACCCTAGCTACAGGATATAACAAAAGGAAGTTTGCAGTTTGTCTGCACGCGGCAGGCAACCCTCCCAAATTGTGCGATTGTTCTTTATTTTTGGTGTTGCTTGTTTGTCAACTCGCTCTCTTCAGGTTCAGAGATCCCTGTGCCACCCTGCCACCCAACACACACCAAAAAAAAAAAAAGCTGGTGTTGATGATTCTGTTGATGTGCTCGTTGAATACCCAAAGAGAGAGCGAGAGAGACGCACACTGGCAAAACCCAATCCCAGGCAGGGAAATTCGATGCGCATTCTATTCATAGGAAATATGATAATGTGACCAGGAGAAAAAAAAAGCAACAGTCAGTTCGTAAATTTTCATTGTAAAATAAGAAGTCCTTCGTTAGGGGATGAAGATGTATTGCCTTTTGTGCTATTTGACGTAATGTTACATAAGCTCTCTGGTGCCAGGGGTTCGCATTTCTGTTTCATACGTGCAGCAGCTGGTGCCTTTTTTTGGATTTGGCATTTCGGGGGTTTCTCATACCAACAGATATGGGCAATTTTTGTGCCGAGCTCTATACAAAAAGTTTTTTAATGCGTAAAATTTTAATTTTTTTATCGCTGTTGTTGTTGCTGCTGCAACGTTGGTGGCGGAAATTGTGTCAGCATTTTGACAAAAGAGTTAAAAAGTTGTGGGAAATATTTGAGTCAGGCAGATGTCATAGGTTGGCCGAGGTGTGAATGAATATTTCAGTTTGACATGCTGGAATGATGTATAAGAGGAATGGGGGTTGGCATAATGATTAAGACCAGTTATGAATTTTGATTTTAAATTTATCAGTTGTTAATCGACTGATTTTGCTTTTGGAACTTTCCAACAAATCGAAAACTATCTACAACTAGCTTGAAAAAGCTATACAGATTACTTACCATCTTCTAGTAAGAAGAAAATGTAACTTAAGTAAGGTAGGTAGTTCCGGCTGGCCCTTTGTAGGGGCCACACATAGACCTTACGGTCCTTTGTGAAGCCGGATGGTTTTTCAGGGTACCATTAGAAATCCAAAAGGATCTTTGACGTTTTGGCAAATGCCAATAGTTCTTTGGGAGTCTTCCTTACCGACTCTTCAAGAGAGATGAGATCACTGGGCAGCTGCAGATGAGGTGTTCCAGGTTCCTTACATTTCCTGCAATTGTCCGCTGTCGTGATGCCTAGCTTGTTCGCGTGAGCAGCTGCTAAGCAGTGACCAGTTAGTATGCCTATAAGCAGTCTACAGTCTCTTCTTTGGAGCTGTAGCATATAGTGAGTGAGCTTTTTGTCTCCTGTCTTGCACATGATTTTTGAGATTCTACAGTCGGTTGTGTTCTTCCACTTTTCCTCTGCTTCTTTCTCTGCTATCTCCTTCATCTTGATGTATACCGTCTGTACGGAGATACATAGGTATGTTTAGTGTTGCTTCTTGGCTTAGTGCGGTCAGCCATTTCGATTCCATCGATGCCCCGGTGGCTGGGAATTTTGCACCTTTTTGGAGATGCTGAGGGAATCTATTGCCTCCCTACTTGTCTTTGCATTGCTTTGATTGCCGCTTGGCCGTCAAAGTATATGTTTATTTGGTTGTTTGGTGCGTATTGTTCTGCCAAAATTTCCTTATTGCGAAGACTTCCGCCTGGAATATGGTGCAGTGGTCTGGCTGTTTATAGGAGAGCCTCAATTCCGGCTCATCGCAGTATAAGGCGGCTCCGACTCTTCAGGCCATCTTGGAGCCGTCTGTGAATAGTTGCATTGCTTCCTGGGCGTCCAGTACGCCAGTCTTCTGGATCCAGTATTGCCTGTGTAGTTGGATTTTGGGATCATGTAGTCCGTGCTACTGTTGAGCACTCTACATACCATGCTGTGTCCATAGCTTTGTAGCGCCATGCCGCACAAAGACGTTGGGCTGTCTTTTGTGCAAGGAGGCGTGCTTGGATGTTCAGGGGGTTGACTTCTAGGATGTGTTCGAGTGCTTTTGTTCGCGTGGACCTCAGCGCCCCCGTTATGCAGACTAATGCCTGCCGCAGGTCCTTTTCCATCAGATTTAGATATGCGGACTTCTCCGTGGGTTTACACCATACCAATATGCCATGTAGTAGTATCGGTCGTATTATTGAGATGAAGAGCTAGAGCGTTAGACTTGATGATAGGCACCAAGTGCTGCTTAGCATCTTCTGAGATGCATATAGCGCATTGGTTGCCTTTTTCACCCTTTCCTCTACATTGAGTCTCCATGACAGTTTACTATCGATTACTACTCCAAGGAATTTTACGTTGTTCTTTGGCGTAAGCTGTGTTCCATTTATCGTAGGTGGAGTCCATTACGGTACCTTGCATCTTTTGGTGAAGAGAATCAGGTCCGTCTTCTCCGCATTGATACTGAGTCCGGCTTCTGTGGCCCACTTTAGTATATCTTTGAGAGTCGATGGATAATTATGCTTATGTCGTCAGCATATGCAGTTATCTTGGGTGCTTTCCTGCGGAATTTTAGTAATAGTTCGTTGACCACAAGGATCCATAGAAGGGGCGACAGGACTCCGCCCTGAGGCGTTCCGCCATGTGCCTCTTTTGTCATGGCTGCGGTACCCCCACCCGGCTTGTACTCTTCCGCAGCTCAGCAGGTTGTATATCTATGAGTTCAATGCTTTGTGTATTGCTAGTGCCCTTAGGCTTCGCATTATCACTTCCAAATTCCTGATGGCACAGTGCCTTTTCGATGGTGGCTACTAGGGAGTGTAGCGCCGTTTCCACCGATTTCCCTTTCGTGTAGGCGTGCTGATTATACTCCAAGGTCAGGTTCAAGCCTTTTCTTATGTGGAGATCTAGTAGTTTTTCCATTGTTTTGAGCAGGAATGATGTGAGGCTTTGGTTGCACATGACTGCATTTTTGCCGCTTTTGCCAGGAATACAACGCGTGCTGTCCTCCAGACCACAGCTCCATCTCAAGCATGCTTCAAAAATGGATTGCAGCCATGGGACGATTGCGCATTTGCTCGTCTTTAGCATGGCTGGGAATATTCCATCCAGTCCTGGGGATTTGTAACTCTTTTAACTTAAGTAAACTATTAACTAAAATAGCTGAAACTTGATGACAAATTGAAATGAAATGCGCACATATTTGAAATCCGAATAAGAGGTAGGTGTGAAGGTGTACCGCGAGAACATCTTACTACTTGTTTAACAAAAAGTTTAGTTAGAAGATCGGTTTAGTTAAGCTTTAGTTTTGATTTCCATTAAAAATGAAAACTTTCAATAAACCTTAATCCCGAGCACTTGTTCACACCTCTGGCTGTCCATTTGTCGTTTGGTCAGCTCTTTTGATTATGTTGTTTGGTTTTGATCCTCAAGAGCTTGTGGCGGCAGATTGAAGCTGTTTCGAGGCAACACACTTGTAACAACTACTTGACAAACAGTAACACATGAGCATCAGCATCAGCATAAAGAGGGACAGCCCTAAGCTCGCGGACTCGTAGACTGCCTGTCTTCGGCATGTGCGTGGACACTCCACACTCGCCAACGCCAACTTGAGAAGGCTGGCTAAGAAGATTTTTCAATATTTTGAGTGCAACAACTTTGCACTTGGCGCTTCTTTTTGAAGATTTTTATGCGAGGGGAAGGCCAACACCAGGTTGAATTATTTATGGTGATAGGCAAAATATTTTATTTTTTTTGTTTTTTGTTTGCCGGCAAAACAAAACAAAAGCGCTCACAAAACAGCACTCGAAAACGACACTCTGGGGCCACTCGTGGTCTGCTCTCCTCCTCTGGCTCTCGAGTGGATTCGTGGTGATAATGCAGTTTCGTACACTCGAGTGTGTTGGGCCCAGCTAGACCAAAAGACTCGGCTCCACTGAGGGATTGAGGCGGTCCAGAGCCAATCGGTTGGTTGACTGACGTCGAAAACTTTAAAGTTAGCCGACAACAACAAGAACAACAACAACATCTATGGGCGAGTGCGAGGCGCGTTTTACGAGTATGTGCGCCATTTTGATTGATTTATCTACACGTCGCTTTACTTTGTAGACAAATTAAATTTTGTTGCAATGGAAATTATCTACGCTTGAATAATTTTGAGCGAGCGAGCGAATTTTCATGTTAATTTTCTGCCACAGCGATAAGGAAAATGGCAGCTTCCCTTCTCTGCTGTTTTTTTTTTTTTTTGGCAAAAATTTCAAGCGTAGCAAATAGATATTTTCTACATTTTAAGTAGACATGGAGACAGAGTGGAGATGTCTGGCCCAGGAATGTGGTTACCAAAAGAAATTCCACTGCTGCGCACGGACCGAGCGACAGGGGGAATGCTGTAATTTTATGCACGAATTCGTAAAATGTTATTCAAATGGAAAATGTGATTTTTATCAATTTTGACAGGAATTTCACCCGCACACAGCAGGTCTGAAGTTGGGAAATTGTGCCAGAATTTATGAGGTCGAGGAAAATGCAACGAACGACTCTTTAATTATACACCATAACCAAACCGAAACCATTTGAGGCGTTAACCAAAACTTTTTGCCTAGATAGATTTCCATATAAATAATCCAAGCAATTAGTTGTCGAGCCAAGTCAAGAGATAATTATGGGTTACCCTCATCAACGTGACCTGCCCAAAAAACCAAAAAAAAAACCGAAAGTATGACCCGATGTGGATGATGATGATGATGAGTTGATGGCTGCGCCACAATTATAGGCCCAAAGCCAGGCGATAAGTGTCAGACTATGAAAATATGCCCAGAGTGTTGATTATTTACATTGAATTCAAGTGTCGCTTAAATGCAAATCAAAACGAGATCAATTTGATTGCCTGGCCGGGCGAAAATGAAAATAAACAAGAACAGCGGGCGAACTGGTACCCAGCAAGCATGAACCAACCCCTTGGAACGGCTCTCTCCCTCCCTCTCCTGCATGCTGACATTGATTGAAAATGCTGCGTGACGTAAATTAACTTTCATGGCGTGGGGTTGCCTCAGAAGTGCGTGTTATCCTTTCCGCTCGTCAAGCCGCAAGACCCACACAATTGCCAATTGTTACAATTTTTAAAGTTCCAAGAGGGGTGGGAATGAGTGTGTGTGTGTGGCAGCTTGTTTTTGTCATTGCGGCTTTAAATCCGCTGCCTCATGGTTGACATGACCTTATGGCCGACATGGCTGGAGTGCACTTTTCGCTACTAAGGCGATTATCTTTTGCCTTTGTTGTCGCACAATTTCTGCTTATTTACATTGACGAAATGTGTTACAGCTACAAAAACAACAACAATAACAACAATAACAGGAAGCTCTAGCTCTGCTGTTTTGTTATCTTAGCACGCACAATTAGACAATTTCCATTTGGTCTGTTCTGCAGTGCCCTCTGCCTTGACAGTTTCTCATGGCAGGCGCGACCAGGTTTGAAGAGTGCCTGGGAATTTTTCTTTTTTGCATTCCATTTTGTTTGGTTTTGTAATGTGAAAGCATTTTCTCAACATCTCTCCCCATTTAATTGTATTACATTTGGTTGGTTGGCTTGTCCGCCGGGGGCCAGAGGTTAACATTTTGGTTGGAAATTCCTAGAAATCAAATCTAGATTGAAATCTGTAAGTTCCCTTCAACGGAACTCTTAAGCGAGCCAGAAGCGTATTTCTGTAAGAACATAATTAAAATCAAAACTTGAAATGGAATCGATTCAATAAGTCCAAGTGTTAAGTCTGTTTGAAGTAAATCATTTTTTTCTACTATAAAGGGCACATTCAGCAGAGACAATCGATCAGTGATCACCCTCAAATGACATACATTTTGGCGTTAATATAAAGTTGACACTTGGAAGGATTTTAAAAAATTTATTTAAAATGTATCAAGTCAGCTTGAAGCAAGTAGAAGTTAGTAGAGACAATCGATCAGTGATCACACATAAATAGCCTAATTTGTGCACTGTTTAAATGTTTCCCCATGCAAAGTCTTCGAAAATTCAATCAATCAATCTCGTTACAAAACGAGGAGAAAATATGTTTCCTACAAAACTTTTTTTTAAATATAGCATTGATCAATCAAACCTTAAACTTTGCTCAATTTTTTCCCAGTGTCGCAAATTGCCCTTACATAATGGATTACTCGTTACTACGTTACTTTTTAATTACTTTTTTTTACCGCTTTGTAAACGGGGTGCCCTCAACCTGCATTACTAGTAATAAAAGGTGTATGCTAGAGCCGAACCACATACGGACTCCCATTACGAATGCGTATATTTTGTTTTAAATTGTAATCCAGAATGGTCGCAGTCTGTTTGTTTTCGATTACTATGTCTCTAACAAAAAGCAGCTTACTATTTCGTCAGCTGTAATGCATATTTTCGACAGAACACGCTGAGCTCTGCGCCGTTGGGCTTTCTTCAGTTACCTCTTCTCTCTGCTAACTTCTTACAAAAAACGCGAGCGTTAGTTAAAGACGGCTCTAACCGACTTCAATATACTCGTTCTTATACTCTGTGAGATCTAGGTGTTCATACGGAGAGACAGACAAACGGACAGGCCTGTTCTCAATTCCACAACTTTTTCATAAGTAACTCGAACGTAATTACGCTTCGGTTTCGTTTTTGTGTTTTCAATACCATATGAAATTGCTCTCTTTTTAAACCCTTGTAGAGGGTATATTAAAATTGTCCAGATGTTTGTAACCCATAGAAGGAAGCATCTCCGACCACATAAAGTATATATATTCTTGATCAGCATGACGAGCTAAGTTGATATAGCCATGTGCGTCTATCCGTCTGTTTCTATGTCAGAACAGATATTGATATTGATTACCGATACTTTGATTAGCTTATAAAAGTCTATATCAAAGCATTCCGATATATATCTGAGCGACTGTGAGCCATCAAACACAACATATGTTTTGGCTAGTGCTTTGCAGTTTTTGTTAATTTCGCTCAGAAGCATAAGGTTCTCGTTGTTTTACATAAAAGCTATGTTTTATATTCATAAAAAAGTATGTATTAAACAAAAAATCAAAAATCCCATACTATTATATATTACTTGTAAAACGTAGTCAAAGAAACGCGTATTTACAGCTTGCCCTTGGCAGCCTACAACTGTCTTTCGTGGCGCAAAACTAATAATATCCACAAATATCCAAGTCACCTTTGACTTTTTTTGTCAGTGTGAGTCCTTGTTATTTTAAAATTTCCTAGATTACCCGCTAATATGTGCTACCCTTGCATTTGTTGGACTTTTTAGGCGCAATGTTAGTATCAAAGCAAACGCTGTTTTAAGTTTGGCTTCACGAAGATATCCCCACAAAGAAGTTTTTGGCTTTGGAAAACTATTTTTTGATACAGTTTTAAATAACAAAACCCGAAGTGAGCTGGACCACATCAAAATTTGTAATAACAAATGGCGAGATTTTACAAATGGGCTTGTTCAAAACGCCGATATTCTTCGTAGCTATGATGTATTGTGATCATCGAATATCAATTCGGTGTTTATCCATATATTTTCAGTATTAATACCTACTACTTACTAATTAAGAAAAAATGAAAATAATTTTATTCTATTTTTTAATAATATATTATTTCTAGATGTTTAAATAAGAAATTTCGAGCGCTTTTATTGAAAAAATTATTTTCTTCAAATATTTTTGCTCTTTTTATTCAAACTACTAAACCGATTTAAAAATGAAGTTTTGCGCGATTATTGGATATTCAATAAGCTTTCGATTCAGACCTTGCTTGACTGAATCTAACGTTTCTGAGTCGAGATTTGGCTCAAAAAGGTAAGTATACCATCCAAAACATATTAAAAAAAAAATTAAACTTAAAAATTAAAAAAAAAAATGGTATTAAAAACTTTTTTTATTTTTGTAGTTCTTTTATTCTAACCTTAAAAAACTTTGCCAATCTTTTTAAAATTTTGGAAAAAACAATTTTTTTTTATAAAAAAAAAAAATTGTATTAAAAACTTTTATTAAAATTGTTTATATTGCTTTTATTCCTACCTTTAAGAAAAAGAACAACATATTGTGATTATTCTATTTACTTTGAAAGATATTAATTCCGCTTTGCTAAATTGGTCATTTCTGCCACTGTGCACCGGTCCTAGAGGGATCGGCACTAGATACACAAGAGAGAAACCACAAGTCCAGGCGAAACAATCAAAAATGGAACAGTCGAAAATGAGCGAGGCGGACATTCTCGTTTTACGTTTTCGTTTGCACTGCCAAAAGCTGAACACATTAAGCAAACAAATTCTTTATAAAGTTGCCATGGAATTGAGAACATACCTGATTGACTCGGCTGTTGATACTTTATGGGGTCGGAGATGTTTCCTTCTGCCTCTTACATACATGTGTACGAAATTAGTATAACATTTTTACTCTACGAGTAAAGGGTATACAAATTCTGAATCAGCACGAAGTCATGTCTCAGAGATGGTAAGAGATAGAGGTTTGACATGTAGGGACATAAACTTCTTATACTTGCAGGCAGATCAAGTTTATTTTCAATTTTTGCCAACGTTATATCTTCCACAGTTTTGTAGATAGATGGTTAGTATTTTCCAAAAATATTTAGTAATCAAGATTATTTATCGATTTGCCGCAGAAATGATAAAGATCGCATGAACTATACTCCAGTTGTGAACAAAAGATAGTTACTTCCCACGCCCAGGCAGTAGTGGCGTCATCTATTGATCAGTTTTGAAAATCCCTCATTGTTCAATGCAAGTAGTGGTGCGTCTATTGTTCAGCTGCTACTCGAGGTACAGAGTATATTACAGTCGGGCTTGACCGACTTTCTTATTTGTTTACAAGAGCTTTCGTACTTAGATGTCTTAAACTTCCTTAAATAAAATGTCAATACTGTTCTTCTTTTATTCCATCTAGGGACAAAGAGCATCTTTCGTAACCTTCATACCCCAAAAACAATTAAGGTTCTAAATCTACAAATCATTATCTGATACCCCAAACAGCAAGACGAAAGAGTTTTTGTTCAAATTGCGTTCATTATTCTCAAAACAAGCAATTAATATCTTTATTGATAAACGGCCAACAGAATATTGAAAAAAAGAGCACAGGTATTTGGTTTCATTCAAAACTATTGTAAAATAGTAAAAACTTAGCTTAATGTGCCAGTTTGTCGGCTTCACTTACCAGGGTCTGATGTATCTAGGACAGGTGGCTGCTGTGATAATGGACCTGGTGTACTACCAGCGCCCGGCGATCGAGCATCATCGTTCATTGCTCCCCCATAGGACAACGATGAGCTGGGCGGCCGCTGCAAAAAAAAAGAAAAATTGAAGATGTTCCATTAATTCCTGTTTCAAAACTCTAATAGAAACGTCGATCAATTATTTGAGCATGCATTAGGTGTTGGTTAGAATTAGTTACAAATTGCTGATAAATGTCGCTTTAAATTGACACACCAACCATAAAATGAGGCACATAAAACCCGACATATAGCCAATAAAAAAGTCGCCAATGGCTTTGTCTGGGCTGGTCTCCGTTTCTGTCTGCACGACTGTCAAGTTGTCAAAACTGCCTTAGCCTGGCCATATAATGAGCAAACCAAATGGCTAGGCCAGCAAGAATATATATATATGTTATCAAATTAATATGCAGCGACCAACCTGGCTCTGCTTCTAACTAGGAGTAGAATAACCAACCAAAGAGCAGAGCCTCTCCGTCGTCATCATCATCGTCACGACGACGACGACGGCATATTAAGCGCTGCGAAAATGTCAATGTCCAGAGGTCTGGTCCGATCGCTAAGAGCAATTTAAATTCTGCTAATAACGAAACATTTCTTGTCAACAAAAATTTTGTACGCTTCGCATTAATTTCATGCACGTGCACAAATATCTTGGGCGCACAGTTTTTTTAGCCATAAAATTATTATTTTCCCAAGCTCATAAAAATTCTTGACTTTCGAATACAATAAAAATTGGTGAATTCAATTGGCATGCAAAGCGCTACGCATATGTTTTCGCTAAATATTTGTTTAATCGCATATTAATCGCGCCCTGCTATAGACAATTTGTGATTGTTTTTCTCCATAGTTCCTGTTTTGAGAGGCCATTCCAAGTATTAATAATTAGACACGCTGTCTGCATTTTAAAATCTTAGTTCCTGGGCCTAGCCATACCACCTATACAAAGTGTCTCTAGTCCAACTTTAACTGGTCACTGTGGCACTTGTCGTTCTTTTTATGAGCCATAAAATAAAATACACACACAGAGCTCGAACAACCGCAGCCTAATTTGTGGCTCATTAAGCCAGGCAAATGAAACTATTTAATTAGGGCTGCATTTTCACAGCAAAGAAAAAAAAAATTACAAAAAAAAAGATAACAAAACTTTCCTTTTATGACAGCGCGAAATTTGATAGGCCTGTCGGTGGGCCAACGACTTAAGACTCGAGCGAGGTCCGGTCGAATCTTTCACACTTGCCGCACACTTTGACTGCCTTTTGGGGAGATACTGTGCGGCTTTTGAAAGCTATTGAAACTGTATCGAGTTACGAATGGAACACGACGAGTGTCGAAGATGGGCCTGGGAGCGGCATGCGTTCTCAGCTTTGTCGCGCTCCTGGTGAAGGATCAACGGACAGTGGGTCGTTTGCATGAAGTAAATGGTTTTATTTTTACCTCTTTAAATTATAAATTTGTCGATTTAGAAACTTTTCTTTTGAGTGAAAGACGCTCATAAGAGTTTTTGTAGAATCGAAAACATTCTCTTTCTTTCTAATTAAGCTATACTCAAGTGCCTGCTCGGGCGCCATTAAAATCCACAAGAGTTTTTGTAGAACGCCCTAAACTAACTTACAGTAGACTTCAAACAATAGCAAATTCCCAACTATCTTAAACTACTTAAACAATACAGGCCAACTGCGTCAACAAAGTGGACAAAGATATATTTTAAAAACTCTTCAAGTATTTAATTACATTTCCTTTCCAAAGCGTATCATAAATCTTCTTAAAAATATAGTAATTTTATGAAAGAAGTAAAGTAAATATTTTCCGGAAAAATACATGTTTTTGTTTTCATTTAGTGAACAAAACGCAAAACTTAAACTGCCTTTACACTTGTCATATATTTCTAAATCAGGGGTGCCCTGCCCCTATGCGCACGTTACGTATAGCTCTCACGCTTAGCTTATAGCTTTACGCAGTACAATAACAACTACAAATGTGTTCTCTCTACTCTTTCTCTCCGAGCGAAGGTTTTGTTGTGGGCTCCGAATGATATTGTATGCATCAGACAGCCACGAGCACACACACACACAAACAAAAATCAGTTTTATCTTTCAATTTCTTGTGGCTCATGTTGATTTACAGATATTTGCTTCATTTGTATTCGTCTCCTCTGCTTTAAATAGTCGGTTCTCAAAATTCTCTAAAAAAAATCTTTTATCGAATAGAAACTGTCCTAAGCTTTTTAAATACTTAGAGATATTTGTTGAGCTATTACACTATCGTCAGATAATCTTTTTAGAGTTACCTGACAAAAATAAAGACTGCTTTAATTAGAAAATCTTATGGCTTTAGGATGATTAAATGAATGACCATTTCTGGCTACTTAGACTTGCCGATAAGACAAATTTCGTTTTCATGAGCCAACTTTTGCTTGTCACTGGGTGATAACATAGAGGTCAGATCAGTCACCCTTCAAGTGTTACGCACCGAGTTGCAGAGAATGGCAACCTGGTGTGCCTGACTGAATTTTAACAATTTGTACCAATTTGTGACAAATTAATTCATTCGATTTGACATTTCCTATCAGAATAACATGGTATGTAGTTCCCTTTGTTAATTTTGATTTCAGATGCGAGTTTTTAATGCTATTCTCTACACCTCGCACTTACAATAAAGAGTTGTATTCTGATTTGATATAAATAATTCATTTGTAATTTAGAGAGCATTTCACATAAACTAACACAATATAGACTAAATTGCAGATATCTGAAAGAACTGAATTAGTTTTGCCAAAATTGTTTGAGAGAAAAACAAAGCTCGCCAAATATGGTCAACCAATTTGTTCTATGCTGCCTGCTCACTGAAATGACATGGACAAATTCAACATACACGCTCACTCTCTCAACAGAACACTTGATTTTGTTTTTCTGTTTCATAGTTCTCCATGAGAGACACGAAGCTGTTTACGATAACAGCTTGATGGGAATAATTTCGTTCGGCTCTTAGCAGCTGAGCCTAACTAACTGAGCAAAGCAAGGCATGTGGCAAGTTTTTGCTGATATGTCATTGCAGGAGGCACAAAATAGCACACAAGCAAGCATGCAGATTTGCAGTTTACTGAGGTACACGCGCAACACACATACATAAGCAAAAGACACTTTCGGCAGATTCTGCTCAGCAAAGTGTCTCGTGGAAACAAATTTACAAAGTAGGCGAAAAAAATTATCTTTGATTGAGCAAAGAACACATTAAGAAAAGACAGAGCTAAAATAACACTGAAATATGCTGTTGAAAGTGCTCAGTTTCTTTAAGGTGCAGTCCTTTAATAAGATTTTTAAGACTTTACGTATAAAAAACTCCTTTAAAAAAGACATAGTATAAGCCAGCGTTGCTCAACGAGAGCGAGGCCAAAAAGATAGAGTGTATTAGTGTGTGAAAGAAAAGCGACGTGAATTTACTTCGACCTGACAGCATCAAAGGCTAGCCAGCTAGTGAAAGGCTTTTTGCTATCTTCTCCTCAGCTTCGGCATGCGTTCGGCTCGTATACGTGTAAATAGCGAAATGTCTTCGCCCCCCAGGGGATTTTTAGTGACCATCGCTGGTGTAAACGAATGACAATTTTCGTCTATACAAAAACCGTTAAAATAGAGAAGCGGTGTCCAAAATGCTAAAAGCCTATCCCATGGGATAGGAACTCACAATTCTGCAGCCGACAGACGTATAGAGAGAGAGTATATGTGAGTTCTATAACAGAGTCGGCCTGCCCTAGCTATCAGTAGCCGAAGTCATTCGTGTTTTTACGCAAACGAGAGCCGAACTCATGATTGTGTGAGTCGGTGAACACTGAATGAAACACAAGCACACTTTTTTGTCCTCTCCATTTGGCCGGCAGTGTTCTATAGATAGCATGCTCGGCGGCTTGCTCTCTTACAATGCGCATGTTCGTCTTTTTGTTCTCTCACGAGGCATTTGTTCGTTTGATTGTTGCTCAGGTTGAAATGTCTGGACGTTTACTTCGTGTTTTGCTGCTACGCACAATGCTTGATTATGTGAGTTTGAACTCCTGAACTGAAATAGAGCCTTGACTATTCGCTAGGATTTTCCAACGGTAAGTTGTGGTCTTTCTTATGCAAGCGGAATAAAAGAGTTATTTGTATATATTAAATAACTTTTCCGATTCCAAACTGAAAAAATGAGACCATATTCGGTTATTTACAATACTGAAAAGATTTTGTTCCGAATAATGTAATAGTATATTCATACTAACCGCAGCTTCGAAACATCTATCAAAGTCAAAGCTGCAAGATTTGTTTTGATAGGATATAAATCGGCTGGGTGGTCACTCAAATGGTTTAACCATATAACGTGTAAATTGCTATCGTTTCAAAGTGCTTTTGGCAGTACTTTGCAACCATACTAAGTAGTAGTAGCTGAAATCTGTTTTTGAAGCTGCGGGTTTGGTGTGAACGCAAGCTGCAGGTATTCGAAGCTTCGACAATGCTTTGCCCAGTGTGAAAAGGCTATAAGGGAATGGGAAAATCAAAAGAAGTTCTATAGAAAAATTTAGTGTTAATGGTTGAGAGGATGGTCACACTGGATGGATGATGCGAGCACAGGAGAAGGCGTTAGTGGATTGTGGAGTAGAAGGAGATGGACGCTGACCGAGACGGACAGGTGTATATAAATGGACAGAGACCGTAAATAGTAATTGTGTAAATGATGTGTAAATAAAGACCGGAAAACCCCGAAGAGTCGGTGGCTTACAGAATTTCGTGTTCAAAAGCAAAGAAGTTGATTAAAGCGCCGATTCTCTATTTGGAATGTGTATCGATTCGTAACGGCACGTACCGCTATCTTTATGAGTCCGATTGAGTGCTAAAGCACAGTTTCTGGCGGGTTTGAGGGTTTGTATGAGACGTCGCTTCTTGGTATTGATGTTCTTTGTGCTTTCAAGTACCTCTACCCAAAGTTAAATTCTTTGCTCCCAGCCACTGTGCGTCAGGCTATCGAAGCGTGCATTAATTACATTTTCAATTAGCCCCAGTCGGGTCAAGAAATTAAGCTATCGAATTGCCACTCTGTTGGCTTATCACATTGCATGTCCTGCGACAATTATTATCAAATATTGGTTTTTATTTAAATGATGGCAAAGGGGCAGATGCCCGATGGGGAGCTGCTGCTTTTAATATTAATGAAAACGTAACGGCACATCACGTAATGTGTCCCCCTCTACATCCCCACTTCCCACTCCCCATACACCACAAACTTTTTCACTTTGCGGCCCTTTGGGTGCATTAAAATGATCAAGAAACAATTTTCGTTTACCTTTTTTTTTTTTGGCCATGCCTTGGGGTTTGGAATGGGGACCAAATTATTTATTTAAGAGGCAAACGCCAAATGTTTGGCATTTGCTCTTTAAATTTTTGATGCCTTGACACTCGTTTCAGGAAGTACATTAAACTACCGCAAAATTGTAATGCCAAGTGGGTCATAAATAGGAAAACTTTTCAAGTGAGTGGACTAAGTCGGCTCAGCTGCCCTCTAATTGGGGGGAGGTGTGGGTAGGACGCGTGCCGTTGCCAAGTCAAAACATGCAATTTTCACCAGACTTTCGCCGGAAGGTCTATGCGTAATCACAGCTCTGGCCAGTTAATCACTACAATCAACAGTTAGAGAAACTTCCCACTTCCCTGCTTCTTGGGAAAGCAAAACAATCAAATTATGTTAGTGCGTGGGAAGCAAACAAAAAAAGGCGTGGCAAAGCGTGCATTTGACATTTGAGTGCAGGAGGGTATATGTGTGTTTAGGGGTGAAATGGAATGCCTTGAGGCTAGCTTGGGATTAGGCCGCATTCTTTGAATACAGCCTCCTGCCTGCTTCGGGCTCATTTCACAATTAAAAAAAACACAGCTTAGCAAACCCAATAATCATAGTCGACTATTTGCTGAGCCGGCCAAGTGGACGTGAAACATATTTTTTTCTATTTGTCTGGCAAACAGGCATCAGCCACAAGCACCCTCCATATCCTTAGAACAAATAATTAAATCCTTTTTACACGGCCGCACAGACTGAAAGTTTTTCCGGACGTCTGTGTATTTTGATGGATTTGTTGTTTGGCCTAAAGCTTTTGTTTGTCTGTTTGTGTCGTGTTTGTTGTGGTGGCTTAGGAGCAGCTCCCATTTTTTTGAGTGGGGGGAGGGGGCTGCTGCTGCTTAATTAAGGGTATATAACCGCCCCAACCTTTAGACGGTGTGTGTGTATGTGTGTGTGTGCCACTTGAGCAGCTGGCGCTGTTATTGCTGTTGTTGCCACCTTTTGTGTATTTAATTGCGCGCATGGCATTTAATTGTTTTTCAAATTTGTTCAAGTTGTAAAATGTTCGCCTTACATTCACACATGTATGTGTGCATGAGTGTGTGTGTGTGTCTGAGGGTTGAATTTTTAATTAAAGTGGCTGACAGTCGCCGGAGGAGCACATTGCTCCTTACAAGACCAATCGGTGGCGCTTGGCACAACAATTCAATATGGCTGACGCTTGCCTCCTTCTTTTACTCTTTCTCCAGTTTGGCACGCAAATTGCTTTAGTATATGTGTGTGTGAGTGTGTATGTGAGAGCTATAATTTCAATCAAATTGCAAGTTAATTACACACAATTATTCCACACATACTCAGACACAGACAAACAGTTAGCTACTATGCTTGACTGGCAGTTTGAGTGGAATTTTAAAAGTTTGAATGTTACTCGAAAGTTACTTTAATTAAGCTGGCAAAACTATCAATTTGTTGTTTATATTTTATTAAGTAGAAGCTTTAAAAATAATTGAAAAATTCTTGAAAAGATATCAAATGTTTGAAAAAAGGTAGCAGGACCTTTCCAAGTTCTGCAGAATGTTGGCCCATTTAATAAGACAACAGAAACAAAAGAAAAACAACCGCTATAAAGCGAGTTTCGATCGCGCACACTGCACCTGTAGCGCCCTCTGCGAGTGCGTCCACTAGAAGTTTTTCTCACTAGAACTACTTTTTCGACCGATCGTTCCTATAGGAGCTATATGCTATTGTGACCCTATTTGGATCAAACTTGGCACAATTGTGTGGTACCATATAATACTTATAAGTCACAAGTTTGGGAGCGATAGCATTGAAAACAAAAAAGTTTTTCCTACTAAGACTTATTTTCTGAACTATCTTTTGTATGACAGCTATAGTATATAGTTGTCCGATTGTAATAAAACTTGGTGGAATTATGTGAAAGCATAGAAAACTAATAAATACGAGGTTTGGGACGTTCGCGTCAAAGACATAAAAAGTTTTTTCTACTAAAATTACTTTTTCGATCGATTGTTCCATGGCAGCTATATGCTATATTCATCCGATCAGGCTGGTTCCGACAAATGAGCAGCGTCTTTGTACCAAAAGACTTCGAGCAAAATTTGGTTAAGATAGCTTTACAACTGACGGAGGAGATAGCATAGAAACAGACGGACAGACGGACGGACATGGCTATATAAACTCAGCTCGTCATGCTGATCAAGAATATATATGCTTTATGTGTTTTTGTGTTACAAACATCTGTACAATTTTAAATATACCCTCTACAAGGGTATAAAAACCAACTGTTTAAGCTGTTTTTACACGACCTGATGTCTTAGCTGATTTTCGTCTGAATTGCTTTCAGCTCGTGTAAACAGGAGTCTGAGTCGTTAGAGAGATATTTCGAAGTGAACTACAAAAACAAAATACATGCAGTACTGGCGTCAGCTTGAAGCACAAGCCAACTACATGAAGTGTGTGGATCGCTGCTGCTTGACTCGAGCATTGATGAGAAGGGTTGTTTCTTCAGTTGTTGTTGTTGTTGGTGTGATTTATGGTATCAGCAGCTTCATCAAAACTAAAGCTGCCTTTACACTTATTATATATCTCTAAAGAGACTCTCTTACGATAGTGTAATAGCAAAGCAAATAACTCCAAATATTTTGAAAATTTAGGCTTTTTTGATGCAATTTGACAGGTTCTATTTGATAAGAGTTTCTATATATGACAAGTGTAAAGGCCGCATAAGCAATTTTGGGTTTTAGCGACCTGTTTTTGATTTAGTCAAAGTTTTTGTTTGTGCTGGCTCAAAGGTCAGGATTGATTATAATTTAATACAAATCAATACAGTTTTCAATAACACATAACTCACAACATTTCGCAATATCAATTGGTAAGTCTGAACAGGCTGTTTCGGAATTTACCACAATTCACTCATCAGCAGACGTTGTTGCTATTCACACTTCAAGCCCTAGTCAAACTCTCTATTTAAACGGTCGACTTGGCCGAATAAAGACTTGAGAATTAAACTAATACAAATTTCAGCCTGAGATTTTCTGCTTATGAAATTCTTTAAAATATATTCTATTAAATTCTGTATGTCAACAAATTGTCACGCTTTTTCAAAGAATATATTCAGTAACACGCACGGGAGCTTAGTAGAAGCAGCGCGAGAAACGGTTTGTAAAACTTCTTTGAAATTTTCACATACTTTGAGCAATTCTGCGGCTTTGATCAAAACTCAGAAATTAGACCTTTCTTAATTTTTATTTCACTTTTTAATTCGGCTACTGTATATGCTGCTAAATCTTCTAAGACCCTAACAAAATCGGATAAGTAAATAAATAAACTTCACTCAATTATTACGCAAAGGTGGGAATTATGTATAAGTACAGCGCCAATCGGCCAAAAGCCACTCAAGTGGCTACATGTTAATTTCGTGTCGAAACACTTGAAATAATTATGCCAAAAAAAAGTAACAAAAAAAACACAGACATTACTCATACGCCACGTTCCTCTCCCACAGCCCACAAAGGAAATCTCTATCGCCAGCTAGTATCGCAGTCGAAACCCCCAAAGAGCATGCCCCTAAGTACAAGTCTGTGATTAAATATTTATAAGCTGATAACAAAAATTGAAGCAGGTAACCGTTAACGTACATTTTTGGAAATCTTGTGCAAACAAAGAAATTAGTATTTTGATAATAGAAAAATTCAGAAGCTACCTGAACTACTGGCAAAAGAATGAAATGAAATGGAATCAAAAGAAAGGCAAAATAACAACAAATAGATAAGCACCGAAACCCCGGGCCCAACGGGCACTATCAACTTATCATTTGTTTGCTTTTGTTATTATGTTACACAAACACTGTGGTAGACATGAGTGGGGGCGAGTGGGGGTGGGGGAGAGCCAACCTGCGGGACTTTGGACGGAAATGTTGCAATGGCGGTGCACGCGATTTGCATTGGGCAATGTTCACACAGAATGTCAGGGCGGGTTTATCTGCTCCACAAATCTCAGCTATCAATTTGAACTTTTTCGCCAAGCTCCAGCTCGGAGAGATTAACAAATGAGTGAGCCGCCGCGCCGGCAAGCGGACTTTGGACTTTTTAATTTGCAGCGGCTGCAATGCAAATAAGATAATTATTCAAATGGCATGTTTCACACAATTCCAACACACATTCTTGGCAGGTCCAGTGCCAGAGAGGCCAAGGAAAGCGAATCACGAAAGGCAATGGAATCATTTTCTCGCCGGCAAGATATCAAGATAGCCGCATGCAAATGCTGCGATGATCGCGCGAAATAGATTTGCATAAGCTGAGTTGAGAGAGTCGAGAGTCGAGACAGTCGCAGTTCGTTGCATGTGAGAACATTAATCGTGTAATTAATTTGATGCATGTGTATGCAAAGTAATTTCATGTAAAATGTCACACCCGCCCCGACCAGGACCCGTACCACCGTACAACCAGACGGTGTCAAATAGATTCCGCAAGCCGATACACACACGACAGCCAAAGACATCGTGCCAAAGGATCGCCATCTTTTCTGTCAGCAAACAGACCGAAAGTCCAGCTTCAAGACATTTTCATTTCAAGTCAAGATTTTATAGATAAATCCATTTGGTATTTCTCCAAGCTGCTTATCGCCTCATCTTGTTTGGTTTAGATAAGCTGACAGTTGAAATTAGCTGGCCAAGATGTGGAAACATGGCCATAGACAAGGCATTACAAGGATTTGTCCCAGCGTCATCGTCATAGTCATCACAAAAAAAAGAAACAATATTGTCGAGTCATTTGGCAAGCAGCATAATTTGATATTCATATACTATTATTGATATACGGTCTCTGATAAATGGCTTCATGCCGCCGCCACAGTGACTCAAATGTAGATCAAAAAGATTCGCAGACACGCACCGAAAAATATGGGTACACTCAGAAAAACTAAACGTTCAATTTAAAATATTTAAATTAATAAAAATAAATCAAGAATTCTACTTGCTTAGAGTAAGTGTTTGGAGTTGTTAGTTGAGGTACACAGTTTCTTAAGGTTTAAAAACGTAATAGACACTGTTTAAAAGCGATCCAGTTCACTCGTTGCTATGATTTTAAAAGTAGAGTAAGACTAGTAGTAAGCTAATGTGATTGAAAACTTAATGGTCCTTTGAGCCGGATACTTAAAATGTCACGCGAATGAAATTAGCAATGGAAATATCGAACTTATACATTTCTAAACAGGTTTGATGACTTTGCTTGATCCTTCGAGCCGGATTATTACTATGCCACATCCATAAAGTAAGCAATTTTTCATGGTAATTCGAGTCGGATACTTAAAATGTCACGCCAACAACATCAGCAATGGAAAGAACAATCTCTATACAATTCAATCGCTTTGCATGGTCCTTTTAGCCGGATCATTACTATGCAACGTCAATAAAGTAAACAACGGAAACTGCAATTGCTATACATTTCCCCACAGGTATTATTTCTGTGCTTTTTATGGTCCCTCGAGTAAGAAACACAAAAAGCGACGCCCAGACAATTCTCAAAAGGTTTAATTCGAAAAAAATGTGTACTCAAAATGAGAATTGTCTACTTTAAACTAGTATTCTCGTGCTAACTGTACTTGATTTCTATTTTTCTGAGTGTACCTACTTGTGCGTACACACTTCACCTTTCCAAGCAACGCCCGTTCAGACGCCCGGCTTTCAGCTGAGTCATGTTTGCTGCGAAGTTCAGCACGGCGCTTTTTATGCTTTTGTCTTAAAAGGCCTCTTGGAATATGGGCGGACGGCAGAGGCCTTTAAAAGCCTGGCCAAAAAAAATGAATAAACACAAAAATGTGGTAGAAACTGTCGCATCATGGCCACCGGGCGCAGTAGACTAGAAGACGCCATGACGCGGCATAAGTACATGAATTTCGCCCGAAAAGCCACTCCGTTTTACCCGCTGCCAAATCAATTAGAGTTGCTCGTGAAGTTCACTCTTTTTGGCCATAAAAATTAGAAAATTTGATTATGGCCTCACGAGATTCACTCACTTTCTGCTGGCCCTGGCCCTGGCCCAGACATCCCACTGGGCAAAGTCATTTGCATATTAACATGAACCTGACACAAGATGCTTTACCCAAAATTTCATTACCCAAACCCAACGGTAGCCGCGTTTAAATGAGTTTATTACATCTTTCAGCATTTACAGCATTTAGTCAAAGCCAAAAAAAAAAGCGTAGAACTTTTGAGCTTCCCAAAAATAAAAAGGGGTGCACCGTGCACGTTAATGAAATTTCCATAGATTTGCATAAAATCTGAACAAACGAGCGTGCGACTCGAGTCAGAGAGATGCCCTAAATTAGATAATGTCTAAATTGGATTTAAAACACGCATTTTGCGGGTTTCCAACGGCAAACGTCAGAGCTGGGGCCAGCAGCGGTAGCACCCATTGAAGACCCATCGAGACAACATCAAAATATCATTAGATGGTTGTTATTATTTTTTTTTTTTTTTTGTTGTATCTTGTCTGCGCATTTGAAGGGTTGCAAACGACGATGGCAACAACGTGTGGCGCTGATTTGTATGCAAATGCCGGGTGGGCCTGATCGGACAGCGTTGACTAAATGGAAATTTTCTTGAAATTTGATTTTTGAACATAACTGGGGACTGGGATTTATATATTTAAACAGGTGCCAGACATGATAAACCGATTATGGAATGTAATTAAATTAAGAGTGTTGAGTGCCATTAGTCAAGCATTCCAGTTCTCTTACAAAGTTTCAAAACATTATTCAGCAAAGGGAAAACTTTTTTAGATTTTCTTAAATGTATCAATAACTTTGTCAGAAATGAGGTAAGAAAGAAATTTCTGAATTCAAAGTAGAATTCTATGAGTTTTGAAACTTGTTTTATTTCCTACCAAATAGAAGATTACTTTAAGACAACTATAGAAGTTTCTTCAATAAAACGCTTGACGGACTCATAATCAAGTCTGGTACGAAACCAAACCTCGGGTCGTGTACTTGAACCCAAAGCTACAAATTGAGGACAAACAGAAGATAAAGCCTTTTTTTTTTAAATTCTGTAAAAAAAAGTATACTTTACTCTCTAGTGTTTGTTTGATATAGTGAAAATGGCCGTTATGGATTACTTAAAACCCGGGAGGCCGGAAATAGTCTCGAGTTTTTGTAAATAAGACTATAATTATAATTATAATTATATAATTATCGAATATTTTTCTGAAGCGGTATATCGGTCATCGAATATTTTTTGTCGATATTTTGGTTGGCATTTGTCTCCCAAAAGTCAGGTTTCCTGAGGGCATGTTTTTGGATTTAAGTGTACTCCAAATTTCATCAACTGAACAAATTCGATCTCTACGTTTTATACATAAAAATAGAGGAAAGCTAACTTCGGCTCTACCGATGTTTACATACCCTTGCACCTTGTATAATTTATTTAAATTAAGGTTTTAAATGATTTTCGTTGATTTTTCTTAGCTGAGCTATTTCCCAAATTCAGCAATAGATGGCGACATTTCTTTGACCATTTGCTTGCCAGTTTGTTATATGGCAGCTATACGATATAATGATCAGATTTTGACCAAACTCCCCAAAATGAAGTGGAAGCTGATAATATTTATAAGTGGAAAGCTTAAAGACGCTACCGTTGAAAACAAAAAAGTTTTTCTCACTAGAAGCACTTTTTCGACCGATCGTTCATATGGCAGCTATATGCTATAGTCATCCGATTGGGATCAAACTTGGCAGAATTGTGTGGTAGCATATAATATTTATCAGTAACGAGTTTGGGAGCTGTACCATGGAAAACAAAAAAGTTTTTCATACTAAGACTTTTTTTTAGAATTATATTTTGTATGGCAGCTATACTATATAGTAGGGCGATTTTCATCAAACTAGGTGGAATTGTGTAGAAGAATAGAAAACTTATAAATTTGGGCATAAAAAAAGACAAAAAAATTCTTCTAACTAAAACTACTTTTTCAACCGATAGTTCCTATGGCAGCTATATGATATAGTCATCCGATCCGTGCGGTTCCGACAAATGTGCAGCGTCTTTTTATCAAAAGACTTCGTGCAAAGTTTGGTTATGATAGCTTTAAGACTGACGGAGAAGTTTGCATAGACGGACAGACGGACATGGCTATATGAACGCAGCTCGTCATGCTGATCAAGAATATATATACTTTATGTGGTCGGAGATACTTCCTTCTATGCGTTAAAAACATTTGGACAATTTTAATCTACCCTCTACAAGGGTTTAAAAATACATTTGAAGAATTTTGACATAAGTAATTAAACACAAGAAAAACAACAAAGTTGAAACTCATGAATCAAGATATTCGTAATCAAAAGTTCATTCTCGGCTTAAAAAACATTTTCATTCTTTCCGTACTTCTTGATTTTTGATGAATCTCTCAATTTTTCTCTGAGTGTAAAGTTTTAGATTTCGCGAGTATGTCGAAAGTAATTCTAGTTTTGCGAAACAGAAATTTGGGACATGACTATGTATATATTTCTGTTAGCATGGGAGAGAGAGAGATCGTGCAATGTTAAAACAGGGCCGGCCAAATTGAGAGGACAGAAAATTTGCTTGTTTTTGTGAGCACGATAAATTTCAGCAGATTCTCTTGCTTTTCTGTGCACACCGATTTTCACACTCATACGTTCGGCTCGCGTTAATTCGTCCACCTATGTTAAACTAGGAATCCGCAAGAAGAGAGTACGGAAAATGTAACTGTCTCTCTCTCTCGCTCACTCTGGCACTCACTGATGCATGTCTTCTGCAAGCATTTGGTGTGAATTGACGAGTGTATTTGGCACCCAGGGGCAATGGCTGGGAAATACTGGGTTGAACCAAATGATAGCAAATTTCTTAAGCGCCCCATACACCACACAAATTTTTGCGCAAATTGACACGCATTAAGCATTTGCGCAAATTTCAGTTGAAAGCAATCGCTCGGCAAGTAAAGATGAAGGAAGACGCACCTATTGCTGTTGCTTTGGCAGTGAAAAGGAAATTAAAAAGAAGTTCAGCGTCCAATTTTTACACATGACTGAACGAATTAGGGAGTACATTGCCAAAGGACTTCAGGAACTTCCTTCGGATGTATTAACAAGTTTTTGATGGTTTGCTGGAATTGATGATTCCTTTAATTCAAAAACAAGATACCATTTTGCGAGAAGCTATTTCTATCAAAATTTCATATTAGGAGTTCTTTATGTCTCTGTTGGCGTACTCTTTGGCTTTTATGTTTCACAGAGAAGGTAAAGAACAATTCACACTTCTATGAATACCAAAATAAAATTCTGCTCTGCTTCTTTTTCCATGATGGCAAGTAGCACACGCGCCGACGAATTTCTACGAACTGACGACAATTTGCGCAAAATGCACACTCAACACACAAACACTCCTAAAAATTTGAGCCAAAAACCCAAAAATCAATACGCTTTTGATTTTGGTCTCGATTTGCACAAATGCATACGTGTGACGCAACACCCATATTTCACACATAGGCGTTTTGCGCAAAAATTTGTGTGGTGTATGGGGCGCTTAAGAGAGAGAGAGAGAGAGTATTTTCTGAATTTGCTAGCGAGAATTGAAACTGATCAAAATTTTATTTTATAAGAAAACTGTTTCTGTATGAAGTCTCGAATCAATGCTCTTAAAAATATCTTGAATCATAGCTCTAAATAAATTATTTTTAATTGATTGAGGTTTTACGGTGAATACATATATCTGCTTAATTGTACGGATTTACCTCAAAACTAAAACAGTTTTTTCCAGGCATTTGATCCGTAGCGATTTGCAGCTTTCATTTTTATTACAAAATTAAATTGAAAACAAATCCGACTTTTATATGTTATATTACAAAGTTTTAAGCATTGACTCTTTGCTTTACAAAAACAATTATGCTGCTGGGGTAAAGGCTGCGTCAGATTCATAGAACATGTTGTCTGGGGCAGCTAGTTAAAATCCAAGTGATAAAATTATGCAGAATTGCTTGATCCTTGCATATTGATCACTTGCAATCACTTTGGATCGCCCTCTGAACGCTTTCTTATCAGTGATGGCTATTTTGACAGCCAACTGACAGCACAACACCACGATCGCAGTCACTCAGTCAGTTAGTGTTGGTAAATGCACACAGCAGGAACTGACTGCTCGTTTCGAGGTTTTGGACCCTTTGTCTAGCAATAAGGCCACGCCCACTGCCTAAAATCACAAAAAAAAAAAAAGAACACAAAATAAAAATAAAAAAACTGCCAGCCTGGCTCAACCTCAACAAAAAAGTTAATTGTTTGCCAGCTACCCCCTGGACAGAGGCATTGAAATCAGAATCCTTGCTGCTGCTCTGCGCCTGCGTGAATTTCGGGCGGGCGGGTACAGTCAGCGTCTGCGGAGTTAATCCGATTTGTTGCGCCCTCCATGGCCAAGCCAAGAGGGGTGAGTTATGCGGCCCTGTGATTGATTACCCAATTTTTGCTCAGGGTTGTTCCCTGTACTCAATCTCTCTCCCTCTTTCTCTCGCATGCTTGTCTGTTTATCTGTTTCTGTCTGCTTTGGTTAAAAGTAAGTGAAATTGTTTGAAAACGTATTTAATTGCAGCTCATTGCCTTGTGACGTGTGAGTGAAAATTTGATTAAACAGCCAGAAATCGTGGCTTGGCAACATTTTAATCATGGCAATTACAAATTGCTGGCAAGCGCAAAAATTGCAAAAATCACGCATTTTATTGATTTTTAATTGCAGCTCGTTGCATACCAAAGGCGCCTTTTACAGCTCGAACGCGTCTCCTCGGGGCAAGACATTGAGCAGCAGCAGCAGCAGCATTTGTGCCTTTAATTATGTTGTTGATTGTCCGCCTGTCTGTCAGTGTGTCTCTTGTCTGTTCGGACCATTTAGGTGACTTGTAAGGAACCCGAGCTTCCACTCTTGCTCACACCAGTTAGTCAAGTTAAGTTGTCATAATTTTTGTCGTTCAACAAAAGGCGGCTACAACAACAACAACAACCACACCTGCACACCACACATACATACACACGTAGAGAGATTGAGTCAAGCCAGCGCGCCAAATGCCGCAAATAACTCAGTTAATATAATTAAGTTTTGCACGAAATGTGCAACAGAAATATGCGAAAAATGCCACGCAATCTTACCACCAAAACGAAAAACGCACACACAATTAACCAGAGTGTACAAAAGTTATGAACTTGTCCAAAAACCTCGGACACGTGTGTAGCTGGAAACGAATGATGAAAAAGGGGCAGGGTCAGTGCAGTCAACTACTTTGATCATAGTTCCTACGCAAATTAGATAGATTAATTAGACCTTAATTTGGATATCAATATATAAAGATCATTGGTTTATAGCGTCTTCTGAATGAAAGGGCGACGTCAGCTGGTGTTAACTGGAACGCAATTAAAACAACTATACAGGCAACGTGCTGGAGGAGTATTGCACCATGTGGGGAATGGAGGTAAATCTATCGAAATCTGAAATTATGGTCTTCAGGAAAGTTGGTAGATTGGCACCGACGGAGCTGTGGACAAATAAAGTAGAACTCATACAAATTTCGCCCATATTCACGTATCTAGGAGTTATATTCACCCCCACAGACTCTTTTAAAAAACACGCGATTAGTTGCAATAATAAAGTCAGAACAAGTATGAATGTGACTTGGAACAATTTATTAGTCAAACGGGAAGTTAGCATTAATGTCAAATAGAAATTCTTTAATGCAGTTTGTCGAGCGGTTCAATCCTATGGAGCTCAACTCTGGGGATGCGGGCACTTTAAAGAAGTGGACAGGCTCCAAACCCTTTTCCTTAAGAAGGTTTTGCATTTACCAACTTGCACACCGGGCTATGCATTGGGCACTAGAAACGGGCCTGGACGATGCACACCTATATTCTCTAGTTCTGCATCTTGGCTAAGTAGGGAAAGTTTTTCATAGGTACGATGATCAGTGCCTATCCACTTACTTAACAGGCAAACTTCTGGAGTCGGATTGCTAAATTTTTTGGATTTCTGGGATGGAGGAGCTATGTAGGCCTTTGAGACTAGACTGGCGAAATGCTATAAAAATGGCCAGGCAATGGAACGTGTTCACGTTCTGCGAGACCATAATTAGTACACTAAAACAAAAGGTCTTATGCGAACGAACCCACCGACACTCGACCACACAGTAACCAATAAATATCTGTATCTATCAGTGTACAAAATTTCTTGGATCATAAAAGCTCGCTTTGATTTAATAAAATTGACGTCAAACGTCTATAACACTGTGCAACACTAAAAAGTTGATCGAGTCGGGACCAAAAAATTCTGAAAGGGTATGATGGTAGTACAAAAACGTTCGCTGGGCTTGGTCTGGTTAGCTACCGTTTTCTTTTTATTGCACTTTAAAGTGCAACGGACGGACGGACAGACGGACAGACGGACAGACGGACATGGCTATATCGACTCGGCTGTTGATGCTGATCAAGAATATATATACTTTATAGGGTCGGAAACGATTCCTTCTCCCTGTTACATACTTTTGCACAAACTTAATATACTCTATGTACCTTCGGTACAGAGTATAAAAATGAATAAACATTAAGAAGACTATTATAATATTTTCCTTTCCTTATTTATTCTAAATATGATAAATAAAAACAGAATTACATAGAAATGGTTATAAACATAAGTTGATTGAATCCACAAGTGCAGTGTGAATTGTTTTTATTGAAGACTATCTCGAAGATAGCTTTCTTATTCTCTTTGTTTCGTCATTGCCTAAGTCATATAGTTCAACTATCTTGGCACCATATTCAAAAAAAGCAAGTTTGATCGTGTACATGTCGAACCTCTAGATTTTCTTTAAGATTTTCGTGTTTGTAACGTGTCGGGCTTAGAAGATTGATTGGAAGATCGATAGCGACAAATGTTTTTTTGGCAACCCTGACATCTGAGCAAAATTACACGATAAAATATTCATTAGTGTTTGAGATACGCGTCTTTTTGTAAACATCTAAAAAAGAATTTTTTGTTTTTTATAATGTGTGAAACTATTCAACAACGCAGTTCCATTAAATTTTGTGTGCGGAATGAAATGTCCGCTGTCGAAACGTTAAAAATGTTGCAGAAGGCGTTTGGTGAGCAAGCTCAAAATCAAAGAATTGGTAGTCCAAAATCGTCGATTGAAGGTCCGAGACCTTACTACTAACAAAGACACTACATATATAAATACCCCATCTCCTATCCAATGTCAGCTCCCAAGAACAATCGTTTTTTGTTTCACATGCGTCATTTATAATATCTATTAATCTTTGCTACTACTCAAATTCCCGGTATTTTTTGCCCACAGTAGTTTAAGATCCTAGAAAGACACTTACTATTAGTTTTCGAGAATTTTTCAGAAATGCGAACTTTAAAATGAGTAAACGAGGGGAGTCAAGAGAAGTTGATTCAAGAATGGACGATGTTTTGATTAAAATTTGGGCGATCTTATTTTAAAGTCTGAGGAGAAAATACAATTTTACGTAAGAGCTCTTGTTTCAAGTATAAACGGTTTTGAATTTGAACAGGTCTGAAAACCTTCGAAAATTTGTAAAAAGTTCGGTTCATAGGTTTCAACACGTAGTCAATCTTAAGGATCGGTTAGCGGAGCGATTTCTAAAGGCATCAAACATAAGGTTTGGGGTCGAACCTCCATACGAAAAGAGGGTGTCGGCATGCTTTCGTAAAATTCAGACTAGTCCTCAGACAAACTAATATTTTCGCTTATACCCATTGGAATGTTCATGGCGCCGCTATTTTTGAAACCAACGATTAGATTTTGCATTGTCCATGACATTTGCTTTTCACATATCATCCTAATATTACTAAATACTAAAAAAAAAAGAAAACACTTAACCAGAATATAATATAATCTTTGTGTTTGGAGTGATATCTTAGCAGATTGAACAATTTGAAAGCGTTTAAGTCAGTCTAACCAGACAGATTTCAATTGCATAAGTGAGCCTTAGCTCTAGCTGTCTCCCTCACTCTCCCTCTCTCTTTTACACCCCCCCTTGCTTACTGCCCACAGTCAATTGAAATTCTACGCATTCCAACAAACAACAAACACTGACACACACACACACACACACACAGACAAACACACAAGTACATAGATAGACAAATGCATATAGAGAATTCTCAATTGCTTTCGCATCATTACGTCTGCGAACAATTTATTTTTATAAAAGCGAAGCGGCCGCCGCCGCCGCCGCCAGCGACGCCGTCGCCTCTCGTCTTTGCCGCATTTTCATTTTCCCGCACGTTCAAAAGTGCAGGAAAATTGAAGGAAAATACTGAGGCATGAAAGCGGCGTAAAGAAATCAAATAAATTTTATTGTATAAAAGCGTTGCAGCAGCGGAGGCAGCGGTGGCAGTGCAACAACAAAACTGAATCAAAACAATCATCAAGATCCCGGGCTGTAAATAGTTTTTCCAGTTGCTGCGGCTTTGCGGTTGCTCACACTTTTCCCCTGCTGCAATCGATCGCAAATTTTTTTCTTTCTTTCTTTCTTTTATTGTAAACAATTTGACTGGCGGCTGCTGCTGCTGCTGCCTGGCATCATCATCATCATCATCATCAATGGTGAGCAGGCAACTAAATGGGTGTTGAGTGCAAAGTGTTTGTGTTGCCAGCCCCAATCCCACCCCACCAACAATCAACCCAAATGCAATATGGCGCTGCATGGCTGCAGTAATCTTGCAATCTCTTCGATCTCAATCTCTGAAATCTTTTCAACTGTTGGGCAGTGTGTTAAATGCTCGATAATTTTCGTGTGCATATTTTGTGTTTCTCTGTTTTTATACCCTGTATCGAATGTGCTCGGTGGATATGATAAGTTGTTGGAGCTAAGGTAAATTACTGGGAGAATAAAACACATAAAACACTTTCAGTTCTGTTTCTTTCATCGACCACTTTATTATATTTTTGAAAAAAAGCAATCTAAAATCAAGATTATAGTCTCTAAACCAAGAGAAGCGGTGTCAAAACTTGACAAAGACGAGTTAGTCTCAACACAAAACTATATTTTCAATTTAAATCTAAGTCCTTTTGCTTTTACTCGACTTTAAGATGAAACAATCTCATTTTTTAATATGAAAAGAACTGTTTTTCTTTTTCAAAAACTTACAAAAAATTTTACTTTTTAGCCCGCCCCTACTGAGACTTGAACTCACTACCTCCTCGGGGGACTGAACACTCGGCATGGCATCTTAACTCGCTGCGCCATCGGCCGTCACTTTTTAGGCGCCACAAGTCGCAGTATAAGATCTCAGCTAGCAGAAATCTCGACGGTGCAAATGCTTCAATTAGTCTTAGAACAAAGAGGTCGTGGTTCGAGTTCAACCGAACATTTTTTTATTTTATTTTTTGGAGTATAATTTAACATTATAAGAGAACCTCCAAGGCTTCAAGCTTTTGCACTTAGAAAGTTCAGCCTAGAAGCTTGCAATCATGCATTCTTTAGCCAACAGCCTACAGATGATTCAGACGGGAAATCGATGAAACAGTTCTGTATAGTAAACCAGCTCCATAGACTAGGATATCTTGATTAAACGATTGCGCAGTCGACACCGCTTCTGTCCGAAATTAGCCAGCTGTTCGCATCTCTGGATATATTTGGGAATATGTACGTCTCGCTCTAACCACTAGGATTTCCTGCTGGCACTATAAAGTATCTAAACAATGTATATATGGTCACTATGTGTCTAAGGCAGTGCCGGCCAAATGGAGAGGACAAAAAAGTGTGCTTGTGTTGGTGAGCAAGAGAGCTCTCTCCAGACTACAGCTGATTTACTTGAAATTCAGTGTATACCGATTCACATAATCACGAGTTCGGCTCGCGTTTGCGTAAAAAAATTACTGACTTCGGCTCCTGGTAGCTATGACTGGCCGGCTCTGATCTAATAACCACTCAAAATTCAGATGTAGTGCAAATTTTATCTCTAATACTCATTGCTCCATGCCAGCTTCTTTTTGTTGCACAATGCACAAGTTTTCGGATCTCGAGCCAGCTAAACTCACTAATGATATTCTCGGCAAAGAGATTTTCAATCTAGATTTTAGATTGATTCTTATTCTCTCTAAAAGTGCGCCTCAGTCCACCGTAGCTCTCAAGAATGTATGCAGCAAATGACACGTGTTCTTTTTACTCTCTCGCTCTGACTTTCTCCAGCTTCACATTTCGCGCTCTCACAGAAAGACATTTGTCACTTAACAGCAGGGCTTCCCAAATAAATAGGACGAAAAATGTGACTGTCTCCCTCTCCTTAACACGGTGTAAATTAACGAATGCGTTCGGCCCCCAGAGGCTATGGCTGGAAAACACTGCTTAACTAAAGACCCTAGAACACAAAGATGCATAACGGCCATACAAGAGGCAAAATTTTTAGTGTGGATTTTCGATGTGGATTTTCGATTTTACATTAAAATGCTAAGCGTGTGTATCTTGGTTCGGCCGACTTCGGTATTCTTCAGTTCTGCTTTGACGCAGTCTGCTCAGTTCCATGTCTTCAGTGTGCAAACGGGGTGGTTTTCTGTGTGCATTGTTTTGTGGCGACGGAGAGCAGCATCACTCAGTTTTGCTAGTGAAAGAACGAGTGTGTGCAAGCGAAAAGAATAGTAATGCAACGAATGATGGCTAAAAATTCGCTATTGAAATACTCTGGCAATCGCTATTCAAGAATTGTAATTTAATTGTTCTAAAGAAGCAATGTTACTGAGCTTATACATTAATGTAGTTTTAAACTTGCTTAAGTCATCTGAATATATTGAAAAGGGTATACAAGCGAAGTAGTGGAAATTGTATAAGGAAATGTGGAAGGCGCTCATTGATGGTCGCTTACTTGAGGGGCCATCGCATTCGCGTTCGTGTCTCGTAACGGGACGCGACGAACAAATCTCCACCTTGCGGTATTTTGATATACTGCTTTACGCATCTATGTGAGTTCTAGAGTCTTTGGCTTAACTTTGTCCGTAATTATAGTAAAAAACTGCGTTCTGCTTCATTTTTTTCCGTCTTTAGACGATTATTTATGAACTCTGCCCTAATTTCCGATTTCAAAGTATTTTTCTAATCATTTTTCTCTCCAACTACTGGGTATATCACAGTCGATTTTGACCAACTTTCTTATTTGATTTAGTTTTTATTTTTCCTTTTTCTGTTTTTTGTTTTCTGATCGAACTTGGCGACCCGTTGCCCGATCGAAATGAGTTTCTTATTTTCGGGGCGCAGCGGGAGATGCATCTTTTGGCTGCTTCTTCTTTTCACTTTGTATGTCTTTTAATTTTATGTCTGGCCTTGTGCAAAGCAAAACGACAACAACGACAACTGCCAGTTGGAACAAGAAGAAGTTGTGCACTAAAAATAAAAATACAAAAACACAACAAAAAAAAAATCGAAAGAAATCATACAAAGACCAGGGCCAAAAACTTTTTTGATTTTCATAATTTTTGCGCTGACCACAAAAAGCCAGCAACAATAACAACAACAACGACCACCATGTTAACGACTCGAATGCTGCTGCTGCGGCGGCTGCTCCCATCCCTTCCCCAAAAACATTGTCTGGGGGCATCGTTTCCTTAACGTAAAAGTTTCATTTTCGTTACCTTTGCGCAGTGATACGAAATGAAATGAGACTTTGTCAGAACTGAAGTGAACCCCAAGCTGCAGCAAATGAGATTTTTTGTGGTGCCCGGTCTCTGGCCGAGCCTCTGATGATTTTTGAATTGATTTGTGTTGTTAAATATTAAATTCTTATAAGTCATTTGCACTCGGACCTGGATCTGGGACTGGAGCTTGTGTGTGGCTCCAAATGACAGACAAGACTTGAAGCTGAAGCTGGAGCTGGAGCTGGAGCTGCCCCGCCTGCCCACATATATCATTTACACTCGGAATCGGAATTGGACTCTCCCAGCAGCTCACAGCGGTCGGTCGACCAAAAATGGCAACGGGTTCGAGAGCTCCTCCAGCCTCCGAGGTAAAAGCGTCTTTGTTGTATTTATGAATACTTTTGGGTGGCGGACCAAAGGGGGGATTGGGGTAGGGAGTGGGGTTCAGCTCTTGTTGCCGTTGTGTGGCGCGCAAATAACAAAATTATATTTTCAAGGTGTTCTTTTGCACATTTTTTTAATTTTAATTAACATTGCTGTTGTTGCCGTTGCTTAAAATTGCAATTCGCATTCACCGCGCAGGGAGAGAACGAGAAAAAAAAAATCATAATAAATGTTTAACAAAAGTTAATAAGCTTTTCGCTTTGCTTGATTTCATATGTATGAAGCTGTATTTTTTTTATGGCCATTTTATGGCGTTTTATTAATTTCCTTAATGGGTTAAACGGGGGTTGGGGGCGCAGGGAACTGCAGCGTACCAAGTACAATTAAAAGAGGAATCGGATTTGAATGTTTAATTGACATAACTGAGAAATACTTAAAACATTTAAATTAGCAGTGGTTAAGCTCAAATTTATTATAGCCTGCTAAACGAGTATTAGCTTATGGCTGAGAGGGGGATTAACTTTTCGTACTGAAAGTATGTAAAACATTTACATATTAAACAACAATAAGATTTTTGCCTATAAATCAGGGGTCAGCAAGGTAAGCAGAGAAGTTGCCATTGGCAACTGAGAAAAAAGAGAGCGCTACTTTGGCAGCGGCTGTAGTTCTGCCGACATTTCTGCTCACATAGCCGACCCCTTATACGAATGGTAAAATTCAAAATATTGTACTTGATTGTGGTAAATCAATTCTGATTTCAAGTATGGAATATCAATCCCGTAATCCATTTCACACATTTTATGATCTTTCAGATTTAACTTTTGGGTTGGAATGGTACTTAGTTTTTCAAAAATTTCATTTGAAAGAACTATTTACATTTTTAAGCACGACTCGTTGACGAAGCTACAAATAAAAACCCAAGTCTATGCAGTTCTATGAAGCCTGCATCGAATATGAATAAATTTGTTAATTGTTGTAAGACCATAAAAGTTTTAATAAATCTTGATTATTTCCTTAAGGGTTTACGGTTTCCTGGAAAAAAGGCTAAACTGATTTGAGTAGATTGTTTTACTTCACTTGTCCTTGTAAAATGGTTAACTCCAAAAGCTTAGGACACTTCGACGAATTAGATGAGAAAAAATTATCACATTTTTGGTATCCAGATGTATGATCGGTAGCAAAATTGTTCGTAAAATTATTCAATATATCGACTTAAGCTATCAGGTTATACAGAAATTTAGCTACGTGCTGTACGGTATAGGCTGAGGGAAAAGGATGGTGGATCTGAATTCATCTTTTGCGGACGTTCTTTTGAACGTTCGACTAGGGGACTAACAATAAAGGTAGAACAATGTTGTCTTTGCGTCTGATTCTTTTGGGTACGCCTTTGCCTTTGCAAAGTCAGTCGCTTTTGCCATTTACTGTAACAGCAGATGGGTTGTGTGTGTACTGCTTACTAAGTACTTAGTATCGAGTACCAAGTATCAAGTACTAAGCATCGAGTACTGATTTTCGAGTTCTGAGTATCAAGTACTGAGTATCGAGTACTAAATTTCGAGTACTGAGTATTGAGTACGGAGTATTTAGTACTGATTAGCGAATTTTAAGCATCGAGAATTGAGTTCTGAGTTTCGAGTATAAAGTACTGAGTGGTAAGAATGATAAGTTTCGGGAATTGAGCATCAACTACTGAGCATCGAGTACTGTGAGTAAAGTACTGAGAATCGAGTATTGAGTACTGAGTACGCATAAAGAATAACACCCACACATAATGAGTAAAATACGGATTACAGCTTATACAGCATGTTTCACATCAAAGCCTCATGAGTGTTAACCACATTTACACCTATTTTTAAACAAGATTTCTCTATGTAACAAACTTTGCTCATACCGGGCGTTCCAGAACACCCACACTTTTTCATAAAAAGCCCCAATCCAATTGTTCAAGTCAGAAAAAATGTTTAATCATTCGATAATAAAACTAGAAAAATAAGTACTATATTTCCAGGGGTCGAACACACGACCGCTAGTTTATGAGTTATGCATTCAGAGCTCTACGCCACTGATTCGACCAAAATTCGTTGCAAATATTAAACTTAGACTTTTAAGTAACAGCAAAATACACAAATTACTACAACAATCAAAACCGGTAGACTTCTGCTAAAGGTACGTTCCGGCGGTTCTAGCCCCTTTGTAACTTCTTAGGTTCGTTTCACGGACCGGTTCTTGTACTTACACAAGGCAACAAAATTAGACTTTTCCCAGCATATTGAAGGGTCGGTGGTGATTCTAGATGATTTTCGTGTGCTGAGCACGAATCTGTTTTCAGAAGTGGTCCATCAAGTCGAGATTTTTAGTAATTTGAGCTTAAAGATACAAAAAATGCCGTATTTGACTCTTTTTAGATGCGTTTGCCAATACTTTTGATTTGACTTTCTTTGCTATACACAACTACAACTTTGAAATAAACTATCCCAAGCAATTCTATGATTTTTTCCAATGAAGAAATACCATTTTTAGTAATTGTATTCGAGTTCACAAAAACCCAATATATTGTGTCTGCCCCAAAGTATGCAATGGGTTTTGTTGAAAATTTTCGTTGAACTGTTTCTGCAAGGCATACTTTTGTGCAGTAGATAGTTTTGTTATTTTATTTTTATCGAGACTATGTATTCAAAACGGTATATCTTTGCTTAAAAAAAAACGTACAGTTCTTTGTAATTTACGATAATATCAAAAATAGTAAAAACAAAAGTATAGGTTCTCCACAAGCTCAAATTACTACACGACGTGATGGACCATTTTTGAAAACAGATTCGTGTTCAGCACATGAAAATCATCTAGAATCACCACCTACCCTTCAATATACTGGACCTTGTTGCCTAGTGTTATTAAATCAAAATTTTTACATATTTTTGTTCAGGTGATGGATGTTTGTTTTTTCAGGCTCTTCAAAACATCAACCTGTACTCTAATGGACCACAATTATCATTGTTATTATTCATACGTCCTTTGCAAAGGCTTCCAAAAGTGCCTGGTCTCTGAGATTAGAAAAGAGGTTCGTTTTATTGTTTTTCAAACTTGACTTAAGTTTTATTTTCTTTTCGAATTCGCAAGATGCCCATATTTTATATGATTACAAAAACGCAACAAAATTTTGTTTGTCCCCGTCATAATTATTTAATTTTGAGGAAGATCAATCACTTTTGTAGTGAAACGAACGGGTTCAGTTTCGGGAAGTTACAAAAAACCCATAAAATCCGAACCGAACCGGTTATTCGGGTTACCTTCATTCTTAATTTAAGTACTTCTAAGAACGAAAGTTACTTTAAGCAACTACGTAAAGGACCTCTCAATTGAAAACTTGTATCAGAAATATGTTTTTTTCCAACGATAGACTTTGAGCTTTGAGGGATCTCCAAAAATTGCATCCAGAAGATAAAAAGAAACTACAAGTCTTCCGAAATACTGTAGCTAATAGCTAAGACGTAAGCATGCTTGTTCAAACTTGAATATCAAATTTGCTAAACTAGCTATGTTACAACTGGCTAGCTCAAGGTCTTTCTTGGTTGATTATAAGCCTTTTTATAACCAACACAAATCAACAGATTAATTAACAACATTTTGGAATAGCAATTGGGTATGTCCGTACAACGATCGCTGTTTCGAGAATAACCAAATTCTCTCATCAGCGGACTTGTTTTGCTGTTCACACTTCAACCAAACAACCAGTTAGTATTTATACTCTGAAAATGGGCGAATAAAGACATAGGAATTACTCTATTATAAATTCGCAGCCCGAATTTCGGCTATGGTTTTTTGTTTGAAGATGTTTGTTTACCAATTTGTTGTAATTAATTCTGTTGCTTATGGCTGCTGCTAGGTGGTTGGGCTATCCGTCCAATGATCCTCCTTAGCAGGGCTTATTAGAGATAAGCGCGGGACTCACTCGGCAACCGAAAAAGGGACGGGATTGAATTGACAATTGTTGTTCGGATCGCACAGCAATCAAAACAATTTATAGATAATTGCTTTATCGAAATAGCCGAATGGTCACACTTACATTCGAGTTCTGAAATGGGCACACTTACATACTAGTTCAAAAATGAGCACAGTAATAAAAGCATGTGAAGATGGCGCCACTTAACAAACAGCAAACAAAAGCAAAACATTGAAGTAAATACCATGATATTAACTTAACACCGTCATCATCCAAATTAGAAGTGTGGGAAAACATAAAATTTATAGAAGTCAGTAAAAAGCAGGAGCATTTTGTAAGTGTGTGTATAATGCAAAGGCTAAGGCAACGCAATGGTAACACGTGGATTACACCGACACAGCTGCACAAAAATTGCCAGATGCCACAAGCGAAAAGCAAACCATTTTGAACCATTTCATGAAAAGAAAAGTGCCACCTAAAGTCATCAAAAATCTAGCTAGTAGCAGCTATATTTTGTGACAAAGGATTTAGGGCCACTTTTCGCAACCGAAGGTTGATTCATATTAATTTTTAGAAGTGGTCGGGATCGGGAAGGGACGGGAATGAATTGCCCTTATTTTATAGGACACAGAAAGAAAACGAATCACGAACAGGGTTGTCCAAACTCAAATATTTAAATACAGGTTACAAGTTTTTTAGAAATGTTTTACACCTGCATCGCTCATTTTTCAATTCGCAAACGGCAAACAGAAAATAATTGTACACAATTGTTGTTAAGACGCTGGCACCGGCTCAAGTTTGTTTTATAACGGCAAATGCCTTTTTATTGCTTATTTTTTTCACCGATGAGCCTGACACATAACTGCTACTTCTCAGCAACAAAATAGAAAAATAGTTATAAACGCTTTGCACGCGTGCACTTCCTTCTCAAGTTGCCCGAGCACAGTTTGCTTAAATCTCTCAAGTGGAAATGCTTGATTTCTACTTCTTTTGCTATAAAAAAAAAAAATAAGACTTTCACGCCACATGGCAAAACATACTTTGTCTACAGTGTACACATTCAATAAACACTCACGCAGTGCCCAAATGGACTTTAAACAAGTGCCATGAAGTAAAGAAATTTATATGAAAGCTTTAAGTAAGTCTCCAGCTGTACGGTCCGTAGTCTGTGTGCCGTGTGTCCTCCATCTCCGACGCCTGCTTCATTCTTCTGCATTCATTACAAGCGAGGCAAAGGTTAACATGCAACGAACGGCAACAACAACAACAACTGCTAAAAAGCTTAAATTTCACAACACGCTCGACAACAACAACAACAACAGCCTGGAGAAGCAGAGGCAGGAACGAGGCACAGCATCAACAGCAAAAAGTGCGACGTCGTCGTCTCTCAACTTTTGCGTTTGAGCATTTAAGTGCCAATTAATAACAATTTTTATGAACCGAAGAAATAGTTGACAACACGGCATGTCCGCCAGTTGCAGACGCGTCTTCAGCTGATGCGCTGTGGCGGTTGCATGCAACATAGCCACATCATGCAACACTCGAGACTCAGACAAACTAATTTGAAAAACTCATAATGTTGTTTAGTTTATGAACAATTATTATATAAGTTTTATTAGCCACTCGAAGCCGAAACAAGACTCTTTAATTAATTTCCGATTTCTCAGCATCGGCTTATTGAAGTATGCAAAGCGGTCGAGAGGGGTTAGGGGAGGGGACTGACTTTGAAACATTTGGCGACATTAATATGATTTAATGCGTTAATTAGCACCCAGCAGCAGCAGCGGCAGCAGCTACAGCCGTGGCTGAGGGTGCGAAACCCACAACAAACACCGTGTGGCAACTTGAGAGCATCTCAGACAGGGGGCTAGGCGAGGCGTTGCGGCGCGGCGCTTAAAACCCCCACCAGAAAAGTATGCTAAGCGTATTCCCAAAATCCCCGAAGCGGATTAGTAAGCAAAGGCATGCAAAAGGCGCAAGGAGTGGGTGAGGGTGCTTTGCTGGTGGTAAGCTTCCTCCTCTGTGTGTGTGTGTGTGTGTGTGTGTGCATTGCGTAATTGACGTCAATTTTGTTTTCGCACCGCGCATACCAAAGAAGGCTACAAGTACGTCGCACGCCGTCTTTTTGGGTGGTGTTACGGAAATCCAATACCACACAGAAAAATAATTTGCCAAATATAGAAAATTGTGTCGCCGTGCGGATATACTTATATTGAAAATTGTAATGGCAGCTCCCTCCTACCATAAACAGGAGCGCTACGACAATGCCAACGAGGGCGGATGGTTTGGTTTGGTTTGGTTTTGAGCTTGCATCCCCGTACACGGGCATCATATTTCATTTATTAGCAGGCAGCAGGCAGCAACATCACTTTCATAATGCAGGGCATATGTAGCTAGAAGCCCAAATGGGAATTGCACACCACATCATGGATTGGGAATCCAAGAGCTAAAGTGCGTCTAAGTAAAGTAGCTTAGAGATTGTTTGGGATTAATATTCCATTTGACCCCCCTAACACATTTCTTAAGAAAACTTTGCAGAGCATCAAGTTTAATGACAAAATCTTACAAGAAAGAAGAACTTGTTAGGTAGGTATAATACAATTGAAAAAGCACGTTACAAATTGCCAGGGGTTCAATCCGGGGTTCGAAACCGCAAAACTTTTTGAACCTAGGTTCGGAGGGGTTCAGAAATAATTGTGTTCAGAGAAACTGTACCTAAATGGAAACAAACTTAGAGAGGCTTAGAGGCTGGATAATATCATATTCGAGCTTGGATTATCGAACGTTTTAGCAGGCTCCAAAACAATAAGTCATGGAACAATGAGTATTAGAGAAAAGATGTAACATCACTCAATTTTGAGTGGTGTTAAGCGATAGTCCGCACTAAGATTCTTATTGTCAGCAGAGGAAAACACTGTGGTTAGAGTCTGTTTGATCATAACTTTTAAAACAAGACACAAGCACACCACAAAAGAGGCTGGCTCGACTGTACAACTGTTTCAAGAGCCACCCGGTTCTAGCATAAGCAGACTTTGCCTATCTTTTGCAACTCGGCAGAGGCCATTTCATGCCAGCATTACTATGACTGTTTGAAAATTGCAAGGGCAGCACATCCCCCCCATTTTGCACCCATTTCGAAACAACATCCATCCCCTTAGTTAATACACTTGGTTTAAGATAATCATTAGTGTGTCTTCCAGCAATCTTTCATTATTACAGACTTTATCGCTAGATAAAACAAATATTTGAGTAGAAAAAGTGCGATAGACTGATACTTGTGTTGCAGGCATAGGGAATACAATAAATTTGATATTGTTAAGCTCTTTACAAAAACTAGAAAATTCTGCTAATCTTGACATTTTTAGCAGCTAGAAACAAATTTTACAGAACATGATTTTTAAATTGACTGTTTTTTGGTCTCTGACTCCGGAGCGGTTCAACTTCGAATCGGTTTGCAACCCTGTTTACAACTGATCCTACCGATAGGTTATATACATGATATAGATAAGATATTTGTAAGTCGTGAATCAAAAAGAATCTAAATGGTGCCAGCCCTCTATCGATAACCATGTGGCAACCTGCCAACCATCTATCGATAACCATGGTAGTCGAAGAACAATCATCTCGAACGGCATCATTATTAAGTAGACGCGCCGCTCTCGAGCAACAATTTGGTAACATCTGGCATCCTCTCGTATTTTTTTCACGAAAAACTATAGCACATATGATCGGCAACTTTTTGCTATATATGACGCCATTCGCTATTATAGACACATACCAAAACCCCGAATGTTCGTCATAAAGACGGACCACAAGCCGTTATTCTTCGCATTCTCTCAAAAGCAAGAAATTTTGATTTTATTTCGGAGTTTTCAACAATCATCGTCCACCTTGGGGGTACCGAAAACCCAGTTGCAAACGATTTGTCACGCCTCAATGCAATTTCAATGCCCACTGAAGTATCACTGGAGAGGATTGAAATGTGCAGTGTACTTTATCAATCAAACTGTAGTTGGTTCCATTCCATACTGCGACGCACAGTGTAAGATTTTGCCTATCTAGGGGGACAAATCAATTGCGGCCGTAGTTTAAGAGATATCGGAATGAAATTTGAAATGGAAGAGTTTTATGGCCATACGGAAGTATGTTTCTAAGATGTACAACATCGGACTAAAACTACTCCCACTCCCAAACCACATCGCATTTTTCAGTTATAGCCAAAACACGATTTTTATATGGGGACTATACGGTATAGTCAACCGATTTTGATCAAATTTTGTAGAATTGTGTGATAGCATTTAAAATTAATAAATGCTATCATTTAAAAAAAACGTTTTCCCGAACGTTCCTATGTCAGGTATATATATAGTCGTCTAATTTTGATAAGACTTTGTAGAATTATGTGAAAGCATATCATCTTAATAAATACTAAGTTAGGAGACGCTACCTTTGAAAATACAAAGATCACAAAAATTAGTTCTCCGACCGATCGGTCCCATGGCAGCTATACGCTATAGTCATCTGATCTGTCCGGCTCGACAGATATATAGCCTAAATGTATTTCAAGACTACGTGCAAAGTTTGGTAAAGATAGCTTTAAAACTGACGGCGTAGGTAGCAAAAAACATGCGAATTACACTTGAAATATTTAAAATGGCGGAAACATGCGGAGGTTTTTTTTTTTTTAAATGTGTTTTGGGAATCTATTCGCATGTCCTCCATATGGTAACATCACTGAACTCGATAGAACTTACAAGTTGGAGTCCATAAAAGCAACCAGAATTTTTCCAATTTGCCTAGTTTTTAGGTGTTTATAAAAAAATTACATAAAATGATCCAGTGAAGCTATTTAAACCCGGTATTGAAAATTTTGCAATTCAACTATTCAAGAATAAGAAAAAAATAGCTTTTCTTGGAAACAAGACACTCACGACTAAATTTTAATCAGTTTAATTTTGTGCCTGATGCGAGCTGTCAAATGGAATTTTTCAATCGTTGCAATGTGGCCTGTTTAATGACTATTTTATAGCTGTTAATGATATTTTCACTCTGATTTTTGTTTATTTTCATAAACACTGGATATTTTTGTAACATTTAAAAAAAAAAATCATTCAAATTGGTGGATAGTCAAAATCTTTTACTGTGCTACGTCTCCACTAGATTGGGCAGACACAAACTACGATATCCAGTCTTAGCCTCTGTGCATGTTTTGTAGAAGAGCAACTCTACAACAAGTTTGACAAAAGTGTCTAAATATAGCTATCGATAACTAAGGTAGTCGAAGAACTATCATCGTGAAAAGCGCAGCTTCGATCAACACACCGCACAACTAATACTACATAACTAAAGTTAACAATAAATATTATAAGTGGAACGAAGCACTGACTTTTTAATCACTAAAACTACGTCCGGCATTAAAGACAACACTTCGTAGTTTATATAAGAAGTTTATATAAGAAGATAATTGAATTTTAAATTAAAGAACAATGACGTGGGCGCGACTTTTTGTTGGTCATTTTAGGGGATTTTCAAAAAAGATTATCTGGTCACACTGTCTTTTATAATCCGCGAAGGAAATATGTGGTAAACTCTTCCATACCCGTTTTTTTTGTTCAATCATTTGAAAAGGGCATTCTGCTGGCACGATAAAGAAGATTTGAACTATTTTCTTTGGTTTTTTTTTAAAGGAATATCGAATCAATTTAACCAAACGGTTTCCAATATAGCTTCGATTTGATTCAGAACTTCGAAATGACATTAATTCGGTTGCCGTTAAAGGAAAGGAGTGAATTCAGCTTAGAATTTACTTAAAAACTTGGTTTTTCGGTAGAAAAATAGCAAACGAACCATCGACCGATATTTAGCGTATTAAAATTTTATCAATAACATTAAAATTTAAACAATAAATCGGAGTGAGTTTAAGTCAGTTATGTTTAATCAATAATAAATTGCAATTTTCGAACCCCAGTGCTGAAAATTTCTAAAAATCAGTACCTTACTATAATTTTTTTAACATTTTTGCCAGTTATCGATAGAAAAAATACCAAATTTGAGTTAGAATATCGAAGCTAAGCAACTTGCTCACCCAAAATAGAGCTTTAAGTAATAAATTTATGTCACAAATTGTGTCCATTTTCTCCATAGTGCTTTGTAGGCCAAGGCTTTCCTTTCCTTTTATTTAGTTTTGTTTTTTGTTTTGCGGATGGGGAGTTGGGGGCAGTTGGTACACGTGCACTATTAAATATGCTATAAATTATTTTCGCTAGTTTTTCGTATTTTCGTTGGCATTGCTAAGCTGCCTGCAAATTATAGAAAATCCCCCCCATACACACACACACACACTCCCAACTAGAGAGAAAAAGAAAAGTCAATGTAAGCAATAAGCAGGAACACCATTATCTAATGCTCGGCGCGCCATTCAGGCATAAAGCTCCCCCAATAAGCGCAGGAAATAAAGCACAAAAGGGCCATAAAAATTTGCCAAGCAGCCAGAACTTTTGGCTGACTATTTTGTAGATGTTGGCCGCACTGCTTCCGGGCCAATAGAAATGCCAGCACAACACACACACAAACAAAACCCTTGGCAACCCCAATACCAATCCCAATCCCAATCCCTAATGGCCAGCAGACACTGAGACGTCGCCAGCAGCGGATTTAAGTGCAAGTGATTTATGTGTTCCAAAATGGGGAGGCCCGAAATTAGCTGATGTAGACATTAAGTATGCGCCAAATTGCAAATACCAAAGGCGAAATCAATCAAAAGTCTTCTGCATTAAATATTAAACAAGTGGAAATTCAATTACGGCCAACGGCCAGCGGTCAGCAATTGAGACGGCCCTTTGATATGTGTGGAAACCCTTTTAGTTTAGTTTTCGTTTAGGCGGATTAAATTACAATTTACAAGTGGCCAATACAGGCTAAGCGGGCTTAAGTGGAACAAGGAACCCTTTTTGTGGTCGCGTTGACCCCTGCACCGATGATAATTGAAAAGCACTCAATGCGCTGCAGCGCAGGCAGGGCGGGGGCGAGCTAATCGAGTTTGAAACAAGCGTAAATTGTCCTTTTGATATTTGAGTTGGCTTCAATTGCATTCTGCGGTGCTCAGTGCAGAGCCAGCCGGTAATTAACGGTAATTGTGCAGGCACTGCCAGGGCTTGGCCCTAAAGCGCTAACGTAGGGCTTCCCAACGGGCCCAACTGGAGAACTGGAGGAGACCAGACACCTTGGGCTAATGTGCGCTAAGCGCTCGCCTGCATTTGCCTAATGACACAAAAGTAAACGGCGAATGGACTTTGTATAATTTTTAAGCTTTTAAACCGATTTGCTAACAGCGGGTAGGCAGGGGGAGATGGGAAGGGCGTGGAGCACAAAATATTTCAGCAAGGAAAAAAAATAAGACCTTAAAAACTGCGTGTTTCAGTGGAAAAAATTGTTGGGACAAAGACTTTGGACATTGGCTGGCATAAATTTCCATTGAATTGGCGTTGCCAAAATCGCATTGATACTTTGTGGCTCGCAGCTACTCTTAAAGGTTGACACAACTGAGAACGGCGGTTTGCCGTTTGAAGGCGCAAAAACCACACTTGACCAAGGGGTAACTTTGGACGGTACAGAAGTGGAGATACCCTGGGTAAGTTATACAAATCAAATTTGGATCAAATTTGCCAAAATTGTGTTGAGTAACAGGAAAGTATAAAGATTCTACCTAAGAAAAGAAAAAATTTTTCTAACTAGAACTACTTTTTTGAACGAACGTTTCTATGGCAGCTAAATGCTATAGTCATCCGATTTGGATGAAAGTAATCAGAATTATGTGAAAGAATATAATATTGATATATATCAAATTTGGGAGCGATAACATTGAAAACAAAAAAGTTTTTCATACTAAGACTTTTTTCGAGCCTATCTTTTCTATGGCAGATTGTTGTCCGATTTTAATAAAACTTGGTGAAATTCTGAAGAAGCACGTTGGGAACGTTTGCATTGAAAACAAAAAAGTTTTTCTCACTAGAACTACTTTTTCGACCGATCATTCCTATGGCAGCTATATGCTATAGTCATCAGATTTGAATCAAACTTGGCAGAATTATGTGAAAGCGTATAATATTGATAAATATTAAGTTTGGGAGCGAGCGATAGCATTGAAAAAAAAAAGGGTTTTCTTACTAAGACTTTTTTTCAGACATTATTTTTGTATGGCAGCTATATTATATAGTTGACCGATTTTAATAAAAGTTGGTGAAATTATGAAGAAGCATAGAAAATATTATAAATGCAAGTTTTGAAGACGTTCGCATGGAAAACAAAAAGGTTTTTCTCACTAAAACTACTTTTTCGACCGATCATTCCTATGGCAGCTATATGCTATAGTCATCCGATTTGAAGCAAACTTGGCAGAATTATGTGAAAGCATATAATATTGGTAAACATTAAGTTTGGGAGCGATAGCATTGAAAACAAAAAAGTTTTACTTACTAAGACTTTTGTTCAGACATATCTTTTGTATGGCAGATATACTATATAGTGTTCCGATTTTAATAAAACTTGGTGAAATTATGAAGAAGCATAGAAAACATTATAAATGTAAGTTTTGGAGACGTTTGCATTGAAAACAAAAAAGTTTTTCTCACTAGAACTACTTTTTCGACCGATCGTTCCTATGGCAGCTATATGCTATAGTCATCTGATTTGAAACAAACTTGGCAGAATTATGTGAAAGCATAAAATATTGATAAACATTAAGTTTGGGAGCGATAGCATTGAAAACAAAAAAGTTTTTCTTACTAAGACTTTTGTTCAGACATATCTTTTGCATGGCAGATATACTATATAGTGTTCCGATTTTAATTAAACTTGGTGAAATTATGAAGAAGCATAGAAAACATTATAAATGTAAGTTTTGGAGACGTTTGCATTGAAAACAAAAAAGTTTTTCTCACTAGAACTACTTTTTCGACCGATCGTTCCTATGGCAGCTATATGCTATAGTCATCCGTTTTGAATCAAACTTGGCAGAATTATGTGAAAGCATATAATATTGATAAACATTAAGTTTGGGTGCGATAGCATTGAAAACAAAAAAGTTTTTCTTACTAAGACTTTTGTTCAGACATATCTTTTGTATGGCAGATATACTATATAGTGTTCCGATTTTAGTAAAACTTGGTGAAATTATGAAGAAGCATAGAAAACATTATAAATGTAAGTTTTGACGACATTTGCATTGAAAATAAAAAGGTTTTTCTCACTAGAACTACTTTTTCGACCGATCGTTCCTATGGCAGCTATATGCTATAGTCGTCCGATCCGGCCATTTCCGACAAATGTGCAGCGTATTTATACTAAAAGACTTCGTGAAAAGTTTGGTCATAATAGCTTTAAGCTGACGGAAGCGAAAGCATAGATACAGAATTACAGACAGATTATCAACTCAGCTCGTAATGCTGATCAATAATATATATACTTTATGTGATCGGAGATACATCCTTCTATGGACAATTTTGATATACCCTCTGCAAGGGTACACTCAAAAAGACGACCTACGTACGTGGTTGTTATTCTAGGTTCTTTTCGGTTCCAAGAATATCGGTTCTCTGATACCGGTATACAAGAACTAAAAAACATCGTTTCCGGTTCTGGTTCTGAGTTTTAATCGTTTAATTTCTGTATACGGTTTCGGTTCTGCTTTCGGTTTGATTCTCTGGTACAGATATAATGATAATTTAGTGTTAAGGTATTTTAGAGACTTCGAATGATGGTCATACCGCAGACACTGTACATAAAATTTACAAGACAGACAGACAGACAGACAAAATAGAAAAGTAGAGACAAACTGCATAGACACATTGCAAATAGAAAACAGTGTAAATAGTGTGTTAAGGGTAGTGTATAACTTCCGGTGTCAGTTTACAAAAAATTAAATTACACAAAAACTATAAGTGATATTAACAAGCGGTTTTTTTATTCGATGGGTAATCGGTTAAATTAAGTTTAGGAATTTTATTTGTGGTTGTTGTTGCTGCGGTTGTTGTTGTATTCAGGTTCAAAGTTGGCCAAAAACATAGGCCCATGGATGGATTTTCAAATGGTAAAAACGAAAAGGGAGTTTTGTTAAGAACTGATGTAATTCTAGTCGGAACTAGTATGTTTAGGATCGGTCAATAAATAGCGGAGTTATGGGGTTTCAAAGTCGAGATTTCGAAAATCGACTTCAATTAACCGTTTAAAAATATCATAGTTCCGACCAAAATGGTTTGAATAAGGAGTAATTTATAGAACAAATATATTTAAATCGGTCAACAGGTGTTCTTTATATTTTTGCAACCATTTTGGAAAAAGATCGCGTTTAAAGTTTTCACAACTGTTTAAAATACAAATTTTTTAATAGATTTCAAACATAAATTTGATGCATTTGGGTGTTGTCTTTCATCGAAAAAAATGATCAAAATCGCTAAAATAGTTCTCAAGAAAATTGGGTCAAAGGGTGTCAAGACATAAAATAAAAACTATCAAAAAATTTCCAATAAAAATTAATTTTTTCAAAAGCAACTTTTTGGAAAATTACGAACTTTTAATAACTTTTTCTTTAAGTTTTCTGATTAAAATAAGAAAAAAACATAATATTTCTATAAATACGACGGTGGACGAAAATTTATTTCATATACGAGGAAGGGAAAAATAGTTTTTGTTAATTTTTGTAAAACATATTGTCGGATCTGCTTAAAAGTTTTACAGGCTGATCTTAAGATATTTTTTAACATATCATTATTACATTTTTAATTCAATATTTTTAATTTAAGTAAATGATATTATTTTGGATCAGAATGATATTATTTTCTTGCCAAATGATATGAAAAAATTGATATTGTTAAAAAGTTCATTTCAATAAGGGTCATATCAATATAAAATGTATCATTTTTTTCTCTGAGTATCTATACACCACAAACCTAATGCTCAATGAGCTGATACTCATTCTATCATCTATCTCATGCTCATCACTGAATGCTTACTTTTCTTTTCTTTAATGAGGGGTATAAAAACCAAACAAATTCATTAAGATTTCATTATTCGCCAAATCGTTTTTGTTGGCATTTTGCGGTTTTCTCTGGTAGCTGATTTAATTTGGCAATTCCTGGAAGAAGCAACGATATAAAAATCTATAAATGCGTAAAGCTGCCGTTGATTTGTTAAGAATTTGACAAAAAAAAATCAAAATACAGACACGGCCTAATCCCTACTCGCAGTTCTTTTGATCAATGAACAGGGAACCGTCACATTGGCATGTCTTTTCACGCCCAGGCTTGAAGGTATCGCATTCAACGCTTCTCAATCGACGACCTTCGGGTACCACAATTCCCTCAACGAGGCGATCAGAAACCCACCAAAGCTTCAAAATTGTTGAAAGTTTTGTAAAACTCAAACTAAAAAGAAAAGGCCAAGAACTGCATTGAAACATTAGCAGTGATGACATTTTTGCGGTCTGTTTCGGTTTTTGGGTTTTTTTTGGCTACGTTTTGTGTCCCTTTCTGGTTTTTTGGGTTGGCTGCAAGAAATTCCAGGCGACGCGACACTTCATACATAATAAAAATTTAGCCCGATCGCAGCTCGTCAACCCGTTGAGCCGGGCTTATATTGACAGACCGACACACACAGCATTTGTAGGGCTTTGCTGCCTTTATTAATTGTAGCCTTGGTCTTGGGATTCAGTTCACAAATGAATGCACAAATTTCGGACAGCCGCCTGCGGTTTGTGGAGCCCACAAAAGACGCAGACAGTATGACGACGAAAAGCCGCAAAAAAACAACGTCCTCCAGTCTAAGGCGAGAGCACGGCTAATGAGTGGACGACCCGAATCCTGGTGTTGTCTTCGATTTCATTTGCAGCGCGCAGACAAACAGACACCCCAAAAAACCAAATAACAAAAAAAAATAACTAAACCAGTTCGGCACTGACTTAATGCCTATAAAATTATAGGTTTCTCGGCTGGAAAATTGTGTGTGGGGCGTTGCTGAAGAAATTAATACAAATGCAGCCAGCACGAAACATTTTCTTGAGTGGAAAATGCCCTGCTCGCCGCAGGCAATCACGCAAAATGCCAAATTACATGTAGCTACCATTAACAGAACGAAATCATCTAACACGCAGGCCCCCAAAACAGATCCCAAAGTCAAATGCTGAAAGAACAAAAAGTCATTTAAGGTGTTTTTCACATGCCGCGCCTCTGATTTTCAGTCAAAAACCAGCGGGACCAGCTGCCAGAGGTTTCAATATTTGAGCACTTTGAACGGGTGCTCTGCTCAAGTTACAGTCAGGATCCTGATCGGGCGCACGTTTCGGACTCAGCCCTTTTTTTTTTGTCTTTTTGCAGTTGCTGCTGCACTCCAGCTGACACTTGAGCTGCGTCGGCGATGTACACGTGCCCAGCAGGACAACACAAAAAAAAGTGTATTCTTATAGCTAAAATTGTTGCAACGTAATACGAGATGAGGAGCTCTCGATTTACAGGCATTGATAGCTATACAAAGTGGTTATGGATGTAGATGTTGCTGCTGCTGCTGCTGCTCCTGCGTTGAAAGTCACAAATTTGTTCACTTTTACACTCGTTTAGCACTTAAGAATGGTTTAAAGTTTTCGCGTAAGTTTTCGGATAATGGTAAGAACCTGGCACAAAAACCGTCATAAAAAAAAAGTGACCTTGGAGGACATTATTGCAGTAAAAGATCGTCCTAGCTGTGTTTTATAATTGAAAAGTTCGCGTATTTATTGCTCTTCAAAATTGACCATTATAATTGACCACGGAGTAAAGTGCCTACCCACATGCGCCAAAACTTTAGTCGTAAGAAATTGTATCCCGTAGATATATTTTGGACTAGGTAGATATATTTATCCTAAGCTTATACCAATTTGATCTTTTAAACACGAAATTGAAAACTCAAATAAAATGAACATAAGAAAATGCAATGAAGATATTGATAAACATGTCTTAAAATAAGGTATGCAAGAGAACTGATTTTTCGGTACACGTATACCAAACTGAAACACTTTAACAAATGTTTTTTGCGTTGCGTTAAATTTTAGTGGTCTTGATAATTCTGAGAAAATTTAGTGGCGACAGCGCTGCCGTCGACTTGCAGAAGCGAGCATTTGATGCTGCTTCGACTTACACCACTGAGCAAAAGCAGAATCCAAATCAAAAATGATGATGTTTTCGCAAAAGCAGAAGCAAAAGTTCTTATTGATCACTTGAAAGTGAAAAGTAAACATTTTGGGGACTTTAGCTACTTCGACTGAAGCAATTTAAACACTGGTTTGCAAATATCTGATCAATTTAAGTAAGTTAAGTTGCGGCCGGTGCTAACCATCATAATTGTTTGTTTTTCTTATAACTCGACTATCGTTTATCCGATCTTTATCATTCCTTCCGCAAATCGATAAATAATACTGATTACTAAATATCCGTAAAAGGTAGACACCATCTATCTACAGTTTTATATTTAGATTTATATTTTTGCCCGGAGAGGTTACGTCCGCACTAATCCTTAGTAAGTTACGCGGGTTTTTTACGCAAACGTGAGCCGAACTTATAAATGAGTGTGTCGGTGAGTACAGAAAGCAAGTAAATTGGCTAAAGTCTTTCGTGCTCACCAATACCAGCACATTTTTCAGTCCTGTCTATTCGGCTGACACTGTTCTACACAGATGATGATTGTAGATGATCCATTGGATGATTTTGGTATCCATTTGGACTGAATAGTTTTAAAATCGTAAAAAGTATATTTAAAATATTCATATAATGTTAACTTGATCTTTGATATTCATCCAATGGAGCTGAAAAACGTCCAAAGGATATAAAAAATGGATATTACTATATCAAAACGAGAATTCCAAGCTAACTTCGTCTGTACCGAAGTTTCTATACCCTTGCAAATGCTGTAACTAAAACCCATTTTCCGAACGATAAACATCTGATTTCAAACAAATTTTGCGAATCCTTTTGAAAACATAACAAATTAACAATAAAATTAAAAACAAACAAGTTTTTCTCACAATGACTCATTTTCCGACAGATCGGTCCTATGGACGATTTCGTCCAAATTTTGTGAATCTTTAGAAAGCATATAAAATTAGTCATCAGCGAGTTTAAGGACGCTAACATAAAAAAAAAAACAACAAAAATTTCTTATTAAGACCCATTTTCGTCCGATCGACATGTAGTCACCCGATGTCGATCAACTTTTTTAAATTAGTTTGAAAGCGTATAATATTAATAATCACCGACCTTAACAACGATTTAATTGAAAACAAAAAAAGTTTTTCTCACTAAGTCCCATTATCCGACCAATAGTTCCTATGGCAGCTATAAGATATCGTCATCCGATTTTAACCAAATTTTGCAAATCTGTTTGAAAGCATATTAAATTAGTAATGGACGCGTTTAAGAACGCTAACATTGAAAACAAAAAAGTGTTTCTCACTAAGACCCATTTTTTGAGCGTTGGTTCCTATGACAGCTGTAAGATATAGTCATCCAATCCGGTCGGTTCCAACATATTATATTTGCAGCGTGCACTAAAAAGAAGATTCTGTGCAAAATTTCAGCCCGATGGCTTTAAAACTAAGAGACTAGTTTGCGTAGAAACAGGCAGACAGACGGACGAACAAAGCTCAATCGACTCAGCTCGTTTCCCTGAACAAGAATATATATAGTTTATGGGGTCGGAAATTAATATTTCTATTGGTTGCAAGCTTCTGGGCAAAATTATAATACCCTTTGCAAGGGTATAAAAAACAAACCGTTTACACGGAAACCGACTCGAAACAGAGCCGAGTATTTTTGACAAGATAAATTTAACTGAGGATAGAGAATTTACCCCACTAACAACAGAAGGGCCGATATGGGGCGCACACGCAATCTTTGGCGACTTGGCGCTGACTGTTGATGCCGGATTTAGCTATAAGTCAACCTTTGGAATTCCCAAGCGATTATAGCAATGCTGGCATGAGTTAGCCTCTGCTAACCCGCAGAAAACAGGCAAAGACTGCTGATGATTGAATTGCGGTGATTCATGAAATAGCTATATAGTCAACCAGCCTCCTTTGTGGTGTGTGTCTTGTTTTTGGAAAAGTTGCTAAAAGTTCTATGGCTAAATAAATGTATCAAATTCCAATACAATATTTAACAGGACAGCTGAAAGTTGAACTGACTGCTGACCTTGATATCAGCAGGCCGAAATAAACAATCATTCTTGTTTGATTCTGCAAAGCTGAGCTTACAACTGAATCTTAAAGATCAATCCAGTGCTTGTTGTGCGCACTATCATGCACTAGAAGCGTGGTAATTTGTCATGATCAGCCTTATGTGTGCGCGCGCCCTAAAAATACATCAATTAGGCATCCGCTCACTTAATTTTTTGCAAAACCTGTCTGAAATCGTTAATCAAGGTCACTTTTTTTGTCTTACAGTGGTACCAAGTACCATGGTTCTTACACTATTTTGTACCAGGACGAATTTAAAACTACAGCTCAAATACTCATATCATTTCATTTAAATGAAAAATGATTTTTAAATATTTTCCGAATTCAAGGCCTATACTCAGATGAGATAAAAATTTAGTTCGGCATTATTTTTCATTTAAATAGGACTGCCGTTCAAAAGCAATCAGATTTCAAACTGTAAAAATTGTTTCTATTTATGTGAAGTATCGTGGCGAACTAAATTTTTATCTCATTTGAGTTTAGGCCTTAAGCATCATTCGCTTTAAACAAGTAGTTTTGTATTGAAAACTCGGGGCGAATGGCATATTTTAGTTGTTCCACTTAAATATTGCAAAACGATCAAATTGATGTTCCATTAGAGGCAGGGTCTGGCAAAACATACATGCTTATTTTGGCTTTGCTTGTGTGTGTTTAGCCACTTGAGAGCGCGCTCATTTAGCACTTCTTTGTTGTTGCAAAAGAGAGCACTGCCGGTGTGTCGTCGTCGCTGCCGCAGAGCGCTGTGGTATACATTTGAAACTGGGACATGCCGGACTCTGCATTAGAGGCAGTGGAACTTGAGCTTCAGTTAAGTGCGGGAAAAATAACCGATACTCGGGGCGAATTGCATACATTCGCTTCATTTGCAGCTGTCTGAAAATTGTCGAGAATTTGTCGCGGCTGAAAATTAGAAAATTTTGGTTGACATCCTTCGATTGGCAGCATAGTTGATCAGCATCTTCTTCCAGTTTTCTTAACGACTAATCCTCAATAATGTGATGACAGTGAAAACAAACATGTTTGATATTCTTTTCAAATATATTTTTTTTTGTTTTTTGTTGTTCATATATTTATTGGCTAACTCTTTAAACTTTACTCTGTAGTTTTTTTGTGGTTTTTGTTTCTTGTTTTTTTGTTTTTTAATTATATTATTAGTATACATATAAATAATTAAAAATATTACATTAAAATGTATTCGTATATCGTATAGAAGTTTGCTGGTTTTTTTTTTTTGCGTTTTTTATTATTAATGTTTATCCATTTTTTTTTGATTGCGTTTCTTTTTCGTCGACTCTTCATTTTACAATTTTGCTAAAAACTAAATAAAACAATAAACAAAATTCTCTGCAAATGTTTCGAAATAAAAGCAAAACAAGCAAATCAAATTTTGTTTCTTTTTTTTTTAAATATATATTTACGTATATATGTATTTGCATCGTTTTGTTTATATATTTTTATAAAATATCACCTAAAGCAATTACGTATTTCAGTTTCAGTGTGTTTTTTTTTTTATTTTTTACAATACAACAATCAAAAGTTTAGTTTGCGCTTAAGCAAAACATTTAAAAAAAAAAATAATAATAATATTTAAACAAAATGTTTAACAAAATGCAAAAGCTTATGCAATTTTCCATTAAAAATTACACTACAAATTACAGGGTAATTAGCTTTCTGGAGATAAAGTACAACAACTATTTTTTGATTTGCAATTTGTAACTTTTGCAAGATTTTCTGTGGTTTTTTTTTGTTTTTGTTTTTTTGAAGTTGAAAAAATAGTACAAAAGCTTTTGAAAGTTGGGGTTTTTATATATATAGCCCATATAGCTGAACTGCCACCAGAAGCAGCTCATTTAAGTACAATGTTTTGGTTTTTCGTTTTTAGGAATTTTTTACGTTTTTGTTTTTAGTAGGCAAAAACTCAAAAATAAAGTTAGAAAGAGGGCTAAAGATTTAGTTTGAGTTTTAGTTGAAGCTTAGCATATGCCTAATACTAGAAAACTATTCGGGCGAGTCACACGCATGAGTGTGGTGTGATGGCACTGGCATACAGCTGTCTCACTCTGACCTAAGCGCTGGGGCCTAGAGTAGAAAAAGATCACCAATACACTGGCTTGCCCCCTCAATTGGTATATAGTCTAAGTAAGTTAGTTACGGCTTGTGTTTTTTTTCGTTGAGCACCAAAAGCTGCGCTGTTTTGCTACGTTGACTAATTCATAATTACATGTATCGCCTTTAGCTTTTCTTTTCTTTTGTATTACGTATAGTTAAAAGTTTCTGTTTTGCTTAGTAAATGCTTAAAGTTGTAGTATCTCTCGTTCATTACGTATATCGTTTTCCTTGCTACTCGCTCATTTAAAATGTGGCATTTCTCAATGTTTAAATTAACGTTAAAAGTTAAACAATAAGGTTTTTAATATTTTTTTTGTATTCGTATACTTTTGCATTTGAACTCAGGTTGGTTTTTGTTGCATCTTCCACTTGATTCTCGAACCAAAAACAAAAATCAATGGCAAGGGGGGAAGAAGGGTTAAAAGGACGTATGTGAAAAATCGTATACACGTTTAAACCAAAATAACGTTGGCTGCTAATTAATTTGTTAGCGTTTTTCAAGTGTTTTTTTTTCCATTACAAACTAGTTTGCTAAGGTTTAAAGATTCTAATTATTATATATATTTATATATATGGTGATTATTTATGGTAGAGGGACGAGACGAGCCGAGACGACAGACACTAAAAGTCCGCCTCATGCTTGATGCGATAACTGGCATAGGTCTCTTCCAGCGGCGCAAAGTCTTGGCTGTTGGGCTGTATATCGATCGTATCGTATGATTTTGAGTGTGTGTGTGTGTGTTTTCAGAGTTCCAAAATAATTGGCACAGAGAGTTTAAGAGAGAGGAGAAATGGGGTAAGATTTAGAGGGAGAAATGCTGCCTATTAAGTATAACTGTGTGTGTTTGTCTGGGGTCGTTTTGATAACATATTTACAAGTTTACAAACTCAAAACTAAAACGAAAACGAAAACATTAGAGTCATCGTTATCGATGCGGCTGCAAAACTGAACTGGTCTGACTGTACCCCCCAGTCGTTGGTAGTTAAAGAGAGAGATCGGTGATGTGCAAGCCCCAAGAGATTTGTGCACCACCGATTTATATATATTTATATATGGTATATAGTTGGGTAGTTTATGTTTAAAATTGGTTAGTTTTGGGTTAGTAAACTTTTTCGTTTCTTTTTTTTTTTTTTTTTGTTAGGTAAATAATAAAAAAGTTTTGTTAATAATTATTATTAATATGTATATATATATAAATATATTGGCGAGCTATATGGGCCTCTTGCAAAAACGAAGTACTGGAACTGGTTTTTTCTCATTTACTTTTCTTTAGTTGTTGGTACTTTTTACAAAAATTTGAAGCAAGTTTCCTTTTGCGCTGAAGTTTCTTGTCTTTCAGTAATTTACAAGTTGTATGCAGAAACGTATTTCGCATTTGGAACTTAAATTTATGGCGTTTACTGTACACAAAAAAACAAAGAAAATAACAAACAAACAAAGTTCTAACGCTCAAACTGGGGACAGCAGCAGCAACAGCAACAGCAGCAGCAACAGCAGCAGCAACAGCGGCAGCAGGGACGGCAGCAACAGCAGTTTTAGCAGGAGGCCGCTTGGAAGCTCGTTTGTCTCGTTGATTGTAGTTGTAGTTGTTTTTTTGTGGTTGTATTGGTAGTTCTTGTTGTTTGTAGTTGTTGTTGTTGTCGTGGTACGTCGTTTTGTGGCCGCCGCTGCTGCTGCCGCTGATACATGTCCTGATCCTGGTTGCTGCTGCTGCTGCTGCTGTTGTTGTTGATGTTGTTGTTGCTGCTCGCTAGAAATTTGCATTGTATTTTCTTGACTAATTTACAATGTGTGTGTATGTGTGTTTTTGTGTGTGTGTGTGTGTGTTCATAATTACGTACAACTTCTTCTGCGTTTTTTTTTTTGGATTTGAATTCATCAATATTTATTTTACTGTTTGTTGGTTTGCAAAATTAATTAATTTTACTTAATTGCTTATGCAGGTTTTTCTTTCTTTCTTTTTTTTTTTGGTTGTTATTGTTTGATTGGTTTCTATTGATTCATTTAATCCCAGGGCATTGTGAGCACCCGCTTCGTTTTTGCAAGAAGGTCGTTATCGTACTACGAACATGGGTGCACCACCGCATTGTAGCTCGCCAATATAGGACCATGTGCTCCCGCGAAGGGGGTACTCACAACGTCTGGTGTACTAGCTCCATCGGTGTGTGATGTTGAATCGGCATTACTTCTTCCTTCACCATTTGCTGAACCTAATTCTGGTGGTTTGGTGGTGTCCCGTTCGTCGATCACTAAATCTATTGGCATTTTACCCTTTAAACATGAGATATATCGATGACAGAAATTATCGCATAATTCATGTACCTGCAAAGAGACACCCGCGACAATACAATCGAGTGGGAGAGAGAGAGAGAGAGAGAGAGAGAAAGTTGTGTGAGAAGAGCAAAAAGAGACTGTATTGACTAAAACTAAAAGGGTGCTAAGGTAAGGTTAAGTTTATCAAGGGGGCCGGGACGGTGTGCTTAAGTAATAATATCAAATAAATATTCATAAAAATTATCATTGCAATACGTTCGAGTTCTAGACAAGTGACACAGAATTTACATTAATAGCTGTCAACTTAAACAAATAAGAAAGTCGGTCAAGCCCGACTGTAACATATTCTTTGCCTGCAGAAGCAGCTATTGAAGTCCACAACGCGTGGCAAACGGAAGTCCACAACGAGTGGCAAACGAAAACAAGGCAAACTCATTTCTGCTTGGGCGAACTTGCTTGTCGATCACCACTCGAAGTAACGGCTCAGTACTACAGATTCATCGGTTCCTATATTCAACAGAAACAGTTCGTCGACTCAACTAAGACACAACTACGATCACAGCGAGAAGTATACGCAAGCTTTCCCCTACATTGGGACTTGTACAAATTCTGTAGATGATCGCCCCGGACATACATCCCAACTATACTTAAAACTTAAAGACCCTTAGTTCCCACTTGGTATCTGGAGGAGGGGGAGGTACTGTGGCAGCCCTGAACACATTAATCATCGTTATCACGCGATAGCGTGGTTGTCCATCTCTAGCCCAAACGCGCTGGCTTGGCTTCCGCTTCTTTTTTTTGTCATAACTTGAGTATCGTTTATCCAATCTTTATCATTCCTCCGACAAATAGATAGATAATCTTGATTGATAATTGTCTCTAGAAGATACTAACCTTCCCTCTACAAAACTGTGAGAGATATACTGTTTTTTCCAAATTGCGGGGGTGTTTGTATGTATATAAGAAGTATATGTCCCTTGCATGTCAATTCTCTATCTCTTACCATCTCTGAGATCTGTGCGTTCAGACGGACATGCCCATATCCAATAGGCTGTTGATGTTGATCAAGAATATATATACTTTGAAATGATTCCATCTTCCTGTTACATACTTTTGCACAAACATAATATACTCTGTTTACCTTTGGTACAGAGTACTTATGACTTGAATGTTTGAATTTTGGAATGACGATTATTCTGGGAATCTTATAAAATTTAATTACTTTTACAATTACTTTGATAATTGTAACTGTAAAGTATGATTAATAAGTAATTGAGCTAGAAATGTTCAATTAATCGTGTAGATTTTTCAGATCATTGAAAACAACTTGAATCTTAGAATGACAATTATTCTGGGATGATTATAAAATTAAATTACTTTGATAATTGTAACTGTAAAGTGTGATTATTAATGTAATTGAGCTAGAAATGTTCAATTATTCTTGTAGATTTTTTAGATCATTGAAAACAACTTGAAAACTTGAATCTTGGAATGACGACTATTCTGGGAATATTATAAAATTGAATTACTTTTACAATTACTTTGATAATTGTAACTATAAAGTATGATTATACAGTAATTGAGCTAGAACTGTTCAATTATTTGTGTATTTGTGGTTCAAACCTGAAGTTATTTACTAGTTCATAATCCAATATTTCAAAATAAATACCCCACTGTAAATAAATATGTCCCATATATCACATTTATGTTTTTAATTACAAAGTTTTGTTTGAAAAGAATTCCAATTTAGTTGGGGTTTCGTTTTCACGAACTAGTTCCTGGCAAAACTTAGTGCTAAGCGTCAAGTAAGAGTTCTAGTTTTTTCTTTTGCTGAATAAAGAATTCTGATTTTCAACTAATTAAATGGAGGATTGCCATCATTTCTATCGCTCGGCGTACCTACCACCTATCAAAAACGAGAGCGTAAGTTAAAGTCAGCTCCAAGCCGACTTTGATATACCCGTTACGCATAAAAAGAAAGAAATGTTTAATAGCCTTTCTGTGTTCCTGAGGAGTGGACATACGAAAAGTAAGGCTGCCTTCACACTGTTTAACACATGAGACATGATACCCTAGTAGTCCTGCTTTTTGTTGTTTTAAATTTGATTAGCTTGTTAAATTCATAGAATGGGGAAATGCAGACCTACTAGATTATCATTTCCTATGTGTCGAACACTGTGAAGGCACCCTAAGTTTCATACAATATTTACATTTCCCGACAGAATTTTCTAAAATCTACTGTTATTATTCACTTTCAGCATAGGACAAAACTACTGAAAAAAATGTAGCTTTATATCTCTTCTGGTTCAATCTGTGCGGCAGTCTTCAGTCAGTCAGTCAATTAGGTCGGTTAAACTCTTTTTATATTGTAGCGAATTTGTGTCCACTTTGCCAGGTCATCCTGTGATGGTTAGCCACTCGATGTCTCGATGTAGACAAGCACTTCAGCGGCAGTTTGATGACAATTATGTTTTGACAACAAAACCAAATCAAAACTTAAACTATGCATTTGCCCAATTTAAAATCATGAGATTACCCGTTCAATTTGCTAATTTAATAAATATATTTGTGTCCTTTTCACACTTTTACTTTGATCTAAAACCAACTAGCAATTCCTCTAGATAAAAACTATAAAATTTGAGAGAGTCCAATACTCTTTTAAAATCATGTTAATAATTTTTATAGCACATTTGTAGAAACATTTATAATTATTTTTGTGGCTTGCGCATTTTACAGTTTTTTGATGGTATTTAAAAAGTGTTTTAATGCTTGATTAGCCACATTTGAAAAATCGGTAGCTACCATTTCTTTCAATTAAAGTTCGGTTACATGGCAAATGGATCTTTAGAAACTATGTGGCCTCACTGCCTCAGCCACAGCGCCTCAGCACAGTTTAGCGCCAGCCATTGGCATGGAAATGGAACAGAAACCTGCTTTTTGCTTTGGCATGCAAATTGCTTTTTATGCGTCTCCTACCATGCAAATGGTTGATGATGGCACTCAAAAATGGCGTAGACAACATTGCGGGCCACATAAATATGCATGCTGGCTGGCTGGCTAGCTGGCTGGATGGCTGGATGGCCCCCAAAAAGGAAGTGCCTGGGCCAAGTCAAGTTTAGCCGCTGGGCACACACTTTTAAAGCATCCAGCACGTGCAACACAACATGCAGAGGCAGCCACAACAACAAAAAGGAGAAGAAGCAGCAGATCGCTGGCGTCAGCAACAACAAAATGCGTTTGACCATGTTCCTCTCGGTGTGTGCGATAAAACAAATGCGATAAGGCCAAAGTGAGTGTGAGTCAGGCAGGCAGGCAGGCTGGCAGATGAGGCGGAGGAGCACATATGCAAATATGCACCAAAGAGGAATGCAGCCGCCGCCACGACTAAAAAGAAATTAATTGCGCTGGGTTCGGGCAGACACAGCAGCAGCAGCAGCAGCAACAACAACAGCAACAGGGTGCTCCATTTAACCGGGGCCAGGCATTTAATTTACGAAAAAGTGCGCGTTGCTTATGCAAATTGCTGCTGCTGCTGCTGCTGCTCTTTTTGGCCTGCTGCAACTTGTTGCTCATGTCCCAAACCTGACAAACTTGTTTAAAGCCTGCCTTCTGCCTTGCCTGCTTTCAATGTTATTGTCACCCAAAAAATATGATGATAAACTGGTTTATGACAGGACAATGTCAAATTTGTCGCTCTGCTCGCTGATAAGCAGCAACAGCAGCCGCAACATGTTGCTAAAGCTTGCAATTAGCACGCCAGCAACATGTTGCATACAGACACACGCACACTAAATTGAGATATGTTTATGTGTGTCCCTTTGTGCCAGCGATGCTTGGCCGCTGATAATTTTTGATTAATTTGTCAGCATTGTATGTGACATTTTGAACAGCTCATTGCGATATTTATGACTGGGGGGCCCCCACGTAGCTGCTGCAGTTGCAGTTGCACATTGGGTGGCCAACCAGACAAGACAACAACAGAGGGAGTTGCTTGTTGTAAGCGTGGTAAATGTTACCATCATTTGAACATCCTGTTAAGCAAAACTTTTCACAGTTCCCGCCGCTTTACAGCTTCCTTTGGGTAGACGATAGCCATCGCTTGACGTCCGGCCACCACTCACTCAACCCAGTTCTAATCGCAATGCAAATAGCTTCAGTCTGTGCAATGGTAATTTTCGATTTCCGTTCTTAGATAATTTTGCAATTGGAGACTCACACGAAAACATTCCTTGATGGAAATTTAACAAAAGGATTTTATGTTTCCGAATAGCTAGAACAGATGAAGGCTTTTCTATGTTTCCTCCGATGCTAAAGACAAGATGCTCAACTTTGAAATTAGCTTGCTCTTGTGCAAAGTTATCAGTTACTTTTGAAAAGTATGACAAATATCACCTAATTTATTTTATGGATAGCAAAGAACGTTACACATTATACAACGGGAGGCAACGCGGTGACATCGTTAAACCTTTTTCACCACTTAAGTGATGACAAACTAAGATATAGTCAGCCGACTTTGACAAAACTTTGACAAAAAGCATATAAAATTAACAATCATATAGTAAAAGAACGATTAAATTGAAAACATAAAAGTTTTTCACATTAAGACACATTTTCCAACCGATCGATCCTATGATCGATCCTGAGATATAGTCATCCGATTTTGGCTAAATTTTGTATTTCAGTTTAAAAGCGTATATTTCTCAAAATGGTCGAGTTTAGGAACGCTAACATTGAAAACAACAAAGTTTTTCTGACTAAGAACCATTCTTCGACCGATCGGTCCTATGGCGGCCCTGAGATATAGTGATCCGATTTTGACCAAATTTTGCAAATCAGTTTAAGAGCATATAATACTCAAAAAGACAGAGTTTGAACCCGCTCACATTGAAAACCAAAAAGTTCTCCTCACTAAGACCCATTTTCCGAACGATCGATCCTATGGTCGCCCTGAGATATAGTCATCCGATTTTGACCACATTTTGCAATTCAGATTAAAAGCGTTTATTACTCAAAATGGCCGCGTTTAGGAACGCTAACATTGAAAACAACAAAGTTTTTCTGACTAAGAACCATTCTTCGACCGATCGGTCCTATGGCGGCCCTTAGATATAGTGATCCGATTTTGACCAAATTTTGCAAATCAGTTTAAAAGCATATAATACTTAAAAAGACCGAGTTTGAACCCGCTCACATTGAAAACGTAACAGTTTTTCTCACTAAGACCCATTTCCCGACCAATCGGTCCTACGGCCGCCCTAAGATATAGTCATCATAGCAGCGTGAAGTTTGGGCCAAATTTGAGCTGTATAGCTTTAAAACTGAGAGACTTGTTTCTGTAGAAATAGGCATAGAGACGAACAAAGCTCTATCGCCTCAGCTTGTCACCCTGATCAAGAATATATATAGTTTATATATGTGGTCAAAATCTTTGAATATTTCTATGCATTGCTAGCTTCTGGACAAGGGTATAATTATTAGATTTAGTATTGATGTTTTATCTTTAGAATCAGCAATGGGCAGCAAATGGCCCGTTTTGCCCTCGATAACGGGCCCTTTGTTCCACTTAAATTTTCGTATATCAAATCAAAACTGTTAAAAGGGAAGTTCTACCCATTTTCTCATTAAAATTTGAAAAAATTTCACTTAACTCAAGAACATTCCATAGAATGTATTGGTTTGGCTGAAGTGCCCAAGCTAGCTTAGATAAGATGCATACAAATTTGTTGCGCTTTTCTTCGACTAGATCTCTGCTAAATCTAGCTTGGCTTGCCTCTTCTTAGCTTAGTCAGTCAGTCAGTCAGTCAGCCAGCTTAAAGGTATATACACAGTACAGCTGTTGCGATCTGGCCAAGCCATCAAAACAAGGCCCCCAAATCGGTGTTGTTGAGTCTGTTGTTTGCTGCCCCCATGCCGGCATGCTACCCCCTGCCGAAGCGTGTGCAACTGACCCAACGTGTTGTCTGTCTGTCTTTCGGTCCGTTTGTCTGTCTGTCTGTCTGTTTGTCAATTGCAATGCCTCGATTCTGTAGTTTTTTTTTTTTTGCATGTGACTCTGCTGCTGCTGGGCTGGCAAACCAGTTTTGACAGACACAAGTCTTGAAAACGTCTTTTTAACTGATTCTGTGTGTTGTGTTGTGCTGTTGTTTTTAGCAGGCAGCAACAAATATGCACAGATACAGATATATATATATATATATTGTATATATGTTTATATAGAGGTTTTGTTTTTTGCCAGTCAGCCCGCACATTTTTATTTATTTTTTTTTTTTTCTTCTGTTGTATTTATATTTATTTTATACACCAAAATCGAGAGCTGCATTTTGTTGGCTGCATATAAATGAATGATCTTTTTTTTTCCTCAACTTTTGCTACAGTTCTTTTTCTGCCTCTTTGTTCGTGTGTGTCGCAAGCTGTGTGAGTGACAAATGACAAAACAAAAACCTGTCGTGGGCTCGATGCAATGATGATAAAGATCTTGAACGTTGCTGTTTTGTTATACAGGGTGCTGCCGCTGCTGTTGCTGCTTGCAACAAATTGCAGCTGGCTGGCCGGCTGACTTGACTTACTGCCTTAGTTTCCATAGAAAGCACGATTGGAGTAATTAACATGACCGAATGCTAATTGCAACTTGATTGAGACTTTTGTTGGCCCAATGGCCCACTCTTTAGAAACGAATCACCAAATGAATTGGCTTCACAATTTCTTGATTTTTTTTATGGCCATTACAAATGCTGATTTGCAGTAGATAGGCAAAGACTGCTGAAGATGGGATAGGGAGGTTCTTGAAACAGCTGTACAGTTCCTGTTTATAAAGCAATGAGCAAATATAAATCTAGCTAGTTTGATTATTAAAAAGGTCGTTACTAAAATCACTTTCTTTAATCTATGGCCTAATTTAACTTTGATTTTAAATCGGTTATAGCAATGCTGGCCTGAGGTAGCGACTGCTAACTCGCTGAAGATAGTCAAAGACTGCTCATGATTGAATTGTGATGATTCATGAAATGGCTATATAGACAAACAGCCTAATTTGTGGTGTGTGCGTGTCTTGTTTTAGAAAAAGTAAGGAACAAAAACATAAACTAATGACCTAGAGCCGGCTAAGAGTTTTATGATTTTCTTATAAAACTTTTTTTGATTAGGTGGTGGAAAAAAAATTACCAAATTTTCTAAACTTTTTTCAAATATTTAAGCTTTTCTGATCTTTGGTTAAGAAAAACTTGCAATATGGGTTAGAAAAGCTTTGCATAATATTTACAAGTTTTGTTCTAAAATTAAGTTTGAATTTAATAGCTAAATTTGTAAGTTTCCGTTCAAATTTGTAGTTTTTTTTATGAGTTTACAATATGATCAATATCTAACAATTTTAATCTTTTTAAACTGGCAAGACCTCCAGGTTCTATCTTTAATCTAAGCTACCTTCTCATTAAGAGTGTCATAACTGGTTGGGAATTTCAAGGTTGCATAAGTGCAAAAACCGACTCTAACCCAGCAAGCAACATGTGCGTTTTCGGACACTTTACTGACACTTTTTAATGAGCATTCACTGTCATAATGTGCTCAAAAAAGAGTCCAGAATGAGCGTCGCACTTTATGTGAAAGTCTTCTGAGTCTAATCTGACTCTTTTCTAACACAGATATAAGTGCTTTCACCCTCCCAATGAAGCATAACCTCATAAAATACACATAAAGTTACTTTTCTAGGCACTTGAAGGACTACTGAAAGGCTCTTTGCAGACGCATATTGGAGTGCAGATCCGAAAATGCTCAGACATAAGAGCTTTTTATGAGCTCGTGCTTAGAGAGCACTGAATGTGCTCCGAAAACTCTCAAATATATGTGTTGACTCCAAAAATGCTCTTAAGCTGGGCTGTTTTTAGACACATAATTTGGAGCGCTCCGAACTTGGCTTGCACTTGGGCTGTAGTAGTGAGAGAGATTTGTTCATTTTATAGCCTAGTTTCACTGACACATATAAGTACATTTTCAAATTTGTTGATTCCACTGGAAAAACAAAGCAATACTCATAGTGTTCTCTAAGAAATGAGAAAGCTAAACGCGGCGTGCAGAAAAGCCACACGCCACGTGTTGAAATGATAAAGCTAAACGCGACATGCAGAAAAGTTACACGTAACGTGTTGAAATGAGAAAGCTACACGCGACGTGTTGAAAAGCTACACGAAACGTGTAGGATTTCAATATCTAAAAGCGGCGTTCAGAAAAGCTACACGAAACGTGTTGAAATGAAAAAGCTACACGCGACGTATTGAAAAGCTACACGAAACGTTATGGGTTGAAAATCCAACATTTTCGTGTAGCCACTATGTATTCACTGTAAATTGACATAATATTTGGTGTGGGTTTTGAATTTGTGCCAAGCAATACAATTTGTAAAATGAATTTGAACCGGACTTTTTACCTTCACTCACGTGAATATTCTGATAAAGACATTGTGACAATTTATAAAGAGACAATATACAACCCAAGGCCGAACTTCTTTGAGGACATAGAAGATTCCGTATTCATAAAAAGATTTCGGCTTTTAACAAAAAACTAATCGGTTTTTACCATCAACAGACTTTACATAATCCATCTTTTTAGGAAATGTTCCTTGTTTTCAATGAAGAAACTGCTTTTAGTATTAAGATTCTATGCTTCTGGTAATTTCTTAATCACTGTTGGGGACTTTTGTGAAGCAGCATTTTGGGTAGTGAATGAAGATTTCTATGCCATTGCATCATTATACAGCAGTTATATTAAGTTTGGGGACCCCAATAAAATCATTCGAGACTTTTATAAAATTGCTAAATGCGCGAAGGTTATGGAAGCTGTTGATTGTACGGACTTAAACGTGCCGAGATATACCGTAACAAAAAGGGATATTTCTCGATAAATGTGCAAAAAGTTTTTTTTGCAAGATGTGGTTGCAAGATTGCCTGGTTCATCCCATGATAGCCCGAGCAGTGCGCTGAATTTCGGACGACAGTGTTGGCCATGCTTGCTCCATTTGTTGCCAAGTGACCACATCTGACTTTTTGTTCTCAATGACATTCTTGATATCCTCAACTAAAGTTACTAGTTCCCATTCCTCCTCCCCACCTAGCATTTGGAAGATCATTAGGTGATTCCTCACCTTGGTGAGTCTTTTTCGAGCCCATTTGATGATTCAAAGGAGATGAATTTCATGTGCGATTTAAGGAAGACTCGAAAATGGCTCATCCATTTGCTCAAAATATGGTTCATTAAAAAAGACTTGCAAATGACTCGAAAATGAGTCGAATCTGATCAGAAAAACGGATTAAAAACGACCCTTCATTAAGGGTCGCGGCTAGGGTATCATTTTCTCCCGACAAAAGTATCATTTATGATTAGAAAACGAGCGCATTTATGACTATTTTGATCAGACTGAGAACTCGAAAAAGACTCGAGTGTGATCAGGAATTACATAAAATGCTTGTTGGGTCGTCTGTAAAATTCTTAGCAAGTTGGCTTTTTGTTCTTTACCATAATTTCAGATGACAGACAAACTTTTAAGCAACATAAAATGACACAGTTAATCAGCTGTTTGACAGTGCTGCCAGATTTTCACTGGAAGTGCTACCACTTTATTAGAAAATGTTTCTTTCGTATGTAAACGTTTTAGATAAGTTAATACAAAGGTTTTGTAATCCAATGTGGTTATGTGGGACGTTATCTGTTGTCAAATAGCTATTTCTCACTTATTTAGAAGATGAAAAATCGGCCCTAAGTTGACTGAAGAATTTCTGTATGTGTGTGTACCCATTTAGTCGAACTGTATTAGTGGGAGAGATTCTCTTAATTTAGTTTCGTACTTGCTCTTTCGCTTTTCCATTTGATTTTTCGGTACTTGCTTTAATCTCGTTGCAGAATTAGGTGATTTTCTGCATTTTTCTGTACTTGAAATGTTTGAGAACTTTTCAAGTACTCTTGCTTAAAATTTTCAAACGAAGATCGACATCATTTTAACTCCCCATTTCTTTCCAATATACAGGGTATTCTATAGTCGCCACTCTCAACTGCAGCGCGCTTATACTTGTTTTCCTTTTTTTTTTTTTTTAGAATGTTTTGCATAATTTCTTACTTAAGACTTAATTGAAAAAAACGTCAGACAACAATTCGGAGTTGGACTTGGACGGGTTTAGCTTAGCTCAAAAGCCCGGCTTGGCCGCAGCTTCGGTTCGTTTCCACGCTTCGTTGCGCATTTGCCTAATTAATTTTCTCGGCACAGCAGCAACAACAACAACAACATTGGCGGCAGCATTAGGGCTAGGGTTAGGGTACGGGCACGGGTGCCGGTGCGGGGGCATTAATTACGACCACGTTTTTTGAGGAACAACTTCCATTAGGTCCGCACCAAACCTCTTGCATATTATTTGAAATTAAAACAAATTAGGCAACCTGTAATTTTTCCATTTAGACTATAAAGTGGTGTCTAATCATAAAGTAGGTGTTGTTGCTGAGAATGTTATCAATGTGGTAACATCTAGCTAGGCATCACACCTCATGAATTAACAACAAAAGAGCAGCCGAAAATGAATGCATTGCTTTGTTTCGTGCAATGCAAATAGTAAAATTAAGTCAAAGTCAAACACCTGCCGCACAAACACACACACACACACAAATATTTATTTATTTATTTGTAGAATGCCACATCCTGTCACTCTGTGTGTGCCCCCCCCACTCGAAAAGCAGCTGCTGCATAGATTTTGGTTGCTATTTAATTTAGACATTTTGCAAGCAAGAATTATGACCGCCTGCTGTGGGTCCCCCTTGCACTCGTGGAGGCTTTACAAGCTCAATAAAATGTCAACACAAAATCTTGGTAATTGAAATGCGCGCGCGCGCGCGAACTATATGTACAACCATGTGTCACTGTCTTTGATACAATTGGGAACGTTAACGTATTGCAATGTCTTGTTTTTAAACTAAATACACTTATTTCTAGTTGGTTTTACTTACTTTTTCTAATTCTAAAAGGTGAAACCGAAGTACTTGTATTGCTTGCACCATCTGCAAAAGGAATAGAAAATAAAGTATTAATATGAGTTTGGCATTAAAGAGAAGATGTTCGAGTTTAGGAGTTTGCCTCCCCTTATAAAATCATTACACAAAACACACTTAAGCAGACACACACACGCATACAAGGAGCGCGCCTCTTTATAGCAGGGGTCGGTAAAAAACACATTCACATTTTGACATTGCTTGGCACTGACACACAGTTCATTTTACTCGGCGACGTTGTTGGCGAAGCAGCGCAGCCATGAACTTATATGATTAGTGTATCGCTGAGCAGCAGCTGCAGCTGAGCACTATTGTATACACAGTAGTTAACGACGCGCCGACCCCTGATTTAAAAAAAAAAGGCGCCGGAATTGAAAGAATTTATGCAATTTATAAAAAATTTTAGAAACGCGGTTCCCCATTTATAATACAAAACAAAGTCTATAAATGTAAACAGTTTTCCATAGCATGACAAATTCGAACTAAGAATCTATTCTAGGAATTTCATTTTACCAACAAATTCAACAAAATTTTCTCTAGTAATAAGAAACGTATTAACTTTGACGGTATGAGTCGTAGCACGAAACTAAAGCTGTACGGTATTGCAATCGGTAGAGCTATCAACAGAATCAAGTGTAAGATTTCTGCAGAAATTAAGAGAGATTTGTTTTTTAAAACATTTCAAGCAGCTGATACAAAAACCACCAAGACATCTTGTATATTCAGTGCAATGGATAGAAATACCGATAGTATTGAGTTTGCAATTTTGTCGGAAGGTAATAGAGATATGTTTTCTAAAACATTAGCAATTCTCTTTTTCCAGGAGAAAAGAAAAGACTCTGTTTCCAATACATGATACCTTTTGTTCTCAGTAAACTATCAACAATCGCTCAACCAGACTGCAAAAAAAGAGGAAATAATAGCTCTCTCTCTCTCTCTCTCTCCCTCTCTCTTTGCTCTCGCTACACAGTAACAATAAAAAAAAGAACGCAGAGGCCTTCCCGCTCATGCAATTTGCTTGTTAAAATAACCACGTTTTATGAGCGTTCCATTAGCATGGTATAATTCAGGGGCCGGCAAAACGCACAGTCTCATTTTGGCTTTGGGTGTGTGTGTTTAGCCATGCTCATTTAGCAGTTCGTTGTTGTTGCACATGAGCGCAGTATAAGCTCGTATACTGTTAGTGTGTCGACGTGTCGCTGCAGCAGAGCAGTGTTGTAACTGACTCTGGTATATCGGTTATTATCAGACAGATCAGAGCTGTTAGCTTAACGCAATGGCACCAGTTCTGCTTCATTTTTATACTCTGTACCGAAGGTACATAGAGTATATTAAGTTTGTGCAAAAGTATGTAACAGGGAGAAGGAATCGTTTCCGACCCTATAAAGTATATATATTCTTGATCAGCATCAACAGCCGAGTCGATATAGCCATGTCCGTCTGTCTGAACGAAGAGATCTCAGAGATGGTAAGAGATAGAGGTTTGACATGTATGGGACATATATTTCTTATACTTGCAGGCAGATCAAGTTTATTTTCAATTTTTGCCACGCCCCCGCAATTTGGAAAAAACTTCATATTTCCTACAGTTTTGGAGATAGATCGTTCGTTCCTTCTAGAGATACCTTGTAAACAAAATTATTTATCGATTTGCTGAAGGAATGATAAAGATCGGATGACCCCCCCCCCCCCCCCCTTTTTCATGATCAAAAGAGAGATTCATTTCATGTGTCATAAAAAAATTCTCGAAAATGACTCGTGCATGTCCTCAAAACACGAACAAGACTCGCAAACGCTTGGAAATCTGACTCGAAAATGAGTCGAAACTGATCAGAATAAAGGGTTTTTGATGCTAAATTTTCAGTTAGAGAATATTGAAAATTGTATATAAGGTCTGTTCTCGTTTCTACATTCTATTGATTGGAATTGGTAAGTACTGTGATTTCTAAGAAACGATTCAAGAATTCGGTGCAAACGTTTTGCCATCAAGAGTGTCGATTGAAGATCGCACAGTCAATTTTTGGAATCGGGAACATTTATCGATACCGATTCCGCTTGATTTAATCGAAATCTCGAACGGGAACAGGATTTTAAAACGTTTTTATGTGTTTTGAAGTTTGAAATTTTCATAACTAGTCTCTAAATATATAATTGACACGATGGTTTTCAAAGATGAGATTTTTAAGCAAGGCATTGAAAACTTTGCTTAATGACTTCAATTATGTTTTGCTTTTGAGAGTCCGGCATCGACTAAGCGAGCGATAGTCACGCATTGCCTCCAGAGGCCGAAGACATTCCACTATTCACACATACACGAGCCGAACGCATGCCGAAGCTGTGAACAAAAGAGTAAACAGCTCTTCAGTCGCTGGCTAGCGTTCGCATAGAATAGGACAGCAGTGCCCAAGCCCATTCCGCAAGCCACGCATTCGTTGTTTTTTTGAGCAAAGGAATAGCTGGCACGTATACCGTCCACGCGCGCCATAAGCATATATAATATAAAGCAACAGCAAATTCATATGCGTGCTCGCCTCTCTTTCTTTTCGATCGAACAATTTCATATGTGTCTTCTCTCCTATGTCTCCGACAATCTTGAACGCAACAACAGTGTTGCTTATGAGTAGTCAGCGCTCGCCTCCGCAGACTAAGATATTTAGACCAGTGCCGGCAAACTGGAGAGGACAAAAAAGTGTGCTTGTCTTGGTGAGCAAGAGAGCTCACTCCAGACTACAGCCGTTTTATATTTAATTCAATGTTCACCGATTTACACAATCATGAGTTCGGCTCGCGTTTGCTTAAAAACACGACTGACTGTGCTGCACCTCGGCTCACACAAACATAGGTATGTATATACGTAGAGAAAAAGAGCGGATTAATAAGTGTGACCGCTTCTTGTTTTCTTGTTAATACTGGTCCCTGCTGTACCATTTATCGCAAATATATAATTTCATCTACTAAGCTTTAAGAACGGTAACAATTCTGAATATTTTTCAGATTTGTTAAACCGTAGTTGTATATAGACCGTTTAGTTCTTAAAGTTTAAAGATTGATTTTATTCTTTTTTGAATTTTGTTAAGGCAAACTTCTAATGGCAAAGCGAACTTGAAACGAGAATTTTGTTCTTTGATTTGAAAAACTCAAATTTTGTCGGATTTTGAAATGGTTGGTATATTTTGATTGTGATTTACCCCCGGTATAGAGGTCATGATTTTTTCAGAATGTACTCAAATGACTGATTAAATGAGTAAAGCTAAGGTCCCACAGGCAAATAATTTGCACAAATTTTAATCAAACTTTGGCTAATTTAATCAAACATGGCCATAAAGATCCATAACTTTAGCCCAATCTCAACTTATTTTTGGCATTTGCAGCTTCACTTGCTCTCCCCCGCCTGCTTCTGTGGGAAATCCAACCACGGCTTAGGGTGACCAGATGCTAATTAAAATGTCAGTTTGACATTTGACATTTTTACGATGCTGCTAACTGCTGTGTGGCCTGCCTTGCTACCGACACTGCAGAACTTTGAAGAATTTCATTTAACCGCGAGTTTGGTAGCCAGATAATAACCTAGAGAAGACATGCTATAAACATTTTTATAGCAGTCAAGTGTGTGTGAGTGTGTTTGTGTGTATGTGTACCAAAAACAAAACACAAAAACCGCCAAGAGAGTTTTTGTTGTTGTTTTTGGTTTCTTTTTTTTTTAAGTAAGTGTTACTAAATGCACTTTTAAATGTTCAAACACGATATATGGCAGGGTGGCAGGAAGGTTGGGGAGTGAGTAGACCACAGAGTGGCATGCCAAAATGATTTATGGCCAAAGTACGCAGGCGCGCACACGGCCAGGGCCAGAGCACAGACCATGATGCCAGACCAGACCAGGCCAGACCAGACCAGACGCTGCCCCAGACAGCTGGGCCGGTGCCGGTTCATATGGACTCTAGAGAGTCTGCCTACCCGGCACTCAGTGAGTTTGTACTACAACTAATAAACTAATCTGCAAGTGCATAAAATTAGGGCTACCAGAGATTCCTCTGGCGACTAATACGCCATAAAAACCGGAGGCATAAAACATCCGCCAGTGCGTGAGTGTGAGCCAGCGAGTGAGCGAGTGAGTGACACATTTACGACTGAGAGGAGTCGCAATTAAAATTAGTTTTGCTCATAATCTCTTTATAGGCCGTCCGGCAGCAGCATTCAGTTGACGCGATTTGTGCAGGCCAATTGCACGGCTCGTTTTATACTTTTTGCACGCGGCATTTCCGTCCAGCTTCTGACTCATGCCCCTCATAAAAGTTTGCAGACTTTGAGGAATGCCAGAAGTTTGGCATGAAACTAACTGATCAGATGCTGCTTATCATGATCCAACAGAACCTCGTCATCATCATTACACACACACACACATACATATAAGTATATCAGCAGCCAAGGCTATGCGTCTGCCCATTTAGAGAGTGCAAAAATGTCATATGCATCATTAAATCGTTCTGCTTCATATTGTAGTCGTCGTCTACGTCTTCGTCGTTGTCTTTGCCCCATCCTGACACTGACATATGCAAAATCAAATAGTATGGCAACGCTGTCCCATTAAATGTCGAAACAACAAGTGAGCAAAATGCTCATAAATTGTGCGCCAGCTTCTGTTACTAAATTCGCTGTGATTTATTCTAAATAAAAGAAAATTATTCAATTGTTGTCGTTTTGTTTTGGGTCAAGGTGATTGTAAACATATCCACACACACACACACACACACAAAAAACATGTTGCCGCAACATTGTTGCTAAGAAATTTTTATACCCTTGCAAAGAGTATTATAATTTTGCCCAGAAGTTTGCAACGCATGCGTTTCCGACACCATAATTTATATATATATGTATTCTTAGACTCATACTCCGGACGGATGACTATATCTTATAGCTGCCTTAGAACTGATTGGTCGAAAAATGGGTCTTAGTGAGAAAAACTTTTTTGTTTTCAACGTTAGTGTCCCCAAACTTGACCATTACTAATACTACATGCTTTCAGATTGGCAAAATTTGATCAATATCGGATGACTATATCTTATAGCTGCCTTAGAACTGATTGGTCGAAAAATGGGTCTTAGTGAGAAAAACTTTTCTGTTTTTAAGTAAATCGTTCTTAAGCTTGATGATTATTAATATTAAACGCTTTCAAACTAATTTGGAAAAGTTGATCGACATCGGGTGGCCATATCTTAAGTTTGCCATAGGACCGATCGGTCGAAAATTGGGGCTTAGTAAGAAAATTTTGTTTGTTTTCAATGTTGGCGTCCTTAAACTCGCTGATTACTAATTTTATATGCTTTCAAATAGTTTTGCAAAATTTGGACGAAATCGGATGACTATATCTTAAGGCTGCCATGAGACCGATCGGTTGAAAAACGGGTCTCATCATTTGCAAGGGTATAAAAACTTCGGCAAAGACCAAGTTCATTCTCGTTTTCTTCTTGTTATTTTTTTTTACTTACCAGTGAGTCAACTTCGGGATCTGCGGTATAGTAGGGTTTCTGTGATCTTATCTGCAATGAGAGCCAGAAAAGGGGAAAGAGAGCAAAAAGAGTATGAGTATAAGTGCAACGTTTTGTTTAAAAAAAATGCAAATCGTGGTCAACAAACAGCTGTTTTTTTTTTTTTTTTGGCAGGTGGGCGCACTGCTTGTTAATGCCGCCAGTTTTATGATGCCCCAGCACAGTTCGACATACCTGCGATAAGCGCAAAATATTGTACACATTATAAAACTACAACCATGGGAAACGCAACATTTGCGTAAAATGCTCATCAACACGGAGGTGACTCGCTGTGACCATAAAAGAGCAACAACAACATCAACATCAACAACAACAACCACAACCGATACGAAATAAACCACACACACACTCACACACATTTAGATAAAAATCACAAAAGCAATATCTAACTAGATAAAATGCCACACAGAGTCAGGCAAGGCGACAGAAGGTCAAATAAATGCTGCGAATTATATGAGATTTTGGTTGTTTGGCTGCGAAGATGTTTGCGCTGTTTTTAGCTCTCACGGAACTGAGACCATAATAATAAATTGTGAGAATAGCATTTGTCGGGGTCTCTGGGACTACACCCGCTGAGTTGGAGTTTGTTTTTTTTTTTTTTTTGCTTATATAACGGTACAGTCTTAGAGCTGACCTTGTGCATTATGTTATTTTTGTTTTGATTTTTGCAGGTTTGTTTGACCACCCAGAAAAAAAAATGACACAAGGCTGAGAGAGAAGGAGAAAGAGTTAGAGCTGGATCACTGATCAGCTTTTTGAACAAGTCAGCAGCAGCTCAGCAGCATTTAGAATGCAGCATTCTTTTGATGCATCATTGTGAGAAAACTTAATGGATTGAACCATAATACGTGGGGTAATACTTATATGTCGAGCACTGGTAACATTTTGGTAATACCAAAATAAAGTTTGACATTTTTTAGCATAAGCGGTCACGCAACGTTTTGATGTACTATCGCTATTTGCGTTGTTTACAATGAGTTGAAAAAATCAATTTGGCTTTAAAAAGGGAAACTTCAAGAGAAGATTTTCGTTGGATTAATTTTCACAACTTTCGACGTGGATTATCTCAACAAGAATGTGTCGATTAACTTAGTTGTTTGTATGGCAATAAAGAACATCAAAAACCACTGTATATCGCTGTGCATTCAAACGTGGTCGTAGTTCGCTCGTTCAAAATCGGTTGCCAGAAAACATCAATGCTGTGCGTGAACTGCAAGATCGTCATGTGACATAATGTGAGATTGAGGCATCGCTAAACGCCTATGTAACATTTTTCATAAACACCATGCCAAAAAAAAGGGTTGTTCGCATAATTTGACAATCGCTCAAAACATGGTTCGTGTGGATTGGTGCCAAAGAAATGCTTAAAAATTACGATAAATTCTTACTTAGATCAAGAAATTCCTTCTTTGATCAAGAATTTACATTCTTGCCGTACTTCTGATATTGAGCATGCTTGATCCAAGTATGAAATTCTCGATTTTTTCTACGAGCTAAATTTCTTGTACGAACGAAATTATTTGAATTTATAATTTTTTTTTTTTTTTTGATTCAAAAATATTCTTATTTTGAATCTTAAAGTGTAATATAAGAATTTGAGAAGTAAGAACATATTTTTATAAAATGCTAAAACGATACGGTATAAGAGCGGTTCAGCGCGTTTTTGGCTAGAATGAAACTAAATTAAGGCTTGTACTCAGAACGACAGAAAATTCCTTTCGGCACAGTATTTCACATAAATAGAAACACTTTCTAACAGCACATGAGCATTAAAGCAAAGCCAAGGTGTTTCTTATTATATGAAATACTGTGACGAATGGAATTTTCTGTCGTTCTCAGTACGTTCTTAGTAATTAGAAATATTCAAGAATTAAGGCCTATTTCCAGAACGCACGAAAATAAATTTTTATGTCAAACTTCACATGAACTGAAACACTTTTGAAAGGTTTTGAAATCCGAATGCTATTACACCGCAGTCTTATTAGTATGAAGTATTGTGCCGAAATAAATTTGTATATCATCTGGAATTCAGCCTTTAAAAGGGAAAATATGTGTTGGAAAAATTCTCTTATTTTCTTAAGTACTTAAGTACTGGCTTTCTAGAATTCAAGTATTGAAAAATCTGAATTTCGTTTTAAGAATGATGACATTATTTATGTAAGTGTAAAGCAGTTTTTAAAACTTTTCTTTTTGTTGAGTGTATAAATATGTTAAAGTCAGCTGCAGACACCCACGCACTGCGTGTTGACAAAATATAGGAAAAGAATTTTCATTTTCATTTCCATTTCAATTTTCACGCCCCAACTGGCCGCTTTTATTTATAGACTTGTCTCATGCTGTGAATTTACTAGTTGAAAAAATGATTTATATATTTTTAAAAACTTGCGACCCGGACTTATCATCGGATTGCACGAGGCTCCAATTAGCAAAGGGCGGCCATTTTGGAGTAAGTGCGTGCGTGCAATATGCCCGCCGCCGACAACCGTTGACTGCTTTTCATATCAGCTAAAGGCTAAAGCGCGACCTGGTCGCCAGCGGAAACCAGTTTGGCAAGTTCTCTGTCCATGTGTGTATGTGTGTGTGCAACGCCGGCAGCGACCAACCAGCATTTGAAAATGCAACAACAGGCCACCACTTTTGCAAAACTCTACAACACGCAACTTGGTTCGTTGTCGCCCTCGTCGTCGTCATCATCGTCATCATCATCATAATGATCACCATCATCGCAGTCGCTACACGTCTCTTCAATGGCTGTGCTTTGTTGTAGTATTTGTTATTACAATGGGCGTTTTTCTCATAAAAAAAAACCCACATATCTGCAGATGGTCTGCTGTCTAACTTCAACTTCAATTCCAAACTGATCTGCAAGTGTGTAATTATTAGCTGCACATGTCTCAGTTGATTTCCAATTGCCGTTACGGTATGAGACAGTTTAGAAATTCGATTTCTAGACTAGAGTGAAAATTGGTAAAATGAGAATTGTGATCACTTTAATTGTACACTGATCCGTGTAGATAAGTTGGTTTTGGATCAATATATAACAGTTGAACCATCTTGATTTAAAATCATTGTCAAATTTCTTACTTGACTTAGCAATATTGATTTAAGATTGCTAAAACTATCATTGAAAGTTAAACTCTAATGAAGGTAGAGATTGTACTTTAGACTTTATCTAAACTTCCAGAGAAATCTAGCACGAATTGGAAAGATTTATATCGGATTCAATTTACATTTCATTTAAGGAAAAAACTGCTTGAATACGAGAAGACAATTAATATCGACTTCGAACTTGTGAGTGAGGCAGCCAGAAGCGGAAAGCGCGAGCAAAAAATGAGAACAACTCTCGCTCTCCCAGCATTGGCTTCTACGAAGCTTTTCTCCGTACTTCAAGTAGAGACGAAAGCCTTTAAGCTGTCGCAAAAATGTTTAGTTACGAATAATGAAACTGATGTATATTGGCCTTAATTATATGAACTCAAATTAATACTATTTTGTTCTCATTTTAAGTATACAAATTCTGTTTCCAAGTTGGAATTGGTTAAACAAAAAACTAAATAGTTCGAAATGTACTTGAAATGAAAAAAAATCATACTCGTGAATTTCGCACACCGTTTGTACTTGATACGACATTTTGTGATATTCCTGTTATTCTTCCAAGAGTAGCCCCGTTCCATTCCCATTGTTCCAGGCGGAAAACCCCCAGTCCCAAACCCCAACCACACTAAAAATACAAAAACCCTCAACCGTCATTCTAATCAGTTTCACATGAGCAGCTCATAAATTTTGCAATCCGCTGGCGACAAACGAAAAAAATCACTACTGTTTAGATACTGACTGCTCTTCAAACGGTTTTATGATGCCAATAAATGCAATTATACAACTGGGCCAACGTTTACAATGTCATGCGATCGTCTCCAAAAGATACACACCGAAGTCGGCGTAGGTGGCCATAAATTCTGGGGGAAGGAAGGGATTTTCGAAATCAATTTCAGCCAACAAGTTGTGTCATAAAAAAAAAACACACACACAACGGCAAAAAAAATTATGATTCAATCAAAACTGCTTTTGAATTTCTCACATGATAAATTTATAGAAATTTGAGCCACTAAAAACCGAAATAAAAATCGAAACTCAAACCAAAACCAAAAAACCAACAACAAACCATAAAATGTTGTAGAGCATTTGTTTTTGCTTCGTTTTTATGATGCCAATGCCTACTACCTCCACACACACTCACACAACCACACATAGACATACCTAGGAGCAGTTTATAGCCCTGGCATTGTGTTGGCCATAAACCTTTGGAGAAAACGAAGGAGGCGCAAAGGCAGTAGGAGGCGGGTGGTCTTAACAATGAAGTGGAAGTGTAGTGAAGTAAAAGCACTTGAGTAATGGCCATAAAGCGCGCCCAGCAAACGGTCATAAAGCAATTTATGCGACTTTTGGAATCAGCGCGCACAGTAGCCGGTCCCCCTTGAGGAACTGCAGTGATAAGAGCAGACCTACTTACGTCTCTCTCTTTGCTATATAAGTTGATCTAATGCGGCGCCTAAATTGCTCTTCCACGTAGCCAACACGAATGCTCATTACATGTTTTTTTTTTGGCCTCTCTTCAGGCGCCGGCCACATGCGGGCCAACCGCACCAGCACCGCTATCTTCATAAACAAAACACAAAAATAACAACAACAACAATTGTTGAGAGACGCTGTCGAAATGTTATCGAGGCTTGTTGTTTCCCCCAAAAGGGGACCAAGTCTTAAGAATGCATTTATCTAAGGTAATTAGACACAACAACAAAGTGATTTCAATTCGTACCTCAGCTGTTCATTCACTATAAAATTTGCAGAGTAACCGAATCGCCTGGCGGGCCTATCAAATTTCTCACACCTACACACACACACCACAGCAACAAGAGCAATCGCACTTAGGTACCTAAAAGCTTGCACAATAATGCTTAGCCAGGTCGATCTACACTCAGAAAAATAAAAGATGATGGCTGCACCTCTTATGTCTCTGAAACGATGCTGATCGGTTTTCAGCCTTGATAAATAAAGCTTGTGTTCTTTTTTTGCTACTTCAGCTAAAACAATTCAACATTAAGCCCTCTACGCAGTAAAATTTTGACAGGATTGAAAAAAATTTATTGTTCGAGATTTTTACTTTACTTCTCGTTACTTAACAACTGCGTAGCGGGTTTTACACAGCAAGCTTGTTTTTTGTAAAGCTATTTGTACCCTGGCAAGACTATGAGAAAAACAAATCAAATCAGATAAAATATAATATATAATGAGCTGTCAAATGAAATGACTGCCTACTGCGCCACATGTTGAACTGTAATTCTACAGCTCCAAATTTTGAGAATTTTACTTGTCTTTTTAATTAAACCTTTGTTTAGCATTTACGAACAAACCTAGATACTAAGTACTCTATACTCAGCAATCGGTACTCAGTACTCTATACTCAGTATTCGTTACTCAGTTCTCTATACTCAGTACTCAATAATCAGTACTCGATACTCAGTACACTATTCTCAATACTCGATATTCGATACTCGACACTAAGTTCTTAATACTCAAATCTCGAAACTTAGTACTCGATACTAAGTGCTTGTTACCTAATATTTGATTCTCAGTACTCGATACTCAGAACTCGATTCTCCGTTCTCGATACGCAGTACTCGTTACTCAGTACTCTAAACTCAGCACTCGATACTTATTACTCGGTTCTTAGTTCTGTGGTAAAAGTGGCTGACTTTGCAAAAACAAAGGAGTGCCCAAAAAAGTCTGTCGCAAATTCGTATAATTCGTCGCATAATGAATTTATTCTTAATCAAGCCTTCAAGTTTTTGCCGGCTCTAGTTCTCGTTATGTTTGCACACATCACACCACAAACGAGGCTAGTTGACCGAACACCTTCAGCGGTCTTTGCCTGGTCTACAATCAGCCAACAGCTCCCTACTCATTCTTGTATTCTTAATAAAAATCAGAATTTGTATTCTTAAAATAGAAAATATAATTCTTTTCTTCTTAACATTTTTTCTTTCATTTTTTTTTTAAACAAGAACTATAATAATTTTGATTTAAGCACTTCAAATTCTTAAGTTAATCGCAAATTGTGCTTCAAGCAAGAATTCGAAAGCTTAAAAGAAAACTATTTTTCATTTAATTCCTAAAACGATCTTCAAACCGGCAGATTAAAATCAAAAAATGGTTCTTAGTTTAATTAAATCTCGTTTTGTGCTTGAAAAAGAAACACAAACCAAGCATAACCAAAGTACTTAACACCATTCAACTCATTAGTTTTTCTTCAAGTGTACCCAATTCGGGTAAGGCAATACCAAAAACTGGTATTTGCTTAGCTGATGATGTTGTTGTACTTGTTTAATGTGCCTGATTACTTTTACCCGGCATTAACATTGGCTTGACAAACAAAACGCCAAACAAAAACAAAAAACAAAAAAAAAAAGTAACCCACTACGCTTTTATCTATATCTTTATAATGGGCGCACAATATCGGTAGTAAAAACTACCAACAATTGAGGTGACAATAGTAATAACCAGAGACGACCCCAACTTGGTTATTTTTTTTTTTATATAACCCCTCATCATCGTATGCGTTTGCGTGTGTGTGTGTGTGTGTACATTGTGTATCTACAAGAACCGTAAGATACTTGGCCGCCTTTTACGACCCAAAACAAACGACGCACTGAGGTAGCTGCTTGAGATACTTCTAACGATCTGGCATGGATACATGTAAACATGAGCAACATGCGGAATGTCAATATTTGCATGGGAATCTTACAGACAGAAAAAAAAAATCAAATGGTACCTGTTGAGGCTAATGCTTCTCTTGGCGTCTGCCACAGACATCCGGTGTGGGATTTGTTGTTGATAAAAGAAAAACATTTTTCACCAATTTGTCAATGCAGCACCTCAGCTCTTGGTTGGGGGGTTTTCTTTAATTGAAAACGTTTAGTAAGTAAGACGACGTCTCCCAGTCTAGAGAGCAAAAGAGTCATAAATCATGGGCGTCGGGAATCTCATAAGTAACGCCACATAAATAAAAGCGCAACGAAAGAAATACGCAGAGAGAGAGATACACAGAGAGCGAGAGATTGATTTCAGCTATGTATGTATATCGGCGGCCCTAATGGCTTAACATATTTGATGAACGTATTAGGGCTAAGTAATGTGGCACTCACACAGCGATAATGTATCTATGAAATGCCCCGATACATTAGAGCGTATATAGAGCTGTTAAAAAGGGTCAAACTACTGTACAAATATTGAGAGTCATCAGACATCGACCCCGTAACAACGTTGGTCCAATCTAAACACACACACACACACGCACACATCCCGAGATATGTATTTTTGAGGCAGTAAACTAAATAATAACATTTAAAAGGCGCCAAGTGGTTCCATAAACAAATATTTGAATTCATCTAACAGAGAACCAAATTTCTGTGGCCTGCTAAAAACTGAAAATTTCAACGGCAAATTGAACAAAAATTTTAAGTGTAATCAAATGCAGCTGTAAAGTAAATAATCGTTGCTCTCTAGTGGAGCTGTTGGGCTGGCTGGCTGGCTGGCTGTGCCAAATCAATTCACGCTGTGCATTTACAGCAACAATTCACACAGGAAAAAAAGAAAGAACAGCAAATATAGAAAAGAGCAGGCTGCAACGAAGCTGGATTTGCCCTGCATAGAAATTTTTAAACTTGAATGAAGATTTTTTTGATGTCAAAAAGTTTGCTAAGAATGAACATTTATTTATACCGAGTTTTTAGATCAAAAACTCAAAATCAATTTCGCAATTGAATCAAGTACAAACGGTGTCAAGAGTATGGTAAGTACGAATATACTTACGAAATTTTTATTTTGTTCTTATTTATTCTTTCCAAAAAAAAAGCATTTCATTTCATTTGGCACTAAAATTATATCTTTCTGATCCAAAATAATATCATTTAGTTAAATTGATATTAAATAGTTTCAGAATGATACTAAAAATGTAATAATGATATGTCAAAAAATATCAATTTGACATTTTTTGCATATCAATTTGATATATTATCACATCGGAGTAAAATTTATATGAAAAAAATATCATTTTTATTAAACAGTAAACATTCTACACAAGCAACTAATTTGAAAAAAATTTTACCGCGACGTTAAAGGAACCTATCACATTATCGATGCTGATACTGCTCTCTTCCTATCGGTCTTATTGTCAATTGCTACATCATCTTCTATTTCAAAAAGTACGCTTCTCTCGTTGCTAACAGTCGCCCATTCCTTTATTTCGTTCTCAGTCTAACCAGTGATCGATGAATACAGATGTAATATATTGTTTAAATAAACTCATGACAACGGATCGTGGGAGTTCCTTTCAGTCTTCAACTATCAAAAACGCCACATCTTTTAAATTAATACTTGGCCGTTACGCCGCGAGTGTTGACAGAAGGTGCTTTCGATACGGCTGCTTAAGGGATTTTTTGACAATTTGGTCAAGTGGTTGCAACAAGGTTGTATTGTTGGGTGGGAAAAAAGTAACCTTAAAGTTTTCATCAACGGAAAAAGTGTTTGCTGTCCAATGACAATGCTTTTTCTGTTAAGCCTTAAGCTTCCAAGTGACTATCTCTGTTGGTGTCATCTGGGAGTTCATTTAAAATTGATAATTTTGTTTTCAAAGATATTGATACTCTGCCTTTCTTCGAATTATTTCGAATTTTTTTTAAGATAATGAAATACTAGGATTTGTAGTCTGTGCATAACAATAATCGTTTTTCAGATCGATCTTTTGCTGTAATATTACCTATTTGGATCGGATTTTGATAAGTTGAAAACTAAAATTGATAAATGTAATATTTGGTCGCAATATTTTTTAAGACTTGATGCTTCAATTGTTCCTATGATTGTAGGTATACTGAATGAAACCAAAAGCAGCAAAAGAAAACGGTTCGGTTCATTTCATCAAAGACTTTGCTGATGTTACGCGATCACCTTAAGAAAATTATATGAGCAATTGTATAAGGAAAATCGTTTTATAACTTTCTATTTCTTGTAAATACCCATACCCTTAGTTTTTTTCTACTTTCGGTGTGGTTTGGTTGCGCCGTTCGACAATATGCTTATGGCAGTGCAAATTTCAATACGTTTGAACCAAATCATTTGTCAAACAACAACAACTACAAGCAAGAGAGGAAGCCAAGAGGTTTTTTACAAAAACAAATGTGCTGTTGCCCTCGAAGATAATCCTGTATTAGATATTAAGACTTTCAAGTTATTTAAATGTTTTACAGGATTTCAATTTCGAAATTAAAAGCAATATTGGTAAACTAGAAAATTCCGAAATTGCATATCGAAAGCTTATAAAAGTCAAGAACCGAACCGAAATCTGCGGTCTAGACCTTTGCTTTAACCCCATTATGACCAAATAAACTGGCTTAATTCTCTGGCTTGATTCTGGTAAAGACTTTATTTGCAATAAGCTATCTACCCTTTTGGTCAGAGAAAACAGAGAAACCCCAGAGCAATCGCCCTCTCCCCCTTGGCAACAGTTGCGGCTGCGGCTGCTGCGTCTGCGCATTGCTCTTTTGGCAGTAGTTCTGTTAACAAGTTCAGGGCATAGTTAGGCCCCTTTTGTTCACTTAAGAAATTCAAAACCCGCTGGCTAAGGGTTGCTGTTCTGGCAGCAACAAAATCTACAAAAAAAAAAATAAGAAAGAAAAGAACAATGCTTTAATAATATAACTGCGCAGAGGGACGTCGACACGGAGAGCGAGAGGGAGAGAGATTAAAAAGGTACCAAATTCCAAATAAAAAGGCAAAGGTTTCTGTATTTTTTATCATTAAAAGAACAAAACAACAAACGAGGCCTCGAACCAGGCCCAGGGTATACACAAAAGAGATTAAGTTCCTTATGGCCAGCAAATGCGTAGAGAGGAGGTAGAAAGAGAGAGACCCAGGCACAGCCGGCAAGTGAGCATTCCAAGCAAGCGTAACCTTTCATACCTGATTATGAGGCTATGTGTGTGTCTCTTCTGCGTTTCGTTCGAAATCAGAAAATGCAATTTACGAAAGCAAAACAATGAATCCCGGACAACGGGAATGGGAACGAGCCTTGGTATCCATTAAAACTGCCTTTTGTGCGGAGTGAGCAAAAGGGAAAACCCAAAAACCCAAAAAAAAAAAAAAAAAAGCAAAGCCTAGCTCAGCCATTGATTGGTATTAACGCTTAACCTGTTGTTCGGCTTGTGGTCTACCTGACTAAGTAGAAAGTGGCTCAAACTGCAGCCGCCTCAGTGTCAATGTTGTGACTGTAGTTAATGTCAAGGACAAGTATGAGGAACTATGGAAATTGATACAACATTTTCAATGTTGCCGTTGTTTTTTTAGCTTCTCGAAATGATCAGCATCATCATTTACCCGCACTTCATTAATCATCAGGTCCAAACAGACAGACACCAAGAGAGACGCGTCTGTGGCACACGCATGGTTGCATTCTCATATCCCAACAATGGTTCAGCGTTGTCAGCGCCAAAATCAACTCATCGCTTGTACAAACTATTAGCCAAAACGCCAAAGTTGTCAGTTGACGACTGATTTTCATTAAAAATTACTTAAAATGAAATCATAAAAATTATTTCGGCAGTCAGCATGGGTCCTCCTCGTCTTTGTCTGAGACAAAAGGCGAACCCAAAGACAAAGACTGCAGTCACATTAAGCAATTTTTGTATGGGGAGAAATCATCATCAGCGGCAGCAGCAGCAGCAGCAGCAGCATCAGCGTCGCTTTGGGAGCAACAACATCTTTGGCTTTTGTTGCTTATTTATATATATTTGTCTGTATGTATGTATGTATGTATATGGAGATCTTTCTTGTTTTTCTTCTGTCGATTTCTGGTTGTTGTCGTTTTCATTTGCATCACATGTTTCTGCTTTTAAAGAGAAATTATAAAGCGTTTCCTTAGCTGCATCATTAGCAGCGCCAACACCAAAAGTCGCCTAACTATGTATATTCAGAGAAGGATGACGATGACGAGAGGGATTGGGAATGGGAATGAGAATGGCACTGGGGCGTTGGCGTGGTTGCATATAGACATGAGATATATCTATGCAATCTATCTATATAAAACGCATCACAGCAACAGCAACAGCAGCAGCAGCAGCGGCAACCAAATAAAAAAGTGCCAAAGCATATTTTTAGCGGCCAAGTTTTTGGTGGTGTGCCGCGGGACTGGGGACCGCTCCGCTGCTCGTTTGTTAAAATTCGATGGGCGAATGACATTTTTGAGTTATTTTTGTCAGCGACAACGACGACAACGACCAAGACGATGGCCCCGAAAGAAAGAAGTGCCAGAGGCAACGGCGGCAATGGCAATTTAGTAGCCAAGTAAAATGAAATGAAATGCAAGCGACAACTTAGTTGTTGACGTTCTCTGTGTATTGCTACTCTGGGTGAAGGTGGGAATCATTCATAGTGAAATCATTCAACATGAAATCATATTGAGTATTCTGATAAACTAAGGCATGGCTTGTTGGTTTTTTGAAATTGTTTGAGTTTACTCATATTTAGTACTAAAAAAAGAGTTTTGATGTAATTTTTGGGATTACCATGTGAAAAATTTCGTAATGCTTTAGTTTTTTAAAGGCGGGACACATTGAAAGAAAGTATAATGTTATACAAGCTTAAAAATCTCATTTTACTAAAACTATAACTATTAAATGACGATGGATTTTTTTGAAATTTTATTATTTGATGATATAAGCTAATCAATAATCAGCAGTAATAAGAGTTCTTATATAATGCCAAAGATAACCATGATATAGACTTAACAAATACTTTTTTTTCAAATATTCAATTTTTAATTCAATTTGTATAAAGCAATATTATTTAGTAAGTTGAAAACAAACATAATGGCAAAAAAAGCTGATCTTTTATGTAAAAATCTCATTTTATTGAAACTAAATCTATGAAATGACTATGGATTTATTTGAAATTCAAACAGTTATTAGTGGAAGCCTAAAATTAAACAGCGCTAAGCTAAATTTTGTTATAATGCTGCGGTGTACCATTATATAAGCTAAAAGAAAATTAGTGAATTTTACATAAAATTGTATTTCCATGAAATAAAAGGATTAAAAGCAAAGGAATGATCAAAATAAACGAAAGTACTCATTTTACGAAACCAAATAATGAAGTGATGTTTTTTTTTTATAACTGTAAACACCTTATTTTAACGAACTAGCTTTAAGCATATCAATGAACTACTTATAAGCACTTTAACAATAATACTGAACTAGTTTCTAAGGTATTCTGCAAGTCGTAAGGGGTTGGGCACACTAATCTATGGAGTGGCAACCAAAAACGACGCTTGGAAATAAAAGTTAATGAAATATCTTAAAATATTATGGCCATTCTTGTTTAAAACAGAGAGGATAACAAAACCGAGAATATTTTTTTTAACATATTATTACAATAAAATATACAAAAAATATTCGGTTCCATTCATCATATAAATCAATTTCTTTCACACAAACATTTTATAGTACAGAATCGCTTGAATCGATAATGAAATATGTGTTGTAGAAATCCAATCAAAAAGTGGAATTGGGGAAAGCAAATCTCGTAAATTTATGTAAGTAGAAGGTAAGGCTACCTTAAAAAAATTTCTAGACGAGGCAATGAGGTCCATTTTATTTGACGATTTACATAGCTTGGTAATCTGAACGCGTTCTTTTGAATAAAAATATGGCTAGATTTTGACCGAAAGTATTAGTCCAGATTCCAACCAAAAACCTAAGGTTTGATAAGTACCAGAACCAGTCCGCGAACCGAACCTTACACTTTACAACATGTTCGAAGCTACGAACCAAAACCATACCTTAATAAAAGCTTTGCAACCCGGCTAAAAACTCAGTTTATTTAAACTATAACCAGTAGATGACGATAAATTTTTCTAAAAATTGTTATGAAAACTATATAAGGGAAATAATGATTAGCTCTAAATGATTTTGTTTGATAAAGTAAGGAATTATCATGGTATTGGCTAAAAACTATAAGCAGTTTAGAAGATTAGCAATTCTATTTGAAACAAAAAGTATATTACACAAAAATCTAATATTAGTATTCGGTTTTCGCTATATACTTTTAGATTAAGCTAAATGTACACTGAGATTTATAGTTAAAGTTTTTTTTTTTTCAAAACAACGATGGAATGGATGTGAAGGAAAAACCTATAGAACTAAAACAGAAACTCTCTATCAGAGATGTCCTAAAAAAATCTCTAGATATTTTCATATAGACGACAGCAAATGAAACTAAACTTCAATGAATTTAGATGAAAAGTGACTAGAAGAAGTTTGGATACTAGATTATATGAAAGCAGAACCGAACGATTGAAATCTACTTGACATAAAACAGTCGGTTTTAAATCGCTAAAGCTGCTTTTACCCTTGTCATATATCTCTAAATAGTCGGAGTCAGTGCATGCAGTGAGTGAGAGAGCAATGTTTTCCCAGATTCAAGGGGCAAGGTACAAAAACCAGACGAATTCATATGTATTGTAAAGTAAAAAAGAAAGAATTTTGTAATAATTCAAAATAAATATACAAAAATTCAAGGATTTTATGATTTTGGAAAAAAATAAAATTTATCAAATCTATTATCAGAATGATACTAAAAAGTTATACAATTGAAGTATCAAATTGATATTAGCTAGTATCAAAATTATACATAAAAGTATCAAACTGATACAGGCCGCACAAGTAAGGGGACATATGCAATATGACGATGTGGAAAAACTGCTGTTGGGATTTATAAAGCGAATGTTTAGAATTCCAATGAATACACCAAACCATGCAATCATTCTCGAAACTGGACTATCTCCAGTTTCTGCCAATACGCTACACATTTAAGCTCTATGAGGAAGACCATGAACATGAAAGCGCTCGATGCAAACAAAGAAGCAGTACTTCAACAACATCACTGAACGTAAATTGATCTTTCGAGAACCGATCCACCTGGAAAATAAACCATGGACTGTTGATCGAGGGGGTGAAAAGATCTTCTCGAGGCAAAGCGAGACACGCGATAAAGCATTAGAGTAGAACCTTGGAGATAAAAACTACTTCAACGATGATATAAGCAATTTTCAAGGCAAAAGTAGGCTCTTGAGCTTAGAATACTTCCCCCACAATAGCGATCTATGGACGAGTGTTCATTATGCAATATGAGAGAAAGGGTAGAAGCGCAATACTTTATTGCAAGATGCACAATCTTAAGGGACAAACGTCGTATAAAAAAGCAGAAAGGAATGCCTGCAAATTTTAAATGGAGAAAGCTGACCGAAGCTATTTGGCAACATTTTCGAAGTACAACGGAATAGGCAATTGATAAAGGAGGAATTTATTTAGTGGATACAGAAACTTGCGCATATTGAACGATCTGGTATCTGGGGAAGACCTGGAAAGCCAGGTGCAGTAGTCAGGAACGCGTTTAATTGTTGGACTTACCACCAATTATCATTTTAGAATTTTTTTTTAGTTTTCTATTTTTGTTGAACAACTACAGTTCTGTTACAAGATTATCGAAGATTAACATCATAATCAGATCATGTTAATATTATCAAAAATTTTGAAAATAAATGATAATTCTACTACTACACTACAAGCTACATAGTATCAATTTGATATCCTCAAAATATCATTTTAATACTATCGAAAATGCCAACTTGATATATTAAAGAGAATTTGATACTCAATAGTTTCAAATTGATGACTAAATAGTGTTATTTTGATGATTACTTTTATTGGTTATAAAACAACTACTTATTTGTGTAATTCTACGAAAGCAGAAAGCCTAATGACATCAGATTCGATTAGCTATATTTTCGAATTTTAGTCGAACAATCTTTTTAACATTTCGGAAATAAGTGCATAAAAATGTCAACTATTTATAGAATATTCGATTCATTCTATGAACATTTTAGTTAAGAAATTTACAAAATTATCAGCAAGCGCCAATAAAGCCTTTAAGTTGGCTGTCTTTAGTTAACTTATAGTCAAAATGTAAACTTTTGGCTATTTTTAGTTTTCTTTTGAAAAAAGTGCCCAAAGAGATTAGATGATAGGTAAAAGTTTAACTCTATAGATAAGTGTCTGAATCATTTGTCTATAATTTGTCTTTCTATCCTCACTTGTCATAAACTTAAACCAACTCATTTCATATTTTTTTTGTTAACTTTTATTGACAAAAGTTCATCAAAATCTCGCCCTGGTTGCAATGCCATATAATCAACATCAAACATAAAGGAGAAAAGCAGCAGCTTCTTGGGCGAAACATGCATCATGATAAATGATTCTCAGTTGGGTGTTTCTGTTGTGTTGGTTTTTTTATTACCCATAGCCCGGGCCTGTCAAAATTCCAAATGGACCATAAATAAAAACATCATTTTTATAATTTCAACTGGACAGCAGCAGCGTGCTTGCAGTTGTTGGATGATTTTGGCGCGCCAAAAAAGAAGTGTCGCTGTCATGAAAAACTCTAGATGGAGCCATAAGTTTTTTTTCTTTTTTTTTTTTTTTGGGCCTGCTTCTGGTGCTCCATAAAAATAGCAGCAGCCGCAAACGACTTGCAACATTATAATTTGTATGTTAAAACATCGTAAATTATTTAAATGTCAGTGTGTGGCAAATATTCTTCTTTTATGAAGCGAGAGGAAGTGTCAAGCGCCGCATATTTGTGACATATGGCGGCAAGACATTGTTGTTGTTGTTGTTGCTGCTGTTGTTTGTGTAATTAAGTACAGCCAGCCAAACTGAACGTAATCTGATCATTTAGCGGCTTGCCTCGTTAAGTTCGTGTGCCGCGATTTTGTTTTTTTTTTTTGGTCCACATGTGGCACATGTGTTTGGGCTTGGAAAATCAGCTCCAATTACCAAAAAAATATAATGAAAGGGAATCAGTAGTCTTACCTGTTTACTGAACATTGCAATATCCTCGTTAAACGATTCCGATGAACATACATCCCCACCCTGCACGCCTGGCTCCCTCGGCGTACATGTGGCCAATTCGCATTTCTCGAATATAAGCGCCAAGAGCGGGAATAGCGGATGTCTGTAAAAATAGCAGAAGGAGGACATATTAGTATGCTGCTTTTGTTTTTGTTTTCCTTTTCTGAAACAATTTCCTGCCATGCAAATGAACAAGAAAAGCAGCTGCTGCTGTTCCATTTTATTCTCTTTATTTTTTGAGGGATTAGTTTAAGAACTCAACATGATTTGACCATTTTCTCTACTTCACGCTCTAAGCACAAATTGCACCTGAACAAAATTAGGGAAACCGAACGGGGCAGTTTTATTTTTTTGACCATTAGATGGCACAAGAGAGGGTGTAGACCTGCGCTTAACAAACTATTAATCAGGCAGAGAACCCCAGAGCCCAGTTCCAGTTGAGTGCCCAGTGCCCAGTACCCAGGATCGTAAATGAAAACTAAAAAAAAAAAAAAAAAAAAGTGTGCACTCATTTGCCATGACTTGGCATTTGTGACCACCACCAACCAGGCCATGGCATTGGCAGCTGAAGTTGTTGTTGTTGTTGTTGTTGTTGTTGCACTCCACTCGAGAAGGTGTTAAGAGAGTGTTCTTCTCTCTGTTGAAAATGCGCATGTTCAGTTCAGCAAAAGGTGTCAATTGTACAAATAAGAAAAGCATTTTTTGAAGAAATACAAAAGAAAAGAAGAAAAAAAATTATACATTTTATTTAGTTGCAGGTGGCAAGAAAAAGTGTGCTAATGAGGCGCATGTTTTGCAGCCGATACGAGGGGTGTACGAAAAAGTGTCCTTCTAATATGAATGTGGATAACTTGAACTTGGTTTTTTCGTACTAAATTTCTGAGTCTGAAGTCTAAACTCTTCAAAGAATGAGCAACTGATCAAAAGATCTCATGTGAGTGAGTAACTGAATAAAGGAACAATGAGTAGGCTAAGCTAACATCGTCTGTGCCAAAGTTTTTATCTGAAATATGAGAAATATCGTTATTCGATTTTGATCAAATTTTTACGGATCTCTTTGAGAGCATCTAAAATTAACAATCAGTGAGTCTAAGAATGATAACATTGAAAACAAAACAGTTTTCCACACTAAGACCTATTTTCCGAGAAACTAAACTTTACGAATCTGTTTGAAATCATACCAAATTAAAAATTACTGAGTTTGGGAACGCTGACATTGAAAACAAAAAAGTTTTCCACACTAAGACCAATTTTCCGACCGATCGGTCCTATGGCAGCCATAAGATCTAGTCATACAATTTGGAACAAATTTTGAAAATCTGTTGGAAAGCAAATATAATTAGCAACCACCGAGTTTAAGAACGATAAAACTGAAAACAACAAATTTTTTCACACTAAGACCTATTATCCGACCGATCGGTCCTATGACAGCTACAAGATATAGTCGTCCCATCTGGGCGTGCATTTAAAAGAAGACTCTGTGCAAAATTTCAGATCAATAGTTTTGAAACTACGCAACTAGTTTGCGTAGAAACAGACAGACAGACGGATAGTCGTACGGACAAAACTCGATCGGCTCAGCTCGTGGCCATGATCAAGAATATATAGTTTATGAGGTCGGAAATGAATATTTCTATGCGTTGCATTCCGAGTGGAGTAAAACTATTGTAATTCCGAATCATTTTCATTATGATGTTCCCGGTCGATTTACTTTTCAAATGAATGTTCGATGTATAATATAAAAGAATTCGGTTGAATCGTTTGGCCACCAAGAGCGTCGAATGAAGATAAATGGAAATTTGAAGTCAAAAGCCGAAAACCTAGTCAGTTTTCAGAAGCGGCAAAATTTAACAAATCCGATTTCGCAAGATTTGATCGAAATCGAAAACGGGAACAGGCCTGCAAGTGTAATTTCTGAGGTCAACTTTGGAAAAAGTGATTTTAGACCCAATTGTGTGCTCAATATATCTATGGATACTTGAAAATCTTTACAGCTGCCGATTCCGCATGATCTGATCGAAAGCGAAAACGATAAAAGACCTGATATTCGTTGCACTTTGAATAAAGTGAACAACTGCACAAAGAAACTCACTTAGTTCACTTGAAAGAGTACATTTACGCCACACTAGCATAGTGGTTAGGTTTTCCCATTCATTTCCTGGATTCAAAAGCATACAAGGTGTGAATTTATCAATGTTCTCTTCGACTTTCAGCGGGATTTTTACAATATCTCAAGTAACCAAGCAAATTCGTGTTAAAAAAAACTCAGCTTCAGTCTTAAGGCAGTGGTCGGCAATGGGAGTAGAGACGTTGGCAAAACCAAATTTCGACCATCTTCAATCAGTGAGCTTTAAAGCTCAGTATGGTCTGCCTTTGTTTGCAAAGTCGGCAGCGGCCGAGTAAAAAAATCAAAGCAAATAGGAGAAAACTCTCTCCCCGTTTTCTCTACTCAACTGAACGAACGCTGTTTGAAGAGTTTTTAAGTGAAAACCAACTAATTATATGACAGCCCTCGTGCTCAAATGGCTGCCCCAACCAGCTGATGAACAGTTTAACTCTCATTCATAAATAAAAAGAACGCTAACCAAACCAAGTTAAATATTTGCTTATTCAAACAAAAAAACACAAACCAAAAGACATCTGCCGTCTTGGCCTTCCCCCTTTTTTTTTAAGGGAATCGTCAGTTGCAACACATGAAAATTGGCAGTTGCTTGTCTTGGGACACGCAACTTGCCAAATGACACAAGAAGTTGATATTAGTTAGAACAAAAAAAAAGTCAAAAGCCACATTTTGGCAAATTAACACCAGGCAACCGCAACAAGAACAACAACAACTGCAGCTCATTTTGTATGGACTCCCTAATGCCTAAGCACGTTCATGTTCCGTGTCCGTCACTAAACACATGCCACACCCCCTTCTTCAACGGTTTGCAGGACACCCGAATTGAAAGAGAAATTTCAAAGGTGAAGCAAAAAAAAAAAAGGAAACCCATAATTTAGTATTTTGTGCAAAACGCATGAGGATACGCCCATATTCTATAAGGATCGCTCTTTTGTGGTTGCGCGTGCGTTAAATTTATGTTACTCCCTGAGCAAGGAAGGAGAGGTGAGAACAAGCGATCAGCAAACAGGTGGTGGTATTAATTTTTTGGGGGGAGAACCCATCGAAGAAGTGGCCAATGAATTAATTAATCCATAAATTGAGTGAATGATTGAAAAGGGATGGGATCAAGCGGAAATTCAATAAATTTGTCAGGAGATGAACGATTAGTTCAATGCTGCTTAAAAAACTATGGAACCAAAAGCGATCACAGAAGCTGTTGCTCTAAATAGAATTTCAGAGTTGTTTCTATTTCACTACAGAGCTTTAGCCAGAATTGACTTTTTTCAACTCACTGTAAGGAACACAAAAATATTTGGTATTAACAGATTTGAACTATTGACCTTAGCAAGTAGGCTGCAACATCTTTCGGGTTTCTTCAGTTATTATTTGTAGTTTTATAGATTAGCTTTATAGTTCTGTCAGGCCTGATTAACCTCTCTCTCTCTTTTTGCATTATTCTAAAGTGCTAAAAGGACCGAACCGGACCAAACTGTTTGCGGAATCTTTTCACTTACTTACAACAACTGATTGTTTATACATTTACTTATACTTACTCATAAATCGCATCCTTATCACGTTTGTGTACTTCGGGTATTGCGCCCATTAGGTGATTAGCAACCGGTGATACATGACTAGGTGTACCATGCGATCCGGCTCCCGAATGGTAGCCGTGCATGCCAACTGTGGCCGCTGCCGCGGCGTGCGTCATGTGCGGTGAATGGTGCGAGGGGAGGCCTTGCAGGCCGGGCGGCCGATGGCCAACGTGTGGATCGTACATGGCCGCGGCAGCGGCACCGGAGTCCATGCCGTAGCCATGTAGGCCATCGTCATACTGCAAGGAGAGAGACAAGAAATACCAAATTAGAGACAAAAATCTATCAGTGTGCGTGTATGTGTGTGTGTCCCAGCGTCAGCAGATATCTAACAAACATAAAAAAAATTCATTTAAATATCTAAATATATTTATTTCCAAGCACGTTGTCGTTTGGCAAAAATCAACCAAAATTGAAGCCCCAGAAACTGTTCGTATTTTGTGTATGACCTTGTGATTACTTTGGATATACTTGAATGTTTGTATGTATTTGTTGTTCGTCTTTTCTTTCAACGTTTTTTGCATATTAATTAAGCGCCAAAAGCAGCGGGCAAGGCGCTGCCAGCGACAAGTTTAAAAGAAGAGAAAAAAAAAATAAACAACAAAAAGACAATTTTTAATGTTATCAGTTAATCTGTCTATAAATGTGTGTGTGTGTGTGTATGTTATTGTGTGTTTGTGCCCCATCTCTTTCTAAAGTTTTGTACAACATTTTTAGAGCCGCGCAATTGCAAACTGGTTTGTGTGCAACAAACGGCAAAATCAACTGAGAAAAATTTTTAAAGTTCAACTGCTGGCAGGCAGCCTCAGTGATTAGAGGTGTGTGTGTGTGTAAGATGATTATCTTGATACCCTGGCTAAAGGTATATTCATTTTGATTAGAAGAACGGCAGGTTCTTGTACGAACTACTTTTAGACCGAACTCTAAGCAGCCCACCTCCCGCCCAACAGACTGAGGAGCTTAGTTGACAGTTTGCAACACAAAAATCCCAAGAAAAAATAATAAATTTAGTTTAATTTGGTGATTTTTGAAGCAGGAAAAGAATCTGGTAGATTACTGATTACTCTGTAGAATTTATTTAGGCTCAGAAGAGCAGAAGTATCACGTTTTAGAGTTACATTTTAAAATTTATGTAATAAAATTGCCAATTGTTTCTGTTATATGGATTGTAAGCTCTAGTGGAACCACAAAGACCTAACGAAAATCCTAAAAAAAATACCCAAAAAGTCAGCAAAAAGACCATACGGTCACACTGACTTATCAGCCGCTTCCATTGAACAAGATTTTTATCAAATTTAAATTCAAACAACTAAAAAATCACTTCATATAAGTGTATAGAAGTTACGGGTCACAGCTTTCTTAGTTTTCACATTCCCCAAAATTTCCATTTATTGTGGAATTTGAATTCGCAAATGTGTAATTTTGGGGATTTCTGTTTTGCGGAAATTTGTTTTAAAAAATTAGGCGAAACCTTTTATAAACTGGACTTGATTATGTGAATCTTTTGAATTTAAACAAAAAAAAAAATTTATTAAATATTCAATTTAGGTTTTGCGGAAATTTTCGCATGAAATTAGTGAAATTTGAAACTTTTCATTAATGCTAAAAAGTTGCTTTAAGCAGGCAAATTTTTATAATCTCTGAACACTGGGCACATTTAAGAGGAACGCATGAATTATGATCATGATGTGATATTTCTAACATCTTATATCAGTCAATGCTCTCAAAAATGTGAGGTATCAAAAAATATACAAAAATATATATGGAGAAGAAATAAATTGGCATGAAATTTATTTAACATTCGCTGAACAATATCAGGTTTAAGAATCTTATATTGGTGATTGAAAGACAGTTATACTTGGTCCTTTTTCCCGAAGAAATACTATTTCGGTGTTTGCAACAGAATACTTCTTGCTAAATGAATCAGCATCAGATCGTGGGTGTTTGCTCTACCGATGCTTTTGCTGATTGAAATGTCTGAATTAATATCAATTTGGTGCAAAGATCTGCATCATGTCCGGAATGGGGCAAGCATCTCTTTTATTACCATATCAATTTTGTCACATAACATCAATATGGTCACCATGCCAGCTTCAAGTGTTTTTCTTGCCGTCTTAATATTCAAAATAAAAATATATAATAATGCATTACAAGTTTCTCTGCCATTACTTACTTTCATGAGTGAAACATTTTGCTTCAAGATATTAGATGTTGCTCAGTGGAAATAGCCTATTAGGTTTTCGCAAAATGTGGAAAGGGATTCGAAAAATCTACACAGAGGGGGAAAAACCTGTTCAGAAAATAAGTTGCTGTCAACTCGAAATAAGAACGAATTATTCTCAAACTTGATGGGCGCAAATGTTCTAAATGAGAGGTGTCCAGAACCAGCTTACGGCCGCGTAGACACCAATTCAAATGAACAAAATATTTCTCAAGCAACATCAACGTTAAGAAATATAAATGTTTGTATCTGCTTCTGCTTGTGGCTGTCGGTTACACACGAAATCATTCGAGTTACCCAAACACCAAAATCTACATTGAAGACGACGCAATAACACTCTATATTTGTTATTGCGCTCAAATTTTCAAAAGGCATCGGAGAGAAAGAGTAGAGAGAACACATATAAAGTTGTTGTTGCACTACGCTTAGCCATAAGCTATACGTGAGGGCTATACGCGCGGCTAACCAAATGCGCGGCTTGCGCATAGTACCTGGGCACGCCCGTTCTAAATGTTCTTGAAAGTTCAACTCGAGCGAAGAAAAATTGTTCTTGAATTGAGAACATATATGTGAAAACCGATTCTAACACTATTTTAGACAACGTTTGTGCTCATTTGGAGTCTTGATTTATAAAAAAAATCCTACTTAATTATAAAATTTTTACCACCTATTGAATTCGTGTACTGAAAAATCTCGGAGGTTTTTCCAAGATGAAAAATAACTATTTGGACGCGGTATTAATAATCAGACTAGTGGCCTAATGGCCTTCTGTGGCAAGAGTGATGGCGAGTCATTTATCGAAAGATGATTTGCAATATTAAACAATATTTGAGTAATACACTAAACCAAACTAGCTGAGAAGGTTAATCAAGTTTGTGCCGAAAACCAAACGAACCGAAACTGCACTTATTTAACTTTGCACGAAATTAAAATCGATGTCCCTGCTCGGGCGCCAATGAAAAATCTTGAGGGAGATATAAATGCACATTTATCAAATTTGAAACCGCAAAATCCTACCGACAATGAAAACTGTAAAAGACCTATTAAACTTTAAATAAAGTTGGAAGCCTGCATAAGTAGCGCTTAGTCTTGTGCAAGATGTCTGAACATGTACACTAAAACGTCTCAATTTAATATAGAGGATAGATCTAGGGCAGCTATTGGCACGCTTGAGCATTTCGCTGTTCACACAAACAGCGAACTTATGCTGAGGATTGTGCCAATAGAGCAAACAGATTTTTTAGTTGTAGTAGGTTACAGCTTTTTTCAAAACATTGATTTAGGATAAAGCAGCGATGTACCATTTCATCTCTTTATACTGAGCTACAAATTCAAGGTCTTAATAGGGTACACAAGCTTCGGGTATACTCTTTCGCTGGTTGTTATAGTCAAGTGGCTTTATCTGCTGACTTGGGAAGCTCTCAGTCTCTCTTGCTTTCGCTTCACACTGCATAATTTGAAGGAGCATCAGGCCCCAAAGTTGACAAAGATTGTTGTACAGAGACAAGAAATGATGGCACTTCTTCTTGTTCCCTCATCAAGTTGAAGTTTTGTGTGAGTGCTAGTGTGTTCTTATCGGTTTGGAAAAATCTTTGACACTAAATGAGCAATTGACTGAGTGTGTGAGAGGCACTTGACTTGCCATTGCCTGGCAAAATGTCAAGGATTTGCACCTGAAGTAGCTGAAGCTGATATATATTTGTAAGTTAGAAATACAAAAAAAAAGCCAGCTGTTTTTTTTCTTATTCTTCTTCTTTTGTATACACCTGCAATCCCTGCTATTTCATTCAGATACATACCAAAGATTAGGCTTCAACCTTAAAGCAAATCGGGGCCTCTTTTTGTCAACGTTGCCTTTTGCCTGGGCCACTGCACTTGAGCAAGATACCAACTTCTAGATACAGCCCCAAGAGTCAGTGTCGGAGTCAGAGCCCCAGAGTCAGAGTCAGAGCCCAGAGCTCAACTCGAGCAGTTAAACTATAAAGTTGTTATGCTAATTTTAGTGTTTGGTGTTGGCGAACCGAAGAACGTTGTTGCCTTTTGAAATGAGGAAATTGTGAAGCAGCCCAAACAAAAAGATCTTGAAAATTACCACAATTTGTACTTGTACATAAGTAATGTGGGAATTTGGGGGAGACACACAGACACAGATACATTTAAAGGCTTTCCCCGTCCAACTTTGATTGATGATCTCTTTCTCTCGCTCTGTCGGTGCTTCTCTCTCACTCACTTTGGCTTTAAGCTATTGACCTTGTTGAAACGAAGGTCTGTTAGTGGCAGGCCCAACATTTGTGGATCAATAGCCAAACAAAAAATGAAACGACAAAAACCCACCACCAAACCCAAGTGAGCCAAAACATTTGTCTGATTTTGACAAGTTCAGCGCCGAAATCCTTCAAAAATTTATGACACAACAACAACTCGACTGTCACTGGCAGGCGCAAAACGAGTGGCGAGTGGTTTCTCGTGCTTAAACGACATTAAGTCACAGCCCCCGCCCCCAAACAGCAACAACTCACTCAACTGGGCTTTAAAAATGGGCAAAAATTCATTTGCAACTTAAAGCCAATAAAATGTTGCCTGAACTTGAAACCAAAAACACAGGGCAGAGCAAGGACATTTCTGCTATTGCAATAGTGGGGGAGCTTTATCTAGACCCAGACAGCGGAAGAGTTATGAGTGTAGGCAAAAATTTTGCAAAATGCAGGCAGACCAGGCTAGAATGGTGACAATGGCCGCCGCTGCTCCACATAGTAAAATGTTTTAGGCTTTTGGCCATATGTGAGACTATTGATTTCTTTTGTCTGCCGCAAAACAAAAAAACTTTTGCTTTTCTTGGTTTTGGCTTAATTGCAGGCGGCGGCTAATCAAAATTAATTGTTTATCATGTTTTTTCTATTTTTTGGATATTTGAATTTCTTTCTTAATTAGCAGACGAACCGCCATAACCGCCGCCGCCGCCACAGTCGACTATTGGAAATGGTAGTAGGTGTGTCCCAAGTCATTTTCAAGGCATACCACGCCCCGTTTTTTTTTTTTTTTTTTTCTCCTCCAAAGTTTATTTGGTGTTAGACAATTAATTTTTGTTGCGTGCTTTGGTGTTATTTTAATTTACAGTTGCAACATTCGAACACGCTCCGCTTTTATTGTATTTTCTGTCTATTACTTTGAGTATAGGGTGCGTTTTTTTAGCGGGCTAACGAACAAATTAGTTTGGCGAATGCATACTGCATTTTCCCTGACACATTTAGAAATCGTCTTTCTGCTATAAATTCCCTTATTTTAAACAAAATAACCCTCATATACCCAAAATTTATGTTTTTTTTAAAAAAACGCTTTCCCTTTCATTCTTTTGGGCGGGAGGTGGACTGCTAGTGGGTTTAGTGAAACATAAGCCTCTTCAATCTCAGATTATTTCATCGGGATTATGTTTCATTTATATATATTGACACTAATTTTGATATATGTTCTTATAGATAAGGTCCCTTAGGCAAATAATTTGCGCAAATTTTTATGTAAATTTGCCTGGATAGCACAAAATTAGGAAAATTTGCGGCCATACTTGATCAAATGATTTGAGTATGGAGCCATAGCTTTAGTTTTAAATCCTGCTAAATCTGCAATCAAGGCTATTTAGCCAAATTTTTATTAATATTTGGGCAAACTAATTGCCTGTGGGTCCTTAGCCTAACTTAATTGAAAATGCTGTAACTAACTTCAGAGTTAAGCTAAATTTACATTTGTTTTATTTATTTTACACAAAACAATCATGGCGGAGTTTGTCCAATTTGTGATTGAATTTGTCATACAAACGACAAATTGAAATGCAAATAAATTTGTACAAACTTTGAAAGTTTGCATTAAATTTGGTTTAGCCTTTATACGCGCAAATTTGTTTTGCGACCAATTTGTGTTTCCGATGAGGTTTGTCAATAGCAGCTGGCAAATTATTGACTTAGTGCATCGGTCTAGTACAAATTTCTAAGGCTGCTTTAATCAAATTTGGCTGAAAAGTTCCCTAATGTGGCCATTTTAGGCAAATTTTCATAAAAAAAAAGTTGGGCAAATTATTTGCCTGATTTGTCATAGTTTGTTCTTACATTTGCCTTGCAAAGAACAAACTTGACATATGTGAAAACAGTTTGCGAGAGAGTTTTTACTTTGTGTTAAGACAGCAAACTTGACCAGTTTGCTTGCAAATAAATATGGCATTCACACACAAATCAAACAAAATTTGACAAATTTTCTTTATTATCGACAAATTAATTTGCATGTGCTTAGCTTTGGCTTTTGCCAAATATCGTAAATATAGGATTTACTGGACTTTAAAGAAGAAGAAAACGAGAAGGCTAAGCTAACTTCGTCTGTGCCGAATACTATAAATACTGGATTTGAAATATATTTATCAAAAAAATTTGAAAATCTGTTTCAAAGCATATAAAATTAACAAACATTGAGATTAAGAACGATAGAACTTAAAACAAACAAAATTTTCCCACTAAGACCTATTTTCCCAACGATCGGTCCTATGGCAGACATAAGATATAGTCATACGATTTTAACCAAACTTGGGAAACCTGTTTAAAAGCATTTAATATTAATAATGGAAGAGTTTAGGAACGATACAATTGAAAAACAAAAAGGTTTTTCTCATTAAGACATATTTTCCGACCGATTGGTCCTATGACAGCCATAAGATATAGTCATCTGATTTTGACCAAATTTTGGAAATCTGTTTAAAAGCACTTTCTATAAATAATCAACGAGTTTGGAAAGTCTAACATTGAAAACAAAAAAGTTTTTCTCACTAAGGCCCATTTTCTGACCGTGGTTCCGATGGCAACTATAAGATAGCTGATCATCCGATCCGGGCGGTTCCAACATATTAGTAGCGTGCAGTCAAAATAAGACTCTATGCAAAATTTTCAGCTCCATAGCTTTAAAACTAAGAGACTAATTTGCGTAGAAACAGATGGACAGATTGACAGACGGACGGACAAAGCTAAATCGATTCAGCTCGTCGCCCCGATTAAGAATATATATAGGTTATGGGGTCGGAATTTCTTGGCAAAATGATAATACCCTTTGCAAGGATATAACAACGAACATAATACGAACATTATACGAGAAATAATAAATAAAAATCTTTACAAACCATTGAGCAAACGATAAAACGTTACACATGCATTTTAAGAACCGTATTTGTTGATTTTATTCCTTTAAATTGTGGGAAACTATCGTAAACCAAATTCATTACACATCTTTTGTCCAATTTAAAGTGTCTAGTTCAGGATACCTCAAAAAGAGAGAACGGAAAAAGTGATTATCTCTCTCTGACACTCAGTGATGCATGACTTCGGCAAGCATTCGGTGTGAATTGCCAAAAGTATCCGCTCCCCAGGGGCTATGACCGGGGCACACTGGTCTAGTTGCTCATGATACAATAACTAGAGTAGGAGCATTACGCAGCTTGCATATTCTAAGTCGGCCTTGGTTCGATGATTCAACGAGGACCAATTTTAGGGGTTCAATCAATTATAGCTTAAACGAAAAACCACTTTCGGTGGCGAGTATCTATATGTATTTTATCAAGCTAGTTTCATGGTATACACTTAAAATATTATCAGGCCGACTTTTTAGACATATTAGACTTTCTTTTATTACCAAAAAAATTTCAAGAAATTATTAAAATTTCTTCAAAATCTTAATAATTGTTTTCACTGTACAAATTGGTTGTGAATTTAAGGATTAGATCAATTGGAGTTCCAGAATTATGGGAAATCTTTAAATAAGCAGGAATGCTTGGAGTGAGTACCAATCTCTCTTCTAAACTTTTAATAGAGCACCAGAACAAAAAGTACTTTAGCAGTTAAAGTAAACTCAGCACTATTTTCCAAATATCTTGTTCTTAGGGTAGCCGCTTGACGGTAAAAAACCCATCAATGCAAGGAACCGAAACGATATTTTTGCAGTTTTCGGTTTGATTCAGCATTTTCGAAAGCACAAATGTTCGGTTAGCCTTCTTCGTAAATACACCTTCTAATAGAAGCTTACAAAAGTAAAATGAAAAGTTATTTATTAAAAAACCCCCTCGAATCTCTTCAAAAAAAATCACCCTTTATCATTGAGCAGGCAAACATCAAACGGAACATGTCAACGTCAAAAACGTGCGCACATTTCTTTATATATAAATTTGTTAAATTCTTAAATTTATGTCTAAAAACAAATGCTTAACAAAAATTGGTAGCTAAAATTTAAACAAAAAGAATTTTTGGGGCGCTTTAACAATTATCAAAAATCAACAACAAATGACGTCAGTTTAATACATTTATTAAAATTCTAATGAGCCACAAGCGAGCCGAAATCAAAATATATAAGCCACAAAGACAACGTTTTCAGTTCACTGGAAATCTCGCATTTCTTTATCAAATTTCCTTAAGCACTTGAAGGCATCCATTTAATTAAATTTGTTACAACAAAAGCGATTTATGCCTAATAGAAAGAACTACACAACATACAAACAAAAGCCGACCGGAGGCCCTGGCAAAAGTTACTCAAAAATACTAAAATAAATTGCGTGCTGATGGCTCATTTAATTTAATGAGCGGCGTGCAACTTGTCTAAATGATTTTTCCTCCCTCTCGAAGACTTCGCATGGAACGCAGCGGCGTTTTAAACTTATTTCCTTTAATTTATATTTTTTTTTGTTGTTTTTTTTAGGGCATTTCTATCTAACTCAGTTTCAGTTTCAAGTAAAAACAATTTTAATTTACTTCACTTGACGAAAGTTAGCGGACGCTTTACCCTAATGTCGGGAAATTACAAGAGAGGAAGAGGGGCGAAAAAAAAGCGATATTTAAAAAATTTATAAGACGATTTGAGCGCAAATGTAAAAAGAAATGAAACTAATGAAAACACTTCCACCAAAAACAGACGACCTCTACAACAACTTGGCAAACGCACCAGGCACCAAGCGAGACCGAGGCACGCAATTTGATCATTAAACATGAAGCTCTTTAGCACACGAAAAACAGCAACAACAACAACAAACTAGCGAGAGAAACAGAGGAGCCCCTCCATGTGGATACCACATTGAGGTTGTGTTACCACCGCCTGCAAAAATATGCATATGTAATTTGTTTAGAAATATTCGTACATACATACATGCATAATTTTGAGAGGGGAAATACTACCTAAGATATAAATATATGTAACTGATGACTCAGGAAGGAATCTGTGTCTTAATTACATTAAAAGATACTGGGTAAAGGCAATATAAATGAGTCATTTCGGTTGAAGAAGAAGGGAATCAACTCGTTAAGAGCTCCTTTTTTTGGACGGCTTTGAAGTGGAATATCAGGCTTTAGTCAAGCTACAGGAATGATTCAATTTCGTTATTTTGAATTTAGTAGTGTCTGGCACTTTGTTATGTGATGCCTCAAATGAACAACGCAAATAGCTTGATAAATCAGCTTTTACCAAATATAGCAAAGATATATAGGGATAGCAGGTCATCTGTATAGCTATTTGAAGATTCATTCGGTTCTTTCATCTATCATCAACAGACTTATACATCAATGTCAAAAAGTGAATGTTTCCTTACTCCACTGACGAATGCTTAAAATATGGCCACACTAACGTAAACCATAAACAGCAGATCAAAATTCACCTGGCACATCTTCTGATAGACCCTGCACGTTATGGCCAGTTTTCAGTCTTCTTTCATAACAAATATTATGGCATTTTTACATTCTGTAACCAAGAAAGAAAATTTTGGCATTCAATATTTGGTATTCAAAAAACTCAGCTAAAACCTTCTCTTACTGAGCTAAAACCCTCACATGACAACGCAATTAACACATCAGCTGTTCCTATTGGTGACACTTAGGTATCCGATAACATAACGATAGAAAATCTAGCCTTTTAGCTGAAAAAAAGCTAAATGTTGTGACAGTGACTTGATCATGATTGAATGATCATTTATCTCTTGAAAGGAAATACACAGAAAGAATGAGGTCATTTAGAAAATCCAGAGAATGAGCTCTAGAATGTGCCAGTGGAACAAGGGTGTTAGGTAAAGCTGCCTTTAGACTTGTCATATATCTCTAAAAAGACTCTCTGACCAATCCAATCCAAATCCAATATCCATAAATATTTAGAAAACTAAAACTTCTTCGATGAAATAGGATGGGTTCTATTTGATAAGAGTTTCTTTTAAGATAAGTTTGACAACCGACTGACTATTAAGAGTTATATGACAAGTGTAAAGGCAGCTTAAGAGATTCTCTTTAGAGAAGTTTGACAACCGACTATTAAGAGTTATATGACAAGTGTAAAGGCAGCTTAAGACTCTGGGAAATTAGCAATCGCTTTTAAACGCAATCTTCAATCAAAAAAGTAGGATAATATAAGTTTTTCCTAAGCCGTAAAAAGTGGTTTCACTTCATATACGCTGTTTTCGTTTACAAATTTGGGCGGGACTTAAAAACTTTTGGGTTTTTTTCCGTTGAATATTTGTGGTTGCTACTGTGAGTTGTGTTGGTCTTTCGTCCTTTCTTTCTGACTACGTTTTAGGACTACTTTTGATACATTTTAGAAACAATTTGATTTGATTTTGAAAACATTTTGGTATAATTTTTTCCAAAATGTTGGATTTTTTTGGGTATATTTTAGAACCAATTCGGGCTCAATTGAGGAACCATTTTTATACCCGTTACTCGTAGAGTAAAAGGGTCTACTAAAGTCGTGCAAATGTATGTAACAGGCAGAAGGAATCATTTCCGACCATATAAAGTATATATATTCTTGATCAGCATCAACAGCCGAGTCGATATAGCCATGTCCGTCTGTCCGTCTGTCCGTCTGTCCGTCTGTCCGTCCGTCCGTCCGTCCGTCTGTCTGTATGAACACCTAGATCTCAGAGACTAGAAGAGCTAGAGCAACCAAATTTGAAATGTAGACTCCTATTGTCTGCACGCAGATCAAGTTTATTTTCAATTTTTGCCACGCCCCCTCACGCCCCCGCAATTTGGAAAAAACGTCATATCTCCTACAGTTTTGATGATAGATGGTTCGTACTTTCTAGAGATATCTAGTTCTTAAAATTATTTATCGATTTGCTGAAGGAATGATAAAGATCGGATGAACGATACTCAAGTTATGAGCAAAAAACGATCAGTTAACACCCACCACCCACCCCACTCATAACCTAAGCATTGCGTTCAGCAGCAATCTTAGTGAGAGAGAGAGAGAGAGAGAGAGAGAGACGAGTTAAAAAATGTTGCATACTTTTCGGCTGACCCACCTCAGGCATACAGTAAGGCTATTAAACATTTGTTTCCATGAGTAACGGGTATATCGAAGTCGGTTAGAGCCGACTTTAACTTACGCTCTCGTTTGCTCAGAGAACAGCTTCATGTGATTGCAAAACGTTCATACAGTAATCAACACCCGAATAAACTTGCTTAGCGCTCTGCCAATGAAATTTGCATACACACACACATGTTCAAATCCTATCAAAACTTGATTATAATCATTTTCGTCTTCATTCCAATCACTTCGGGTGTTTGTTCGTTCGGCTCAATAACAATTGAGCAAGTATCACCTCGTATGAGTTTTTGCTTAGACTAAGACAGCGCTGCTGACAGAGATGGAAAAGATAGCGAGAGGGCGAGCGCTTGCACCTACGTTTTAAGCCAGGGTTCCCCAAGAAAAGAGAGAGAGAGAGAGCGAAGATGTGACTGTCTCTCTCATTAACACACAGTGAAGCATGTTTTCTACAAGCATTCGCTGTGAATTGCTGTGTGGGTTCGGCCTCCAGAGGCCATGGCTGAGGAACACTGTTTTAAGCAGAGCCAGCCAAATGGAGAGAACAGAAAAATGTTTACAACAGCCATTTTACTTGCTTGAATGTTCATACATTGTTCAATAAGCGGACTCTCGCTCAACCAAACGAGGCGTTTGCCGCTATGACGCTGTTTTTTTGTTCTCAAACATGTTCGATCAGCCGACTCACATACAACCGCTCGAAGCGTTTGCCGGTATGACGCTAATTTTATTCAATGCTAAGATTGGTGGATTTATTTTTGTGTATCAAGAGAGCATTTTTGCAGTTCTCTGGTAAAAACCTTCAGATGTTTGTAACGCATAGAAGGAAGCATCTCCGACCACATAAAGTATATATGTTCGTAATCAGCAGTCCGTTTTAAAGTTATCTTAACCAAATTTTGCACATAGTCTTTTGGTACAAATACACTGCACATTTGTCGGAACTGGCAGGATAGAATGACTATAGCATAGAGCTGCCATAGGAACGATCGGTCGAAAAAGTAGTTTCAGTGAGAAAAACTTGTTTGTCTTCAACGCAAACGTGCCCAAACTTCGTATTTAAAAGTTTTCTATGCTTGCATATAATTCCACCAAGTTTCATGAAAATCGGACAACTATATAGTATAGATGCCATACAAAAGATAGGGCTCAAAAAAAGTTTGGTTGAGCCAAAGTTAGCTTTCCTCTATTTTCGTAAAAATGATATGATTTAAGTCAAATTCTTAAAATCTCCTTCATAATATTTTCTTTCCGATGCCTCCGATCAATCTAAAGCACTCAACTGGGCCAACTGAAACGTACAAAAAAAACCAAAAAATGGCAACTATTTGCCTTCACCGAATGTCGAACGTTGAAAACATTGCACATTGAATGGCATTTTCAGCTGCACTGCTGTTTCCTAGCGCACACACAAACACACACACACACTAGACGAATTATATTTTATGCCACAAATTACGCTGCGGTTAACCTTTAAATTAAAATAACACCAAAACAATTTTTGTTGAATTGCCGCGCGCGGCATAGCAATGGGAGGAAGCTGCGGCGGCGGCGGCGGCGGCAGCTGCACTTTTTGAACGTATTTTTATTTTGTATTTTCATTAACTGAGAGAAGGCATAAAATAATCAAATTAAATATAAAAATTGCTTCCCGCCATTTTGGTATTTTGTGTTGTAACGCACAAAAGTGCAAATTGCAACAAGAGTCGCGACAATGCGCCAGGAAAAATATTAAAAAATAAAAATAAAAAAAAATATCGCTCTCTTTCTCGCACGCTCTGAATGAATGTTTGCAATAAAATTATATGCATCAAAATGCACACGTACCCGGCACCCGTATATAAACGCCACAGTCGAAAAATTCATTTGATGGAATTGAAATGGCGGGCCGCAGGAGACAGCACGGGTTTTGGGACTGGACTGGGCATGGGCATGGAATCGTTGTGTATTAAACCACAAGCGTAAATTTATTCGCCAGCAAAACGGGCCACATAAAAATCACCACAAAAGTCCCGCGGGCATTTTGTCTTTATCGTTTTTTTTTTTTTTTTTTACTGGTTAGCTTAAGAGCTACCTCTATGGTCTGCTCACACACACGCACACAACGCACACACACACATGTTAATTACTAACGCACACTTGGAAAAAAAATCAAGATCATTTCGCATGTGCATGCTAATCAATTGATAAAACGCTTCACTAACTAACTGCGATTTGGTCAAGGAAGAGCGTCAGCTGATTAGCATTTCACATTTATGAGGGGATTATAAAATGAAAATACTAGGGAGTACGCAATGAAGGTAAGAAAATTTACGAGGTACTTGGAAAAGATTTTCAATATGTTTCAGTATATTTATAATTTATAGTCTCATTAATTTCTGCTTCGGAAAAGTTTTTTTTTCTGGAATCGAAGAGACGGTTTTTGGTTGAAGCCTTCTAAATGGTTTGATCCCGAACCGGAACTTGGAACCGAACTCTGCTTGGAAAAGTCTTCGGTTCGCAGAACTACTCTAGTCAGTTTTATGACAGTTTATCAATCTTTCATAATATCAGATTAAAAGCATTATCTTTCTAAAATCATATTCAAAATCGGCATTTTACAACTTCGAAAAGGAAATAAAGCATAAGTGAATTTGTTAAATGGTATAACAAATTCTTATATTTATGTTCAAAGAAGGTGAGGTGGAAAGCGTTTAATTCTTAAGTCCATAGACTATAACGAATGAAATCAAAACGTTTTTAAAAGTTTCGTTAGCTGTAACAAAATTATTTCATTTTTTTTTTCCCAAAAAGAGTCTCAACGATCTAAGAATCCATGAACCCAGCTTGGAACCAGAACCTCTGTCTGTCTGTTTTTCGTTTCTTCCTCTGTCTTCAATCTGCATATCTTGTCTATCCATATCGCACGTAATTTAACAATAATGCTTATATTAATGGAGTAAATCATTGTTCCGGCGGAAACTTTCGAACCTCTTCATTTTTACCGACGAGACTTAGACTTTTTTGGTCTATCCTTCAAGGGTCACTACCCAGTACATATTGCCCTACGTGATATGTTACAGTAATAATTAATAAGATATTAATATTATATTTATTATTGGTTCGATTAGTTAAGGACAGAAACATCTACAGAATTTCCAGCCTTGCTTAAAATAGCTATTCGAATCAAAATGTTACACACTCTTCTTGAGATAATCCACTTCGAAATTTGTGAAAAATAATGAAGCGAAAACCTTCTCTTGAAATTATCCTATTTAGGCCAAATGATTTTTCAACTCACTGTAAACAACACAAATAGCGCTAGTACTTCAAAACGTTGTAAGACCGTTTATGCTTATAAAAGTCCAACTTTTTTTTGGTATTACCAGATTTAAGCTATTGACATTAGTGTTACCAGTTCCCTACATATAAACATTATCCCACGTATTCTAAGAAATATTTTCTATAATTTGTAGACCTGTTTCCACACAAATTTTTCTTTGTTGGTTAATTTATAGTTTAAGTACGAATATAAAATTTATTTAAGTGCACTTTTATCTAAATTACGCCATAAAAAGACAAAGCTGGTTGATAAGTTTTTTACTAGATAGGAAGCATGTTTATCTCAAAGAGCGGGAGAGCTGCTACAACAAAGAAAAAATGCTGTACTAATATTAATTAATAATAAGGTTGACAATATCATAATTATTTTGTTTGACTATTAAAAATCATGATAAATGCCCTTCAAAGTATGCTACGATTATGAAAATTAATAAATCAGCAAAATATTTAATATATTTGGAATGTCTTTAAGCTTTCCGACAATCAAGGAGAATGAACCCCGCGGATAATGTAGGCGATGCAATAATTGACTACATAATTATTAAAGGAAATAAAGTTTACATACTTTAAAGAGCATTTATCATGTATAAACAGGGTATTTACGCGATATTATATATTTTTTTTTTTAAATCTGTCATCTATTTTCCAAGACATGAAATTTAACATCGATTTACTGTTTCTAATTCAAAGTTCACCAGCCATAGCCCCTGGCAGCCGAACATACTTGCCAATTCGCACCGAATGCTTGGCGAAGTCATGCATCACTGTGTGTCTTCCTGAGGAACCCTGTTCTAATTGGTTAAAAGTCAGTAGTAAAAACCCTTGAAAAAGCTTTAGAGATAACCGGAGCTCTTGGTGCAATGTGTTTTATATCAGGGCCCAAGCCCATTCCGCAAGCCACGCATTTGTTGTTGTTTTACGCAAAGGTATAGTAGGCGCGCAAAAACACATTCATATGCGTTCTCTCCTCTCTTTCTTTACGATCGAAGGGTTTTGTTGTTGGCGCGGACCTGCAACAACAATTTTATATGTGAATCTCTACTCTCTCTCCTATACTCGAACGCAACAAAAATGTTGCTTGTGCATAGTGAGCGTAGGTTAGCAATTGGCCTCGATCGCTTCGCTTGCAGCGGCCGAACGCTTTTTGCTATTCAAGCCGACACACACAAACAAAAATCGGGTTTCTCCTTCTATTTCTTGTGGTTTTTATTGCTTCACGCGGCCGTAAGCTCATTCTGGGCAGATCCGTTTTATATTTTCTCGTTTGTTGGTAATCTGTCTTCTATCTACTATCCACTTATCTTTCAAAAACGACTGGACGGATTTTTAAGATCTTTGATATGCTGGATTTGTTTCATGATGCAGAATAGTAATTAAAGACTCGCAACAATCTAATGGGTTAAAAAAATGGCGAAATTGGCCAAAATGTTATAATTTTAGATTTTATGTCGACGGGGAAATAGGACGCTTACACCAATTAGTTCACAAAAATCGCGAAATTTTCAAAATTTTATAACAAGTTGAGATTGTTATTAAGATTTAATAGTTGACAATTGCCGACGGGTAAATAGCAGGTGTAAGCCAATTAGAAAATTGCGAAATTTGTATTATAAAAACATTTAGATTGTAATGAAGACGGGTATATATTCGGCTAAATAAAAGGTGTATATCGAACAGTCCAAGAAGTCTGAAAATTTTCAAACAAATTTATATGAGTTTAGATTGTCATGAGGACGGGTAAATAGAGGGGTAAATATACGGTTAACTAGACGGGTAAATAGGAGGTGTAGATCAAATAGTCCAAAAAATCGAGAAAGTGGCCAAATTTTACTATGAAACTAGATTGTCATGAACGGGTAAATAGAAGGTGTACATTGAAAGCTTCAAAAAAAATCGCAAAATTTGCAAAAATTGTAAAATGAGTTTAGATTGTTATAAAGAAGAGTAAACATACGGGTAACTAGACGGGTAAAGAGGAAGTGTAAATCAAACAGTCAATGACAAAAAACAGTAATGAGTTTTGATTATTATGATCGAAAGTTCTAAGAAAAATTTCTCAATTTTTGTATGATTATTCTAGATTATTATGAAAACAGGTGAAGATTGAAAGGTCCTCAAATTTTCGAAACTTGATCAATTTTAAATTTAGTTTAGATTATCTTGAAGATTGAATACATGGCAATTGTAATGTAAGCTTCACTTTTTCGTTTTGTGTATAAAATACTAAAGGGAGCGAAGCAAATCGCGGCAAATCAGCTAGTTTAACATATTTTTAAAAGGCAATTTCACTTTGATTAATTTCATAAAATCACTTAAATAAAATTAGTAACTAAAGTTTATTTAAAATCAACATTGTTCCAAGGCCTATTAACAGACGAAATATCACTAGTTGTTTTTCTGTTCACTGCTTAATTCTCAATAATAAAAGGATTTAAATTTGCTTCTTATTTCATATAAAATTTATAAATTGATCGAAATACAAAAGAAACTTCAAACAAGTTTGTGTGGAAGTGAAATTTAAAACATGCCAGAATATGTTTTCCCAACAAGAAGCTGTACTGAACCTAATTTAGAGTTTGTCAAAACGGAACGGAATTTCATTGTTCCAATGTTAAAGCATGGTTTTAATAAGAAAAAACATCTACTGCCAACAGTATACTTATAATTTCTTTTGAATATATTATAAATGTGACTCTGAAGAGGAAATAAAACTGACCTAAGGCGCAAGTGGCTTTTTTTTAAACAAATTGGAAGCAACTTGTAATAAAGCAAATAATACTAGTTATATTTTAGCTATTACATTTAATTAATTCTACAATTTTTAGGCCTATGTAAACTGCCAAATACTTCAAGTCAAGAGCCATTTATGTATAGAAAAAATGCCTTGCTATGTGCATAGAAAATAAATCAACTTATTCACGCACAAACAAACACACACACACACACTTGTCTAATGGCCCGCATAAATCATTTAAGTTTGCTACAAATTCCCCTACATACATACAAATGTGTATGTGATTTTAATAATGTTGAGTTTCTTGAACTTAAAGTACTTCAAATAAAAAAGAAGATTTAAACAGACAACTAAAAGTCTTAATGTTTAACCACAAATTTAGTGATAATTAAATATGAAAATGTAGAAATTAAATTTTATTAAATGACTTTTCATTTTTGTGTATGAAGTTGTAAAAGCAATTTTCTTTGAATATTTTCTTAAAATATTTAAAATAGTTTCCAAATAATAAAAATAAAGTCTGCTTAATAAAATCAGTCAAAACTTAAAGATTTTCAATTTGAAAAATTATGAAAAAAAAAGAAATCTTTTAAAAAACGTTCTAAAGAAGGAATGGAATCACTGAGAAAAAAATGACAAAATTTAAAACTCTCTGAATTTAGTCAAAAAAAGAGGAAAGTGAAAAAAAAAAATAATTTTAAAACATTTCTTCACTACTAATTTATGTGTTATAAGTTCACTACTGAAATTCAAGCCTTCAAAAACAACCAAACTAATGTATTAAATTCCTAAAGGAAAAGTAGTTGTAGCTGTGCTACCAAAATCGGGGTCTAATTCAGGCTGATTTTTCACAGAGTAAAAAATTCAATAACAGTGAACTCAGGATGAACACAAATGTTGTCAAAAACAGTTTACGAATATGGATGTCTCATTTGTAGTTCAATGTTCTCAACACTTCAAGAAACATTTTTTCTTCCAATCGAGTCAAACTTTGTTCATTTTGTCTTTATGAAATATGAAAATATATTTCTCTTTGTCTAAGATTAAACTCTGCTCGAAAATAAAGTGAATTGAAACCTTTTTGTATAAAGTCAAGTAGATTTAAGCAGTTGGTTTCAAATTGCTCAAATTCACCATCTGATCTAGTAATCGAAGATATATATAAAGTTGTACAATTTATATAAAAATGCAAACGATTACACCCAAATCTCTGGTGATTTCTGTGTCACTCCCGATCAACTTTTAATAGTCCTTTCCATGTTACTGATCATACTGGCACTCACTGTCTAAGCTTTAGTTAGTTTACATACAGAAATCTTAATAGACCTGAGTGCTGGCTAATGTAGACAAATTTATGCGAATTAAACTCAAAAATCATGAATATTCTAAGCATATTTTTTTTTTATTTATTGGATATAGATTTAATTTGAATTAATTACTGCTTTCATCTGTTGTAAGCACTATAAGACCGTCAAGTTTTATGCGAGCTTTAAGCTAAATTCATAATTTTTTTTTTTAAATTTATTGATATTTTTTAGTAAATTTTCATAAACTTGTTTTAGATTCTTAGTCCTATTTGGAGGTGCCTAATGCATTGGGCTTTCGATTTCGATTACATTAAGCGGAATTGAAAGAGTTTCTTTTTTTAAAAACTTATACTGTGAATCGTCTTTTATCTACTAAATCTGATTTATCTAGATTCCACTGTATTGATGGCCGAATTTTGTAATTCTTTCTTATTGTTACATTTGAAACGGTTTAAGTAGAGAAAGCAAGGCCGTAAAATACCAAAGTTTTAACACTCAAGAATTCCTTAATCGTTTTTTGGAAATTACAACTTTGATCAATTCCGATCAATCGAAGTCGGAAACAATAACCTGGTTATTTTTTATTTTGTTTCAAATTCAAAGAATTCAGACAGAATATGAGTTTTCAGCATTTACATTAGTAAACAGCTTTATTACAGTGTCATCAAATAATAGGAAACCAATTAAGTTAAATATTTGGCAAAACCTGTCGATGATAATTTAGAAAATTCGAAGACTCATATAATATCACTTTAGTGAGCGGCCCATATCGCTAAGATATCTTTTTAGATTCAATCTAGAATTAATAATGCATGTTATTATAGCTTTTAATCAACAATGTTGTTTTTTATTTCTCTAAATTTTAATAATAGAACTTCAAGGCGTAGTATTAGCCATATAAGCAGCATTTTATGCTGAATTGCATTTATTTGAACATTGTGTTGATTGAGTTTTACGAGCAAGATATTTTTCAAAGTTTCTTCATTTAACTTGTTACGCAACCTTGTAAATAGGATTGGTAATGCCCTGAAACAGATTTGGCTGTTTCAGCAATTTTCGAACAAATTTTAGAAAATATTTGGTTGTTAAAAACTCTGAAGAAAATTTCACCTTCAGTGACCAAATGCCTTATTGATTTTAAGTACTAGCTCCGCAATATTTTGAGCTCTACTTTAAGGATTGTGTTCTTTATCAATTTAGTTTCTTTGGAATCTTCATTTATGTGTCCACGTACCAAATTTATGTTATTAAATGCAATAACATTTTGAACACTGTAACTACAAATTAAATTCCAGTCTATAGTTTTCAAAGAATGTTTTGCATTTGTGCTTGTGATTGAAAAAGCTATTGTTTGTATGTGTGAGCAAAGTGGAAAGACCGAAAAAATGCGATACCAAGAAGCTGGTCTTGCAAAGAGAATCAAATAAAGTTGCTTGCAAATTATGGAACAAGAACTAAGCTAATACTTCAGGAAGTACAAGCATTTGGATGAGAAGGAAAACATTAAGACAGAGCTGAACATCTCGCATACCAAATACCGCATATTTAAATTTAATTAAACACTATCATATTTAAATAAACTTAATATACCAAAAAGGCATTTATTTGGTTTTCTAGGTGCTTGCATTTTTACTAGTAGGGTGTGAATAGCGAAATATGTTCCGCTCCTGCGGGCCAGGTGTGGCCATCGCTCATTTAAAGACTCATCAGAATCGGATAAAGTGGTTTGAAACATTCTTAATGCACTTTTCTATATTTTCACCACGTTTCAAAGTTGTGCCGTTAGTTGTTTTGCAATCTTGAAAAACTGTTTCTTAAGTATTTAGCGGTTCTACGGAGATCCTTGAGCTAGAAATACACTGATGCTCTGAATACTGAGATATAATGATTCTCATTCTCATTTAGAAGATCATTTTAACAAGAATCACCTTGGTAAGTCTTTTTCGTGCCCCTTTGATGATTAAAAAGAGTTTCGAAAATGATTTATTCATTTGCTCAAAATGTGATTCATTAAAAAACGATCGTAAAATACTCGCAAATGACTCGAAAATGAGTCGAAACTGATCAGATAAACACGTTTATAAACGACTCTTCCTGAGGAGTCGCGGCTTGGGTACCATTTTCTCCCGACAAAAGTATTATTTATGATCAAAAAACGAGCGCAATTAGGACTATTTAAATCAGACTGTGGACTCGTAAAAGACTCAAATGTGTTCAAAAATTTCATAAAATGCTGTCTGGGATGTTACCAACCCCAGGAAGGATCGATATATATAACTGATTACTATGTATATACGTCAAAAAGGTACAAGCATTCTACCTAAAATAAATTGTGCAAGATTTTAGGTTTTTTCAAATATTTATTTTTTTAATTGAATGTAAATTTGAAAGCAAAGTTCAATTGGTAGTTACAGCGTACAAAATATTATTGCTTTCGTGTGTCGAAATGTTAAATGTTCAAAATATAACATAACGTTTTTTATTATGTTAACAGTTTATGTGTTTAAAACACCTATGATTTTGAACTGTTTCAAATGCCTAGTGATATTTATCAATGTACCGAGAAAAAAATTCATATTTTTTCATATCAATTTTACTCCGATATGAAAGTATATCAAAATTACCAATTTGAAATTTTTAACATATCATTATTACATTTTTAATATCATTCTGAAACTATTCAATATCAATTTAAGTAAATGATATTATTTTGGATCAGAATGATATTATTTTCTTGCCAAAAGATATGGAAAAATTGATATTTTTAAAGTTTATTTTAATAAGGGTCATATCAACATAAAATTGATCCCTTTTTCTCTGTTTATATGTATTCTCTATGTATAAAAACACAATGTTTTTTGTTTTTTTTTTAACAATGTATTTTAAGTGTGTGTTATTTACGAACCCTGATTGAATCGAATTGAAATCTTGGATTAGGTTCAATTAAATTTGTTGCACTTGGTTCGGTTGGTTGAGAACTGATCTATTATAAGCTTTTCCTAAACCTAAAGAGTCTGACTTCAGAGAGCTGTTTGCCGACCAAATTTTAAGTATTAAATCTTGTAAAATTTTGGTCCGTACCTAAGCGTAGGTTCGAAAACCCGTTACCAAGTGTAAAGTGTACTACTGTACTAATCGCTTGGACCACATTCCTTGTTGTTATCATTCATAGGTGCTCCAAAAAGTCTTTCAAAAGTGGCTGGTCTTTGAATTTTGTAAGCCTCACCTTCTACGTACATACTTAGACTGCATTTTTATGAAATTTCTGATCACATTCGAGTGTTTTTCGAGTTCTCTGTCTGATTAAAATATTCATAAATGATAATTTTGTTGAAAGAATATGGTACCCTAGTCGATGGTACACTTTGACTACTTCGTAGTTCAATAAATCACATTTTGCACGTATGCGTGAGTCACTTTCGAGTGTTTTTAAAATTGCACCTGAACTTAATCTCTTTTTAAGCATCAAAAGTGCTCCAAAAAGACCCATCAAAGAGCCCCGCAAGAGTTAGGCCCCAGAAACACTTTTTTAAAACTAGCATTTGGAACATCATTTTAACAAAAACCTCCTTGATGCGCCATTTTTTGAGCTCTTTTGATGATTAAGAAGAATTTTTTTTATGAGCAATACAAAATAAATCATGTATATGCCCAAAATGTGATTGAATGAACGAAAAAGACTTGCAAATGATTGGAAATATGACTTGAAACTGTTGAGAAAAAACAACTCTTCATGAAGAGTCGCGGCTAGGGTACCATTTTCTCTTTTTTGATCAATTTTAATCAAACTGAGGACTCGAATGTGATTAGAAATTTCATAAAATGTTGGCTTTTTCCCACTTTTGCAAACGTTTTGCGATTTGAAGTCCAAATTTGGTTCAAAAATCGGTTTGAAATGCCTTTAAATGTTGTCATAAAATTTTGCACCATAATCTAAACACAATTGGCCCGCTTAAATTGACTTTTTTTTCACAATTTTGTAAATTTTTAACTACCGTCGGTTAATCCCCAAATACAAAATCCCGTCGCTAGTTTCACTGACGCTGGACACTTTCAATGGTAATTGTTAAATTTTTAAACAAAGATTTACTTACCCTAGGCTGAGCCATTAATGCTCTGGGAGCGACTTCTAACCCGATTTGTGCCACTTTTAGGTGTAGGAGACAACGATGCGGCGGTGCAACACAAATTCGGGATGGGTGATCCCTACTTGGGTGTTGTCTCTGGTCTCTACCAGATGCGGCTGCTGCTGTTGCGGGTGTTGCTCAAAGGAGGGGGGAAATTAACACACACTCTCTCTCTCTCTCTCACATAAATATACACTGGGCACACAAATATTATTTTGGTTTTGGGTTTTGCACTGAATTCTGAATTCTATTCTCTTCTCTTCTCTTCTCTGGGGGTTTTAACACAGGCACATTTGTTGTATACTTTTGTTGTTGTTGTTGTTGTTGGAGTTACGCGCGCGGGAGATCGTTTATAATATTTACATAAATAATTTGTTGCAATTGTTGTTGTTGTTGTTGTTTATGAAAATCGTATACAAATTGCAGTTGTGGTATTGTAGTTGTTGCTGCTGCTGTTGCTGTTGTTGCTCTTGCTGCTGCATAGTTGTTGTTTAGTTGTCATAAATCCATTTCCTGCTCTTCTGCTGCTGCTTCTATCGCTTCTCTCTCTTTCTGGATGTTTGTTGATTTGTATGTTTTATTTTTGTTTGTCGTATACTTTTTGTTTTGTTTTTGCTTGCTATTTATCACAGCTGCTCTTCTACATCATAATTATGTACTATAATTAAAACAAACCAAAAGTTTAAAAATTTCTTGTTTTTGTTTTTTGTTGTAAATGTTTAGTTTTGGTTGAAAACAAATTTACGTTTTAGCGTCGGGCGGTGGGGCCGGCGAGCCCGGTTTAAACGCGACGAGACACGTTGGATTTTTGTTTTTTGTAGCGCGGGCGGGTCGGTTCGGGCGCGAATAAGTGTGAACTGCTCTGTGCAATAATAACAATAATAATATTAATAATAATAATTTTTATGCTCTTTTTTTTTTTTTGGTTTAGTGCGACGGCTAACGGCGAACGGCGTTTTCTCTCGCTACTCGCACACAACACAGACAGCACAAGCACACACGTCGTACGCGTTTCGAAGGCAAATACACACTGGGCTTGTCAATCATTCCGTTGTGCCAGGCCAGGCCACGACTACACACAGACAGTCACACACGAGCGACGCAACAATTGTGCCATTAAAAAAGGTTGTTCCAAGCGGGGCGGGCGCTCGTAAATTTCACTGCAGTGCGAATGCGATGGCTATATAGTTTACGCTGTTTGGTCTCTGTGTGTGCGCACGCTCCGGCGAATTGTGTGTGTGTGTGTGTGTGTGTGTTATATTGCGGCGAATTGTGTGAGCGCCTGCGCTCAGTCGGAGTGAGTGTTCGTTCTTAGCAAGAGCGCAAAGGATGATGACTGATTTGTTAGTACGCCTTTTCTGTCATACACACACTTGTCACAATCTCTCCCCCAGCTTTGCTGCCGCTGCTGCTGGGTCTGCTGCAGCGCTCAGTTTTGGCTTTTTTTCGTCGTTGTCGTCGTCGTCGTCGTCGTTTGCTGTCGTCGTGCGTTCGTTTGAAATTTATTTGGCTTTGGCCAAAAGGAGACGGCTTATAGGTTTTTGGCTCTCTGCTGTTGCTGTTGCTGTTGCCGGCTGCTGAGTGGGTTCGGTGGGGCCGGGGGGGTTGGTTGGTGCGTGCGTTGAAAATCAGCAAAAACCAATCCCATTTGTTATGTTCGCTTGAGTGAGTGGCAGTTTGCATCAGTTTGCCATTCAGTCTTGGTACGGCCGACCCACCTGTGAGTGCTTTCAGGTGTGCGCTCCTCCAGACGTTGTCCATCAGCTTGCGCTCTCTTTTCGCACTCACTCAACTTACTAGGCAACGCCTTCATTCACTTTGCACTCTTTTTTCGTTCCGTCGATGATCCGGCCACTTAGTGTCTCCTGATCCTTCCACCCAGGTAAACAGCTGTTTGGGGCGGCCCTAACAAATCGCTGGCCGATAAATTCAACTGCCCAAAAACAAAACAAAAAAAAAAGTGGAACTGCACATCCTGGCCATGTTGTGTTTGTGTCGTCGTCCTCGTGGCAGTTTAAAAAGCAGTTAACACATATTCCCAGGCAATTTTTCATCAACGTATTTTTGGCTCGCGCCGCCGCCGCGTCCTTTTTCGTCGGCGGCGCCCGTCGCCATTTTCATTTTGGCGTTTTTAGCCAAATGAAAAATTGCCTTGTTGTTTGTATTTTTTTTTTTTTGCTTGGGCGACAATGATGATGCTGCACTTAATCTGGTTTCCATTTCATTTTTAGCCACAAAATAATAAACTGCATCAGCTGATCGATCATTGGGTAGAAACATAGAATCTTTGCCAAAAACAAAAAACCGAAGAAATCTTTGCAAATTCTAATTAAATGAAATAAATTAACTTATCAAAGAAAAAAAAACCAATTAAGCAAACTTTAATACATCGCAGACCTGGGGATGGGGTTAAGAAATGCGCATTTATTTTTCAGGTGAAAACATTTGGGTATCGATTGGACCTCAAAACTCAGAAAAAAACGACTGACTGTATGCTAGGTTGATCAACAATAATTTATACCGTTTTGTACTTAACATTTTAAGTATGTTTTGTTCTGGGATGTACTTAAATGAAGTACGAATCATTCTAGAATCGCAAAACGACTGTGAATGATATTTGAATCAGAAATGCACGCCGCTTGAAAGTAAGAACAGGTTCGGTTTGGTAGTTCACACATTTTTTGAAACGCCGGTTCGGTTCATTCCATGGTTTTTAAGGCTTACTGAACCGACACATTATTCAATTAACCCTCTAGTGCCCAAGACCGCCTTTAGACGTGCTTTTCTCATTCCTTTTTGTCTTCGTTTTGCGTTTTTCTGATTCAGGGAAGTCCAAAAATTAAGTTCGTTGCGTTTGGAATACATGCCAGAGCTTGCGTCAGCTGCTGCAGTCGCTTGAAGTTGCAAATTTGTGCAGTTCGAACGCAGTTCGGACGCGAATTAAAAAAATTTTTGAAAAATATTTTCGTTAGTTTTTTATGGCATTTATAAGGTATCCCGTCTAGAGGCGGTCTTGGAACAATTCGGGGAAAAAAAATTATAAGGTAAGTTTGAAAGTGGAACAACTCCAGACATATTTAAGTCCAAAAAATAGCTTCAGTAGACATTGAACGACGACAAATGCATAATATATCAGCACACTGGGCAGGATGGCCTTTTTTTGGCATAAAGTCGAATTTTTCATGACGAATTTTTTTTTTATTTTTTCTATATATTATTAAAGAGGACACTTTAAGTACCACAATTCAAAAAAAAAAAACAAAAGTTATCGAAATGCAACCGTGGCTGCAAAGTCTGATCATCGCTTTGCTGTTTGTTTGCCAAGAAAAGCGGAAAAATAAACCACAACTTTGCAATACCGAAGATTAGATGCTAGTGATCAATAAAATTTTGTATAAAATATGGAAAATACAGCTAAAGGTATGTAATTTACAAATAATATGTTGTAATTTGTGTTTTGAACCGACCCGGTTCGAACCCATACACACCTAATCATATTAATAGGTACACACATCAACTCTGACTTTAAGGTAACAGAAAACAGTTTTATTCATTGTTTCAAACTTAAAATTTGTTCTCATTGGTTCTTAAACTATTTGTTTTTAATAAAATAAACTTAATTGTAACATAGAATAATAATATAACATAAAAGAGATCATTCTGTGTTTCAGATACGTTTTCAGTGTGATCATAATAATAGGTACACTTCATGTGTTGATAAGAAAAAATATTTTAATTTCCATTTTGTGTTCTTTTTTTAGGTAAATTAGTATTTCCTAACTTAGTATCCAGTGTATCCACCTCTATTTTTGGCCACTACTGCTATTCTTTTTGTCATACTTTTAATAAGAGCCTGGCAGGTAGGTCTCTACTGGTGTCTCATACCACAGTTTTTGGACACCTTCCCATAATTTTTGTTTATTTGAAAATGAATGCTTTGCCAATTTCTTTTTTAAGTCTCCCCACAAGTTTTCAATGGGGTTAAGGTCGGGGTATTGGCTGGGCCACTTCAGAACGTCAACTTTTTGGTCCTCGAAAAATTTTGATAACAGCCTTGATGTGTGTTTAGGATCATTATCTTGCTGAAATACCCAACGTAATGGCATATTTTCCTCAGCATACGGTACCATAACTGTTTCCAATATGGATTTGTACTCTTCAGCATTCATTTTGTTCGTAGTCTGATAAATTGGACCTACGCCGTACCAGGAGAAGCAACCCCATACCATTATATTGCCACCTCCAAGTTTGACTGTTTTTTTTGTAAACCGTGGATGGAATTCCTTTCTATTAGAACGTCAAACATTCCTTTCACAGTCATTCCATTTTTTTTCTCCCCGGTGCATCCTACCCAGTCTTTGTGGTCCCTTGCAAAAGTTTGCCTCATGGTGATATTTTTTTTTGCGCATAAGTGGGACTTTTATTTCAATTCTTCCTGGTAGGTTGGCATCTTGTAGTCGTCTTCGGATAGTTGGAGCACTAACTGAATTCCCAATTTCGGCTGCAATAGCCTTCAATGACTTAAACGGGTCCTTTTTGTTCAAAGTTACTATGTAGTGGTCAAGGGTTTCTGTTGTTTTTTGTGGCCTTCCACGGGTTTCTTGTCTTGGTTTACTTTCTAATGCATTTTTAACAAAATTATGAGACCTGTTCATTAATTTGGCGATGGCTCGTAAAGATTTGCCTTCTTTTCTCAGACTAAGAACCAATCGAGCTTCTTCTTTAGTACAATAAGAATTTCGACCCAATTTTTCTAAAACAAATAATTATATAATTCTCTGTATTGACAGGAGCTATACTTAATTTACCTTTAGTTACCAAAAGATCACTGATTACAAAATTATTCACTTGATACTTGTGAGAAACGAAGACTGTAACTATTATTATGATCAGGCGAAATGTGTGGTGGACTCGCCATTTATAGAAAAGCTTTGATATACGGGGCAGCCCCTCTTTCAACTCTTTGTCACAGTGTGGCCAGACATTGACAACAACAAAAAACCAAAAATTAAAAAGTTGTCAACACTAAAAGTACGAAAAAACCATCTATAATCAAAAAATTCCGGTGTGTACCTATTAATATGATCAGGTGTGTATATATAATATATGCAAACAAAAGATCCGACCACATATCACAATATGCAGAGAGAATATTTAATCAGGGCTGCAAACCGGTTTTGAACCGAACCGGTTCGAGCCCGGAATTCCGGATTATTTTTTACTGTGAACCAAACCCTGAACCGAACCACGAGGACGAAAATGGATGAACCCGAACCCGTTCCGAACCCAAGCTTTTGGTTCGGTTCAAAAAATAAATGTCTTCGATGTGTTATTTTCTCCTGTTCGCACTCCCAATGGTTGTTAACATACATACATGCCATATATGTATGTACAATTACATTGTACATATGGGCATTTCCACAATTTCCGCAATTTCAAAGTCTATAAAAATATGTTGTTTTATCATTTTTTTATAGGCAACGAATAAAATTGAACTAATAAAAGCCATTCTTACATTTATACATAACCCATTGCGAAATATTCGGATTTATGGCCGCGCTAGCTCAATTTTTCTGATTTTTTTTATGATAAAAGTGACTTTGGATTTCTTTTACTTTTGCTATCTAAAATATTTCTGAGAGTACAAAATGGTCAAAAAAGAATGTACAAGAAACCATGAGAAACTATGTGATTGCAATAAACTTTAAGTTTTTTCTTCGCATTATAATGCGAAGTATAATACAAGTATGATGGAACAAAATGTCGCATGCGACATGTCACATGATTAAATAAAAAATAAACTTCTGAATATTTTTGAATCAAATAAAAAACATTTTTAAGATACATCAATGCATAATATTTTAAGATTAGTCCCATTGAAATATTCCTTTGCCTTGAAATCGACTTCTGTTTTTGTTGCATGCGAATGCATTGGTTTTTTGTAATTATCTTGAAAACCAACAGTGGCCCAAAATCAACTTTAGCACCAATTATAGTGCTAATCAAGAGCTATAAGTTTTGTCTGTTGTCAAAATAAAATAATGTTTTGGCATATGTTTTTCTTCACTTTGAATGCGTACGAACGTCGCATTCGACATTTGAGAAATGCCCATATGTAAAACAATTGAAATACGTGAAGAATCAAAGCGTGCTATTGTATGTAGTACTTCTTTGCCACCTATTTACATATGTATACATTCATACTTATGCGCAGTTAAAATTACATACACATAGACCACAATACTTCCAGTCAGAGATATTAATTTGAAATATACTACAAAATGAATGTTAACACCTTTGTACACCGCACAATGTATTGAACGTTTTAATCTTCATCTTATACATATACATATGCGCCAATCTAAGCAACTCGGTGCATGCTACTGCAGAAACATGTCAGCCGTCTTGTCCAGCAACAAAAGTACATACATTCCCACCAGATATAGCTCTCTGGTAGGCTCGAAACTCGGAATCTATAATCTGTAATTCTAGCTAATTATTTGACATTTAGACATCATTGACTTTTTTTTAGAGGGCGGACTAAAGATTTATACACTAGCTTAGAAGGAAGTCCATATCCAGCACACAAGCGCTAACCTCACGTAAATTATAACCGACGTCTTACAGTCTTAGGGCCGTTTTCTCATGTTCATGTTTTTGCTCAAATCGAAATCCATCTAGATTTTGCATCTAGATGGTTTTTGTGCAATTGGTTGTCTCATGTAGGTTGATTATAAATTCGGGCATTTACGCCACGGTCACACCGGGAGGGCTGGAATGGTCAAATACTAGGTTGGCAGCACCTCTGCACTCGGCTGAATTATGTTTTAATAAAGCAAGAATTTTACAGAGGAGGAGAAGGTTTTTCTTTTGGAACGACTTGTTACTATGATGGAAGATTAAGCAGTAGGTCGAAAGCCATGTTCACACAGGCAAATAATTTGGACAAATTTTCATGAAAATTGGGCTATATATGCCAAATTGTGGAACTTTCCGGCCATATTTGATCAAATTATTTGCGTATGGAAACACAGTTTAAGTTTTTAATCCTGTAAAATCTTTAATCATGGCTTTTTAATCAAAATTTATCCAAATTAATTGGATGTGTAAACTTAGCTTAAGCAATGAACTAGGGGAATTAGAATGTGCATCTGTAATTTCAGCCATTAGCAGCAGTTGTTTTTTGTTTTCAAATATTTTCCAGTGTGACCATATGCGCGGATACACAAAAATACTAAATTTGCATAAGAATGTACATGGATTTGAAATCAATGAGGTTGAAGTAGATTGCTACGAAATTCATCTAGATGGTTAGCATTGAACATGAGCAAAGCAAATGCAGCAAATCCACCTAGATTTGCAAAAACACCAACATGAGAAAACGGCCCTTACAATGTATCTTGGCGTCAAGTGTATACCTATTGTATTGTTATTTTAAATATATTGCGTTTTACCCAACGAACCAAGGTTCGAACCAAAACCAACGCCCAAAAACCTCGAACCTCAAATTACCGAACCTTAATCGTTGTTAAATTTTGGTTCGAACCCGCAAACCGGAGGTTCCGAAAATTTTTTTGGGTTTGCAGCCCTGGTTCTATGTGTTAGATGTTTATTATACCCTTGCAAAGGGTATTATAATTTTACGCAGAAGTTTGCAACGCATAGAAATATTCATTTCCGACCCCATAAACTATATATATTCTTGATTAGGGCGACGAGCTGAGTCGATTGAGCTTTGTCCGTCCGTCTGCCTGTCTTTTTCTAAGCAAACTAGTCTCTCAGTTTTAAAGCTATCGAGCTGAAATTTTGCACAGAGTCTTCTTTCGACTGCACGCTGCTAATATGTCGGAAACGACCGGATCGGATGACTATATCTTATAGCTGCCATAGAAACCAACTGTCAAAAAATGGGTCTTAGTGAAAAAAAACTATTTTGTTTTCAATGTTAGCGTCCTCAAACTCGTCCATTATTAATATTATAGGCTTTCAAACAGATTTGCAAACTTTGGTCAAAATCGGATGATTATAGCTTATAGCTGCCATAGGACCTTTCTTCGACAATATTTACCAGACAAACCACACAAATGGGGAGGGGAGTGAAATTCGGCTTTTGCTATAATTTTGAGATATACGGCGGCGCAGGAGACAACGTTGTTCAAACTGGCTCACCTGATCTTGGTGCGGCAGCAAATGTCACGCAAGGTTCCGGATTTCAAAAACCAGATTATATACTTCGACAATTATTATACATCTTTGCCGCTATTTTCTATATTTTCTTTGGGAACTATTCGCTCGAATCGCATTCCAAATTGTAAGCTCCCAACGGACAGCGACTTCAAGAAACAAGTGTGTGGATATTCTACTGAATTTTGTGGATCTGCATCAGGTGTCGATATGTCAAAATACCAACTGCCAAACTACCGATCAGAGGTCGCATACGTGGTTTCCATGAACAAATTTTTCCAGAACAAACATTTACTTTTAAGACATAATGAACCCAAAAATCGTATTTTTCTTGGAAAAGGCACTAGAGGGTTAATAAACAATAATAAATAAAAAAAATTTGTCAAATCGCGCGTAAATTTTCGCCATGCCACAGAACTTTGAGTGATTTAATTTTTTAAGCTTGTACACCCAAAAAAAAAGAATTATCTTAAATTTTACGAAAATGCATTTTATTACCTAAAATGTGATTTTCAGGCCATAATTTCCTAAAATATAGGGCATTTTACCTAAACAATCTTGTTTTAGGACTAAATTTTGTAGGAATCCTTTGCCTTAAAATTATGCAATTTTCCTAAACTTAAGCTGCCTTTACACTTGTCATACATCTCTACAGAGACTCTCTGACGATAGTGTAATAGCAAAGCAAATAACTAAATATTTGGAAAATGTTGGCTTTTTTAATGTTATTTGACGGGTTCGATTCGATAAGAGAAGAAGTTTGACAACCTTATATTTCGATATGAATGAAATGTGTAAAGGTAGCTAGTATTATTATTTCATATATGGGTAATTATTTCTAAAGTGGGCAACTATTTTTTTCAAAGTCTCCGAACATTTGAATTTTTTGTCAGGCTATAACAGCAGTTTTCCACGATTTTTAATCCTTTTTTGTTCAGAATTTTCCCATTGTGGGATGCAAAGATATTGCGATTGTTTTTTTTTGTTAAAGTTGCTTATGGCAAAATATTTGATGGGTCCAAAAATAAAAAAAAATTTTCAAAAAATATTGTTTTTCCTTTACTTTGTAATAAAAATATTAAATATTTAATAATATAAAAATATTGCGATGGTTGTACTGGAGGAAGAAACCGCCGAAACTAAAGAAAAAAAATATTAAATCGCGATTTTTAAAAAAACGCCAATTTTGAGATTTTTCCAAAAAATTAAGAGTAATCCTTTGGATATTCTTAGTACTCTAAAAAAGGTTTCATGATGGGACAGCTATAAATTTTTGCGAAACTCACTTGCAAAGAATGAAATACAAATTTTATATTAAACATGCTTTGACACTGAGCATATATAATTTTCTGGAAATTCTGGAAATATCCTTTCAAATTTTTAAGTAAGTTTTAAAATATGACCGATGGGACAGATGGACATGGAAAAAATTAAACAATTTAGCGGTGGAGGTGTGGTGTTTTGAGTGTGTGTTGTGGGGGTGGTGCTTATTACCTAAAAATGACGATTAATAGTCTTTCATTGCCTAAAATTTTAGGTCACATATTACCTAAAAAGCTTATTTATTGACTAAAATGTTGGCATTTCTCTTACCTAACAAGAAAGAAAGTCGGTCAAGCCCGACTATAACATACTCTGTACCCTTACACACACATTTGCTCACGAGTCAAACGGCCAGTTAACACCTATCACCCACCCCACCCATAACAACAACGTTCCGTTCAAGACAAGCAATCTTAGTGTGAGAGAGAGAGAGAGAAACTATTAGAGCGTACAATGCGGTGCGCTCTCTAAGTTTCTCTCTCTCTCCGACCGATCAGTCCTATGGCAGCCTTAAGATATAGTCATCCGATTTCGACCAAATTTTTCAAATTAGTTTGAAAGCGTTTACTATTAATAATCACAATCAAAATTTTTTTCACTGAGACCCATTTTCTAACCGATCAGTCCTATGGCAGCTGTAAGATATAGTCATCCGATCCGGTCGGTTCCGACATATTAGCAGCGTGCAGTAAAAAGAAGACTTTGTGCAAAATTTCAGCTCGATAGCTTTAAAACTGAGAGACTAGTTTGCGTAGAAACAGACGGACAGACAGACAGGGGGACGGACAAAGCTCAATCGACTCAGCTCATCGCCCTGAACAAGAATATATATAGTTTATGAAATTTCTATGCGTTGCAACTGTAATACCCTTTGCAAGGGTATAATGAAACCTTGCAACTAGGGTTGTCGAATATTTCAAAAATATCTATATCGATATTTTTGACGATATAGAAAAAGTATCATTTCGATATAAATATTTTGGTATAAAGTTGATAGTTAGCGACCTTTCTAAATTGTAGAATTTGAGTATTGCCGGCTCTAGGTCAAGTAAAACACACAAATATGTCTGATGTTTTCCAATATACCATTTTCAGGGACACTACAAAAACAATTTACCAATTACAATTTTAACATACATTATTTTACACGTCTGCTCCGTTCGGCGTGGAGTTGGATACTGATCTATTATTTGTCAGTAAGTGTCTGTATAGATGAGCACTGTTTTCTGTGTCCGTCTTGTAGTTAAGTCTCTTGTCTGTTGGTGTGTCAATTATATGTAGCATCTCTATAGTGAAGCGTTTGCTGTAGGATTGTTGTTGCTTCAAAATTCGGCGAGTGTCCACTAACCATACAGTGTGTCGCTAGTGCCGTTTTTTGTGTGGTTGTTTTATGTCTGAGTTTGTAGTCCGATCTATGTTGGGATATCCTTGTTTTTAATTTTGATTTTGTTCGACCAATGTACCAATTTTGGTATAAAAAAAATATCGATTTTATCGATATTTTTCAATTAAAAACCGGATCTTAACAATGAACAGGTCTATTGAGGTAACTGAGACGTCATTTGACGCGTAATATGAATCGCATTCTTATTTTCTTATTTCATTTATAACATATGAAGTTCTGCCAACTTATTCATGAATTTAAATTTATGGACCGAAAGAAGTGTTTATTTTGGAAATTCATCATCTTTCGAAATGGAGCATTCGAACTACAAAGCATAAAAAAACTTATTCAGTTAAATCTAAGAAACGAAAAACTTCTGATAGTTAGACAGACATTTTGGGAAGACCCGTTTTGTTATGTGCTCATCGGTCATTCGGTTTCTGGTGTCAGAAACCACACTTTTTATTTCAGCACAAAAATCGCTATTCAAACTTAATTCGATTAATTTCGAAATTCAAATGTTAAAAGGTGGCACCACTGAAATACTAGCAATTTGGTGAGTTGCAGAGAATGACAAATTTAACAAGCGGTTTAACTAGCAATTTATAAAAAATTCCTAATTTCATAAACTTAAAATGATAAATGTATAATTTATTTTGATGTAGATTATTCACAAATTAAACACCCTTTATGAATCTATAAGGATTATTTTAATCAAAAGGCAAATGAAAACAAAATAGAACAAACTAAAAAAAAACTTAAAAATCATCGTTTATAATTTGTCGCCGATATTTGGTGGCTTCTGCTAAAAATGCTGATAGGATGCGCCAATTTTCTCCGTTAAAAATGCTTTGGAGTTCAAACTTGTTTAAAGTGATGCGACGAAAGTGGAGATATCGCACCTCTCTAAGGATGCCGATAAAGTGTTCCGTCTCACGCATATTACAAAGGCTGCAGGTTTCATTCAAGTCCTTTCTGTGTGGCCTAACGTTTAATGCAATCATTTCGCACCTCGCCTTAAAAATATTGCTAATGCAGTTTGTTGCTAGGCTATCTTGAAAATAGTTTGATTGACCCAGTTTGTGAGTCAGCTTTTTATAAGTGGACCTTTCAGTGCTCTGTCTAGCTCGGTTTATAAAGATTCGACGCTTTTTTTTTGCAAAGCATTCTTATGACTTTAGCTTGTGTATGACGCCCCAATCAAATAGTGGAAAAGTCGTCAAAAAACTGAGTTTTCCCAAGAAGCAGTTGACTCATTATTTGCTTAGGCAGTCATTTCTCCGGCATGTTCGTGACCTTGGCTACATAGTTGAAATGCAGTTGCAGTGTACACGTATACAGAGTTGGAAGGCCAGTTTCTATATAAATCGCGTAATTTGGAAACTTTTTTTTGATGAAAAACGTCAACAAGCGTTCAACATCGTCGAATCTAAGAAATCCCCAAATTTCAGCAGCATAACACATGATGCTTCTTACAGTTGCCTAGAACACCTTACTCTACTTGTTGTATGCTTCAACAATTTCTTGCGACTACTTAGAAGAATAATTAATCGGACAGAAGAAATGCATAACTTGTTATACTCTGTACCAGAGTCCGTCGCGTCCCTATGTAATGCGTAAGCAACAGAGCTCTGCGGCAGCAACGACAAAAAACTTAATAGCGCAGAGTCCAAACGCATCGCCGTGGCACAAAATTTAATTGCGAATGAGGAGCATATCGAGAATTTGATGTATATTGAAAATAGTTATTCGGAAATCGCCAGCACTATTTTTCTACTAGAGAAGCTAGGCCGAAGTCTTATAGAATCAGTGTAGAGTATTCTCAATCTTTAAGTGTCTCTAAGGTTTTCACCTGGAGAAGTTGGGAACGTTGTTCGGAAGAAGCTCGAAAATGTGTAAGCTAAAAATACCTTTTTCATGTTCAAAAAATTTTGAACACTCAAATGCAGAAACAGCAATAATAAAGGAATTTCGGAACAAATATTTTAATGCGCCCATAACATCTTGCGAAGTTAAAAGATCGTTTACGATTCATGAAAATATTTTGTCGGACAGGAGAGAAAGCCTTACAGCCGACAATATTGCAAAAATTATTGTTGTGCGTTATAAATAAAAAAAAAAATAAAACAATTACTTAAATATTGATAATATGGTAGGGATACCATTGAAACAGCTGTTCGGTCAACTAACCTCCTTTGTGGTGTGGTGTGCCCCTGTTTTAAAGTTATGTACCAACATAAAGAGACCTAGAGCCGGCAAAAACATGAAGGTTTAATTATCATAAAGGTCGTTAAAACATACATGTATTAATATAATTTTACTTAAATATGTATTGCTCCATTTGTTATTTGTCTTTTTGCCCCCCATCAAGTTTCTGCCAAGTTTGACTTCAATTGAATTTTAAATTTCCGAAAAATCCAGTATGCTGATTTTTTTTCCATTTTTTTTCGTGTTTTGAGTGAAGATAATTTTTCTTCTAATGAACTAAAAATTTATTCTTTGCTGGGACTCGAACCTGGGTATGTTCGACTCTATCCCAACACTTTTCATCTACACCAAACTAAACTTTTGGAGTAGAAAAATCGCATATATGTACTTCTTCGGTGAAAATGAAGTTGTAAAGATGTCCCCATTTTTCATGGTGTCAGGTCCGACTGGGAATCCAGGAGGATTCGACATGGAGCTTATCTGCTCAAATGGGTATCATCAGACAGTCATTACAGACAATTATGCACAAAGATTTAACAGACTGAAAGCAGCAGACTTGTTGATTCACTTGGAATTCAGATAGAAGATTCTTTAAATAGTGGGAGAGGACGATAACATGTTGGAACTGTATTTTTATGTCTGGATGAGGCCTATTTTGATACTCCATGAGAAGGAAATGCATCCACTTCGCTTCACAGTATTGCTTCAATACGTATTGTCGGGCCTGAAAAACTCTTTGATAAAGTGCTACACATGCGTTAATGAGCAGGGGGAATTTAAATTCAATAAATATAGTTTTAAAATTCATAAAATTGATAATAATAATATTGATAATTAATAAAATTTAATGAGCTTTAACATGAATAAAAAAAAGTTATTTAAGTTTCCTAATGTAGCAATATTCATCAGCCACGCCTTTCTCGCTTCGAAGTGTGTTACAACAACAGTGTGTGCGATCGAGACTCGCCAATAACGGTTGTATTTTGTTGTTGTTGGACTGCTCCTTAGCTCAAATTTCGCGCCCACCGCTGTGCTAAAGGTTCCTTGAACGCAGACGCCTCTACTTGGATATGTAGGAGTTGCAATTTGGTAATGTAAGAGTTTCTTATGCTGAAACTAGCTTTTGAACGGATTGGAAAGGCAGTTTTATCAACTTTAACAGGCTTTGCCTCATATCCTAAATCGATCAGAGCCCAAATGGGCATTGGTCCTTCGAGCCGGATATTAAAAACTTGCCAGAAAGTGTGTTAGAACGTTATTCTCCATTCTCCATAGCCATAAGCATTGTGTGGTCATGCCTGACTTGAAAGATTTGTTCAATTAAAGCATTTCCCGGCCTTAAAATAGCTCAAAAACAGATCACCTTAAAGTTTGAACTCACAGAATCCCACAGAAAATTATTAAAATTTCACCCGAAAACTCACTTTCCAATTTTAAGCTTAAATTATAATAATTGATATGAAAACTCCTAAAAACAAAATGTTCTCCAATTAGCAAAACTTTCGCGTTTCCATAACCAACCCAACCCAAAATGTACTAAATCACCGAAAAGCAAAAAACTTTAGGCCAACAAAATAAAAATATCATTTCATGAGTTCATGAATGAAAATACAAATTTCAATTGCATTTCAGGGGGCAGAGGCCAGAAAATGCCAAAGTAGGAATTTCATTTAATTTAATATTAAAACTGAACAAAATTGAAGAGACCATGAAATTTAAATCAAACGAAGGGAAAAAAGAAGAGTAGAGCTCTGGGTCTCCACCCACAAAAAGGAGTCGTCTCTGATAATAAGACGAGAGCCTCAAGGCGGCAGAAATTGCATTTGGAAACTTCCAATCCCAGACGAGAGCGTTGAGCGACGTAGGGAGCGAAAAATGTGGCGCTGAGAAAGCTCACACACACACACACACACACACTATGAGGGGTAGCCAATATGATTTAAAGCGGCCCCCAAACTGAGCGCCAACCGTTGCTTGCTCACACACACACACATACGTAGTTGGTGTGTGCATGACAATTCATCTCTTTCTTATAAACGCAATTTATCAAATGAAAACGACGAGCGAGCGACAGCAAAGATGAAGACGACGACACGATATCAAGTTGATGAGGCTGAGCGAGCGAGTCTCACTCAAAAAACACACTCAACCCCAGGTTGAGGCTACAGCAACAACAAAAACAAAAAAAAAATGGCACATGAAGACAAAATAGGAGTTGCCGTCGGCGCTTTTCTTTTTCTTTTGGCCGCCAGCCCCCAAAACTCGGCGGCAAATTGTGACTGAAACCGCCATAATCTTGACAGACAAGTGCACTACGTACGCTCTCTCACACGGACAGCAGCGAGAGAGAGATTCGCGTTTCGTTTTTAATGGTTTGTTTTTGTTTTGCGCGCGCGGGAGAGCATAGCCAGTTGAATTCGCCGCACACTGTGCTAGACAGAGTCAGCATGATGATGTTGTATTTTGCATTTGAGTTTTATGGCAGACGACCGAGCGACCGCATCAGCTGTTTACGAGGCGCGCACAGTTTGAGAGCGACTGGATTATGTTCGAAATTTTTGATCACATTTTACCTGTTCCAAGGATATATGTATATATTTACCTGTTGATGTTCCCGTTGACGGCTTATACTTTACCTTTCTTCGTGTACAAAATTTGTGACTTTCAACGCTTGCCTAAAAGGCTTAAGGACCCCTACACATTTCCCATACCTGCAGGCAGGACTCACACCCAGTCATTCAACTCAACCAAAAACAAAAAAAAAAAAACATAAATCGATGCCACTAAAATGTGCCGGTCATTGGCGCCCGACGAGGTCCTGACACAGTGTTCTGGTTGCTGTTGTTTTCGTCTCGTCACGGGAATGTCTGCTTTTGACAGCCGCCCGACGCCAAGTTCACAACTGTCAATGCCGACGGCGTCAACAAAAATTAAAGCTCTTCACTTACCTGGTCAATTTTTGCGGGGGGTTACCAAAATCATCAACATCAACATCATACTTTACCTGCCAGAAAGAAGAATAAGAGAGAGAGAGAGGGACATTAGTTTTTCCCAAATGCAAATGAGCAAAGGACCGGATTAAGTTGTGACCACATGTGTGTGTGTGTGTGTGTGTGTGTGCAATCTTCCTCCCTCTCTGATCTTCCTGGGCACATTTGTCTCTAGTCTTTGTTTTCCGTAGACAGAAAAAATGTTTTCTTTTTGATTGATTGCCCAGAAAAACCACTTGAAACTGTCAAAGGGAGGGGAGGGGAGAGCGAGTGGTTATGGGGGGGAGTGAGCGGTATGAAGTGAAAATCACTTTTACACACAAAACGTTTTTCCAATGAAAAACTACTTAGGCATGATACTTGGGCACAACTAAATTAAGGAAACGGCCAAGAGACACACACTTGGGCATCCTCCAGCAGATCAGAAGGAAACAATTGAGTTTTCATTATGATAATACCAACGATTCTGGCAGTCAGTCAGTTGCAAAGATGTCAAAAAACAAGAAAGTCGGACAACTCCGACTATAACATACTCTGTGCCCCCAAAAGTTAGTATATATATGTTCAATTTAAGTTAGAAGTCATACAACGTGGCAAAAACAAAACCATGAAGTGTGTGAAGTGCTGCCTAACGCCGTTCAGGCCGATGCTACCCATCATAATTGTTGGTTTCCCTATAACTCGACTATCATTCATCCGATCCTTATCATTCCTTTGGCAAATCGATAAATAATCTTAGTAACTAAATATCTTTAGAAGAAACAAACCATCTATCTACAAAACTGTGGGAGATATGACGTTTTTTTCAAATTGCGTGTGCACCAAGGGGCGTGGCAAAAATTGAAAATAAACTTAATCTGCCTGCAAGCATAAGAAGCTTATGTCCCATAGACGTCATACCTCTATCTCTTACCATCTCTGAGATATCTTCGTTCATACGGACAGATAGACAGACGGACGCACGGACATTGCTAAATCAACTGGCCTGTTGATGCTGATCATGAATATATATACTTTATAGGGTCGCTAACGATTCCTTCTCCCTGTTACATACCTAGTAGTCGCAATGCTTTTGGTACACTTATTGAACACACTCGTTCTTGAGAACCATTGAACGCATCCACTCCAACTTGACGGCTATTTGACAAGTGATATTTATGCTATATTAATGCATCAAAAGTTTTTGGCGTCAGTTGATTGCAATCATGAAATGGGGCTCGCTCGAAAATCCTGTTATCGTAATGGGCCTGCATAAAAAGGTGAAATCCTTCGGAAATCACACGAAACTTTGTGTATTGTACCATGAAGTTAGTTGAGGATACTGATGGAATATGCCATCAAAGCCGTGAAAGATCGAATTCGTGGCGAAAAAAGTTGATATTCCGCAGATTCTAAACAGAGCACAGTGGTTGGACTTGTATGGAAGTATGCGACAAAAATAGTTATACACTCAGAGAAAAAATAGAGAATTTCGCTCTTGAATCAAGAGCATTCGTTCTCAAAAGTACGGTGAGAGTGAAAATTCTTGATCCAAGAGCGAAATTCTTGATTCAAGAGTGAATTTTTGATCCCGACATTCCTGATTCAAGAGTTTCAGCTCTTGATCCAAGTATGAATAATTATTGATTCAAGAGTTTCAGTACTTGATTCAAGAACGAATAATTCTCAAAATAAAAAAATTAAAAATAATATTTGGGGTGGGGGGTGGGAGAGACACGACCGACCCGACCTGACCGACGTGGTGGTCCGCGTCTCGTCCCCCTCCCCCGGTCCCATGCACCATTATCAAATCAACCACACCAACACCCCAACCACCACCACCCACCAAACTTTGTTTTAAACAGTGATTGATTTTGAGATAACCACAGAGATTTTTTTTTTTTTTTTACTCTTCTGGGACTTGAACACGGTACCTCGAAAGACTGAAACACACACAGGCGACGGGCAGCTTAACGAGTCAGCTAACTTCCTTAAGCCAGACGACGCGACGAAATCACACTTATAAATAAACGCTTTCGTACGCATCGCACAACAACAAACTGCGCATGCGCTCTCAGTCTCTGCGCTCTCATTCTCTCAACCAAGGCGTATTTAATAAGGTGGCAGAAGCGTCGACGTCGCCCCCTTTGCTGTTGCCTTACGGTTTCGAAAAATTCATATGTGTGTGTGTATACATGTGTATGCGACAACAAATTTCTTTGAGTTTATTACTCTCTTGCTCTCGCTCTCTTTCTCTCATTTTTCGTAAGGCAACGCGACGTCGACGCTGCTGCCACCTTATTAAATACGCCTTGCTCTCAACGACCAACTGCGCATGCGCCCTCACTCTCTGCGAGAGCGACTCCAACGCTACTCTCTCAAAGTTAAGTTGCCCTCACCCCCCTTGCCTATAAAAAACCAAATTGAGAACGTTTAGAACGAATTTATCACGATTCCAAGAGCGAAATTCTTGAAAATTCAAGAGCGACTAATTTTTTTTTCAAGAGCGTTCGTACTCAAATTATTCGTTCTAGTTTTTTCTTAGTGTACGGTTTATAATTTAACTGTAAGCCTTTAACAATAGTATAAAACTATTTTGAAACAATTGGGCGTGCTTATCCGCCCATACCACCCATTTACATATATTTATATACCTATAGTTTGAATAAAATATCTTTTCTTTAAATACTTCTGAACACAAAATTTATTAACAAAAATTATAAAGAAAATATTTAAATGCATTTTAAAAACAAAGTAATTAATTAATCCTCAAATAATTCAAAAACAGACTCTTTAAATAAAGTTTTATTTTTTTGGAAGGTAATTTTCTTAATCCACTTATGAGAGGATCTGAACTTAGTAGTAATCTATTTAGAAGGTCTGAGTTAGTTGCGAATCGCGAGATTTTTCTAATATGTTGAAATCTGTATTTTTTAATATCTTTATTTTTAGCCTCTGCAGCTTCCTCAGAGAGCTCTCCAATCGATACTAATGCTCTGTTAATAATATTTTATGCACCGAAGCTGGCATGTAATACCATGGATAAGTTTCCACAAGTCCCCTTGCTGTCTCCAGCGCATAATCTCTAAATTTGTCTACATTTATATTGTAGCCAGAATTTAAAGCCTGCAAAACGGTGGCGCATCTGTTAATTAAGTTTTTGTCAAGACCTGTAATTTTTGCAAACTTTGGTCTGTCTACTATAAGTTCCATTTTCTTTCGAAACTCAATTTCTAGCTTTCGTTTTCGTATCAATAGATCTTTTTTATGTATTGAAGATCTGATCTGCCACAATTTTATCTCCAAGCGATAGGATATATGAAGAAAATACTGAAAAAATCGTATGTATGCATGTAGAGGGGATAAGCCAAATTCATACCGACATTCGTGAACTTTGTTTTCCAGACAGTTATCTATATTATTCATTTCTGTCGGCATCGCTTCGCATATCTAACACTTTGTTGAAGACGTTCCACTTAATGCATTGCAAACTTTACCGTCCACCATTGTGAGTTGAAGACTGGGCTCTATGCTGATTTTATTTGGATTAAAAATTTCTGTGTGCCGTAAGTCGAGTATTTTTTGTTTTATATACATCTCCTCTGCAATGGACAACTGGGTCGATTCCTTTTCAAATTGAAACCTTATTGGTCTACAAAAGCGGGTCGATGATGGCCTTGGGGTTTTCCAAACAATTATCGGACTCTGCGACTTAGTTATAAGTTGTAAAGGCACATAAGAAGTGACAAATAAAGAATTGTCTTCCAAATTATTATTGGCAAACTTTTGCCAGAGTGTCAGAGTGTCCAGTGCTGCCGTCGAAGCCCCATTTTCCAGTTAAGGTCAGTGTATTGACAGAATCATCCTTAATTTGATTAATAACATCCATCTGAAGATTCACAATACGTGATGCTGTATGATCAAGTAAACTTTGTAGATCAACTTCAGCGAGTGATTCGTTTACACTAATGTTACTTGGATAACTGTGTGTTTTAGCTTGCAGAACATGATCAGTAAATATTGTTTTTTTGTTAAATTTGCATTCATTATTAGTGCAACAACTTCATTAACATTTGCATCAGTTTAAGTTTGATTTGCCTTTTGGGAGGCATTCCGTAAAGCTATCTATTTCAGCAATTTTGGCTATTCGTCGTTGCTTTGTTCTTGTTGAAGACTCGGTAAAATCGGATTTGGGACGCCCACGACCATTAGATTCATTTGACTTTTTAGCTTTTTCAGTCAGTGTGAAGGAGATCTTCATATCAAGCCAATCCGAATGCTTCTCCAGAACATTCAATTTGGTACGATTGCACTTTTGCCAACGGACGGACAATTTCTCTTCTGGATCTGCAATGTAGCCTTTTTCCAGCTCCAGCTTAATCGAATCAACGATATGACGACCTCTTTCAGCATTTAGAGCCAACCACTTTTGAAAAATTAAGTTGTACGAAATGGTGCATTGAAAATAATTGCCTGTTGCCAATTCAAATAAACCAAAATTAACATTAGTAATAATAAATAAAACGCAAACGAATTTGACATTTACTACACATATAACAATAACAAACACATACCAGAGCACGTAAAATGGAAAGCACAAACAACAAAACACAAATACCTGCTGCACTCGGATCAGAACATTATGACGCTGGGCAGCTCCGGGCAGCTGATTCTTTTTTTATATTAATCTATTATTATTAACAATTAATAATAATAATAAACATAAACATTGGAATCGATCGACATCACAACTAAACGCTTAAGGGAAGGTACAAACAGTAAACGAAAAACATTCACAAAAGGTCATTTATGATTTTCTTTTGTTTTATACTATATACCACATTGAACAATGTGTTAAATGTGTTAAATACGAATGATATCCATATCAATAAGAAGCTATTGGACCTTTAATTTGTTAGTTTGATGTCTTTTAACATTATTGTCACTTTGAGACAAAACACAACGCACTGAAATGCCTAGCACGAGGTCTAACTTTAAGGGATTTTTTCACAGAGAGCGAATGGTCACACTAAAAAAACCGTTTGTTTCAAAAAGATAATTTATTTATGATATGATCGACATGCTTCAAAGTGTAAAATTTTGATTTCGGATTTTTTTATTTTTGTCGTATGGCAGCGACCACTGTGCAGAGTCTGCTAAGCCGCTGCTATAAACACGATAACACAATTTTTTCTTTCGATAATCGTTTCATAGTAACCTTGCGCTGCTCTGGCGCTGTTAAATACGCCCGCGAACTTACAAACAACACCTGGCAGGATTATGAATATAACATAATTAATCTGCTATTTTAATATATTTTTATTTTAATTTTATTATTTAATTTTAATTTATCTTTATTGTTCTTATCATTATGACTTTTGACAATCTACAGTATTAGCGCAGTGAACGTTAGTAATTGCCTCTTCCGACATTTTCCTTAAAATTGTGTCTGGCACAATCAATGGCATTAAATGCAGTTCTATGTAGTCCCGAGCAGCGGCACTTAACTAACACCTCGCACTTGGCTGCCACGGCAAAGATTCCGTTCATTTCGATTGGAAAGTAATTCGCGCATTACTGGCGATTTGTCTCCGTATAGTTGGTCAGGTCAGCATGATGATCTTCTGGCATGTGTGACTTGGCGGCGTATTTATCGCCACTGAACTCAAAATTGGTATTAGGCAGCTGGCCCTGGGTGTTCACATAGCACTTGGACACGTAGTCAGGGAAACGTTAAGAAATGGAATTGATTTATAAAGTTGAAGTATGGTTCGCCCATTTTGTACCTTGATATAATTGGCATCCGCTAGACTACCGCTTGATAGGAGGCCAGCAGTTCGGTGTGCACTGAACTGGGAGCGGGCATTTGGTTTGTGGTCGTTTTACTGTCTCGATCATTGAGCACCGGCGGCTGTTCAATGATATTCCTTTTGGTCTGGTAGCTGTGATCGAAGACATAGTTGAGGCGAATCAAATCGAACTGATTAAGGGGACTGGAGGCGCATAGAAGTGTTTGAATGCTGGCCAAACAGATTTTAAGCTCCACGCTTGTGGTTTGTGGTGACAGGAGACGTCACCTGATGTTGCAGACCGTGCTCCGGTCCGCCGGTGTTCTCTGGCGAGTTTCCGAGTGTTTCTTAACAGCCAAGTCTCGCAACTTGCTCTCCACTTTCATGGCGTTTATTAAATTCAGCTTGGCCGCCCTAGAAAGTGCCATTAGGCGACGCGCTTTGCAGGAATATTTTTTAGATGACCTCATTTTCAATTTGGCCGCACAAATTAGAAACGAAACCTATTTGGCTCACGTCACGGCAAAAAGAGGCGTTAACAGCACTTAAAGGCGATGTTATTTTTGAACATAACGTAACATAAACGTAAGCAAATTTGGCTATTGGTAGAAACCGTATATGAAACGGCCACAAGAAAAAATTCCTCAGCAGTTTTTATACTCTGTACCGAAGGTACATAGAGTATATTAAGTTTGTGCAAAAGTATGTAACAGAGAGAAGGAATCGTTTCCGACCCTATAAAGTATATATATTCTTGATCAGCATTAACAGCCGAGTCGATATAGCCATGTCCGTCTGTCCGTCTGTCCGTCCGTCCGTATGAACGAAGAGATCTCAGAGATGGTAAGAGATAGAGGTTTGACATGTATGGGGCATATATTTGTTATACTTGCAGGCAGATCAAGTTTATTTTCAATTTTTTTTCCACGCCCCCTCCCGTCCCCGCAATTTGGAAAAAACTTCATATCTCCTACAGTTTTGAAGATAGATCGTTCGTTCCTTCTAAAGATACCTTGTAAACAAAATTATTTACCGATTTGCTGAAGGAATGATAAAGATCGGATGAGCGATACTAAAGTTATGTGCAAAAAACGCCCAGCTAACACCGCCCACCCCCCCCCCCCCCCCCCCCACCAACCACCACAACACACCCTAACCGTTCAACACAGGCAATCTTAGTGCGAGAGAGACAGAGAGAGAGAAACTTAGAGAGCGCACCGCGTTGTGCGCGGGCTGTTAACTGGCCGTTTGGCTCCTGAGCAAATGCGAGTGTAAGGGTACAGAGTATGTTATAGTCGGGCTTGACCGACTTTCTTTCTTGTTTTATATAGAGTTTTTCATTTCGCGGCCGTTTCCGTACCCGTGGACGCCACCCTTTAGGCAGATGAATATCAGCAAGGACAGCTAATCATAAAATGTGACTTGGGACTCAGTGCATACAAGAGACACACCGGCCACTTGCTCACAAGAGCATTAAAACCAAAAAATGCAGTACAAAATTGAAAGTATTGCGTCAAACAATGCCCACAGACGAATTCTGTTTACTGACGAGAAAATTTTCACCATAGAGGAATCGTTAAACAAACAGAACGATCGAGTGTTTAATGTGTCATCAAAACAAGCGTCCGAACTCATTCCAAAAGTTCACCATCCGGCTTATGTGATGGTTTGGTGGGGAGTCGCCTATGAAGGGGTCACCAAGCTCCATTCTTGTGAAAAAAGAAGTCAAAACTTTGGCGAAAGTGTATCAAAGGAAAAGTTTGTGTAGAATCTCAACACAACATTATTTGCAAGCAAACCGTGGAGCTTTCAACAAGACTCCGCTCCAGCTCACAAGGCAAGAACGACTCAAACATGGTATAATAATCAAGGCTGCAAACCGGTCCGGAACTGAACCCCTTAGAACCGGTTCGGTTCGGGTTTTTTCGGGCCGACTAACCGGACCATGAACCGAATCTCTTATATTTTTGACTCCTCGATCCTGAACCCGAATCACTTTTTCGAAAAGTAAGGTTCGGTTCACAGAGCTAAGTAGTTTTTCCAATGACACATGCAGGGAAATATAGAAATTCCTTGTAATCTGACTGCTCCTTCCGTCGATAATGGAGCGAATATGGTTCGAATAGGAGAACTTTTAAATGACAACTGTCTGCATTAATTTTTTACAGAAAAGGAATGGAAATATGAAGAATGTAATGTAATGTGAATCAAAACCATTTCTTGATTTGGACGATGACCATGTTCCCCCCATAGATTCTCTGAAGGATTCGATAATTACAGTTCTCTAAATTTAGTAGTAATCGATTTTTTTTAAGAAAGTTCAGTTTCATTAGTAGAGTTCGCACAATTTGTAATGAAACCCCAAGCAGGGAATCCAACCGTAACCGTATACCGAAAAGAACCGATTAAAACTCAGAATCACAACCGGAACTGGAACACATATTTTAAATTTTTTGTCTACCGGTATTCGAGAACCGTTATTCTTGGTACCGAAAAGAACCTTAACATTGTACCGGTACAGTTTCGGTTCTGAGCGTAACAATTAGACTGCACAGCGAGCACTTAATTGTGAGAAAGTTATCCTGACATTTTATCGGACCCACTTTATAAAACCACAAAATTACCTGGGTAACTATTGTGGTGAATATTATCTGTTCAAGTCCAACTAAGTGTGAAACTTAGCTCTGACACTTTATCTGAAAGTCGAAACAAAGTCGAGTCATATTTCTCGCACTTGCAGCAACATTATCATACCTCAAAATAATCAATTTTGTATTCTCTATGGAACATACATTATTTTGTTTATATTCAAAAATATAACGTCTGAACAGTAAGCCAAAGGATCTGCAACGATATCGTCTGTAGGACAACTCAGATATGTCGCTCTTGTTGGATCATGAAAATATCAAAAAAATCATAAATAAGATGATAACCGCCTGCCCAACTAACTTAAATGAAACTCTCTGAAGTCGGGAGGAACTGTGTAGGCCTTTTGGGACTAGACTCTATAAGCAAGCAAATGCAACACACTTAAAGACAATGAAAGACAACACAAATAAGACAATGATTTATAAGTACCGAAAAATATCTGTATTTATCAGCGCACAAAATTCCTTGGGTCTTCATAGCTCCCTTTGATTTCATAAATTTAACGTCAAACATTTATAATTATAATCGATTATAATTGATCAGAGTATGTATTACCCAAAAAAACGATGACATTTAGCACTTGTTGGGCAGATGACCAATCCAGAGTAAACATCTCCTCATTAGAGAAGAAGTAATCGGCTTACTAGATGACAGGAGGAGTGACAACTTTTGGTAGAACCTAGTCAACTTTTTGAGAAGCTCTGGGGTTCTGGGGACACTCACTAGCACTTGGGTCAGCATAGGTAGAAGATGCAATACACTAAATAACCATTAGGTATCTGGGGACGACCCAGGCAGCCAGGTGCAGTAGTTCAGTGTAGTGTGAGATAAACTGCTCATGACCGACAAGTCGGTTACAGAAAAAAGTCCATACGGAGGTGTCACGGAAATCTCTATTCTATTCTTTTCACCATTTTCACCTCTTCTGTGTCAAAATTTTCAAATTTTCTTTTATAGTAGGTCTCTAGGATAAGCGGTTTTGGCTGTGGGTTGATAATCAGTCAGTCAGTCAGCCGGGCCAAGAGATTTATATATGTATATATTTTGCTTAAACAAAGCTTAACCTTACATTTTGCGCCTACTTTAAATGCTCCAAACTGGAACCAAATTGTGCCTTGTTTGTTATATTATTTATTTTGGGTAGTTTGTCAAGTGACCTTGAGCACAAATTGAAAATTGTTGCACTTTGATTATCAACTTGGCTGCCGTTTTGGGCTCCTCCCGCTGGTTGTTGTTGCTGCTGCTGCTGTTGGCTTTTGTTTTCATTGTTTGGCTTTTGGGTAAACAGATTGAATTTTTGGCAAGTTTTAACAAGCCAAAGGCCAGGCCCCGACCAGATCCAGAGAAGTAAAAGAGAGAGAGAGGGAGCGAGTACAGGAGCAGGACATGGCCTTATCGAAATGCCAACACACTCGAAACAACGTTTAATTAGAGTTTGTTGTTTATTTATTTATTTATTTGCTTTGCTTTGCCCTGGCCCTGCCGTCTCGTCGTGTGCCGACCATTGGGTGACCACATAACCTCCGCCTGGGACGCGGGGCCTGCAGTTTTTGACCATTAATAATTTCATTGAGTGCGTTGTGCGGCGGTTGTTGTGTTGTGTTGTTGTTTGTACAACGCGCTGGCCGCGGCGGCTTCCGTTCTCAACTCCCAACAGCGCCCCCAAGTCGTTGTCGTCGTCGTCGTCGTCAGTTTTCCTTCCTGTTGCCAACCAATCCCGGACGCCCACATTATGCTTCTGCAGCGTTGTATATTTTTGAACATTTTTATATTATTTAATTTTGTTTCTTTTCTCCACTTTATTTACTTTGTTGTCGCGCAAAGCTGACGAACTATTCACATTCGCTAAGAGAATTTGGCACTTGCAGCTAAGGCGGCTTGTGTGGAGGGGCGGGGAGTGGGGTGTAGTTGGCCAATATGTCCTTGCTGGCTTCGGTTCGGTTCTGCTGTGGTCATGCGATAATAATATTTGTTATTTACTTTAACGGAAGGAAAAACAAAAAACGGAAATGCACATAAATTTATTTCCTTTTTTTTTCCTAGATTATTATTATTTGTTCTCTTGCTTTCTCTTTTCTACACTTGGCGACACTGTTTTTTCTTTGGTTCGTTATGGGACAAAGAATGTGTGTAATTTACAGACGATTTTCCAAATATGACCAAAATTTAACAAATTAATCGACTAGCCAAAAATCTTTATGTTAAAATGAAAGCCAAATTTGCCCAACATGTCTTGAAAGAATGGATTTCCCAGGTACTAGTTGTACTTTCCAAGAAGGGCCTAGAAAAAGACAACGGGTAAGCCAACTCTACAGCAGAGAAGAAGATAAGAATTCAGGGAACTGAATGAGCATAAAGGATCTAGCTGCCAGTCACCTATTTGACAATTGGCCCCTTCCTGTTGCTCACTGAATAGAGATCGTAGGTTCATGAGTTTAACCAAGTGGCGACCGTGCCGAACGGCAAAGTATGCGTAGCTTGAACACAGCTGAAAGTCTCACGCTTGTCTCAAAATAATAAACCGAATACTGAATAATAATACCTAAAGGGATCTAACCTTTGCCGCAACATAGTTTTCGGTACTTTTTAGAGCTGGAACGGGAAAATTAACAGTTTCATTCCCTGTATTCATTGTATGAATACATATTTGGGGCATTCCAAGATAAAAAAAGATATTTTCTGAGTTGATGTCTCCGAATTGGATGATAACACAGTGCTATAAATTTCAAAAAATTATAATAGCCTGGGTATTGGCATAGCGTACGCTGTAGAGCAGGTCGCGTTGAGCACTTCCTCATACTTGGTTTTCCTCGGGAACCCCCAAAATCTGAAGTTAAGGCCCAAAAACCGTTAATTGCTCATTTTGCTTACTTAACTTGAAATAACTCGCAAGTGGACCATCTGATTTTATGTAACTTTACTAATTCTGATACCGACGAGAAGATTCTTATATATATATACTACTTTCCCATAAGTCCAAGTTGCAGGACTTGTGCCAAAAGTTAGATACCGAAAGCTTTCTCGATGGTGATTTTGAATATTTGATGGAGTATCTGAAACTATTGCAGCCAATAGCAGAGGCCATTGATTTTTTGCAAGGGGATAAAGGAATGATGTTTGGATACTTACTACCTACTTTAGCTACAATACATACCAAGATTGCTAAGCTGCAGACTCCATTGAGCCACAAATATGTAAGAAGTACGGCTAATAACTTAATGAAAGCGTTTAAAGCCCGATTTAGCAAGTTTTTTAATTTGGACAAATCCGTTGAAACAGCCATTGTAGCTTCCGTTCTTTGTCCACAAATAAAATGTATGTGGGTTAAGGCTTTAAATCCAAGTTTCGATATTGAAACTGAAGCTGAGATTTTTAAAATAACAAAGAACAATGTCTCCTACAAATGTCTCTTGGATGCAACACAGCTATGAGCAGTGAGGATTCTAATATTGCTGAATACTTAGATTTTTCATTTGCCGGTAAATATCTAATCAAGGAGCGCAAATATTTATATTAAATGCTTTTATATTTTTAGATATTTCTGAAGAAACATTGAGTGCCCGCATATCGCCAGCCGAATCAGAATTTTCGGCATATTTGTCCGACTCGGCAAAGTCGTTAGATATGCTGATCAAGTATCCACAAATTAAGAGGGCTTTTTTAAAATTTAATACACCACTGCCATCGTCAGCAGCAGTAGAGAGGCTGAGAGGCTTCTGTTTTAAATCAAATGAATGAACATACAAATTTTCTAATCAAAATCAATTCAATTCTGATTTTGGAAAAATTGAATTAATTCAAAATATGTCAATTCGATGCCTGAATGATTCTCAGGAATGATTCAAAATTGAACTTACGCGTTATACGCTTAAAAGGGTAAAATTGGGAATTTTAAAAAATTTAAATAACTCGAAAACGGTTTAGGATAGAGCTTAAAATTTTTTTTTTCAAATGTTCAGGTTTAAAAAGCCCTTTGGAAAACCATTTTGAAATATTTTTTTTCAAACGTTTACTAGGGAAAAAAAGGGAAAAACTCAAAAAAACTTAGTCTAGAAAAAAAGACCCATCCTTCAAAAATGTTCAAAAAAACATATGTTAGAGCAGCATCTTTTCTAAACATTTTGAGTGGCTGAACATGTCGGTAGCACAAAAATTAAGGAAGTTATAGCCATTTTTGTCATGTAATATCAAAAATTTCAGTATAGAAAATTTGTCAAAAATTGATAAAAAAAAAGGTTATTTTTGGTTCTTAATTTGCCAATTTTGTAAACCACTTCAAAGACTTCAAAGACAGCGCACGGAAAAGGTGCTTGTGATTGCGTATGGGGTGCGGCTTGCCAGGCAATACTGCCTGCAGCAAGGAACAAGAAATGAAATACTTACTGCTAAAAACCTTTATCAATGGGCAAGTGACCATTCGAAAAGCATCAATGTATTTTTTTACACCACAAAAGATCACGAACAGTGTACAGAATATTTAAACACCAGGTTCGAAAGTTGCGAAACCATCAAAGGGACGCTTGGGATTCATTTTGCGGATCCTGTGAATGATTCCTCTCTTAAAGTTAAGACATCCAGAAGTGTAATTTCAAAAATAGTTCGAGTCTAGTTTATGATTTATTATATTATTAATATTATATTATACAGGGTGGTCCATCTAGTTTTTGGAATTTTAACCATTCATAATATGACTTTTAAAACTTCAAATGTCATTAAAAACTTTGACATTTGCGAAATGGGTCGCTATTCGCTTGAAAAAAGTTGGGAAATACTGAAAACATATTTCCAAAGTGGTGAGTCCTCGCCTCAAACTGTGCGAAATTTGAAAAAAAAATGTTTCGAAAACTCAATTTGTGGATAAATTCGTGAGGCGAGTTCGTGAAACTGGAATGTTGGTGGATAAACCAACCCGTGTACGTACTCGTCCGGTGCGCTCGACCGAAAACAACCATGTGCGTGAACAACCATCGACGTCAACTCGCTATCGATCTCAACAATTGGACATTTCGCGCATAGAGACCTTGCCATGAAGCCACACAAAGCTCAATTGGTGCAGCAGCTAAAGCCAATTGACCATCCGAATCGTCTACAGTTCGTTAATTGAGCGGAAGATCGTTGGACCGAAGATGGTGAATTTTAACGAAAAATCATTTTTTCGGATGAAGCACATTTCCACTTCATTGGTTATGTGAATAAACAAAATTGTCGCATCTGGGGCACAGAAAGTCCACATAGCGTCGTCAAGAAGCCAATGCACCCACCACTTGTCACTGCTTGGTGCGGATTTCGGTCTCGAGGCATCATTGGTCCATTTTTCTTTGAAAGTGACCGTGACCGTGAATGGTGAGCGCTACCGCGCCATGTTAAGGGAAATTGAAGCGGAAGACTTCGACGATATTTGGTTTCAACAAGACGGCGCTAAGTGCCTCACAGCGCCCTATCTTTGAAAATCGAATAATCAGCAAACATGGACATGTGAATTGGCCGCCAAGAAGCTGTGATCTGACACCGTTAGAATGTTATGCAAACAATACTAAAACAATTGATGAGTTGAAGAACGAGATTCGAGTTGCTATTGCTGACATACGTGCCGAAACAATTGAAAATGTTCTCAAATATTGGGTGGATCGAATGGGCTACTGCCAAGTCATTTGACCGAAATTGTTTTTCATAAATAAATGACATGAACCAACCTTCACCAGCATCAAACTGTGAATCATTCGCATAATTTTGTGGACCCGTCTTCAAGCGACCACACACCTAAAACATTGAGCGGTTGTGGAGGGACCTTAAAGAAAACATTCCTCGCTTTGATCGGAATAAGGACCACTATCTTGGTTATCTTGCCAAATTTCAGTTCCATAAGAAGTATCCCTTGCGTTCTCAAAGAATCCACAAGATATTCTTGGCCATTGGGCGTATGTATAACCCCAAGATTGAGAAAGTTATTAATGAAGACATTCATTTCTCTTAAAAACAGTTGACTGTCTGTCGGGCAATCTGAAATTATGATTCTTTGCTGGACCCCGATTCGAATAATATCTCAGGCAGCAAAGGATTTTTAGTTATTGAAATTTGAAGCTTGTATGTATTAATTTTATACCCCATTCAAAAGTTTTAAAAGCTGTCTGAGGCTCAAAAAATGTTCCAAATATATAAAGAGTAGCCAATCAGAGTTTTTTAAATGAGTTTTTTGCCAACCAACTCACAATGAACTGACATATTTTCAGCCTTTACTTAGCCAACTTTATCTAGAGGATCTGGTTTAGTTTCAATGACCAAAAACTAATAAAAAAAAATGTTCCAACTTCTCTGATCCAAGAAATGACTTATAATTGTAAACCTGTGCTACCAAAAGCTCACCAAAGAGGGAATATTCTTGACCTTAAATAAGCCCGAACAATTATTTACAATCAAATTAACCTCATCACCTTATACAATATTGAAATCAAGCATTTCTGATATAATATTAAACTTCTTACTTACTTTCCAGTAAATGGCAACCAGTACTGAGCACCAAAGACAAAAGGGTTGCCAGACCTGACCAATTTCCTGTCGGAAAATGGCACCACCAAAATGAAACATACTTTTACAAGCTTAAATTTTGGTTTATGTTTCCCAAAACTGAATGTCTGAGGGAATGGAATACCCAGAACTGAAATGTCCAACTATTCCCACTACAATTCCCATTCTCCTGGGATTGTCCTGTACCCCAAAATGACCTTTGTAAGAACGGAAATGCTGCCAAACCGGCTGACTAGCCGCTGTTCACAGAAATGTAAAATTTCAACATTTCTGGAGATTAATTTGCATAACAAAACAAAACACAAAAAAAAAATCGAAGATAAAACCGCTTCAAATTGAAATTTATTAATTGATTTTGGTTTCTTGGCAAATGCCAAAATTTGTGGGCAAACTAAAAATACATTTTTTTTGTGTGTGTGTGTGTGTGTGTGTGTGAGTTGCGAATTATTGCCATTTCAATATTGTAATTCAAGTCAAATTCAGTTAAAAATGCCAAAGCGGGTGACGCATAATTTGACAGAGAAATTGCATTAAATGCGAATTTCGAAACGAATTTAAATGCGGTGACGTCGTTTTCAGGTTGTTAATCGCATTTCCTAATTATCAAAACTCATAAATTTCATTTAATGGCTCGTTGGGCTCGAAGCGAGATCAGCCATGACAGTTCCCCCTCCTCCACCCCTCCGTATAACATAACATTTCCATTTCCCCTCTTTGGCGTTGCACTCACTCGCTCTCCTGCTGTCTGCTTGCCATAAACTAAGAGGGGTAACACATTTCCCCTGCACAAGTTACAACAGCACTTACACTAGCGGCGTGTCTATGCGGCTGTCTCGCTCTAACTGCCAAAGCTTAATGGACCCGCCACCATTATGGAAAGTGAAATGGCTAATGCGCGCCTGCACAGAACAAGGTCGGCAATAAATCAGCCAGCGGAGCGAGGAAACGGGGAAGCGAATGCAAGAAGCCGGACAACGTTTGACAAAAATCAAATCAAAATGCCATAAAATACCCCCAAATGCGGCGACTGGAACTGGAGCTGTGCGGTGGGGGAGCGTAGCAAATGAATTATTTGCAATTAATTGAGCGCAAATTTGCAAAATACTTTCGTGTGTCGGCGCCTCCTCCTCCTCCTCCTCCTCCTCGTGTGTGTGTGTGTGTGTGTGTGCGGGAGCGATTATGCTCAGATACGATGATGGATATGCCTAAAAAATGGATTTCAAATGGCGTATTCGTCGGTCTCTAGTTTTGTGGATTTTGAGCAATTGCCTGAAATAACAGTTTTTTATGGCCTGCAAATTGAATTTCGATTCACTTGATTTAGCAGCCAAAGCGTATGTTTTTTATGTGCAGAGCGCAGGGTAATAAAGAAATGGCCGTTGCAAAACATTTAGAAATTTATAACGTCTCGTTGAAAAGAGGTCGCTTAATTGCTACTTTTACTACTTCTGAGGAACTTTCAATGGAAGTATCAATTTCTTTCCAATTATAAGGACATTATTTAATTTAATTTCGGTTTTTTCTTTACTAGTAAAAATTTCGACACTGTTGAGAGAGAAAGAGACAACGCAGCTAACTAAAATCTTTACTTTCCACATCTTTCCTTATATTTGTTATTACACAGCCAATTTGTTTGCAAGTATTCACACAAATGGTTGTTGTTTGCGCGATCGCCTTTTTCAAGTTACTCTCTTCCCCTGAATGGGAATGGAAAAGAAAGCCAACGAGAGCGAGGCCCAAAATAAAGCGCTGTGAATTCGCTTCGACCTGTCCCCATCAAAATCAAAGGCTAGCCAGCAACTGAAAGGCTTTTTCCTCTCTTCTCATATATATATATGTGTATATGTGTAAATAGCGAAATATCTTCGCCCCCCTGGGGGTACTGGTGACCATCGCTGCCTTGACAAGCGCGCGATGCCTCGAACAAAAACAAGAATTTTCTGGGAATTGTTTTCTGACACCCTTTTGTTAACCAGAAACTGAAGATGACTGCGTTTTGATGTTCACAGTGGATGGCAGACCATTTTAAGTCTTTATAAATGACGTTGGCCCAATTATCAATCAGGCCTCCTTGCAAAGGACTTTCAAAACGAGAACTATGGGAATATGAATATCTACAGTCGTTTATCTTGGAAATCTTTTTGATCCCAAATTGAGTTTCAATCCTTATATATCCTTTAAGCCCCATACGGACATCCGAAGCAACGAGAAGTTTCATACAAATATTGAGGGAAGAAGAAGCAGAAGTTACAACTTCGCCTCTTGAACTTTTTGCAAGTACAGAGATAAGAATCTGAATGTCACCCTTAACAGTCAATGTAACGCTTAACAGCACATTTGTGGGTACTATGTACACACCTGATCATATTAATAGGTACACACCGGAATTTTTTGATTATAGATGGTTTTTCCGTACTTTTAGTGTTGACAACTTTTAAATTTTTGGTTTTTTGTTGTTGTCAATATCTGGAAACACTGTGACAAAGAGTTGAAAGAGGGGCTGCCCCGTATATCAAAGCTTTTCTATAAATTGCGAGTCCACCACACATTTCGCCTGATCATAATAATAGGTACAGTCTCCGTTTCTCACAAGTATCAAGTGAATAATTTTGTAATCAGTGATCTTTTGGTAACTAAAGGTAAATTAAGTATAGCTCCTGTCAATACAGAGAATTAAATAATTAATTTTTTTAGAAAAAATGGGTCGAAATTCTCATTGTACTAAAGAAGAAGCTCGATTGGAAAAGAAGGCAAATCTTTACGAGCCATCGCCAAATTAATGAACAGGTCTCATAATTTTCTTAAAAATGCATTAGAAAGAAAACCAAGACAGGAAACCCGTGGAAGGCCACAAAAAACAACAGAAACCCTTGACCACTACATAGTAACTTTGAGCAAAAAGGACCCATTTAAGTCATCGAAGGCTATTGCAGCCGAATTTGGGAATTCAGTGACTACAAGCTGCCAACCTACCAGGAAGAATTGCCAGACAAGTCCCACTTATGCGCAAAAAAAATATCACCATGAGGCAAACTTTTGCAAGGAACCACAAAGACTGGGTAGGATGCACCGGGGAGAAAAAATAGAGCGATGAAACCAAGATTAATTTGTTTGGGAATGACTGTGAAAGGAATGTTCGACGCTCTAATGGAAAGGAATTCCATCCACGGTTTACAAAAAACACAGTCAAACATGGAGGTGGCAATATAATGGTCTGGGGTTGCTTCTCCTGGTACTTCACACTACGAACAAAATGAATGCTGAAGAGTACAAATCCATATTGGAAACAATTATGGTACCGTGTGCTGAGGAAAATATGCCATTACGTTGGGTATTTCAGCAAGATAATGATCCTAAACACACATCAAGGCTGTTATCTAAATTTTCCGAGGACTAAAAAGTTGACGTTCTGAAGTGGCCAAGCCAATCCCCCGACCTTAACCCCATTGAAAACTTGTGGGGAGACTTAAAAAAGAAATTGGCAAAGCATTCATTTTCAAATAAACAAAAATTATGGGAAGGTGTCCAAAAACTGTGGTATGAGACACCAGTAGAGACCTGCCAGGCTCTTATTAAAAGTATGCCAAAAAGAATAGCACTAGTGGCCAAAAATAGAGGTGGATACACTGGATACTAAGTTAGGAAATACTAATTTACCTCAAAAAAGAACACAAAATGGAAATAAAAATTTTTTTTCTTATCAACACATGAAGTGTACCTATTATTATGATCACACTGAAAACGTATCTGAAACACAAAATGATCTCTTTTATGTTATATTATTATTCTATGTTACAATTAAGTTTATTTTATTAAAAACAAATAGTTTTAGAACCAATGATAACAAATTTTAAGTTTGAAACAATGAATAAAACTGTTTTCTGTTACCTTAAAGTTACAGTTGATGTGTGTACCTATTAATATGATCAAGTGTGTAAAGTGGCTGTGGGCCTTATTGTGCTTTGAGCAGCTGTCGCAGCATTGAGAATGCAGTTAAGTTACTCTGCTTCTACATGCATCGATCAGTGATTTTTAAAAAAAATTATATAAAAACCATGACAGAAAAGCAAAAACGAAAGAGTCGTTTGGAAATGTTTTCGCATGAAGGAAAATTTCTTTAATTTTGGCGTTGAAAGAGCGAGATGTCATTTGCGATCTTTCCATTTTAACTTAATACTAGGTGGACAACCACGCAGTGGAGAACCCGGGCAAATACAATGCGGATTGCTAGTTGGTAGGCCAATAAGTTTCCGACGGATGATGAGAAAAATACATTTTAAAAATTATAAAAAGTAAATTTCTCGAGTTTTTATGATGATATCTGGGTAGACTTCCTTCATGGGTGTGCTTTTCAGGGCTTCTGTGGATGGGCAGCTGGGCAGTATTCACCGCCAGCAGGTGGGCGGGGGCCGTGTTGTGCCGCAGCTGATGTTGATTTGATGTCGTCTTAGGTGATGGTGGACAGCATTCTGACCCGGGTCAGTCAGTGGCATCACTGAGAAGGGCAGCATACAGGTGTTATAGCTGCTGCTGCATTCTGGGCAGGCCTAATTGGAGGCCATGGGATCTTTCCCACCCCAAGCATTCGGACTTAAATATTAAGAACAAGACTTGGGGAGAAGTGGCCGAGCTTTTACAAAAAAAAAACATCTTGTGACCCGCTGCCAGTTAATCTAAAAATATCACAAACTTACATTTTCGGCGTAGTTTTTTCTTAATTCTGGTCACACTACTCTTGCGTTCCACGGTGACGAAACATATGACGAAGTTAGCTTAATTACGAACGTCGGGCGAATGGTGTACTTGGATTCAATAAACATTGGTCGAATGAATTTAATGATCCATACACCACAAAGCTTCTGTACACTGCTCTAGTCCGTCCTGTACTTCAATACTGCTCATCCGTATGGTGTCCGCAATATAAAAAACATATCGATCGTATTGAGTCAGTACAAAAGCAATTTTAGCTTTTTGCTCTTCGTGGACAAAACTGGGACCCTAATCTTCGTCTGCCATCGTACTCCAGCAGACTCTTGCTTATTAACCTTCCTTCGTTAGCTAATCGTAGAACAGTCCTAGGCGTTTCTTTTCTTCATAAGCTAATCATTAGTGATGTAGACTCTACCGAACTCTTAGGTCGCCTTAACTTCTTCGTTCCTTCTAGCCCAACTAGAAACTATTTACCTTTAATCTTGCCTAGATGCACAACTGATTATGCCCAGAACAATCGTTTTCGGGTCTTATGTCAAAATTACAATGATCTCTAACACCTGCTCCGAACAGATCTCTCTCTCTCTCTCTCTTCTCACTAAAAACGTCTCTCTATATTTATCTCCGGGGAAATCTCTGACCACTTCTGGCTGTGAGTAAGGGCATAGATTGCTGGACTGGCTGAAAAATCTTCCCCCACCGGGTCAGAGATGTTCCAGCTATTTAATTTCTATACACTTGAAAAGTGTATTATAATTTTGCCCAGGAGTTTGCAACGCATAGAAGGAATCATCTCCGACCACATAAAGTATATATATTCTTGATCAGCATGACGAGCTGAATCGATTGAGCCTTGTCCGTCCGTCCGTCTGTCTGTCTGTTTCTACGCAAACTAGTCCCTCAGTTTTAAAGCTATCGAGCTGAAATTTTGCACAGAGTCTTCTTTTTACTGCACGCTGCTAATATGTCGGAACCGACCGGATCGGATGACTATACCTTATAGCTGCCATAGGAACCATCGGTCAAAAAATGGGTCTTAGTGAGAAAAACTTTTTTGTTTTCGATGTTAGCGGCCTTAAACTCGGCCATTGCTAATATTATCTGCTTTCAAACAGATTTGCAAATTTTGGTCAAAATCGGATGACTATATCTTATAGCTGCCATAGGAACCATAGGTCAAAAAATGGGTTTTAGTGAGAAAAACTTTTTTGTTTTCGATGTTAACGTGATTAAACTCGGTCATTAATAATATTATATACTTTCAAACAGATTTGCAAATTTTGGTCAAAATCGGATGACTATATCTTATAGTTGCCATAGGACCGATCGGTCGGAAAATGGGTCTTAGTGAAAAAACTTTTTTGTTTTTAAGTAAATCGTTCTTAAAGTCGGTGATTCTTAATATTAAAAGGTTTTAAACTAATTTGAAAAAGTTGATCGACATCGGGTGACTATATCTTATGGTTGCCATAGGACCGATCGGTCGGAAAATGAATCTTAGTGAGAAAAAACTTTTCTGTCTTAAATTTTATCTTTCTTAAACTCCGCGATTGTTAATTTGATATGTTTTCAATAAGATTCGAGAAATTTGGTCGAAATCAGATGTTTATATGTCGGAAAATGGGTTTTAGTTAAAATTTTTTTAGATTTTTATGTAAGCGTTCTTAAACTCTGACATTTCAAAAACAGCATTTGCAAGGGTATAAAAACTTCGGCACAGACGAAGTTAGCTTGGCCCTCTCGTTTTCATCGATATCGGAATCTGAATCTATGTATTCCGCCTGGGAAATACTTGGTTATTACTTCTGCTGAAAGAGATTTCTTTTGGTTTGCATTTGCCTCCCATTCATATTAATAGACCAAAAGAATCCATTGCCATATGAAAAACATCGGACACGTTGTTCCGTCTGCTATTCTTTCAGGCAAGTGATCTTCTATCGTCCTTGTAGTACTTGATTCGTGCTTTTGAAACATTCTCTCCTAGACTTCCTACCGAAACTAAGGAGGAGTTCATTATTTGCCAGCCATGAATTAAAATTTTGTGGACCAGGGACATGAATTTCAATATAATGAATATGTTCTGTCCAGGGCTTAATACCGGAACATGTATTTTCAAGTCAAGTAACGGAACCGAAACCGGAACCTATACAAATTTTTTTTTGAGAACCGAAAACCGTTTACCGTTATTAATGGAACCAATAGAACCGGAACGAAAGCGAAACGTTGGTACCGGTACAGTTTTGGTTTTTTTTACCTTTGCAGAGCGCATCGTAGATTTGGTCACGAGTTGTAGCTTAACCTACAGTAAGACATTTTCATCATTTGCTCCAGTTTTGCGACTTTCTTCTGCACCGGAAAGTGTGGGACTCAGTCCGCAAAATTGTACGCATACTAGAACCAGCGGAGGTGGCCACAACGAAACTTAAAGCTGAAAATCTTGTTCTGGGTGATTTTAATTCCATTTCGATACACTGCAAATTGGAAATATACAAAAATTCGTCGTCTCTAGCAAAACTGCTACTGGATTCCATTAAGACTTTTCTCGCACTTAAACGTATTCCAAACCATGAATTCATTCTTAACTAGTGGTCAAAATCCTCCACAAAGTTCCCAGAATTGTATGAGATTTCAAAAGTCGTGATTTCTGTTCGAGCTACGCAGGTTCTCTGGCGATAAATTTATAATGAATCCGCTAAGAAGTTGTATGGACTCATCCAATTTGAATGCAATTATCTTACTGCGAGCAAATCACAAGAATGCTATAGTAGTAGTCTTTATTTAAATGGAATTTTTCAAATTTTTTTCATTTTAACATACATGTGTATCAAATTTAAAAGACACGTTTAGAGATATACTAAAGGCATGGTATATAAACCGTCAGCCTGATCCTTTTGCCATCTTCATACCAGTACTACACACGGCTGCCAAGCTCGTCGCAAGATACCACATCGTTCCCAGCATAAAGAAATATTAAGGATCCAATTTTTTTTTAGATTTTAGATTTTTAGATTATACATTTCGGCAATCTCCTAAGGCTATTATTGATTATTATTTCAATTGTGTTTAATTATTTTTAAATCTATAATTTTTTAAAAATCCTCCGCTACAATCCTGTGTCTGTACCTTAATGCTGCAGCAATATAAGAGTAGAGCAACGTCCAATTTGATCCATTTAGGAGATCCAAGACCATCTCCCTTCCAAAAGCAGTTCCTCCGAAGTTCAATTGCCTGGTCTCTGCTATAATGGGACAGTCGACAAGAAAGTGTAGTATGTCCTCACGCACTCTCATATTACAAAGCGTACAATTTCCAGACCTTATATGTGGTATGAAATTTAGTGCCAGGATCTCACCACGCGCCATAAAAATGCTTCCAATTTGGTCAATCGCGTATCCGAGAAGCAGCTGACTGTACCGAGCTCATAATTTAGTTCCCTTCCTAGCAGGCGAACCGAGCTGCGCTGCGCCTCCTTTATAAATTCGTCTCTGTAGCTCTCACCCATCCTGCGTACAATTTTGTCTGACCAGAGCGCCCATTCCATAGTGTCGTCCAAACGTAAAGGTACGGATAGCTTCTCCGCCAGGTTTTCCCACTCTTGAAAGTGTTGTAATTTTTCACGCAGTAAATACGAAGACACAATCTTTGGGAGTCGGTGATTGCATATACCTGAAATGGATGTCGGCTGTATATACGTGAAGAGGCGAAAGTCCAGTTTCTAGATATATCATTCTGTTTGGCGTATACTGCGGCAGGCGGAATAATCTTTTAATGAAATACCTTAGCAGGCATTCTACTACGTCGAATTGGTATAACCCCAACACTTGAGCGCCATAGGACATAATGGACCTCACCGCTGCACTGAAAAGCTTGTATTTTGTGCTAGTAGGCACATCCTTTTCGCCAATCAACGTCCTCCAGGTACAATTGATGGCTACTTTGGAGTCTGACAGTTTGTTATTTAGATGCAGATTGAAACTGGCGTTGTGGTTGAAGTAAACTCCTATATATTTGTAGCTTTTGACCACTCGTAGCTCAACGCCGTTTAATTGCCACTTTTCATATCTTGCTAGCCCTCTCCAGTGTTTTTTAAACACGAGAATTTGCGACTTCTCCATATTTATTGTGAGATTCCAGAGCATACAGTACTTATGCAGAGCATCAATTGTTTTTTGCATACTTCTAGGTGAATCAGATAGGACAACAATATCATCAGCATACAATAAGGCCTTCATTTCATTCCCGTCTAGCGAAATTCCTTCTGGAAAACAGTCAGTGAGATCGTTTAGGTATAAGGCGAATGGAAGCGGACTAAGCAAACAGCCCTGTTTTACTCCCGTTTCGGTGGTAAACCAGTGTGACAAGTTTGTGGCATCCCATACTGCTTGTCGGTTGTTTTTATAGAAGCTCTCCATGATTTTAATGATTTTTGTAGACATGCCTAGGTTGTACAGCTTTAATAAAAGGGATCGCCTGTCTATGGAGTCGAATGCAGCTCTGAACAGCTCTCTGCCACTTGAAATGTACTTTTCCGCGATGCTCGAAAGACAGAAGACGTTGTCAATGGTAGAGTAACCCTTCCGGAACCCGGCCTGAAACTCTGACAGAAGATCTCCCTCGCTTATCCAAGAATTTGCTATATTAGTTAAATAAGACGTGGACGTATAAAATTCAAAGTTAAATTCGAAAACTAAAAATATATAATATATGGTGACATGACAAAAAGCCCACGGACATAAAGCCGATTTGAAAAATTTCAATCAAAACTTTGAGATATAACTCAGAACTTTCCTGGGCCTTAGGCCCGAACATAATGCCCCTGGGCGTTAAGTCCGTATCTGGATTTGAATTATTTGACAACAAAAATACCACGTAGAGAATGTAACAAAAGACTGAGGCTTAAGTTTAGTTGCCATTTAGTGATATTCCATCTAATATTGGCTAAAAAACCGCGAATAACTCACCATGGAGAAAATTTGTATAAGCCTAACCAACGTCTAATAAAAACGCGAATTGGAGAACCATGGATGGCTGTTTTTTGTTTACATATAATTCGAAAATCTTCGTTTCTGTGAAGCGCAACTACAGACTGTTTTTAGGTCAAATGTAGAAATTAAAATAGACCGCTACAACTTCGAAGAAAAGTTCTTAAATATTCCTATGGAGGTAGGTGCAACACTACCTAACAATTACAGTGAATTCCCTATATTTGTTGCAGATTCTAGGCTTTGTTTTGAAAAATGGTTACACAATTCTAAATTGAAGATACTGCCCATTGCGAGTCTCAAATTCCCATTTTCTGACAATAAGATTTCGCGTTAATAAAAATTAATGATTTAAATTTATCTCAGAATTTCCCATTTTTAAAATAAGGTAGTACTTATACCGGTGCGTACCGGTATACCGAAATAAAAATCCGGGTACCGTATCGAAACCGAAATAGAACCTTTACCCGAAACATTCATTTCGGGATGTACCGGAACTGGTACCGGAACGTTTCGGGATTAAGCCCTGGTTCTGTCACAAAAAGCCATAAATGCATCAATCTATATGAACTGTTCGCACGAAATAGCTATTAAAAATTATATAAAAATTGTCTAAAATATTATGGTCAATTGTATAAAAAAAATGGTCTACACATTTTAGAAGGAGATAGAAATAACGTCATCTTCTCAGAATGCCACTTTGAGTCCAAAACTTTAAAACGGGACAATATACGTTGGCATTGTGGCAAATATCGCTTTAAGTGTAAAGTAAAATTCGTAATTTTTGTTCAATTTTATCAATTTACGAACTGTTGAGGTCATTTTTATACCCTTGCAAAGGGTATTATAATTTTGGCCAGAAGTTTGCAACGCATAGAAATATTCATTTCCGACCCCATAAACTATATATATTCTTGAACAGGGGGACGAGCTGAGTTCATTGAGCTTTGTCCGTCCGTCTGTCTGTCTGTCCGTCTGTCTGTCTGTCTGTCCGTCTGTCTGTCCGTCTGTTTCTACGCAAACTAGTCTCTCAGTTTTAAAGCTATCGAGCTGAAATTTTGCACAGAGTCTTCTTTTTGCTGCACGCTGCTAATATGTCGGAACCGACCGGATCGGATCACTATATCTTATAGCTGCCATAGGAACCATCGGTCGAAAAATGGGTTTTAGTGAGAAAAACTTTTTTGTTTTCTATGTTAACGTAATTCAACTCGGTCATTAATAATATTATCTGCTTTCAAACAGATTTGAAAATTTTGGTCAAAATCGGATGACTATATCTTATAGCTGCCATAGGACCGATCGGTCGGAAAATGGTTCTTAGTGAAAAAAAACTTTTTTGTTTTTAAGTAAATCGTTCTTAAGGTCGGTGATTATTAATATTAAACGCTTTCAAACTAATTTGAAAAAGTTGATCGACATCGGGTGACTATATCTTATGGTTGCCATAGGACCGATCGGTCGAACATGAGTCTTGGTAAACAATTTTTTTGTTTAGTTTTGTTAGCGTCCTTAAACTCGCTGATGACTTATTTTATATGCTTTCAAATAGATTCGCAAAATTGGGCCGAAATTGGATGACTATATCTTAAGGCTGCCATAGGGCCGATCGGTCGGAAATTGAGTCTTAGTGAGAAAAACTTTTTTCAGACGTTTATCTGTCGGAAAATAGGTTTTAGTTACAAAATTTTTTGATTTTTATGTAAGCGTTCTTAAACTCTGACATTGGAATTTGCAAGGGTATAAAAACTTCGGCACAGACGAAGATAGCTTGGCCTTCTCGTTATTAATTTTTTCGAGTATCCACTTGGTAGATGCAGAATAATTGCGCCCTTGTGGTTCCAAACCTCAAGCAGGATTGTATGGCAAAAATTATATGGCACTAAAAAGCATACAAATTTTCTAAAAGGGGCCAAATTCATTAATTACACATTAATGTATACACTTTTGTGAACAACTTGTCGTTTTTAGTTTCGTGCAGCAGTATGCAGCATAAAAGTTATACTCCACGAGACACGATTATACTTGTTAGATTTTCGCTATAAATATGCACCAACAACAATTGGACAGACACAACAAAAAAACACGATACCAGCAAATCGGAATATAAAACATATATTTGGCATTCCAGTACGAACATTTTCCATATTTCCAATTTATTCTCTTTATCCACAGAACATGTGCAAAGTCTATCAATATTTGCCACCCATTTTCGATAAGTCAGGACTGCTCTTAATCAGTTGACTTTGACTGCCCGATTTTAGCCGACGACCTTAAAATATGTTTGAATACAGATTTATCTTATCTTGTGAATGTACAACAATGCGATTTAGAGTTAAAAAACCATGAAAAATCGGAGTTTATGCCACATTTTAATGCAGAGTCCAGCGCCTCCCCATCTGAAGTGTATACAACAGCGCTCTGCGGCAGCGACGTCGACACACCGATACTAGATTATACTGCTCTCTTTTGCAACAACAAATATCTGCTAAATGAGCGCGCTCTCAAGTGGCTAAACACACACACGCAACACCAAAATGAGCAAGTGTATTTTGCCGGCCCGAGCTATAATGAAAGATGAGCCGTAGCTGCAATAATGCGACTTTTGAGACTTTTTCGAAGCGGCGTTAGTGTGAATACGATATTTGTCCTTTAGCTATAAAAGTGTGCGATGGTCCAGAGCGACAAGACGCAATGTCCAGTGCAAATAGTTAATGTGTTTAAGTCACAGACAAGGCTGACAATACAATTTTTGAGAAAGAATAATATCAGGATTGGAGTTTTGTGTTGAAGTTTGCTGTATAGCAGGGTTCCCCAAGCAGAGGGCTCGAAAATGTGACTGTGTCTCTCTCTAACACACACTGATGCATGACTTCGGCAAGCATTCGGTGTGAATTGGCGAGTATGTTCGTGCCCCAGGGGCTATCGCTGGGGAACTCTGCTGTATATCGATGTCTCTGGTCTTATTGGCGGAGCAGTATATTACCGATAATATTATTTCTAAACGGACAAAATAGATGTTAATAAATAAATAAATTCTTTTTGAAAAAAATACACGAAATTCGAGATAATTTTTGAACAAACCTTGTATTCTTAGACCCTCATTATAATGTCATGATAACCATTGAACAGAAAAGCACTTATGTTATCTAGAAACCGGATACCGAACAGATCCTTTTACAGAAACATAAGTTTCGTTACGTACCAGAAACGAAACCGGAACCTAAATACGATTGGCTTCGAACCCACTCGCCTATAGTGATGTACGCACCTGGCATACTAGAATTGCATACTAAACCAAAACGTTAAAACACTTAAATCCTCCAGCCAATTTCCGGTATCCTTAAAAAATTATGTCTCATCGAATCAACTTCTATCCAGTAGAATTTTTTATGACACCTAAAATCGACTGGTTTTGTTTTTTTATGTTTTGTGTCTTCATAAACCAGTCTATTAATTCCACTGAACACAGTTCCTCCTATCCCAGTTGTTTATGTCCAATGTCTGGTGTTTACACAACTTTCTCTGACAAAGTCGTCTGGCTGCCTTCCCCTCTCTCTCTCTCTCTCTCTATCCATTTCCCAAATAAGTTTACGATTTTTATATGTGCACCCATCATGCATTACGATTACATTACATGATGTTATTTTTTTCACTTGAGAGTTTTACGAGCAACAAATTGCGCTACAAATTACACAATAAATAGAAAATTATGACAGTTTCTGGGGCGACCGCAGTAGAACCTGACCTGAGCACCGAGCGACCCTTTCACCGGAGCGGCTCGTAAAAATACCCGATGCGTCAGTTTTGATGGCCCAGTAAGTGTTGTCATTATGACATCTCCAGCTCTCGAGCTCTATCCCAAATCGTTTACAAGCTGTCAAAGTTTTGTTGTGTAAATTAAATTGTTGCTCCTTTTATTGATTTGGCCTCCACAAAATGGTACAATGGAAGGAGGAAAATTTCCAACGCACTCAGAAAGTCGTAAAGTTGCGCACGTCGAAACAAAAGAAAGTTTTTACGAGCGTTCGGTGTGTAGCGTGGCAGGAGAAAACCCGTGGAAGAACTAGGCGAGAACAGGAACATAAATTATTGTTGGTTTTTTGTTTCTTCAAGGTCCTTGCCGCATAACAGGTTGTCCTAATGGGTTAAGGCATCGATCCTACCCAAGCTTGGTCATAAATTTCATGTTAATTGAGCATTTCACACCTTTGGCTGCACTTGCTCCGACTTCGGCCCATTAACGAACATGTCAAAAGTGACAAGTGTTTTATCATAAACTCGCACAAGTTATAGACTCATTCCAGCAACCAGCCATAGATTAACTGGCTTTAGACCATCTCGCCATGGCCACGTGGTAGACAGTGACTAGTTTGGTGGTGTCTTTTAGTGGGGCAGCCTTTGAAATTAAGCCACTTGAGCCCCAAACCAAAACTCACAGTTGGACATGACATCTACGTATTGTCATTGCCTGAAATTGATACACTTGGAAAAAGAAAATGGAAAAAGGGAAGTACTTTTAAGAAAGGAAATAAGAACAAACCATTGCGAATGAAGGTTTTGTTCTTTCAGCGCGAACTGCCAATTCAAAAGTCTGATTTTAAGAACAAACCGGAATTAGTTCAAGTATTTTGAGGGACCAACAATATTTTGTACTTCATTTAAGTATTTACATTATGTTTGATTCAAGAAACTTAAACGAAGAACATTTTGTATTCTTGGCGAGTATGGAAATTGTTGTTGATTGATTTGATTTGCGCATATTGATAGCAGCGCGCATAGTCGCTGACGCATAGCACAAGCCAAAGTGTATGGCAACAACAACTACGTATCTTTTCTCGCTTCTCTTGCTCTCCTAAGACTCTTGCAAAATCGAACGCAGCAACACTGATTTAACAGTGAAATTTCAGTGACTTAACAGTGACTTAACAGTGACTTAACGGTGGCTTAACAGGGACTTAAAGGGCTTCGCTCGCACCGGGCGTCCCATAACACCCACTTTTTTTTGTATTACTTATTTACTTTTGACACTGTTTGTGCTTGATTCAAGTATTCTTTCTTTATTTTGCTCAGTGCACGATTTGCCTTTCTCGCTGGCGCAAAATTCCCACCAGCCACAGCCAAAAACAAATATATATTCCCCCGATAAAGTAAATGCTTTTCTTGACAAAACTTAATGCGACTTAATGTTGTTTGTTGTTACACTTTATCATTTATCGTTTTTGGACCCTAAAAATAAACGTCATAGGCAGAAAATAGTGGTAAAATGGGAGTCGCTCTGTGAAATCCACTCAATCATTCTCGTTCACTTCAGACAAACGTTTTAACTGATCGCTCAATCACTGATATTTTGTGCCCAGGCAGCAAACCAACGACCAACCGATCGACCGTAGTACATTACCATTAGCCCAATGGCATTAGTCAGACAAGAAGATAGGCCCAGGGAACAGCGAGCACCGTGTAGGCGGGGGTGGCTGGCCTTGCCTGAATTGAATTCATTGTGGTTCTTGTTGCTCTGCTATTGATATTTACTTTTTTGGGGTTTACGGGGAAGGCACCCACGTGATGGTTGACTGTGCTGATAAGCAGCACCGAAATGTGGAGGCCAAAGGGCAGCTGAAACATAACCCAACCAACAGGTGTACAGTCCTGGCCTCAGGCACTTTAGCTACTGATTCATATGGTGGGAAGATTTGTTTCTTTATGAGATTTTTTATTTCAAAAAATGTTTGCCAAAAGGGTGGGAACATTTGAAATCTCTGTAAAAGGTAGCCCAGTGAATGGAATTCCCACTTTTTTGACCCAGTCTTATTCACAACAATAGCATGGGCACAGGGGTATAACAAGCATTTACGCCATTTTTGCAATTGTTTATAAAATTAACAAAAATATTTTTAGAAAAATCACGTTTTGGTGGGCATGTCGAGTCTTAACTTCGGATTTTGTTATCCTTGTAGAGGGTATATTAAAATTAAAAGCATCTCCGACCACATAAAGTATATATATTATTGATCAGCATGACGAGATGAGTTGATATAGCCATATCCGTCTGTTTCTAAGCAATTCCACCGGAACCAAACTTTCCACGAAGTCTTTTAGTACCAATACGCTGCACATTTGTCGGAATCGGCCGGATCGGATGACTATATCATATAGCTGCCGTAGAAACTATCGGTCGAAAAAGTAGTTTTAGTTAAATAAACTTTTTTGTCTTCAACGCGAACGTGCCCAAACCACGTATTTCCAAGTTTTCTATGCTTTTACACAATTCCACCAAGATTAATGAAATTCGGTCAACTATATAGTATAGCTGCCATACAAAAGATATGTCTACAAAAAAAGTCTTAGTAGGCAAAACATTTTTGTTATCAATGCTACCGCTCCCAATCTTGTTACTGATAAATATTATATGCTACTACACAATTCTACCATGTTTGAACCAAATCGGATGACTATAGCATATAGCTGCCATAGGAACTATCAGTCGAAAAAGTAATTCTAATGAGAAAAACGTTTTTGTTTTCAATGGTAGCGTCTTTATACCTTCCAGTTTTGAATATTATCAGTTTCCACACAATTTTGACACGGTCCACAAAGGTGTTTGGGGATTCTTAATCGGAATTGTATCTTCTGTTGGCATACTTTCATTGTAATTACCGTCTAAAGAGTAAGTCCAAAGTTCACTCTCTTGTGGAACACCTGCTCTTATATACCTCACGATTGATTCAGCTCCGTCAAGGATCACCGAGAGTACTCTCTCCATGAGGAAACTTTGTACTAGTTCGAAGAGTTGGGGGAGGAAGTAAGCTCTCAATCTTGCATAATAGACCATCGTGCCATACTCTTCTATAAATGACTGCGTGTCCCAGCATGTCCGTTTGAATCCATCAGCGTAATCTCTGCGATACCTCAGGGTAGTCATCTTGGACCTTTACTTTTTAATCTGTTCATTATAAGGACTCGATGTCTCCTCTCTTTCTTCAATTGGACTTAAATTCTCTGCATATATGGTGTTCGGTTAATTCCCTCCCATTAAACGCTGAAAAGTGCAAATGTATGACTTTTCATCCCACACAGCCGTATTTATACGACTATTCGATTGATGACAATCCTCTTGAACGCATTTACTAGGTTAATGATTTGGGCTTACGCTTTGTCCCCAAGATATGTCATATTTCTGTCATCTCTAATAAAGCAATGGGTGTTCTTGGGTTTATCAAAAGATGGTCCAAGGAATTTAACGATCCTTATCTCACTAAACATTAATACGTCTCACTAGTTCGACCAATACTTGAATATGGGTCCAGGGGTGGTATCAGGACCAACTAAAATCGGTTCAAAAAGAGTTTCTAATTTTTGCCCTACGTGGCCTCAACTGGGATCCCACCATCCATCTTCCATCTTACAAGCATCGACTACTCTTAATCGATCTTCCATCTCTTAAGAACCGCCGGACGTGCCATTGTGTGCTTTTCATTCACAAACTTTTATCAGGTGATATTGACTCTTGCGCTCTGTTAAGCCAAATAGATCTTGCTGTTCCTTTGCGTCTTACCAGAAATTTTTCTACCCAACCGCTCAAAATTTTGAATTCATATTTTCTTTGTTTGATTACAAATTGTACAAGGTCTTATATAAATAAAAGTTTATTAAAACTTACTTAGTAGTTCCGGAGCTATAGAGTGCCAAAGACAAAATTTCGTAAAATATGTTTCCTTTCAAGCACCTGGAAGCCATATTAATAAAGCTAGGGTGCTGATTTTTGGTCAGAATCTATATAAGGTAATGCTCAGCTGTTTTTTCAAAACTACAATTTAATCGGTCAAGGTTTAGGTACATTTTTTAGAATCAGGGCTGCAAACCCAAACATTTTTTCGGAACCTCCGTTTTGCTTTTACCAACGGTTAAGGTTCGGAAATTTGATGTTCGAGGTTTTTGGGCATTGGTATTGGTTCGAACCTTTGTTCGTTGCACGTTTTTCCCCAATATATTTAAAATAACAATACAATAGGTATACACTTGATTCCTAGATACATTGTTAGTCCGCATTTATACGTTAAAGCAAACTTCATGAAGTTCTTCATGAAGTTTTTGTTTGTAGGGAAGAGCTGTAGGGGGCAGTCGAAACAGGCCAAGCTTCATGGCAAGCTAGCAATGAAGTTTTTCGGTATGTATATGTATATGATGAAAAATTTCTGCCAGTTTTCTCTGATTTAGTGTCTGTTTATGTTCTGTACCAGAGGTACAAAGAATATTTGTACAAATGTATGTAGCCGACAGAACAAAGCATCTCTGGCGCTATGAAGTGTATACATATATACACTTTTGCATATGCAAAGTATATCATACAGGTTTGGGTATATCTATAGATACTTCAAAAGCTTCACAATAGTTGACTTGAAAAAATACAAATATTTGATAGACGAAATGTATAACCGTTGACATGAAAATTGTCTATTACTTTTCATTCCACTGACTCAAAGGCAAAACTTTTGAAACCGAATAACTTGATTTTTGGAATCGAGAACAGCTACCAATTTCGATTCCGCCTGATCTGATCGAAATCGATAACGGGAACATACCTGATAGTCTGGCTTGACCGACTTTCCGTATTGTTATATTTCTTATTGTCGACTCTGCTGTTACGCACACAGAAGGGTACCCAAATAAATTTTAATGTGTGTAATCTTTTTTTTTTGAACCGAACCAAAACCTTCTGTTCGGAACTGGTTCGGGTTCATCTATTTTCGCCCTCGTGGTTCGGTTCAGGGTTTGGTTCACAGTAAAAAAAATCCGGAATTCCGGGTTCGAACCAGTTCGGTTCAAAACCGGTTTGCAGCCCTGTTTATAATAAGTATTAAATCCACAATAACTAGTGTAGGGTTCCAAATTTTTATGAAACTTATTTTTTTAGTTGTTTCCAAAGTCTTACCAAGTTTCGAGCCAATCGGACATCATTTAGACATAGCTCCCATACAAAATCAATATTTTTTCATACTTTTTATAGAAAAATTCGAACTTTTTGAAAATATATATGAAAATCATTATTTTTATTTGTATAAATTAGGTTTTAAACTATTTTTTTTAGTTGTTTCCATCTTTCTGCCAAGTCAAAAGCCAATCGGACATCATTTAAATACAGCTCCCATACAAAATTTAAATTTTTTCATACATTTTCAAGAAAACGACGAGTCGTTAGCAGTTCTTCTCTTGCAAAATTGATTCGTAAACCTCTCGAACATTACGTTGCATATGTACCTTACAATGACGATATGAGCCGTGTGCGAGCGGCCTATGGCGTACACAAACAAACCTTGACTGTTTTCATATAAGTCACTTTTTCTCGAGTTTGGTCTCGATCGGTGTCGGCTTATGATATTTTCCTTAAAGGGGACTTATTAGACTGTAAAATGAAGACTTTTGAAGACAACTTTTTGCCAGCTTCGGAAAGTTTAAAAATAGGTGTAAAATAGGTATCTGCGGCAAAAGCAAATGTCCACAAGCTACAACTTTGATTTTGAAATGTAATATATTATATTTATAATAAGAGAAATAGTACACCTATCCAACAAAATTGTAACAACTTTAAATACTCTCTATAGCCGAAGATATGATAAGTTAAACTTTATGAATAAACCAAAATTTATGCATTTTTCGGATTGTGAAAAATTGACTGAACTTGGGCCGCTGTAAGATTTATATTCGTAAACATATCAAAGCAATATTTTGGCAACCTTAATTTGTGTATTTACTGTCTGTTGGTCAGAACTTGAGTATAGTTCATCCGATCTTTATCATTTCTTCGGAAAATAGATAAATAATCTTGATTACTAAATATCTCTTTCCATCTCTTTTCCAAATTGCATGGGCGGCAGGGGGAGTGGCAAAAATTGAATAATTTTGATCTGTCTGCAAGTAAAACAAATATATATCCATATACATGTCAAATTTCTATCTTTTACCATCTCTGAGTTCTCTTCGTTCATACGTACAGACAGAGGACATGCCTATATCAATGCGGCTGTTGATGCAGATCAAGAATGTATATCCTTTAAAGGGTCGGAAATGATTCCTTCTCCCTGTTACATACTTTTGCACAAACCTTACATACTCTGTGTACCTTTGGTACAGAGTATAAAACTGTGATAAACTCTGACTAAAACCCATAAGAAAAGTCACAAATTAAAATGAACAATTGTTGTCAAGACGATGCAGTCTTGGTATTTTGAATACTCAGCACCGGAAAATTGTTATGTTTTATTGAATCTCCTGTATGTTTTTTTTTCAAATTAAAATATTAAACAAATTTTCATATCAAAGAAATACTATTATGCTGCCACCTCCCACGCAGCCAGTGGATATTTTTCACTTGCTTATCAATTCGTTTGCGGAGTTTCGTTGATTTTATTACAGATTTTTAGGTGATTTTTATGTTCTAACAACAATTTGAGAACTTATTTTTTTATGGCTAAATAACTTCATGTTGGCTGACTCCAGCCAAACGTTTTCCAACCATTCAGAAAAACTTTTACGATCTTTTAATTGAATCGTGAACATTTCTATTTTGGTTTCTTTTTTCACGACAATTTGATTGGAAAAGGCACATAAAACGAGGGAACAAATGAGGCAATGAAATATGGTGGAGCATAAAATGGGTGCATGGCCAATAAAAGGGGTTTATTTTTAAGGATTATTAATAATATAATTAAGTGTTAATTATAAAAATTGAGTCACTCGAAGATTGTGGGCTAGCCAGGGGCCTTCGGTCGACAGCTGAAAGTAAAAACTGTACAATTTAGACAACTGTCGGGCATGTGGCGAGTTAGGACGAAGGACGACGCGCATCAGTCAACACACGCACACACACACACACACACAATTACTCAAACAAAATGGTCGTAAATCGAGAGTTTGACTTCTTGTCGTCAAAAACGAGGACACTAACAACCACTAAGCTGATTTTCAGGTAGGCAGCACCAAAACAGGACCCGTAACGATTTTCCTTTGAAAAATGCAGCTGAAGGCTTCGGGGAAACTATGGTACAACAACCACGGCAAGGGGCACTTAAGCAAGTCTCCGTCTCCGTCTTCCTGCCTGTCAAGGGGCGCAACCAGAAATTGAAACAAAACAATTGTTGAAGCGCAGCAAACGATGCGTTGTTAATTTCATTACCCAAATCTCACACTGTGCCTCACTTTCGCTTTCACCCGGCAATCTCCTGCACATGTAAGACGACACCTTGCCTGGTGCCTAGACCATGCCACGTAGGTACAGGCTACAAGCTTCTTTTGCTGCTGCTGCTGCCGGCTCATCTGGAATCTTTATATGCCGTTTTAATGCTTAATCATTAAAATAAATTCATAAAAAAAAGGCGTTGAAGTTTTATGATCGCTTTCTGTTATTGTGATGCTCCGTTCGAGGATCTCTCTCGTCATTTAACACGCCATAGTTTATTTTGCTAATAGAAGCCAAACATAAAAGCCAACTTTTATATGCAATTTAAGTGTCGCCGGACGGGACTATCAGTATTTTAGCATCAAATTAAAAGTTTCACCGTCCAATCGCTGGGCACTGACTGAGTTTTTTATGACTGCGAAGAGCAAAACAGCGAACGATCGTAAAAAAATGCACATTTGCCCAAAATGCTGGACAAGTTTTGTATGGAATTTGTATGTTTGATTTTAACAGTAGTTTTGTTGTTGCTGTTGCCGTTTCTCAGACATTAAGATTGCAAAATGGTGTCCCAGAATTAGTTGGGAAACGATGCAGATAGGAGTCGACGGTGTGGCAGTCGCTGGAGCTCTAAATAGAGAAAAATGATGACTGATTTTTATATATTGAGGGCATCTTGGAGTGAAGGTTTTGCTAGAAACGTAAACCTAAGCCTACACTCCGAAAAGAAATCAAGTAGATTGTGCTTGATATCAAGCAAGATCGTGTAGACACGATTGATCACCATTACCACCTACTTTTTTCTAAGCTGTGATTGATTTTGAGATACCATCAAAATCTTTTTTTTACTAAGTTTGCTGGGACTTGAATTCGGGACCTCGAAGACTGAACACACGGACGACGGCGCCTTAGCTCACTCGACTGTCAGGCATAAGCAAGACCTGGCGTCAAACTTATACTTAAAAATGTAAGCAGTTGGCACTTTGCCGCTCAGCGAGCAACAAGGGCGGTGGCGAGTCGACAAGACAAGACATTCGCTTTGAAAACGTCGAGGTCGCGGAATCAAGTCCCCTTAGAAGCGTAGTTTTTGTTTTGTTTTCATGTTTTTTTTTTTTTTTTTTGAAATTTTGTACAATCCTTAAATCGATTTTTCGTCAATAACACACTTCCCTCGCTCACAAATTTAAAGTCGAGATCAATTATCAGTTTTCGTCTTAAAAAATCAAGAAGAAAAAACCTAAATTGAAGCCGATTTCAGTCTCGAAAATACGTGCTTTATTTCTCTGGGTGTAATAACAGAAACGTTATTATTTTTAAAGTTACGGGTAGTATGCAGCTGACTCCATGGAGCAATAAGTATTAGAGATCAAATTTGCTCTGCCTCTCAATTTTAATGGTACCCGTGCGACAGTGCCCAACGAGATACTTATAGTGCGCGAAATGATACCTATAGTGCCACATAGGAAATCACAGTGGTTAGAGCGAGATAGACATATTCCCAAAGGTAACCAGAGAGCGTAAGTGAGAGCGAACAGCTGACTAATTTCTGCGGTGTCGACTATGTCTAGATATTCTAGTCTATGCTGACACTTGATGCGAAGGGTCGTCCCGGCGGCATAATAAGGGCAAAGAATATTTAACATAGAAGCACAATTTGAAACGCCTCTCTTTTTTGAGTGATGTTAACTCCATTGTGACAAGGAGATACTTCATTGTGACAACAAAATCTGTTACTCAAAATTATTGTCGACATAGTGAAACACGTTGGTTAGAGGTAGACGGACATAGTCAAAAAACAACTCAGAGCCAAAATGACAGCGAACAGCTGACAAATATCTGAGTGAAAAGTTGTCGACGCAGCAAATTATGCTTTTATGCTAAATTTCCTTTGACTAGGGCTAGTTTTTTATTCAGCAGATCACTAGACACTCTCGAGCCCTTAGAATAAGCTCTTACAGGACAATTTTTGATTGACCACCTCGTCTGGTTATTGCATCATGATCTCAACCGAATGCTTGTCGCAGTCATGCATCACTGAGTATCAGAAAGAGGCAGGCGCATTTTCTGTCCCCTCTCTTTTTGGGAATCCCTGGTTCAACCGCAACGTGTGTATCAGAAAGCATTCTCGTGATCCTTTAAAAGTCCTGCGCTTTGGTAAAACACACAGACATTAATCTTTTGCACATTGGTCTTAAAGCGATCATTTCATTCGAGACGCACGAGTAGTAGTAGTAGTAGTGTTCTTCTTTTTTTAAATTTATAAAACAGATAATACATAGATGATAGCTTAGATTCTAAATTTATATCTAAACAAGAAGTTTTTTCGTTTATAAAATACTAAAATAAATAAATCGACATGGTTTAAGACCGTCCGTCGATCACTGCCTTCTAAATTCTTCGCTATTCAGTCTAATACACCTGGCTTCCCGGGTCTTCCCCAGATACCAGATCGTTCAACTGCATAGCGCGAGATTCGGTTGGCCGTGTTACTCTGTTTTAAAAGTCCCCTTCCACTATTTGTTTTCGATATTTAGTTGCCTGACTTATAAAGTTATAAAGGATCCTCAAATTTGATCCATTAAATAGCTGGTGAACTTCGTGCAGATGTAGTCTTGCCTTACCAAAATGTAGAATTCTGTATTCCCTCAAGATCGGGCAGTTTCCAATAAAATGGATAGTGTTTTCCTGCTCGTTCCAATTGCAAAGAGAACATGCTGTGTTGCTGCTTGCTATGACGCACGAGTAATAACCCTTTATTTCCAAGGGAGATATGCTATCACTAACATTCGCATATAAGCATATTTTCAGCACGGGAGAAATTCCTGCGTTTTTTCTCGTGTTGAGTGATCAACCAATACTCCGCGAATATTAGTGTGGTTTTAGAAAAGGTCATTCTACAACAGACAGCACATTTATATTAACCACAATTGCTAGATCACACCTCCAAATGTGGAAAAAAATGTGCCGAAGAAGTCTTTTTTATGAGCTGATCAATTCGGGGATGTCTACGAAGGTACTGAATTTCTGGGACGGAACTAAAATGTCAGAGTGGTGTGAAACCAATACTGGTGTCAAGCAGGGCTGTATCCTCAGCCCGCTGCTGTTTTCCCTCTGCAATGAGGATATTACAGAAATTTTACCTGGAGGCATCATTATGGCTGACAAATGTATCAAAACTCTGTTGTAAGCCAACGATATGTGCATTATTTCAAACTCACCTCACGGCTTACAGGAAATGATTGATGTTCTGTTCAACTATTGTCAGTTATGGAATTTTCAAATAAATATACCAAAATCGAAAGTTATGGTGGTACGGATATCCGGAGGCAGATAGATGAACGCAGAAAAGTGGACTTAAATGAAATCAAGCTTGAAAAGGTTACGTCCTATAAATACTTGGGTGTTACATTAACACCAAATATTAGCTTAAACACACATGTTAATGCAAAATTAAAGGAGTCTAAAACGGCGGAAAACTCGACCTGTAAAAGCTTGATAAATAAAATCGAAGTAAAACTAAGCTGAAAATATAAAGTTTTCCAATCAACACTGTAACTGCAATCATGTGTTTTGATGCGGAAGTATGGGGATTCAAACAATTTGATGATGTTGAACGCCTGTAAACATTCTTTGTTCTAAAAAGGTGTTTAGATTACCGCAAAACGCACTCAGCCATATACATATATGCCTTTATATATCTCAAAAATTATGCAAATGCCGGACTTTACACAAAATTATTGCCACACACCTCCTTAATAAAAGGTCTCAGTTTTTATTTAAAATGGATCTCTATCGCAAATGCACGTGGCGTAGAACTAAATTTAGAAAATAGTGCTTCATGGAGTGAATCGTTTGATCAAATATTAAGTATAACCTGGGAAAATTAATGGGCGCTGTTAATTAAAATAGAGTCTCAATCTGCTGGATGGTCAATCTATACAAATTTGTCTCATAACCTGGCGCAGGTCAACTACTTTGTGGTCTACAGTATAATTAACATATTTAAAGCCAAAACGGAAACACTAAATCTTAACTATAAACCGTACAGAAATGGAGTCGAAGAAGAAAAAGAAAATATTATATAAGGCAAGGGTCCTTGTAATAATAAGTAAGACGGTGATTACAGGCTGGTCCATCTAGTGTTTGGAATTTGAACTATTCATAATTTGACTTTAAAATCGTTCAATGTCATTCGGAAAGCGAATAATATATAGTTAAAACTTTGACATAAACGAAATGGGTCGCTATTCGCTTGAAGAAAGTTGGGAAATACTAAAAACATAGTATCCAAAGTGGTGAGTCCTCGACTCAAACTGTGCGAAATTTGAAAAAAGAACATTTAACAAACGAAATGTTCCGAAAACTCTAATTGTGGGGCACAGAAAATCTGAATATCGTCGTCGAGAAGCCAATTTGTGCTCAAAATATGCTGTCACACCAAAAAAATTCAAATCAATTGTCTGTTAGCTGCATCTGATCAGTTAAAAAATTTACCCATTTTCCACAAAAAAGGTCCTATTACTCTCTAACTAGACATAGAAAAAGTTTATGTTTTCCTTATTGATGGATTTTCTTTTGACGACTCCAAACAAAAAAGTACAATCGCTACCTTGTGAACAGCCCAGAGACTAAACACAATCTGTGTAGGTTTTCTTTAAAAATTGACAATATTTCACAATAATAAAGCAGAACCTACTGCCCTTAATTCAATTAATGCAATCGCTACCTATAACTCAAGTTCCATTTGGGCTTGATATACAGTCGACACAAAGCATTAATTCAATAGCAGGAATTAATTCAATAATCGAAGCGAACTGATTATTAGTGAAACGGAGCATTTGGAGAAAGCAACCATCATTAAAAAATGGCAGCACATTGGTTCGCCAGTTGACTTATTTGAGCACACTGAACATGGTTCCTCGCAGACAGCATGCAATTGTAGTTAGATTCTCTATAAGCTCGACCATGACTTTATCGACTGTATCATGGTCCTTACCTAAAGATTTTATATTATATGTATTCATATCAGGACTGCAAATTTACCAACGGTTAAGGTTCGGAAATTTGAGCTTCGGGCAGTGGTTTTGGTTCGAACCTTGGTTCATTGCACAATATATTTAAAATAACATTTCAATAGGTATACACTTGACGCCTAAATACATTGTTAGTCCGCATTTATACGTTGAAGCAAACATCATGAAGTTACTCATGAAGTTCCTGTTTGTAGGGAAGAAGTGTAGGGGGGCAGTCGAACCCGGCAAAGCTTCATGGCAAGCTGGCAATGAAGTTTTTCAATATGTATACATATAAGGTGAAAAACTTGTGCCAGTTTTCTCTGATTTAGTGTCTGTTTATGTTCTGTACCAAAGGTGCAAAGAATATTTGTGCAAATGCATGCAATTACTAGGGTAAATCACAAGGGGTCGCTCATTAGCTCATGTGTGGTAAATTTACCTATTACGTTTGTACGAGGGCTGATGAGCCTAAATATAAATTTTAATTTTCCAAATCATATGTTATGGTTCGGCAGATCAACTGGTTTTAACTAATTCTATTTCTGTATCGTGTTGCAGCCTTAGATTCAATTTCCTCTATATCCACATACTTATGCCTGGGCCGGTCTATCGCTGCTTGAGCCAACATTCAATTAGTGCATAACTCAACAAAAAAACCATAAACTCTGAAACCAAAGTGATAAAAACTTGCAAACTGCACATGCAACAGTTGCATTTACAGTGCCTCAATCCTCAATCCTCGGGCCATCAGGCAAATCAACATCCAAATCAAATTCATTGTATGGCCCTGGCCATGACCAGGTCTAGACACACAGCCCCAAAACAAGTCAACGAGTTCCAAATGCAGCAAACAGCCAGCGCGAAAAACCGTTAAGCATCAATTTTGACGCGTCATAAAACTGCAATGAAGTGATAAGTGCCGCTGCAACTGAGCGAGAGAGCGAGAGAGAGAGAGTGCAACAGGAATGTACAGTTGATAGATATTTTTGCCGAGCCAAACAGCGAATGGAATGTCGAACACTGCTGGGCCTGGCTGGCGGTCGGACATCCGTATCTATGAGATAACAATGCAAATGCAATGACTTGCCAAGTGTGTGTGTGTGTGTGCGGGTGTGTGTGCGAGCGAGCCAGGCGACAATCAAACAAAACAAGACTTTTATGAACACCGCGGGAAGTTGACAGCTTGCGTCATTGATAGGATGCAAACTGTAAATGTACCACCCACCGCACCCTTCATCAGCTCCACATTGTTGCTGACGTTGGTTTTGTGCCATTTTATTGCATCGCGTGCGCAATTATGCATTTGTATGTATGTATATTTGGCTATGGTTATGGCTATGGATATGGATATTGGTATCGTATAAATGAACATGGCGGGGCACAATCATCATCATCAACATCAACGCTCTCCTTTTTTTTTTTTTACCACAGCCACATGAAAATGCATTTTCCTGATAGATTTTCACATGTGTAAAAACGATTTGATTATGACAAATGTTTCACATGTTGCATTTTGATGGATCAAAAAATATTTTACATTTTATTTAATTGAAAATACTCATAGAAACTATGGCAATTGTATTCAAATTTATATTATTTTAATCAAGCACGTTACGTTGTGTCCAAAAGCACAAAGATTCGAAACATTTTCGAGCTATTTTTCCAATATGTAGAACCGTGAGATACAGAAGTCTATATACAGTCGTATGCAAACTCAAGTAAATGTAAAAACAAAATTTCCCCTGCCATTTACTTTTGTGAGAAATGTGTGAACATTTTCACTCAATCGTATTAAGTACGCTAAATCTAAATGGTGTTACTTTCGTGTGGAAACTTTTTAGATCGATCGGGACTGAATTTATACCATTTTGTACTTAGAATTTCAAATATTATTTGTTCTTCAATTGTCTTAAATCAAAAGTCAGAAATATTCCAATATCGAAAAAAAACTGTTGTTGTTATTGAAATGAGAAAAATCGTTCTTGAATCAAGAACCTTTCGTACTTGCAGTGTGCCTATGCCGGGTGAGCTTATACTAAAATATTTTTAATAATCTGTACCAAAGTTTAAAGTTCATTTATTTCACTCCCAGCGCAAAAGGTACATGGTCACTTATAACTAGACGTCGGATTTTGCATATTTGCATATTTTGAACCGCATGTCCGATTTAAGTTCTGATTGCAGACATCTTATTTTTATTGATCAATGATCTTAATCCGCTAAAAACAATTTTATATTTTTTATTTTTTATATGCAAAATATGCAGAATATGCAAAAAACATTTTTTAAATGAAATTAAATAATGATTCTGTGCTTACCATTTACTGATTTTGTTGCAAATCTGTTGGAACTTGTAAATCAACATCACCAATTCAACTTGTAATCATTTAAAATGCCGAAAATGAGTGATAAAAACACACTTTTAATTCAAAAATGTTCAAAGAGATTTGGCATCAAACTGTTTTGTATTACATATTTACATAGCAGGCACCCGGCGTGCGTTGCTGCGCCCCCTTGAGAATTTTAAACATAATACAAAGAAGCGAAGTTTAATAGATAATTGCCATCTATCAAATCTTCATGATAATCTAAACTCATCAATATTTTTTTTTCAAATTTCACGAGTTTTGGTTTCTATGATCTTCAACTCCTATTTACCCGTCGATATTCCCGTCTTCGTGTCAATCTAAACTCATATAAGAATTTCGCAAATGTTAAAATTTCTTTAAACCGATTGAGCGACACCTCCTATTTACCCGTCTTTAATTTCCAACTATTAAATCTTCATGATAATCTGAACTAGTCATACATTTTTGTTTATATCCGGATTTTTGGTCCGCTTGATCTTGAGCCGTCATGTTACCTGTCTACATTATAAATTTCGCAACTTTTTGGACCGTTGGATCTCACCATTTTCGCGTCTACAATTGCCATCTATCACATCTTAATGATTCCAAAAACTCATAAAATTTTGCAAATTTCGGGAAAAATCTAAGCTCAAATATATAATATATTTTTGGACAGTTCGGTCTACGCTTCCTATATTTACCCGTTTGATATTGCTATCTATTAAGTCTTCATAATAATCTTTGGTCATATGAAAAATTTGAAAATTTCGCTATTCTTTTAACCGTTCGATCCACACCTCCTACCCCTACACCCGTCATAATAATATTAGGTCATACGAAAAATTGGCAAGTGTTGACCTGTTCAATCCACGCCTCTTATTAACCAACGCCTGCGCTTTCGTAAATACTCAAATAAAAATTTGACGAATTTCGCGGTTTTTGGTCTAAGCCTCTTTATACGCGTCTTTAATTGCCATCTATCCATCCTTCATAGTTATCTTAGGGGTTTTAATTTACCAAAATTCGCGATTTTCTTGATCTACTTGACCTACTCCTCCTATTTACCCGCGAAAAGGGTATTCTTTATGAAAATCTAAAATCGAATGAGAATTTTTGAAATTTCGCGATTTTTTGACCATTTGTTCCACATCTCCTTTATTTATCCGTGTTCTCTAGCCGTCCGTAAAATCTTCATAAAAATCTGAAATTAATGCACAATTTAGAAATTCCCCAATAGCTTAGAACATTCAAGGTACACCTTTTATGTGCGCCATTTTAATACATTTTTTATACAATTACATATTTTGCATATTTATTGCATATTTTGCATATGTAAATTTGCATATATTGAATATGCAGTTTTCGATGTAAAGAGGGTTATTAAATTAGTATACATCCAAATTTTTACCTCAATCAACCTTCATTTAAAAAATGCACAAAATCCGATGTCTACTCATAACACTGTGCAACACTAAAAAGTTGATCGAGTCAAGACGAAAAAATTCTGAAAGGGTATAATGGTAGAACAAAAATCTTCGCTGGGTTTGGTCTGGTTATTGCACTTTGAAGTTTTTAGCTTCTGATTGGGACTTGCAACTCCATATCTTGTAAACCATTTAAAATTTCGCTTTGACGTCTTAGAGGAAGTTGTTGCTCTTGGCTTGGCTTACAAAACCTTTGTAGGTAGCAAGTAAAAAAGTCACATCTTTATACTCAATTTTACAAAAATGTAAAATCATCATGTTTTCCCCTCATTTTGTACAGTTTTTTAACTTATTTTTGAAAACTGTAACGATCTTGACTTAGCAATTCAGGAAAAAAACGTAGCTTGGACTTAAATAAACAACCGATTGGAACATAACAACTTTATTCGAATGGTCCTTCATAGAGTTACGGGGCCTTAAACATGTAGAATTGTAACCAAAACTCGAAAAATTGACATTTTTGGTACTGTCACAGTCAACAATTTCGATTGTTTTGTATTGAATCAATTAAATATTAAAAAACAACGTAACTTAAAAACTGTAATTAAAAAAATTAAGTTTTTGTTTACTTTTTTAACGAAAATATTCGTTTTTTCTAGTTTTTATGACAGTTGTACATGCTTGTGGACCTATAACTATATGAAAGAGTAATTAAATAAAGTTGGTTCGTTCTAACGGTTTGTTTATTTTGGTCTTAGCTACAACTTTGTGCTGCATTACTTGTCCAAACTTGTAACGGGTTTCAAGATGAAGTTGAAAAACTGAAAAAAAGTGGTCAGCTCTTGTTCTTTTTGGCAACTTTTGTAATTTTGAGTGTGAAGAAGTATTTTTTTTTGATTTGCTAAAGATTAAGAAAAATTCAAAATAGTTTACGAGATATGGAATCGTAAATCCTACTCTGAAGATGAACAGTTTTTTCTATCCTTAACATTCATTCTAATTTCCTAACTTAAATTATTACAATTATTAAAAAACACTAACAGACTTAGAACTTATTTAAATAAAGAGAATTCAGTTAAACTATTGTATTATAACTAGTTGTTTATTATTCTAATTCCCTATCTTGCATGTTTTCCCTAAGCTTCATCTTGCATTGTCGCTTCCAATTCTTTTGATACCATGAGATAGATCGTTCCATAGCCGAAAAGCATTCTTCATGAACTGCCTCTCAGAGCATAATGGCTTCCATCTCGGGCATATAAAATTGTTTGTGCGCTGCGATGCTGCAGGTCCAACTGGCATATTGTAAAGGTATGATGGTTCTTTGCTTGTAATGATCTTATGAATGAATGTATGAAAGTCAGAGTTCTGAGGTTAATCTACAATTTCAGGCCAAGGTCGAAAATCTTCAGAGCTAGGTGTGATATGTGGTCGAATCGTCTACTGTTAAATACATACATACCTAGCTATTGAGGTAAGTGACACATTAATCTTTTCAGTGGCCAAAAAAGTATGCTCCGTAGAAAAGTGTATTGAAAGTGTATGCTCGTAAATGAAAAGTACATGAATTTGTTTTGCTATTGTCTTTTTAAGATGAACTGGTAATACCGACTTTGAAATTGCTATCTGCCGCAGCATTCTGTATGTTTTACCAGTGGCTTTTGATATGTGGTTGGTCCATGTTAGGTTGTTACTAAATTTATGCCGAGATTGACTGAATGTTCCACATATTTAATTGGAGTGCCATTAATTACAACTTTTGGCAACTGGCTTGTGTCAAGGGCCTTCTTGATGCACTTAGTTTTAGCCGGAAATTGAGCATATTACAGTCAGGCTTGACCGACTTTCTTACTTTTTTCTTTCAGTGATGACAGCCGTTACTAAACCGAACCAAAATCAATATATACCAAACCTCTAATAAGATCATGCAAATCGAAAAATTTAAGGTAGTTTTGAAATTTTGACTGTATTTTCTTACTTTAGCAGGTACTTTTTAGTTCGGATTTTACCGTTTCTATATTGTTTACCAAGCTATCAGACATTTTGTTTCTGCATTTTCTGAATTTCTTCTTAGTACAAAATATCAACAGAAATGAAAACTGCTCTCTCAATTTTAATTTCTAGATTGAACGGTTTAGGCTTTGGATCGTTTATCATATAAAACATTCAATCATCATAACTTTATAATCAGCTCTATTCTCAATTCCACTTCGGTTTTAGTAACTTTTCAATTGGCGCTTCAATTGGCCATTTTTCTTTCACAAATTGATATGGAAGGTGGCTGGGAAATCTGTGGATACTAGATGAAGACTTCCTTTCTCTACGAATTGAATCCACCTGGCATTGAGCTTTCGGTTTCAACTGCTTAAGCAATTCCGCTTTTACTTAAAGCGTATCTAGTGATATTGGGAAACGCTTTCTTGGTACAAACCCAGATCACCAATGGAAACTACTCTCAAAATTTGAAATTCCTAAATCTAACGGATTAGGCTGTGAATCGTTGATCACGGAAGCAATTCTTTCCTTTAATGTAGATGGTCTTCAGAGAAGAATAGTTTGTACTTATTGTAAGAGTCAATCGGGTTGTACCCAAGACCATTACAACCTAAAAAAAAGTGTGATTTAAAAGATATTCAAATATTTCGAAATGTACTTATTACCTGCACAAAAAAGTTTTAGGGCCGATTTCTCTTCTTTCAGATAGCTGCTATGTGTCAGATAAAGTTACAATTTACTCTTTTATTTGATAGTTTATGTGACAGTTAGCTAGAAGATGTAAAATCGACACTTAAAGGAATTTTTTTGAAGATTGATGCTTTATAGTGAAAATTTGTTACAAATTCATTTTTCAAAGTATTCGCCATTGCTAGCCACTACTTTTTCGCATCTTTCTGGCATTTTTCGGATTCCATCTCGGAAAAACTATGCGATCGTCTTTTGATGCGATCCACGAATCGGACCAATTTTGAAGTTCTTCTCAAGGGCATGCGTCATCGACGAAAACAAATAGTAGTCAGAATGGACAATGTCTGGGCTTTACGGCGGGTGGGGTAGGACCTCCCATTTCAGCGTTTCAAGGTTTTATCCGGCTGCGCAACATGTGGCCGAGCGTTGTCATGTTGTAAAATTTCCTTGTCGGGCCTTTGCTAGTATTCTGATCGTTTTTGCTTCAATGCTCAGCTCAAATGCATCAATTGAGTTCGATAGAGTTGCCCTGAGATGGTTTTACCCGGTTGTAGCAGCTCATAGTTTACCACGCCCAATTGGTCCCACCAAATACAGAGCATGCTTTGGCGTCGATTTTGTTTAGTTTTTTGCGCTTAGAGCATATTCGCAGTAAGCTTCTTGCAGCTTTAAATAAAAGCAGAAAAGTAAACTTTCCCTCAAAAGTTGACGTACTCGGAGCACACAAAAACTATTTGGTTTACACTTTAGCGAAACGACACATGCTGAAAAAAAGCCTAATGATGTGGCTTCAAAATGAAGTCGTTTGCAACATTTTCCGATTCGGCTTAATACTAGAGATGCCATCTCTTAAAAAGCCTATAAAACTTTTTTGTGCAGCTAATAATACATTCCGAATCAGTCCTACATCAAGTATTTCTAAATTAAAAAACAAGATTTTTTTTACCTAAAGTAAGTATTTTTGTGCTTATTGTACCAATTGACACCATTTGTACTTTATTTCGGCATCCGATTGGGAAAAGTCGAATGAAGCTTATACTTACGCTGCATTTATTCAGAAAACTTAGATGTATGTAGTTCTAGAATCCGATGCGAGCACCAAGCCTATTGTCTTAGACTAAAGCTGCGTTATGGTACAAGAAGTAGAACTTAAAATTCTAATAAAAGTTTTTAGCCAGAAAATCAAAGTCTCTTGGAATGTGGCTTTGTCAGATTTGAGTTTGTTTTTTTTTTTGTTGCCACAACTTTTACCTCTGCCCCAATTCTGTTGATGTACCTACAAAACATGGTCAATCAATATTAATCAAATTGCGTTGGCACAAACTAACATCCCAAAATACAATTTTCAAGTAAACTCATTTGACATAAATACTTAATGGAAATGCTGTGTCAAACCTCTCCCGCTCCACATTTTGTCAGCTCATTCCCGGCCAGCATGTCAAGCAAAATCAATTGCATCTTATTTGCCAATCTTATCGCAGGCCAGAACCTAATTGACTTATGGCCAAGGGAAGAGGTGCGAAAGCAGTGTCATCTTGGACTCGGAGTACGCCCATGTTGATCCACCCATCACACTTTGGGATATACATACATAAATTATCTTTATTGGCAGCATGTCCGGGCAATCACCTGACAAACGAGTCATTCAATCAGCCTCCGCTCTCTCTCCCTCTCTTGGCCAAAATGAGGCCTGTTAATTGCTGCAGCGCCAGACTAACTGGCCGCCGCATCGTAAATCAATGGGGAATCCATCAAAATGCGATCATTGTATTGAGATTGCAACTAAGCTCGGTCCCAGTCCTTCACGTTTCTCGTACACAACATAATTTCAATATTTTCGCAACCACGGTGAGATGGATGGGCCTGGCTGGATGAGGTTGGGTTCGGTGCGGGGCGGGGAGCACCACACCAGGGCTGAACCAATTGACAACTTAATCCTGCGACATGTCAGTAGAGGCTCAAATGAGATTTACGCTGACTCGCTCGCTCGCTCGCTCGCTCAGTCAACGCTTGGCCCATTTGTGTTGGCTCAATGAAAAGTTGTAGCGATTTTTCAACATGTTGTCTGTGGCTTATTGCTGGGCCGTAAATGTTCGCTTTGATTGACAAAGTACAAAGGTGTAATTATTTTTCATAAAATTGTTGCTTGTCGCTCAACGCTGCGTTTTGAGGTTTTGCAGTTTGTTGTAAGATTTCAATCAATTTGCTGCTCCCCACCGATCCTCAGCCCCGTGCAATTATGTCAACGGGCTAGCGCATAAATTACCCCAGAGAGCGCTCACCTAGAGCGGCTAAGAGATCGGCGTGCTCAAATGAACGTCAACTGTGTCGCCATCGCGACCAACAAATGCAAAGTCTACCGTGGCCCGGGACCCATAAATCTTAGCTTTGCGGCGCGTTACTCATGCGGCTCCGTGGAGTGGAGACGGTGCCGGAGGCAATGCTTGCTTTGGCGTTGCCTGGGAAATGTTTTATAATCGCATTGCGACTAATTATCGTATCGGAGAATTATTATGGCGAGCATGAAGAAGATTTGCAAATTGCGTGCTCGCGAATCTTTGACTAAGTGATTAGATTTGATTTGGGGCGTGTCTTCGTTGTAGATTTTGCTTTAAGACAAGCACAACATGGCAGTACCCTGCAAATGAAGTTAAAAGATATTCTCTCTAGGAAAGGAGCCAAAATGTATGATACAAAAAATAGAAGGTAGTGCAATGCGTCGCTTGTCAAACAAAAAATTTTAGTGTGACGTCACAGACGTATAATTTTGTGTTTGCACGGCAACCCCTGCACCATCAATAACGATCAGTTTTTGGCTTCGCTTTCGAGGGGTTGGCGCCTGCATTGCGCTTTGCAATCATAGAGAGAATAAGTTATGTTCAATAAAGTTAGTTACATCTATCACAACAATAAGCTAAGGTGGTGACCCGCAACTATTCAAAAATAACGAACACCGCCCTGCAAACACTCACACACAATGACGCCATTGTAAAATTCATTTCGAAGTACAGCTTTCGATCAGCAAATTCAAACAGCATCAAGCTAACTAAAGCAGGGAGCCCTATTTCGACAACAGCCAGCCAGATCCTTAACAGAAACATCTCGATATTTTTGGGGCACGTGTTGAGGAAACACACACACACTCAACTCTGCCAGCGGCCACAGACTCACACACACACGCTCAGCAGCCGTCATGTTTTTTCCACGAAAACAAATATGTCGATTTTTGATTAGCGGATTAATTAACAGGATTCATGCCTCGACAGCTGAATAACTGTCGCAGCCTTCCAGACGATTGTTCTTACTTATGAAAGTACGTCGCGCAGCTGAATTTGAATCTTCATCGCATCCGATGTTCGTTGCCGATGTTCATGCACTACGATCCCTATACCTGACCGACCTCTAGCAACCTTCTCGAACTAGAGACGCTCTTTGTTTGGCAATTGATGCCAGCCTGAGTCTATCTACAAGTTCTCGAACACAACACAGAGTCCCCAACGAGTGGCAAGCGAAAGTCCACAACGAGTGGCAAGCGAAAGTCCACATCGAGTGGCAAACAAAAGTCCACAACGCGTGGCAGACGAAAGTCCTCGACGCGAGGCAACCACAACAATGCTTGGGTGAACTTGCTTATCGACCCCCACTCGAAGCAACGGCCTCAACGCGAGGTTACCATCGACGCAACTTTGCCAATCTGTACTCGGTGCACATGCTCAGTACTACGGATTTATCTGTTTATACACACATCGGAATCAGTTCGTCGAATCAACTACGACACAAACATCACAGCGAGAAGTATACGCAAGCTTTCCTTCACATTGGGACTTGTACAAATTCTGTAGATGCTCACCCCGGACATACATCCCAACTATACTCAAACTTTTAAGATCATTCGTTCCCACGAGGTCTCTGGAGGGGGAGAACTGTGGCAGCTCTGGTCACAGTATTCATCGTGATAACGTATCAGCAGCACGACAACCCATGCACCATCCCTAACGATCAGTTTCTGGCTGGCTTCGCTTTAGCGCGGCTGGCGTCTGCAGCGCGCTTTACAATCATATAGTAGTTGTTAGCAAATAAAATATATTCAATAAAGTTAGTTACACCTATTAAACCAAGTAGCTAAAATGGTCTAAGTGGTGGTGCCATCCATTGCTGAGTTTGTGAAATAACTCAGATAAAAATGTTTGACAAAAATCAAATAAAACCTTTATTTATATAAATTAAACAAGCTGCAAGGGTATTAAAACTTCGGTCTAGCCGAAGTTATCTTTCCTCTATTTTTATACTCTTGCAGAGGGTATATTAAAATTGTCCAGATGTTTGTAACGCATAGAAGACAACATATCCGACCACATAAAATATATATATTCTTGATCAGCATGACGAGCTGAGTTGATATAGTCATGTCCGTCAGTCCGTCTGTTTCTATGCTATCTCCTCTCACAGTTTTAAAGCTATCGTTAATTTATCTGACACAGAAGAGCTTTTTATATGATGATAAATCGGCCTTGAAGGAATAAGAATATTAATAAATGTAACAATATGAATAAAATTAATTTTCCCTCTAACGGTACTCAACTTAAATGATGTCAATTTATGTGTAAACGGGGGTTTTTTTCGGTTTTCGGGTTTTTATTTACACACTATTTATCCGGATATCTATTTACTCACGGCTTGCTATTTACAATGTCTCTAATGGGTTGGCTCTACACCGGTTTTTATGTGTCTGTCTTCTACTACTACAGCGTTCTGCTCTCGGTCTCATCATCGATCATTTTATTCACAGTGTGGCCATCATACGATTTCTTAAAAATACTCTAAAATATCATTACATTTATACATGTTCATATCATGGCCGTAATTTTCAAACAATTCCAAAGACTACACTTGGAATACTTGTAATGATGAGATACTTTTCAAAATTCACTTTACCAGCCATTGGCAATTTTCCTTAATCCACCAACACCAATATTTTTTGTCTCAAATCAGATAAGTAAATTCATTTTACCAGTGTTTGTAAATTTTTATATTTTTGTTCTTGTCCTTAGCACTAGTTTTGAAGGCGTCGCTTGTTCAATAAGTGTTAAAATTTTCTCCTCGATTTCCCAAAAACTATTTCGATATTACTCAAAAATGGAAAAATCGACTAGCGCATGGATTTAACGATGTATTTCACAGCTCTACAATGGTGTCCTTTCTGCCAACAACAAAAACTAAGACTAAGACGGCAACCAGAATTCCAAATGGAAGTGGCTGACCGGTTGCAACATTTAGTCGACTTACACCTCCTCCCAGATGTAGCAGCAACAGAGCGATGCAATGCTGCTGGCTAATGTGAGCGGCGAACCGTAGGCTTAAAGCCCAAAGGGACACTATAACAAAAATCAAAATAAAAATCTGATTAATAAAATAGTAGAAGACACTGAAATATTTTCATCACCTTTCTTATTATCTCCTTTTATAATTCAAACTATATTTTCCATTCTGGCCAAACTAATATGCCCAACCACTTCAGTTACCCAACAACCCCACAAATCGCCAATGATCATGTTTACTGCTCTCTTCTCGCATTTACTATTTGATTAACCAGCGATGCAGTCATTCCCAGTGTCCAGTAATCGCCATCTACTGCATCTCCTACCCCGGTCAAAGAGAGCTGAGTCTCTGGTGATTTGGCTTGTTGTCTTAAGGCATTTTATTTGGCGCCATAAATCTATCAACGCCGGCGAACGCGTGCGCGTGCGCAAACACTGAAGCTGTACAGATCGTAGCTGGACCTTAGTCTGGTATCTGTTGGATTCCATGTACATGCTGATAGGCCAGTCGGCCAGGCCGGGCCAGCGAAGATTTACGGCTGGCAAAGGCAAATGTTCAGGGAGGGGGAGCGAGAGAGAGAGTATTTTAAGTTTATGATACGAAAATCAGATTGCTTTATTGTATGCGAAATGGATCGATGATCGTTGTGGCCAGCTAGGGAGGCAGTCATGCAATTGGATTCATTTATATTTATGATTTGTGAATTGGTTTTTATGATGATGTTATTTGTGTGTGCAATCCAGCCCGAACTATTACATTTTTACGGTCTGGGGCCGGGCTAAAAGTGTGAATTTGCCACTTCATTTGAGAGCTTGTAAAGACATAAATTACGGAAACGGAGAGCTGGGGGGTAGAACCGCAAAGCGGTTACTTAGCTCAATTTTTTATGGCCATGTGAAAGTGTTAAGCATTAAAGTTCACGTAGAGTCACAGAAGTCAACGTCAAAACAAAAGCCAACCGAAGTGGCGCACTGGCCAAAGGCGCAGGAAACAAAAAAAAAACCAACAATTTATTAATGACTTATCAAGGAAAATTTGACAATGGGCCATAAATCAAACAGCGTAGCGCGCAGGCGGCTCAAAACTGGGCGTGTGGTTTTCTGGTACGGAGTATGACAGTGAGCCAGCAGTGAGAAACCACCCAGATCCAATGGAATGCTCCAACGGCAACTGGCAAATGCGAAATGTGATGCGGACCAGCATCCAAATTGGATGCCCAGCTGTGTGTAGTTCCAGACTGTGCCATAACTTAACACCTTCGTTGGAGTCTCGAGCTGGCAACGCAGTCAAATGCATTAAAACGCCCCACATATGTAGGGGGATATGTATATAAATGCAGCAGGGTGACTCAGGATAATAAATATGGGCAAAATATTCATCTATGAGAATGTGTTATTTAAAATATGATTACTAATAATTACAAGTAACAAGGCACACACAAGTTTGTATATGTTTTCGGAATTATACTAGGAGGGCAGCCCAGAACTTCATCCTGAGGAGTGAAAGATCTACTATCTCGCGACGAGCGGGGAAGGTAGGTGGTGTAACTCTGAAGGAAGGGCGTTTCGGTAGCTCCAGTTTTATATTTATATTTATGTGAATTGTATAATTTTAAATTTAAGGCAAACGGCCAAAATGCCATGCCTATATATATATATTTTATTTTTATATGAATAAAGAACTTCTACTACTGTCTGTGGCTTTTTAATTTCCCCCAGTGGTAACTTTTAAGCTTTAGAGTGACAAATATGGAAAATCACCAATTCGAACAATGGGTGCCTCAATCGTTGACGGTTGATCGGAAGCCCAATTGTGTGACAGCTTTAAAGAAGTGTATAGCTATTTTAAATCGCAATCTGAATTAGTTTTCGTGAGTTTCATAACCGTGTATTCCTATAAGATAAAACCAAGTGGAGTCTGTCGGACAACAAGTTCATAGAGACTGCTTTTTGGGATAACTAGTCTTGAATCCCTCTAAATCCCAAAGAAGGTTTGGTCGTTTCTAACACGACGTTAAGCCAATGCTTCGAGTCGCTGACCGGCTGTCAAAACAATCGAACTCAAGGGGTCTTATTGGATCTTTGAAAATTATCTGCCATTTTTGAGGTAGTTTCAGAATGTATTTCGACTAAATTGTCGATGGTAAGTAGATCTGCAAGATAATAATCCTAACATAAAATCAATCTTTCTTAAAGTCTTTAAACAAAATATGCCGAAAATCAATTTAAATCACTTGAACAACAACAGCCGATTCAGAACTTTTCATTTATTTTAAAGGTGAAATTTTTATCAAAATCCTTCAAACTTTTTCTCATATCTATAAATAAATTCTCGGCCCTATCATTTGGGGCCTATCATTTATTTTATACGTTAAGCAGTGTTTGGAAGTATCTACACAGAGAAAAAAAATATGCAAAATCAACACGAAAATGTAGGATTTCTACACGCAGCGCTTAGCTTTCTCATTTCTAAACGCGGCGTGCAGAAAAGCTACGCAAACGTTATGGGGTGAATATCCCACCGGTCAAAACGTGTAGAAATCCTAAATTTTCACGTAAAAAAAAAAAAGAATGTCAGCGCTTTTTATTTATTTTTGTTTATATGCGCGCGCGCTGCTGCTATCTTGAAATCTCAATGATTTCGCTATGCATCATCTCAGAGAAGAAGAGGACCACCAGGAGTTACGCAGCGCCTCTGAGGATTTCAATATCCAAACGCCGCGTCGTAGAAAACCGTACAAAACGTGTGGTATTCAGATTGCTGCATGAAATAATCTGATTTTCTAATGTCGTGTAGACTGCTTTTGCCCACGCAGCATTTTGCTTTTCTACACGCGGCGTTTAGATATTGAAGTCCTACACGTTACGTGCAGTTTTTCTGCACGCCACGTGTAGCTTTCTGCATTCTACATTTTGCGTGTGCAATTTAGCAGGGCGCAATACGATTCGTTTAGCTTTGACGTTTCTACAGCGCGCAATACTATTCATTTAGCTTTGACGTTTCTACAAACGCCAATTTTGTTTTCTCTGTGTACATATATGCACCTAGGTAAATATTTAGAAAAAAATATTGTGTACGTATTACCAAAGTCACTACATAAAGTATATACCTTATATGAACTCTATTATTTTTAATTATGAAGCTTCATGGAACGGTCTGTCAGGGAACAAACGAAGAAATAGAGTACAAAGTATGTTATAGTCGAGCTTGACCAACTTTCTTTCTCGTTTTTTTTTTTTCATTTTTCAATTCAAATTCAATTTTTGGCCCACCCTGGCGTGAAAAGTGTAACGCCCATTGTAGCTATAATGTAGCTAAATTGCAATATATGGATCCTTAAAAAATGCTGATAGAATCAAAAATTGGGATCTAGTGTCAGCTCTATCTATAAGTCTTTGGTATTACCCTATCTCTATACTTTCCACTTCGAGTACCTATATCTATATTTTCATTTACCTTGTCAAAATGAAGGCTTTAGGTAATTTAATTTTCATGAGAGCTTAATCACATATGATTCGCTATCGGGCAAACATCTGATCTAATAGTTTATTCAAATTGAGTTGGTCGATGCGACTATAATGCATACTGCACACAGAAAAAAACGAGAGCGTAAGTTAAAGTCGGCTCTAACCGACTTCGAAATACCCGTTACTCACGGAAAGAAACGTTGAATAGCCTTCCTGTGTGTCTGAGGCAGGACAGCCGAAAAGTATGCAACATTTTTTTAACTCGGCTATTTATCATCCGATCTTGATGAAAATTGGAGGGCTTATAGAAGTTGCGAATATTAATGTAAGTTTTAAATTTGAGATCGATATCTCAAAAATTGTGGGAGTTATTCAACATTTTTTATTGTGGGGGCGGGGGTGGGCGTGGCATAAATTTGAAATAAACTTGATCTGCGTGCAGACAATAGGAGTCTACATATCAAAATTGGTTGCTCTAGCTCTTCTAGTCTCTGAGATCTAGGTGTTCATACAGACAGACGGACAGACGGACAGACGGACAGACGGTCAGACGGACAGACGGACATGGCTATATCGACTCGGCTGTTGATACTGATCAAGAATATATATACTTTATATGGTCGGAAATGATTCCTTCTGCCTGTTACATACATTTGCACGACTTTAGTATACCCTTTTACTCTACGAGTAACGGGTATAAATATCACAATATTTAGTCGGGTATTTTGAGTATCAAATCTTCCTTCATCTGATAAAAATATCAAGATGATATTATCGCGTCCATATGTTTAGGTGGAAATAGTATCCCTTTGATATGAAAAATTGATATTATTAAAGATAGGGCTGATATTTGATCTTTTTTTTCTATGTAGCGAACCTGTGCCCAACTCCCCTGAACCAACATTCGATTTTTAGTGGTAAGATCATGTATCGAGTCATAGATCCACCGCTGGTAGTCGATGACTACTTGGGCTCAGTGTCACGTATGTCTGATCGATACATCGATCACACCGAAACCAATTTATCTTACCCTTTCTCTCTACATTTCCGACTCGTGGACAGAACATACAAAGATTTGTCTGAAATTTCAACGTATCAAGTTGACGGATTCCCTTCCTTTGAATGAACTTGAACTACTATTTATTGGCTGATCGACCATACAAAATTGTTTGTATGAGATGTCGCTTCTAGTTATTGATGTTCTTTGATTGTACCTTACCTAGGTAAGAAAATTGCGTAACATTTCTATCACTGTTTATAAAATTCGTTTCGTGAGACTCAATAAACCTAAACCTGAAGAATATAGTAATTTTTCACCATCACAGAACACAATTACTCAAGGTTATAGCTGCAATGTTACAAAATTTAAAAAAAAAAACTCCAGCATATTCTCCAGATTCTGTTACCTGCGAGTCATGTACAAATTATAAAAAGCGCTGCTGCTGCGCTACGGCACCGAACTTTCTTTTTGTCATAACTTGACCAATAGATGGCGCCACTACTGTGAGCATTTTAGCTACTAGGTTTGATAAGTAACTAACTTTATTCAATGTAACTTAAGCTAACAATTATCGTCAAGTCGAACGGAGCAATGCAGGCGCGTCCCGCGCGTGACCGAAGCCAAGCCAGAAACTGAGCGCCAGGGATGGCGCGTGTTGTCGTTCTGCTATCGCGTCAGGGATGGTGCTCGATAAATGGTGTGACCAGAGGTTTCCAAGGCTGCCACAGCATTTCAAAACTGACGAATAGATGGCGTCAATAATGTGGCGCAGCGGCAGCGAAAATTCTTTTGGTCAGAACTTGAGTATAGTTCATTCGATCTTTATCATTCCTTCGGCAAATCGATAAGTAATCTAGATTACTGGATATCTCTTGACGGTGCAATCCATCTAGCTACAAAACTGTGGGAGATATAACGTTTTTTTCAAATTGCGGTAGCGGCAGGGGGCGTAGCAAAAATTTAAAATAAAATTGATCTGCCTACAAGTACAAGAATTATATGTCCCATATCTGTACGTCCATACAGACGGACAGACAGACGGAAAGACGACTGTTGATGCTGATCAAGATTGTATATTCTTTATAGGGTCGGAAATGATTCCTTCTCCCTGTTACATACTTTTGCACAAACTTAATAAACCTTGTGTACCTTTGGTACAGAGTATACAAATCCGCTAAGGTTCTACTCTATATATGGTCGGTATACGGGTACTACGAACCAGTATGTATCGGTTTATTTTAAAATATATTTTAAAGCCAAGCCCTTAACAGAGTGGTACACATATATACTTTTGTATTCCAACTTTATTTAACAGATATTAATTTTAAAGATTCCCGCCACAAAACTTCAAATGAATAGAAACACTTTCAAATAACTTTGAAAGCTGAATGCATTTGAAGTGCAGTCTTTATTATCTTAGTATCATATGAGAACAGGTCTTTCGAATAAACGATCAGTTTCTTAATGATTCGCTTAAGATCAGTTGGAAATCTTAAGTTTCAGTTCTGACAAACTTAGCTTGGCTTTCTTATCTTTAAACACCTGTAATGCCTTTCTCCAGAAAATACAGATTTCATACTTTTGGTAACTCTGCAGACAACCCTTTCTATGGCACAATTACTTCCCATTCTAGTGAGTCACCCTAACAAATGGCCAAAACTTGACAATATACTCACACTCTGCCGACCCTGACCACAACGCCACATGTGAGAGGCACTCCATTCTGTTGATTATCCAAGTATTCATACATATTTTTTGCAGTTTGGTTTTTCTCGCCGCGCTTTTTTTTTTTGTTCGTTTTTCTTCTTTTGTCAGTCTCATACATAAAATATGATTGCGTTTTCATTTGTATCTACAAGATTGAATTTCTCTTAGGCGCGCGAGCGAGTTTATGAGCTTGTCAATTTTCGTTTTATTTATTTATATGCCCATCAAAGCCGACTGAGACTCGAGCGCTGCTTGATTTCATAATAATCAGAATGCCAGGCGGAGTATATTGAAAATGGAGCCGTGGACTGGCACTCTATGCTATTCCCATTCAGATCAAAGTGTACCGAAGCCAGGAGTCGTTGTTGTTGTTGTTGTTGTTGTTGCACAGCCTCACCTCACCTTAAGCTTGTAACATTTCATTGTAATTAAGAACATGTAAGTTGTAAAGAGGAGTCGTAGCCCCACCTTATATGGTTGTCTGATGTCGCTGTCCCCCATCTGCATACCCGCTCCCTGCCCCCAGCCCATTTTACCCATGGCCAATGCTGACTCGTGTCTCGTTGCGTTTGCAAATTTGTGGCGATGTCAAGAGGGCGAGCCAAAGTCAATTGCATTCTTAACCCTTCTGGGCCATGATCAGCCAAGCAAACAACAAATAACAGTACAACTCTAATTAAAAATTAACACACTTCGGCGACGCGGCGAAGCGGACAACAAGCATTCGTTTAATCAGACAAAAATCAAGTCTATTATGGACTTCTTCTCGGCCAGCTCGGCAGATTGGCTGTATCTGCATGAAAAACGTATAAACAGCGTCTCATTTGAAGTCATCATTAAAAACGACGAGCGATGCACCGGCAGGCAGGCAGGCAGGCGGTTCTGATCCTTCCACCACCACTTTGGGCACACTCAGAAAAATAAGTGGCTGGTTAGAAAGGAATATACAATATTTTTTTGACACTTAAAAATGCGATTGAAATTCTTAAATCTGAAATTTTCTTTCCTAAAGAATGGTTGTAAACGCGTTCAACATTTCTGACATTGATGTCTAAATATACATCAATAAATAAGTAAGGAAAGGAAATAAGTATATGTGCATTGACATTTGCCATATTAAATGTAGTTTTAACCAAATCAACTAAATCAAGTTTAATTTTAATTCATAGACAGAACATATATTGTAGTCTTTGGAGTTTCTGAAGGTAGCTGCCAGTTTTAAATGTATCGATAACTATTTTGGCGTCAAGGTGTTTTAAGATAGAGACGATGGTTACACTCTATGGATGCTGCTAGCAGAGGAGAACGCAGTAGCAGAAGGCGTTAGTAGAATGATAGTAGAATAGAGTAACAGACTGACGAGACTGAAAGACGAACAAAGACGGACATGTATATATGTATATAATGCACAGAGACAACCCGTAATGATAATGTAAATAGTAACCCTTATGTGTATATAAAAACTTGTGTAAATACGTTGTAAGAAAACCACCAGTTCACAATATAAAAAGAACTTCAATTAATGTTAGCTTATAAAAACCACTAAGAAAGTCGATCAAATAATATACTCTATCAATCAATCAATTTAAGGTAGAAACTGTGTGAACTGCTGCCCATCGTCGTTGCGGCCGGTGCTGCTCAGTATAATTGTTAGATTTAATTATAACTCGACTATCGTTCATCCGATCTTTACTATTCCTTTGGCGCATCAATAAATAATACTGATTACTAAATATGCGTAGAAGGAACGACACATTTATCTGCAAAACAGTGGGAGCTATAACGTATTAGAGCGAAGCTTTTTTACGGACATTTGACTGGGGACATAAAACGAGAAACATTTTGACTTTGCGACAGATTTCTTTGGCTACGCTTTAATATTTGGCTATGTAGGTCAACCGCTTTTACCATTTGCCATAGCAGCAGGTGTGTAGTGTATTTGTAACTGTGTGGCGTTGGAGGGTGCGTAGAGGGGTTAGCAAATGACCTAACAGCGACTTTACAGTGACTTAATAGTGACTTAACAGTGACTTAGTAGTGACTTACCAGTGACTAAGCAGTGACTAAGCAGTGACTTAACAGTGGGTTAGCAGCGACTTAACAGTCACTTAACAGTGACTTAACAATGACTTAACAGTGACATAACAATAACTTAACAGTGACTTAACAGTGACTTTAGAGGGACTTAACAGTGCGTTAACAGTGGGTCATCAGTAAGTAAACAGTGGAAAAAGGATCTGGGAGAGGGAGTAAAAGGGGGTGTGTAAAAAGAGGGAAAGCAAAATTGAATTGAATATAATTTGAAGATCTTCAAAATCGTTTTCAATTTCGATCAAATCATACGGAATAGGAATTGGTAATTGTTCTCGCTTCCAAAAACCTAATGTGCTATTCGGCTTTTCACTTCAAACCCCCATTTACCTTCATTCGGCCCTTTTGATGGCAAAAAGATTCGCCCGAATTCTTTAATCGTTTCTTAGAAATTACAACTATTACCAATTCCGATCAATCGAATTCGGGAACGGGAACTGGCCTGATAATGTTTAATTCATTTCCATTATACGTTCCTGATATAAATATCGAATCTGCTCGCGTTCTTAAGCAAGGAATAAGCATGCCCATACCAGAAACGCATGACAGTTTGCGTTCCTGAACTAAATTACAAATCTGCTTGAGTACTTAAAGATGATTTTCCTTAAAAAAAATTCAGTTTGTCAATGAACCACAATCCTTCACATTCTACAACAAAAGATAGTCCAACAACTAATATCGTTTTTAACCATATATTTCTTGATACAGTCAAAACTATATTTCTTATATTTTAGAAATCATAGTCCTAAATTTGTTCAAAGTTAGTTCTATGTTTTGCTATTTCAAGATTGAGATTATCCAAACGAATACAAAAAAAGTGCCTTTTCACCAGTATTTAAATTAACAATCGGATTTATCATCGTAAAGGACTTAACTGGTACCGGGCTGAACTAAACTGAAAATATACTAGATCTGCCTGCATGTATAAGAAGTATATGTCCCATACATGTCAAACCTCTATCTCGTACCATCTCTGAAATCTGTTTGTTCTTACGTATAGACGGACAGACATGGCTATATTGGCTCGGCTGTTGATGCTGATCAAGAATATATATACTTTTAGGGTCGGAGATGATTCCTTCTTCCAAACTTCATTACAAAATGTTATTAGGAAATAAGTATATGTGCATTTTTGTTTTTGTTAATTTGATTATTTTTGATGTTAGTTTCAACTTTTGGACAATTTTAGTAATTTATGTGTTTTCGTTATGCTTCTACAGCTGTATTAAGTCGACTTGGCATAGAATCTACAAGTTTTTGAAGAGTTGCATACAACTCCCATTCTGCAACCAAAGCGGCCTTTAAGTGCTTAATGGTGTCCAACTGCATTCCTGTTTTGTAAATCCTGAACGAAAGGATTACCCAGAGGTCCTCAATTGGTCTTAAGTCGGGAACTGGTATTTTTAATCCAGTTATAGGCTTTAGTAGCTCATGAAGTGTAGATTGGAGCGTTGTCCTGCTGAAATATCCATCTATCTTCGCAAAGGTCGCCTGCAAATTCTATTAATTCACTGTCCTGCAACTGATTATAGATTAAAAGTTAATGAACCCGTCTCCCACTGAAATTTACCTCCAAATGACGACTAATGTCTCTACAAGACACTTGCTTGTTTACAGCGGGGCGCGATGTAAAACATCGATGTAACTTGTTCTATCACTGCTTTCGATCTGACTATAAGAGTTTGGAATTGAAAAAAAAAAACCTTATTTCTGTTTCACTATGGAAGCTATTTCCACTTGCTTTCCATACTTGGATTAGTCCGCGATCCTCGGCTGACACTTGAGTTACACGAGGCATTCTTAGGTTAAGCCCGAAATTGTTTCATGTGCTTCCTTAAGCAACTACTTTATTTACGTTTTCTATTTATTTCCATAAAATTAATTAATCAAAAAAACATTTACTTTGTGACACGCTGACTTCTAATGCACACTATTTTATGTTTGCACATATACTTATTTCTTAAGAAATCAACTCAAGGCTGGCAAATGTGTGCTAACGGTACTACGAATGGTGATCAAAGAAGAATTTAGCATAAGCATTATTAAAATAGATACCCAAAACCAAAGTACATGAAAACATGCATGGCACATATACTTATTTCCTTGGGGAATCAAATTGTGCTTATGCCTATTGCTCAAAATGAAGACTGGCATTACTGAAAGCTTTTTGGTTCAAAGTATTACTTTAAAGCTCTCCTAAGCTCACAAGAGCGGGTTTTCGTAGTGTCTATGCGCAATTCATAGAACTTAAAGATCGAATTTCGAATTTCAATAATAAAAGGTCGTACCATAAATGAGAACTTGTTACTTGAATCAAGCAATTTTGCTTTCAAACGGTAGTACTTGATTTTTTTTTGGAGTGCAGACTCTTTTGGCCAGGCGACTGCCAAACACGGCGCACACTTGAGGCCATGTAATCAACGTTTGCTTACTTCATTTAGCGCGCGGCAGAAGAAAAGCGAAACATGCATACAATCAGCGTTGGCCAGACAAATGAACGTAGGGGCAGGAGGCTGGAGGAGAGGCAGATGCAGAGACCCAAAGGAGCTTGGAGCTCGCTTAGGCTTGAGTCAAGCTTGAAGTTTCTGCGGACCTAAACTCTGTTGTAGCTGTGGCAACTGCGCTTGTTGGCAATGATGTATTTTTGATTTCGTATCTTATATTACCAACAACAAGCTGCAGCAACAACAGCAACAACAACTTCAGCAGTGAATGCCAAGTGTGACTCTAGAGAGAGAAAGAGATGGAAACGAAGTTGATTTCAGAATTTTTATTTTTTGATTGTGATGATTGCGCATTGAAATTTGATACATTTTGGCCTGGTCGGGATGCTGATGCCTGTGACTGCAGTTGTTCTTGTGGTATGCAAAAATGTTGGCTAGTCGACATGGCATGGCCATCGACTGCAACTACTAAACAGCAACAACATTAATAAGATTGGCATCTGCTGCTCGCAGTTCAAATGTAATTTCTCATCAACCCAAGTGGGCCTGGGTGTGGTGCCACCTCCTGGTTCTGGGCAAAGTCTTGGTCAATGATTGCATTTGACCATGGAAGATAAGTTTTGCTGTATGTTGGCTGATGGTTGATGGGAATGTTGCGTTATTGAGTTGGGTGGGTGGATGCAAGCTGATCTGGTAGCTGGTTAAGCTTGTTACTGCCAATTGATAAGCCAAAGAAATGACACAATTGAGGGAAGTTCCTGAGGGGTTTTTGAAAGGTAGAAATGGCTGTCCTTTATCTTTAAACTGACTGACAAAAGACATATGATTTGTAGCAAATAATTATGCATAGAATGTGAATCTAAGGATGCATGAATATGTAGTTGTCTGGTTGCGACTCCTGTGCAGGAGAGTTCAAAAAATTTGAAATAAAAAAAAAACATAAAACTTTTAGTAATTTCTCACCAATACTAGCTCTTGGCGCCGTCCCCTTCTCACAGCCGGAGATGAGTAAATGAAGAGTTAGTTCTGTTCTATACCTAAAAAGCCGCTATTGGTTTGGTATACGTATTGAACACACTTGTTCTCGAGCACCATTGAACGCATCCACTCCAACTTGACGGCTGTTTGACAAGTGACATTTTTGCTATATTACTGCATCAAAAGTTTTTGGCGTCAGTTGTTTGCAATCATGGTATGGGGCTCGCTCGAAAATCGTGAAAGCAAAATCGCAAAAAACTCTGAAGACCATTCCGAATGAGGACTTTGCCAGGTGCTATGATAGGTGTATTGCAGCGGAATTGGATAACTTTGAAGGGCATGAAATAGATTTAGATAAATAAAGACTTTGAAAATATTAGAAAATTCACCTTTCAATTTGATCACAGTAGTATATAGTATAAGTGTGCGAGAGAAATCTTTTTGGTGCGTCATCTTGACAGCTTGGCGATAGTAGCTTGACTAGCTGCGCTGCGATCCTGACAGTAGATAGAAGAGAGGAATGAACCATTTTTATTCACATTTTGACTCTAGATTGTAGACACTACTGTAACCCTATCATTTTTTAAGTGCGTGATGCCTCGATCAAAAACAAGCCTTTTTATGGAAATTGTTGTCTTAAAAATTCCGCTTTTATAAAACAGCACTGCCATCACCCTCGTGGCTCCCACGGGCCAGATGCCAAAAAAGTTGAATCCGCAAAATGGACTTGAATGGGCGATTGGAACATTCCAGCCCTTATAAATCCCCCGGACTGGATAGCATTTATCCAGTATTCCTGCAGGAAGGGAAGGAAATACTCCTACCAATCCTCAGGAAGATCAAGACCAACAGTCTAGCAACTGGGTATATCCCACGCGCTTGGCGCAGAGCAAGGGTAGTCTTCATCCCCAAGGCAGGGAAGAAGGATACAACTTACCCAAAGTCCTTCAGACCTATAAGCTTGACATCGATTTTATTGAAAACGAATGAAAAGCTAGTGGATAATTGCATACGAAGTACGCTGCTAAAGGAGGTACCCCTCCAACCACCACAGCACGTGTACAAAGCAGGCCGTTCGACCGACATGGTATTGTATCAACTCAGAAAGATTCTCGAGAAAACAATAGAAGACAAGGAAGTGGCTTTATGCGCCTTCCTGGACATTGAGGGAACATTCGACAACACATCCCATACTGCTGTCAGGATTGCCCTTATCAGAAGAGAAATAAGCCCCACAGTAGGCAGATGGTTAGATTCACTTCTACGATGCAGAGAAGCGTCTACAGTGGCAGGTGAAGAAACCATTACAGTAACCACAACCAGAGGATGCCCTCAGGGAGGAGTTCTCTCCACACTATTGTGGAGCCTACTTGTGGATAAACTCCTAGAAAGACTCGCGTCCCTGGGCATAGCATGCCAAGGATACGCAGATGACATTGTCATCCTAGCGAGAGGAAAATACGAAGAAACCCTATATGACACAGTCCAGAGGGGACTGAAAGTGACTTCCAATTGGTGCAAGTAGGTTGGGCTCAACCTAAGCCCTACGAAAACCATTAAAGTACCGTTCACTAGAAAAAACAAGCTAAGCAGAATGACGAAAATACGCCTATTCGGCTGCCTCATTACAACAGAAAAAGAGGTAAAATATCTTAGCGTAGTCTTTGACAACATGCTAAGATTTGTTAAGCGCTTGGAGTAAACACTCAGTAAGTGTAATTGGGAACTATTAACATGTAGGAGCATAGCCGGAAAATCGTAGGGCATGGCACCACACATACTCCGTTGGCTATACCTCATGGTAGTGAGACCGATGCTCACTTATGGAGCTGTCGTGTGGGAAGATAGAGCAAATCTCCTCACAGTAAGGACGCAGCTGCAAAAACTGTAAGGGCTGGCATGTATATGCATGATCGGAGCCAAGCGTACCTGACCGATAGCGGCATCAGAGGTTTTGATGGAGATAACACCATTTTACCATACCATCTGCCTGAAGAAAAAAGAAACACTGCTTAGACTAACAGCAGAAGGAGTGGGTAGAAACCACATAGTAAGCCTAAGGGACTCTGAGAAGCTGGAGCAGGAAATCCCTATGATCCTCCAACCCAGAGACGAAATGGTGGAAAAGAGAAAAACCAAGAACTTTGTACTTGAATCAAGTACGAACGGTGTCAAAACGGTAGGTAGGAAAATACTTGATTCAAGTACAAAAATTCTTATTTCAAGTACATTTTTTTCTATCCCGAAATACTTAATTTAAGATTGATTCGGGCTATATTAAGTACATTTCGAACTATTTTAAAATTTTTTTGATCATACTTTTAGGTTGTAATGGTCTTAAGCTCAACCCGATTTACTCTTTAAATAAGTGAGAAATATTCTTAATTAAAGTCAAATAAATTCTAAATTTAACCACAATACATTCTGGAAACAAAACAAAAGTGCATATTATAGGTACAAAATTGTCTTGGTTTAAGCCCAATAAATTCTAAAGCCATTTCCAATTTGTTCTTGAAAATATGCCTCTGTATTTCATCAAATAAGGCTTGGAAAATACAAAGGAAATGAATTAACCAAAGACCAAGATGGTATTACTGTACGTACCGAAATCTACCCAAACTCCATAACCAAAGTGTTAGAACCAGGAGGGAATTTTAAGAACAGATTCGATTTAAAATAATTCGCATTTTTCGTAGCACACTTTTTGCAGCTAGCATAAGGAAGTCTATTTTGTACTTTAAGTAAGTACGCACTTTTCTTAAATTTATCGGTTTACTGTAAATACGAAAGTTCTTCTCTCATTTTTTGATTCTAGAACGCTTTGTACTTATTTTAAGCACACCCCAGAACAAAACATACTTGGAATTTCAAGTACAAAACGGTATAAATTGTATCCCGATCGATCTAGAACTCTCCCAGCCGTTTTTTTCTGAGTGTACACAAAAGTAATAAGAGAGAATGGATCTCACTAGAAGAAACATATAAAATGCAACCACACACAATTCAGTGATTCACAGACGGGTCCCTAACGCCCCAAGGAACTGAACTTGGGGTTGCAGGACGGGAAACGAAAAGGTCTGAGGCAATGGGAGAATTTGCAAGTATATTTCAAGCCGAAGTATGTGCTATCTCCTGTTATGCAGACCTTAATATGGGAAAGAATTACCATAGTAGAGAATTAGCAACCCTTCAGATATGCGCTTTGCAGTAACAAGTTCACCTCTAAGCTAGTCTTAGAGACAAAGAACAAATTGGACCAAATACGCAGTAGGAACAACCTGACCCTACGATGGATACCGGGAATATCCCTGAAAACCAAGGCAAGGGTGCAGCCACTACTGCGGCATAGGCCAAAACACCATAAAAAGGCTGCTTAGAAAGGAAGAGAATACGCTTACGAAGTAAGTTTGCTGAAAATATCTTATTGAAACTATATCCTATAACTACACTGGGCAACAAAATTATACTTTTTCCAGTATATTGAAGGGTCAGTGGTGATTCTAGATGATTTTCGTGTGCTGAACACGAATCTGTTTTCAGAAATGTTCCCAGAAACCCAATATATTGTATATTTATTGAAAATTTTCATTGAAATTCTATGCAAATTACTAGACGGTTGAACTGTTTCTGCAAGGCATACTTTTGTGCATTAATCAGTTTTGTTATTTTATTATTATCGAGACTAAGTACTCAAAATGGTATATCTTCGCTTAAAAAAATCATACAATTCTTTGGGATAGTTTATTTTAAAGTTAAGAAATAGTAAATTACGATACTATCAAAACAAAACTATAGGCTCCCCACAAAACGCGTCTGAAAAGGGTCAAAATAGTCACTTTTTGCAACTTTAAGCACAAATTACTAAAAAATCTCGACGTGATGGGCCAATTCTGAAAACAGATTCGTGTTCAGCACACGAAAATCATCTAGATTCACCACCATCCCTTCAATATACCCCACCTTGTTTCCTAGTGCTATTAAACAGTCTCTCCGCCATGCTTATTACATAACCCGCGATTATCAAAGTTTATTATAAAATGTTCATTATCCATTAACTAAAATAATCCCAATATCTAATCTTCACACTCTAATTTCACTTATTCTTTCATTCTGATCAACTCATTCAGAGTCAGATTGTACCCCTTGCTGTTCTCTTTTATGGACTTCAATTTCTCACCTGCTTGTCAAGTTTATGAAACGAAACCCTTTTCCGTTTTATGATGATGGTAATGTGTCACCTGTTCCACTCAGATAAAGACACCAATTCTCTGGCCAACAATCAAGTCACAACAAAACTCATGGCAACATTTGGTCAATTGTCTCGTTTACAAATTGGCCAACGTAGCGCAACTCATTTTCATAAATGCAATGCGAGTTGGCTTCTCCTGGTTGCATGTGCGCCCAGCTATACACCCATTTCCATGCTAGTGGACGCTGCTGCTGCTGCTGCTGCCATTATCGTGCCACTTCGTACCGCCCCCCCTGTGCCACAGTGCATAACAAAAACTACTTACTGGTGCTGCCGCTGCTGTTGCTCCACTCGTGCGGCGGCGTCTGTCACTGGCTATTCCCAAAGGTGCAAACAAAGTGATTATACTTAGCTATTGTTCCGACTGGTTCGTCGTTGCCGTTGTGCGAATGTAGGGCGGTGAGGGTCGGAGTCGTGGGAGTTCAGGTCCAAGGAGTGCGTGTGGTGCGGGCAGTTTATTAATTGAAATGTTAGTGCAGCGCAGCAGCAGCAGCACCTAAATAATAGATTTGTATCGAGAATTGTGGCAAGCAGATACTACAGACACACACATAGTCCGATATTTGATGCTCATTAAGTTAAGTGGTTTTAGTTTTTCCCCCAGTCCATTCTGCAATTTATGTACTTGGTGCTCGTAGTTTGGTGTTAGCTGGAGCAGCTCGATGGGTCGGACGGAGCCGGAGACAGAGGCGGCTCACCAAAAAGGTTCGAAGATGAATTGATGCTCGTTTATTTTAATGCCCTGTCGCCGCAGTGGGTCGCACAGATGTCTCAGCGTCTTCCCCCGGCCGCCACTTATTAGACATTAGCTCAGTTCAAAATTCGTGACTTTTTTTTTGTTTGTGGGACGCTTTTGTGTCCAATCCGATCCGGCTCCAATTGTGTGGGGCTTTTGGCTTTTGTGTAAGGTGCACATTAGTAGTAATTTTTAATGGTTTACTTTTTCGTCCACTTTGTTCGCTGGCTGTGAACGGTTTTTTATTTAAATTTTCTGGCGTTGTTTCTGTTGCTGCTCTACGATTTTAGTGGTTTATTATTTAAATGAGTTTTTAGTTCTGCGGCCAAGCCATTGTCCCCCACAAACGCACACAATACTACCATACATACTTGCTATCGTTTCTGGCCTCTTCGAATTTAATCAATTTGATTTATTTCCCCATTTCACATTGTGTTGAAAATATTGTACAAACGCATTGTGTCCATGCGTATCCATATCCATATCGTATGGCATTCAGGAAAAACAGATTTTAAGTTTCTGATGATTTTTTGTTTTTTTTTTTTTGGGGAAGGGCAAAGTGGAAAGGGGAACGAACGAAATTAACATAAGCGGCCGCGGGCAAGTTGGGGAGATGAGAAGCGGCGACATTTGGTGGCGTTGATTTCTAAGCTGGAAGAGATTGCATTTCTATATATATGTACGATTTATGGTTGCTTGGAATTTCTGAAAGACTCTTTGGGTAATTGGAGCTGTCGATGTTGTATTGAAATTCTGTAAAACAAAAAAATTGTCTAAAATAAATTATATCGAAATATTGTTTTGTTGTTAAAATTTCGGAAACATCCTACCACTGCCGAGGCATCCTTCTTCTTCTTTATTGGCCCTATAGGTGCATCCACCGCTTGACGGTCTCGGCCCAACACTCGCTTCTGCTTCGTGAGAGAAATGTCTTTCCGAACTTGATCATCCCATCTTAGTGGTGAGGCGAACCCTTCTGCCTTTTCCACCAAAGTCAGCCGCCTTCACTTTGTACGCCTCTTTTACTGGAGCTTCTTCATCCATCCGGGTTACATGTCCTAACCAGCGCAGCCGCTGTTGTTTTATGCGCTTAACCGGACTGGTGTCCCCATAGAGCTCATACAGTTCGTGATCGATTAAGGTCCATAACTCCTACAAAGAATCTTTCGCTCTTTGAGCATTTGCTAGCCTGTTTGTTATATGGCAGCTATACGATGTATTCATCCGATTTTGACCAAACTCCCCAAAATTGTGTGGAAACTGATAATATTCACAACTGGAAGGTATAAAGACGCTACCATGGAAAACACAAAAGTTTTTCTCACTAGAACTTCTTTTTCGACCGATAGTTCCCATGGCAGCTATATGCTATAGTCATCCGATTTGGATCAAACTTGGCAGGATTGTGTGGTAGCATATAGTATTGATCAGTAACAAGTTTGGTAGCGATAGCATTGAAAACAAAAACGGTTTTCCTAACAAGACTTTTTTTCAGACTTATCTTTTGTATGGCAGCTATACTATATAGTTGGCCGATTTTCATAAAACTTGGTAGAATTATGTGGAAGCATAGAAAACTTAAGAATACGAGGTTTTGGCACTTTAGCGTTGAAAACAAAAAAGTTTTAAGTTAAGTTAAGTTAAAAGTTTTAGTTTAAGTAACTAAAACTGCTTTTTCGACCGATAGTTCCTATGGCAGCTATATGATATAGTCATCCGATCCGGCCGATTCCGACAAATGTGCAGCGTATATGTACCAAGAGGCTTCGTGCAAAGTTTGGTTAAGATACCTTTAAAACTGACGGAGGAGATAGCATAGAAACAGACGGACGGACAAAAGGACATGGCTATATCAACTCAGCTCGTCATGCAGATCAAGAATATATATACTTTGTGTGGTCGGAGATGCTTCCTTCTATGCGTTACAAACATCTGGATAATTTTAATATACCGATTAATTACAAGGGTATAAAAACGCCCTGCTTACCGCCCGTTCGTTTTTGCCGATAATGTCAATATCATCAAAGAAATGAACCCGAACTGTTGGCATTTGGGCACTGGCGCAGTATATACTCCATCAGCAGATTAAAGAAGTCACAAGATAGGGTATCACCCTGTCTAAAACCTCTCTTGGTATCAAATGGTTCGGAGAGGTTCTTGCCTACTTTGACGAATCTTTGAGTGCTTCTCAATGTCAACACTTTGCTGGTATACCAAAGGTAGACAGGGCTTCAAAGAACCTTGACCTTATCGGTGTGTCGAGGCCTGATTTATAATCAACAAAATGATGGTAGGTTTTGATATCTCACTCGTAAGTCTTCTCCAGTGTTTTGTCGTAATGTGAATATCTGGTCTGTGGAGGATTTACCGGGTCTGAAGCCACACTGATTAGGTCCAATCAGTGTGCTAATAAGCGGTTTTAGACGTTCACAAATAATTCAAGACAGAATCTTAAATGCGATGGGAAGGAGACTGATCCCATGGTAGTTGGCGCAACCTGCAGGTTCTCCTTTTTTTAAAAAGTGGGCAAATTACGCTTAGACTCCAATCTTCGGGCCTGCTCGCGTCGGACCATATTCTGCAGAGGAGTTGGTGCACACACCTTACCAACTCCTCGCCGCCAGTCTTAAACAGTTCGGCGTGCAGCGCATCAGCGCCAGCTGCTTTGTTATGCTTTAGCATTTTTATGGCTAAACAGATATCGTGAAGGTCCGGTGGGTCTATTTCAATATCGTCGACTGGTGGCAGCGCTACTTCTCCAGAGGCGGCATTGTGTTCTGTCGTCGTCTCCCAGCAGGTTGGCGAAATAGCTTTTCCATTTGTCTAGCGCCATTTGCGGATCTGTGACCAGATTTCCATTTTCGTCCTTGCATTGTGTGACTCCGGGTTTGAAACCTTCAGTTAGTCGTCTAATCTTTTGATAAAATTTTCCAGTCTCACCCATGCCGAATAGCTTCTTTTTCCTTCTAAAAAGGCGCTTCTCCTCTCTCCTTTACTCCCGATATCGCTCTTTAACAGCCCACAGTGCTCCCCACTGCAGAGTTCTCCTGTGGCTAGCGTCTCATCATACCAAGTCTGCTTTCGAGGGTACTCGGCGTATCCGAGTATCTCCTTGGCAGCCGTACTCATAGAGTGTGATATTTTATTCCACTGTTCGCAAACACCAGAAGGGAATGGAGAGTTTTCCGTGAGCAGTTGGGTGAGTTTAGCTGTGTAGGCTTCAGAGGTCCGTTATGATTGCAGCTTCTCGACATTTAGCTTTCGACGCTTGCGTACTTTGGCTGCAACAAGGTGATGATCCGAATCTATGTCGGTACCTCGAATCGCACGCACGTCGATAACACTCGATGAGAGCCTTCCGTCGATCACAACATGATCAATCTGATTTCGCGTTAATTGATCAGGGGACTTCCAGGTCGCCTTATGGATGTCGCGATGTTTAAGCCTATTACTGCTTATAAACATGTTCCTGCCCGCGGCAAAATCTGTGCCGAGGCATCCACCTCTGCGATTAATGACACAGAAAAGTCTGGGGGCAGTCATGATGATTGAAAGATACGTTCAATTAAGCGGAACTAAAATAATATCTTCCGCAGTATATGAGTGAAAATAAATTTGATCTGCCTGCAAGTATAAGAAATATATGTCCCATTCATGTCAAACCTCTATCTCTTACCGCCTTCAAGATCTGTTTGTTCATACTGACAGACAGACGGACATGGCTACATCGACTCGACTGTTGATGTTGGCCAAGAATATATATACTTTATAGGACTGGAAATGATTCCTTCTCCTTGTTACATACTTTTGCACAAACTTAATATACTTTGTCTACCTTTGCTTACCTTTAAATACATCAAATTGTTTTGGCACCAAGATTGTAGGCTGACAAGATCGTTCTACAAGAGGTTAATGTAAATCTGTACTATTGAAAAATAAAGAAACTTTTACATCCTCCGCGTACATTAAAACCTATGATTTGAAGGAGTATTAACTAACTTTCTTTTAAAATCAAGCTTTTCAAATCGATTATGCTGTTCGAAAGTTATGTTAAGTAAAAAAATGTCAAAGATCAAAAGATAAAAAAAGATCAAAGAAATGTTTTTTATTGCCTTCCTATCAACAGACTCTTAATACTTGTATTAAACACTAAGTGTACCCACATAACGTTTCATTCTTTAATTAAACAAATGGCGATTCAAGTTATACGATAATTTCTTATTATCTTTAGATTTTCGCCCAAATGAACTCGAGAGTGATTAACACCCACTTCTCACTGCTGGCTGTTCCAAGTAACTGCCACTGACAATGGCCAAATGTGATTCCCCAAAATGCAACTAAAAGTCAACCGACTATTCCCGCTAACAACTCTATGCCCATTTGGAGAGCTTTGCAAGTCGGCGCTTTAAACTGCAAAAAGCGACAAAAGACAAAACAATTGCCAATGGTGCGGCAATGGCGGACAATGGCGGTAGCAACAACAACAACAGTAACAACAACAACAACCAAGAAGCGGTAATAAAAGTGAAATTAACAATCAACGAACGCTTTACGGTTGACATCTCACATGACAGGTTAGTAATGCGATTTAGCAGGATAAAGGACGGCCGCAAGGCAGCTGTATGGAGTTTTGTCTTGGCATGTCATTGCATTGAAAGTAGTGCAACGAAATGGCTGTCGGTAGGAGAAGGAGCCGTAGCCGGAGCTGGTGCCGTGGCCCGTTGGTGTCGATGTCCGTGGCAACCGCACGATATGGTTTTGTGCTGTTGTTATTGTGTGAAGAGAAAGTTAATTAAAATAATGAGTTTTCGTGCAAATGTTACGTACTGTACGCCCCTCCCCCTCCGTTCATCGTGCTGACGAATGTCTGGCTGGCTGTCAAATGTGCTGGAATCCACACAGTTGCTGCATAACATATTTATACCGGTTACTTTTAGAGAAATGGGGTATACTTAGATTATGCAAATTTATTTTACGGGCAGAAGGAAGAATTGAAGAACTTTATGAAGTTTATATATATTTGATCAGCGTTTAAGGAAGAGTTAATCCAGCTTCCGAATTTGGTACATAGACTTCCTTGGTCTGGATCAGAGCCTAATACCATTAAGCAGATAATAGAAAAATAATTCCTAATAACGATATTTAGATAATCGAAATGGTTACTTGGAACAGCGACTACTCACTTAATGTTAAAACATTTTATTACTTGTACAATTACTTTAGTAATTGAGCTTGTAAGGCGTGAGTAATTGAGTAATTGCGTTTGTTATATTGAATTATTTATTAATTATTAATCATATGAGGCATAATTTCAGAGTAATTTCACTTTACGGGCTTAATTATTAAAGTAATGGTCAAAGTAATTAAGTCAGATTTCGACCAAATTTTGCAAACTATTTTTAAATATTTAATCTTAGTAATGAAAGGGCTTAGAAATGCTAGTATTAAAAACAAAAAAGTTTTTCTCACTAAGAACCATTTTCCGACCGATCGGCAGCTATAAGATATAGTCATTAATTCAGGACCAAATTTTGAATTTAATATTAATATTAAATTAAAAACCTGGTGCTTAGAAGGAGTATTGAGGCCAAAGCAAGTATTTAGTATATAGTATAACATGACCTGGAATAACTTCCTGGGAAAAAGGGAGATACACTTAAATGCAATATGAAAACCATTCAATGCAGTAAGCCGTATAATCCAAGGATATGGAGCAGAAAGAGGACAACTTCTCTTTCCAAAAAAAGTTATATATATTTGTCTGCTAATATGTACACCAAGATATGCCCTATCTCTTGAGACAGATTTAGAGGATGCCCAACTATATACGCTTTTTAGGAAAAACGATGCACTTATATAATGAGCTTAGCCTCCCACACTACATTACCAGCATGCTAATGAACAAGAATATCTTCTGGGTAAGAAGTATGGATGAATTGTGCAACCTACTTCAAAGTAGACTGGAGAGACTTCTTTAAGATCAGCACGGAAATGGAATGCATTCCGTATATCGATTCATGATGCCCTCAAAGCCAAAACCTAGCAGAACAACCATCAGCGACAGGTCACTAGCGGCACTCAAATTTCCAAACACTTGGCCAACTCAGTGGCAAATAATTTCTAGTCTCTACCAATCGCCACAGCTTCCTGGGTAAAAGTAAAAGTAAAATTGGCTCAAACAGCACCTCCAGGAGGGCCAGGGCCAAGCTTCCTGGGTACTTAAGGCCTTATTCGATCTGTTAAAACTGTGGTCTAACAGTTAACACTGTCAGGAACATGTAGCTTGCCCCTATGCAACACTGCAGAACCTTGAGCATTTCCTGGGAAGATGTCCAAATTTAAAGGAGCATAGAATACTATGCTTTAGGACACCGCTGCTAGAAGCAGTCTGGATGATAGAGAGTATAATTACTGGGTAGGACCTGTTGACATTTATAAAGCTAGCTTTAAAATATCATGCAGCAAACTTAGAAGTCTTAAATGCATGCAAATGTGCTACACTTACTAAATACTGATGAACGATCTGGTATCTGGTGAAGACCCGGACAGCCAGGTATAGTAATCGGTGTGAGTTGAGGAGCCATGTGCACGGACGGACTTTGTTTTATGTTCATGCTGGTTAATTTCGTTTCATTTTCAGTGTAACTTTTATTATTATTATTATATTAATACATGTATGTTTTAACGACCTTTATGATAATTAATTTTTCAAGTTTTCGCCGTCTCTAGGTCTCGTTATGTTCATAACTTTAAAACAGGGACACACCACACCACAAAGGAGGTTAGTTGACCGAACAGCTGTTTCAATGGTATCTCTACCATATCATCAACGGCCATCACCTGGTACCACAATCAGAAAACAGCTCCCTCCTCATGCCTGTAATGCTATAATCGCTTGGGAACTCCAATGCAACTCAACAGCAAAAACAGACACAACGAATAATTACAAATTACAATTATATAAGATATTCTACTTATAAGTATAGGCTCAAGAAATAAACAAAAATCTCCTATTACTATTAGTAATGGAAGATTTTAGGAGCGCTAGCATGAAAATAAAAAGTTTTTTCACTAAGTCATTTTCGATTTTCCTATAAGATATGGCCATCCAACCCGGGCGGTTCCGACATGTTAGCAGCGTAGTGAAAAGAAGACACCCAATTCCTTAATTTTTATGGGGATTGCCGTCTCCCGCCCATTTCGAGCTGAAAAAGGCCAAGCTAACTTCGTCTATGCCGAAGTTTTTATACCCTTGCAAATGCTGCTTTTGAAATGTCAGAGTTTAAGAACGCTTACATAAAAATCAAACATTTTTGTAACTAAAACTGATTTTTCGACATAAAAATCTGAATCTTTTGGAAAACATATGAAATTAACAATCGTCGAGTGTAAGAAAGATAAAATTTAAAATAAAAAAGTTTTTCTCACTAAGACTCATTTTCCGACTGATCGGTCTGCCATAGGACTTAAGATATAGTCATCCGACTTCGACCAGATTTTGCGAATATATTTAAAAGCATATAGAATTAGTAATCAGCTAGTTTAAGGACGCTAACAGTAAAAACAAAAAAAATTTCCTACCAAGAAACATTTTCGACCGATCGGACCTATGGCAACCATAAGATATAGTCACCCGATGTCGATCACCTTTTTTAAATTAGTTTAAAGGCATTTAATATTAAGAATCACCGACCTTAAGAACGATTTATATGAAAACAAAAAAGTTTTTTTCACTAAGACCCATTTTCCGACCGATCTGTCCTATGGCAGCTATAAGATATAGTCATCCGATTTTGACCAAAGTTGGCAAATCTATTTGAAAGCATTTAATATTAATAATGGACGAGTTTGAGGACGCTAACATTGAAAAAAAAAAAGTTTTTCTCACTAAGACCCATTTTCCGACCGATGGTTCCTATGACAGCTATAAGATATATTCATCCGATCTTGACCAAAATTTGTAATTCCGTTTGAAAGCATATAATATTAATAATGGCTGAGTTAATAGACGCTAATAATGAAAACAAAAAAGTTTTTCTCACCAAGACACATTTTTTGGCCGTTGGTTCCTATGGCAGCTATAAGATATAGTCATCCGATCCGGTCCGATCCGACATACTAGCAGCGTGCAGTAAAAAGAAGACTCTGTGCAAAATTTCAGCTCGAAAGCTTTAAATCTGAGAGACTAGTTTGCGTAGAAAGACAGACGGACGGACAAAGCGCAATTGAATTAGATCGCCGCCCTGATCAAAAATATATATGTATAGTTTATGGGGTCGGAAATGAATATATCTATGCGTTGCAAACTTCTGGCCAAAATTATAGTTCCCTTTGCAAGGGTATTAAAACTACCAAGTAACAGCCAGAGAATCAAACCGAATCATATTTCGGTTCCGGTTCTGGTACGTACCAAAACATATGTTTCGATAAAAGGTTCTGTGTTGGTTCTAACATTATTTCGGTATTCGTACGATTCGGGGTATACCCGTACGTACCGGTAAAATATAAAGAAAGATCGATAATAAATGGATAACGCAAGTACATTTCTCTTCAATGGTTATCATGACATTATGATGAATCTTTCATAATATAGGACGAAATATTTTCATAGAGACTGTATTCTCGTTTTTCGATTTCAAAATACAAAAGGTTTGCTAAGCTAGAGTCTTTTTTTTTAAAGCTTACGATCTAACCAAATAGCGTAAAAGTCACCCAAAGTTAAGTGCCAGCTTTGCAGTCTATTTGCTGCACTCAGAACCGAAACTGTACCTGTACAATGTTTAGGTTCTTTTCGGTCTTCTTGGTTTTAAAAGTATCGGTACTCGGATATCGGGTTCGGTTCTAACCCTGGTTCCGGCTTTGGTTCCCAGGACACAGCACTTTTTCAAACACCTCTGTTAACTTAACATACTGTTAATGCACAGTGCCTTAATACATAATTTCCTCCCTGCCTAATGGGTATTTCCAAGTCGATCATTGCCATCCTTAACTTACGCTCGCAATAATACACGCAATAATGCACTTTTAATTAAATACAGAATTTTGCTTGGCAGCATTTAAATCGACATTTTGCATTCTGGGAAAATTTTGCAAATTTGCATATTTGCGTGTTGGCGTTTTGGTGTTTAGGGACCTCAGCTAGTTCGGTTTTGTAATAAGCAAATTGATTTAAAATTGTCAGCATGGTGAGGCGGGTAAATTAGATTTGTGTGTGTGTGTGTGTTCAAGTCTTTGGGGATTGGGATTGGATTAGCAACTTACCACTCAATTTACCAGGCCATTGAACCTGAAGTGTCCGTATCCTGGCTATGTTTTTTGTATCAGTGTAGTTTCAACTAGGAACATGGGTTAGTCTTTAGTGTTATTATCATGTCATTTTAACAGATTTCATTCAAATTTTTGCACATTTTGTGCCACTGTACTGACAGTTGAAGCTGTCAAAATTTGACACAGAGAGCGCCATTTGTGGCCAAAACATAAACATGTCAGCCTCCACATGGAGAGCACGAGACACATAGAGAGCGAGAGGACGAGAGCACGCACTTAGCCTCCCAAAAAGGAGAGCACTCACGTACACGGAGTTGGAGACGGAGAGAGCGAACGAGCGAGAGCGTGCAACTAAAATACTATGGTACTATGGCGGGGGACCGGATAACGGGTACATCGACGTCTACTACGTAGACTTTTCGGGCTGGCGCGCTTCTTTCACTTTAACAAGTCTAAACACTTCCCAGGCCTGCAGCTGCTGCATACCCCCTGGGCACCCTTCGAAAGGTTAGCGGGTTAGCATCCTGGACACGACCAAGACAACGGCTCCACTGGCAACGTGGCAGCGGCGGCGGCGGCGGCGGCGCCTGCAGGGACAACAACAAACTCGCGTGCGTCCAACATGGCGACGCGGCCCTGGTCCATCTAATTTCTAATAAAACGCGAAATGGGCCCTAAAACTTGCACTTCCACAGATTTGATAACCAATTTGTATTATTCCATAGTCACACATTTCTGTTGAGTGAATTAGAAATTATTTTGAAGAAAAGAGAGTTTCCTTATTTTTTTTGTTGTATTTTTTTATAAATAAAAAACTTTTTGCCTGGCAGCTCACTCGCGTCGCGTCGCGTTGCGTTGCGTTTGTCAAAGAGCAGCACAGCGAGCGACAAAAGCCAAAATCTCACATCTCCCAGTGAACCAACACCAAAACAGTCACACAAGGAGCCAATGTTGCCGCCATCGAACCACCGCCAGCAACAACAACACACGGGGAAAAAAAACAACAAGGAAAACAGCGAAGTGAAGTGAGCATCAAAGCGCACGGGACAAAATAGTTTTCAACCCGACCAGCAGCCCACCGTTTGAGTGTCATGTACAATGCGGTCCCCACACCCAAACAGCCCCCCTCCCGCCCTTGAGCCCCACCACCATAACCATACATATCCTCTCCTTGGCGGTGGTCGCTCTTCAATTGCTGTTGTTGTTGTAGCGTCTAAAAACCGAAAAACAATAAAAAGCTCCAAAAGGGGAGCTTAATGCCATGAAGACTACCGAATGTTCTGCAAAAGATGCAAATGAATAGATAAGCGCAATGAGTCCAAGTCTGAGACAAAGGAACCAAATGCTCGGATTTGTTAAGAAGTTGAGCTTTTTTTTAGCGATTGTTTCGCCATAAGCTTTTGACTTCATCTATTTCTTCATGGGATTTATTAGATGTAGCCAATCCGCAAACTTAACCGGTGTCCTTTTAAAAACCTTAAATAAAAACGAATCTGTTCATTTGTAAGGAGAGTTTAATAGCGTTAAGTCACTTATTATCAGGCAATCAAGCCGGTTCCGGTATTCATCGACCCAAAAAGACCGAAAAGAACCAAAGCATTGTACCGTTACAGTTTCGGTTCTGAGTGCAAAAACTAGATGGTAGAGCTGGTACTTAGTTTTGGGGACTTCTACGCCATTTAGTTAAAACGCAATCTTTCAACAGAAGACTCTTAGGAAAGCTTTTGTATTGTGAAATAGATTAACTCGAGATTGGTCTCTTTGAAAATATTGCATCCTATATTCTTAGACCCGCATTATAATGTCATTATAACATTTGAACAGAAAAGTACTTATGTTATCCATTTGTGTTGAAGTGAAACTTAATGAGGAAAGCAACTCTGACACAAATCCCTTTGCTGAATGTGGAGGCTAAGTCGATTCATACCTGTATTTGTATGAAAAGAAACAGGACAATACAAATAGTTCAGTATTTTCACAAGACAGTTTAATGGCATCCATCATTATCAATTTTCCTGAGCTTAAAACGTCTTAAAAATAAAGAAGATGCACTTAAACGGTGGTCAGAAAATTCGACAGAGTTTCCACAATTGTATGTATGCCTTTGAGAAGGGCAAGTAAGTGTAGAACGTTTATTTCCGGGGTGTAATTATTATATCTTCAGTCAGGAACCGTAAGGACGCCAAACCAATTACCGATCTTATTTTATATTTTACCGGTCCATAGCTGAACGAACCGGTGTACCGAATTAAAAAGCCAGGTACCGATACGGAACCGAATACCGAAATAATGTTAGAAACAAAACAGAACCTTTTACCGAAACATAATTTTCGTTAGTACCAGAGCTGGAACCGGAACCGAAATACGATTCGGTTTGATTACGTGCTTACTATACGTCAAAGAAACATATATCAAAATTTTATAACTAGTTGTGAGATTGGTAAGGGCTCTTCTCGTTTTAAAGATTGGGCCATCAGACATCTTGCTTTCGTAGATACCATGGAGATTTCGACTTAATTTAACGATTTTAAAACCATTTGCACTTATTTTAAGGAATTCAAAACTAAACATTTCCGCAACGCGCCCAGTTTGAAAGTACAATTTATGAACAGGCCTGATAAAATAAAAAACGTGAACCAAATCTGGTTTTGTTCGAAATGTTTCACATACGAGAAAAACTTTTCCATGTGTAATTACTTGTCAGCTGGCGCTAATAGCTGGCGAAAGTGACCGGTTGTGTACCCGCTACACCACAACCGACCACAAAAGCATATAATATTCATAGTTGCCAAGAAAAAGAGCGCTTACATTAAACAAATTTTTATAATTTTTATTGTGTCAATAAACTAACAAAAAAAGTTTGTTTAAAATTCTCCCTGGGTTTTCAAGTCAAAAAATTGTCAAACATTAAATATAATAAAAGTAGAGGAAAGCTAACTTCGGCTCGACCGAAGTGTGTATATACAAGGGTAATAAGGGTATATATACCCTTGTAGCTTGCAAAGGTGGATGATATAAGTTATGTGTCACATCACTTTCCAATTTACCTTAGTCGTGCGTTGTCATGGTGGGAAAGGACACCATTGTTCGGGTAGCGAACTGTTTGGCTTTCAAAATGTACGAAATACCAAAATATCGCACTAATGCTCAGCTTTGGAATTACGATCTTCTGTTCATCGATAGATAGTTTATACTCAGCCTTCCGAAAAGGTAGGGGCAACATTGTCGGAACGTTTCTTAAATATTTCTTTAATTATATTTTTCAACATTAAATAGTTAGATCAGGATTAATTTGATATGAAATGAGAATCAAGCTTCAAAATAATATCGGAAAACTTAAGATATAAATGAAAATGTGCATTTTCCGGGGCAAAATTTGTAATTGGCTACATCCTTGACTTTAAGCTAGGAGTTCCTAAAGCCAATGCAATGATAGACGCTTACGCATAGCACAAACCTAAGTATATTGCAACAACAACTTCGTATGTTTTCTCTCTTCTTATTCGCTCCTATCCTAAGTCGCCCACAACAACAAATGTGTTTGCGTCGTTCTCAGCGTGGAGTTTGTTGTTGGCGATTAATGTTTTCCAGTGCATTAGACAGCCACGAGCACACACACACAATAATCGGGTTTCTCCTTTTAGTTCTTGGGCTTGTCGCTGTGTTAAAAATATTTTCTTCATTTATATTGGTGTCTACGCCGCCGTTAGCTAACTCATTTAAGCTGGGCACCTTTGCTTTAAGCTTTCCAACGATACCAAGGAATTGAAACCTTCCGTCCTTTTTAAGATTGAGCCCAACGAAATCAACTAAAAATAGCGACATGAGTTTCTTCCCGACCCAATATTATCTTAGTTTAGTATTTGTAGGCGTATTTATTAGCTGCATTGAAGACTATAAGCTATAAGGAAATATCTGAGCTCACCTTTAATATTTACCCAAATACATATGTATTCCGTTCATCCAAATGTTTCTGTTTCTGGCAAGGCACTTTTTGGCTCTTTCATGTTATAATCCACAATCTCTGCGTAGTGGCTTAAATACGTGAAACACATGATTTTGGTTATCCCACATGTTTCGGCATTCAGCTATCAGCAGTTTATACTGTGTCTCTATGTTGATGTCTTAGAAGAATGTTCACTTCCTGTATTCGATCATTCGTCATCTCGATGCCTTCTTAAGCTCTTTTCTTATTATGCCTTAGGGTCTGCCGTGCTTATTGGCACGAGACTCAAAAGTGAAGACTTTTTGGACTGTTCCAGACTGTTTTATCTAGTATAGTTCAGAAGTGATCACAACATATGAAGAAACTCATTTGTTAAATAACAAGAACCACAGGAACAGGACTGGCCAAATAGAGAGGACAGAAAAATGTGCTTGTGTTGACCAACACGAAAGACTTCAGCCGACTTACCTCTTTTCTTTATTCACCTATTCACACATTCATAAGTTCGGCCTGTGTCTGCTCAAGAAAGAAAGAAAATAAAGAGAGAGAAAAAATCCTGACGATTGCGAGTGCCAATGGTTGCTAGATTTACAACAACACTTGCGCTCCTAACGCTTAGATGTTCTCTAATAAGATTCTTGAAAAGTTGTGATCTAGTACATGTGACCAAACTATTTGTTGTGCTGCTGTATATCCCAATATATTCTACGAAAAATATCTGTCTTAGTTTAAACCATTTTCATTGTATTTCTATTGAAGTACTAAGATGCTGCTTAGACCTAAACCGAACCTTTCAGTGCATATACCCTTTGTGGAGTCCCTTGTACATTACGCTGTGCCGAAAAAATTGCCAAAGCACGCGTTGACACTTGCCGCTCAACACTCGCACACACACACACATACGCTCAGTGGGTAGCTTTGACTTTCCTCTCCTGCACTCGCACACTCTGGAGAGTACGCTCGGGGCCATCATCAACGAATGTCCTGCAGCCCGGAGCAGCAGCAGCAGCAGCTGGAGCCAGCCAGCATGCTGTCATTGTAAACAAAGGATGTGGCGCTCTCAGGGATGCTGTAATGATGCTCACTGCGCAGCGCCAAAGCTTTTCATCGGGAGAAAAGCTGCCGCCTATCGATTTTGTTCAATTGCCACTCAATGAGCAGGCAAAAGCGCCGCATTTTGACAGCTGTCAACGCGAACCAGCGATGACACTTGGCCAGCCGCAGCCGCACACAGGGCCGGGTTGGTAAGACCGGCAGCAGGTAAACAAGGTAAACAAATTGAAGCTGAAATGCAAAATGCAGACGCCGTTGGGACACGCGTTCATTTATCAAATGTCCACTGGTTCGTCAGCTGATAAGCGAGCAGGCGCAATTAAACAATGTCAGAAAATATTTAGCTGGCAAATAAATGTCACCGAAATGTCGCAAAGGATGAGCTAAATTACATGGAAATTAATGAGCAGTCGTCTCGATATATGTAGACCGTGTTCAGCCCCCGGGCTCACTGTCAGTATGAATTTTTGATAATTTAATTAGAAAGGCCGCTGGACAGATGGCGCTGACCGCAGACCGCTGGCAATTGCTTGTGAAAATGCGTCCCCACCCAGTCCCTGACTTGGCACGCACACAGCCAGCGCCAGCCGGGACGACTTTCAGGGCGTTACAAAAGGAATTTTCATAATTAAGCAATTACCCATTTTTCCCCAGTTGCGCCTCCTTTAGACGTGGGCGTTGCGGCCACTTAGCTGACCAGCTCGCCATTTGTTTTAATTTCATTTTGGCTTCGGAGTCCTACAAATGTCATAACACTGGCAGATCGCTCCGTTACGCATTGCCTAACGAAGATGAATTGGTTTTTTATTCAAATTTAATTTATGCCTAAGCCAAAAAACAACTCGCTTAGCCCACACGCAGCCCGGCCCTCGGAAAATGCGACAGATATTTTCATGTTTGAACCCATTAAAATCGCCAAACAATTGAGCCACGTGATTTTCGGTTCTGCGTGTCTATTCCACATAACGCACACTGGGGGCCCAGTGTCCAAGTGATGTCAACTAAATATCATCACCTGGCCCACGGCCTATACCGCCCACAGATGGCGCAGCCCTGATAGCCACGTTGGCGACATGACGTTTTGGATATTTGTTAGGTGCAAAAAATTGTGTTTATTATCGCAAAGCGGACAAGGCGAATTCATCATCGCGATGGGGACATTCATATCTGTAAACTGATTATGATCTACGTAGCCAAATGAAAAGAGATGGGGATGGGTAAGCAAAGTGTTTCGGAAAGAAGGCGGGTTTGATGGCTATATCAGAGAGTTGGAGATAGCGTGACAAGGGCATAAATGGCTGGTGATGAATCACATGGGGTACATTATGGCAAATTAAATTTGGTTCACGATCTGGTACTCCTTCCACAAGCTCAAATCGATATGGCATTCGAGATCGGAGATAGCAGGTCATTTGTGATATAACTTGGATTTAGGTAGTGAAGAGTATGTGAATCAGAAAGGATTTTGAGTTCCTTTTAAAAGCTTTTCAAAGAATTTTGATTCAGATATTCTTATAAACAAGTCCAATCGAATTCTTTATTATATAATAAGTTCGTATAATTTCCACACCCAAAATAAAAGTAATCATCAAAATGACACTATTTAGTCATCAATTTGTAACTATTGAGTATCAAATTCCCTAAAATGCTCCAAGTATAAAATTTGACTTTATTTCGAACTCTCACAAAATGTTTTTTATTAACACTAATGAAATCAAACGTCAAGTGTAGACACCTCACTATAAGAAACATTGTTCTCTCACTCTGCATGCTTCGTGTCCACGCGGATGTTGTTTAATCAGAAGTCACTGTGCCATGTGCTGGAACCAATATATGTAGAGCTTTGCGCCTTCGCAGAGACCATGAGTAAAAAACGCGAAAAACGCCTCTTCTGGAGCTGTCTTCGTTTTGAACCTCTCGCATTGTACGTCATCTTACAAAGCGCTGATACAGCCACAGCAGCATTACGACATGGTATATGTCCTGTCTAAAGAGTTACATTCGGGCCTTTCCATAGAAAGGTTCAGCTAGTACGAAAAAAATATTTTGTTACGTTACTTTTTAAACAAAAATTTAATTAAATAATAAAATGTATTTACAGCTTTTCTAATTCCTTACTATAAGAAAATTTGCCTGAATACTTAAGAAGACATATCTTATCTTTCACTGTTAGCTTTTTATAATCTGTCCCAAAGGTTCATAGAGTATATTAAGTTTCTTCAAAAGTATGTAACAGGGAGAAGGAATCATTTCCGACCATATAAAGTATATATATATACTGATCAGCATCAACAGCTGAGTCGATATAGCCATGTCCGTCTGTCCGTCTGTCTGTCTGTCTGTCCATCTGTATGAACGCACAGACCTCAGAGTTGGTAAGAGATAGAGGTTTGATATATATGGGACATATATTTCTTATACTTGCAGGCAGCTCAAGTTTATTTTCAATTTTTGTCTCGCCCCCTCCCGCCCCCGCAATTTAGAAAAAACATTATGTCTCCCACACTTTCGTATATAGATGTTTCTTTCCTTCTAGAGATATTTAGTAGTCAAAATTATTTATCGATTTGCTGAAAGAAGGATAAAGATCGGATGAACGGTACACAAGCTAAGAGCAAAATAAAAAGAGCAGCTAACAAACCCCCCCACCACCCAACCAACCCCATCTGCAATCAATTCAACAAACACAATCTTTGGAAAAGAGAGAGAGAAACTTAGAGATGAGCGTATAACAGCGTATAACGCGTACAACGAGTAAGGAAATGCAAGCGACGCACAGAACAATCTAGAAAATGAAATCTATTTTATGATGTTTTTGTACTTATAAGGTCGAAATATAAAAAAAATTGTTCCAGAGGGTCGGACATGCACCGTTCGTTAGTTATGGGCACTTAAAAATTAGAGATGGATTTTCCTTGTAATATTTTATTTATGAAAGTATTTATAAATTTTTTAATTTAAATTTATTCAGCTTTAACGTAGAAGTATTGGCGAATACCAAAATTGTGTGTATCATATGGTCAGACTCATTTGAGTCGAAATTTTTTGAACACACATCGAACACCAATCTGTAATTAGACTTACAGTCTATCGAAAAAAAAACAACTTTGTGCAAATCGGTGCAAAACGAACTTATGCAGCTTGAAAAGACCTTGAAACGACCTTCAATTTCGCGTCAAGCACAAATCAAAACAAGCCGAAACTATACACTTTCTATCCCACTCTTTAAAAAAAAAAATAGTTAAGACAATTCAATTTTTAAAAGCTTCACAACTTTTTTAATCAAATTGTTTTATGTCCACTTTTGATGCAAAATTAACTAAATATATCAGCACAATAATTTAAATCAAAAACATTATGGCGACTATAAGTTTTTGATTTCAGTTCAATCAATAAGAGTTGCACTTAATTTCTGACATAGTCATCTACATTTTCAAGCAAAAACATTTCTTACTCGTTACTTCTGAGTTCGCAATTCTTGGTTTTTTTTTGCATTTTCGTAATAGTAGGACATTTTGGTATAACATATGTGAAAATATATTTTTTCTGATAACTTTTTTTCACTTTTTCATCGTCTAGATTGCTAAAACAACCAGGGAATCAAACCGGAACCAGAACCGGAACCGTATACCGAAAAGAACCGATTACAACTCAGAACCAAAACCGGAACTGCAACCCATATTTTTAATTTTTTGCATACCGGTATTCAAGAACCGTTATTCTTGTTACCGAAAAGACCAAAAAGAACCTTAACATTGTACAGGTACAGTTTCGGTTCTGAGCGTAACAACTAGACTGTTCAGCGAGCACTTAATTTTGAGAATGTTTTCCTGGCATTTTATCGGACCCACATTATAATACCACAAAATTACCTGGGTAACTATTTTGGCGGATATTCATTTAAGAATTTTATCCATTTCTGTTTAAGTCCAAATGAGTGTGGAAATTAGCTCTGACACTTATCTAAAGGTGAAAACGAAGTCGATTCATATTTCGCGCACTTGCCGCCACATTGTCATACCTCAAAAAAATCGATTTTGTTTTCTCTATGAAAAGTACATCTTTTTGTTTATACTCAATCCAATTCGAAAATATAACATCTGAACAGTAAGCCGAAGGATCTGTAACGATATCGTCTGTAGGACAACTAAGATAGGTCGCTCCTATTGGATCATGAAAATGAACCTGTAAAATGAAATAACATATTTCCAGAAAATAAATTATATCAATATGAAAATTTTTCACCATATAGAACGCAATATGGCGAATATTTCTGCATCATTAACTCAAAAGTCGTGACAGACTTAAAGTAAGTGAACGATATGTATTTATATATAAACCATTGGGACAATACAACTAGTTCAATATCTTCACAAATCAGTTTAATGGCATTAATCAAGGTTTTCTGCGCTTAAAACGTTTACAAAATAGTAAAGATGCAAGTCGACAAAGTTTTCGGAATTGTAGGAGCTATCAAAAGCTCTTCTTGCTGTTCCAACTACCAAAGTAAGCGTAAGCGATATATAAAATATAATTTAATTCATGTAATGTATACAAACTTGGAAATATTTTATAAAACAACCGAATACATACGTATTTGTGTGTCTAGATTGCTTATCCACTTTGTCAGGTCTTAGGCTAACATTTTTTTTACATTTTAACGGTTCATACTGGTACGTACCGGTATACCGAAATAAAAATCAAGGTACCAATACGGAACCGAATACCGAAATAATGTAAGAACCAAAACAGAACCTTTTACCGAAACATAAGTTTCGGTACGTACCAGAACCGGAACCGGAACCGAAAAACGATTCGGTTTGATTCCCTGGAAACAACACATTGTGCGACGGTTTTAACTGGTACAGAGTATCTTATAGTCGGGCTTGACCGACTTTCTCACTTGTTTTAATAAGTCGCGTGCTAAATGTCGCGTTCTTCATAATACTAAAGCAGATAAAATCAAAACAAATTGTAAATAATTGAATATGAATGAAGTCAATGAAAATCTACATCATTCCCCTTTAGTTAAAAGTTAACTGCTTAAAAAAAAATTTTTTTTAATTCACAGATTTATGCCTTTTTTTTAGTTGCAGTCTCGCGTGATAAATCTCATGATGTTTTAAAAATATATTTGAATCGTCAAATCGACTGAACCTAGTTTTTGGACTAAATATACTGCTACCAAAAGGCTACCAAAAAATATTTGGTATTTGTTTTTTGTTTTAATGTCGCGTTCGCTTCGAATTTTCGAACTATTATTCGTTGACATTAACAACTTTTTAGTTTCAAATTAATTCTTCTGCGTATCAAATAAATATTCGAAGTTTCAAATTAATACCCAAAACATCAGTATTATACTCTCTAGGTTTATATAGGTAGTGATACATAAAAAAAATAATACTAGCTTCAGTTTTAATTTGAGACAACGCTTATCAAAAGTTAACTAGAATTAGAACAAGTGATCAGTGATAGGAAAGGTACCCAATTTTCTTACCTAGGTAAGGTACAAGGTAAATGTCAAAAAATATACCTATGTAAGGTAAAATGTATACGGAATTTTCAGTACCTAGGTACAGGTAAAGGTTCAAAAAACGTTCTTTTAAATTAAAAAGCATGGTTCACCAATTTATATTAGAAATAAATATTAACTGTATGGGCTGAAATATAACTATAGGGTTTTAAAATGGAACATTTTAATTTCATATGATGTTATATGTTATTAAAATGTTTCTCATACACCATCTCACTTTTGTAATATAACAAGAGTTTCGAATATTTCGTCACCTATTCTATTTCTTCTTGAAGTGGATATTTGGCCTCTACTGCTGAAAATTCCTTCAATAGGGGCAGAGATAATCAAAATGGTAATATACTTAAAAAAAACATTGCAATTATTTGTATACTTAAGTATAGATATCGGTATTTGCTATGAACTTCAGCTAACATAGAAGCAATTATTTCATGTGTGTGGGAAAATCGCACACGCTAGAATGCGAGCACAAGAGAATGACGATGTAGATTGCTACAGTTTTCTGACTAAGGCCTTAGCAACCAGTGAGAAACCTGTGCCCTCACAATTTCATCAGATTCAGATGCTTCCATCAGTCATACACAAACAATTAGTGCATTCATGAGTAGTGGGCCCTGCTATCGTCATTGACATAATGCGACAATGCAATCACGTCATGGGCCAGCAGATAGTCCCACAGATAGCAACGCAGGCCCCCCAAAAAATAACAAAAAAAAAAACAGTAAACTCTTGCTCCTCTTCCTCTATTCCTCGTCAGATTGTACAAATAGGTGGACATGTCGTGCACTGCGCTGCCAAGATAACAGAATTACTGCGCTCTAAACACATTTTCGTTTTCAGATATTGTGATAAAAATTTATTAGTGCTACGGTAAAACGGTTTGAAAATAGTCCAACAACCGAGATTTATTGCGGCTGGCCGCAAATCTGTCACCGGACTGAGCCGTGCGGTAAACACGAAAATATTTGAGTTGCCTCAGTTTTGAGTTTTTCACATGGCGCACATATTTGCCCAGTGCCAGCACAGTAGCGATAAAATGTTAACTCGACGATTAGGGCCGTTGCCGGGGAGGCGACGCAAACAATTGCAGACTTCACTTCGGTGATAAGATTGCCACGGCCAAAGAGACAGCCACCGAAAAATCATAAATTACAAATCATTATGGCCAACATTGGCGGCGGACTTCAAGACAATTTTGACATGTACATGAATTAGATTTCGAGAGGACCTGCTCCTTCCTGCTGCTGGCTGCTTGTAAAACTCATGATGCAACTTGGCAGATAAGGATATGCGGATGGCCCAAAGGGGAAGCCATAAAAAGGGCAGTATAACGATTAATTTTTTCCACGTTGACATTTTAGCTTAATTGCACTTCAATAATCCCGAAAAAAGCTACAGCAAAAAGGCAAAAAATGCGTAAAAGGGCATGAAAAGCGGCAGCCGACGACGACGACGACGACGACGAAACAGATACAATTTTAATCCCACGGACATTTGCTGCATAAGCACTGGCAGTAGCTACAGCTCCACATAACACAACCAAAAAAAAAAACAACACACAGAACCCAAAGAACGAACCCGAGCTACATTGTCAGCAGAATCTGCCAACGCACTGCATGAACCACAGTGGCAAGTGGGCCGACCAACCCCGACCCCAGAACCGTCCAAAAGCGGGCAGCCCGCTACCAAAGTTGACAAGAAGTAAAATGTCCGACGGACTAATTGGCTTAAACGCTGGCAAAATTTATTTAAGCACATTAGTGGGATTTGGTTTTTTTCTGTTCTCATTTTTATTTGCTTTTTCGTAGCCGCCGGCTTGGTGCTTTCATACACTTGACCAGCTGGGCAGTTGAGCTCCGCTTTGTCTCTCCCTACGCGTTTCTGGCATTTGATCTACTTGGATTTAAGTAATGTGGAATTGATATTGATTGAAGGCTCTTTCAGCTGGCGCACATGTGCGTCTGTTGGAGGGAAATGAGTGGGATCGAAGAATGTAAGTGTAAGTGGGTGAAGTAAGACTGTGGCTTAATACGACCAATTCGGTGAGGTGTAAATGACATCCTGTGAAATTATTAATGATTGGATAATTAAAATTTTGTTATTTCATATTCTCTTCATAATCATACAAAACAAGCAAATTTTGTGCAAAGTTTTTGAAATATTCTTTTGGTGGCGCAATGTAGTTCGCCTATCAGAATCTGTGTATAACCTTTGTAATCTGTATAACCTGAGTCATCTTACCTTCCAAAATCATTTCATAGATTTTATTGACGATTTCCAGAGCGAAATTACTATTACAATTATAAGTTTAATTACCATTACAATTACAATTATTCCGGAATTAAATATTACAATTGCCATTACAATTATTTCAATAATTGCACCTTAAAATGTAATTATTGGTAATGAAAAGAGATTGAAGAAATTTTAAACACAATTTTCATTAAATGAAAGTGTTTGTATTGGTAATTGAATTGCTAATTATGAAAGATTTGTAATTGTTATTGTAATGGTAATTGAATTTTTAATTACCCAAAAATTTGTAATTGTAGTTTTGACTAACAGCCCTGTTCTGGACTTACCTCTTTGGGCAACCTGAACGTTTGGAGTCACTTATGCTTTTACGAAACCAATTCCGAAATATACTGCCTACTCGTACCCAACTACAGGACGGGGAGGGAATTAGCCGCTGCCAATCCATTTTAATTAACCCCAAAGTCCGGCAATTGTCACATCTTTTGAAAATCTCTGCCACATAAATCACTTCAGCTAGAGATCCCCAACCTAAAAGGGAACCCAGCAGCCTTACTCACTTTCCCTTAATTTCAACTGCTTCCCCCAACTCCCCAAAAACGCTTCGCAACTTTTGTCACATATCTGTTTTTTTTTTGTACCTTTTATTTAATTAGCTAATTTCAAGTGACCTACCGAAATTTATTTACTAATTAGATGACATAAATATTTAAGCGGGTCGATGGCATCCCAACGGATATCAGTGCAAAGTGCAAATGTAACTAAAAGATACGCAGCTGGGGGTAATACATTTTTAATAAAGACAAAAGCGCAAGCAATTTAGATATTAAATTATTAAAATGGTAAAACTCCAAATTGCTTTCCTGGCACCACCCCCACACAAACACCCACACCAACTCACACACACACGTACACAAAAGGCAACTTAAAGATTTTGATCTATTGCCAGGGCCAAGTATTCCCCCTCAACACAAGTAAATCCAATTTTAGGCGAAACAAAATCGAAATCGTCGCATCAATACAAATGAAATTAAAAACAGCAACAAATTTCTCACGCTATTCCTCCAGTCAGAGCCCCGAAGATGCTTCATATCTGGCTACATCTCGACCCCGAAATGACTTTCACCGGGACTGTGGCCTGGATGGGGACGGGGACGGTGTGTATACATTTCACACCCTCAAAAATAGAAATTATCTTTGTGCATTTACGCAAGTTTTTAATGCTATTAGTTCCATCTTAACATCCCAGCCTGCCATTTGGAAATGAACCGAAATTGTCTGTTCTGTGTGTCCTTTTGCCTGGGCCTTTTATTTCTATTTTCTATACATTTCCATTTCCATTTTGTTGCTCGCTGCGTTGCACTCAACAACGATGCTCTGGACGCAATTTTGTTGGTAATAAATCACCTAAAGTCGACATTAAATCTTTTTTTCCTTTCTACTCCTGCCCTTCTGTAGCGTTTGCTTTCATTTCGTGGCTGACTTTCACACAGAGGAAAAAAAAAATGAAATAGAAAAATAAAAATAAACCTTGCACATGTCTTGGGATTACCCGAAGACTTTTCAAGGGTCGCCGAGTCCTTTTTTTTTTTGACTTGAACTGCGACAACTGATAAAAATAAACACATTTTCACATTGCACTATGGTTGAAAAGGCGATTTTCTATTTTGGGAAGAAGCTTAGAAAGTGTATTTTAACACTGGGACCATTTCGAACACCCATGGTGCACGCTCAGATATCCCGGTAATGGTACCTAACGTTCCGGATTTTTGGGGAAGTCAGTTTCAAGAGGCTTCATACCAGTTCTACGGGATCCGTAGCGCCCCTTTACATTAACCTAGGTCGATTTTCGGCATCGTTGGCCTTCAAAAATATTTTTTGGAATGGTACACTCCCTAAAAGATACCTTACGCTCCGATTTCGGTTAATCGTCATTCAATAACATTTGTAAAAGCTACAGCAAATTAGTGTGAGTTGATTTGCTGAATTCAGTTCCTTTGATTTTGAGGTTAAAGACGCACCACACAAAGACCATTGGGAATTTCATCAAAAATTCAAAATCACCTACAAAATATATATTGCAATACATCATCTTCAGTGTAGACTAGGAGTGAGCTGTCACAATCTTTTCGCACACACTCAGGCGTAAAACAAGGATGTCTTCTATCCCCATTGTTGTTTATATTATTCCTAAACGATCTTCATGATGAAATTGAAGGCAGACTATGGATTGGTGATATCAACCTCCGAGTACTTTTGTCGTGTTGTTAGTAGATGATATAGACATGATGCAACGATTGATTTACAAGCTCGAGCTGTACTATAAAATGTGGAATATGGAGGTAAATACCAGTAAGTCAAAAATGATGGTATTCAGAAAAGGTGGCCTGCTGTCCCAAAACGAGAAATGGACTTTTGGACGATTGTGTCAGAGTTCACCCATCTGGAAGTGGTATTTACACCAACCTTATCCTTCACAAATCATGTTGAGCAGCGAAACAATTCAGCGAAAAACTGCATTAACAGTACATGAAAAAATTATCTTTGCAACTAAAGAGTACCCTTTAGCTCCAAATGGAAATTATTCCTTGCGGTGTGCCGTTCCACTCAATCTTATGCAGCACAAATATGGGAATCACATCATTTTGTAGAGGTAAACAAACTTCAGCGATACTTTGTTAAAAGGATTCTAAGGCTGCCGGACAATACTCCCAACTACGCATTGGCGATTGAACTTGGCATGGAAGACAACCACTTTTTTAACTCTCATGACCCACTTAAACTATATAGGCAAGACCTTGTTTGATTACCAATAGCATAAATTACCTCGAAAGCTTTCCAAAAGAACGTCTTCTGGGCAATGCGGTTAAACTTCCCAAAAAAAGGGCGTGATTTTGAATGACAATGGGAAAATTGAACTAAAGTGTCATGGAGCTTCGGGTGTAACGAACTGGTAAACCGATTAAAAGCTGAGGCAATCCGAGAGTATCACGAGCAGGCAGCAGCAAGTACGCGTCGCATCTATAAATTTCGGGATTATAGCAATGGAATCACATATAACACAGACGACATGAAGGTTGCAAACATTATATGGATTTTGAAAGCCCGATGTGGTCTTTTGAAACTGAATGGCGATGGATTTTCGCCGAACGAAAAGGAGACATTTAGCCATTTGATTGGACGCTGCCCGGTTCTCAGAGAGTTTAGGGTGCAGCATCTAGGGAAGACCCTTCTAAGGGAGAATGAAATTATAAATATATTAAATGGGCCAAACTTCATCAAATATGCATTAAGATACAGATCATTTCTTTTAAATAATTTTAATTAAGTAAACACTCATCCGTAAAACGCACTTCTTATTTACAAACTTTTTACCGACAGACGACTATTAAGTCATTGTTAGTAAGTTCCTAATATACCCCCAATCAAACAGTAAACTTTTTTTCGAAACAATTTAAATAAAGAACAAAAACATACATACATACATAGTGATAAGAAGCGGTCGAGGAAGTCTGGCAGGAAACGAAAAGTGGAGCCTAGATGGAGAACCTCTCGAGAGCTTAAAGTTCAAGTACCTGGGTGTAACTCTCACACAAAACATAAACTTCGACAAACATCAGAGATTTAAATTGGAAAACACGAAAAAGGTAATAAGCAATGAAGCAAACATTTGGGAAAGGACAACGTTATAAAATCTTCCTCGGTACATTTAGGAATGCACAATTTTTCAACGTTTGTGAAACCATGGTAGAAGCAGCGATAATACGGGAACTTGGAAGTCAACGCAAACCACCACTTTGCCAGCAATGAATACAAAAAAATGGGAGATGTCGGCCTAATAGCGACACTCTAAAACACAAGACAGACATACAGGTGTCCCTCTAAGTCTCTTAATGAAAATAACTACTTTCGAAACGACCTACCGAGCTATAGCATGGAGAATGGAACTACTACCACAAACTCAATCTTTGCAACATGGGATTGCCGGAGGATATAATCCATTTTCTCGGAGTTTGTCCCATAATTCGAAAACTACGAGTGAGATATTGGGAAACACCCTATTCAAATACATGGATAATGTATAGAAAATTTCTATTAGAAATACTAAACGGCAAAAACTGGCGAACACTGATAAGCTTCCTGAGGCCATCCTTGGCCTTTCCCCTTCCGGGGGAATATAATAAACTAGCTCAACCTGTTGCTCAACCAATTGTATAAGTTGTGTTGTTGGATATTAATATGATTGGCTTCATTTTATCTTGTATACAGTTTCGAGTTCACAGCTGGTAAAAATAATCGCTAATAAATATCTGATGAGTCATTTTTAACCCACTGTTCCCCCCTCGTCCCCCCTCTTCCTTCCCACAACTCTTTTCCCCCTCTACCCACACACACCATCCCGCTCCACACACCCACAAACACACAACCCACCTGATGCTACGGCAATGGTAAAAACGGCCGACTTGGCAAATACAATATGCAAAGACAAAACCGTAGCCAAGAAAATCTGTTGCAAAGACATAAAATTTTTGTTGATTCATGTTGATCTTGAGAGTATGAGAGCAGAGTTAAGAACACTTTAGAGCGCAACTGTTATTATTTTGCGACTGTTACAGTTACATAGAAAATACAGAGAGGACTAAGCACCGAGTGTATATTGTTGTCAGCATGGTGGAATTATACAAGGTGAAGTCATTGAAGTAGGCTGCCTCTTTTTTGGGGTACCAGTTAAATGGTAAAAATCACTCAGTAGCAAAGGGAACGTCAACGTGATCTATTGCTCTCACATGTTCATATCAACTGACGACTCTACCTTGTTAATTATACCATGGTTGTTAGTGCTTGTACTCTCTGTTAGTTTTCTTCTTCTGACAAACTTCCATTGCTCATTTCAGTACAACATACTAACTTTTTTTTGACATTTTCACCCACTTCGCGGTAACATTTTCCAAATTTTCTTTCATAGTGCGCGCCTGCATAACTAAACGAAGGTCTATGCCAAATCTTAGATCGCTAGGATAAGCGGTATTGGCTGTGGGTTGATAATAATCAGGTTGAATATAATCAGACAATCGGGCGTAGAGATATATGTATAGATGAGGACTTCTAACATAACCTGGAAGCTACACGTGGGTAAGCTCAGGGGCAAATGGCTATATTTTCTAAAATTAAAACTATATATAGTAAATAATGTAAATTGTTGTTCACATGGAATAAACAGAGCTACTTCTACTACTAAACACTCGATACTTAAACCGAGAAAAAAACTTATATTTTTTCATATTAATTTTACTCCGATATGAAAGTGTATCAAATTGATATGTTAAAAATTTCAAATTGATATTTTTTAACATATCATTATTCCATTTTGAATGTCATTCTGAAAATATTCAATATCAATTTAAGTAAAAGATATTATTTTGGATCAGAATGAAATTATTTTCTTGCCAAATGATATGAAAAATTGATATTTTTAAAAAGTTCATTTTAATTAGGCTCATATCAACATTAAATTGATTCTTTTTCTCTCCATCTCTTTACGTGTGTCCTTATAATTTTTCACACCAGAGAAAGGGATCAACAGTTTAACGCCGAATCCGAACGGCAAAGTTTAAGAATTTGTCTCTTTCATGGATAGTTAATTCACAGCTGGCAACAATAGCTGGTGAAGGGGACCGTATGTATAAAAGCTATTTTCTAAAGAAAGAAAAAATAATTTTTATTAGATGGTCCGAGGCGGGATTGAGCCCACGTCTCCCACACAGCAGGCCTATACACTAACCGTTGAGACATACCCGATCACATACTTGGTACTCGATATTAATTGCTCGTTACGCAGTACTCGATGCTCAGTACTTAACACTCAGTACTCAATACTCAGTACTTGATACTCAGTACACGATAGTCAGTACTCGATACTCGTCACTAAGTACTCCACAGTTATAGGCTAATCGCACTGAGCACATCTAATATCCAACATCCTGAGTCATAAACATTTACCATGGCAAAATTTGTCGGCTTTGTCGCATGTTCATTTGAACTGAAGATGTTCGATGTAGATTTTAGATGTAATCAGTGTGATTGGCCTATTAGTAGTCGATCCTAAGTACTCGATACTCGGTACTCGATTTTAATAACTCTACACTTAGAACTCGATACTTAGTTCTCGGCTCTCAGTACTCGATACTTAGTACAGGGCAAAATTAACTTTAGATCTTACAGTAAAATAGCTCTTAAAAAAACTATTTCAATTTCTTATTCTCTTCTCTAAAAATCCACTTGGAATATCTTAAAAACAGTACAAATTTTCTAAAAAAAATATGGAGATGGTAACCATTGTTTTTAGAAAAATTACGTTGAAAGTAACGTATTCTTCTAAAAAAGAGGTCTACACAGAAGAAAAACACCTTTTCAGAAAGTAAACTCAAAATTGTAATAATCCGCACAATTTAACTTATTCAATCACCGTACAAAAGACTATAAGTAGCTCTAAAACGTTAGACAGCAAGCGTGTGCCATTGTGTAGTGCGTTAAGAGGTCTTTCAATTCGTTTTTAGTAAACTCGTTACGAGCACGATCATTAGACCAGCGTTGGTCAACGAGAGCGAGGCCAAAAAGTGAGAGTGTATTAGTGTGGGGAAAAAAAGAGCGGCGAATTTGCTTCGACCTGACAGCATCGCAGGCTAGCCAGCGACTGAAGGCCTGTTTACTCTCTTGGCCTCAGCTTCGGCATACGTTCGGCTCGTATACGTGTAAATAGCGAAATGTCTTCGCCCCCCAGGGGGTTCTTGTGACCATCGCTGCCCTAGACTATGCGGCCAATATAAACTAGTTTTTCTTTGTTTTTCAGAAAAGTTAAATTAACTTAAACACTAACATTTGTCTTCTGATCCTATGGAATAAAGTGGAGCCAGGCATATCTTAGCGTGGGTAATATTTTCAGTCCAAAAAGATTTGTATCCGCCTCCACCACTATGAAAGATCTGCTATGTAATCCGCTGATTGAAGTTCCAAAATCAAAAAAACATTTTTTGCTTTTAAGAATCATTTTCTTCTAGGTTTACAAAAATTTCTAAATATTCAAAATGGATTTCTTATATTCGAGGGTTCTCGCCCTTTAGTTAAGAAATCTTGCAGTATGTTAAAGCAAAGCTTTCTATTCTATTAAGAAAAAGTTTTTTTTCAATTTAGGGTAAATCACCTTACGACGGGTTTTTTAGACACATTTCTAATTTTCAGGGCCTTTTTTATGAATGAGCGGTAATAGCGGCTGTCTTTGTAAAGACAAAGGCGTACCCAAAAATATCTGTATATCAATCAAACGTCCTTCAAAGTGCTTCGATCTAAAAGAAGTATCCCAGACCAGCCAATTCCAAAAGCTGGTAAAACTTTCAATTCTGATAAAGCTGACAAATCCACTTAATACAGTTTTTTGCCAAAAACGAGGAGAAGTTCTCCGAGTATACCGAAGCTTCCCAAAACAAACAAAAAACAGTCAAGACTTTCTTTAGCTACAAAACGATACAAATTAGATTAAATGGAACCATAGTGCGTTGGTGAATTTAAATTTTGGTGCTGCCAAAAATGTTTATTAATTTCAATAGGCCAAACCAAGCAGAAAATGAAACATTTCCGCAGCAACAGCATCAGCGGCAGCACATTAACACTTTGGCAAACAATGGCCAAAGTGGCATCCATCAACTGCAACCAACAGCACCCAGAGTCGGCCGGAGCCACCCCACATGGTCCATGGAGCCGCTTGCCTCTGCCTGTCACAGATCTGTCAGAGAAGCGAGACTGTGAACAATCGCAGGAAGTTCAAACAAAACAGGCTCGACCCCGGCCATATGCATTTGAATTTAAGTGCCAGCCAACAACAACAATAACAAAAAAACAACAAACAATTTCGCGCTTGGCAAAGCAAATAAAAGGAAGCAAAAGAGCAAGAAAAGGCAAACAGAACATGCGTTAAACTAATAATTGTCAAAAAGTCAAAGTCAATTCGAAATTCGGCAAATGCAGTAGCAGCAGCTGAGCAGAAGGGTAAGCGTAAACCTGAAATTTGTGACGAGTTACGCGGCTCAATGTCAGCTTCGACCACCACCAGGCTTAGGGTCACAGGCAGGCATACCGCCTGCATTGTCAACTGTTATTCTTTTGTTTTTTGTTAGGTATTTTCCGTATCCTTGGGTGATCTCAATCAAATGTTGTGTATTTTGTTGTGCATTTGACATTCATGCGCTTTGCTGCTTGTCTGTCAACAATTAGCACGCTATTCATCATGTCATCCGGAAAGCAGAGCTGGAGAAGGGTCATTGTTGGTCTCCGGGCAAAGCCACCTTATCCGATTCAGTATGCCAGATTGCTGTACGTTTACGAGACTTTAAGCTGTCACAAAAGGCGGATGATGTGGTTTTTTTTTTGCATTGCATGCGAGTTGAACTGACTTTTAATAGAAATTACAACAAAATTAATTAAATATAATTGATCACAATAAGTACTAGGAAAAGCAGTTCGATTGTACGGGAATACCAATTTTAGATGAACTTTAAACTTGAAAAATAAACATTAAGGGCCGATTTCTCATCTTCAAAATAGCTGCTATGTATCAGATAAGCTCACAATTTACTCTGCTATTTGTAAGTTTATGTGACATATAGCTCTATGTAGAAGCAACTCTGTGTCACTTTAAAGTAAAGAACACTTCTAACTCCTGGTTGGAGCACAATCGGTCTCACATGGTTTTGCCCGCCCAATGACCTGCGTAAACGAGGCAGCAGCAGCTCAGCGGCATTTGTACAAGATGGGCGTTGGTTGGTTGACATCACGTTTGTACGCAAAACCATCTTGAAGAGTCGATAAAAAGAGCCAGGTCCCCTTGGTGCAGATCTACCAGGCTACCCAGATCGTTGAAGAATTTCCAGTTCCCGAAGTGTTAATGCGCTTTCCACTGCTCCCACATCTTTGGATGTAAATGGTTCTTACCATTAAGTGACATTTAGTAATGAAGATTATTGATCGATTGGCCGAAAGAATGATAAAGGACGGATGAACTATAAAGAAAGTTTAGCTGAAGTATTTAGATAGGTGTATCTAACTTTATAGAATATCACTTAAATGCTAACAATTTTTGTTTGATTTCACAGCTCGATGCGAGCGCCCAACGCAAGGAAGCGAAGCCAAGCCAGAAACTGATTGTCGTGCTGCTCCGTTAGGGATGGTGCAAGCTGCACAGCGCTGCTGCGTGATAACGATGATTAGTGTGGCCAGAGCTGCCACAGTACTCCCCCCTTCAGTGACCATGAGGGAAAGAATGGTCTTCGAGTTTTAAGTATAGCTGGGATGTGTGGAGGAAATGATGATTGTGTCGAAGTTGAGTCGATGGATCGTTTTCGTTGAGTATAGAAACTGATGAATCCGTGCACCGAGTACAGATTGGCGAAGTTGCGTCGATAGTAACCTCGCGTTGAGGCCGTTGGTTCGAGTAGGGGTTGATAAGCAAGTTCGCCCAACAGCGTTGATGTTGCCTCGCGGCGAGGACTTTCGTGTTGAGGTCGTTGCTTCGATTGGAGGTCGATAGTCAAGTGTGCAAGTTGTGCATTGTGTATATTTGCTAATTTGTTGCCAATTTGTTATCACTGAAAAAGCTAGTGGAAGAGACCATTATACTCCAAGCTTTGAACATATTGAGTAATCCTTTAGATTTGAGAGTGCATGTTGCTGCCTCCGAATGTTTGCTGAGACTATTACAACAGATATGCAAGCGTCCATTGGAAGATCTAATCCTTGATTGTGACTCTGCAAAAGTTTTGTTTGCCTTGATTAGCTCACTGGAGGTACCATTTCAGTCAGCTCCAGCCCAGTTCCATTCCAACTATGCAAATGTAATATCCGACTTATGCAAGGCCTATTTCGCATTGGCCCTTACCCAAAAGCAAGATTTGATATACATGGTTAAACGTTGCTTCGAGCTGATGGGGCAGGTGGCCGAAAGATGCCAGCCGATTCTGGCACAATCGTCGTTAGAGATGTGGAGCCAACTGGGTGAAGCTTTGCGCTTAAATGCAGATGCCGAAATGAATCAACGCTTTCAACCCTATATAAAACGTCTGGTGCAGGCCATGTTGAAACATGTCCAACCGCCTGAGAATCAGTTTGCTGGAGCCCGACAGTGAATTGGCACTTTTTCGTGACATACTGAGCGAAACACTCTTGGATTTGAGCGATCTGCTAGAACCGGAAACAGTGACGTGCCTGATAGAAGTGGTGCAAAATCCACAAGCCTTGAGCCTTGTGGTGGCATGTTGAAGTCTCTCTATTCTACATGAAAGTTTTTGTAGAAGAACAACCGGATTTGATTTCCCGCATACTGGAGCCCATGTTTTCGCACCAACATTTCGCTGTGCGCTATCAGGCCATACAATTTCTGGACAAGTGACATCAGTGGCTAAGGCAAAATCCGAAGTTTATGGGTGATTTCCTTAACTATCTATTGGATCTATTGCACAATGGTCCCAAAACCGATATTTTTCATCAAAAACATAAAAATAGATGGGACATAAATTAATTATACTTCGCTTCTGTGACCCTATAGAATTACGTTCCTCAATGGGATGGAGATATGGTCGTCTCAAGGTTAACCCCCACAGTAGAGAAGACTCTAAAAGTTTGCTGATTTTGGGTATGAACTTTTCTGCTACCATTAGAACAAAGTCATCTGCGTACGCAAATGAATTTTGTTGTGAACCTGGCTCCACAGAAGTGGGCATATGACTCCCCCTCAGGGACGGCTATAGCCACTAAAGGCCAAAGTAACTCGTGTTTTTCACACAGCACAGACCACTGACCATTTTCATGCACACCAACACAAGCACATTTTTTTGTCATCTCCACCTGATTTTTCTGCAAAGAGGTCAGGGTTAATCATTCGGCTGCTAAGCGTGTTACTTATCGGTGAGAGCCGATTTTGACAATAGCTTATACTATATAAAGATGGTCTGGACTGAATTTAAATTTTGAGAAGGGGCTCTCGCTTAAGCTTAAGATTTCATAATTCCTCTTCTTGTTTAAAAACTGGAAAGTAAAATCAGTTGATTCCTTTATGACGCTTCATTAGCTACAAATCTTTTAACTCTTTAAGCCTGTGCATTTATCACCTGGTTTATTTTTGTCTGGCCCTTTGGGCTGCTTACATTTGCACTCCCACCTGTCGCCACTGCATAAATTCACATACTCAATTGAGCTTCCTCCTAACGCCGTCCGAAACCCAAAACAGATCCATTTTCATTAGCGAAAATGTTGGGCGTTTCACAGCTAACCGCAATGAGCTGCCGACATGCCAAAAAGTGCAGCCATCAGACATATTTACGGCTCCGATGGCGGCGACGGTGGCCCATCCTCATGCTCATCCACCGGCCCATCCAATGAGTTACGGGCTGTGCGTGGTAATGTGGCCAACGCCATCGAAATTTATGCGCCACGCCGCTGCGCCAGCTAAAATCAAAAGCCAAGTGCTCATAAATAAATATCGGCCGAGGCGGCTAAATCAAATTTGATTGCATATATCGGCTACCTGAGAGCAGACGTCGTCAGTAATTAGTTATTCCGAGTTTTGGTTGCCATAATTTTTGGACCATGTCCATCTTCATCTCTTGATTTTGCTTGTGAACCAAAAATTTACAAATATAATTTGCATATTAATTACATTACGGGCAAAAAGCGCCTCGACAGCATCCAATCTGTAACCCCCAGAAATTAAAAAAAGATTAATTTAAAGCGATCAATGAACGCCATTTGCTCATTAGCCAGCCGGCGCTTTTTTTCCAAGCCAATCAAAAATTTAAATGAAGCCGCACAGCCCAGAAACTAAGCTAAAACGCTTATTTTTGTATTTTGTTAAATTAATCCCAACAAAATGAAAATGAGAAACAAAATAACGAATGCCCAGAAATTTGGCTGAGCTATTTTAGCGCGCTGACGCATTTCAATTTTAAGTCAAAGTCACTTTGGTTTTTTTTCCTTTTTGCCAAACTCAATTTGCAAAACAGCCAAAAGTTATATATATTAATTAACATATGGAACAAAAAGGTCACCCGCCTTGATTCGACAAAGGTCATAGCATTATCAGCCGTAACGAATTCCACGTGAATGGTCCAATCAAGTTCAAACACAAAAACAAATCTAAATTTGCTATAAACCGGGCCATGAAAGTTTCACATTTGACTTTTAAATGAATTGAGATTTAACCAGGAATAGAGCAAATTATAAACATTAATCTGGGTAGGGAATGTTTTGATGAAAGCTTCTCTATGGTGGGTTATTCATTTGGCGAAGACAGATCGTTTTGACTTAGTCTTCCCCTGGAAAACCGTTGACATGTATGTAGTTGCCTCGTTTGCTGTTCATAATATTTAAGAAATATGAATATTATTTTAAGTTTTTAAAAAGTGTTGCTGAATAGTATTTTGCACTTTTAGGACTGTTAAGACTTCGTTGGCCATTCGAAACCCCAATAAGAGTTTTCCCGCATTGAAAATGGAATACGCCAAGACGAAGAAGTTGCATGTGAAAAGCACATAATGCCATCACCCCTCTCCTAAGTGAGTCTATATAATGAGTATAAGTACTGAGGTACTAAGTTCCACAAAAATACAAGTTCGTAAGTTCGGAATACTTTATCTAATTGGGCATAAAAAATCCAAGCATTACACGCGCTACGATAAGCAATAAAAGCCATGTTTCAAACCGAACGGCACAGTACGCCAGCCTTCTCATTTTCAGGCCAAAGCTCCACAATTTGTACACCAGTCCAGCTAGAAAGCTGACATTTATTGACGAAATGTTCTTTTTACAAGCACACAAAATTGTCTAAGGGTCGTTTTCTAATGTTGCTGTTTTTCCAAATCTAGGTGAATTTGCTGCATTTGCTTTGCTCATGTTCAAGGCTAACCATCTAGGTGGTTTTTGTAGCAATGTACTTCATCCTCATTGATTTGAAAACAATGTACATGTCAATGGCATACGGTAAAACTGAAAAATATTTGAAAACAAAAACCAAATGCTGCTAAAAACAGTAAAGTCTGAATTGTTAGTAAGTAAACCAAAAATGGAAAATATAGGATGTGCCTTTAATATATTAAAGCATATATACAAGAACACCTGCAGACATTGCTGAAAACACAGATGCACATTCTAATTCCCCTAGTTCATTGCTAAAGCTCAGCTTACACATCCAAATAATTGGGCTAAATTTTGATAAAAATAGATATGATAAAAGACTTTACAGGATTAAAAACTTAAACTATGGTTCCATACGCAAATAATTAGACCAAATATGGCCGAAAAGTTACACAATTTGGCCTAAATAGCCAAATTATCATGAAAATTTGATTAAATAATTTGCCTGTGTGAACTAAGCATTCGATCTATTGCTTAATCGCCCATCATAGTAACAAGTCGTTCCAAAAGAAAAACCTTCTCCTCCACTGTGAAATTCTTGCTTTAATTTTTAAAATCAGCGTGCAATAAACAAAACAATAATCAGCCGAGTGCAGAAGTGCTGTCAACATACTATTAGCCTACTACTCCTAGTCCGGCACGTCCCAGTCTAATGTGTATTTAACAGCGCTCTGCGGCAGCGACGTCGACACACAGACAGTATACGAGCTTATACTGCCCTCTTTTGCATAAACAAAGAATTGCTAAATGAGCGCGCTCTCGCATGGCTAAACACACACAAGCAAAGCAAAAATGAGCATGTGTGTTTTCCGGCCCCTGTATTATACCTCCCGATGTGAACGTGGCGCAAATGCCAGAATTTATGAGCAACCTCCATGAGACAAGCAATCGCGCAAAATCCACCTAGTTGCAAAATCTAGGTGGATTTCGATTTGAGCAAAGACAGGATCATGAGAAAACGGCCCTAAGACATTGATAATCCAAATCAAAGTTGCAAATTAATTCAATTTTTTCTTAAATTAGTTAAAAACGAGAGCGTAAGAAAAATTCGGTCCTGCCCGACATCAATTTACCCTTTACTCAGGGAAAAAATGAATAGTCTTCCTGAGGGGGGAACGCCAAAAAGTATGCAACATTCCTTAACTCGGCTATTTATGATCCGAAATGTATGCAAATTTGAGGAATTATAGATACACAGAACAAAATAATGATATGATCTGGGTCTCAATATTATATTTTTTCTTATCAAAAAAAAAGCCAATATGACACATTGACCTGTCCGAAAATATCAAAGTGATATTTTCTACCATTTCCAAATAATATTTTTTATGATCAAATTGATATTTTATAATTTAATTATTAAACAAAGAAAAAAAATGAATTGGAAATGTAACTATTTATTTGTTACCTAAGTACAATTATTTATTGTTTTATAGAATCAGAAAAAGAACGAATTTATAATTTTTTTTACCCCGCCTTAACCAGTGATCGAACTCGGGACCATTTGCACGTTACAAATTGACATGGCATCTTACCGCACTGAGCTATCGGGCATGCGTGTGGTCACATGGCTGAGAGCCTACTTAAATATTTCTTTACAATGCTTGAAGTTCGATGTGAAACACTATTTGTCTCTTTCCTTTTTCTCATTTTCTATACATCCCTTTACCCTAGTGAGAGTTTCGAAAATGAAAAAGATATCCTTTTGACCTTTTCTAATATCATTTGACAAATTGATATTATTTATGGTTCAAAGGAAGCGTTATAGTTTCGAAATGATATGAAAAAAATGATATTTAACAAAATGTCAAATTAACCACCCCATTTAAAATTGATATGGATCTTATTTGTTTTCTGTGTACTGCGAATATACATGTAAGTCTTAAATTAGAGATCGATATCCTAAAAACTGTAGGAGTTATACGACATTTTTTCTTCCAACTTGATCTGCGTGTAGACGATAGGAGTCTGCATTTCAAATTTGGTTGCTCTAGCTCTTCTTGTCTCTGAGGTCTATCATACATAACGACTTGGCTGTTGATGCTGATCAAGAATATATATTCTTAATATGGTCGGAAATGTTTCCTTCGGCCTGTTACATACATTTGCTCGACTTTAGTATACCCTTTTGCTGTTAACCCATTGTTAACCCGCTGTTAACCTATTCTTAACCCACTGTTAATCCACTGTTAACCCACCGTTAACCCACTGTTAACCCACTGTTAACCGACTGATAACCCACTGTTAGCCCACTGTTAGCCCACTGATAACCCACTGTTAACCCAGTGTTAAGTCACTCTTAAGTCACTGTTAACCCGTCTTCCCACCCTCGAACCCTCCCACACACCCACAAACACATAACCCACCTGCGGCTACGGCAAATGATTAAAGCGGTTGACCTTACAAAGGCAAAAGCGCCAAGCCAAAGAAATCTGTCGAAATGTGAACATTTTACTTGTTTTAGTCCCCCAGTCAAACGTCCGTCAAAGAGCTTCGCTCTGACAAAGCCAAGATCAGATTCAATTAATGGAAGAATGCAAAAGTGCAAGACCTCTTCGCGTTTTTTCGACAAATCGTGATGTCGATTACGGTGAGAACCAGTGTTGCCAAATCAGATTTCTTATGGATTTTTTAAAAATGATTTGGGCTTTTTTCAGCTTTATTTTTATTTTGGAGTCATTTGCAAAACTTATCTTTCTGTCATTTATCGGGATCTGGAATCAGTTATCTCAAAGTGCTAGCCACGCTTACAGAACGTTTGACAAAAATGGTAAAAGTTTTCAAATAAAAAAGTCGTAAAGTCTGGCTGCAGAACCCGGAGTTTAGGGCTTGGCTCTGGAAGAATGAATGCAAATGCACAACATTCTACGACCAAAAAGAACATAAATTGTTACCATTTTAGAAGTATTTTTCGTAGAAGATATTGGAAAATTACGATGAAACTTAAGTTTTGGAGTAAAGTAATCGCTTACAAACACTCTGGATGTAATGAACGACATTTTGAATTAGCCTCGTTTGCGATTCAAATGTTGTTCTTGTCATGGTCCAACGCTGAAGTTGAGCATGCCTTCAGTTAGGTTAATATAGTAAATTCAAAACTCAGAAATGTAATGGAGGTGAACACGCTCAATTCAATATTATTTATAAGGTATTGGATATTAGTGAAACTGAAATTAAGAAATTAAATTAAAAATATAATATGTGTAGTACCTACAGATACGAGTTACGTCGACATGCGAAATGCTGCGTCGATTATAAGGTTCTAGTTACCTTAAGCTAATAGACACAATTGAGGCCTACGGCAAGAATGAGAACGAGGAACTTCATCACTCTGATGATATATTAAATATATAATATATTATATAAATTTGGTCGAAATTGGACGACTTTAGCTTATAGCTGTAGATCGATCGGAATCTGTTCATTAATTAGAACAACTTTTTGGGTTTTTTAACTGCCACAAAGAATTTTGCAGTTTTTAACAATATTTCCATTTTGCTATAACAACATTATCTTTCCGTTTCCCGTTGCACTATCTCAAACTGAATCATTTTTATGGTAAAACTAACATTATTCGATCCAGTGCCGGCCATGTTATTATGCTTGGGTCAGTCGATTGCCATTTATAATCCCCAAGGCAGTTTGTTGATTTTTCTTAACACCAAAAGCTGTCAGTTTTGTATGCGCATACTTTTCATGAAAATTGTTTTTCAAATAAATTTTCCACCCACACAACACACATTATCGAGAGCGGCCATAGATCTTACTGCTGTATTGAAGCAAACTATCGAGCGTTAGGAAAACATTTCACGATTTGGATCCCGATCGACGTGTTTTCTGCTTCTTCTCGCTGCCGTTGTTGTTTGTTTATTTAGACATAATGTGCGAATAGTTTCACTCACTAGTTGAGGTCTCGTTGTTGAAGCATTGCCGAAGGCAGACAGAAGAGTGCTTTGATCTTGGCCAGAGTGTGAAATATGCGTCAGTGTGATTAATCAAATGTTTATTGGAATTGGGCTAGTGGACGGGCGGCAACCCGCAAACGCGAAGCGTACCCAAAAATGGAAACAAAAATATAATTAAATATTTATACAAAAAAAATGTACGTACACTTGTCGGCGTTGCCTGTCAAAAAGTGACATTTCCCACATCAACGGACTGAGCGACCGCTCGACCGAGTGGAAGAGGCCTCGTACAACAATTTAACATTAATTCGCAGTCAAATAATGTTGCATTTTTTATGCGCAAGTGTCGTCGTTGTCAAGTTCCAGCAACGGAGGACCGGGAAGGATGTGGGTGGGTGGTAAAACCGAGGGGAAGGATGTTTGGGACTGACAAACAAAATGGTACTCTAACGGATGTATTAACGCATCGAGTGCTCCGCACATTTGTATGGTATGCGATATTTAAAAACAAAAAAAGAATAAAGCAGGCGACTTGCACTCAAGTTGCTGGTGGTTGGCCATGGCAATGGCAGAGGCAGCCACCGTGCGAACGGCGCGTCGGCGGCGTCAGTTGCTGGCAAAATGTCAAATGTCAGAATTTGACATGCGTGTGACATATCAGTGGCAGCTTTTACATTAATCAAACTCCCTTTTTCTTCAGGCACAGCCAGGGCCCGGCAGAACACCGCCAACGATGACGAGTCTGAGGCAGAGGCTGAGTCTGACGACGATGCTACACAATTGACACATTGAATTAGGGACATGACGCCTTCTGTTGCTAAAATACACAAAACCAGCCGAGGCATAACACATCCACAACCATTCCATATCCATTTCCCCCCCTCTGGCTTTCACTCTCACTCTTTGTGCGAGTGTTTGCCATGCATTTTACAGTTATAATCTAATCATGTGAAACTTATATTTGGAAATGCGGTTTTTGGCTCGTTACGCTGTTTTTGAAATGCATGAAAATGTCAGACATTTAGGTTGAAGCTGGTGAATTTGTAATGGATTTGTATAAAGAGTGTGGCAAGATGGAGCAAATTTCGGTAATTAGAAAGAGGACTGACTGAAAAAAGGAATAAATTCAAATCAACATTTGATTAGAATTTGATACCGATCTAAGTTGAGGTTAAGGAAATATTTAAGTTCAAAACTTGAATGTTTTCTAATTGAATTGCATTAAGTTTATAAAAGAATGTGATTAAAACATTAACGAATTCCGATTGAGGCATAATCGTATTCGAAGACGAGAACAGGCATGCACTCAAAAAGGTAGGTTTTTGTTAAATTTTGATTTTTAAAACTAAACATAATAACAATTGCTCAAAAATATGGCAGCAATGGCAGATTCAGTTATTATTGCTGAGGAAATAAAAACATTCGAAATAATATACAGTTGGTGGTAAATAGTGTTGATTCTTAAGCTTGATACTCAAGCTACCAGTTAGCACACCGAACTACATATTGGGAATTGACGCAGGGCTAGAAGATGGACACATCTATAGTCAAACACTTCATCTCAAGTACCTATCTAGAATATTATTTGAGTAAGAAGATTCTACACTCCTGCAGATACTTGCTGAGAAAATTCGAAATTATTTTCTGGTGGTTTGGTGTGCGTGATGGGTGTGGATTGGCCACAATGTTCAGTTCCTAAACACAACTAAAGCAGACAACCGCATGAAACACAGGAACAAAGCGTCAGTAAGTGCATTATGAGTATACGAAGACCTTAATTATGCAATGAGGCCCACATACTGCAACGAGTGTTTCAAGCAAAGCGAGATAACTTGGATAATGAAGGCTAGAGGACAAACAGCTGCCCAAGAAGAATTGTAAATGGAGGTATATGCTCATATATGCTTTCGTTGGCGATATTTCAAAACTTGTACGTTTACCGAAGAAAGGGTGCTTATGGCCCTAAACGGGGGGATGGGATGGTCAATGTTGTACTAAGGCAATTGCTTGTACAAAGATACCCTTAGCCCACGAACTAAGGCTTCTTTGGTAAAACTGACAACGCAACTCGGTATATTTTTATCTCTAATTTATGGCCTATAAGGACTCGATAATGGGTGCTGTCAAATGTGGTTCCCACTATCGCGGTTTTTCGATGCATGTTACCATCTCTTAAGGACCCATTTTATTGTGATTGATTCCATTTTCTAAGTTAGACCTCTATGGGCGGGGTACCGCTTGTCCATTGGAGGCGGAAATTTGGTTTAACAATTGTGTTAACTCCCTTCATATTTGGTGAGTTTTCCAAAATTTTAGCTCTCATCTATTTTTAACCAGCAACAGATGTTGAAGCTGTGTGCTGCTTGTATAAATGTGTTCAATAAACGTGAATTTGCCGTATTCAAGAAAAACTGGGTATGAGGTGTTGTAACACTGAGAAAAAAAAATCAATCTAAAATCTAGATTGAAAATCTCGTTTTGAAGAACCTTGCAATCTTATAAAAACAAGATTGAAAAACCTTGAAATGAGCTTAGAAATCTTAAAAACAAGACTTAACATCTAGCAACTTATCAACCATCCTACAGTTTTCTGTAAAGCTTCAGTTGAAATTTTTTTCATGTTTTATTATGCTGAAAAAATAACAAAAAAAAACCAAAAAAAAACACAATTTTCGGTTGCAGTGCAACCCACCTCCCTCCTAGGACTCGAACCACGACCTCTTCGGTAAATAACACATTGGCACGGCCGATTAGTCGATTTTGCCGTAGGTGGTTAATTCTTAAGCGCAGCCAGTTGCAGTATAAGAACTCCGGCTGCGAAAATCTCTGCTCTTATACAGCAACTGGTTGTGCCTAACAGTTGACGCTCGGTGGGAATGTGGTGGTGTTAGTGTTTCAGTGCGCGGAAGGTACTGAGCTCAAGTCCCAGTATCGGCGGATTAGTAATTCACAATTTATATAAGTTTTTCAGTAAGAAGAAAATGTTAATAAGCTAAAACAACTAACTAAAAACCAACCAAAATCACACCACCCCCTTTCCCACCCATCACCTAAAAATGAAAAATGCTGAATTTATTTTTGTCTTTTTCTTTTAATATTAAAAAATGAGATTCTTTCATCTGGAAGATAAGTATTAACGATCTTAATTCAATATTGTTGGATTAAGATTTAAATCGAGAATATAGTCTTGGGTTAAGATTTTGTGGTCTCTGTCGAACTCTGACACCGTTTCGTCACGTTTCAAGATTAAACTCTTGGTTTTAGATTGATTTTTTTCTCAGTGTTGCTGAAGCCTCTAGTTTCATAATTTCTTGGTCCCGTTCCCAGGCTATTTTGAGTGTTCCACTTGTGTTATTAGTTAATCAAAGTAAAGCTGTCAGCTATGAAAAATATTAAATGAAAATAAACAACTATCTATCTATCTATCTAGAGTTGATTCGTTAGCCAATGGTACTCAGACGTACTCTTGGCCCTAGTGGACTAAAGGCATAATATTTTCGTTCCAGATACTGGTTTTATATACATACACGTTGGAAGTCCCTGCATGTGCAATGACTCTTAAATTTATGAAGTGTCATTATTAAAGCAAATGGTATAGTCGACAGATTTGTTCGTAAAATCACGACAAATACAATATATAACACTAAACAAGAATTCTTTAGTAATAAATTTAAGAACTCTATATCGAATAGACACAATTAGAAAGATCTTAAAACTTGGGAATACTCAATAATAAAGCACAAGCCAAGACTGACATTGATATGAACAAACTAAGTAATAAATTTATAAAAAGATCCAATCAAATGCAGTTGACCTCGAAGACCTTAATTCAAAATTTTTAAAGCTTCTTCTTCCTGCTCTTCTTCAGCATATTACACACATCTTTGCGGCGGTCCTCACTTGACTCGTAGAGTACAGAGGTTATACTTAAGTCGTGCAAATGTATGCAACAGGCAGAAGGAATAATTTCCAACCATATAAAGTATATATATTCTTGATCAGCATAAAAGGCGAGTCGATATAGCCATGTCCGATTGTCCGTTTGTCTGCATGTATAAAAAACTAGATAAGAATGACTAGAAAAGCTAGAGCAATAAAATTTGAAATGAAGACTCCTATTGTGTGGACCTGAGAACGGTTCCGTTCAATTGCAAAACGTTGAGTTTTATTCAATCATATTGTTTAGCACACTGATTATAATCATGTTCGTCTTCATTCTAATTAATACGGGTGTTTGTTCGTTTTGCTCAACGACGACTGATTAGAATGAGCGAGAATTATTTCGTATGAATAAACTTTTGCAAAGACGCATAAGCTGAGACGGCTCTGACTTTTGCTACGCCCCCTCCCGCCAAACAATAAAAAATGTCGAATAACTCCCACAATTTTAAAGATATCGATCTCTACTTTAAAACTCACATTAACTTACCCAACATATATGATCTGTCAAATTTTCATAAAGGTCGTCGGTTCATAAATAGCGGAGTTATAACAATATTTGTTATATATTTGGGTTTGGGACCTGGTAATTAAAATGTGTTGCCTACTTTTTGGTTTTTCCTTAAGAGCCACAAATTTTGGCGTTTATTTTGGGGCAGCATGCGCTGTCTTCTAACATTATTTTAATAAGTTAACAATAATGTTAAGTTAATGTTAAGTTAATAAAATGTTGAGACAGGCTATAAAAATTTGTGAATTCACAAGTACAATAACTTCGACTTTACATTATCTCATTTGTAGGATGACGTTTAATTGCCAAAGGTCCTTCGCGCCGGATATTCAGAATCCCAAAAGAAAAATGTCTTTTTCCACTTATGAACACTCCTTGAAGGGACTGCACAGGTTGGGACTGCACAGGTTGAAAGCGCTAGACTTAAGAGTTTCACGGGTAGATAAAAACACTTTTGTTAAATATGATTTCCTTATTAAAACTAATTCAAAGAACTCACAAAGATGAGTAACAGCGCACACATGTAGAATCGTAGATCCACATCGAAACCATTCCACATCGTTGGGAGTTGTACACAGAGGGGAAATAGCCGTGGACATTGGATTCAAGATGAGTGTTAGCAATTGTTTTCTCATTTACAATGTTCTAACTTTAAGAAGAATTATATGAGTCTTAAAAACTTGATTTGAGTTGATATTGTTCCGTTTAAAAGAACATTTTAAACTCAGGTGGGAAAAAAATTTGATTTTGGTTATAAGCGAATCTCACTTTGTGGGGTTTGAATATTTAGAAGCTGCTGCTCCGACCATATTTCATAGGATCAGAAACTTTGCTGCTGTACAACGACTTTAACGACCCATCATTCTACCTTAAATTTTATTTGCGAAAATTTTAATCTTTTTTTGAGTTGAAGGAAACTTATTTTCTGAACAGTTTTTTCTCTTGGTTTAAAATCTTATACCTTAGTGTGGGCGACGTGAATAACAAAAGCAAGTTTAAAGCTTTTTAAAAAACGTCACCTACACCAGCTAAAGGTTTTATTCTCTAAATTATTGACAATTGACTGCCCAAGCCTGAAGGCGATTGTAAGATGGGAGCAATACAATATACCCTTTCGATTTTGATCTCAAGCTGATAATGTAAAGCGCAAGCTTTAAGATAAAATTCTGTATTCAAACTGAAACCCACCCTTCATTGACAGCATCAATTTGGCTGATCTTCATTTAAATTACTGTCAATCTACGCCTCATCAAGCTGCATATAAGCTTAATTGCCTGCCTCATCATTCAAACACCATCATATATTTGCACTCCCCAATCTATTGGGTACTTTATGCCCGCATGCGCTGTCAGCATCATCCTAAGACAAAAGTGAAAGAAAACCCACGTCAATGAGAGTGAAAAGCGTTTTGCCCATTTGCCTAAATGAAAATGTCAAATCATTTGTCAAACGTTTTATTAGCCAAGCGACATTATGCATGCCCCTGCAGGGGCAGGCCTTGTGGGCGCCACAGTAATGGGCCTGCCAACACACAGGAGGCGGTCGTCTGGGAGCCAACGATCCATCTTGAACTCGTCAGAGACGCCATGGCGGCTCTGCGTAACGAAATGGCGCGCACAGTGGAATGCGCAACGAATCCGGCCACAGAAATTTGAAAATCAAATTGCGCGCATGCGTGAAAAGCCACAGGAGGTTGGGCCACACATTGACTGGTTAATTGTAAGATATTTTGGCATAAAGCTTAAGACAATGGGCCATAGCCAGCGCCGGACCATGACTGGGGATCTATAATGTTATTTATTTGATGGCTACTTGGCTTTCCAATAGACATAAATCATGGGCCAGTTTGTGTTGCGTTTGGTGTGTGCGGCAACCTTCAAATAATGGCCACAAAACATGTAGAACATGACGTGGGACAACAGCCGAATCATCCACAAGCCACATCCACATCAACATCAGCAACTTCATCTTCATCTGCAGGTTGCCGAGCAGCTGAGTTACGACGAAATTGAAAACACTTTTAATGCGCCTTGATTTATTATCAACATCTCGGAATCTGAATTGAAACTGTGTGAATGCGGCTCTTACTATTGTTATTATTATAATTGTACCCTGTACAAAAGGTGCAAAAGGTATACCTAGCCACAGGTTGAAGTTGATCAACATTACATTTAGTATTTAAAACTTTTCCCCAGGGTATTTTATAGTCCTACTCTTTGTTTGTGTCTAATTTGATATTCATAATTGTGAAGGATTTCTTCAAAAGAAAATCGTTTGTGCTGTCATCATCGCGCGATCAACTCATAAGAATTTGTAAGTACTTTTTGACATATTCATTTGGAGAGGCCAGAGGACACCGCCAGGGTGTTACATATCATGCCCGTCTGCTGCGCAATGACATGCATTTATGCACCATCATCGATCCCTGCTCCGCGTTTTTGGGGGCTAATTTGCTATGCCCCGGCGGCGGCTATCAAAATATTGTTAAACATTTGTCTGCCTGCCTCTTCGCCGTTCACTCACTCTGTTTGTCTTAAGCAAATATCAAAATAAATAATTTAAGAGCGGAAATATTAAGTTTATTGTCAGTCCAGATCAGGTGCAACGGGCACTGCAGGCAGCTGCCGGCGTTTGCAGTGGAAAATTATAAAACAATTCGCATGAAATGCGCATTGGCGGGTGCATTTAATTATAATAATTTTCGAATTCTCCGCTCAGCTCTTGTGCATTTAATTATAATGAAAATTGCTGGCAAACATGGCAAATGTTGTCCATCTCATGGCCACATCTGTGCGAGACCCAAAGAAAAAAAAGAAGGAAATTCAAAATATAAAGATTCGTAGTGGCCTCACCATGGGGCGCATACGATGGTGGCCTGGAAAAAAAAAGAAACTCTCCACTTGGCTAAGCCAAATTGCTTGGCCATTTACATGGATTATATTGGTCTGCAATTATTTGAAGCACTGAACAGCCAGGATGTGTTCAAGCTGTAAATTGCCGGAATTAATAACAATTCTAAATAGCAGTTTATTGAAAGTTAAAGTAAGAGCAATGAATTCTTTTCAAATGGTGGTCTGTTTTGTTTTTGTGTAAACATGGAACAAAGATCTTTCAATCATTTGTGACAGCTTTTAGTTTGTTTCCATTATCCCAAAATAAATGTAATTACTGATCTACAGCAACAAACAATCAGCAAACAAGTCAGTTATACTTGTAGAACTTTATTTATAGCCTGATTCCACCGACACTGAAACATATGTGTACCTTAGTCTGCCTTATGTGTATGAAAAATGTAAGGTCAGGTGGACGGCCCCTGATTCGTAAGATTATGGTGTATATATAGCGTGAAAAAAATAAGCTCAAAATTTTATATTTTAATGGGCGCGAAGAGGCTCCAAAGTTTTTGATAAGTTTTCCATTTCTGTTCAAAATTGGGAAATAAATCTTTCAAAATCGCAATAATTTGACAATTTTGAAAAAATTGACAGAAATTGAAATATGTAGCACAGATTTCATTGTTGAAATTTTTATGTAGCAATTGAACACACTCGTTCTCGATAACTATTAAACGCATCCACTCCAACTTGATCGTACCGTGAAGTTATTTAAAAATACTGATGATACGCACTGTGCGAACGCCTTAAGCCATCAAAGCCGTGAAAGATCAAATTCGTCGAAATCTACTGCGCAAGAAGAAAATCATGTCTCGTGAGATGAATATCAGCAAGGATAGGGCATATAAGCGGCACACCGACCACTTGCTTACAGCAGCCTTGAAACAAAAACACAAGACAAAATCGAAAGCATTGCGTCGCCAGTGCGCTACCTCCATTTTTGTGAAAAAGAAGTCAAAACTTCGGCGAAAGTGTATCAATCCGATGTTTTGGAAAAGGTTGTGAAGCCCCTCAACACGACACTATTTGCAAATAAGCCGTGTACCTTTCCACAAGACTCCGCTCCAGCTTACAAGGCAAACTCGACTCAAACATGGCTAAAAAACCATGTACTTATTTCCCAAACCCATCCATAGATGGCGCCAATACTGTGACCATTTTAGCTTCTTGTGATACACATAGGTATAACTAACTTTATTGAATATAACTTATTTACTAACAATTATTGTTCGATCTTAAAGCGCGATGCCGGAGCCAGCCGCGAGGAAGTGAAGCCAGCCATAAACTAATCGTTAGGTATGGTGCACGGGCTGTCACGCTGCTGCTGCGTTATTACATTACGATGAATAGTGTGACCAGAGCTGTCACACCATTTGCTTGCCAATTTTTTTTAAATGGCAGCTATACGATATGTCCGATTTTGATCAAACCACCCAAAATTGTATGGAAACTGATAATATTCGTAGCTACAGTGCATATAGACGCTACCATTGAAAACAAAAAATATTTTCTCACTAGAATTACTTTATCGACCGATCGTTCCAATGGCAGCTATATGCTAAAGTCATCCGATTTGAATCCAACTTGGCAGAATTGTGTGGAAGCATATAATATTGATCAGTTTGGGACAGAAAGCATTGAAAACAAATAAAGTTTTTCTCACCAAGACCTTATTTCTGACCTCTCTTTTGTATGGCAGCTATACTATATAGAAGTCAGATTTTCATCAAACTTGTTAGAATTGTGTAAAAATATAGAAAACTTATAAATACTAGGTTTGGAGACGTTTGCATTACAAAATGAAACTAGATTTTCGACGGATGGTTCCTATGGCAGCTATTAGCTATAGTCATCCGATCCCGCCGGTTTCGTTAAATGTGCAGCGTATTCGTACCTAAAGACTTCGTTCAAAGTTTGGTCACGATAGGTTTAAAACTAACGTCGGAAACATTTCCAGCCATATAAAGTATATATATTTTTGATCAGCATCAACATCCGAGTCTATATAGCCATGTCTGTTTGTATGAACACCTAGATCTCAGAGACTAGAGTAATCAAATTTGAAATGTAGACTCTTATTGTCCCTCTTCAGCCACCGCAATAAAATATGTTACCCACAATTTTTGAGATATCGATCTCAAATTTAAAACTTCCATATATATTCTCAATATCTATAATACCTAAAGTTTTCATAATAAATTGGATAATTTGATGATTGGATAGTAAATAGACTTAAATGTAAAATGTTATTAGTAATATGTTGCATACTTTTCGGCTGTCCCTCCCTCAGGAACACAGGAACACATTCTCGTTTTCTTTTTTAAAGAAGTGTTGCCAGACAGTTTTGTATAAAAAGGCTGATTTTGCTTTAAAATCATAGTCAAAATTCGTGTGATAAAAAAAAAGCATGTTTTGGTTTTTATTCTTGCATTTTTTGGAAAAATCATGATTTGATATAATGCTTTTTTGGAAATATAAACACAGTAAGAGATGTATTTTGGGATTTTGTGGAAACTTTTGGGACCATAGTGCAATGTTTGAAATAAGAAAAAACAATGTTTATGAAGCTTTGCAGGAAATTGATTCTTACATACCGCCTCGCCATTATAAGGAAAAGGTCTTGCCGACTGCACCAACAGGCTAATTGCATGCTGGGTGCAATTGTTTAACTGTGGTTTGCAGCTATGTAGGTCGTGTGCTCCATGAATTCCTGCGTATTGCGACTTCCAGACTTCTTGTCTGGATCATCTAGACTTACAGCCACCTTGCTATGCCAAAGCATATGAAGTGCCATTTGTACTATTAATAAGACAGCTGTACAAATTCATTCAGTTTTCAAAGCTATTCTAACGTATTTCTATTTAAAGAATTATGCCGTAATAAACTATTATCTCATCTGAGTACACGCTTTTAAGTTTGCTACAACAAAAGCTGGAATTCTATTATTTTAATTTAATAGAAAAAAGTCCAGCAGCATCACAATCAACCAATATTTATTGTTAAATGCCACTAAATTTTCTCTTTATACATTTATGCTTTGTAGCTCAGTGTATGTGAGCCTAACATTTGATCATATCGGTGCTGGCACAGCAAATTCTTTTGAAAACTGATTTGTAAGTTGGCACACAAAACATATATCGCCGCCACCCCCCCTTGGCCACGCCTTGCCATAAACTTAATACGAAAACTTTTCAATTTAACAAAACGCCAAGAATGCCTGCTGAGCGCAGCCGAGTAGCCCAAGTGGCCATGTTAGCCACAACCAACAGCCAGGCCATTGGGACGCAGATGAGCTACTGGCGACTGATAAATCACAAATGCATTTGTGCGCGTATCAATGCGAGTCGAAGGCATCCAGTAAGCAGAGGAGGCTACTGTTTTTAGCTAGTAATTATTTTTACGCTTTGGCGCGAAATTTGAAATTCATTTCATAACTCAATGTAATGGTCGCAGCGACCGCAAAAGCGCAACTGCAAATGACTGATGGGTCAATAAACTAGATGATTTTATGTACACGACTCTCCACGCGCGCGACAAGCCAAGTAATGAAAAATAATTAGAAATGTGCTTAAAAAGCTGGCCCCCAGATAGACTAGTGAAAGATCACTAGGCGGACCCATATCCCGGATATATTTGGATTTTAGCTGCTGTGTTAATTACTTGTTAAATGTGGCGTTTAATAGGCCAACCTGAATGAGGAAATAGGTGCGCAATTTAACGGTTATTAATAGCGAATCCAAATCGAATGTGTCAATTGCGAGGGCAGTTTGATAAGGCAGTAATGTTTTTTCTTTTTTAATCCAACATTTTTACAATATTTATTTTTGTATAAATCTCAATTTTATTACCGGCAAGCTTTTCTTCAGGTTTGCATACGAATATATATCAAAGCTTAAATTTCCACTTTCGCAATAATTTTGCGATTTTGATAACAATTTATTTATCATTTTTGTGAAATCAAAAATGGGATTATGACTGATAGTCGCAGTGCTTTAAATGTTTAGATTAATCGTAAGACAAATTACGCATTTCTTTTCTTTTTCCAAATTAGTTCGATTTTGGTCAATGTCAAATCAAAGAGCATTGGAGAGCTCTGAAGAATATTCGCCAATGAATTTTAAAAATGACACCGAGTGCATCCCCAAACTAAGAGAACCCCGTTCCTTGATATCTTGGTATGCTGTGATGGATTCTTTTATCATCCACGATTACAAAACAGCTCTCAAACTTGTTCTACATTGCGATTGAACCTTGTCTAACACTCCATAAAAGTGGTGACAAGGCTGTGCTTATGTTCGAGTATCAGCAATCGTAGCACCCATCGCACGAACTGAGCGCTAAATACCAGCTTAGTTAAGATGCCGACCAAATTGCCGACTTTTATTCTTTAATCCTCCAATATCATTTCAGGGATATTTCATCGACGAATTGTGCTGATACGACCACTACGGAATCCAGTAAAACCACTTCTTAACCATTGAAATTGATGAAGCATGAAATTCTTTTTTTCAAGAAGCTGACAATCTGGTAAAAATACTGAAATAGGTTTGGCACAAGCTTAACCCAAATTTAATAGAAATGCAATTTACGTGGGAAATTTTGAAAATATTGTTCAGTATTATTCAGTACTTTTGATGAGACAAAACAAGATTTAAGTTTCAAGCAATAGCCTTAAGTTTTTTTATTGTACACTGAAACAAAATGAAAAACTGACCGAAAGAAATTCCAAAAATTGAGGGTGTAATCCAGTTGTATTAAGTGGCTTAAACAGTGGCAAATTCACCCCTGATGTTGGAAATGTACAGTTTTGAAGTTTCCATGAACATTGTTCCGCTGTCAAGGAACCCAAAGACGAGCATTGTTGCGCAACCTGTTTGGAGGTTAGTTTTCGACAATTTTTAGCAGATGCGTGCTATATTAAGGCTATCAGCCTTGTCCTCAATTCCACTTCCACAAAAGTTTTTCGAAAGGGTTCATGTTTCATTTATATTCTGGAAATAGTAAACTGAAAGACTTTTGCGGATTCAAATGTTTTGGCTTTTGGCTAGTGAAATTAAAAGTAAATTGCAAGTTTGGAATTAAAAAAAATAAGCTTACTACAAAATGAAAACAAATCATAATTGTTTGGTCAATTTTAGATGTTTTGGTACTCTAAAATATTAAAGACAGACTATATTTTATTTTTAAGCTAGCTCTCCCGGCTAGCGTTGCTACGCCCCGTTTAGTATTTTAAACACAAAACGAAGAAGTGAAGCTTACATTAAAATTGTCATCTATCAAATCTTCATGATAATCTGAACTCGATTTTGTAGATCTTTCGATTTTTACCATCTATCTATTCACCTCTGTTCATAATCATCTAAACTTATACGAAAATTCAGTAATTTTAGCCATTTTTTAGAACTTTCGATCTTTACCATCCGTCTATTTACTTGTCTTCATAATAATCAAAACTCATTATAAAATTTTTCGATTTCTGGACCAGTTGATTGATCTACACCACTCTTATTAACCCGACTATTTACAGTTCTGTTTAACTGACCATTTACCCATCTACCTAACCATCTTTATGACAATCTAAACTCACATGAATTTTGCAAATTCCGAGATTTTTGGGACAGTTCGATGTACACCTTCTATTTACCCCAATTATTTACCTCTCTTCATGACAATCCAAACTCATTATAAAATTGTTCAAATTCCGCTATTTTTTGGACCGAGTAGCCTACACCTCCTATTTACCCGTCGCCAACTGCCAACTAATAAATCTTTACGATAATTTACGTTCCTAATAAAATTTAGCAAATTTCGCTGTTTTTTTTTGAACCAATTGTCTTTTTGCGAGTTTTTTATTGCTATTCTGCTATTCGAGTCGGAAGCAAATCCAACACATCAAAGATCATAAAAATCCGCCCAGTCGCTCTTGAGATATAAGTGGTGTAACTCAAACGACTTTTTTTTATATATATTAAAACTCTGCAAAACATTTTGTCGCGATAGTTTGAGGAGAGAGTTTTCTGATGTTTGGCGATTTACACAAACAAAATATATAGGGTATCCGCATTCTTAACATACAAGGGATAAATAAGCGACATGTGGTATCGCTTTTTTTTCGTCCAATCGGAAAATTGGCGATATATCGTTAAAATATCGCCTTGAAGATATGAATGCGATTCTCGTTGCAAATTTCAATTTCACTATTTATATGGGATTAGAGGGAATTCATTCTTGAGAATTACAAGAAAGCAAAAATTGGTGTATGTTTTCAATACAAGTACATCTTATTCAATACAAGTAACACATTAGACACACATTAACACATTCCCGAGAGGCGTGGCGCAGCCGTCTAAGGCGTCGTTCCAAACGTGTTTTCAGTTCAACGGCCCCGAGTTCGAGTCCCCCCGCAGAATAAGTAAAAATTTGTAATAAAAAAATATAAGTTTGTTTAATTTGTTGTTTTTCGGAATAATAAAAATCCTCCCACATAAGAGACTCATTAACTATCTATCTGTAGAATATACTTTTTTTATCGCCTGGAAGAATCGCTTTCTTATCTCCAGGAAGAATCGCTTTCTTATCGCCAGGAAGAATCGCTTTCTTATCGCCAGTAAGAATCGCTCTCTTATCGCCAGGAAGAATCGCTTTCTTCCCGAAGGGAGATACGAATTCGATAGCTATGCGATATTGCCAGAATTAAGCGATACCTACTGGAATAATTGCATTCTTATCTTCCGCGATAAAAAATGTTTGCTCGCAATATAGAAGGTTGGAGATAAGATATAAGAAGATAATCAATTTTACAAACACTTTCGATTGCTTAGACCCTATCAAAAGCGAAAAGTTCGTGCTCTGAATTCCACATTGCGAAAGCTCCAATCAGTTCGATAGGCATTTATCAATCGATAGTTACCTATCGTTGGTCAAAGGGTCGTCAGTCAGTTATAAATGGATAATTTCGTACAAAATCGTGTCGATTTCGCTTGTGACCAATAATTTGAATGTGATGGCCTCTTGGAAGTTACAATTTGGCCGATTATATTTCGCTTTAATTTAAAAATTTGTTTTGGTAAATTCTTGTTGCTACAAACGTTTTTAATTTTGAGCTGTCAATTATCATAGCGAGATGCATTTTTTGTATTTATTATTATGGTAATAACAAAAGCGCAAGTTGAAATCGGCCCTGCCCGACTTCATTCTTCGATATAACTCGTTACTCAGTGGAAGAAGTGCTTAATAGCTTTCGTTTATGTTTATTAACAGAGCACTTACAATGTTGCAACCCACTTCATTTTGAAACCTTGCCATTAGGTTTTCTTTTTCAGTAGGTGTCGTTTCGCTGAAGTGTAAACAACATAGTTTTTGTGTGCTCTGAATATGTCAACTTTAATGCCAACAAAACACAATTCGCGAAAGAGTTTACTTTTCAGCTTTCATTTGAAGAAAAATGCAGCTGAAAGACATCGCATACTGGAAGTAGCTTACGGGGAACATGATCCAAGCGTAAAAAATCATACGGGCAGCCTGGACATACGCCAAATTCGACGCCAAAGCTGAATACTAAAGGTGGCAAGGTCATGCTCTGCTGGGACCAAATGTGCGTGGTGGACAACCGGTTGAAACCATCAGAGGGCAACTCTACCGAACTCAATTGTTGCGTTTGAGCAGAGCATTGAAGCAAAATCGACCAGAAAACGATGGTTTCCGAAAATTGTCAGAAAGATGGGAAAAGTAGTGGCTGGCGTTATACAACACTTTGAAAAATAAATTTGTAACAAATTTTTCACATGAAGCGTAAAACTTGAAAAATTCCACCTCCCGTGACTATTATATTGGCCATCGATTGATTTTTTTTTCAGTGTTGAATTTATCAAGCTTTTCCTTGACAATGGTCTATAAACAGATAGAAGTTGACAGCAGCAATGTTACATTCCTCTTTCATGTTAAGGAAATTAAAATTCCCTCCCATCTAGGAAAACACGGTCCAAAAAAATAATATGTCTTTCAAAGCGCAACAAATCGCGAACAAAACATTTTGCCAGCACTCGCGGCTATGAAAAAAATCACCTAAAGAGCTATTAGAGTTAATGCTAAAAATATATACATATATACAATACAAAAAAAAACCTACGACAATAGATGAATCGATCTTTAGAAGGCAGCCGCATTACAAAATCAATTACAAAAAGATTTCTCTTTTTTGATAAGCTCTTGCAGCACAGCCAAAGGCCAAAATGGGTAATTGAATCTAAGCGTAAGTATTGTACATATATATATTTATATGTGTAAGAATCTGCATATTCATGCCGTAGACGTGAGCATAAAGGCACCAAAAGCACCGCCACTGACACACCAGCTCTTGAGCTGGGAGGCCTGACAAAAGTTACATCAAACCAACTAATTGAGTGCCGAGCACAATGAGCCATAGAGACCTGCTATGGGATGGCCGAAGCAGGCTAAAAGAGCAGAAAGTATCTCGAGTTCAAATCAATCTTATCAGGCACACGAAGCCAAGGTATCTCTGTGTGTTTGTCTGTCTGCGAGTGTGGTTCGAAACAATTCAACATTGGCGGCTGTCACCTAAGCTATTAACCTGATTTTCTAGATTTTCAATCAAGTCGAAAAACGAAAAAGACAAAACACGCACACACAAAAGGCAGAAGGAGAAAGAATGCCCACAAAAAAAAAAGAGCTTCGTGCCGCCATATCTACATACCAAACGGCAACAGCAACAACAACAACCACAAAGGCATTTAATCCGGTATTGTATCTTATGGATCGTCGTTCGCTCGTTCGTTTGGCTGGCCGGCTGGATATGCTGGCTTAGACAAACGAACATCATGAGCACAGGCTGGCATTATTATAAAGTCAAATTTTGTTTCGTTTAAATGCGATCTTTACGCTGAAAGCGTGTGTCCCTTTTCCCAAAACCAAAACCCTAACCCAAATGGAAGAGAAAGAGCCATCCCAATCCATGATCGCGCCAAGTGGCAGAAAGAAAGAATGAACAAATCCCGAAAACAAAAAGGCATTTTTTGATTGAAATCAATTTAAATTGTTTTCTAGAAAAGCCGCTGGAACGGACAAGTCCGACAAAAGGCTAAAACGGCAACGGGGTAGGCCGCATGTACACTCGCCTTACACGAACGAATCCATCAGTTGAATGTGCGGGTACACACAGGTACCACAGCCGGAGTAGAAGAGGGTGTTTGCGAGCATCAAGATCAAATATAGTCGTGTATGTGTCCAAACTGTTGGCAGCTATTTAGATAGATTAACGTACAATCCCGATGCATGGAAATCAATGTGAGAATTCGTAAAAAGATTTGTACGGGATAAAAAAAAAAGAGTCAATGTAGGTGGGGATAATAAATTTTAAAGTGATATAAAGATGCTGTGCATCAAAGATCTTAAGCTTAAGTATCTTACGATGGAAGGAGGATGAGCTAACGGAGGGTCAGGGAGAGCTTTTTCACGCTCTTGACTTGTGTTCTTTTAGCTTTAGCACCAGAGAATGTGAGAACAGCTTAACGCCTAATCCGAACCGCAAAGTTTGAAATTTTGGTATTAATGCAGAAAGGTCACACATTATGAGTTCATGCTCTAGATGAAAGAATTTAAAATAACTCAAAAGTATTTCAACTAAAAAGTTTTATATGTGGCAAACGCCTTAACGACTGGAACAAGGACATACCGAGTAGTTTTCAGAACAAGCGAAATTTTCTCAATCCACAAAAAAACTGATCTGAACTGAAGTTTTTGCTGGCTCGTTATGCTTGCACATAACTTTAAAACAGGAAAACACACCACACCAAAAATGAGGCTAGTTGACCGACTATTGGTATCTCTACCAAATCATCAGCGCACTTTGCCTGGTCTACAATCAGAAAACAACTCCCTCCTTATGCCTGCAATGCCATAATCGGTTGGGAACTCCAATACCGGCTCAACTAGCCAGAGCTGCTCTGTCATGAGTATATTTATGAGTATTTTACCGCACTAAACCTGCTCTGAAGTATGTAACTTTATTGATTAAAGAGCTCTGGATCGCATTATCTCACTTCAGGATCTGGGGGTATTAGTTGATCACAAGCATTGCTTTAACGACCACATCTCTGTCATATCCAACAAAGGTAAGAGTTTGCTAGGTTTCATTAAGCGTTGGTCTAAGGATTTTGACGATCCATATTCTTTACGTGTCTCACATACACCTAAGCTAGAGTATTGCTGTAGCATTTGGTCACCTCAATGTAGTACCTATAACTCATATACCTACCTATAGAGATTAAAACTTTAACCGAAGCCGTAACCTTTAACCGCTAAAAACACTTTAAAATTTGTAACCGAAACCATAAACGAAATTTAATTTTTTTTAATAACCGTAACCCTATAACCTTTATTAACATAACCGGCTCTCAATATCGAAACAGAAACAAATAAATTGGATGTTTTAGCTTTTTCCTCTACTAGTCAAAATTTCGAAAAAGGTAAATTTATTTGATGAACAAATCAAAGGAAAGATGAGGAAGGTAAAGATTTTAGTTAGCTGCGTTGTGTTTTTCTCATTCCTCATCTTTCGCTTTATGTGTTATGCCAATTTTTTTGTGTGAAATCGTAAGTATTCGCACATATTGTTTTTGTTTGCGCGATCGCCTCAGGTTACAGTTTTCCTCTGAATGTGAATGAAAAATAAATCCTTAAACATGCTTATGCATGTATATATATGTGAGAGAAAAATGTTTCTGGCACATTCTTTTGTTTCGTTTGCCTTTATGCTGGGACTACATTGCGTCACAAGTGTCACATTCAGTGTCACAGCGTAAAATTCCAAGGGCTTTAGTACTTCTTCTGAATAAATGAGGTTTTAAATGGAGCTGCCTTTGTCTGCATGATTTGTAAAAGTGATATTTTATACCAATAACGGTAACTGTAAACTCAACCCGAAACAGTATAAGTTTAATAACCGTAACCCGTACCGTAACTCATATCCCACAACCAGAATATAACCGTAATGGGAAAAAAACGATCGGATAAAACAGTAACCGTACCCCTAACCGTTATTCGTTTCGGTTTTAATCTCTGCTCTCTATATAGATAGTCTACGACTTCTGAACGTAAAAGACCGTAGGACTAGTCAAGGTGTGTTTTTTCAGCATAAGCTGGTTGTTGGTGATGTAGATTCGTCTGACCTCCTAAGTCTTCTGAACTGTAACCTACCTTGCAGAGCAATTCGCCGTTTTTGTCCGTTGTGTTTGCAAGTGTGCAGATCAAATTATGCAGGTCATAAATTGAATCAAGAATTCTAATAAACTAAATAAGAATCAATCGGACTTTAGAGAAAAAAATTCAGCATTTCTCACATCGATTGTCGACTTAAAAATGAAGGAAAAATAATATTTTAGAAACTAGTCCTCCTTGGTGGAGGAATCTCCGCAAAAAAATAAGGCTGCTGCTATATGCAGATGAAGTTACTGTGCTCCAACAAATGATAAACTTCTGTATAAAAGATTGTAGAAATATTGTGCGTCCTGTAACACGGAATTTGATATCAGAGCTCAGAAATCATGAAGTTCAGAAATGGAGAGATATTGTGATCGACTGAAAAATGGACTCATAAGGGCGAGACGATACGAGCTGTTTCGTGTTGTATGCATATCTTGGTGTTGGACTCACCCCGAAGATGTGTTTAAAAAACAAGTAAGAATATAGGTCAAGCCCGACTGTAACATACTCTGTACCTGCAGTAGCCGCTGAAAGCAGCGCTGCTGTTGCGCTAAGGTAGCGAACCTTCTGTTGCTCATAGCTTGAGTTACATTCATCCGATCATAATCATTTCTTCGGCTAATCAATGCTAATTACTAATTATCTTTAGAAAGTAAGAAGCATTTTCTTTCAAACTGTGGGAGGTATTAAGTTTTTTCCGAATAGCGGTGGCGGGAGGGGGCGTGGCAAAAATTGAAAATAATCTTGCCTGCCAGTATAAGAAGTATATGTCCCATACATGTCAAACCTCTATCTCTTATCATCTCTGAGATCTCTTCGTTCATACGGACGGACATGGCTATATCGACTCGGCTGTTGATGCTGATCAAGTACATATATACTTTAAAGGGTCGGAAATGATTCCTTCTCCCAGTTACATACTTTTGCACAAACTTATTATACACTGTGTACCTTTGGTACAGAGTATACAAAAATGTTCAGTGTATTGATGGTGTCAAGTTTATTGAAGGGGAAGAAGTTGCTAAGTTAGTATGTTTCGCTGTTAGGAAGTTCCCTTGGGAAAGGTTTTTTGAGCTGTCATCTAACTCAACATCCTGCTTTCTTTCGTCTGCGCAGTAGTCTTTTGGCTAATGTGTTGGGGTGACTTGTTAGTCTTTCCACGTAATCCCCTTTATTGATAACGTCACCAACCCAGACCACATTAAGGTCACTTTCCAAATGTCTTGTGCACATATAACAAGGTGCTCCCGAAAGGCTACGCAGACACCTCGACTGAAGGACACAGATATTTCTCAGATGGGATTTTGCTGCTATTCCATATAGTTGGATCCCATATCTCCAGGCAGGTGCTATGATAGCTTTGTATATATGCACTCTATTGCGGAGTGAAATACTTCTCAGCCTGAAATTCGTCAAGAATGAAGTTTATGACCCTATTTAGCTGCTCAGGGGTCCCGTGTGACTTGCTTAGCCCGAACTGAAAAGGAGGTATTCTGCCGCCACTCACCCCTTCGATTGCCATGATTCGGGCTAGTAGAACCCTCACGAAAATTGTTGGTTCTGTGGATAGGAGGCTGATCAGACGGTATGAATCGACCTCACACGAACTTTTCACAGCCTTATGGATCATCTGAGCCTTATTCCACGCCTTTGGAAAGCGACCCAGTCGCAATGCCGCTGAAGAGCACCCCTTTTACTTTGAGGGCTTTGATGACCCTATTATCAAGTCCATTCTTGCCTGGGACGTTTTTATTGTTAATGTCCTTGATCTGGCCCAGAACCTACTCCAGTATGATTGGTGGGACTGAGCGTTAGCTGCCCTAGGGTGTCAAGAATATGATCTTCAAGCCTCCTACGACCAAAGTATCGCCTTTGCGGACTACACTGAGGGAAAAAGTTCTGAAATTTCAATATTTACACTTTGACTTTAACATTTTCACTCGTTCAATTAGTTTGTTCGGAATCAAGAGTAGGAATCCCCCATTGAAGCCACCACCAGTTGGACTCTGAAAAACACCGAATTATATTAAATTGTATTTAAAATTGTTTACTTACCCTTGGACACTTGGTCTGAACACAATTGGAACGTCCTCTCTACCGGTTGCGCTATTGCGCGCGCTGGCGGAAAGCCTTCTAAAATACTACTTGTATTGAACTGAATCTACCATCTGCCTAACAACATCAGACCATTTGTAATTCTCAAGTTCAAATTCTCCGAATAGTTTATATAAATGGCTCAAAGAAAATTAGGTGATTTAATAAGATTCTAGTTGAATCAAAGTGCATATTAATTGAATTTAATACAAAAATTACATATTAAAATCAAATATGATTGTTATAGTTTTTACTATGCCATTCCATAAGTGCAGAATTTTGGGTGCAGTCTGCTTCTTCTGCCTCTTGGTGAGAGACCAAAGAGCATAATTAATACTTGCATAAGAAGTAACGCCTTCTAGGAAACGGTCTGTAGCATCCTGCATGAGCCTCACGAGTAGCTTCGTTACTCTATTAGAGCCACTCTCTTCTATAAGCCTTTCCACTACACATTAGGGGCTCTCGTACAAGTAAGCTGCCTCCCCAGTCCCCTTTTGATATTTGGAAAGTGCTAAGAAAAACGTTGTCACATTTACAATTCAATCCCAAATCTTCCATTTGTATTTTTATACTCTGTACAAAAGGTACACAGAGTATATTAAGTTTGTGCAAAAGTATGTAACAGCCAGAAGGAATCATCTCCGACCCAATAAAGTATATATATTCTTGATCAGCATCAATAGCCGAGTCGATATAGCCATGTCCGTCTGCATGAACGCACAGATCTCAGAGATGGTAAGAGTTAGAGGTTTGACATGTATGGGACACATATTTCTTATACTTGCAGGCAGATCAAGTTTATTTTAAATTTTTGCCACGCCCCCTCCCGCCTCCGCAATTTGGAAAAAACGTCATATCTTCCACAGTTTTGATGCTAGATTGTTCGTACCGTCTAGAGATATCTAGTAATCAAAAATATAAAATCAGCTGGCATAGAAACATATTGCTAAATTGTATAATCTTCCGAAGGATCTAATAACACGGTTAAACATTTTTCAACAAAATATTTTTAATACCAACGAGATCCAAAAATGTTTAAAGCTACTTATGGTAGTAAAAGGCCCTGGCTGGTTTTGGTCTTGGAGGCTTAAGTGCAAAAAATGGATGTTTAAGTCTGGAATCCAGAAATTGCTCAACCAAAAGTAAAGTCAACCTTAAAGTGGAGTCAAGCGCTTGTGTGGCTTGTATATATCAGAGAGGTTTAAGTAAGAGAACTAAGAGCATTAAGCATTCATTTTCTTAAATTTCTTCAGACAAAACTATAGTCAGCTGAGCGCCTAAGTTGCAATCCCTTCAAAGCTATCACCTGTAAAGCGTAATATCTCTGTAGAGAAAAGGTGACCAATGCCTGTGCTTTACCGGGCTTACTCCTTCTCTTTCAAGTGATTGTTGTTGTATGACAAATAATTTTCTTCAAAAACTATTGGACTCTTGACTGCCGTAATGAAATTAAGCTTTAGTCAAAAAGATAAATCATCTCATCAGCTTACAGTCTAGAGACAACATTTAGCTCTAGGTGATGGAATAAGTCGTTAACTCATTATATTTCCGAATTTTTAGTACCTATTGCTCATTATTGGATTTAAACACAATGCGACTTTCATAAACTCACTCAATGCTTGTGTTCATTCATGAGTATACTAACTTCTTGGTCTCTCAAGATTATCTACAAATATCTCGTTGCTTATCTGCTCCCACAGTAAATTCATTCAGCTTCTTCAAAATCAAATAAAAGACGCCAATCTTAGACAATGCTGATGACTTTTGACCATATCTGACGCCCTCATGTCTTTGACTCTGTTGACCATAACTCCAACGATTAGCATCTCTTTGGAGAAGTACTGCCATTATAATGCCAATTTGACAGCATTCCGGAGAAGTAGTCCATAAAATGGGCATAAATGTCGCCATGACTCAGTTGGGATACGGTGGCCACACACAAACGCACCCTTTGGAAAAGACTTATGGATAGCAGCTTTCCGGTCGCGGTTAGCGGAAATTCAACTTAAATGGCAATTAAAACTATAACTATTAAAGTGGCTGGGCCTTCCAAACAATCTTTACGAACGGAAACAAGGCGTAATGATGCTTGTAAAACCAAGACACACACACACGCACACCGTTTTGGAGTCAAGTGAACTTTTAACCTGCCGTCAGGTCTGGCCGTTTTACAGGTGCACAGGGTCGGGAGGCAAGCCATAAACTGACAACTTTTGTGGACAAGTGTCAGGGCGTGTGATTTATGCGCGCGTTTACCCAGAACTCGAGCGTTTTTTTTTTTGTTTCGTTGTTTGGTAGAAGGCGCATGCGCAACGACCTGCAGGGCCAGCGACACTGGACACTGGGCCATGTGGACATGTGGAACAAATGTTAATCGCTTTAATCTCTCAAGTGCGCCGAAAACATGCGACAATATCCAAGACCACATCCAAAGACATGGCTGAGTTTCCGTCACGTTGACGCTCTTGTTTGACTGTCTTAGGGACATTGCGCAATTTTTGAAGACAGCAGGGAACCGGCAGCAGCAGCAGCAGGTTGTCCAGTATTTTGAACCTGCCGACATTGACAAGTGGAAAATCCTACACTCAGAAAAAAAAAACGGTAGTGAAATTCTACATACAGCTTTAACGTTCTTTCGGTGTTTTTTGTCGCATCTTAGAGTGGATCTAGAGTTTCTTATATTTTAAACCGTTTGAAAAATCTTCACCTTTGGTTCAGAACATAAATATTTTATTTTAATTTTAAGTATGCAAATTCTTGTTTCAACACTTTTTCTACATACCTAATTCACGAAACGTTCTAAAATTCAGTATTTCGGTATTGCAAACAAATTGAGTATGAGAATTTTGTACCAAAATAACAGAGTACTGTATTTTTTTCTAAGTGTACAGACACCAGAAGACTGCTCACTGCTCTGACTGATAAGCCAAAAACGAAATGCATTTGTAGAATTTTGGTATAACATCTGCTTGGCTATGCACCAAGTAGAACCCATAACTTATCTCTCCCGGCTATGTTTGAAATATTAATGATCTATGAAGTCTGCCCCCCCAATCAAAGTGATCGCCAGCAAACACTTAAAATAAAACCACAAACCAAACAAGAAATTATTTATTAAAATTCCAAGCACCTAAAGGGCCTGTTGAAAACTCAACCGAAAGAGTCAAGAGTTATGTCGGTGTGATTTCACTAACTGATTTAGATGCAAATCAAATCAAGAGCGAGTCAGGGAAAATGCCAGAAAATTGGTTACCCCTCCTCCACTCAATCCCCACGAGAACAAACTATGAATGTGGCATTGAATCGCTTATGGATTTCAAATTCAAATTTAAGACCTTACACATTGAGTATTTTAATGTGGCAACAAACGAAATTCAAATTGGCCAACCAGCGACGTGCTGCGATCTGATCATTGTGTGCCTCTCTGACCCAGCGACGACCCCTTTTGTGTGGCATTGCGGACGAACGAGCGGACTCTCCAGATAGCCATCTGAATTGTGTATAAGACTATCAACGGACACATTTATTTCATGTTTATGTTGATATTTTCAAATTTGATAAAAAGAAATTTCATTTCGATTTTCTTGTATTTACGAGTATGTTAATGCAGCGGGCGGAGTCAGTTCAGGCAGCTAGCCTAGCTCATCATCGTCGGTCATTATCATCAGTCTGGCAGTTAGCTTGGCATTGCCACTATCTTTTGTACCAGAATGTACATCTTTAAATGGTATTTATGCATTTTATTGACATATTTGTGTTGCATTTTGTCAATGTGGAGCTGTGGCAGGAGTGGCGCCCTGTGTCTCCGGAGAGAGAGTGTGATTAGTGGGAATTAATATTGGGGGAACTGATAAGAGGTGACTAATCTGGATAATTCGTCTCATATATTTGAAACTTAGAAGATAACATAGTTCGACTCATTTTCTGACTTGTCTTAATCTAACGAACTACATGAGCTTGATCTGTTTGGAGCAAGATCTACTTTTATGTAGCTCTACTATTTGGTGCTGGATCTGTTTGGAGTCATTGGGCCCATGATTTTACCTGCTGAATGCAGTGATTGACGATTGTGATTGGCAAATTTGACATACATGATTGCTGAAAGGAAATCGAATAAAAAGTATGATTGGTTACCGATTACTGGATCAGCCTGCCTTAGTGTAAGTTTTCACATACAATTTTCTACTAGTGTATGTAAATATTAAAGTTTCTTTGTCACTGGGATTTTCTTATGATAAAAAGTACTAAAACCACAGAGTATCTTAAGCCTGCTATCAATGCCATTCAGCAGTGACTCATCGGCAATCGCAAATCGTAAATCAGTAGTCGCTAATCGGATTTATCTGCTGAGCGAATCAAAAAAATTTCACACTTGATTTACTTGAACTTTGTTTTCAAAAGTTAAAGCAAAGGGCACTTTGACTCCACTCATGCAAGGCTCTAAGGTTATCCACAGGATTGGAAAATGAGATTGATAACGATAGTACAATTTTATTTATTATATGTAAGCTTTTAAAATATTAACTTGACTTGTAAAATTTTAACTTCACGGCTTGCCAAAGGAACTCGCAGTGATGAGAAAAGCTGCCACTTGCATAATAAAAACGCTGCGCTACCAAAAGTTTGGTCTCTGCCAACAATGCATGACTCCTGTTAAAAGTCCGAGTCATAATAAATTGAATCCCAACTGAAGTTAAGGTTTTACTTGTTACTTTGAGAAAAAACTTGATCTCTAATCCTGGCAAGAATTATTTCACATGTTGATTTTGTCAACCTAAATCGTTGAATAAATTTGGCATTATCCAGATTAGTCAAATAATTAGGCCTCTCCTTGAACTTTCATTATTTATTCGTTGCTCTATCTTTTCCGATTCCATTTCCATTGCGTGGATGATAAAATTAGTTTATTTATAATCATTTTGTAAACCTTAAAGATTATGCTTGCACATAACTTTAAAACAGGAACACACCACAAAGGCTGGTTGATTGTACAGCTGTTTCATAAGCATCCCTGCCCAATCTTCAGCGGTCTTTGCCTGCCTTCTGTCAGCCAACATTTTGTTACAGCAATTCATACAATAAACAAAGCAAGTTTTGGATTCAGCTGTTTGTCTATCGATGAAATCATCGATTATTCTAACGGGACTAAGCTAGAGATTAAAATTTGAGCTGTATTGCTCGGTACTCGCCAAACACAGCAGGAAATACTCAAATTCGGCTTACCTGCCGGTTAGTTTTACTAACCGAGCATTGAGAAATCGGGCCTTAAATAGTGTTAAAGTTCCGAGATAGAATTTGTCGAATTCACTTTCATTAATAAATCAAACAATTTAAAGATAGCGCTAACTGTCTTATTAGTACTATCGACTAGAGCCTGAGTTACTGGGGCTTTTTCCAACTTAAAACTTGGTACTTAAAGTAATTTTGAATATTCGACCTTATTGCTTTTTTTGTAAAATTTTGGTAAAACATGGCCACAACTAAGGTGCGAAACAAAACTTGCTTCCAAAAAATCGATAGTCAAATTTCCGAACATTGGTTAATTTTGGTACGAGCCCACTCCTGAGCCAAAACTATCCAAACTATCGACAGTTCTTTAAAGAGTCATCTTGAAAGTAAACCACAAATCAATGATCATCGAACATCCCCTGGACTTGGTAAATTACACGATGCGTCTTAGGAGCGACGCGTCGTCTGTCCACAGAAATCGGCCAGTCAACTTGAGGTGGGGCACAAAATAAAAGAAACTTATTTAAATCGAAAAGCGCAAATGCATAAATATTATTTAAGTAGATTTTTGTTCTTTTTTTGCTCATAATTAAAAAGCGAAAAAAATATCAGAGGAAAAAAAAAAGGGAGAAAAGGCTGCGCGCACTATTCAAATTAAAAAATCGAACGTAAATGCGGCGCACAGCAGGATGCGCGATTTTGAGAGAGGCTAAAACCTTTTGGCTGCGATCAGAGACAGAGACGGTGGCGCGGGGGAATCGACTCAGACGACTGATTGTTGCTGCGCCGGCTGCTGGGGCATATGATAATTTAAGGCTGCACAACGTCATGCTGTTGCTCCATTGCCATTTATACAAAATGCGCGCGGCCGATCCATGGGATTGCGTGTTGCGTCTTATGAGTGACTGCTGCCCGCACGGCTGGAGGCTGGGGCCGCCAACTGTGCCGTGTATCCTTTGATGTGGGGGCCCATGGTGGGGCCAGCCTTGCGCTTTGATGCGATAAAAAATTAAGGCGATAATGGAATTGAGGCAAATGAGCTGGGCAACATTTGTAACTCGCCCCGCCCCCTCGCCCCACAAACTATGCAGCTGTGCGACAAGCAAAAATTGGACAAGCAACACGCAATTTATGTCAATGTGCACTCCCAGCTCCGGCCCACACGGAAAATTTGTGGTAATTAATAAAGGAAAGCTAAATACTGCAATGCGAATGCAAATTCGACACAACGCAGAAAACCTCAATTCAGCTGCCACCTACGTGGCGGCGTGGCGGTTGACAAACGCCCGGCCATAAAAATTAAAGAAAAATAAAATCGTACATTATGGCTCCGGCCATTCGAATGATGTTGCCCCGGCTAACAACTTCATTTCGCGCGACACTCATAAGGCATAAATTTGCTAGACTTAAGCCTAATTTATGCAGCGCTCGGAGCTGGAGCTGGCCAAAGGGTCGCCAGTGGATGTGGTTGTGGATGTGGATGCAGCAACAAGTATTTTGTCGCCCCACCGCCGCCTCAACGACTGCATCTGCATTCACAATTAAACAATTTCCACTAAATCTCGTTACTTCCCTGGCAATTTGTTACGCGCGGCAGCAAAGTTATGTGACGCTGTGCCATAAATTCATGCGCCAACCAAGCCAGAGGCCCGCCTGACCAGACCCCTGACCACTACCAGTCCCAGTAGTTGTTGCTGTTTGCATGCGGCACTTAAATCGACGAATTTATGTAGCCAGCACGCCTGCGCAGCCACCAGCCACCGACCAGCGAGGAGCTGCTGCCGACTCCGAAAAGCTGACTGCGGCGAGCTGAGCTTTAAGTCGACGGAGGCGAGCATAAACTCCGATTAGGCGACAGTCGGCGGCACAGGGGCATCCATAAGGCACCAAAGCTGCCAACTGACACTGACACTACTGGTGGCGTCTTTGACCCAATGCCTGGAGCTGGAAGGTGTGGCAATGCCAATGGCAGCAATTGGTACCACAATGAGCCTGTCCATATACGTAGTCGAAGCTAACTCAAGTGCAATTATCTCGATTAGATGTAACATTGGGGATATACCCAATGAGATTGGAATACGTAACATTGATTAGATGTGAGACTTGGTTGGAGGAGAAGGAAGAGGGCAGGCATGTCATGATGATTATAGTGTAAAGTGCAGGGGAGTTAACTAATGTAAACAGACATTTGGCTTGAGATGTATGATGTACGATTGTGGGATCAGTATTGAAGGTTAGTTATATAATCAAATCTGAAGTATATTCAGATAGATAAATATATGCTCGCCGCAAAAAGCAATCAATTGCATTTAAAAACCAAACACAATAGCAAACCCCAAATATACTACAATTGTAATTGTGACAGATTTTGTTGCTGTGACCTTCCGTTAGAGTTTGGTGGCCGCCGCTGCCATACGGAGAATAGATCCTAATCGTCGCACTCAATTAATCCTTAACGGCTTTGTTAAAAGTTCCTTGAAACTACCATTTTCCGACCTTTGTGGTGGATTTTCCGAAATTTGATTTTGGGCAACATTGCTTGAAGACTAAGCGCTTACATCAAACTGAGGGTGGACTTTCCAAAACATAAGTAAAATCATGTCCATATCATGTTTTGCGGATAATCGGAATTTCTGACCAAAAAGGAGCACACCAAGTTTACACGCCAAATTGGAAGACTATCAATTAAAAACAAGAAAGAAAGTCGGTCAAGCCCGACTATAACATACTCTGTACCCTTACACTCGCATTTGCTCAGGGGTCAAACGGCCAGTTAACACCCCGCGCACAACGCGTTGCGCTCTCTAAATTTCTCTCTCTCTTTCTCTCTCGCACTAAGATTGCCTGTGTTGAACGGTTAGGGTATGTTGCTGTGGTTGTTGGTGGGGGGGTGGGTGGTGTTAACTGGCCGTTTTTTGCCCATAACTTGAGTATCGTTCATCCGATCTTGATCATTCCTTCAGCAAATCGATAAATAAATAAATAATTTGTTTACAAGGTATCTCTAGAAAGAACGAACGATCTATCTCCAAAACTGTAGGAGATATGAAGTTTTTTCCAAATTACGGGGGCGGGAGGGGGCGTGGCAAAAATTGAAAATAAACTTGATCTGCCTGCAAGTATAAGAAATATATGTCCCATATATGTCAAACCTCTATCTCTTACCATTTTTGAGATCTCTTCGTTCATACGGACGGACAGACGGACGGACGGACAGACGGACATGGCTATATCGAATCGGCTGTTGATGCTGATCAAGAATATATATACTTTATAGGGTCGGAAACGATTCCTTCTCCCTGTTACATACTTTTGCACAAACTTAATATACTCTATGTACCTTCGGTACAGAGTATAAATATTGTGGAAAACAAAATTTTCTATATTCCAACCATTGCGTGGAATTTTTACTATTAAAATATAAAAATCTCTTACACTCGGTAAAAAAAATCAAGGAATCCTAACTTTAACAGGAAAAATACAAGTACAAACAAGTAAGAAAGTCGGTCAAGCCCTACTGTAATACACTCTGTACCTGCTACTAGTGCTCTGCGGCAGCGAACTTTCTTTTGGTCATAGCTTGTGAATTTTTCATCTGATTGTTATCATTCTGAAGCTTATATATGTACCTTTGCCAACTGAAAATAGGTAAACGGGGATCATGACGTTGTGCAAATGTATGTAACAGGGAGAAGGAAACATTTCATTTTGATCAGCATCAACAGCCGATTCGATTTAGCCAAGTCCGTCTGTCCGTCTGACTGTTTAAACCAGATCCGGCCAGCCATACCAGGAGCCGAAGCCATGATTGTGTGAATTGCAAGTAAAACGGCTAAAGTCTGGAGAGCTCTCTTGCTCACCAACACAAGCACACTTTTTGGTCCTCTCCGTTTGGCCGGCACTGGTTTAAACGTGTCGATCTCAGAGACTATAAGACAGCGATGCCCAGCCGTATGCTCTTTCAGTACGATTTGTTTTTGTAATTGCACCGAAGATAGGAAATCAATGATCGTTATCATGCAGGGCGCGATGTATGTATACAAAACGACACACATGCAAACAATTTCGTGTGTGTGCGTCGCGTAGAACAAAAACCGGGTTTGTTCTTTTCTTTGATTGGTGTTTGCGCGCGCAAGCAAACTGACCAACAACAATTTCATTATTGGTATTGGTGCTTTTCTTTGTGAGTATTGGTGAGTGCTCTGGCGTATGCTGCTTTTGGGCATGCCTGCTATAAGAGATAGAGCCACAAATTTTTGCATGTAGGTAGGTTTTTGCATCCGTATCCAGATGAAGTTGATTTCAGATTTGGAAAACATTCGAACTCAGGTCCTCGAAGTCTGTACACGGACGACTGCATCCCAGCGCATACGACTAGGAAGCACTCGCGTGAGAGTGCAACCAAATCAGAGTAAAGAATGAGCCATAAGAACTCAGCAAGTTAAATGCCCGGTAGTGCAGAGGGTAAGACGTTGCGTTAGAGAGGAAAGGTCGTTGGCTCGAGTCGTTTGACTCGCAACAATATTTCGATTTGTTTTTATTTGTTAATGTTTTTTCTTTGAGATGTTTATAACATAGTCTAGATTTTTATTCAATGCGCTATGTTCCCAAAATCAAATTATTTTTCGCCACAAACGTCAAAATGGAATAGTCATAAATTAAAATTTAAATAATTTAGCAACCCTCTTAGCCTATCGTGTGTTCTCTTCTCTGTTATGCAAGCTTAAGTCACTAAAGGAAATAAAATCATTAAAATAATAATATATTTTCTTATTTTATCATCACTTTTTTTTTTTCATTTCATTTCATTCTATGTGTAACTTACAACCATGACCAAATGATCATGATTTTTGAACGTCATATTTTTCTCTATATATAGATACTTAAAGGTAGATCAATCCCCTTAATCATCGAATCATATACCGCCTGATCTCAATAATCTTCCTTAGGCTGCGTCTACACCAGGGGTCGCCGAGTCGCTATCTACTGTGCATACAAAAGTGCTCTGCGGCAGCATATTCGACACACCGACAGCTTAAGCTCGCCGCTGCACTGCCTAGTAAACAATGACGCCGAGCAAACTGAACTTCATATCAATGGCTACACACACTTAAGCAATGCCAAAGTGGGCATGTGTTTTATTGCCGATCCCTGGTCTACCTTATAGTCATAAGGCATTACAGCCTTACTTAAACTGATATACTGAAACTGATTTTCGATAATATTTAGTAAATCGTTTAGGTTCCTAATGACGCGATATAAAATTTGAATTAAGTCAAAAACCGTTTAAAAAGTTGGTGAAACGGTGGTTTATTTAGAAGGTTCAGCTTGTAGTCAGCCAAGAGGCTACATCTTGCTGATATGATGACAAAGTTACGGTAGAAGGTTAAATTTAAATATTTATAATTAATTAAGAAAAATTTACTTACTTAAAAGTTGTTGTAGACCTATGAACTATGGGAACTAGATTTGTTACTAGACTATATTTTGTGAATTCTATTGCCGATTCTATACCGAATCGATACAAACTTTTCCAGACCGTTTTGAAGTATTGATTGTGACCTGTGATTCCACGTAGAAGAGTTCTGACTTTCTGTGGTCATTTCTTGAAGTGGGGTTTTCACTGCAGAGTTTCTAGTTCAGAGTTTGCTTTTGGGCAGTGAAAAGCACACAATCGCTTCACAGATTTACAGTCCTATCTTCTCGGGTAATCCCTGGTCTGAAACAATTGTAATGCCGAGCAAAACTAACATTGATATAACAAATGGATGGTAAATCATGAAACACATAATATAGAAATTATAAAATAAAACTGTTTCGCTCGAAAACCCTGCAGCAAGTCCAACTTAAAATAATGTGGATTGACAAATGGGTTAAATACTTTAGAAACAAAAATTACAAATTGTTACAATTACGAAATGCATTGCTTGACAAAAATTTGTATACTCTACCATTGCCAGTAAAAGTTTTGCCTTGTAAGCCAACTGCATATTCAAATGTTCCATTGGTCGTTAAATGTCTGTGCGGCAGTGCATAAAAAAATTTCAAAAATGTATGCTATAGCAACTACACACAAAGTTCGCAATAACAAACAATCAAAGAGACCCATTCGCTCTGTTATCAAATCAAAGCGTCTTGAAAGCTTTTTTTGTTTTTGTTTTTTTTTTTTCTGGCTTCCATTTGCCGCAGAAACTAGGCAAAAACCTGGCCGCTCAAAGGTTTTGATTGGGGGAAAATCTTGCGAAAAATAATTTTAATTTATCACTTCCGCCGGCCATTGTGTCGTTCCATTGCTGAGCGGAGCAAAGCGAAGCGGCCCAGCCCCAGACCAGGCGAGACTCTGGCGATTGCAATCTTTGCATTTCCTATATGCATGCATGCATGCTACTACCATTACCATTAGCTTTGGCATTACCTCCACCATTACCATTACAACTGCCGATTGCGATGGCAAACTGCTAACTGCAAAACTGTAAACTGGGTGCAGTTTTTGTTCAAGTTTTTGTTTTCGTTTTTTAACTTTTACTATTCCTCTGTCTATGCTTTGTTTGCGTCCATATGCAAATGCAATTTTCGTAGCTAACGGTGTGCGCGCTCTTTTGAGTTATGCGAATGGGGAGCTGGACCCTAGGCCTGGGCCAATGAGCCTTCGCCACGCAACAATGGTCAGAATATGCGACTCCAGGAGCGGACTGAGCACTAAGGTCAGATATTTTGAACAACAATTATTTGCAAGAAAGAGAGAGAAAATATTAGTTGAGCTTACGCATAGTTCTATCGGAAATCACATTAACCATATCTAACTTAATATACTTCCCTTAATTAAGTGTGATTTCATTTATTTGCTAGCATACGAATATAGAGCTGACTTAAATTGTCGCAAAGCTGCAGTCGCTGCGTCCAGCTGATAAGAAATCAAAATCGTTTCCTGCTTAATTTCCGTGTTTTTGGTCAGATCTTAATGGAATTTTCAGAATATATACACCCCAAAAAAGTAATCATCAAAATGACACTATTAAGTCATCAATTTGAAACTATTGAGTATCAAATTCTTTTTGATCAAGTATCAATATTTCGAAAGTATTAAAATTATATTTTGAGGATATGAAATTGATACTATTTTGTATCATGAAACACATAATATAGAAATTATAAAATAAAACTGTTTCGCTCGAAAACCCTGCAGCAAGTCCAATTTAAAATAATGTGGATTGACAAATGGGTTAAATACTTAAGAAACAAAAATTACAAATTGTTACAATTACGAAATGCATTGCTTAACAAAAATTTGTATACTCTACCATTGCCAGTAAAAGTTTTGCCTTGTAAGCCAACTGCATATTCAAATGTTACATTGGTCGTTAAATGTCTGTGCGGCAGTGCATAAAAAAATTTCAAAAATGTATGCTATAGCAACTACACACAAAGTTCGCAATAACAAACAATCAAAACAAACAAGAAAAGTGTCAATAGCTTTTTTGTATTAAATTTTATAGTATCATTTAGATACTGAGTCTTATCAATTTAATATTTCAATTGTCTTCACCACCTCAACCATCTCACTATAGGAAACTTGTTCTCTCTCTTTCAGCATGCTGCAATTATACGCGAAATTTGTTTAAACAGAAGTCCCTGTAATGGTGTGCCTCATGCTGAAAGCCATACACGCAGATCTTTACGCATTCGCAGAGAACCTGAGTGAAAAACATCTATTCTGCTGGTGTCTTGGATTTGAACCTTTCGCATTGGGCGTCATCTTGCAAAGCGCAGAAAATATATAATTCTTAACCCAAGAAATATTGAGTTTTAAGCAAATTTAACATTCAATTAATCGATATATCTTTGTATGTGAACATTCGTACATTTTTACCGTCTTTAAAAGAGTAAATGGTATAAAAGAGAAGAAAAAGGAATTGTACAAAATTAAATGTGTATTACGCATTGGTAAGCATCGAGTGCTGTGTGTGCTTATTCTTTTACGTAGCGCTTTCATAAGAGCTTTATAAAAACAATTGTGCATTCAGGGCAAAGAGACTGTGTATTACAAGAGCACTACAAGGCTGATCAATTACATAGATCAAGCCTCGCTTAGCTAAGACTAGAACCAAAAAAAACACAAAAAGACACAATTTAGTCATCAATTTGAAACCATTGAGTATCAAATTCTCTTTAGTACTCCAAGTATAAAGTTTATATTTTCGAAAAATTTTAAATGATATTTAACGGAAACTAAATTGATTCTAACCTGTATCAGGTAGACACAATTTTGAATTCATTTTTAAGTATCAATTTGGTTGTTAAACTTTTAGTATCATTTTGATACCAGCTTTTGTTAATTTAATATTTTTTCTTATCAAGTTTGTAGTATTCAGCTCTCTGCAAACTGTCATTAAAATTTAAACATTTAAAAAAATTTTACTTAATTTAATTAGGCCTTCACTCTGTTTGATACATGACACATGATAGTCTCGTAGTCCCATGATGCAATAGCGCACTGCGCAACTTTGTTATTCTCAGTCGGCCTTGGTTTGACGACTTAAAGTTATAGTCTGGTATATCGAACCGACATGGTCGCTTTCGATTTTCTAATGAAGTGCGAAACTTCTATCGAAAGCTGTCAAAAAATTTAAGTAACAACTGAATGTCCCTGGTTTTTGTGTGTGTTGTAGCCCTCTGTTTCGATAAATTCTAGATTAAAATGTCTCATGTATTAAACAGTGTGAAGGCAGCCTAGCTCTTACAAAATGTATTCTAGTAACACTAATGAAATGAGATAGTCAGGTGTGGACACCTCACTATGGGAAACATTGTTCTCCCACTCTGCTCCGTGTCCACGCCGTTGTTTAATCAGAAGTCACTGTAATGGTGTGCTGGAATCCATAAGTGTAGATTTTTTCGCCTTCGCGGAGACCCTAAGTGAAAAACGCATAGAATGCCTCTTTTGCAGCTGTGTTCGTTTTGAACATTTCGCATCGTACGTCATCTTGCAAACCGCTGAAACAGCCACAGCGACATTCTGCATGTCTTCACGTTTCACTAAAGAGCGCACAGAGGGGAAAAAACCAAGATGAGCACAAACGTTACCAAAAACAGTGCATGATTGGTTTTTCTCATTTGTAGTACAATGTTCTTACTACAAAAATCATTTTTTGAGATGGCAAAAACTCAGTTCGAACTCAAGTTGATATTGTTACGTCTTCAAGACCATGATATGAGTTGATATTGACGTATTCTGTTTTCAAGAACATTTTATACACGACTGGGTAAAAAATTTGATTGATTAAGAATCAGGTGTGAGCGGATTCCTCACATTTGGGAGGAATAGTAAACTATGACATACCTCTATTGGATTGGAAGGTAAGGGAGGCAAAGCAGGCTCCTAGATTTGATGCTGCTTCTACACCCATATATTCCCTTAGGATCAGGTCAAGCCCCTCTGACTGGGGGGAATTGAACCCGGTACCTTCTGCACTTAACGTATGGATGACGCGCCACCACATTCAGCAGTTGAACACTTTTGCAGATTCGCATCTAGAGGGCTACTTATGCTTGGTGGAGCTGACAAGAAGTTGAGTTGAAAAAAAAAAAACAAGAGAGAGATCAAAAAGGAAACCATATCGCTCTCTCTATCTGCCGAAAACCGGTTTTGGTGATGTATAAAGCAAATATTATCCGACTGATAACAACTTTACTCATTCCAGGAACATTTGAAACATTTGTTGTCAAAAATTTTGACAACATCTTGTTCTTATTTTAAGTTGAAGGCATCTTATTTACTGAACAGTTTCGAACTTTTGAACTAACATTCCTTGACATTGAAAATTTGTTAGTTTCAAATTAAATATATATTCTTGATCAGGGCGACGAGCTACGTAAACTAGTCTCTAAGTATTTAAAGCTCAGTATTTAAGCTGTAACAGAGTCTTTTTTTTAACTGCACGCTGGTAATATGTTGGAACCGATCAAATCGGATGACTATATCTTATAGCTGCCATAGAACCGATCGGTAGGAAAATGAGTTAAGAGCCAAAATCCGTTTTTTACTTTTATCGTTCTTAAACTCGCTGATTTCGCAAAATTTGTTCAAAATCAGATGACAATAGGTCGGAAGTAAGCAAAAATTTAAGCTCTGATATTTTAAAACCAGCATTTGCAAGTGTATAAAAACTTCGGCACAGACGAATTTAGCTTAGCCTTCTCGTTTTACTTTACGACTTTGTGAATTAGATTTTAGTTTGAGTTTAACACAACGATTTGTTAGACTAACTAGTGCCATTAGTCACGTTTAATCAAGTTCATGTTCGTTAAACTTTAACGATAGCCGGTTTATGGTCCTTTTAGCCAACTTTGACCGAATTACAAATAATTCTGTAACATGAAGACGCTGAAAGAATAGTTTCACTGACAGTTAAAGTTTATAGAGATGATGCGAAAAAATTTACGTTAATTTTCATGGGCGCTTACAGTGCCCCCTTCCGACCCTGTCCAACAGCTCAACTTCAACTCGCACTTAAGTGTTGACCCTATTTTTGGGGTAGTTACTCGGCTCCCCCCCTTGTAAATGGCGTAACATTTTTTGCATGTTTCGAATGCTTTCCGTCCACGTAGCCGTCTTCGTTCGCATCGGGGGCCCTTAACGTTGTCGTCATGTTGCCAAGACATTTGCTGCATTGCATTACATTGCATTGTTGCCGGTTGCCGGTTGGCTGTTGGCTAGCAAGTTAATTTAGACGGGGCCCAAAGGAGCACAACACAACAAAAACCCAGCTGCCTGCCATATTCTTTTTGTGCGGCTAGCTGGTGCTGGTTGGGGTAAGGTAATTAATCATCGGGCTGGTAAGCATTCGTGTAAGGAGCTCTTATCGCCCGAAACACATCTCAAGTAGTTAATTTTAAAATAGCTTAGGTAAACAGGCTGTAAATTTTGTGGGGAGAGAGGGGGGCAGTGCCATGTCAACGCTTTTGATTGACAGCACTTAAATATTTTATGGGACAATTTCTTTTGCAACGCCCACGCTTAAAAGCTCCCCCGTTCTTCCTAGACTCAGTCTGGGTCTAAGTCTCAACTCTAGGCTAATTAATAGCAGCGCCGCCCAGCGGCGTGTAGATGCACTGTATCAAACACTCGTCTATTGCCGGCAAAACAACCACTCACTCACTCACCCACTGCATTTACTTGCTGTTCGGCTTGCCCTGGTGGTGGTGGTGGTTGTATGCCTGCATCTCGCTCGCACCTGAATGTGCTGCCATCTCTTTTCAAATATGGCGACTGATCGGATTGGCTGCTTGGCACTTGAAGGGGCGTGGACGGCCAGTACGCGATGCGCATGCTAATCTCCGTGGGGCGAACTGCGAATACAATTCTAATGAAAATCAAAGCAACAAGTGCGCCAAATGAATCGAAATCGAGTCCAATGATTGGCGATTTGAATGACATGGCATCACTTTGAATTACCCCTGGAGGTCACCATTTGGCAGCTGGGGCTCAGTTCAATGGACAACACTCTGGGTTATGGCTAAAGTAAACTTAAGTAACCAGCAAAACGCAATGCGATATTGCAATTTAGCTGTCAGTTAGCTGCTCTCTGGGCCAATTAAGTTGCATGTTATCGTTCTCATTGCTCATTGTTTGCCGTTGTTGTGGCAATTTGTAGTGCCCTGAAGACTCGGCCGATGATTTTGCGGTTTTCTGTTTCCGTACACACACTCTCGTGTATGTGTGCGTTCGAGTGTGTGTAAACAACAATTATCTGATAAGTGCCCTGGCGCTGAAAAATTGATAAATTGCGCATATAAACGTTACGCTATGATTAAGCCAAGTTACTGTTACCACAAAACGAGCAATTTTTTGACAGGCCAAAATGTATTTACAATGTACATACATTTACGAGTGTATGTATGTATGTGTGCACATTCCAGTGACTGAGTGAAGACAGATCTTTCAGGTGCGAGGGGAAAGTAGTAGAAAGAATTGACTGAAGGCTTTCATGTAATCAGACTCCAAATTATATGCTCAAAATGATACACTCAGAAAAAAAACGACTGTAAAAGTTCTAGTTCGATCGGGATAGAGTTTTTATCGTTTTGTACTGAAAAATTTGAGTATGTTTTATTCTTGGATATACTTAAATCAAGTACGAAGCATTTTAGAATCGAAAAACGACCGTTAATGTTATTTAAATGAGAACAAACGTTCTAGCATCAAGAACTTTTCGTACTTACAGTCAAGCTAAAGCCCCATAGGCAAATAATTTGCCCAAATTTTGATCAAAATTTGGCTAAATATCCATGATTACAGATTTTGCGTGCCTTTAAACTAAAACTATGGTTCCACAACGTTTTTAATTTCATCAACTTAAATTTAATTGATATCTACCCTATTAGTTATTAAGCAAGGATACGTTTTTTTATCAACCTCCCCGAATTACATTTTGTGACCAATACTTTAATTATCAAGACAAGCTCTTGTTGTATTGGGAAATAATGAAATAATTTCGCCTTATTATTATTATGAAAATTTGGCCAAATTATTTGCCTATGGGACCTTAGCTTAAGAATTCAGACTAAAGAATTTATTTACTAGAATTTAGAATTAATTAAACTTCAATGAAGAATATTTCGCACTTAGAGTAGTGGTGTCCAAAGCGAAACTCGAAATAAACATGTTGACATTCAACAAATGCCTCGTTTAAGAACAAAAAGCCGAACACGCGTATCGAAGGAGAGCAAGCCGCCGAGCGTGCCATTTATAGAACACACGTATTCTCTCTTTCTATACGTGTGTCAGCTGCGACGCTGGCAGAGTTATGAGTTTCTATTCCATGGGATGGGCTTTTGGCATTTTGGACACCACTGTTTTAAAGTATTTAAGACTTTTACAACATGAAAGCATGATACAAATTTCTTTAAATTAGTTCGAAATGTTTTTAATATATCAAAAAACAGTCTTAAATCAAGTATTTTGGTATTGAGCGAAAGTATCTCCGACCACATAAAGTATGATGTAGATTGATCAGCATGAAGAGCTGAGTTGATATAGCCATGTCCGTCTGTTTCTACACACAAAAAAATTTGGTGGGTAAAATTAACTACGCTGACAGTAACTTTTTTCAAATTTTTTTATGCATGTGTTTTTGTTGTTGTTTGGTGACTGTGCTAACAGTAAAATCTACCGAAGAAATTCTAAGTTTCACGTATTTATTTTAGCACGTGTTTTGTTGTTGCATTTAACAACTGTACTTTAAATAAATTTAACTACAAATATTTTTTCACATATTTTGTGGTTTTAATAAGTTACTGCTACTACAGTAACTTTACCATAGAAATAGTGACTGTGACGTGATTTTTTCATCTCATACTTTGTTTTTGCAGCAATTAACTGTACCCACAAGTAAATCTTACCGCACAAATAGTATAACTTTTTAAATGAATTTTGTTGCTTCACGGACTAACTCTACCGACAGTAAATCTATCCGCGAAAATTGTTGATTAAGAAAACTTCAGTTTGGCTTTTATATTTATATTGTACTTTTACTGAATTTGAACTTGAGAATTACTAGTGGTCTCATTTATGCGACATTTAAGAAATTTTTCGTGCATATGGTTAGGTGTTCAGTCAAAGGGCCCAGAGTTCGAATCCCCCCCAAGTAAGTAAAAAAATTTCAAATAAAATAAAAATATGTTTAATTCAAACCATTGTTTCAGAACCAATACTGGTGGGTGGGGGTATTAAGGTTGCCTCTTCTGGTCTGGGATGATGATGAGCTCAAGTAGATTGGCAACTTGTGACAGCTAAAATAGTATCCAGCCCTACTTTTCTCAGTTGAGTAACAGCTGTTAAATTACTAATTTTATGGTAAAATTACAGTGAACACAATAAGAAAAGTACTTACTGTGAACATCGGTAAATATTACTAATTTTGTGGGTTGGCGCATTTCTAAACGAGAATTTCGGTTAGATTTACTACAGCAATAGTTCTCTTTACGTAATCGTTTACGATAAAGTTACTATAAAATTTGGTTAATTTTACCTACTTTGTGGGTTGTCGCATTTCTAACCCACAATATCGGTTAAATTTAACCGCAGATTTCTTTGTGTCTCCTCCGTCAGTTTTAAAGCTATCTTAACCAAACTTTTCACGAAGTCTTTTGGTACAAATACGCTGCACATTTTTCGAAACCGGCCAGATCGAATGACTGTAGCATATAGCTGCCATAGGAACCATCGGTCGAAAATTTTGTTTTATTGAGAAAAACTTTTTTGTCTTCAACGCAAACGTCCCCAAACCTCGTATTTAAAAGTTTTATATGCTTTCACATAGTTCCACCAAGTTTGATAGGACAACTATATAGTATGGCTGCCATAGAAATTCGGTGTAGAAAATTTCTGTATGAACACCTGATCTCAAAGTCTATAAGAGCTAGAGCAACCCATCTCCAGTCAACACTATAAATAATGTTAAATAACTTGTCCTTTTTTAAGATATGGGCATTTCCTGCGTTACTTCCGTTAAGTTCATAAGCTTCATTTTTGCTTTTCTGGCGATTTAAGCAATAAATCCATCTCTCAAACATAGTGGTACATAGCGCTTGGGACGTACTTTCAAATCATGGAAAATCATTTAGATCAGCTTGCCTTAGCAAGGAAATAATGATTGATTATTGATTGATTGATTTATTCAGCGATTTTTGCAGTATAATAAAAAAACGAGAAGGCCAAGCTAACTTCGTCTGTGCCGAAGTTTTTATACCCTTGCAAATGCAAATGTCACAGTTTAAGAACGCTTACATAAAAATCAAAAAATTTTGTAACTAAAACCTATTTTCCGATAGATAAACGTCTGAAAAAAGTTTTTCTCACTAAGACTCAATTTCCGACCGATCGGCCCTATGGCAGCCTTAAGATACAGTCATCCGATTTCGGCCCAATTTTGCGAATCTATTTGAAAGCATATAAAATAAGTCATCAGCGAGTTTAAGGACGCTAACAAAACTAAACAAAAAAATTTTTTACCAAGACTCATGTTCGACCGATCGGTCCTTTGGCAACCATAGGATATAGTCACCCGATGTCGATCAACTTTTTCAAATTAGTTTGAAAGCGTTTAATATTAATAATCACCGACCTTTAGAACGATTTACTTAAAAACAAAAAAAGTTTTTTTTCACTAAGACCCATTTTCCGACCGATCGGTCCTATGGCAGCTATAAGATATAGTCATCCGATTTTGACCAAAACTTGCCAATCTGTTTGAAAGCATATAATATTATTAATGACCGAGTTTAATCACGTTAACATTGAAAACAAAAAAGTTTTTCTCACTAAAACCCATTTTTCGACCGATGGTTCCTATGGCAGCTATAAGATATAGTGATCCGATCCGGTCGGTTCCGACATATTAGCAGCGTGCAGTAAAAAGAAGACTCTGTGCAAAATTTCAGCTCGATAGCTTTAAAACTGAGAGACTAGTTTGCGTAGAAACAGACGGACAGACGGACAGACAGACAGACGGACAGACAGACAGACAGACAGACGGACGGACAAAGCTCAATCGACTCAGCTCGTCGCCCTGATCAAGAATATATATTGTTTATGGGGTCGGAAATGAATATTTCTATGCGTTGCAAACTTCTGGGCAAAATTATAATACCCTTTGCAAGGGTATAATAATGATAAGGGATAAAGGAAAGAGGAATATTCAACGGTCCTAAAACCGTCTTTCAATTAAATTTGTTCGTACGTTACGTTACGTACGTTACATATTTTTCTACTACTTAAAACACTTAGAAATGATTAGGGTGGGGAACCGCGATAACATAATTGGCCACACTGGTAAAATTCACAAGCCATCTCCCTTCGCTGAGGGCACTTAATCCATTGTGTTACAGCTATGACGAAAGTCAGGGGCTCGTACCTGTGGCTATAATGGGGAAGCTGTATTTTAAAACAAATTTTTTAAGATGGAACAACTGTTGTACCCCTTTAGGCATTACTGTAGTGCCTCGCAAAATCTACATGAAGAGTCTTCATAATCGCCCATTTCAAAGTGACTTTCAATTCGTTAAATTCTTATCGGTTTACCAGTTTGAGCACAAAGACCAAAAATAAATGAAAAAATCGATTTTTGGATCATTGCACCTGAAATTTTTTTAGGAGTTAGGGCAGGTAAAGGCAGCTAATGTTTGTTTTTTTAGTATAACTATAGACGCACACATAAATTATTATAAAAATCACAGCTGCAGCTGGCTGCAGTGACAAGTTCTAGGCCACGAAACATTAATAAGTAAAATATTATATTTTCCATAAATTGAAAGCTCATAGTCTTTTATTGCAAACAGTGTAGAGTGCGACGTTCTAAATATTGAAGAATGGAATGCAGCGCAGGAGGCTGTACTAGACAAAAATCATAGATTTTAGTGTGAAGCTCAATCCAGAAGAAGCGAATCGAGAATATTACCATATATACCATAGTCAACTCAACTACAACCTTGGCATAAACAATTATTTTAGTGAGCAATACAGCACTGAAACCATTGGAATTATTTTCAAAACCAGAAGTGAATTGCTTCCATTGCGATACCGACCGCTCTATAGCGATAGTATTATATTTGTACTCTAAGTAATACGCGATCGGGAGAAGACATAGTTCACCTTATAGCATTTTACCCTATCCTGCCGGAGTATAGAGTAGCATATTTTAAAAAAATCTATTTGGAACAGAAGGAGGCAATTGGCTACTACTCAATGGGAAAAATATTATACAAGAAAACTTTTAAATTTAATATATAAAATAGTGAAAAATTGTAAAATAAATCTAAGAAAAACATTATAATTATATTTCGTTAAAAATAACAAAAGTAAAAAAAAAATCGAGTTTTAACGGGCGCGAATAGGCTCTAACCATTTTGTGAATAACTCAAACTGGATATGTTTTTTAATGTGTGCGATATTAACAAGCCAATCCTTTATTTATCTCTTATTCCTGATCAGCATCAACAGCCGAACCTTAAGGAACGCGTGTTATCAAAAATTGGGCTCAATAAGCCGACCATAAATGTAGTTGCCTTTTTCAGTTTCAAAAGATGACAACAATTGAATTGAACTCATAACTTCGTTGTAAAAAATTGTATTGGGGGAACGTGTCGTATGATTAATTTTTTCAAAACTTCAAGGCTGTGCCACGCCCATTTAAAATTAAAATAAAATTTTTTGATTTTTACAATTATTAATTATACAACAAATAATATAATATATAAATATACAATATCTGAAATTTTCTTAAAGATCGGAAATTAAATATCGGAGTTAATAAAAAAAAACGTTGCATACCTTTCCTTAAGGATCACAACTTTTGCCATATCAATTTTTTTCGTTTTCATATCAATTTTACTCCACTTTGACCAATTGATATGTTAAAAAGTCACAAAACGGTATTTTTGAAAATATCAGTTTTACATTTTTAGGATCATTCTGAAACTATTTAATACCTATTTAAGCCAATTATGTTATTTTGTTTCAGAAGCTGGATGTTGTTTTAGGGCGGTATCCACGGGTCGCCAAAAAATTTCTTGTGAAAAAGTTGATATTCCGCACATTCTTAACAGAGTCTGCTAAGCCTATGTTAACAACACGATAACACAATTTACTCTGTCGATAAACGTTTCAAAGAAACCTTGCGCTGCTCTGGCGCTGTTAAATATGCCCGCGAACTTATAAACAACAACACCTTGCAGGATTATGAATATAACACATTTAATGTGCTATTTTAATATATTTTTATTATTAAATGAAATTAATAATAAATTAATTGTTATCATTATGACAGTTCGATGTAGTCCCGAACAGCGGCACTTAACGAACACCTCGCACTTGGCTGCCACGGCAAAGATTTCGTTCATCTTGATTGGAAAGTAATTCGCGCATTTCTGGCGATTTGCCTCCGTAAAGTTGGTCAGGTCAGCATGATGATCTTCTGAATGTACTGCTGTAGCATGTGTGACTTGGCGGCTCCGCTGAACTCGAAAATGGTAATGGGCAGCGGTCCCTGGGTGGTCACATAGCACTTGGCCACGTAGTCGGGGCCCTGTCAGGGAAACGTTAAGAAATGGAATTGATTTATAAAGTTGAAGTTTGGTTCGCCCATTTCGTACCTTGATAAAATTAGCATTGATGTAGGGCACATCCTCATTGCCCGATCCGCTTTTGCTCGGTCACCTTCTGGGCGTCAATTGAGGCTGCACTATCCGCTATACTACCGCTTGATAGGAGGCCAGCAGTTCGGTGTCCACTGAACTGGGAGCGGGCATTTGGTTTGTGGCCGTTTTACTGTCGCGATCATTGAGCACCGGCGGCTGTCCAATGATTTTCCTTTTGGTCTGGTAGCTGTGATCGAAGACATAGTTGAGGCGAATCAAATCGAACTGATTGAGGGGACTGGAGTGTGAAATACTGGCCAAATAGATTTTAAGCTCCTCGCTGTTCGTTTGTGGTGACAGGACATGCCACATGATGTTGCAGACCGTGCTCCGGTCCGCCGGTGTTCTCTGGCGGATTTCCGAGTGTTTCTTATCCGCCAAGTCCCGCACCTTGCTCATCACTTTCATGGCGTTTATTAAATTCAGCTTGCCCGCCGTAGAAAGTGCCATTAGGCGACGCTTTCTGCAGGAATCTTTTTTAGATGCGCTCATTTTCAATTTGGCCATTCAATTTCGCTAGAGAAATTAGAATAAAAACCTATTTTGTTGTTTTTTTATATAGAGTTTTTCATTTCGCGGCCGTTTTCGTAGCCATGGACAGCGCCCTTTTCTTGCTAAATGATATGAAAAAATGTATATTTACCTTAATAAAGGTCTTTTGTTAGATATTAAATCTCCGATCGGGCCAAAAGATATATGTAAATATATATTTTCGCTGTCCAAAACCTCCGCTCCCTTCAAATATTTTCACCTTTGCGTCTTTTGATAGCCCGTACCAAATATACAACCAAATGGTCATATTTTCTCTGTGAATATTGATTAGTAATTCAATGATTTATAGAATAGTATTGAAACTGATCTGTTAGCAATTCTTTATCTACAGATCTTTAGTTCTCATAGTTGAGATCCAAATTATGAAAAATAAACAATAAAGCATTTTTTAAACAAGTGTTCAACTTTATTACTTCAAATAGAAGTAATCGTCAAATCTTGACCAATCTTTCAAATACAATACGATTTATTGACCTGCGATCCGCCTGGGCCTCTGCAGACAATAGAGAATCCATCAATTTGTTAGCAAATCTATCATAGTTGGCTCACGCTTGCGAGCTGTGTATTGTTTGTTGGCTGTTGGCTAATTTGTTGCATTTGTGTTTATGTTTGCCATCGGGAATCTATGTATATATGTGCAGCCAGATTCCGGCCAGACGAATATCTGAAAACAAATCTGCCAAAGATGTGTGGATGACGATGCCTAGAAATTTGTTTATTTATATAATTCCAGTCAAGCTCAATTAGAACACACGCGCACAGACCCATTTTGTGGTATAAATATCACTTTGGGGTGGGGACTGAAGATGGCGCTCTTTGGCTTGGGTGCTTTTAACTTTATTGATTTAAAAAAATGAAAAATTTATGTTTAAACAAAAATGCGCCATGCAGCCAAAAGTCATTGCATTGGCATTGGATGCTAGGGAGCTGGAGCTGGCGCTGTGGCCACTGGCGCCACCACTTAAAAACAACATGAGCAAGAAGCTTGTGCGGACTTTCAAATGTAAATAAATAAACAAACAACAAACGCGAGCAGTACAAATTGAGGCAACAATTTGTGGCTTCTCCAGAACTAGAGCTAAATTGGGAAGGAAGTGGCCATGCCAAATGCAGGCGGTCGGCAAAAGGCTTTTGAAGGCCCCACTCCAGGCCAACGGAAATAAGTTCACATAATCAAAAATACACGATGAATGCGAGCAATGCAACAATACAAATAAATTGCAATCATTCATCAAAAGAAAAACAGAACAAAACAAAAGACTTTGCCGGCAGTTTCCAGTTGCAGTTTTCAGTAACAAGCGGCGGTCTCAATTGTTGCACCTTATTTGGGCAATTGTTTGGAGGACAACCACTAAGCAAATTCACAGTGGTCCAGATACAAATAAATATTAAGAAATATATGCATTTCCATAATTATGTTTAACACCTAGTCACAGGTTGAACACGAATGACAAATTTACTAAAATGAGATCAAGCAAAAATTGAATAAGAAATGTTTTTGTTCAGATTATGTTAACAAACTACCGGGCACAAAATCAACAGAACACTTTGTGAAAACTCTGAGTTAGTTCGGAACTAGTTAAAAAGTGTTTAATTTAAAAAAAAGGTGAGATTTGTATGGCACTAATTCCTTGGAATAAATAAAGCCAAATGGATTTGCATATGGAATCCATAAATGATACCTAATGAGTGGTAGTCTGAAACAGGTGAGACAATATGATATAACAAGAATAGAGAAATAAATTTAAATGCTACCAATCGCAAGAGAAATGAATTCAAATATTGTCTGAACTCAAACGGAACATACACAAGAGCAAGTTAAGGCCCACTAGAAGGGCTAAGCATATTTGTGGAAAGAGGCCCGAACTGGCCGTGATGCTTCATGATTAGTTGTGGAAACAAAATTAAGGTTTTTCGTTCAGTTTTTGGATTGATGAAAAACTGAGTATTATTTTACAGAGAAAGCGAAACTGTTAAATAAATATTATATAATTTTAGCGGTGATTCGTTTTAAGTCAATAGAACTAGACACTTCAATAAGCCTAAATGGAGTCTAATCAAATTCTAAACATGACAATGGAATTGATTCTATATTAAACATAGTGTACAGCCTTCATTCGACGGCTAATGTTAGCTTTCATAACTTCTTTGTTTCAAAAATTTTTATCAAATGCAGAAATCACAACTTAAACAACTTGCTGCCATATTTGGCCGAAAGCGACAACTGCGACGCCAGCAGAGCCCACTTGTACGCAAAACAGTTTACTTCCGAGCTCTTGTAAAAGTTGCCACTGACTTTCCCTACCGCTTACTCTTGTGCGAATTGCCAAAACATGTTTATTTTATAATAAGCCATGAACAGCAAGTTAATAATACGTAGATAAGTATGAAAAAAAGTAACTTTTTTACGATTTGCCCCTGCTCACATCGACAGGCCTAGTCAGGTCAAGTTTGATCTGCACACCTGCAGAGACAGCGGATGAAAGCTGCGAATTGCTATACAGAGGGTACACTCCAGTTAAGAAGACTTGGGAGGAGAGGCGAATAGTTTATTAGATGACACATGTACTTTGGTTATGCTGAAGCAAAAAGGCTCAACGTTACGTTAAAGACATATGAACGAATCAGGAGAAGATATAACACAGACAGTTTTAGAAGAAAAACTATTACATATTACTCTTAGAGTTCGGTTTGAAAGATAGGAAGATATCCACTTAAATAATGATGCCCAAAAGAAACAACTAATAGCTAAGAAGCCTACACTGAGAACAAAAATGAATCTATAAACTAGAATAAAAATCTATTTTTAAGAAGCATGAAATCTGGAAAAATTCATTTAAATCTGGGACCGAAAATAATTATCATGACAGTAAATTTCATCAAAAAAGTCACGGTTAAGGTTGTAAGCTACGAATACGAAAAAGGTACAAATGTTTAAGTCTTTGCAAGGACTATGCAATTAGGACACAAAGGGATATATCTAAGTAAGAAAATACAAATACGCCAGAACAGTGGCGTACACTGATGTTCTGTCGCCCGGGGAGGGGCGGAAAATTCGACTTATGTATCTACTAGTGGGTACCTGGAGTGAGTCGCTAGTGCCCCCTTTAGTATTTTAAACACAAAACGACCAAGTGAAATCGTCATGATAATCTAAACTCATTATAAAACTTAGCGAATTTCGCGAATTGGTGGACCATTCGATCTTCACCATCTATATATTTACCAGTATTCATGATAGTCTAAACTAATACAAAGATTTAGTGATTTTTGACAATTTTTTATAACTTTTGATCTTTACCATTCGTCTATTTAGCAGAGGTCGCAAAAATCGGACCCCCGTTTGCCTTTGTCAGAAAACGACAGCTTTCGTGCGACTACATTAAAAAGAGGTACCGAAACAACCTGTAATTACGCTCTCTGCTTCTATTTGGTTGTGAGAAGAGAGAATCACATTTTTTTGAATTTTTTCCTCTTAGATCTTTTTGGGACCGTTTGGCCTAATTCCCGAACTTAAAATGTTTTCTTCGTAAATATGCTTCGGTGTGTAAGGCTCGGCTAACGATATGAATGTATGCGCTCTCTCGTTCTCTCTCGCATAGACTCTCTCTCTGCTTATGTTAAACTCTGGCGCAACTCTTGAGTCTGCAACCTTTTCGGTTGTTTGGTCTTCGAGAAGCACGCAATTTAAGACCAATTGACTGAGTTTTGCCTGTTTTTCGGTTGCTATCAGACCGATCAGTGCTGTGTGGTCAACCACAGCCACTTAACAGTGAGCGCGATAATAGAACACACACCGGGCTTGAAGCCAGTGCCCCTTTTATATTTGGTTTTTCGGTCAGTGACGTGAGCAGAGCGAACTGAAAAAAGGATTGAGAGTTATTTACGAGCTATGCTATTTAGCCGTCTCATGATCATCTTAACACTATATAAAATTTAGAATATTTCGAATTTTTTTTTTAAACATTTGACCAACACCTCCCATTTACCTTTCTTTAATTGCCAACTATTAAAGCTTCACGATAATCTAGACTCATAAAATTCTTAAAATTTATGCGATTTTTTTGTACCGATTGACCGCAACATCCTATTTACCCGTCCACAATTGTCATCAAATGTTCTTAATAATATAAACTCAAAGTACAAATTTGCAATTTATTTGCCTATGGGACAAGCTAATGTTTACGAATATTAATGTAGAAAATAGATTACACAAAAATATTAATTAAAGAGTATCATCAATATATATTGTTCACGATTTTGCAGACCCTAAAATTTGCCGCCCGGGGCGGACTATACATTTGTACACTCAGAAAAATGTGGAACAAAAAAATTTAGTACTAACGCTCTGGAAAATAAGAAAGAAAGTCGATCAAGCCCGACTATAGCATACTCTGTACCCCCAAAGCTTGTATATATCTGATCAATTTAAGTTAGAAGCCACACAAAGTGGCAAAAAAAGTCAGAAAGTGTGTGAAGTGCTGCCCATCGCTGTTGCGGCCGGTGCTATCCATCATAATTGTTTGTTTTCATTATAGCTCGACTATCGTTCATCCGATCTTTATTATTTTCTCGACAATTCGATAAATAATCTTGATAACTAATTATGTTTAGAAGGTACGAACCATCTATCTAAAAAACTGTGGGAGATATGACATTTTTTCCTAATTGCGGGGACGGGAGGGGGCGTTCCGAAAATTGAAAATAAACTTGATCTGCCTGCAAGTATAAGAAGTATATGTCCCATACTTGTCAAAACCCCAATCTCTTACCTTCTCTGAGATCTGTGCGTTCATACCGACGGACAGAAAGACTGAAAGACGGACAGACGGACATGGCAATATCGACTTGACTTTTGATGCTGTTCAAAAATATAAATACTTTATAAGGTCGGAGAGGATTCCTACTGGCTGTTACATACTTTTGCACAAACTTAATATACTCTATGTACCTTCGGTACAGAGTATAACAAGCCAACTTCGGTTTCAATTTGGTTTATTGTAGAGAGCAAACAAAGTTGGGGAGTAAAGCATTCAAAACTCATGGATCAAAATATATGGGATCCAAAGATGATTCTCGGGTCAAGTACTTTCATTCTTACCGTACTTATGCTTATATCCCATAGGCGAATTTTCAGCAGGAAGCTATGTACTTCGTGGTCTTGAGGGTAAGCCAAGTATGCAAATAGACGTTAACATTGTCGGATCATCGTGGCTTTAGATTTTTGTACTCTTTACCAAGGGTACACAGAGTAAATTTAGTTTGAGCAAAAGTGTGTAACAGGGAGAAGGAATCATTTCCGACATTATAAAGTATATATATTCTTGATCAGCATCAACAGCCAATCCGATATAGCCATATCCGTCTGTCCGTCTGAGCGTCTGTGTGAACGCAAAGATCTCAGAGATGGTAAGAGTTAGACATTTGACATGTGTGCAGCAGCAGCGCTGCTTTCAGCTGCTACTCGGTACGGAGTATAATACAGTCGGGCTTGTCCGACTTTCTTAGTTATATTTATATTTGTTATCAAATAAATAAATCAATCAAATATACTATTAATTTCAATCTAGCTAGAACTTGATTCAAGAATGGGTTATGGGATCTTCAAGTTAAATTTTACCGAGCCCTTGATTCAAGAATGTGCGTTTGTGTGTTTTGAGTATGTTTAGCGCATGATTCAAGAATCATTCTTCGCTTGGATCAAGAAACTCAGGATCTAAAATAAAAACTTAGATCAAGAAATTCGCTCTTTTGTCAAGAATGTTCGGTAAGAATGAAAATTCTCATTTCATTCTTACCGAAAATTCTTGATTCTTGTTGAAAATTCTCATTTCATTCTTACCGAAAATGTTTGATCCAAGTACGAAAATGGCCATGTTTTCTCTGAGTGTAGAGACTTCGGCAACAACAGTTTGATCCCAGATCAATTGTCACACTCAAGATTCGGAGACGGCTTAAAAAGCGCCATCAGTCCGACCATTGGATTCACTACTGGCTACGCTGCTTTCATGAACTGTCCTGCATCTAAAGTCACTTTTCTCAGACAACTGGCAGTCGTCTGCTTTTCTTCTGTTCTTGTTACCCAGTAAAAATGCTTAAACAAATTAAATTCTGTACATTCTCAGGCACTTAACTGATGCTTAAGTTGTTCTTGGATTGATATTTCGAAAAGCATTGCGATAGCGATGATTTTTGAGGGTTGCGCTTTTGGAGCAGTGGGATACTAAAAGATTTCTTCAATTGAAGTGAGTTTAGTTAATGACACAGTTTCTAAGTAAGGATCAGAAATGACACATTTTTATTGGTTACGCTTCGCACACTATCAAAGAGTATTTAAAGTTGGAGTGTTGCTAATTAATAAATTGGAAAAGTAATCAAATTTTGGTCAACAAAATGGAACCGTTCTCAAATCATTGACAAAATCAATTATACTAAGAAGAATTGATTTTAATTCTGCACTAAAGTACGAACTTTTCCGGCTCACTTGTCGGATGGGCTTAGAGAAGATTTGTTTGCAAGGAAGGCTATACAGATAATCTGCTTTTTTTTGTTGATGACTGAACTGACCTCGAGCCAATACTTAAAATAGACGGACTTGCACCAATTTCTATCTTCTCGCTTGAGTTAGTCTATGACTTTTATTGAAAAATAGTCTTAAGAAAACATTTTTACAAAAAAATCATTTAAAGTGGCACAATTTGAGAATCATCATTTGCAATCGCATTGGCCTAACTACAGTTTTGCAAGCACTGGCAACCACTGTGCAGGGGTAGGGTCTGGTTTTTTTTTTCTACGAATTCACCGCTGGCTGTGGACACAGCTCAGCTTGGCTCATAAAAGGAGGCACTCAACGATCAGGCATGACGAAATGGCAAGCGGCTTTTCGGCCACAAGGTACCAAGCTGAGCTGGACATCAAACCTGGCCTGATATGCAAATGTGTATCGCCATGAGTGAAATAATGCGCTAAAGGCACAAAACGTCAGACGTCGTTGTCGCAGTTGTCGCACCGGATTTGCCTTTGTGTTTCAGCCGCAAAGTCAGATTTTTGTGAGGATGCCGCCTGCTGGCTGCTTCGGATTAGGCAGCTCCTGCTGGGCATCTAAAATTTGACTACTGCGGCGGTGGCTGCTTTCACTTTGGTACGCCTGCCTGTCCCTGCCTTTCTCTAAATATTTTGATAGCCTTCGCCAGCGCTTGCCTGTGTTTATGTGTGACATCTAACACGAGTGGTGTGGCCTGTGTGTGGTCCTCGCTGCCATATGCAAGTGAAAGCATTGCACTTGAGTCAACCATTAACCAACGCCACCACCTACCGCAGTTTGTATAAACCCCGAAAAAACAACAAACACACACAAATTAATACTAATAAAACCGAAAATCTGGGGCCACTGTTGGGCGATTTACGACTTCCTCAGCATCCTGCACCAATTGCCAGAGCCTTGGTGCATAGACAGATAGACATCTTGAGTAGGGTCTGAAGGCTTTCAGTCAAATGAACTGCTTTTAATTGATGTGAGACTGTAGCTATGCCCCCCCAAACAAATTAGTCGTTAGCCCAAAAAGTCGCCAAATAATTTAGCGGGGAATGCAGCCAACAGAGAAGGAACAAAGGCCGCTGGAGCGGTGATCAGATTAAGTGCTTATAACATGGACATGACTCCATTGACCAGCCAACAGCAGCAGCAGCAGCCGCTGGGAGCGACAAAAAGCGCAACTTAAACGGACGCCGACACATCGATGGCTGCTCGCTCTGACGACGACGACGACGAGGAGGAAAACAAAGACAAAGGCTTGGGAGGCACTTTTGTCGGCAATTGTTGGAGCGCTACATTTAACAAGGCCAATGGCAGCTCATACCAGCAGTTCAGTTGGCCTAACACAGCAGCAAAACACAGATCTACCCAGTTCCATCTCTCCATCTTAGTTGAGCGGTTGAAAGCTTCCCTCAATTGGCAGCATTAAACGAGTACCGAAGCGAACTGAACCTTAACTGCTCCAACGGTTGCACAGTGGCAGATTTCATGAATTTTAGTGGTAAAAATCCAAAAAAATTACAGCTGTTACGTGTTCGCAGCGAACAGAAACGTTCATACATACATGAAGACGCCATATCAGAGTTCAAGGAGCTTCTTCAGCCTGGCATAAATAGTCACTTAAGAGCCCTTGGTCCAGTCCAATCTACCTTGTCCAAAAGGGACCGGTGGCTGCCGGATCTACACTCATATACAGGCGCACAAATCCGATCCACAGCGTCAACTACATCAGCCACTGACATACAGCATCACATGTCCAGTCAACATGACGACATCCAGCTAAAATCTTCACGTCAATACATCAATTGAATGTTCGAGCGTACGTTTTCGAACGTCACTTAAACATCTCAACAACATATGGATCTTATGTTCCTGCCCAACAATCAGGCAAGCAACCACGTAAAGCAACCTCTTGAGCCTCCAAACTCTGGAACCACTCACAACATATCATAGATATACAAGCCAGCATTTAGCGTCAACTTTCCTGATAAGCCAGTCAACTCAACGCATCATTTAGGGGGAGTGGCTGTGGCGGTTCCAGTTCATCCAGCTGCCATCTCAGTTCCAGTCACAGTTCCAACTAGTTCGCTCATCACTGGCAGCTCGTTCCTCGTTAAGAACCAGCTCTTTTTTTTGTACGTCTCTAACTCACACACACACATGAATGTGGGTACATTCAACTCTAAAGCAGGGCATCCACTCACGAGTAGCTCCCATTACAGACAAGCAGGGTGCTGCCTCCCAACTGCCAACCTCAGCAACAACAAACAGTGAAAAGTGCAAAAGACATTGAACAAAAAACACAAAACCAATTCATTTGAATAAAGTGCGAACAATTCAACGGCAATTTAAAGTACATTCACACACGCACGCCAGACGCCAGCAAAGCAAACACACTCAACTCTTTGCATTCTGTTAAACTCATTCATAGCGGCTAGAAGCCAAGAAATAAACCAACTAAATCGAAACTGTGGTTTATATTAAACTAGCATATAACCCGTCGCGCTTCGCTGCGTCACCATCAGTATAGTGATCGTTATCGTTATCGTTACCGTTATCGTTATCGTTATCGTTATCGTTATCGTTATCGTTATCGTTATCGTTATCGTTATCGTTATCGTTATCGTTATCGTTATCGTTATCGTTATCGTTATCGTTATCGTTATCGTTATCGTTATCGTTATCGTTATCGTTATCGTTATCGTTATCGTTATCGTTATCGTTATCGTTATCGTTATCGTTATCGGTATTGTTATCGTTATCGTTATCGTTATCGTTATCGTTATCGTTATCGTTATCGTTATCGTTATCGTTATCGTTATCGTTATCGTTATCGTTATCGTTATCGTTATCGTTATCGTTATCGTTATCGTTATCGTTATCGTTATCGTTATCGTTATCGTTATCGTTATCGTTATCGTTATCGTTATCGTTATCGTTACCGTTACCGCCCCATTTCACTTTATTTCGTATTCTATCCTTACAAACCGATTTCCAAGCGAATCCGATAAATATAGCTTATGCATGCTGAATTTTCCGAGAATTTTCAAGCCTGGGGCGGATTTTCTGACATTGGAATATCACATTTCAAATTACTCCGTAGTCTATCCCTACAAACCGAGTTTCAAGCCAATCGGTTGAAAACTAATATTTTTGCCTACAGAATTTTCCGGGAATTTTCTCGGAAACTCCTGTCCAAATTTCAGCCTACTATCTCTTACCGTTTGCGCTCTGCGTTGATTGCCAATCAGTGAATCAGTCAGGATACACTGTTTTATATGTAGAGTAGATAAACAAATACTACGTTTATACGCCAGCTATTTGCAAATAGAAATGATTTGCAAATAACTATTTCAAGGTTTATACACTAAATACCAAACGTAAGTTAATGTTTTTTTTTAATTGCTGCCTGACTGCCGAGCAAGCAGTTTCATGGCCTTATTTTCTTTCATTAGTCCAAGTAGTACCTTGGTATCCGCTTTAGTCCAATTGCAACGTTTGTTTTCAGTTGTTATCTTAAACATTTTCCCTTTCTCATTCACCTGCAGTCGATATGAATGTCTATTACAATATAGCAGTGCTACCATATAGTTGAAAACAGCAAAATCAGTAAATAGAGTGGCAACGCCTAGCACACTATTTGCAAATAAGTCAGTAATCAGTAATTGTTTTTGTGACTTAGCTATTTGCAAATAACGAATTAACTCAGTGTTTATACGCAATAATTAGTCACTCACAAAATTGTTATTTGTAAATAAGACGTGCGTATAAACGTAGTAAAAGTGACCTAAATCACCACACATCTGTCTATGGTGGGGCCATCTAAGTGCCAATAAACCAGCTAAGGGTTGCTAAGTTATACTTCATGTCTGGAGCGATAATATTTGAATTTCGTTAATTGTTTTCTTAAATGTTCAGCCATATTTGGATGATATATGGAATGCGGATGTTATGGGCAATGCGAAATTTTACCGTTGGTTTTACATCTATCGATGATTTTTGTCGTACTTTTGCTGGTGACATTCCAAAGTAGGCGTCGGGAAAATTACAAACCATTTTTTCCATTCACATCGGAATTGAATCATGTGTTTCTGCCGGGCATGAACGCAAGTTTTAGTTAACCAAAGGTACACAGAGTATATTAAGTTTATGTATGTAACAGGGAGACGGAATTATTTCCGACCCTAAAAAGTATATATATTCTTAATCAGCTTCAACAGCCGAGTCGATTTAACCATGTCCGTCTATATGAACGCACAGATCTCAGAGATGGTAAAAGATAGAGGTTTGACATGTATGGGACATATATTTCTTATACTTGCTGGCAGATCAAGTTTATTTTCAATTTTTGCGACGCCCCCTGCCTCCTCCGCAATTTAGAAAAAAAGGAATGTCTTCCGCAGTTATACTTATACCACAGTAGATGTAACTTACCTTCTAGAGATATTTAGTTATCAATATTATTTATCGATTTGCTGAAGGAATAATAAGGATCGGATAAGCTATACTCAAGCTATGAGCAAAAAAACGGCAGATAACACAGAGTATATTATAGTCGAGCTTGACCGACTTTCACACTTGTTTTATATAGAGCTGACACCCGTCGGAATCGATTTAGTTTTTCTGAGTCCTATTCCTAAGTGAAATACCGAGCAGACAAACTTGGAGTGAACTTAATAAAATTCCTACTGTGATAATAGCTGTAGCTTTATGTGTGTAAGATCAGATGAATGTATCCTCAAGATCAAATCGAGTGCAGTTGGGCTTGATGATATGAATCCCCAATTTATAAAAATACTTCTTATACTTGATAACAAAGATATTACCGATCCCAAAATAATCTAGTGAATATAGACCAGCGATGCCCAGTCGTATGCTTTTTGAGTACGTTTTGTTTTTGTAATTGCACTAAAGAAATCAATGATCGTATACATGCAGAGCGCGAGGTATACAAAACGACACAAATGCAAACGATTTCATGTGTGTGCGTCGCGTTGAACAAAATCCGGTTTTGTGCTCTTCTTTGATTGGTGTTTGCGCGCGCAAGCAAACTGACCAATAACAATTTCATTATTGGCATTGGTGCTTTTCTTTGTCAGCATTGGTGAGTGCTCTGTCGTATGCTGCTTTGGGCATGCCTGATATAGACCAATTTCGGTTTTATCATTTCTATCGAAACCTTACGAGCTCTTAATGGCAATTCAAATTCAATTTCTAACAATAAGCTCCAAACTAACGGATAGCCAATCTGGTATTAGAAAAATGGTTATTTGACTTGTGGTCCAAAAAACCTAAGTTAATTAAATCCTAAGAAAGCAATAGTCGCAGATCTGCGCATCTTCGATCTTCTTCCGACTACGCAAATTGCACCCCAAGGATCTGTTTTTGGGCGTTTGTTGTTCTCTGGTTATTAATAATGACCTTCCTATTGTCCTGTCAGTCTGTAAGATACATTTGATCAACTCAGTTGAGTACGACTTGGTGGGTTAGCGGAGCGGAACTAATGTTTACCTAACAAATATGTAACGAAGAACTTTCCAAAGTTAAGATTTGGGCTAGAGAAAAGGGTTTGAGACTTTATCCAAATGCTTGAGTCTTGATTGGGTATCTACTTCAATAAAACACATCAATAGATCAACTGGAAGGTTTAATGGATTTCTTAGGCTACTGTCTTTATCTCAAAAGTTTCTACCAATTCCAATTCGAATGAGAGTAGCTAGAATGTATCTAATTTCTACACTATTTTATGGCGTTGAAGTTTTTGGGCATTGTGATGCAGCTTGTATGAGTAAAGTTAAAGTCGCTTCAAAGGTTTAGGGCCATAATCTTATTACACAACATATTCACTCGCAGAGAAACAATTTACCTGTATGAGATGCTTAGATTTGGCATTATCAATTTTTTTTTAAATTTATTAGTTTTCAAATTGTTGGGAATTTTGTACTGAAATTTGAGTTAAATTCTTTCCCAATTTGATTATTATAGCAGCGTTTGTTAAGGAGGGCGAGGCTAAGAAGTAAGAGTGGTTTAAAGCAATACAAGCCAGCTCTGACCTACTTCATCGACCGCTGGCCAGCGACTGAAAAGCTTGGCACAAGCCTCGCCATACGCTCAGCTCGTGTTGGTGTGAATAGCGAAATGTTTTCGGCCCAATCGCTGTTTTATAGACTAGGGGAGTGAGGAGCAGTAACAGCAGGAAGAGAGTTGTGAGAGTTGAATTAAAAAATTCATACTTGGATCAAGAGTTTCCATTCCTAATCGAATTCTTCTTTTCGGAATCCAAGTAAGAAATTCACAATAATTTCTCCGAGAGAATTAAAATATTAAAAATTAGAGAGAAATACACTGTAATGATTTTTGCACCCTTAATATTCCCAATCTGCCACTGTGCCTCGTCGCCACATGATGCCTGCCCACTCCTGTCACATTTTGGCCATTGTTCTCCGTCCAAGACTGGAAGCAGCCAAAATGCTGCTGCTGCTGCTGCAAAAAAATGTCAATATTCTGATTCCACGAAACGAACGCAGCCCAGCTCCCCAATCCCAGGCGAACTGATGTCGCAGTGTCTGCCAAAACGACATCCAGTCCATCTTGGCCAGCAGCTTAGTTGCATTCACTTCCACATCCACATGCATCCTGCGTAATTCAGTTGCAGTTTGGATACTATTGTGTGTGTGTGCGCTGCAAAATGGCGCTCATCAGTTTGGGCCATGGTTCAATCTCGCCTGGGACACAAAAGCGAACCGACCAACGGCGGCTGATCAAAAAGCTTGGCTCATGGCTCACACAGTTCAATGGGCTTTTGTGCTGGGGGAAGTAAGTTGGCAAGCGGCTATAATGCGCTTGGATATGCAAAATTGCATTGAAATTTGAATTCAATTCAAAAGGCCGTTGCCCATCGGCTGGTTGGATTGGGATTGGGGGGGATTGGCATTTTGGCCCGTTGATTGCGCGCCTTTTGCCAATTTGAAAGAAATCAAAAACTCTGCCGCCATCGTTCTGATGCTGTTGGCCAAATTACGCAACTTGCCGAGAACCGAGTTTTTTTTTTTTTTTTTTTTTGGCCACAAAGGAGTTTACAGCTGCCGCTGAAATCGGTAGCCACTGGCGGGGATTTGCATAGTGCACCGGCTGGTACCAACAAAAAAAATGAGCCTCTTAATAGCCGCCGACAGTTACAAAGTGCCTGGCAATTGTGGCAAATACCAACCGCAACTCCAATCTTAGTTGAGAGTAGCACATGGGCGTGTTGGCTTGGGGGCGTCTTTGGCTATGCCATTTGGCTTTCAATTTGCCATCGCAATGGCTACACCTCTGGGCGTTGGAGCAATCATAAAAGCAACAAGTAGACAACGACTCGGCAAGATTGGAGGTCAATTCGGAACAGTGTGGGATTATCTAGATTATGAATATTGCATCCAATGTTGCACATTTGTCAATATAACCAAAAAAGGGTTTTAAGCGAGACACTTTGTTAAAGATATTAGAAACGAGAGCGTAAGTCAAAGTCGGTCCAGACCGAATACGAAATACCCGTTACTCAGGGGAAGAAGTTATTAAAATCCGTCACTTACATCAATTAACAGAGCGTTAACATTAATGTTAAAATGTTAACATTATGTTTGAAGACAGCGCTTGGTAACCCCAAATACAATGTTTTTGTTACTCCTCTATTTATTATATCGATCTTTATGAAAATGTCAGAGATTATAGATATTGCGAATATTATTGTCAGATCGATATTTTTAAATCGATATATTTCAACAAACTAAATCTGCGTGCAGAATATCGGAGCCTAAATCTAAATTTTGGTTGCCTTAGCTCTTATTGTCTAAGAGATCAGACGTTTCGACTTGGCTGCTGATGCTGATCAAGAATATATATATACTTTATGGGGTCGGAGGTGCTTCCCTCTGCCAGTAACATACTCTTACGACTTTAGTATACCCTTTTATAAAACAAGTAGGAAAGTCGGTTGGCACGACAGTCGTCCTCCGGTAATGAAGAGAGGCTAATAGATTTTGCCGCGGGCAGGAACATGGTCATAAGTAATACCAGATTTAAACATCCCGACATCATTAAGGCGACTTGGAAATCTCCTGATCAAATTGATCTTTTTGTGATAGACGGAAGGCACTCATCGACTGTCCTAGATGTGCGTGCAATTCGAGCTGCCCACATAGACTCGGATCACCACCTTGTTGCAGCCAAAGTATGCACGCGGCTCAGTTGGCACATGCCTCACGCTCTAGCAAACGTGGAAAGCTAAATGTCGCTAAATCACAGCGGACTTCTGAAGCCTACGCAGCTAAACTCTGCTTAGGGAAAAATCGCCATTCCCTTCTGGTGTATGCGAACAGTGGAATCAAATATCACACTCTATGAGTAGGGCTGCCAAGGAGACACTCGGATACGCAGAGTACCCTCGAAAGCAGACTTGGTATGATGAGACGCTAGCTACAGGAGAACTCTGCAGTCGGGAGTAAAGGAGAGAGGAGAAGCGCTTGCGTGAGGAAGTCGAGATGCTATTCGGAATGGGTGAGACTCGAAAATTTTATCAAAAGATTAGACGACTAACTGAAGGTTTCAAACCCGGAGTCGCACAATGCAAGGACGAAAATGGAAATCTGCTCACAGATCCGCAAATGGCGCTAGACAAATGGAGAAGCTATTTCGCCAATCTGCTGGGAGGCGACGACCGAACACAATGCCGCCTCTGGAGAAGGAGCGATGCCACCAATCGACGATATTGAAATAGACCCAACGGACCATCACGAAATCTGTTTAGCCATAAAAAGGCTAAAGAATAACAAAGCAGCTGGCACTGATGAGCTGCCCACTGAATTGTTTAAGACTGGCGGCGAGGAGTTGGTAAGGTGCATGCACCAACTCATCTGCAGAATATAGTCCGACGAAAGCAAGCCCGAAGATTGGAGTCTAATTTGCACACTGTTTAAAAAAGGAACCGTGGGATCAGCCTCCTTCCCATCGCATATAAGATTCTGTCGTGAATTATTTGTGAACCTCTAAAGCCGCTTATTAGCACACTGATTGGACCTTATCAGTATAGCTTCAGACCCGGTAAATCCTCCACAGACCAGATATTCACATTATGACAAACACTGGAGAAGACTTATGAGAGAGATATGAACGTCTAATTTGATTGGACCTTATAAGTGTGGCTTTAGACCTGGTAAATCCACCACAGACCAGACACGATAAATCCTGGAGAAGACCTATGAGAGAGCTATCAAAACCTACCATCTTTTTGTTGATTATAAATCACACCGATAAGGTCAAGGTTCTTTGAAGCCCTGTCTACCTTTGGTATACCAGCAAAGTACGTTCGACTTTGCATGATGACATTGAGAAGCACTTAAAGCTCCAAAGCCAAAAGAGATTTGAGGCAGGGTGAAACCTTATCGTGTGACTTCTTTAATCTGCTGATGGAGTATATAACTGCGCCAGTGCCCAAATGCCAACAGATCGCGCACATTTCTTCGTAAAGATCTAAAGCTACTCGCATACGCCGATGATATTGACATTATCAGCAAAAACGAATGGGCGGTAAACGAGGACAAGACGAAGTACCTTATATCCACGGACAAAAAGTGCACAATTTGTTTCTATGGGGGAGTACAATTTTAAGGTTGTAGAGGATTTTGTGTACCTCGGGACGATGATAACCAGCGACAACAACATCAGCCTGGAGATCCGAAGAAGAATTACTCTTGGAAACCAATGCTACTACGGGCTCAGGAAGTTAAAGAGCAGAGCCTTTTCTGGAAGAACTAAAATAGCGCTTTACAAGTCGCTCATAATTCCAACCCTGCAATACGGCGGAGAAGCATGGACAATGACAGCAGCGGATGAGGAGGCGATTGGCGTTATGGACCTTTAAAAGTTGGCGATGAATTCCGCATTCTAATGAATCTCGAACTGTATGAGCTCTATGGGGACACAAGTCTGGTCAAGCGTATAAAGCAGAGTTCGGCGCCTCCCTATCTGAAGTGTATACGACTTCGCTCTGCGGCAGTATAAGTGCTTATATTGCTCTCTTTTGCAACAACAAAGAAATGCTAAATGAGCGCGCTCTCGCATTGTTAAACACACACACGCAACGTGAAAATGAACATGTGTGTTTTGCCGGCCCCCGGCATAAAGCAACAGCGGCTGCGCTGGATAGGACATGTAACCAGGATGGATAAAGAAGCTCTAGTAAAAAAAGCGTAGAAAGCGAAGGCGGCTCACTTTGGAGGAATAGGCGACCCCTATTGCCACCACTAAGATGGAATGATCAAGAGACATTTCCAACCTTGGTGTGAACAACTGTTGCCAGCTCGCACGAAGCAGAAGCGAGTGGAGGGCATCCATAGCAGAGGTCGAGACCGTCAAGCGGTTGTGATGCAACTATCGGGCCAATAAAGATGAAGAAATTTCAATCGAATTAGTTTTGTCCATTTGATAATCAATTTCAACTTCGCTAAACTTGTACCTTAGGTTTCAGAAAAGAAAAAAAATCAGAGCTAGCTGCTGCCAGATTTGAGCAGAAGTCCTGCGTTTTTGGATCGGCTAAACTTGCCAGCATCCGAACACATTGACAGTGTAATATCACTTATGTATAAGGAAAGATGAGACAGGTAAATATTTTGGTTAGGTGCACTCTCTCTTTCTCATTCACTCTCTTTCCATGGTGCCCATTAGAAAAAGTGCGGCGTAATGTATGATTCAATCAATACACCAAGCGGTTGTCAAAATAGTAATCTACGACGAATTCTAAGAAAAATTACCCAAGAAATCATGGGTCTAAAACAGAGATGGGCGCGTCGCGACGTTCCAATGCACACCAGGCAGCGCGCTGCCTGCGTGTGCATAGGACCTCTGCCGCGGCCGACTGCACGAAATCACACGTACTCTATAAGCATTGAAAGCTATTTATAGAACACGAATGCGGCGCACGCAAATTGTGCTTGTATGCGTGTGAAAAGTGTGACGATATGTGTGCATGCCCATCTCTGGTATAAAATCAAAACCGAGCTCCCGTTTTTAACGAGATACTTTTGGTATTGTATATTTTTTTTAAAAATGCCAAAATTAAGATAAAAAAAAGAAAAACGTATAAGTAAAACTAGCATATAGCCCGTCGCGCTTCGCTGCACCACCATCAGGACAGCCTTAAACAATAATGACATTATCAGTATAGCTGATAAAGCCGATATCGGTATTAGTTTGAAATCAATGGAGAGAGAAATAAAATTAACAACTGGACCTTGAACACATCCCCGCCCACCATATCACGACTTTGCTAGTGGGTTTGTCTTAATTGAAGCATAGTTTTTCCATTTATTTGCCAGATAGCAACGATTGGCCTTGAACACACACCCGCCCTACATGATGCGACTTTGCTAGTGGGTTTTCCGAAATTGGAGCATAGTTTTTCCATTTATTTGGTCAAAAAAACTTACCAACGGAATTTCATTCAGATCGGCTAAAAAATTACAATTGGTCTTGAACCCTTCCCCACACTCTTTCTGACACCTTGGGGGTGAGTTTTCAAGACTGAAGCTTTTTTTCCCCATTTATTTGGGGAAATGTCGTTTGACATTGAACACACCCCCGCAAACCATTTCCTACCGTTCGGCTTGAATTTTCCAATATAGGGAAATCACATTACAAATTTTTTTCGCATACTATCCTTGCAAACCTGGCCGGGTGTTGCTCAGCGGTGAGTGTGGCGGCCTGCTGTGCGGGAGGCGTGTGTCGGATTATCTAATAAGAAGTTTTTTTCTTTCTTTAGAAAATAGCTTTTACACATCCGGTCACCTTCAACAGCTATTGGCGCCAACTGTGAAATTTACTAGCAAAAATTTCAAGCATTGCCATTCGGATTCGGCGTTAAACAGTAGGTTCCCTTTCTCTTGTGCGTAAAGTTATAAGCACACACGCCAAGAGATGGAGAGAAGCTTGGTCTGGCCCTTTGGGGCTGGGAAGCCAATTTTACATCCTTGCAAACCGAGTTCCAACTCATTCGGATGAAAAATAGTGATTTCCATGCAGAGATTTCCGGGTATTTTCGCACCCTAGAGGCGGATTTTCCAACATCGGATACTAAAAGCACAAATTATCTGGCTTCTATCCTTACAATCCGAGTTTCAAGTCAACTGGGGAAAAATTCTTTTTTGCATGCAGAATATTCCGGGCTTTTTTACACCCCCCGGGGGCACATTTTCCAACATCAGAAAATGAAATCACAAATGAATTCGAATTCTATCCTTACAATTCGAGTTTCAAGAAAATCCGATGAGAAATAGTTATTGGCATGCAGAATATTCCGGCCATTTTCCTTGTGGGCGGATTTTCCAAAATCTTGAAAATACGTGTCGCGATCTATGCTTACAAACAAGCCCAAACATAATCACTTTTGTCAAGTTTCTTAAAAGATACAATAAAATTTGAGCATATTTAAAAAAAAATATAAAATTCGAAGAGTTTCTCGTTAAAAACGGAAAGCTCGATTTTGCTTTTAGGCCCATGCACTGTGGTCGGTCTTGTATGGAGTCAGCGGCCAAAAATACTTTCAGAAGAGATATAAGAGAGAAACTTTAGTCGCAGCTTTTTAAAATTCTGATAAGTAAGAAATCAAGAAAGTGTCATGCTTACACACCTCCAAACCCATTTCCCCCAAACACCCACATCAACCCAAGCAAAAATGAAAAATTAAAGAAAATAAGTGAAAAAAAAGTTACCAAATTAGAGTTAATAAATTGAATTTAAGAAATTAACAGTTACAAAATGATGAAAATGAACAAGTTAAGATTGATTTATAATATATTTTTTCTAGCTTGGTAATTTTTTCTTCCCAGTTAGGAAAGGATCCGAGCTCAAGAGTGAAACATTAAGCAAATTTGTTGCCCCACTTGAAATCTTTCGCCTGTGATGGAGTCGATACATTTTAAACTCTTTCTTTCTAGACTTAGCAGTTTTTTCAGAGTTCTCTCCAATCAATACTACTAAGTGCATGTTCAATACGCAAGTTGTACGCTTGCAGTTTGCTTACATTTTGCTATTTTTTTTTAAATCGTCAAGTCATTTCGTGTCACTGTTTGTTTTAAACGCGTAGCCTTCAATTTCTAATCTCTGTTTTAGGTCTTCGTATGCATATTTAGCCATTTCAGCAACCGAACCATTTTTCAAACACCACATATCAAAAATATTTGAGCGAGAGAGTTCGTTTGCCTATATATACATATGAAAAAATCGTTAAATGATATTAAGAAAGAGATAATAATCTAAGAAACAAATCACAAACACATATAGAACATATAGCAGCAGCAACGCAACGGACAACTTAAGAAACTAAAATCAAGGCACAAAAATTCACATGAAAATACATTGTTATATCACCTTTTTATATCGTTTATAAGACAAAGAGCGGCAAAAAGCGGCAGCTGAAATTAACAGTATAAATTCTTAAGATATTAACTAATATTAATAAAAAAGTCCCATTCAGGGGATCGGGGGGGAACACAACTTTAACTTTAGCTGAAATGTAACTATTTGACTGTTCCCCTGTTTATACACACAAAAAATATCTTGATAAATGCCCTTCAAAGTATGCTATCTTTATTTCTTCAAAATTCATATATTTGAACTGTCTAATTGATAGTCAGATATCGCAGCGTCATAAATATTACACACTGTACATTCGCTTAGATTGTAGGTGCAGTTAAAGGAATTCAAAACAAATTAGGTTTAAGTTAGGTTAAGTCTAGATGCTTCAAAAAGTATAAACGATCTGGCTTGGCTGTTGATTTCTCTAAATATTCAATAGCAAAATCCAACTTTACACTTTTTAACTCTGAGTGCTATAAAGAATTATCTTGCCCGGTGCAAAATTCAATTTGCAGAGGACCCTAAACAATTCTATAGCTTTGTGAACTCTAAGCGTAGATCTTCATCGCTACCTTCTTCTTTTTTTCTGGGTGACCAAAAGGCTGGCAATGATTCTGCTGCCGTCGACCTATTCGCAGACTTTTTTCAATCAACGTATTCCTCTATCCACTTTATTAACACTTCTTATCCATATACCATTCCTTCTTCTAACTCGATTTATGTTCCCTCGATTAGTGGAAGCTCCCTACTTTTGCATTTAAAATCTCTAAAATCCTCATACTCCCCTGGCCCTGACAACATTCCTAGTTGTGTTCTTAAAAAGTGCTGTAGTTCCTTATGCAAACCTTTGCTTAAGATTTTCAATCTATCACTCGATTCTTCAGTCTTTCCAACTCTTTGGAAAGAGTCCTATATCATTCCTCTTCATAAAAAAGGTGGAAAATCTGATATTTCCAATTACAGAGGCATAGCTAAGCTCTCCGCTATTCCTAAATTATTTGAAGAGATTATAACCTCCACCTTGCAGCACTAATTGCAAATCGATTTTATCACCTTTCCAGCACGGGTTTATTAAGCGTCGGTCAACTATGACCAATTTGCTTGAATTTACTTCATTGGTTAATGATGGGTTCCTTAAGAAAAAGCAAACCGATGTCATTTACACCGACTTTAGTAAGGCTTTTGACTCTGTAAACCATGATCTTCTCCTCTATAAGCTTGATCGGTTAGGATTTCCCGCCTCTTTTCTGCTCTGGATTTCGTCCTATTTAAAAAATAGAACCCAGAAAGTTGTATTACGTTCAGACACTTCAAAGCCCGTCTCTGTAACGTCCGGTGTACCGCAAGGTAGTCACCTTGGTCCTTTGTTTTTTACTCTTTTTATTAATGACCTACCCACAATACTATCTTACTCTCGGATACTTATGTATGCCGATGACGTTAAACTTATTTTATCTTTCAATGACCCGACACATTCCATTAGATTGCAAGATGATTTAAACTCCTTGCAGTCTTGGTGCTTGGTTAATCATTTATACCTTAACTGCTCCAAGTGCATGTTTATGACTTTCCATCGTTGCAAAACCTTCGCTGGCTATTTATACGATTGGCAATGAACCCCTGCAACGAATATCTACCGTCGTTGATCTTGGAATTCTTTTTGACCCCAAATTGAGTTTCAATCCTCATATCTCTTCTATTGTTAATAGGGCGAATGGTGTACTTGGATTCATTAAACGTTGGTCGAAGGAATTTAATGATCCTTACACCACAAAGCTCCTGTACACTGCTCTAGTCCGTCCTGTACTTGAATACTGCTCGTCCGTCTGGTGTCCGCAATACAAAAAGCATATCGATCGTATCGAATCAGTACAAAAGCAATTTTTGCTTTTTGCTCTTCGTGGACTAAATTGGGACCCTAACCTTCGTCTGCCATCGTACTCCAGTAGACTCTTGCTTATTAACCTTCCCTCGTTAGCTGATCGTAGAACAGTCCTAGGCGTTTCTTTTCTTCATAAGCTAATCATTAGTGATGTAGACTCTACCGAACTTTTAGGTCGCCTTAACTTTTCCGTTCCTTCTAGGCCAACTAGAAACTATTTACCTTTAATCTTGCCCAGATGCACAACTGATTATTGCCCAGCACAATCGTTTTCGGGTCTTATGTCAAAATTACAATGATCTCTATCACCTGCTCTCAACAGATCTCTCTCTCTTCTCTCTAAAAACGTCTCTCTATAATTATCTCCGGGGAAATCTCTGACCACTCCCAGCTGTGAGTAGGGGCATAGCTTGTCGGACTGGCTAAAAAATCCTCCCCCACCGGGTCAGAGATTTTCCGGTTATTTAGTTTTATTATACCCGTTACTCGTAGAGTAAAAGGGTATACTAAAGTCGTGCAAATGTATGTAACAGGCAGAAGGAATCATTTCCGACCATATAAAGTATATATATTCTTGATCAGCATCAACAGCCGAGTCGATATAGCCATGTCCGTCTGTCCGTCTGTCCGTCTGTCCGTCTGACCGTCTGTCCGTCTGTCCGTCTGTCCGTCTGTCTGTATGAACACCTAGATCTCAGAGACTAGAAGAGCTAGAGCAACCAATTTTGAAATGTAGACTCCTATTGTCTGCACGCAGATCAAGTTTATTTCAAATTTTTGCCACGCCCACCCCCGCCCCCACAATAAAAAAAAATGTTGAATAACTCCCACAGTTTTCGAGATATCGATCTCAAATTCAAAACGTAGATTTATATTCACAACAAGCCCTGAAATTTTCATCAAGATCGGATAATAAATAGCCGAGTTAAAAAAATGATGCATACTTTTCGGCTGACCCACCTCAGGCATACAGGAAGGCTATTAAACATTTGTTTCCATGAGTAACGGGTATTTCGAAGTCGGTTAGAGCCGACTTTAACTTACGCTCTCGTTTTTCGTATAAATTTTTTATTTTTAAAGTTTACTTTAAGATATTTTTCTCTCTTTCTCAGTTTTTTTTTTTTTTTTAATTTAATATATTATCTTATTTTTTTTCTCCTTTGTTCCTACATAACTATAGGTTTTGGTTTTTTTCTCTCTCTCTCTTTCTCTCTCTCTCCCTCTTCTCGATCTCTATATTATTAAAGTTTTTGTTAGCTCTAATAACGTCTCTGACTACAATTGGCTGTGAATAGGGGCATAGCTGGCCGGACGGGCAAATAAAATTCCCCCACCGTGTCGGAGTCGTTATTAGTTTATTTTAGTAATTTTATTAGATTTTCTTTGATAGGCTTCATTAGCTCATAAAAATTTTTGTAACGTATATAAGTTTTCGTTGATAGCCTTTTTTTGTCAACTCTAAATAAATAAATAAATAAAGTCAAATATAAAATAAAATTTTTCTCAATTTATAATATTAATTTGCTTAGCATAATTTGAAGGGCATTTATCATGATATTTATTTTGTGTATAAACAATGTATTTGTACATCACTAAAAATGACAATGTGGAAAACATTAATTTTATAACAAAACCACAACGTGTTATAGCATGAAAACGGCTTAAACATATAGTTCATACCTCTCTTTTTAATATTCAATAATTAAACGAGTTCCAAACAGGATTCCGGCGTGGGTACTCAACGGTTGACAACATATTCAACTTAGCATCTATAGTCCGCATTAAATTTGATGAAAAAATAAAAGTTTATGCTTATTTTGTAGATTTTAAGGCTGCCTTTGACCGAGTACCTCGTAAACATCTTATATACAAGCTCCAACGACAAGGTGTATCCACAAAAATAATACAAAAAGTATACTCGCAAACGTCTTGCGCTGTTTGGACTGGCAGTGAGCTTTCTGAGAAGTTTGAAACCATTAACGGATTAAAGTAAGGATGCCTTATGTCACCGTTGCTGTTTGCGATGTACTTAGATGATCTGCATGAACACTTAGGAGGTGGCCTGTATATCGACAACACAAACATTAGGGTATTGATGTACGCAGATGACATTGTGATGGTAGCGGACAATCCCTCAACCCCCCAGCAAATGATCCATAACCTCGAGACATACTGCATATTGTGGGGCATGGAAGCCAAAATCCGAGATTATGGTGTTTAGAAAAGGCGGTAGACTGGCGGCTTCGGAGAACTGGACGTATCAGGAGGAGCAGGTGAAGGTGGTACCGGAGTACAAATACCTTGGGGTTATCCTGACACCTACAATGAGCTTTAAGAAGCATGTGGCAGCCAGGACAAAAGAAGCAAAGGCGAGTATAAACTCTGTGTGGGCGAATTTCATCAACAAGGGGACAGTGAACCTAGCATCTAAATGAAAAATCTTTAACTCAGTCAGCAAAACGGTACAGTGCTATGGAGCTCTGGTCTGGGGTGGAGAAATAAAAGAAGAGGCAGACCAACTGCAGCGATATTTTTTAAAGAGGATACTCAAACTACCAGATAGCACACCCAACTACATATTGGGAATTGACGCAGGGCTAGAAGATGGACACATCTATAGTCTAACACTTCATCTCAAATACCTATTAAGAATTTTATTTGAGTATGAAGATTCTAGACTCCTGCAGATCCTTGCTGAAAAAATGATGAGAAATAATTTGGGGTGGTTTGCGAGGCTTAGAGAAATGTTCGCGCATCATGGCATATCACTCGGTGACAACCAATCGCATGCAGATTGGATTGACCGCAATGTTCGGTTCCTAAGCGCATCAAAAGCAGATAACCACATGCAACACATGATCAAGGCGTCAGTAAGTGCATCAAGAGTGTATAAAAACCTTAATTATGCAATAGGGCCCACATACTGCAACGAGTCTTTCAAGCAAAAGCGAGATAACTTGGATAATGAAGGGCCAGAGTAGATCTTTTATGGTTAAACAGCTGTCCAAGAAGAATTGTAAATGGAGGTATATGCCCCATATGCAATATGTCTGAGCAGGAGGACATGCAGCATTTTGTAGGACGATGTCCAATACTGCGGGAATTTCGTTGGCGTTATTTCAAAACTTGTACGTTTACCGAGGAAGCGGTACTGACGGCCCTGAACGGGGGGATGGGATGGAATAATCTGGCGAATTACATAGAGATGGCTACTCATTATAGAAGAAATGTCATAAATGAGTATTTTTAAATAATATGCAGAATATACAATTTTGTTAATTATATGTAAAATAAGTATATGCTTATGCTTATATATGTAATTGTTTTTTATGTCATACAACAGAAGGAAGGCTGACGGTTTTAAGCCAAGCTTTAAATGTTTGTTTATTATTAATTAATCAATGTAAAGCTGTAAGCTATGAAAATTATTAAATGAAAATAAACACTTAATAATAATAAATTTATTTAAGGACCAATTATACACATGATTTATACAAAAAATTTCAAAAGAAAATGTAACATAATTGCTAGAGGTTTTAAATATGTCGTCAGTCGGAGAATTCGCTTCTATTACTTTGTTGAGTTTTGTTTTATTTTATTTGAGGGTTCCCTAGATACCATACAAAAATTCTTACTACACCCTGCTTCGCGGCTCTACACCTTTTAGTTCACTTTTCTCTCCATTTTTTAGGCTTTCTCAATGGAGTTGTTGGAATTCTTAAGCTAGTGGTCATCAGCATAGTCCGCTGATGATGGTAAGCAGCAGTGTAAGTGATGTAGCTGTGATTAAAGCTATGAAAATATAGGAGACTCATAAGAAATTGACTAGCAGTTAAAAGGTCCTTTTTACATTACATCGAAGTAATCCTTCCTAGCTAATTTAGCCGCTGTCTATTAGATTCAAGGATAAGCCAAAGGCTTAGACTTCATGTAAATTTACTTCAATCAAACATATTTCATTATCAGCATGAAAAACCCCTTTGAATCCTGCTCCAGACATGGGCAAACAAAACACACATCTTCCCTGTCACGCCGACGACGAAGAGCCACTCGTTTGATTGTGTAAATGCGATTGCAAAGCTTTTCACGTTAGTGGACACCGTATGTGGCGGATATGAAACATATCTCCGGTTAGCAGGCAGGACATTTCCGTTGGCTCAACCCGCCTCCGTCCAGCTGTCATAAATCCCATGTTCGAGAGTTGGGATTTGTGGCAGGATATTGCCACCGCTGTCCGCTCAGCTGTGTAACAATTTTGATGGGCATTTGAATGCAGCCGCCTGTCATTTAGTTGGGAACAACCGATGCGAATATGAGGCTATTTCAATTGAGACACCGACACCTGACACTTAAGCGCCGAAGGCGTTCGCCTGACAAATGAGACAAAGTGACACAAGTCAATCAAAGCCACGAAAATGCGAGGCGCTTATAAATTTCATTCGATTGGCCGGGGACTTCGGCCCAATTTACTGCCCGCTAAACTACAAAACACTTGGAACTCCGTTGGCCCCTTGGGGCCGAAATGTATTTAAATGAATTCCGCCAGCGGACCGAACCAAAGTGATGGACGCATTTAAAATGTCAATACGCATCGGCATCAGGGTCTGCCTCACGGCGCAGCGAAGCCAACGTCTTGGCCTGCCAGGGCCAATGCGGCGCGTAAGCTTGAAGTCATTGAAGTGGCGGAGACAATGAATCCTGTCAAATCAAAGTAACGCAACGAGCTCAGAGCCAGCGCCCTGGCAAAGGCAAATGCAGATAAGATGGTGGGCCAAACCAGGTGAGGCACTGATGAAGCACTCAGGATGCCCAAATCCATTAGAGTTAAATAAATTTGGATTTTGAATTCAATTTGTGCGACCAGCTAAGCAGAGAAGCACGGTTATTTTACTTGGGAGGGTGGGCAAAGACAACCCTCGTCCTCGTCCACTGGCCTACAGTGGTCTCAAATGTATACCTTTTTGTAACATTCCGACACCACTGTGCGACGGCGGCGGCGACAACTGATGAGTGAATGCAAAGAATTTGAATATTGTGCCGCGGCGGCCGTTGACATAAATCGTCAATGACAGCAAACATCGCCTCCTTTTGGCCTCAAACACGCAACGCCAAACCAATCGTAGGACGAGCACGACATAGTCCTCAGAACACGACCAGACAACTGTAATCCGCTATTGTGCACAAAGCCGCGCCAGACCAGAATGATGGGCTCTTGGGTCCGTTTTGGCCTGTCAGCGAGCTCGTCAAAATCAATTCTAATCGATTTGGGACACTTTGACAGCGTTTATTGGCAGCATGCGCGTGGCCGCTATAACCAGCACCTAACAAACACCTACCAAAATATTTATGCTGGCCAGCCGAAATGTCAACAACATTTTGGCTTAAATGGGGAAACAAGAACAAGGCAGCCGAGCGGCAGAGCGGCAGCATTATCATTATCTCCATGGAAGCTGATTGAAAACAGATAATTAAAATCTTCTAATTAGGCGGCATGTTCACGCACACACACACACACACCACTTCATACGCGCGTGTGTGTGTGTGTTACCTTAACCACTGTCGGCTGTCAGAGAAAACAAGTTCATAAATCTTGCGTCCAACAAATCGTTTTGCAACATGAAAGAACATTACAAACTATAAGAAGGGGCCAAACAAAAACAAAAGACACCAAAGATACCAGCAAAAACAACAACAACAACAATGAGGTAGAACAAAAAAACTGTCCCAACAGGGATATCCCCTGCTTCGCTTCTGGACTTCGGCTTTGGTGGGAACCAGGCATATGAGAGACTGTGAAACATTCGGTGGAAAGGGAAAATCGATGTAGGAGGAGTAAATTAACTTTAATTATTACTGATTGGAGTGGAGCATGTGAATCGGGGAATTGAGTTGCAGATTGGAAACTTGGCTTAAGCGTACACGAATTAAGAGTACCCTGAAGTTGGTAGCTGCAGGATGCTTACTTGAACAATGTAAGCATTTTATTGCCTACTTTCAGGCATTGCTTTTCAAAATTAGCAGATATCACAACCTGCGCCTCTCAGTTTAAGAGAGCAGTTTGACAGTTTATTCTTCAACCTTTGAACATGTAAGACTCTAAAACTGTAAGAGCAAATTGAGCGAAAAATTTCGAAATTGGAGGAAATCGTTTAAATGATACCAAATTGATATTTAAATATTTCTTGTTTCGAGGGTGGATCACTAAGTAACCGAGCCAGTCTTAGAGACGCAATCTCTTCACCGGAACTTTTAAATACATACCTGGTTTGTTCAAAAAGTATCGCGAATTTTGTGTTTTTTCAGCTTTATGTTTTAATCATCCGATTTGAGTCAAACTTGTCCGAATAATGTGGAAGCATATAATACTAGCTAATATACAGTTTATCAAAAAGTATTTCCTACTAATTTTTTTTCAGACCTATCTTTTCTATAGCAGCTATACTATGTAGCTGTCCGATTTTCAAAAAACTTGTTGAAATTTTGAAAAAGCATAAAAAACTTATGAATACGAGGTTTGGAGGCGTTTGCATTGATAACCATAAAGTTTTTCTCACTAAAACTAGTTTTTCGACCGATCGCGCCTATGGCAGCTATAAGCTATAGTCATCCCATCCGGCCGGTTCCGACAAATGTGCAGCCTATTTGTACCTAAAGACTTCGTGCAAAGTTTGGTTAAAATAGCTTTAAAACTGATGGGGGGATAGCCAGTGATTGGAAAGGTACTCAATTTGCTTACCTATGTACATAGGTAAGGTATAAGGTAAATGTCAATAAATATACCTAGGTAAGGTAAAAGGTATACGAAATTTCCAGTACCTAGGTAAAGGTAAAGGTTTAAAAATGTGATATTATGCTTATTGTCTTATATGCTATCTCGACTTACATCAGCTTCGAAATTTCGTCACCTTGTCTGTTTCGTTTTTGTGTATCTCTCCTCTTTCAATATAACATTTCAAATATTTTTATACTTAAGTAAAGATTCAAAAGATTTGCTGTAATCGACAAGATAAGTTAAGGCTTCCATTTCAATATTGGAATTTTCATCACAATTCTCAGTTTCATCTTCCATAACTGGTAACTTAAAAGACTTCAGAATCCTTTATATTTAAACTCTCATTTTCAACTGTTTACAAATTTTCCGTAATGTCTTCAAGAAGCCAATCTTTAAAACACTTCACATATGGTGATATGGAATTTACGTCAATTTAAATTTGAAGGAAAAATTCTCAGTGACAACTAAGTTAAACGCATTTGATGTGTATCTTAAGTGCCTTGGCTAAATAATTTCAGCAACAGCTGAACTATCCAGGTCTATTACGTTTAAATCAGACTCTTTTAAAAACTGTTCACTATTAATCCTTTACAGAAGTTGGATGAATTATCTGTAACTGTTCCACGTATATTGGCAGTTCTAAGTACGTATTTGCTATGAACTTCAGCTAATATATTAGAATGAGAATGACGATGTAGATTGCTATCTATATAGTTGCCAGTTACACCAAAGTAGCTTTTGTTATTGCAACTCCAGATATCGGCAGCGATATTTTTCTAATACTATTCTATTTTTACTTTCATAAAAAATTCTCGATTTAAAACCGGGTCTCAGTACAAAATTGGTCTGAAAATCTCAAAATTTTTGGGAAAGTAAAAATGGGAGCACAGATAATACACTCAGAGAAAAAATAGAGAATTTCGCTCTTGAATCAAGAGCATTCGTTCTCAAAAGTAGGGTGAGAGTGAAAATTCTTGATCCAAGAGCGAAATTCTTGATTCAAGAGTGAATTTTTGATCCCGACATTCCTGATTCAAGAGTTTCAGCTCTTGATCCAAGTATGAATAATTATTGATTCAAGAGTTTCAGTACTTGATCCAAGAACGAATAGTTCTAAAAAATTCAAAAGAATATTTGGGGTGGGGGGTGTGTGTGGTAGAGACACTACCGACCCGACCCGACCGACGTTGTCCGTCTGCCTCCCCCCTCCCCCCACTCACCATTATCAACCAATCCAACCCCAACCACCACCCACCAAACTTTGTTTTAAACTGTGATTGATTTTGAGATAACCCCACATAGATTTTATTTTTTTTTTGCTTACTTTTCTGGGACTTGAACACGGTACCTTGAAAGACTGAAACATACACAGGCGACGGGCAGCTTTACGAGCTCAGCTAACCTCCCTAAGCTAGAAGACGCGACGAAATCACACTTATTAATTAACGCAGTTGCCTTTCGTCGCACAACAACAAACTGCGCATGCGCTCTCACTCTCTGCGCTCTCATTCTCTCAACGACCAACTGCGCATGCGCCCTCACTCTCTGCGAGAGCGACTCCAACGCTACTCTCTCAAAGTTAAGTTGCCCTCACCCCCCTTGCCTATAAAAAACAACATTGAGAACGTTTAGAACGAATTTATCTCGATTCCAAGAGCAAAATTCTTGAAAATTCAAGAGCGACTAATTTTTTTTTCAAGAGCGTTCGTACTCAAATTATTCGTTCTAGTTTTTTCTTAGTGTAGTACTCCTTCCTCTTATCTAGCTAGGATTATATAGATTTTGAACAGGGAATGTTTGCTGAACGTCCAGTGATAGCCACAAACGGGTCCCTGATACATGTTTCTTCAACATGGCAGAGCGGCGACGTCTTGGCTATAAAATAATCGGCGCGAAAAAAATCTCGTGCGTAAAGTACATAGTTCCTTACCTATTGACAAGGTAAATGAAAATTAAGACCTAGGTAAGGTAAAATGTACTCGAATTTGAAAATACCGAGGTAAGGTATACAAAATTTGTATCTAGGTATGTACCGATATTTGTACCTAGGTACTTCCAAACTCTGGAGATAGCATAGAAACAGACGGACGGATAGACGGACATGACTATATCGGGTGATGGAAATTAGACCGCCTGAATTAAGACCGTGGTTCATTTTGGAGAATGAAATTAGACCGCGCGGTCTGTGTTGGCGATCTAAGTTCATTTTGCAAAATGAAATAAGACCGCGCCATCTAATTTCATTTTGTGATGGCGGTCTAAATTCATTTTGCAAAATGAAATTAGACCGCGCGGTCTTATTTCGTTTTGTGATGGCGATCTAAATTCATTTTGCAATTCATGACCGCGCTATCTAATTTCATTTGTGAAATTAGACCGCGTGAATTAAGGCCGCGGTGCATTTTGTATATCGGTCTAATTTCATTCTCCAAAATGAACTTAGGCCGCGACCATCAAATGAAATTAGACCGCGCGGTCTTATTTCGTTTTGTGATGGCGGTCTAAATTCATTTTGCAATTCATGACCGCGCTATCTAATTTCATTTCATCACGCGGTCTAATTTCACAGAGCCGACTATATGAACTCAGCTCGTCATGCTGATAAAGAATTGTCGGAGATGCTTCCTTTTAGGCGTTACAAACATCTGGACAATTTTAAGATACCCTCTGCAACTGCACAATTTCCGTGAGTGCACTGAGTAGAGAGTGAGACAGTAGAGATGGGCTCGGGACAGTGTCGATTATGTTGATTGAAAATCATTTGAAATGTTTAAATTTTGAAACTTTGTATCGTTCACTTCATTCACAACTGTCTAGTGTCTATCTATTCTAAAAATCCAAGTAAGGTCGGTCAAACAAAAGGAATATTATGCACGAGTCGATAATGCTTGCTTTTCAAAAGGGCTAAGCCCTAGCTTCGCTCACTCCCTTAACTAGTGTGCTTTCAAGTAAAGCACAAGAGAGCAAGACCTTTAATTTGATGTCGAGTCCAAAAAAGCAAAGTTGGAATATGCTGTATTCCAAACTAGCAGGTACCCGGTGTGCTACGCCACCTTTAATATTTTAAACACAAAACAAAGAAGTTAAGCTTACTTTACAATTGCCATCCATAAAATATTCATGAGAATTTAAACCAGCGGTGGGTACGAAGTGTGAGTTTGGGAGCAGTCCAACAACAACAACAGAAAAAGCAACTGTTATCAGCCAGTCTCGATAGCGCACACTGCACCTGTGCGACCGTGCCGATTCTCATGGACTTTGTTGTTGTTACACACTTCGAAGCCAGTATTTATTATGCATCTGACTGACGCTAGTTGCTGAAATAAAATCTCGGAGGAACGCCCTCACATAGACGCCTTCGTCGTTGAAACCGAACGATAGCACAGCACAAAGAAACTTAGCAAACATTTTAAGAAAGGGAGATGGATTTGGAAAAGCTTTCTTAAAATAAGTGTTTATTTTCTTAGCTTTAGGTAAAAATAACCTAAATTTTCAACAAATATTATCTAAAATCAAACGCAAAATCACCCAAATTTTCCCCTAAAATTAGAAAAAGCAATAAAGAAAATTCACCCTAAAATTTAGAAACAATAATTCAAATTTTCCAAATTTTAGTAAAGTACACAAGGCAACCAAATTAGACTTTTTTGAGTATATTGAAGGGTTAGTGCTGATTCTACGATAATATCAAAAAATGTCAAAACAAAAGTCCACAAAACGCGTCTAAAAAGTGTCAAAAACAAATTTAAGCTCAAATTAGTAAAAATCTCGACGTTTTCGACCATTTCTGAAAACAGATTCGTGTTCAGCACACGAAAATCATTTAAAATCACCACCAACCCTTCAATATACTGGACCTTGTTGCCTAGTGGTATTTTCTAAAAAAAATTCATTTTTTAGGGTAACTTTACTAAATTTCAGAAAAAAATGTATGAAATATATAAATTTTTCTAAATTTTAAGGCCGATTTCATTTCTAGGTCGATTTTGTTAAATATAGAAAACAAATTTTCTGAGTGTAGATAAAGTATAGTTTTATTGCATGAACCAAAACCGAAAAATGAGGTACATATTCGTCAAATTTTATGCAGGACCATTATACAGGTCAGGGCCATGACACATTCAAATATGTCAAATATGTCCCATTCAAACATTAGCCACATGACTTATAATTTTCTTATAGATTTCCACACCCTTTAAATAGGTATCCACATGGAGCCATTCGTCATGGTCGTGCAGTAGAACTGGCGTATTATTTATGGGAGAGAAGCCCAAGGCTGGTATACCCATCTGTCGTAAAAAGCGGCTGTCTGTAGCTCCGTTAAAGATTTGCAGCTGGATTTTAAGTCCCCTGAAAAGTAAATCAAGAAATCACATTAATTAATGTTTGTTTTAGACCTGGGGTGCCCACAGAATGCTTTTGGCAGTGCAGAAACCAAAATGTGTGTATTGGATGCTTTAAAAAAGGCATAATCCTTGGCCACCTAGTGTACTCACAACTCATTGGTGGCATTCTTGAAGGCCAACCAAAAGGGATTACTTTCATCCGTCGCAGTGGGAGAAACATGTTGTCGCCTATATCTGATTTCTACTTCAATTCCTTCACCCGCTTCTTCGGCCCACTTTAACATCTGTTGAAGAGGTCAAGTTGTGCATAATTATTTTATCCGAACTGGCAAGCTTACATTGGCTTCAAACTCTTCCAAATTAAGGTCAAGGGAGATGCGGCAATCGAAATGGGCAATTAGCTGTGGGGGCACCACATTGCTTTGTACCCCACCCTCTAGGTGAGTTAGATTTATAGTTGTCACATCGCCAGTGGTGAGCCAGGAATTATGCTTGAGCCGTTCCACCTGACTTTGACGGAACGCCATCATTTTGCCCAGAATGTAATTCAACTTTTCACCGGCGGTATTTGACAGCAGAAGAGAGCCATGTCCGCAAGTGCCGCTTATTTTGAAAATGACCACTAGGAGAAGAGAATCTATAGATCAATGACTGCATTCACCAGATACACGAAGCCAATGAAATCATCATTGATCACTGGTCAAGGAATTCTGCTGAATGCATCCATTGTCACTTACATCTGCCGGTGCGCTCTGCATAGAACACTGGTATCTCAGATGTAGCGGAAGCCATACCCTCATCTAGGCTGAACCCTATTTTAAGGGAACGAAAGTCCTCAGAAGCCACAAACGGAGCCATACCCAGTAGACCTCCCATTTCTTCGTCTAAGGAAGAATCATTTACTTAAGTTTGCTTTAGGGTGGAGCAGATCACTCACCTGCCACAAAGGAGATGTGTATGGTGCGCCTGAACCTCGCTCCACTTTGCTTAAGTGCACGAATGGCAGCCAGATACTGCATACCCACACACTTCATATCTTGTGAGCCACGTGCAAAAATGCGACCATCTTCATCGATATCGGCATCAAAGGGTGGGTGCGTCCAGTTTTCGGGAAATACGGGTACTACATCCATATGTGAGTTGAGCAGTACCGAAGGGAGTTGCGTCTCCAATCCTGTCCAAGTCATTACAGCCACTGGATTATGCTCGTTGGCTGGATAGTAAACTTCCATAGGTAGCTCCAACAGATGGGCCTGATGTCGCAAAAACTCCAAGCAAAGATCTGGCGAAACACTGCTTTTAATTGTTGATGAGAGTTGCAGTGTTCGTGTACTAACCATAGTTTGGATTGGGGTGTACACTAGGTATGCGTAGGTATTCGCGAAAGAACTGCAATTCCTCATTGCACTCCCAAAGATTTGCTTTAGTATTCATGGAATCAAGTCGACAAACGCAGTGCTTTCTCAGAGAACTCGGATAGTAATGTCTGGCTGTGGATAAGATATCGAGGTTGCATGGCTAGTGCACAGCTTTACTTATCTACAAAGAATTTACTCTGATATGATATGACAATAGTGCTTTGAAATCTCTTTATTGTATCTTTTATATCAACAGACATTACGCTTAAGTAAAATTGACTTACGTATGCCCTCGAAATTGGGCTCCAAAAGACCCACAGCTTGTGAATCAAAGTATCGCTTTTAAATAAAAGTTGCCGCCTCCCTTCCCATTCCAATCCAAAGAGGTATGTCCCGTTCTCCAATTCCTCCGTAGCCCCAAAATGTGAGGATACGCTTGTAACCTAATCCATTCTACAATAGCATTGTTCACCAACACAAATCGATGACAAAAAAATCGATAAATCTAGTTCGATTGTTGTGGTAAACAAATGTGATGTCATGATTAATCATTTTTGTGATTGCGATGGATGAAAAAAACAGAAAATTCGAAAAATCGAAGAATTCTTTGGGATAAGTTTTTTAAAGGCTAAGAAATGGTACTATACAATAATTTCATTAAAGATTTCATCACATAAATTGGTTCAACTACCGAAAAATTTTTTTTTAATATTATATTCCATTCCAAGGAATGACCCACAGGACCTTTTCCTTGCCACCTTTGATGATGACACAGCCATTTTGGCCAGACATCCCTGTTTCTACAGCGCCAAGCCCATTCTACAGCAGTACATGTACCGATTTTGCAGATGGGCAAGGCGCTGGAATATTGGTATCAATCAAGCGAAGTGTGCAGATGTCACCTACACGTTAAGGAGAGACGTCTATTCCGGAGTTTTCATGGAAGATCAAATTCTAGCCCGTCACCAAGGACACAGATACCAGGGAGTGTACCTTGACAGGCGCCTGACTTTTGGCTTGCACATAAACCAGCTCACAAGGTCGCTGTATAGAAGAGCTGATCAATTGGGATGGCTGCTAAATAGCAGAAACAAATTGTCATTAAAGAACAAGATACATATATACAAGGCAATCATTGCACCCTCATGGAGATATGGCTTGCAAGTATTTGGTATTGCAGCTACAGCGCATCTACACAAGATCCGTGTCCTCCAAGCCAAAGTACTGCGCAGACTATCGGTAGCGCCCTGGTACATGTGCACGAGAAGGCTACGTACGATTGGCGACGTAATTATTAAACTATCTGCGGACTACATTGAGAGAGGACAGAGGACACCCAAATCGGCTAGCAAGGCAACTAAATGAGTAGTAAGTTAGTGTAATTAAAAAACAAACTAAAAGACAATTTTATTAAATATTACATTTTTAATTAAAAATGTAAGTTAAACAAGAAAGAAAGTCGGTCAAGCCCGACTGTAATATACTCGGTTACTGGAGTAGCTGTACGAAAGATGGCGCCACTACTTGCATTGAACAATGAGGGATATTCAAAACTGACCAATAGATGACGCCACTACTGCCAGGGCGGGGGAAGTCACTTTATTATGGTCATAGCTTGAGTATAGTTTATTCGATCCTTATCATTTCTTCAGCAAGTCGATAAATTATCTTAATTTCTCAATATATCTAAAAGGTACGAACCATCTATTTTCAAAACTGTGAGAGATATGATCTTTTTTCCAAATTGCGGGGTCGGGAGGGGGCGTGGCGACAATTGAAAATAAACTTGATCTGCCTGCAATATAAGAAACATATGTCCGATACATGTCAAACCTCTGTCTCTTACCATCTCTGAGATCTTTTCGATAATACGGACGGACATGGCTATATCGACACGGCTGTTGCTGATGCTGATCAAGAATATATATACTTTATAGGGTCGGCGATGATTCCATCCCCCTGTTACATACTTTTGCACAAACTTAACAGTCTCTATGTACCTTTGGTACAGATTATACAAATCTGTAATATATATATATTCATTCTTTTAATCTGAAGTTTATATTAATTTCACCTAAGTCTACGAAATCTTCCACTGTCCAATGTTCCACTGAGCAACATCTAACATCATGAAGCAAAATGTTTCTATTCCACATGTTCCTTATAAAATTGAGTAATGGCAGAGAAACTTGTAATGCATTTTTATATATTTTTATTTTATGTAGCAAGTCGGTAGGGAAAACACTTACAAGCTGGTACTTCGAAGCTGGTATGAGACCCAAATTGATGACATTCGACAAAATCATGTTAGTGATTTATGACTTGCTCGCCCCATTCCAGACATGATCCAGATCTTTCCACCTTCTACGTAGAGGACCCAGTTGACATTAATTCAAAAATTTCGAGCAATGCCCATATACCAAAAGGCCCAAGATATGATGCTAATTAATTTAGCAAGAAAGATACTGAAGCATTAAGCTACCTTTACACTTGTCATATATCTCTAAATAGTCGGCTGTCAAACTTCCCTAAAGAGAATCTCTTATCAAATATAACCTGTCCTATTCCATTAAAGAAGGCTACATTTTCTAAATATTTGGAGTTATTTGCTTTGCTATTACATTATCGGCAGAGAGTCTCTTTGTATATATATGACAAGTGTGAAGGTAGCTTTAGAGTTTGCAAAATATATCCCAAAACACCCCAAAAGTCTTCCTTTTGGGAAAAGTCCAAGCATAACTGCCTTTCAATCATCACCATGAGATTCTTATAGGCTAATCCCACTGAGCACATCTAACATCCAACATCCTGAGTCATAAATATTTACCATGGCGGAATTTTTTACCTTCGCAGCATGTTCCTATTAGACATCGACCCTCTTAACATTTTGGCAAACGAAGAGTTTAAAAATGGTTGCTTAGCAAATGGTAATTAGGCATTTAAGCTCAGGATGTTGGATATTAGATGTGCTCAGTGTGATTAGCCTATTTAATCTGATACTGTTGAGCAAATGTTAAATAAATATTTTTCAATATATTTTTGAATCATTTTTAATACAACACGATTTTGGATAGGATATCTAGACTAAGCGATTGCACAGTCAACACCGCTTCTGTCAGAAATTAGTCAGCTGTTCGCTCTCACTTACGCTCTCTGGGATCATTCGGGAATATGTCCGTCTCGCTCTAACCTCTGATTTCTTACTGGCACTATAAAGTGTCTAAACAATATATATATGGCACTATGTATATAACTGCACTAACGCAACTCAAAATTGAGAGGCAGCGCAAGTTTTATCTCTAATACTCATTGCTCCATACATTGACTGACAGATGTAAGATGTTAGATGTGGCCAATGTAAATTTCCATTTCAAATCAATCATTAACAAATTTCATGCTTTCCTCTAAAATTTGCTCAGTGTGCAGAGACTATTAGTGAGAAAAACTTTTTTGTTTTCAATGCTAACGTCCCTAAACTCTTCCAATTATTAATAGTAAAAGCATTTAAACAGATTTGCAAAAATTGGTCAAAATCGGATGACTATATCTTAAGGCTGCCATAGGACCGATCGGTCGGAAAGTAGGTCTTAGTGAGAAAAACTTTTTTTTCCATTTTATCGTTTTTAAACTCGCTGAATGTTCATTTTCTATGCTTTCAAACTGATTCGCCAAATTTGGCCGAAATCTAATGATGGTAGGTGGAAAGAAAAGTTTTTGTGTTTGGTGGTATTCATCTGAACCTACCCAAACTTTGTGGATTGAGAAATAAAACAGTTATTTAACACCAACAGAATATCTTATGTAACTGTGAGAGATTTGTGGGCTTTCTTTAATTTCGCCGGAGGCAAAAATTTAAAATAAACATGATCTGCCTGCAAGTACCCCAAATTTGCTACCTCTAGCTCTTTTCATCTTTAAGATCGTGCTCTCATGGTTTAATAGACTCGGGTTTACTGTTGATCAAGAGCATATAAACCTTATAGGGTCGGAAATGCTTTGCTTCCTACTGCCTATTGCTTACACTTACTCAAATGAGTTACACACTTAACTTCTTTTAATACAGGGTATTACTATTAGAAGCCATTTCAAGGATTTAGCTTTATTCGTTTTGTTGATCTGGATCAAAGTCTTAAGAGGTTAATGAATTAATACACATTATTAGCTAACTTAACTTTAAACATTAGCCACATGGCTAATAATTTTCTTATATATTTCCACACCCTTCAAATACGTCTCGGCATGTAGAAATTCATCATGATCGTGAAGAAGCACCGGTGTGTTGTTCATGGGTGAGAAACCCAATGCTGGTATGCCCACCTGGCGCAAATAGCGACTATCAGTACCGCCGGTAAAGATTTGTGGCTTGATTTGGAGGCCTCTGCAAATGACACAAGTAATCCAATATTAAACAAAATCTCTTATCATTTAACTTAATTGTACTCACAACTCATCGGTGGCGGTTTTGAAGGCTATCCAATAGGGATTACTGCTATCGATAGAAGTGGGCATTACCCGTGGTTGCTTCTGTTCGTATTCCAATTCGATACCTCCACCAGCCTCGTCACACCATTTGTGTAGCTGCAAATAGACGCTTATCAAACTCGGTCACAATATCGTTGCAGGTTCATACATTGGCTTCGAACTGCTGATGATCGATATCGAGGGCCAGGCGGCAATCAAAACCTGCTGACATCAGCGGAGGAACCACATTGCTCTGTACTCCACCACCAATGCGTGTGAGGTTAATAGTGGTCACATCGCCTATGCATAGCTCTGGATTATTCTCGAGTCGTTTGACCTGATGTTGACGAAGCTCCATCATTTTGCTCAGAATGTAATTTAGCTTTTCACCCGCAGTATTTGGCAGAAGTAAGGAACCGTGACCAGCCGAGCCGCTTATAATAAAGGTAACACCTGAAATACCGAAAATTTATACTTATTTTATGGTGGAAGAAAGGTGGCTACTTACGCCACACACTGCGCTCGGCATAGAACACTGGAAACTCGGCTGTGGGTGAGGCCAAACCCTCGTCAAAGCCAAAGCCCACATTCAAAGCGCGAAATTCATCGGTGGCGACAAAGGGCCGCATACCCTGACGTCCTCCCATTTCTTCGTCTAGGGAAGAATCATTTACATAAGCTTGCTTTAGGGTAGAGCGGATCACTTACCTGCCACAAAAGAGATGTGTATGGTGCGCCTGAACCTGTCTCCACTTTGCTTAAGTGCACGTATGGCAGCCAGATACTGCATACCCACACATTTCATATCTTGAGTGCCCCGGGCAAAGATGCGTCCCTCCTCATCGATATCTGCACCAAAGGGCGGATGCGTCCAGTTTTCGGGGAAAACGGGCACCACATCCATATGAGAATTGAGCAGCACAGAAGGCAGTTGCGGTTCAAGCCCCTCCCAGGTTAATATAACTACCGGATTTTGCTGATTCATGGGATAGTAAATTTCCAAAGGTAAATCCAGCTGTTTGGCCTGATGTCGCAGAAACTCCAGGCAGGGTTCTAATAATTGCAAAATATTATTATAGTAAAGTCTACAGAGTCACCCACTCACCATAGTTGGGATTTGGATGTACGCTGGGTATGCGCAGATACTCTCGAAAGTACTGCAGCTCCTCGTTCGACTCCCACTTGTTGGCGCACATTTTCTAGCTAGCTCCGTTCCGTTCGAGAACACTGACGGCACTGAACGAGCTTGTTGCACTGGCAACCCACAAATTGACTTTATCTCTATGATGATCGTAAAGCCAAAGCGTGGGACGGACATAGTAAATTTTTATCAAATTTTACATTTCTGCTATATGCCATAATTTGGGTAGCTCGCAGCAAACCAGTTTGCTGTGTGATTGTCATTAAAGTGTAAAAAATTGTGTCGTATGCGAATAACAGGCACAGTGAACTCTGATTATTAGAAATGAAAACATTTAACTTGCCCTCTTTATCTCTCCGTTATCGCCAGTTCAGTGTTTCGCTATGGAAAGATTTGGAGTACACAATCTTATGTTGACTTTGTCTGAACTGAGAGTTTATTGTTTTTTTCCCTCCCCAACTACAGAAATTTCCAATGTTCGACCGATACATCTTCACAAATCGCCAGTAAATGTATCACTGATCAGTAATCAAAGTTTGTGTGGCCGAACTCAGAAACTTTCTATAATTATAAGTACATTTTCATTGTATAAATTTGAACTTTCCCGCTCAAAATTGCGTTATCGATTGCCAAGGCAACATCGATATATTTAATAGCTACTTCTAGCTACTTTTTAAAAGTTTAGGATGGGGGTATATGGGACCTTGAAGATGGGTGCCTCATATTATGTAAAAAATATTGCATACTTTTTGGGTGATCATTTGATGTAAAATACATGTAGAATGCCTGTAAAATTCACGTAATATCAGGAAAATCGTAAAATATTTGTCATACTTTTAGGGTCATACTTCCTATGTGCTCCAGAAATCTCCAGAGAGAACCAATCCAATTGTCGGTGTTCCCGAAATGTCGGAGATTGCAGTAAAGTGAATGACAAAAGACAGCTGACTTCTATTCATTGCATTCTTAAGCTAAGTTCACAGGCAAATAATTTTACACAAACTGTCATGGCGGAGTACGACTGATTTGCGTCCGAATTTGTCTAGGTGTTCACACACACGTCAAATAAATTTGAATCGTAGATTGACGAAATTTCGATAGTTTCAAGTTTGTTTTGCGACTAATTTGTGTTTCTCACAAACCTTGTGCTGTGTCAAAACAGCCGACAAGCTATTGATATTGTACGATATACAAATATCGGGCTAGTCGAAATTTCAAATATCTAATCTAAATAAACTCATACGGAGGTGTCACGGAAATCCCTTCTAACCAAATTCCAACCCAAAACCAATTCTCGGTGTCCCAGAAATCTCTATCGGCTGGTTTCAAATCTCTCGTGTTTTGTTAGGAGATTTAGCAAAATTAACCACCTAAACAATTTTGACAAGCAAAATTAATTTTGGATATGTAAAGAACATTATTTTTCTGGATAGGTTGCATCAAATGAATAAATTATTTAATTAGTTTAAGCACTGTAATCTGCGTTTTAATAATTACTCGCAAAACCAACCAAAGTCTTTCATATTTGTAAAAAGCAGCCACCTGAAGATGGCGCATCTACAGTTTTGTCCCCATCTATGTAACAGTCAGCTGACTAAGGGCTGGCATGTTATACTTCATGAGAAGCGCGAACACATTTTTGAATTACGCCTTTTTTTTGAGAATATGATATAAATATATATAAATTTAAGTTATAACTGAAAAATGCATAATACAACATATAACACAATCAAAAAATTTCAGTTAAACATCAAATTAACCCATTACTAAAAGAAGGGAAATTTTTTTCGCGAGAGATGCAGCCCTGTTTTTAGAGATGATTTACCTAAATCTAGCCTTTCAAATTAGAAAATGAAATCTCTTGAAGTTCCGGGGATGTCCTGAAAATCTCTAGAGATTTCCAGGACATCCCCTATAATTGGTATTTTCATATCGGCTGGGTCTTTATTTGTCATCTGTTTCAGCTCCGTTCGTTCATTGTTACAAAATGTTGTGTTTATGTCGTCATTGCCGATCCACTAATGGCCTCGACTGCTCCTTTCATGGTGTCCAATATGGAACTAGCTGTGGTCGTCATCTTTTTCTACGTTGCCAGGTGCCTTTCGCCGATTGAGTTGAGTTTCAGATAAATTTCTCTTCAAGATTTGAAATTATGGCCTGGCATTGAGACCTCTCTGCAAAGCCAACAAAATTCATCACAGTAAAAAACCCCAAGCCGGCGTGTTTTCCAATCATTTGTTCGGTTTTGGATACGGATATTTGACCACTTTCCCTGAGATTGCGCCTCCTCAAACTGGCGTTCAACTTTCTGGACAATATCTGCCCCATCATTTTATTTGAGTAGTTGGCATAGGACGCATTCCAAATTTCAGCGCGCTTTTTCACCACCAATTTAAAGTTGGCTTCTTCGGTAATAGATCTGTCCTCTCGTGGACGACTGCAATCCTTCTTTGATAAGATTAAACAATATTATTGTACTTTATTTTACACCATATCGACTTTGCACAGGAAAACATTTGTCGGTAAATTCAACCAATTCTGCTGTTAAAATGCTCCAACCCATAATTTTGGATTGAGCTTACCGCCAAGTACAGTAAAACAGGCACAGGTAGCACAGTAGAATTCAACCAGAAATGACGGTTGAAAATGATCCAACCAATAAAAATAGTTATTTTACCATTGTTTAAAGTTAACTCATAAGTGTAACACAACACCAGTACAAATACCAATGTAGTAATTCTGAAAAACATCGAATTATTAATAATTTCATAAAAATTTTTCTTACTCTGGGGTGACTCGAACTTGGGGCCCATGGATTGAAAGAACACGATTTGCTGCACGCCATCTCAACAGGCTCGGCTGCCGCGCGGGCAATTGGCAGCGCTTCTAAAATGTTACTTGTATTGAATCTGCCCATAGGTTAACACTCATAATTTCTTGAACGTCGCATAAATGTGACCACTAGTAGTTCTCAAGTTCGAATTCACTGATAAATAATATAAATACTGCAACTAAATTCAGCGCATCAAGAGCTTTAATGGTAACTTTTAATGACGACCCAGTAAACCAGAAAATAACAACCAAATATATTTAACTACTGTTACGTGCTAGGTAATATTTCAATGGTACAATGTTTACTGCACGTCGCAGTTTCAAAAACAACAACAAATCAAAACACAGAAATTATGCTAGATTATACAAATGAAAGCAGACAAGTAAACTTTTCCGCAAATTGTGTTTTGTTGGCACACAAGTTGACAGTTCAGCGAATCAACCCCTACTGAAAAAGAAATCCTAATGGTGAGTCTTCAAAATGAAGTTGGTTGTAACATTGTCCGATGATGCTATCTTGGATGCTTTATTGGACATAACTTTAAACAGGAACACACAACACTACAAAGAAGGCTGGTTGACTGTACTGTATCTATGTTTCTTCTTTGTTAAGTCAAAAGAACACTGCGAGTAAACCTTAACTCGAAAGCAAACCCAACCTGGGACCACCTGTGCAGATTAATTGATGTATTTATCGTACAAGCAGTGTTTACGATTCGATGGTCGTTAATGCATGAAGAGGTGATTAAATGTTTTAAAAGATTGATGTTGAAGATTGCTAGGCAAATCAACATAGCAATGGTATTTGTTTTTAATTTGACCATTGAGTTTTCCCCAGCAAAATTATCCCTTTCCTTTTTTTAAATAATTAAACTTTTCTTTATTTATGCTAGTTTCTTACATTTTGTCATGTACACAGATCTTAAAATTCACTAGAATCCTATATATAAGTATGAGGATAAAATACCAAACAAATTACGTTCATCTCGACCTAATCCTTGCGTTCGAACAGCAGGGGGAAGGGTTTGCCTTGCGGCGCTTGCAGCCAATTATCTTCCGAATACTTGACATTATTCTCAGTCTCAATGACATGGAACGTGTAGGCATGACGACTCTTCTGCGAGCGATTTGGTTCACTTTTGTGCACAACATTGCCATGGATGATGATGCAGGTGCCTATTTAAACAAAATTAAATAAGTTCATCTTCTCATGAATAAAATCTTTTTCTTATACTCACCCTTGCTCACTTGCAGTGGTGTAAAACTGGATTGCGGATAGATGGGAGCAGCACGATCGTAGACCATCAGTTCGTTGGCTTCCTTGTCGGGGTTACGCATATAGCGACGGTGCACACCGCTTTTGTGTGAACCCTTGATGAACTGCAGACAACCATTTTGTAGGGTACAATCCTCCAGAGCAAACCAGAAGCCCACAGCCGAATTGGGTTCAGTGTGCAGATACCACGAATCCTGATGTGAAATTACCTCGCCACCAATACCTGGATTCTTGTAAATGTACATGCTCTGACACACCGCTGGACGGTTGAAGTTCAATTGCCAGCAAATCTCTTTCACACGATTGCTAAAGGTCAACGCGTTGAATGTGTCGTGCTCCACATGCAGGGCATGGCCCACCTTGTTCAAAGCTATCATGGGATCTACCAGCAGTTGACCCTCATCGCCGACAGCTCCGTTTTCGAAGAAGTAGCGCACTTTGTCACCCGACTCCATGAAATACAACTCTTTGCTTTGGGCATCCTCGGCCTTGAGGGTACTGAAGATTTTCCGATTTGTTTGCGGAGCCTCCATGCAAAGGGCACGTCCGGCCTGATACAGGGTATCCACCTCCTCGGGTTTGAGAAAGTCTTCGATGACAATGAAGCCATTCTCGTTGAGCTGTACGGATGAAGAGTATAATGAAATCGTTTAAGGTTTACTGGGCAAGCGGGTGAAGGTCTAATCTAATCGTCGCGCCGTCTGGTCTGGTGCATTATCAGAGCAACTACGGATGTATGTATGAAATGTACACGCTCTGTACCCTCTTTTTGTATATTTCTGTGACTATTGTGTGCCCTCTTACGCTGCTAATTAAACAAATTCTGATACATGTCAAAATGTTAATTCCGTTTGGCAAAACCCAAATTCGTGTTCATTCATTGAAATCACTCAACGTGAAATTGAAAATTCACACATTTCCCTGCCAGCGAATTTAGCAAACGGGTATAACCACTGTGTCAACAAACTGCGAGTAGTTCAATAAGAAAGACAAAAGCTTACTTTGGGCCGATTTCACATCTTCTACATAGAGCTAACTGTCACATAAACTAACAAATAACAGAGTAAATTTTAAGTTTATCTGACACATAGCAGCTAGCTGGAAGAAGAGAAATTGGCGCTAAGTCGAATATAGAAATTAAACCATTCATATTTTAGTGTCTACTTTTCAAATTTTTTATAACAGAAAAGCATATTGAAAACTATGTTTTAATAATTGTATAAATAGTTGGTTTAAAGTAGAAAATATCCTCAATTTGCCCAATGGAATTGATCAAACGCCTTGGTGCTCATTCAAATATGCTTTGAAGAAGAAGCTTGAGGATGACTTTTGCTAGGGACTAATCGGATTACCTAAGAAAGGTAAAATGAAGATTTATTTAATACAATAAGCGGTTCTTAAATAAGTCAAAGAAAAATTTGACTTTGAATAATATCAACTTCATACCGGCAACGCAAGGTTGAGCAAGAGTTATCTGATGGAACATGTTTGCAAGTAAATCGGCTCTCGTGGTCACCAATACGCACATTTTCCGTTCTCTCCATTTGCCAGCCAAATGCCAGGCAAGCTCTGCCTCTCTCTCTCTTTTATTATGTCAGCAGCTCCGTCTCAGCCCATGCGCTTTTGCATGAGTTTATTCTCGCTCTCTCTAAACAATCGTCAAACAATGATTATAATAAGAGCGCCAACGAGTTAACTGAATCAAAATCAGCAGCGAACTTGTTGTGTACGCAAATTTGATCCGACGAGCGGAAAACTTATTCGGGTATTGATTAATGTATGAACGTTTTGCAATCGATGTGTAGGGGCATTTTTACATTGGTAATAGACCAAAATCGTTAGTAAGGAAATGCTTTTTGAAGCAGCTGTTTGATGTATGTGGCATTTATGTTAGATCAGAGATGGGCATGCACACATATCGTCACACTTTTCACACGCATACAAGCACAATTTGCGTGCGTCGCATTCGTGTTCTATAAATAGCTTTCAATGCTTATAGCGTACGTGTGATTTTGTGCAGTCGGCCGCGGCTGAGGTACTATGCACACGCTGCGTCGTGTGCATTGGAACGTCGTGACGCGCCCATCTCTGTGTTAGATACACCGGATTAGAGTTGGAATGCTCTACCATTCTCATATTATAGAAATAGTGGCTGAAACAGATGCTGCAAGCCGTTTTAGAGCCGTATCCGAACCGAACCGGTTCGAATTGGGAATTTTGGAACTTACCAATCGAACCAAAAACTGTACCTTCTAGTTTATGAGCTCCCGAACCTAAACACAAATAGGACCCCATCTGATCAGAAAATAGTTTCGGTTTAAATAACACTAGGCAACAAGGTTTAGAATATTGAAGGGTTTGTGGTGATTCTAGATGAATGTGTGCTGAACACGAATCTGTTTTTAGCAATGGTCCATCACGTATTGATTTTTAGTAATTTGAGCTTAAAGTTTTTAAAATGCCTATTTTTATCCTTTTTAGTGTCGTTTTGTGAAGGGCCTATACTTTGGTTTTGACTCCCTTTGATATAATCGTATAGAACTATTTCATAGCAAAAAATTCTAGGTTTCTTTTAAGCAAAGATGTAACATTATTTTGTACTGCCTATAAGTATGCACAGAATGCTGTTGAAAATTTACAGTAGACATTTTTTCAAATTTCTAGCCTGTTGTACTGTTTTTACATTGCATACTTTAGGGCAGTACACAATTTTGTAATTTTGAATACATGTATTTCAAATGGTGTACCTTCGCTTAAAAAAATCGTATTATTGTTTGGGGTAGTTTATTTCAAAGTTAAGGAACAGTATTTTCCGATAATATCAAAAAAAGTCAAAACAAGAAAATGGAATTCCCACAAAATGCGTTTAAAAAGCGTAAAAATAGGCATTTTAACCAAATATAAGCTCAAATTAGAAAATATCAATACGTTATGGACCATTTCTAAAACAGATTTGAGTCAGCACATGAAAATCATCTTAAGTCACCACTATCCTTAAGCCTCCGAACTGTCAAGTCACTGTCAAGTTACTGTGAAGTCACCGTGAAGTCACTGTCAAGTCACTGTCAAGTCACTGTCAAGTCACTGCAAAGTCACTGTCAAGTTTTTTTAAGTCACTGCCATCTCACTGTTAACCCACTGTTAAACCCTTTTCCCAACCTCGCACCATCCCACTCCACACACCCACAAACACACAACCCACCTGCTCCTACGGCAAATGGTACAATCGATTGACTTTGCAAATACAAAATGCAAAGACAAGGCGTACCCAAAAGAATCTGTCGCAAAGACAAAATGTTTCTAGTTTTAGTCCCTCAGTCGAACGTCCGTAAAAGAGCTTCGCTTTAATAATCCGACAGCAGAATTACCAGCTTATTCAGATGGGAGTCAGCATGAATTTTAGTTTGGTTAATTATTTCTAAATATTCAGGAATATTTGGAGGAAATATGAAAGGCAGAAGTCATTGGTCAAATTACGCCAATCGATGATATTTTTTCGCACTTTTACTGCTGACATTTCGACGGGTAGGCATCGAAATAATTACAAAAAAATTTCTTCTGCTCATACCCATCGGAATTCAACAGCTTTATCTGCTCGTCAAGATAGGGGCGTCATGAGCCTTCTGATGTCTGACCACTGACCCAGCGTCGGAATTTTACGAAAACATTCTGACATTCTTTATTATATGGAGTAGATACACATCGAAACCGATTTAGCTGATGTAATTAATAAGCTTAAGAATTTCGTTGATATGCCGCATCACTCGAGTTCAGTAGGATAATGATTGCAAATTTATACTGGATCAGGAAGCAAGTTGTTCTGCTGAACACGGCCATTATTTCAGTTTTAGTTCAGCTCAGTACGGATAAGGTCTTTTCCATTTTCCGAAAACATCGTTTGCCAACAAAAATTGAAGATATCAGTTCTGATTCCGATTCTAGATTTAGGTTTCGGTTAATTTAGGCCAACAGATCCGGTTTGAGTTCTTGTTTGATTATCTTTTATTATAGCTGAACTTTCTTTTAAACGCGGGCCGTAAACTTTTAGGTGGAATCACCGAAATCAGTTTTCTCACAATAATATGATATCCTTATTTTATTAACAAAGATTGTACCAAATTTCGGTTGAAAAATGAGCAATGATATAATCGGATATAGATAAAAGAGGAAACTTTCAGGGTACCGGGATAAAATAAGTGTAATGAAATGTTCGCTTTGTCTCTTCTATCAAGACTTTGGTCCCGAGCTTGGTCTTTGTTTTATAACTCTTATTCTTAAATAATATTGTAAAAATAAAAGCCATGTGGATTTTTTATTTTCCCATGCCTGTTTCCCATTTCCATTTAAGACTTTCATCCGAAATATCAATTTAATATTTACTTTATTGGATTTCAAAGGGTACACAAGTTTCGGCATGGCCGATCTTTTATTTTCTATGGTGGGTGCCCATTGGACGCCTTCTCTCCGAGTGACGTTAAATTAAATAAATTTAAATTGTTTGAGTAAGAAAAATGAAAAATTAAAATCTAGAGTAAAAATAGTTGCTGTGACTCAAAGGTAGAAACATTCAGCACTCACACAGACGCACGCACACCTGCAATGATTTGAGAGCGGGTCAGCTGGTCCTCCAACGTTTGACGAATTCACCAAAATAAATCCATTTCATGAAATGTCAGCCAACGGAAAGGCATGATTAAGAAGGTCTAGTGCAGCAGGCGGCGTGTGCATGGAAAATTTCAGCGAGGGTCGGTCAGGGAGATAAGTAGTTGCTAGTTGAACAAATATTATAAAATGCTTGACCAGCTGATTCCGGTAATAGCCTCGCGCTGTTTTGCTTGCTGCTGATAAGTGGGCAGTGCAATTGAGCTCATTTGCATTACAGCTGTGAGTAGCGGTTTCAAAAGCGATGTTTGTCGAACTAGAACTTGCGCAAAAATTTGCATAAATTTGATTTATTGCTGGGAAACCAGTTAATGATATTAAAGTTCCTGGGGGCTATGATGATTATTAAAAACCCGTCTCGACGATCAACTATGAATTCTCTTTTTCTCTACAGTGTGTAATAAAACGTATAACAGCAACACCCACAGAAAAACGAAAATCGTTTCCTTAATTGCCCGCTACCAAGAAGTAGTCTTTGTCTTTTTTGCTTCCAAAGAATGCTTTTCCGCAAGTTGAAATTTCCACTGAACTGTGGGTGAAGGCAATGTTCATAATGTTGATGGGTTGTAAATAAAAACGATGACACTCAAAAGATGACTAACTAACAGATTTGGTCAGCGCCATAGCGGCTACCAATGATTAAGTGGGTAGTTCCAGCAGTTCTTCAACTAATTGTGTTTGAAGGAAGCAAAGTTTGAAAGCTCTAGTTTGATTTGAAGCACCTTAGATGATTGATTGTACACTTTTACACTGATCATCCAACCACAAACGGTAGAAAAGCTCCATAAAATGAATAACCGTTAGCACAAGCTGCATAGATGAATGTGCGCAAGTTGGGAGACTCGATTACTCAAAATTAAATTGAAAAAAAATTGTCTTGGGAGAATGTTTTTGTGGAGTTTTGATGTTATTTTGTAGACATTTTTGTTCGTTCACACTTAAGACGAAGAAACAGTAATGAAAAGGCTAAGCTAACTTCATCTGTGCCGAAGTTTTTATACACTTTCAAAAAACATTTTGACCTATAGTCATCCGATTTCGAGCAAGTTTTGCAAATCTGTGTAAGAGCGTATATAATTTAAGAAGCATTTAAGGACGCTAACATTGATAACAAACAAGTTTTTCTCACTAAGACACATTTTCCGACCGATCGTTCCTATGGCAGCCATAAGATATAATCATCTGACTTTGAACAAATTTTGTAAATTTGTTTGAAAGCACTTAAAATTAACAATCATCGAGTTAAAGAACGATCAAATTGAAAACATAAAAGTTTTTCTTACTAAGACACATTTTCCGACCGATCGTTGCTATGAATGCTATAAGATATAGTCATCTGACTTTGACCAAATTTAGCAAATCTGTTTGAAAGCATTTAAAATGATCAATCTCCGAGTTTAAGAACGATAAAATTGAAAACATCAAAGTTTTTCTCACTAAGACACATTTTCCGACCGATCGGTCCTATGGCAGCCATAAGATATAGTCATCCGAATCAGCTTAAAACCTGATCAATGATCAAAATTTTTAAATCATAATCAAATTGATATTTTCGGTAATCTTTTCTTAATGTCATCATCCTTTTACGACCCTAAAAAGCTTTAAATATAGTATCTTTAAGCGAATCGATCTTCAGGCATCTCTGGGGAGTCCACACAAACTTTTTTTGGATTGCTTACTTTTCAAATGTCAATTACTTCTAAACCTCCCCGCGTACATCAATCGAAGCACTTGCCAAACAAAAAATAGAATAGAATATGATTTCTATTTGAAGCCAAAATACTTAATGTATGACCCACCTCATCCAATAATTTGCTGTGCATTTTGTTTGTATTTCACTTCAATTAATCAACAATTTTACTCTTGTTTTCTATACCAAAGGAAAACCACTCGAAATTCAAAACTTTTTGTAAATTTCAGGGCACACAATGATCGGGCGAATGTTTTGCTCTGTTTGGCGTGTGTTTTCAAACTGAACTGTAAAGAAAATTTTTAAAAATACTCTGCAATATCAACACACAGAGCAGAGCTCCCACACGTTGCGCCGCTGAGTGTTGAACCGTTACACATTCTTAGCATATGCTCGATCGCTTGCTCTCTCCTTCTCTTTCACTATAGCGCTTGCTCTCAACCATGTTAGGCTAACAGAAATCTCTCTGTCACTGTGTTATGATTGCCGAAGCGTCGACTGCTAAATGCTTCGTTATCAATTTAAGTGCGCGCATGTCGTACCACCACCCACTTTAGGCATTGACTTTGATAAATCAATTTGACTTCTGGAGAAGCATCATGTTGAGACTTTAAGTCTTGTTGTTGCTGTGGCGTAATCTTTTGGGTAACACCAACTAACTCGCGTGTGACACGTGTGCCGGTTGTGACCAGTTGGGGGCCTCTTACCCACAAGTCTGTTTATTGTCTGTCTACTTCACGTACTTTGGGCATGCCTTGGCCATATGTATGACGGGGTTTTCTCTATGCATGTAAATGCCAAGTTAATTACGGTCTATGCGTGGGCGGATTGTGTCTAGCTGTTGTAACTGTGATTGCTCAATCCAAATGTATGTATGCTCGTATGTATTGTTAGTCTGCAACTATGTACATATGTAGTTTCATACTTTTTAGCGTAGACAACAAACCTTTGTATGTGATATGTTTAGAGTCGCGACCAGCAATGGAGCCCAATTGCATTTCCTTGACTTATATATATATAAATATATAAAAATATATATATATATAAAAGCCAATATTACAGATTCGGTATTAAGTTTAAAGAACTTTGCACTAAAATCTGAGACTTAAACCGAATCGAATAACCGTACGCTTAAAGTAAGCAGTGAAATCATTTTTGATGTGAAAAATCTTTAATTTCGGTACGGAAGATTTTAGTAGGAGTAAAATTGGATTTCAGCGTCACGTGACGATGACGTCATTCATATTTTGTTTTGTGGAGTGTCACACACAAACACCCACACACACAAGATGATTGTTACAGGGTGGACTGGGGATAAGAAGAAGAAATAAGGGGGTGAGATGTGGGTGAGGAGTGGGTGGGGAGTGAGTGGGTCCCCTATGCAGACTGAAAATCACAGTTTAAATTATTTCATATTCTATCATTACAAACCGAGTTTTAAGCCAATCGGATGAAAAAAAAGTTTTTTGCATACAGAATTTTCCGGGCATTTTCACACCCTTTGGGTGGATTTTTCGACATTGGAAAATCACATTTCAAATTATTTCGTATTCTATCCTTACAAACCAAGTTTCAAGTCAATCGGATGAAAAAAAAATGTTTTCCAATACAAACTTTTCCGACGCTTTTCCGACTTTTCCGGTTGGAATTTCGCAAAACCCCGTCTTAGTACGCACTTTCACCACTAATGGAAACTCTTGTCCAAATATCAGCCTTCTATCCCAGTGAGTGGGTGGGAACAGTATGGGAAGAGTGTCGGAACAGTGTGGGAACAGTGTGGGAAGAATATGAGAAGAGTGTGGGAACAGTGGGAAGAGTATGGGAACAGTGTGGGCAGTGTATGAGAAGAGTGTGGGAAGAGTATGAGAAGAGTATCGGAACAGTGTGGGAATAGTGTGGGAAGAGTGTGAGAAGAGTGTGGGAGCAGTGTGGGAACAGTGTGGGAGCAGTGTGGGAACAGTGTGGGAACAGTGTGGGAACAGTGTGAGAAGAGTATGGGAACAGTGTGGGAAGAGTATGGGAAGAGTATGGGAACAGTGTGGGAAGAGTTTGGGAAGAGTGTGGGAACCGTGTGGGAGCAGTGTGGGAAAAGTGTGGGAACAGTGTAGGATCAGTGCAGGAAGTGTGGAAAGAGTGTGGGATGCTATTTTAAGATAGAGATTATTATTTCTTCCTGTTATTACTTTGCTATTGTTGTTTTCATTTATCTATGGAGCAGCACAATAAATAATAGTTACAGAAGAAAAGAAAGGACACAGCAGCAAGTGATGGTGTTGGAGTTTGTGTTTTTACTCCCTGTAAATTCAATTTTTCTTCTTTTAAAAGATTGCGAGTGCTGATTTATATACCATTGAGAGAGCTTGTGATGTTGATATTAAGCCCTTAAACTAAGCATCATGTTTCACATCAATGCCTCGTGAGTGTTAACGACACTCACACCCTTTTTTTGTTTTCAGTGTTAGCGTTCTTAAACTCGGTCATTATAAAAATTATATGTTTTTAAACTGATTTGCGAAGTTTGGTCGAAATCGCTAACCTTTGAAGCGAGCTTTTTCCATTGTATCAAAACTTCGGCACGAACGAAGTATGCTTTCCTTTCTTGTTTGTGTTTTGTTTGTAATATAAAAAAAACTTCGTCATGGATCACCCTTTATAAGAAGTTTATGTTACATACATGTCAAACTTCTATCTCTTACCATCTCTGAGATCTGTTCGTTCATACGGACAGTCGCACATGGCTATATCGAGTCGGCTGTGGATGCTGATCAAGAATATATATATACTTTACAGGGTCGAAAACGATTCCTTCTCCATTTTACATACTTTTGCTCATACTTAATATACTCTGTGTACCCTTGGTACAGAGTATAAAAGCCGGATTTGGTTCAAGACTATTCGACAAAAGTTCTAAAAGATCTTAAAACAGTGCGAAATCTATTTAATCTAATTCAAAACTATCTAAATTGAGTATTTCCGTATTCAGCATTGTACTTAAAATAATATTCTTTGTAGTTGCATCAAATTTCTTAGTACTTACTGGATATTTTGATCTAATTGGGCAAACCTAAATTTTTCTTCTGAATTTTTTAAAATCTTGCAGTGAACTCAAGACTAGTGTCTTATTTGGGATTGAAAATATATTAAAATATTCTACAGGATCTCTAGGCCTTTGAGTAAAACACCTTTTTCACGACAGTTGACTATGACTGGGAGTTTATCGAATTCAAGTATGATATAAATATACTTGTAGTAGCCATTAAAAGTTCCAAAAGTCCAGCAAAAAGTATTTGCCTGTTCTCAATGCTATGCACAAGTGTTTACTCCACACCTCGACCTAATCCCATCACCCACAACTTGGCTAAAACAAATGTCATAAAGCGTCGCGCATTAGAAATGCATGCGAAACAACAGTCGAATGATAAATAAGTACGAGTATGCTGTAAATTTATGCCAGGCAGCGTAAACTAATGGCATGTGGCTAATAGTTTGCCAGTTGTGTTTGCAATCGCATTTATTACAACTTTTCTGAAGATTAATTACCAGCGCGCTGGCCATAAATAAGGCAAACACACACGAAGCATTATTTGCAAATGCAAAGCATAAAACCCACATGGAAAATTCAAATTAGAAACCATTGCAGGCAACATCAGAGCGGCCATTCAATTTCATCAAACGAGCTCCGGGCGAGACAAGCGGCAGCTCGGCGCAGCTTAGCTCCACTGATGCCCTTGGATTGCAGAAGAAGCCAAGTCGAAGGTGTTAGCAGCGGTGAACAATCAAGCCATAAACAATGTGCAGCCAAAAGAGTTTGCTGGCCAAGGTCAAGCGTTTGGTTCTGTGTGGTGGTGCGTTAGCACCCAACTGGCTAATTAAATTAATTAAAATTTCAGGCACGCGATTTGTCTGACAAACAACAGCAACCTGATAACATTTCAACTGTGATGCTTTGTGTGTGTTTTTCGGCTCCTAAGCTGATTAGAAGCTGCCGCGTCATTGGGCTCATAAATTATACCAAGCTGCCTTTCCAATTTGGCTGTTTTTGTCATAAAGCAGCAGACATTGCTGCCTCTTCAATTTCTGTTTAAATAGATTTTGGGATTTTGATTAAACTTTATGACGGGCCCCCTCTGATTTGTGCAATTTGCCTGACCTTAGCGTACGGCGCGTGTGAGTTGATTGCTAAGAGCAGCGAAAACAGTTTTGAAAGTTTCATGCAAAGCCACCTTGATATATTTGCCTGATATGCAAGCTACAATTGTTGTACGACAGGAAAAGGAAATGATTGCGAAGATTTGAAATAAATGGTTAAGGTAGCCCAAAGTTTACTTTCTCTAACCTAAGAATCAAACGAATAGTCTTCATAGATCTAACATTTGTTTTTGAACTTTGGTTACATTCAGTCATGATCTTTGGCTCTACAATAGAAGCATTAAAAGAGGGTGGCTTACAAAGTTTGGAGTTTCAAAAAACTTTGTGGAGTTATAAAAGAAATCCTATGGGTAATGTTTGAAAATTTGAGATTCGAGGTTTTCGGCTGAAAGTTCTAACCAGAGATCTGCACGAGTGCTCTGCAACCACAAGTATACTGCATTCGCACTTGATATGTTTTACATTATTCCAGTATTGTCATATTTGTGATTCGCGTATGCAGTGCCAATAATACCCGCCGTCACTCGTGCGGCTCAATTTTGTAACTTGCACAAGCAGAGAGCGGGTGTTGATTGAATCACCCCAAAATATTTTTAGCTACGCTCTTTGTATCTCACTTGTCTCTCTTTCTCTTGAGATAACAACAACAACTTAACGGAGTTTACAGTTGCTTTTTCAAAGAAGAGAGAAGAGAGCGAAAGCAATATAAATTACTGTACGTAAATTAATTACGTAAATTACTGTGTCGCCGGGTGTGGCACACCAGTAGTATGTGTGGCTGCTGTTGCGGAAGGTTGTGAGGGTTCGATCCCGCATCGGACCATCTAATAGAAAAAGTTTTTTCTTTCTTGAAAAAAAAGCTTTTACACACCCTGTCACCTTCACTAGTTACTGGCGCCAGCTGTGAAGTAACTAGCCATGAAAAAGCAAAAATTCTCTAACTATTGCCGTTCGGATTCGGCGTTAAGCTGCAGGTCTCTTTCTCTTGTGCGAAAAGTTATAAGCACACACTCCAAGAGATTGAGAGAAGCTTGCCCCTGGCCCTCCTTTGGAGTTGCTGTTTGAGCCAATTTTACATTTTTACTGTTTCTTAACATTAAAATAAACAATCCCAATTTAATATCCAATTTTCAATACATGTGCTGAAAATAACAGAACTGTCTACTGCCCAAATGTATGCAATGCAAAAACAGTACAGGCTGGTAACACAGTTCCACAAATTGAGACCATTTGTGAGAATCCTGAGCATCTTTAACTAATTCCTGCTAGGCTTCCCATGCTAAATACGAGTTAGGATGTCATAGTCATATCTTAGTTTCTAGAATTTTTGTAAGCCACACTGCGCATCAATTGCTGATTTTTTATACATATCAATGCAACTGGGAAAAATCAAATACGCGGCATAAGTAATGCCTATTGTGTCGACATTGGCCTTCAAAGTCAAATTTTACTTGATTTATAACAATTTTGTCATACTAAACCATATACTACAAGCCATTGTTTTTGTCGGACATTTATTGGAACCATCTCTTCATATAGTTAAACATATGCACTAATTATGGAAATTTTGTTGCGTTTTAGTCAGAACCACAAGCAAAATTTATGGGAGGTCAACTAGATTCCCAACCCAAATTTTTGTATAGCAGTTGTAAAAAGGCAACTTGATTTAACATTGGCGTAACTAAATATTTACTGAAATGTACGATATCAGATTCATGGAATGCTAGGATAACGTTTGCAGATTGTGGATTTTTTTCCCATATATTATATAATAGTCACCAATGTAAATCTAGCCAGTTTCTTTTATACTCCATTTAAGGTCATGAGTACCTCTGCTGCTCAATGCAACGCAGACGAAATTCCCTTTCAACAGGGCATCTCTCTATAAAATGCTGATGATTTCTACATTCTTGCTGTTAGATAGTTAACACCATTTACAATCCTTCTTGGACAGCTGTTCGACCATAACAGATCCCCTCTCTCCATCATAATCCAGGTTATAAGTCACATTATCGGAACAGCTCGCTGCAGTAAGTTGGTCCTACCTCATAGTGTAAGTCTTTGTATATTCTTGCTGCGCTTCTTTTTTTATGGATGATAGAAGCATTGAAAGCCAACTCGATCGCGGGACTGTGATCGAAGTGTACCGCCACCTAACCGTTTTCGGTATTATTTAGCAGGGGGATTGAACGTAGCCTCACCTAAGATTCTCTCCAAAGCGCTAACATTCGACGCGAAGCTGTTTTTGGTACACTATTATGGCCATATTTCTTGCTTGCAGCCTAATTCACTTCCGAGTCAAGTATGATGCTCACCAGGTTAAGAGCGCCTGGTATCCTCTCCACTCTCACGCTCAGCTCAATTCATTCTTGATGTAATGTCGGACGGACAACAAAATACGTTTTCTGCGTCTTGTTTGACCTTCAGTACAAGTTGGGTCGTCCTCTGGCTTATACCTCAAGAGAGAAGATATTACTACTGATTATAGTAATATGAAGTAGCATTTTTATACTAGTTACTCGTAGAGTAAAAAGGGTATACTAAAGTCGTGCAAATGTATGTAACAGGCAGAAGGAAACATTTCCGACCATATAAACTATATTTATTCATGATCAGCATCAACAGCCGAGTCGATAAAGCCATGTCCGTCTGTCGAAATAGCCATGTCTGTCTGTCCGTCCGTATGAACGCACAGATCTCAGAGATGATAGGAGATAGAGGGTTGATATGTATGGGACATATACTTCTTATTCTTGCAGGCAGATCAAGTTTATTTTCCATTTTTGCCACGCCCCCTCCCGCCTACTTTCTAGATATAGTTAGTAATTAGCATTATTTTCCAAAGAAATGATAAGCATCGCATGAACGATACTCAAGCTATGACCAAAAGTCAGTTTCAATCAAAGGCAAGTTTTGAAATGGTGTGGCAGCTCTGATCACACTAATGATAACGCAGCAGCAGCAGAAAACCCGTTCACCATCCCTTAGGCGTGGTCAGTTTCTGGCTTGGATTCCGCGCGGCTGGCGGCCGCATCGCTCTGTACGATCGAACAATAATTGTGAGTAATATTCAATAAAGTTAGTTACACCTATTAAACCAAGCGGCTAAAATGGTCACAGTAGTGGCGCCATCTATTGGTCAGTTTTGAAAATCAAATACGGTAGTGGCGCCATCTGCTGGTCAACTTATAACCAAAAGAAGAAGAAGTACGCTAGAAGGAGCAATTACTTACAGAGTATCTGTGTATGCGATTTTTTGTCACTTTCAAATAAATTCTGATTTAGTGACGTTGTGTAATCAGAAGTTCCTTACTTAAGAAACTATTGCTACACACCTCGCTGTCAAACCAATTCGCATAACAAAGGCTACTTACGCGATACACCAAAGTCCCAGCATGGGGTGCTTTGTGTCTTTTTTTTTTTTTTGGGCATCTGCGCATAATTTTCAGATCAATCAACTCACCAAAAAGTCAGAGACAACAGTAACATTTGCATGCGAGTCGCGACCCATAAATCGAAATGTCCAAAGTTAAGTCGGTGATGCATATGCGAAAGTGGCCAGACCAGCTTGAAATCTGGTAGCTTTCATGTCTAAATTATTCATGTTTTGTTATTATGTTCGGAGTATTCAATGTCAAGCCAACTTAATTAAAAACTAATTTGATGCACGTTGAGGCAGGGCAGTCCCGGACAACACCAACAATATCTGTCGTCTTGGCGGGCGCACGCAATGCTGATTATGAAAGCATATTATAAATGAGAGAAACATTGCTTGTCATGGCTAAAAGTCAAAGTGAAAGAAGCAAGAAAAGAGAGCTGAAATATGATGACTTTCGGTAATTTATATGAAATGTGCGTTTTTAATTTTTTTTGCATTTCCTTTATTTAATTACATGACTGAGACAAACCAAAGAGTTCACCATTTAAGCAATGCGCAAAACAAAATCTGTTGAAAGTCAATTTGAATGCGCAAAAACAAAATCTTAATTAAAAAACAAATTCGAGTTGTGTTTGTGTTTTTTTTTATGTGTTTTGGTTAAGTCTATTCGCCTTTGTAGGTGTTTAAATGAAAGATTGAAAACAAAAAAAAAAAAAGCAGCTTCAATATGTCAGAAAGGATGCCGATAATTAACACAAGAAGTAATTATAATAGAAAATACAAAAATTCAGGGTCAAGTTAACTTATTTTACCCTTGCATACATGCGTTGTTATGGGAAATATATACAAAAAAACTGTTTTGAGTAAGATTGTGCTAAGAAAGGTTAAATTTTTCAATGAATCAGTGAATTTAGTGTGCAGTTTGATTGCAAGCAGATGTCAGCCTGCTTGTCTTGATATGCGGAATACAACTGAGGCCAGCTCTTTACTCTGATAAGCAGTGTGACAAACCTTGACAAGCAATCAGCTCATATGCAAGTGAGTTGAAGAATATTTTTGATAATAATCTTCGAGGTTTTGTTAATAAATGTTGCTGAATTTTGTTATCAATCTTTTTACCTGTAAAAGTATATAATTCCTATCTGTTCACATTTACATAAATTCCAATACTGCCCGAATTTCAGCACACTTTTTATCTAAGTTTCATCTCTATCATTCTCTCTCTTTCTCTCATTAAAAAATTTGCCTCGATTTAATTGAATTATGCAAGCAACTAATGAAACAGTTGGCTGACCTTTTGCGATCCCTTTTCATGTGAAAACACGTAACTTTCACAGCAGCCGCAGGGCAACACGAGCAAAGGCAACCAAAACTAACCCAAAACCAGCAAACACCACCAGCAGTGAACTTGGTATCCGATCACGAATTGGTATCTTTCACCTCCATCGATCAAGTCATCATTATCTAATCCAGGGATAATCGAAACTGTAAACCAATTGAAGCGCCCGCCAGCTATTTGTAGAAGGTATCAATGGGTATATTCATTATTTCCCCCGCACATGTAGGGAAACAAGTTCAAAACGCCACATCATATTTGCATACATCATTAAAAGAAGTTGGCAAAAAATAAGGCATCACCTAAACGAAGATGTTAGACGAGGCTCTCTGTCTCTGATAATTATATATGGCCGACGCTGATGAGACGGGCCAAAGCCATAACAACTAAGCACTTGTAAGCAACAACGGAGACAATTACACTGGGCAACATTAGGTGCACTTTATGAGAAAATATTTTAATTTTTATAAATTTTTTAACTATTAATACTTGTATTTTGGCTCAAAGACTTTAATTCGATTGAACTTAAAATGCTAAGACCCACACACCAAGTTAGAAGTTGGATTCTGAAAAACAACTAATTATATAAATTCTATTTCATGACTTTCACTAACTCTGGGCGGATTCGAACTCGGGGCCCTTGGACTGAACACGATTGGAATGCCGCCTCAACGCACGCTCGATACTACTTATATTGATATATACATATATTTTTTTGTAAAGACGGTTTCCACTCGACGTGAAATGGGCGTGAAATGAAAAACTCCATAGACGGAGGTGTCACGGAAATCTCTTTCAACCCAAAATTAATGCTCGGTGTTCCAGAAAACTCTTTCGGTTGATTTAGCCAGTTCACCAACCAAACAATTTTGATAATCAAAATTAATTTTGGCAATTAATTTTGCCAAGTCAAACCTAATGACTGGCGCGAAAATATTATTATATTTTGTTTTTATTATTGGAGAAAATGACTTAAAATTGAATTATAATTCAAATTATAATTCATTTCAATTAAACGTTAAATTAACTCATAACTGCATCCCTGTTTAAGGGGATAGACCATTATCTTGGACACAAATCTTCTAGCTAGATTTTCAAATAAGAAAATGAAATCTCTTGAAGTTCTGTAAAACCGACGGATTTTTCGACATTTTCCTAGAGATTTTCAGGACATCCCCCATAAAAAATAGTAAGAAATTCGGTCAAGCCCGACAGTAATTTATTCTGATATCTAATATCGTTCATTTGATCTTAATCATTATTCGGCAAATCGATAAATTATCTTGATCACAATATATTCCTAGAAGTGGCAAAAATTGAAAAAATTCTTGATCATCCTACAAGTATAAGAAGTTTATGTCTATACATGTCAAACCTCTATCTCTTCGTTCATACGGACTGTAATTGCTGATCAAGAATATATATACATACCTATACTTTAAAGGGTCGAAATTGATTCCTTCTCCCTCTTACCTTTGCTCAAACTTAATATAGAGTATATTACCTTTGGTAGAGTGTATAAAAACTGATGGTCGTGGCCTTTTCATATTCGGTGTCCACTCGACACACGTTGGGGCGACTAGAGCAAATGCCGCGGCCAAATTGATATTTTTTTTTGAGATATTGAAGAAACTTTGAATGCAACTTTAAACATGATAAAATTTTGCATAGTAATCCGAAAGAAAAATAGTCTAGGATATTTGGTTCTCCCATAACACGCATTTAAAGTTCACCATTCAAACTCGATTTTAAGGAATTCACAGAATAGGGCATTTTAATGTCTGTTCGCAATCGTTTTGCATGAATATGAAACATTTATGCGATTATGTAGCAATTGAAAGTATAAGTTTTGACTATCCGTCGAAAAAGTAGTTTTAGAGAGCAAAACTTTTTTGTCTTCAAAGCAAACGTTCCCAAGCCGCGTATTTATACTTTTTCTATGGTTTTACATAACTCCACCAAGTTTTATAAAAATCAGCCAACTATATGGTATAGCTGCCATAAAAAGATATGTCTGAAAAAAAATCTTATTAGGAAAAACATTTTTGTTTTCAATGCAATCGGTCCCAAACTTGTTTCTGATCAAAATTATATTCTACCACACAATTTTGCCAAGTATGATCCAAATCGGATGACTATAGCATATAGCTGCCGTAGGAAATATCGGTCTAGTAGTTCTTGTGAGAAAAACCTTTTCAATGGTAGCGTCTTTTTACCATCCAGTTGTGAATATTATCAGTTTCCACGCAATTTTTAGAGAGTTTGGTCCAAATCGGATGAATATATCTTTTAACTGCCATATAACAAACTGGCAAGCAAGTGGTCAAACTAGAGGCGCTATCTATTGCTGAGTTTGGGAAATAACTCAGCTAAGCATGTTCGACGGAAATCATTTAAAACATTAATTTATATAAATTATACAAGCTACAAGGGTACATAAACTTCAGTAGAGCCGAAGTTAGATAGTTTCATAAAATATTTATTTCTTCTCTTAGTTACCCTAAGGCTAAGGGCCGAGTTCTCTTCTTCCAGATAGCTGCTATGTTTCAGATAACCTTAAATTTACTCTGTTATTTGTTAGTTTATGTGATAGATAGCTCTATGTAGAAGATATGAAATTGGCCCTATATGCTTACAATTTACTGTTACTTCTTAGTAATAACTTATATTGAAGTGCATGTAGTGTTTAATTGATAAGACAATTGTTGTGATTATTTATGTATTCGTTTAGTGCTAGTTGTAGGAATATTTAAATTTAAGGCTTATAGTATTATTATAGTGCGTGTATTTTTAGAGGATTTGTAATTGTATATGTGTATTAGTTAAATGTTAAGTGTGATTTGCTATCCTAAATTAGGTATCCTAATGGGTATAATAAAGCTACATTCCTCGATTCGCAAGGTCGGTGGGATGGATCCTTAAAAGTCTCCTCCTAGCACATATCCCATTTATCCTGCGATTTTCAAGAGAAAATACCTCGGGTTAGAAACAACCTTGTCGAGGTATCGCACAGCGTGTATGTTAATGGTGTCGCCTATTATAGGGACTCCACAATCCCGCTCCATGTCCCGTGTGCATATATACGACTCAGCTCCAGTGATTCGTCTGAGTGTTTTGGCCTAAAAAGCCCTTATTTTGTTCATTCGGCTTTTCGCTGCAATGCCATACACCTGTACGCTGTATCTCCAAATCGGTGCTAGGATGACCTTATATACAAGAACTCTGTTTTTGAGCGACAGTTTGTTGTTGGCGTTGAGGCTCATCGCCTTGCATTCTGCCAGATACTTCAGCAGCATGCTGTTTAAATCTGAGTCTCAAATCTAATGTCACTCCAAGGTATTTATAGCCCGTCTTGTGTGAAAGGACCTCTCCGTGCAGAAAGACACCAGGACTTATATCCCTTCTGAGTGCGTGACGCAGACACACTTCTCAGGGTTAACTCAAATATTCCACCTGCAAGTCCAGTTTTCAACCCTTCGCAGATACTCTTGCAGTGATACACTTATATCGTGCCATTATTGCAGTGTCGTCAGCAAACTTGGCGATTAGAAGGTCCTGAGGGTCTACATTGACCACTCTAAAGGTCCTGTCAGAGAGGAATGATTTAACAATTAAAAAGTTTTGAGGATTGAGCGTCGTCCCATACTCGGTCAAATGCCTGTTGGATATCCAAGTGCTCTGCCACCGCGTACTTCTTGGCGTGGAATCCTTCCAGGACAAAGTTGATCACATTTTCTACATTTTCTTAAAATCTTGGACGCGGACGAAGTCGCGGCGGGTTCAGATAGTTAAAAATATAAACTAATTGCAAACTCTAATCTGCTACCATTGGCGCTTAGTGATGACCACTTTGTGAACTTGCCAAAAAATTATCGACTATCGAATAGAAACAATCGAACAATCGAATGTCTAACGAGCAATGCAACTACCGTCCGTCCATTGTTATACTCTAGTCAAAAAGCGCTTTTGTGCCATCTCAAGTGCCCATATCAAATTGTATGGGGGAAAATGTACATTTTTCTCAAAATTAACATTAGAGTGTGTAATTTGGCAATTAGTTTTCATTCCACCGAGCAACAAGCAGTACTTTTCAAAACGAAAACCTTTTTCTTTTTGATGTTGCAAGAGCATCAATCAATTCCACTTTCGAAAAGTTGCCGTGGAAGTGGAGTTGAGAACATGCCTGCATATCTTTTAAACAAAAGTCCTACAATTTTGAAATTTTGATCGGATACTGATTAAAAAGTACGATTTTAATAAAACATAAGTATTACTTTACCAGATGTCAAAATTGATTTATTCTCAGCATAGCCTCAAAAGCTAAATGAATCTCTCTGAGTGGGATCTGAGGCCATTTTCATGAAAATGATTGCCGTTGACGATTGGAACATAGTCATCCTAAGCAACACAACCAGGGAGAGTAGAGATGATTTACTCTTGAGAAGTGCGAAAGAAGCATGCTTATCCGTGCTCGCTTGACTGAGGTGGCCTGAATGAGCTTACGGCCACGTAGACGCCTATACAAATGAAGAAAGTATTTGTGGAACAACAAGAACCACAAAAAATAGAAAAAGAAAACCGATTTTCGTTTGTGAGTGTGTGTGTGCTCGTGGCTGTCTGATGCACACGAAATCATTCACAACCAACAACAAAACCTTCGCTTCGGAGAGAAAGAGAGGTGCGAAACATGTGAAGTTGTTGTTGCAAGGCTTTACCCGCAACTATCTCTATGTGGAAAACAATATCAAATGGGCCTGGGCACCCCCGATTGAAAAGCTTTTCTCAAAAACCTCGAAAATTCGGTTGAATAGTCGTACAGCATTATTGACTGAAATCGAAGGTGGGAAGAAAGCTAATAGCGTTTAAAAATCGGAGTCGAAAGCTCTCAAAAAAAAAAAGTGTTTAATTTTATATAAAATTATTCTTATCTTAAAATGGCAAAATTTTGTGGCATAGTGTAATAACAACAACAACAACCAACCAACTGAAAACCAGCCCCAATGCGCAGCTGGCGTCGACGTCAGCGTTGGGGCTCCAAAGTTTTTCAACTCTTCCACTGGCACAAAGCGCAGACGCAACATTATTGTCGTTCAGTGCGGTTTTGGAGTTCGTTGCGTCTGGTTGCGTTGATATCGTCATCCCACACACCCCATTAGCCAGAAAACCGAACGCGAGTGTTACCAGTGTCTGTGCAAAAGGTGCTTTATACATAAATCCACCCCCTCCAAAAATAAAACCAAAAAGAATCAAAAAAATAACACGGAAATCCAAAACAGGCCACAGGCCACACACATTTGGTGTAACATGTCGTTGCCATTCATGAAGGATAAACCTTGGCTGTTAATGCTGTTTGGCCTAGTGGCCGCTTTCAGTTGTAAGTACCTTCAACAGCCAACCATTGTGATGCAAATCCGAAACTGAAACTAGATTAGTGGCAACTACTATTTATGGCTAGAGGGCGGCCAGACAATGACATGCCGAAAAAAAAATATATATCATCTTTTGTGTGTTGAATGTGGAGTAAGCCAAATGAATATTCAACAGTTGTTGTTGTTTTGGATGTGGCTAGTTTACGATTTGCTCTGACCGTTGAACTGTGCTTAACTATCCAAGTGACCAACTGACTGACTGCATTAGCATTTCCATGACAGATTATCATAAATTTAAGTGCCTGGCAACTGCGCCTCTGTGTGTATGTGCGTTTCCTTGATACCATTCAGAAGGCCCCGGCCATCGCGGTGGAAAATCCGTTTTTCGCTGGCACCGTGAAAGTAGGTCTGTAGGTTGCAGATTTTGCAAAATAACTAGGTATCTCAGCATCTCTGCATATCTATTGATTTGCCAACCAGTTCGCTTTGCGTGATGGCCTGCCTAATGGCTTTTTAGCCCGCTCATCATTAATGAGAGACACTCGATTGTGTTGTTCGATGGCTGTTTGCGGGTTTTATTTAACTTTTAATTACACCTTTTGGCATTTTGTTGAGGTTTTGCTGAGTTGCCGAGATTGTGAAATCAGCTGTTGGGGCCCTGCACCCCAGAACCGGCATTTTGCACCAAAACAAAGCGGAAACTGTGTGTCAAAACATTGGCCAAACACTCACAAATCTTGTGGGCAGACAAGAAAGACTCGTTGTTGTTGTCCGTGTCTGCAAAATTTGGAGCACCAACTGCCATGGCCACATACCAAAAAAAAAAAAAAAAAAAAAATCAACTAACTATAACCCAAAATTGCAGGCCATGGCAGCCGCCTAAAGCACTAGATGGCTCGATAGTGGCCGTAAACATAAACGTGTTTATAGCCCCTGCTAAGAAAAAAATACATTAAACAGAAACAAAACTATAATAAAATAAAAATTAATTGAATTTCAACTATTTTGGTCCCACTGCACTGTGGGCTTTGATACGAAAAACTAATTCGATTCTTGCTCCCCAAGTAATGATATCCCATAAGGTCCTTTTATATTTGTACCCTTTGCAAAAGGGTATATTAATATTAATTTCCGACCCCAAAAACTATACTACGTCGAGCTGAGTCGATTAAGCTTTGTCCGTCCATTGTTATACTCTGTACCAAAGAATGTAACAGGGAGAAGGAATCATTTCCGACCCTATAAAGTGTATATATTCTTGATAGCCATGTACGTCCGTCCGTCTGTCCGTATGAACGAAGAGATCTCAGCGATGGTAAGAGATAATGGTTTGACATGTATGGAACATTAATTTCTTATACTTGCAGGCAGACCATTTTATTTTCAATTTATGCCATGCCCAGGGTCTTCTTTTTACTGCACGCTGCTAATATGTCGGAACCGACAGGATCGGATGACTACTTCTTGTAGCTGCCATAGAAATGTTCGGTCGGAAAATGGGTTTTAGTGAGAAAAACTTTTTTGTGTTTAAATTTTGGGGCTCTTCAACTCAGTCATTGTTAATATTATATTAAATAACCGTTGAAGCGAACTTTTTCAAGTGTATTAAAACTTCGGCAAAGACGAAGTTAGCTTTGCTTTCTCGTTTTTGTCTTTTTATACCCTGTTCCCATTAAAAATGGAAAAAGGGGATCATGGAGCCATTTTTCAGTTTGAACTCGAGATTGAATTCTGAAAACTACAATAGGATCTGAGCAAAAACAACATTACTTGGAAAAGGGTATTTTGCAGTCGGGGTACACGACTGCAGCACTCTTACTTGTACTTGAACAAGTAAGAAAGTCAGTCATGCCCGACTGTAATATACTCTGTACCTGGAGTAACAGCTGAAAGCAGCGCTGCTGAACAATAGATGGCACCACTACATGCATTGAACAATGAGGGATTTTTAAAACTGACCAATAGATGACGCCACTACTGCCAGGGCGGGGGAAGAAACTTTCTTTTGGTCATAACTTCAGTATCGTTCTTCCCTTCATCCGATCTTTATAATTTCTTCAGCAAATCGATAAATAATCTTGGCTACTAAATATTTCTTAGGGGTACGAACCATCTATCTATAAAACTGTGGGAGGGGACGGAAGGGGGCGTGGCGAAAATTGAAAATAAACTGAATCTGCCTGCAAGTATAAGAAAAATTATCTCTTACCATCTCTGAGATCTGTGCGTTCATACATAGAGAAAAAAAATATGCAAAAGCTACACGAAAATGTGGGATTTCTACACGTTTTGACCGGGATTTCCAACCCATAACGTTTGTGTAGCTTTTCTGCACGCCGCGTTTAGATATTGAAATCCTACACGTTAGGTGTTTTCTCCACGAAACGTGTAGCTTTCTCATTTCAACATGTGGCGTGTAGCCACCCGTTTAGCTTTCTGATTTCAACACGTGGCGTGCAGCTTTTCGCGCGCTGCTGCTGCTGCTGCTATCTTGAAAGCTCAATTATTTCGCTATGCGCATCATCTCAGAGAAGAAGAGGACCACCAACCCACAGTGGTCTCATCATTTATATAGGGGTATGAAATTTGCACACGCTTCGTGTAACATGTAGCATTCAGCATTTGTAATTCTAAACGTTTGTGCAGAAAAAAGATACACGCCACGTGTTGAAATGAGAACGCTACACGTTTCGTGCAGAAAACATACACGTCGCGTGTGGAGTTCAGTTTTCTAAACGAAAATGGTAAGAATTCAGTACTGATTTAGAGCTACATTTTTCGTTTAGAATTTACACACGTGCGTGTAGGATTTCAATATCCACACGCCGCGTGTATTCGGATTGCTGCATGTAAAATGTTGTCGTTGTTTGGAAATAAGCTCATTTTCTAATTTCGTGTGATTTGCATTTGCCCACGCAGCATTTAGCTTTTCTAGACGAGGCGATTAGATATTAAAATCCTACGCGATACGTGTAGCTTTTCTGCACGTGACGTGTAGTTTTCTGAATTCTACATTTTGCGTGTGCAATTTAGCAGAGCGCAACACGTTTCGTTTAGCTTTGACGTTCTGTGTACAGACAGACTGAGAGACACACACACTAACATGGCTATATCGACTCGGTTGTTGATGCTCATCAAGAATATATTATATATAATCTATAGCAGCGATGGTCACAAGAACCCCCTGGGGGGCGAAGACATTTCGCTAGTTACACTTATACGAGCCGAACGCGTGCCGAAGCTGAGGAGAAGAGAGCAAAAACCCGTTCAGTCGCTGGCTAGACTTTGATGCTGTCAGGTCGAAGCAAATTTACGCAAAGTTGGTCGCTCTCGTTGACCAACGCTGATCTATAGGTTCGGAAATGATTCCTTCTCCCTTTAACATAATTTTGCACAAACTCAATATACTCTGTGTACCTTTGGTGCAGAGTATAAAAATTAAATTGTTTCATCTTAAAGTCGATTATAAACGATCTCCGGATTGTTGGAGGATTAATGAGGGCATCCCATTCGCCCATAAATTGAGAATATAATCTTGGGTTAAGATTATCCCGCCTCTGATGAATTCTGACACCGTTTCGTCTCGGTTTCAAAACTATTATATTGGTTTTAGATTGATTTTTTTCTTAGTGTATAGAGTATGTTATAGTCGGCCTTGACAGACTTTTATCTTGATTATTTTAGTTGTTGGTGTTGTTGGTTAGCGACCTTCAATTTATTATTTTAGAATATTTCGGACTTCCTAGAACAAAATATGATTAAAATTTTTCGTACAAAACGCTATAAATTCTATCCCGATCGATCTAGAACTCTGCCAGTCAGTGGCAAATCAGGGTGCCACAGAAATCTCTTCCAATCGAAATCCAATTCTTAGGTATCACATTCAAATCAATTAAAAATCAAATTTCTTGCTTTTGTGACTGGTGCCATAATCGCTAAGTATATACTTGTAGCACCAGGAATGTTTGACAAATAAATCTAAATCAGAAATCTCTTTTGGTTGGTTTCAAATCTCGCGAGTTTTGTTAATAGATTTGGTTAATTTCACCACCTAAGCACTTTTGTTTAGTTTAAATGCCTCTACAATTGGAATCTTCATTATTCTTATGAAAAAATTGTATCAAATGAAATAGGTAGGTAGTTCCGGGGGGCCAGAATGTAGGGGAGACAAATAGACCAATATCAAATGAACTAAGATATTGTTATGTTTTGATAATAAATTTGCAGTTCAATTATTGATTTAATCTACAAAGGTCATCCCCGAAGTGATCCCCGATCACCCGAAGCAAATACGTAAACCAATCAAACCGCATACGCGGGGTTACCAAGCTTGCCAAGTTTACCTAAATGAAACCCGCGAAATTATTTTAAAATTTTAACATTATTAATTTGTGAAAATGATTTAAATTCCATCTCAAACTTAATAACATAATAACACAAGACAAAAAATTATCATTTTTTTCAGTATATTTAAGGGTTGGAGGTGATTTTAGATGATTTTCGAGTACGAATCTGTATTCAGAAATGATCCACCACGTCTAGGTATTTTGTAATTTGAGCTTAAAGTTGCTTAATTTTTGGGTGAGTCCCTACTTTTATTTTGACTCTCTTTGATATTATCGGAAAGTTCAAATCCTTAGCTTTGATATCAACTATTAAAAAACAGTTTTACAATTTTATCAAGCAAAGATATACCATTTTGAATACATGGGCTCAACACTTCAATATATTCATCAAGAACGTTCAATATTCTACCAACATCAAAACAAATTATGAATGAAAATTGGCATAAGTTATTTTGAGACGTAACCCTGTTGCTGTAGTTAGACCATAATCTAGTACACAAACCTTCTAACTAAACTTTTCAAAAAGAAAATTAAAGAGATTTACAAACCAACTGACGTTGAAATCTTTGTGTCACCCCTGATTAGATTATTTTGATCAATTTAAGATCAAATTACATAAAATCCACACTTGCAGCTGTGTATAATTGATTCAAATCTGCGAAGCCTCCAAATTTACCAAGTAAGGTGTTGCTTCGCAAATGAATTTGGCTGTTGCAATTTGAAGTTTATAAACCTTTTGCTGTCTTACAATTAAATCGAATTTAAATTATATTATTTTGTTTGTTTTAAAGCTTCAATTTGGTGTGGTTTGAATTTCGGACCGGTTGGTGAAATTTGAAATTTGACAACATTTCAGAACTGGAAATGCCTTTGTTTTGAGCTTATTGGAAACACGCCTCACAAACTTTTGTTAATTCTTATTCGGAACACACGCTTTTGGTTATTCAAAAATTTATTATCCGTAAAACTAAACAAACAAACTTCCTGTACCATAAACAAAAGAACAGCCCAATCAGTCAATTTCTGTAACGATCTCGCACAGATTAGGCCAGATGCGAAATAGAAGACAGGAATATGACGTGATCGGGCGGTTTTTGATTATGTAAATTGAATGCGAATAATAAAGTAGCTGTCCATTAAGTGGTGCTTGGGGATTTGTTTGTTTATTACTTGCCGACTCTGACTCAAGTTTGTTGCCCAAGTCTTTTGTTTTGGTTTACTCATTCGCTCTCTCTTGCCTCTCCCACAGCCCTGCAACCCAGCTGCCAAGCGGCTTATCCATATTATGGCACCAAGATTGGCTCACTGACACGTCTGCATCATGGCGTTTCCGGTGATGTCTATGCCGTGGATTCGCGCACGATTTTTATTAAGAAATTCAACTACGATGGTGAAGCCCCCGCTGCTTACTTCTATGTGGGCAACACGGCACGGCCCAGCAACGAGGGAGCCGCACGCCTGAGGGATGAGCGTGGCGGTACGGCCTCATTGACACGTCGCTATCGCAATAAGGACATCACATTGTCCCTGCCAGAGGGTAAAACGTTGCGCGACATTAAATGGTTCTCGGTGTGGTGCGACGAGTTTGCCGTCAACTTTGGTGATGTGTCTATACCCAGCAGTTTGGATTTTCCGCGTCCACAAAAGATTAACGCCTTGAGAGGAGTACATGGTGTGTCCTCGGACAATATTGTTATTGTGGATGCGCAAACTCTGCTGGTGCCCAATTTCAGTTACGATGGCGAGGCACCAGGTGGGTAGTTACAATAAAGAGATTTCATCTTCTAGCTCTAACAATGTCTTCTTTTTTGGTAGATGCCAAATTCTGGGTGGGTCGCGGTCAACGTCCCACACCTGAAGGTCTGCGCATACCCGATGAGAATGGCAAGGAGAATCCTTTGCGTCGTTATGATCGCAAGACTATTGTTTTGACCCTGCCCGAAGATTTGACCATCTTTGATATAGGACACTTTGGTGTGTGGTGTGAGGCCTTCACCGTGGACTTTGGACACGTACGCCTGCCGGAGGGTCTGAATGTGCCGCCTTCGCTGAAAATGCTGGGCATTAGTCCACAGGTAAAGAAGACGTTAAATCATATTCTAAACGAACTGCAACTCTGATTACCAATCGCCAGTTCAAAAACAAGCATATTTATTTGTATTCGAGTTATTTATCAATTTTTGCCAACATTGCTTTGAAATTATTAGACCGTAAGCCTGCTAAATAATTTGTTTATATACTATTTAAATACATTTTGTGTACTATACACTCATACCTGTATTGTGGTTTGTGTTTTGTTGTCTTGAAAATTGTTTGCTTTCTAGTCTATACAAAATGAAATGTGTGCAATAGTTTCTACTGGGCTACCAATCCCTATGAATTCCTTATCCTAGAACACAAATACACCCACCACACAAACACACAAACACACACACAACATGCGCCATTCCTATACTATACTAACCAAGAACTATTTCTCTCTTTCTCTCTCTCTCAAAAAAAAAGACATTTTCATTTTGTATAAGCTTCATACAACAATCAAAAACAAAAGGCAAAATTTTCGAAAACAGCAAAACAAAAATCAAATTTATATCAAAAAACAAAAAAAAACTTGATTTTGGCAAAAGTTTAACATTTAATCCCTCTCCAATCCCTCACCTGCACACACACACACACACATTTACACACTTCCTTTACACATTTCCGTTTCCTATTTTCAACCAAAACAATCGTTCCCCCTAAACCCATCTCTTCCAGTCCAAGCTCAACTGTGAGGTGCTCTACGATGATCTGGCCTTTGAGGTACGCTGGGCTGTGGCCGGTGAGAGTATTGTGGTACAATTGGTGGCCAAATTGGGTAAGTTCTGTTTCTGTGGTGCTAATTGTAGCGGAAGCATTTAACACTCGGTTCGAATGGCATCAAAAGTCACTTGTCATTGTGCTAATGGGCTTAACATTAGTGTTAAATGTAGCGATTAGGACGGGTTGAGCGGCGATAGATGAAGGTCTTTATAAAGATAACAATTTTTAATTTAGAAAATGATTTAATAGCCAAGCTAATCGAGTTAGAGCTTTGGAGTTGGTATTCAGTTGGAAGAGGCTGTGATTTTATGCTTACCAGTAGGGCCATCGAGGATGGGTACACCCAAAAAAAAAAGTATTCATCAAAATTACACTATTTAGTCATCAATTTGAAACTATTGAGTATTATTTTCACTTTAAGTATCAAGTTGATATTTTCGATAGTATTAAAACTATATTACGAGTGAATCAAATTGATACTAGCTTGGTTGATACTTTTTTGTATAACTTTTAGAGCGAAGCACTTTTACGGACGTACGAGGGGGGGACAGTGGGTTAACAGTGGGTTTATAGTGGGTTAACAGTGGGTTAACAGTGGGTTAACAGTGGGTTAACAGTGGGTTAACAGTGGGCTAACAGTGGGTTAAGAGTGGGTTAAGAGTGGGTTAACAGTGGGCTAACAGTGGGTTTAGAGTGGGTTAAGAGTGGGTTAACAGTGGGTTAAGAGTGGGTTAGCAGTGGCTTAGCAGTGGGTTAACATTATGTAAACAGTGGAAGAACAATGAAAGAGAGTTGTGCAACGAGTGGAAGAGGAGGGAAAGAGTGGAGAAAAGGAAGGTGAAAAAAGAAGAAAGAAAATTTAAATTTAATATTAATTGAAGCGTGGCTGCCATTAGGTCAAGTTGTGATAAATTATAATGTTTATTTCATTTCCATTATCCGTTCCTGACTTAAATATCGAATCTGCTCGCGTCCCTAAAACCCTATAGGGACATCCGACGCACAGTGGTCCAGAATCGTTTTGCCTTGGACAAATTTCTGTAACTTTTAAACCGCTCAAAATTTTGAATTAATTTTTTTGTATTTTTGTTGATTAAAAATTGTTCAAGGTCATATGTGGTTACGAGTTAATTAAAATAGATTTAGTAGTTTCGGAGCTATAGAATGCCGGTTACAATTTTGCAGAACATGTTTCCATTCAAGCACCTGTAAGCCATATTAATAAAGCTAGGGTGCTGATTTTTGGTCAGAATATATATAAAGTAATGCTCAGCTGTTTTTCCAAAACTACAATTTACTCGGTCAAGGTTTAGGTAATTTTCTTATATTATTAAAATTTTTCACACTTGGTGTTAGCAACTGAAATCCACAAAAAGTAGTGTAGGTTTCCAAATTTTTGTCAAACATATTTTTTTAGTTGTTTCCAGATTTCTTCCAAGTTTCGAGCCAATCGGACATCATTTAAATTTAAATTTTTTCATACATTTTCAAGAAAAATATAATAATTTAGATATTTGTTATGCAGCATGCATGTTAAGACGATTACACCGAGCGCACGAGTCGTGAGCGGTCCATCCCTTGTGAAATTTATTCGTATACCTCTCGAACATCACGTTGCATACGTTACAATGACGATACGAGCCATGTGCGAACGGCCTAAAGCGGTCACAAACAAACCTTGACTATTTTCACATAAGTCACTTTTCTCGAGTTGGGTCTCGATCGGTGTCGGCTAATAATATTTTCCCTGAAGGCGACATTTTGCCAGCCTTACGCGGCTTTAACATTTATATTCATAAACATATGAAAGCAATATTTTGGCTACCTTAATTTGTGTATTTAAACTGTCGATTCTAAAAAACAGTTTAACTTTTCAACAAAAATTAAATTTGGCTTTTGTCCAAGGCTTTTCTGCAATTTACATAGTCTCCACAAATGTGCTGTTAAGTGTAACATTGACTGTTAAGCATAACATTCAAATTCTTAACTCCGTACTTGCAAAGAGTTCAAGTGGCGAAATTGAATCTTCTGCTTCTTCTACCCTCAATTTATGCATGAAACTTCTCGTTACTTTGTATGTCCGTATGGGCATTGTACGATTATTTTTAACGAAGATATACCATTTTGAATACATATGATCGATAATAATAAAATAACAAAATTGTCGCATTAAAGGGTCAAAGGGGTTTCAATCCTTGATTCCAAAATGTTTTGAATGTTTTACAAAAGCAAGAAGATATAATCACTTTGGTACTATTTTCATAGCCTACAAAGCTTTATTATGGTTGAGTTTCCGAGTTGGCCTTTGTTGATTTCACTTTCAGAAAGTGACGATGCAGAAAGTTTTGAAGAAGGTATTTTATTATCTCTTCTATCTTTTCCATTTTTATAAATTGGCACAAAACCGCCTATTGAGTAAACATTATATTATCAGCCATGCTCCCATTTTCACTTTCGCAAAACTTTTGCCATTTTAAACCGGTTTTCGGACCAAATTTTGACTCAAAATCGCAAAATGTTTACGAAAGCGAAATCGGGAGCATGGCTGTATAAACAAGGAACTAAGAAGCAAAACCGGGATTATATGCCCATAGTTGACGAAATCAACCAACCAGAAACGCAAATTGCCATTTCAGTTCCTGAACTTAATTACAAATCTGCTTGAGTCCTTAAAGAAAATGATTTTTCTATAAAAAATTCAGTTGTACAATGAACCACAGTCCTTCCCAGTCAAAAATATATTTCTTATTTTTCAGAAATCATAGTCAAAAATTTGTTCAAAATGAGTTATATTTTTTGCTATTTTAAGATTGATGCTTATCAAAACGAATCCAAAAAAATTTCTGTTCGCCAGTATCCAAATTTACAATCAGATGAACGTCCCATGACACCCACTCTTTTTTTCAAATGAATACTTGTTCGTATCAAATTAAAAGATTAAGGATCAAATTAATACCCAAAATATCAATTTGACAATTTCTAGTATTATATAGATACACATAAAATACTAATACTGGTTTTAGTTTCAATTTGAGACAATGCGTTTTGAATTGAAAATAATACACATTTTTTGGATGTGGTCTTTACACTGTTCGTGTGGCTCCACAGTGGCTATGGGTAATACTGCGCATATTTCGTGTGGTGACAATGCGGCAATGAGAATTATTTTACACAGTTACTTCACACAGTTCGGGTGGGAACACTACAACAATGGCTAGTACTTAACGCAGTTCGAATGGCGACACTGCAGCTATGGGTGGGATTTCACACAGTTCTTGTGGTGCCACATCGGTGATGCGTAGTTCTTCACACAGTTGGTATGGTGACTTTGCTGCTATGGTTAGTACTTTATACAGTTGGTGTGGCGCCACACCTGATATAAATAGAAAATACTTCATACAGTTCGTGTAGCGACCCAACGGGGTGATGGTTAGTGCTTAATACAGTTCGTTCAGCGGCGATGGGTAGTACTTCACAAAGTTTATGTGGCGCCACAATTAAAAGTTAACAAGTGAATATAAAATTTTGCAGGTATTTAACAGTCGAGGTTGACCGACTTTCTTACTTAGTTCTTCGTTTTGGTTTCCCTCATAGGCGTAAGGACTAATTTTATTGCATTTTGCGACGAATAATGCAGGATTTGCAAGGGCTCAAACAGGCACATCGCTGCTCTAAAACAAGAAACGACCCACCCATCTGATTATAAGCTCACTCATAAAAAAGTTCACTCTGGGGTTTGAACCTTCGAACCACATTTGGTTTGGGCTAGCCGAGGAGGTCAAAAGTAATTCAATCTTGATATCAATGTACGAAATTTGAGTGAATGAAATTTGAACTAATCCTAAGGCATCGAAATGGCTGATCTTAAAGAATCGAGAAACATTCTTGAGCATTTCTTTTCTTTAAGTTTAGATTTTCAAGCGTTGATTTCGACTAACCTTCACAAAATATGACCTGAAGCGATACAAGTAGCCCATAAAAAGCCTTAAACTTTTCACAGCTGATGTAAGATTTGTTGTACAACGCAGTTGCTTCCATTGTGACTTCTGTTGTTTTTCTGTTGATTAACAATGCTTTGACATTTTATCGGGTACAGTTAATAATAAAGGAGTAGCACACACACACACTTCTCATCACAGAAATCCAGTTAGCATCCAAATTGTCCGCTCAGCGGACGCCGCATCGTTAGCAGAATAACAAGTTGCGAATTATGACGACTGGTTTATTGCGCAATCCGCCAAGCCAAAGAGCAAATCGCGGACAGTGTGTGGCTGCGGCATCTGCAATCTTCTGCCGCAATCATGGCCATCTATGAGCACGCGTTGCGACTGCCACTGGTCTTGGGTGCAATTTGTAACCGCTAAGAATGCCAACAGGAATTCTTCACCTGGAAAATGCGTTTAACCGGTTGCGTTTGGCTGTGGGCCTGGAAATGGGTCGGCCAACTTTCGTTGATTACTATGTCAGCTCATCGCATACCCCCCTCCTTCCTTCGCAGAGCCCAACAACTACATGTCCTTTGGCATTTCACCGAACAAGAGCATCAGCCAAATGATAGGAGCTGATGCCGTGGTAGCCTGGGTGGATCCCGAAACGGGCAATGGATTTGCACAGGATTACTTTTTGGACGGCAAGGCTCAGTGCTCGGGCGGTCGCGGTGCCTGTCCGGATACCAAAATAGCAGAAAAAACGAATTCCATACGCCTACTGAATGCCGCCATGGTCAATGGCTACTCCATTGTGACCTATCAGCGATCGTTGGCAGCCACCGATCGCTTGGATTTGCCCATTTCGGTGACCGATACCGAATCTGTGGTCTGGGCCATAGGACCCTTGAATGATTTCCGTGAAGTCTCATTCCATACGTACTACAACAAGCATCTACATCAAATTGAGTTTGGACGCCAGCCCAAATGGAATTGTCCTTTACCCGAGGGTGCCAAACCTGGTGGCCATTCCGCCGAACAGGAAGATGATGTGCCGCAGACACAGAGCTCTACAGGCGGAAAGGGTTACCCACCCGCTGGACGCCCAAATGTGGAACCCGAGGAGGAGTTCTATGAGAACCGTGCTCAAGCCCTGCAAAGACCTGCACCTGCAGCTCCACAAAGACGCCAGGAGACTGCTATTATTACACAACGTCGTCCGGTGCCCACACCCAAGCCGGTCAATAGCAATGGAGCCTGGGATATTCCGGCCATACAATGTCATGAGCCCGAAGATGGAGTTTTCTATGCCCAAATGGGACCCACGGGTGGAAAGCATGGTTATCCAGCCATTACAGGTGAGTCGTTGGCCTGGGGTTGAGGTGTTTAGTTTAATTTAAAGATAGATAAAAAATACCATCGTAATTAGGTATGAAAGAGATTGAATATATACCGTTTTGGTCCTAAAGTATTTATATTCTTGAGTTACGCATGACTCAATCTTAAATTTAAAAACATAAGTGTAAGAAAAAAAAGAATTTGAATGCAGCTGTAACAAAAACATTTTTTTGATCAAGTTTAAGGGATTTGATTCAAACTTGAATTGAGAATTTTCAAATCTGAGCACAAAGTTCTCGATTTAAAATTTTAAAATCCGTTAAAATTGAAACAAAGTTTGTTCAGTTATATTTTGGGTGTAATAATAATGCATCGTCCGTCAAAAAAACTCCAGCAATGACAACAGCGTCAACAATTAAATGAAACAACAACAAAAAGCAAGCATAGCGACTCTGCGACGCAGTGGATGGCGTGTTGAAAAATTAAGGTTAAAGACAGACTGGTAGCACCGCTTCGTTAAAGTGTGGTCAACACCGTTGTACTTGACAATAACCCCACATTTTGCGATACCAAAGACTCTAGAACTCATAAAGATGCGTAACGCAGTATATCAAAATACCCCAAGGTAGAGATTTTTTTGTCGCGTCGCGTCAAATACACTTGTATTTGTATGGGTGCGCCAGTTGTTCGTTAAGGAACACAAACGCGAATGAGAGGGCCCCTCTAGTAACCGACCATCAACACGCGTCTTCCATACTTTCTTAAGCAGTCTTTACATTTGTCATATATCTCTAAAGAGTCTCTCTAAAGACACGATATTATAGTGTAATAGCAAAGAAGAACTAACATAGAAGCACAATTTGCTGCGTCGACAACTTTTCACTCAGATATTTGTCATCTGTTCGCTGTCATTTAATTTAAACTATGTGCGTCTCCCTCTAACCAACGTGTTTTCCTATGTCGACAATAATTTTGAGTAACAGATTTGGTTGTTACAATGAAGTATTCGAATGTTCGATGAAATAGAACCGGTTCTATTTGATAAAAGTAACTCTGCTAAGACAAAGCTATCAATTTTGTAGCGTTGCCATTTCCCCAGAATAAATACAAAATTTTTATTCGATATAATCGATTTTATTTATCGATTAAAGTAAATTGAGAACTCTGAAAGATGATTACGATGATGATTCTAGTGGTTAATTTGAATGTATCATCGGCAACTATAACAAATGGAACATTCCTTGCACCGCCAGGTAAAACTTCATCATCCGGGTAATTAAGAAGATTATCTTCAATACCTGTGCATAGCATGGAATTGCCGTAAAATACGGCGTCGTTTGCTTTCCCATTGCAACCCATATCATCATAAATAGAACTGTTCTCTGCATCTATCACAGCATGAAGCCCAATACTGTGGAATCCTTTATAATTGGAATAAAATGATCCGTCATTCCTTCTTGCTCGAAATGCAATATGTTTGCCATCTAAAGAAAAATTGTTGAAAAGTGAAATTTTGGAAAATCTTTATAGCACAAACCTAGCGCACCGAGGGAAAATTGAAAGTTCCATATTTCGTCGAACTTTGCGTAATGGTTCGCCATTTCTGCTTTGGTTGAGGCATCTAGAAAATAAAACTAAATTTTAGAATCGCTTAAAAGCGCTATATGCTGTAAAAGGATGAACTACCTTTATATAAATTGATTTTAAGTCGGTAATTGCATTAATGATTTCTGGCACAATTTTGGAAATTGTCGGTTGGAAAATTCGGAATGCAACAGATACGAAAGCAATTGAGTCTCCAGCAGCAAGAAATCGCGGTGTCACAAGAAGGCTTAACTATGTATGAAAAAAATAGTTGATTGTTTACAGTGTTTGTGTGGGAATGGCTTCTCTTAAGAATGTATCATCTTTTTGAATTTTAAGTCTTACAAACTCAAGCAACTTGTGGAAAGTTGATTTGTTCATACGATTAAAATTTCTGAAGGTTTCATCGTCCTCGTACCGGAGCTCACGTAAGACAAGCTGCACCATGTCTCTGCCTTCACAGCGACGCAAAAAGACGATTTCGACTCCACATGGAACGGAACGCTTTTTACAATGTCGTCTTTTTATTGGTCCTGGATCATCCATTTTGTCGTCAGCCAAAACCGCAATCATTATTGTTAATGCGTTTAATTGATTGTTATCCATTTTCACACAAACAAATCTAATTATTTTTGTTTTTCTTGGGATGTGTGTTTAAAATTTTTGAACCAGTACTGAATTGGTTGAATTAGGTCTGAATATCTAGTTCAAGATACTCAGTTATTATATTCTGTATGAAAAGTACACAGAGTATATTAAGTTTGTGCAAAATTATGTAACAGCCAGAAGGAATCATCTCCGACCCTATAACTCATTATACTTGCAGGCAGATCAAGTTTATTTTCAATTTTTCCCACGCCCCCTCCAGCCCCCGAAATTTGGGAAAAACGTCATATCTCCCACAATTTTGATGATAGATTGTTCGTACCTTTTAGAGATATCTAGTAATCAAAATTATTTACTTTTGGCAGATGGAATGATAAAGATTGCATGAACGATACACAAGATATGAGCAAAAAAATGTAACCGTCAAAGACAATAGCGAATTTTCAGCTATCATTCGTTGCATTACTATTCTTTTCGCTTGCACACACTCGCTCTCTTACTAGCAAAACTAAGAGCGCAAGGCGTGCACACAGAAAACCACCCTGTTTGCACACTAAAGACGTGAAACTGAGCAGACCAATGCAGAACTGAAGAGAAACGAAGTCGGACAAACAAAAATACACACACAGCATACTAATGTAAAATCGAAAATCCACATCGAGAAAAAAATTTGCCTGACATTCACTTGTATGGCCTTTGCGCATCTTTGTGTTCTAGGATCTTTGGCTTAACACTGGTTGGTATTTATATATAACGACTGAACGTCTGAACAGATGAATCGAAACTGAAACTACTTTTATATTTACTCTTGACTATCTGCAACAAAATGTGCAACGATCTAAGAATCCATGAACTAATCGTCGAACCAAAACCTTACGTTCAATAAGTAAAGAAACCGGTCCGAGAACCGAACCTTGGATTTTCCACCGAGTTCAAACCCCTGGACCGAAACCAAACCTTCTCCAGAATTTCAGAGGTTTGCAGCCTTGTTAAAAAATTAATAACAAAACAATCCTTAACAATATTAATAGTCTAAAGTTTAGACTCTAAACTCAATCTCGGTTACCTCGGTTAGCCTTAGACTCAAGGCATCAGTCAGAGGACCGCTACACATTTGCCATATGTAATTCAAAAGAGCTATTTGAACGACCATTAATCAAAGATCTATTGAGCGATGAACGACAAAACTTTAGAACGTGTGAATTATTGAACAACTAAACCAGAGGTGCCCAAGCCTATTCCGCAAGCCACGCATTTGTTTTTGCTTTGCGCCAAGGAATAGCCGGAGCGCATACAATTCACGCGGCAATAAGATTGTAAAAAGCAAAAACAATTTCATATGCGTGCTCTCCTCTCTTTCTTTCCGAACGAGGTCTGCAACAACAATTTCATATGTGTCTCTCTTCTCTCTCTCTCTCTCTCTCTCCTATGTATCCGACAAACTCGAACGCAACAACAATGTGGCTTATGCCAAGGTATACTTAACTAGGTAGCCGCACTCGCTCTCTCGCTCTCTTTGCTTCCTTCTTAAATGTCAGTCTGTAAACAACAGTTGCGAGCTACGCATCTCCGCGGACGAAGAAATTCATTACTCTCTTGCTCTCGCTCTCTTTTGTATTTTTATAAGAAGCTGTGAAAGAGCGAGTGCGGCTACCTAGTTAAGTATACCTTGGCTTATGCGTTGTCAGCGATAGCTTCGCGCGCGTTTTCTTGAGACAGCAACGACCACACACACACAAACAAAAATCGGTTTTCTCTTTCTATTTCTTGTGGTTGTTCTTGCTTGAGTTCTGGGCACCCCTGAACTAAACTATTGAAAGAGTGAACTTTTGATCGACTTAAATACTGAGCGACTGAACTAGGAACTAAAAACTATTGAACCAGTTAACCAATTAACGTCTGAACTATTGAAGGAGTGAACTATTGTACAACAAAGCTATTGAACTACTAAATTATTGAACAACTGAAAATATTGAACTCAGAACTAAATTAATGAATGAGTGAGTTATTGAACTAGTAAACTATTGATTAAAGAACTATTAAGTGATAAACGACTGAACTATTAAATGCAAAGCAATTGAGAGCTAGTTAACTGAACTCTTGAGCGAGTGAATTATTGAACAACTAAACCAGGGCAGGCCAAATGGAGAGCCGAAAAAAATATAACTATCTTTCTCTGACACCCAGTGATGCATGGCTTCGGCAAACATTCGGTGTGAATTTCCGACTGACTTTGGATCCCGGTGGTTATGGCTGGCCTGCCATGATCTAAGCTGTTAAACAAGTGAACAATTGAAGGTCTGAACGAATGAACGAAACAATTGAACGAACGAATTAAAAAGCCAGGGCGCTGTTTGCGCTCTCGAGAGCCAGCTTTTACTCTAAGCTGAGGGCACTCAGCTCTTGGCTCAAAGCTGGGAGCTGAAGGTCGGGAGCCGGGCGCAGCAAACGGCTCAAAGCTCTTCACCCGCAGCTCTGAGCTGAGATTAACATTGCGAGAGCTGTGAAGCGCTGCCAATCGCTGGTCTAGCGCAAGTTGGGACACTTCAGTTAGTTCTACTAATGTTTGCTTAAGAGACCTTAGGTGTGCGGACTTAGCCTGCAGCTCAGTGCTGATGGCATTCATCCCTTTTTTGAGCCATATTTCTTAGCGTTACTGGCGACCACTGGTTCGTTGCACAATCCATGGGTAGTTACAAGAATATCAGCAGCACAAGATTAAAGCTGTGAGCTGTAGCTCACGAACCAAGGGCTGTGGCTCAGGAGCCGAGAGCTAACTCATAGCTGAGATTATTAGCTCACGAGCTGAGAGCCGATCAGAGTTCCCGGCTCTCAATCAAATGCTCTCAGCTCAGAGCGAGAGCCAAAAAAAGACAGAGCACATGGCTCGCTAATGAGCAAATCCGAACCCTGTGAAAAACTAAACCATTGAATATCTGAACTAATGAACGACAGAACGTATTCAACGTCTGTATTATTGAAAATCTGATGCAAGCAAACTTTTACTGCCTATCAAGTGGGAACTACTGCCAGGACTTTTATATCCTTTCCAATTTACTGATTGGTCGGTATTTCTTAAATATTTAGCGGAAATATTTCCATGGATTAGGATCTGGTATAACTTTCCGCCCGATCTTTGGTCTTTTTTTGTGATTCAATGATTCGTCAGTCACGGTAAATTGGTTTGAAATAACTGACCTACCACAAAATCCTTTTGCACTTCGCTTCCTTTATTTCAAATCATTTTTTTACTGGACGGTACTTAACTGAAAGATATATTGCTCGCAGCTGAACACAAAAAAATTCCATGCTGATTCTTTCCGGTTAGAAAACATTTACCGTACTTGTGATCTGCGTACAGCACGCTACAAAGTATTGAACGTAGTTGCCTTTGTTCGGTATGTGAGAACCCTGGTCTGAACTGAACCAACTAAGACCTGATATATAGTGCAATAGTTCTGTATAAAAATCAAACTTTTGAAGCCTAAATTACTGTCTGTCTTTTCTAAAGGTCACGTGGGCTGGGGCATTTCCTGGTACATCAATGGTCTGCTTATACCCGAGATTCATGTGGTACGCGGCAAGACCTACACCTTTGTGGTGGAAGGTGGCAACAATCCTGATATACCAGCCAAGTATCATCCCTTCTACATCAGTGATGATCCCATCGGTGGCTACGAGCACAAGCGTGAGGAGGAAAAGAAGGTGAGTTTATCGCCGTAAACGTCTCATATAAGACTACATCTAACTAACTGGTATTTTGCTTGTAGGCCGTTCGTATATATGCGGGTGTACATCGCTCACGTTCGGGTCAGGTCACGCCCACTGGTGTGGGTCGCCTCTGCAACTGGACACCCGATGTGGAGGGTCCACCGGCCGATGATTATCAATCATTTGGCGCCTATCAACGCACCCTAACACTCAAATGTGACTCCGGAGAACCGGGAGTAATTAGCTGGAAGCCGGACAGGAATACACCGGATACGGTTTACTATCATTGCTTTACCCATCGCTATTTGGGCTGGAAGATACATGTGCATGACTCGTGCGAGGGCGGCGATACCAACGGATCGGCCTCTGAGCGGCAAGAGGTACGACTAGCGGTCGAACCGGCACCCGTCCATGAGGCGGACTATGCCGCCGAATCATCGATACGCCACGAAACCAAGGTCAGCCCCAACGATAATTTTTTATTGAAGCACCAAACCGATTTGATTAAGAATCACAATATGAACGGGACACCGCCCAAACTGAGTTTTGAAATAACGAAATCTTCGGAAATAACCAAACTGATTTCAGATGGAATCCGCGCTGCTGAGGCTCTCGAGGAGAGTATACTAAGGAACCAGTCGAGTCCAAGCAACCCACCCAACGGCTCTCGCATACCAACGAAACCACAGCTGGCCATCGCCAGGCCCGAGATTTTGCATGGCGAAACGCATTCGCACAAATCATCCCCATCCGTTCATCCAAAACACAACTCTCACTTGCTTCAGCGCCCAAATCGCCCACACTTGTATCACTCACACCCACTACCACATCATCATCAACTCACTTATGCACTGCACCATCATCATAATCTAACCAGTAATCTTCCAGCGCTAGCACAGAAAACCATTAGTCTTTCCGAGTTTCTGCGTCCACCGCAGAATGCACCGCTCTTCCATCCGGTTAAGTTGCCCGGTCGTCGTCCGTATCCCGGTCCCATTAAAAAGGTACCCGCCTCACGGCCGATACTGCCGCAACAGCATCCCCATCTACCGCCGGGTGCTTTAATACCACAGTCTTCTCTAATAGTCCAGCACTATCGCAAGCCGGTACCCAGTCTACTGAAGCCATTTCTCAAGGAGAAGCCCTTCCCCATACAACCCATAGCGGCTTCAGTGTTGCTGTTGGGTCAGCCCACAGAACTGGGTAATGCCGGACAACGTAAGACGGACATGCCCAAGCCCGTACCTGTACCCGTACCCTATGGTGATCTAGAACCCCAGGGCTCTCTGGCAAGACCACTTCATACCAAGCCGGAGCCGAAAATGTCTACTACTACCGTAACTCCTTTGGTCAAACGTCCCTTGCTGGAGGAGCCTTCGCCTCAGCAAATAGCCAGCATGCGACCGGCCATCAATCAGGGCTTTAAGCCCGATTCGGTGGTAGTGGAAAGCGGTTTTCGACCCATTATGCGACAAGATGGTAACGGTGTTCAACTGCCACCAGAGCTTATTGAACAAGTGGCTCACCGGCGTGAGGATCCGGGTACTGAGATCGATGAGGTGATGGAAACAGATACGCTATTCCTTACCGCCCAGCAGGGGGTTAGCGAAACGCAGAGTTTTGAGCCCATGTTTATACCTTCGCCCTTGGATAGCACCAATGCCAGCAGCATACTGGTAAAGAAGTCCGAGAAACCAAAAAAAGAAGTGGAACTACCAGCTGGTGCCTTGGCCTTGAGATTACCCTCATCCGCCTTGGAGCATGCTTTGCCCTCGGCCGCCCAACTACGTAAACCTACACTTGAGGAGCTATTTGGTGAAGAGCTGCCAGAAGAGCAGGCCGTACCAGAAGTTGAAGAGGAGGAGCAAGTCAAAGATTTATCTCTAAACCAGTCTACTTCTACTCCAAGGGTCACCGAGGCTGCCGTTTACGATGATTTGTCCAGTCTGTTTGAGTTTGAAGAAGAGCTTCCGTCGCCAGGTAATGATTCGTCGGCAGAAGAATCAGACGATAACGATAGGGAGGCTGCTGCAGCAGAGCGTATTGATACCTATTACCTGCCCCCGGATAATCGCAAAATACCACATGCCAGTCTACCCAGTGGAGCTTTATACACCTTCGATGGCAAGTCCGTGGTTGATAGCACTTTGGTGTTGCCGCCTAAGCTGGATGCACGCGATACTGGACTCTTGCGTCATACACACTATGGCTTAACCCCACTGGAGCAGTTGATAAGGACTACGCCACAATTTGCTGCCTATCGCGGCGAGTTGCCCGCAGAGTTTTTATCCACAGAGCAAACAGTTTTACCCGGTGTCACGGAATACTCCCATCCCATCAGCACCCACTCATCGGCATTGCCCTCCTCATCATTGCGACCCATTTCCACCAAGTTGCACCTACTCAAGCCAGACATCAATAGTAGCACGTGAATAGTGAAATTCTTCCAGCATTAGCATTAGCAAATCGGCGGACAGTAATCAGTTGATCACTTCTTCCACCACCCCATCAACCGCATCAACATTTAAGCTCTGTCTTAGTACGTAGGCTTCTCTTCATACACAAAATACGAATATGATGCTCTTAATTTTAATACAAAACGCATGCAATTTACGTACACGAAATATTAGCTAAGCTCAACACATATGTTTTAAATGCATTTTAGTCGTTGTATATGGAAATAAAATAAAAAGAAACAGAAATGTCACGAGAAATTGTTCAACTGTTAGGGGCGGACGCCTAAACAACCTTTCTTGTAGCTCTATATTAGGGTCGGCCAGCCCATAGTCACCGGTGCCCGAAGTCACTCGTTTTCACACAGACGCGAGCCAAACTTGTGAGTAAAAGAGTTTGTGAGCACAGAAAGGCAAGTAGAGATGGTAAGAGATAGAGATTCGTGTAAAACTAACCCCTTGCAGGCAGATCAAGTTAATTTTCAATTTTTGGTCGGATCAACGGTATTCAAGTAAGACAAGTGAGGTTAAGAATCTTGGAATATAAATTACCACGAGATGTTGATAGGGGAAGGAGCGTACGGTCTCACTAAGTACTTCCCTGGCTCTATCTTGACAATATCGGGCGCCAAATCTTAAAGCTGTCATGGAAAAACTTTTTTATTTTCAATGTTACCGTTCTAAAACTGGTCAATTGTTAATATTATTTTGTAACCAGCGCGGAAACCAGTTTGAAGCTGAATTCTTACGTTTTTTAAACTGGGCGCGGCACATGAATCCCGCGGGACCCGAAAAAATGTACGGGATCGGACGGGACTGAATTTAAAATTGTTGGACGGGACGGGATTAGTGCAAAATTCCGAAATTTTCCTGGTCCTGATTTATTTTTATTGACGTCAACAAGTTTATGCACACCAATGAAAACAATTTATCGATAATTACTTTATCGAACTAGCCGAATGGGCACACTTACATCCGAATTCAAAAATGGACACACTAAAGCACGCATCCTCACACGAATTTGTTCGACGAATTTTTTGTGCCTGACGAAATGTTCGTCGTTAGTGGAGGTGTTCGTGACAGATTTTTGTGTTCGACTTTTTGTTCGCAGAGAATAGAAACGTTTCTATCTTGCGTGTGTTCGTGCGAACATGTTCGTCAATGGATGGGAACAAGTGCACGAACATCATTTGTCAAAAAAAATTGTTGAGTAAACACGTGCCCAAATGAGCAACGAATTGTGGCTGCGATTCATTGAATGCCCCCAAAATGATGAAATAATGCTTTAAGCAAATTTGTATCGCCTCTAGGCCATGATAGTGTTAGTTTTCGCTGCCATATTTTAATGTTTACTCGTTGAGATTTTCAAGCAAATGATGTTCGCCTGGTTAGTATGCAAATGAATTCTTGTTTGACAAATTTGTTCGTCGAACAAATTCGTGTGTGGATGCCCTGCTTTACATACGAATCCAAAATGGGCACATTTATAAAAGCATGTGACTATTTCCCTGAGGACGATTTCAGATGGAAATCGAAATATATCCGAGTAAAACCCAAAAATATTGGCGTCTTTTGTTTCATTAAAAGACACACTTAAAAAACTTGACCTGTAGCCGGACAAATCAAAAGCTTATATAGATGCAAATAAAAGCCAAGCTTTGAAGTAAAGACAATGATATTAGCTTAAAACCGTCATCATCCAAACTAGAAGTGTAAAAAATCTTTAAAGGGTCTAGACCAACAAGGGAAGGGGTGCGGCATAAAGTCTGGGATTTTGAAATTTCTTTTATAATTGGATAGATTACTTCAAAACAAACTGATCTGGCCCAATGTATGGTTATTTTTAAGCCATGTCCTTGAGATATCGTTAAAAATCCTTTTTTATAAGCCTTTTTATACTCTGTACCAAAGGTACACAGAGTATATTAAGTTTGTGCAAAAGTATGTAACCGGGAGAGGAATCATTTCCGACCCTATAAAGTATTTATATTCTTGATCAGCATCAACAGCCGAGTCGATATAGCCATGTCCGTCTTTCTGTCTGTCCGTCCGTCTGTATAAACGCTCAGATCTCAGAGATGGTAAGAGATAGAGATTGACATGTATGGGACATATACTTCTTATAGTTGCAGGCAGATCAAGTTTATTATACCCTTGCAAAGGGTATTATAATTTTGCCCAGAAGTTTGCAACGCATAGAAATATTCATTTCCGACCCCATAAACTATATATATTCTTGATCAGAGCGACGAGCTGAGTCGATTGAGCTTTGTCCGTCCGTCTGTCTGTCTGTCTGTCCGTCTGTCTGTCCGTCTGTTTCTACGCAAACTAGTCTCTCAGTTTTAAAGCTAGCGAGCTGAAATTTTGCACAGAGTCTCCTTTTTACTGCACGCTGCTAATATGTCGGAACCGACCGGATAGGATGACTATATCTTATAGCTGCCATAGGAACCATCGGTCAAAAAATGGGTCTTAGTAAGAAAAACTTTTTTGTTTTCAATGTTAGCGTTCTTAAACTCGGCCATTATTAATATTACAGGCTTTCAGACAGATTTGCAGATTTAGGTCAAGATCGGATGACTATATCTTACAGCTGTCATAGGAACCATCGGTCGGAAAATGGGTCTTACTGAGAAATTTTTTTGTTTTCAATGTAAGTGTCCCTAAACTCGTCCATTAATGATTTTATATGCATTCAAACAGATTTGCAAACTTTGGTCAAAATCGTATGACTATATCTTATATCTTATAGGACCTATCGGTCGGAAAATGGGTCTTAGGGAAAATAACTTTTTTGTTTTCAAGTAAATCGTTCTTAAGGTCGGTGATTTTTAATACTACACGCTTTCAAACTAATTTGAAAAAGTTGATCGACATCGGGTGACTATATCTTATGGTTGCCATGGGACAAATCGGTCGAAAATAGTTCTTAGTAAGAAATTTTTTGTTCTTAATGTTAGAGTCTTTAAACTCACTGATTTCTAATTCTGTATGCTTTCAAATATATTTCCAAAATTTGGTCGAAATCGGATAACTATATCTTATAGCTGCCATAGGACCGATCGGTCGGAAAATGAGTCTTAGTGAGAATAACTTTATTTTGTTCGAAATCAGATGTTTATCTGTCGGAAAATGGGCTTTAGTAAGAAAATTTTTAGATTTTTATGTCGTTGATCGACATCGGGTGACTATATCTTTGGTTTTCAATTTTATCGTTCTTAAACTCGGCGATTGTTAATTTGATATGATTTCAAAAAGATTCTCAAAATTTGTTCGAAATCAGTCGGAAAATGGATTTTACTTACAAAAGTTTTTGATTTTAATGTAAGCGTTCTTAAACTCTGACATTTCAAAATCAGCATTTGCAAGGGTATAAAAACTTCGGCACTGACGAAGTAAGCTTGGCCTTCTCGTTTTTAATTTTTGCCATGCCCCCTCCCGCCCCCGCAATTTGGAAAAACGTCATATCTCCCACAGTTTTCATGATAGATTGTTCGTACCTTCTAGAGATATCTAGTAATCAAAATTCTTTATCGATTTGCTAAAGAAATGATAAAGATCGGATGAACGATACTCAAGTTATGAGCAAAAAATGGCCAACTAACACCCCCAACCCTTAACCATAGCATTCTGTTGAACGGCAATCTTAGTGAGAGAGAGAGAGAGAGGGAGAGTGAAACTTAGAGATGAGCGCGTATAGCTCGTGAGCAAATGCGAGCTGCGACATTAAGGATACAGAGTATGTTATAGACTTTCTTTCTTGTTTTAAATTGCAATATCTCGGGAACCGGAGTAGCTAGAGGTACGAAATAAATTGCCAGTGATACAGAAATGATCAAAGTTTTTGAAAATGGAAAAATTGGTGACATACACTGAAAACATTTTCCGGTATAAATAAAAGAAATCTATAATGTTATGGCTTTGGTTGATCGAAGAAGAGACATGTAAAAACCATGATCACATACATAAACAACCTAAATCATTTTAAAAAAATCTTTTGAACACGCCGAAATCTTTTTCTGACGAAATTGAGAAAGACCGTTATGTCAGTAGAAAAAGCTTTTTAAGATACACTGAAGTTGAGCTGAATGTATTAATTTCTGGATCTCATACCTAACTGAAATCTTGAATAAGAACAGAACGGGACAGAACTATTGATGCATCATTTCGGTAAAATGAGTAAATCAATAATAAAATTCATGGTTTACTCGAGATATATAAGCTGCAAATATGATAGTGTCTATGTCGATTTTTTTCCCCAACTTTAATTGCATAGTTGTTACTGCAGCTGTCCCAACGGAAATAGGACTGTTGGCTGTCGCTCACATGCTGCAAGTGTAATGTATTACTTCACTAATGCAAGATACTTATCAGGCATTATCCATCCAGCAAAAACTTATGAGTCGAACCAGTCTAAACTTTGAAAAAATTTGTAGTGTAGTTTGGAATGCTGAACTTGAAAATTGATTTAACATATTTAGTTTCTTCATTTTTTTCGGTAGCTACACTTATGCTAGGTTAACATAGCGTCACACTGTGCCAATGTCGTCTGTGACCCTCTGTGCCCAAAGTACTCAAAAGTCAAAAGTGTTCACATTGAGCGAGTTCATGAGCACTGAACCAGATCCACAATACAAATTCAACAACAATAAAAAAAGAAAGATCGAAAAGAATGAATAAGCCTAAATTATAAGTGTGGAATGCCGATATGATCCCTAAGCTTATTGAAGCCGTCGAGGAGTCGGAATGCCTCTGGAACATGACCAGCGTCAATTATAAAAATCGTGATGCCAAGGAGTCTAGCTGGGGCAGCGTTGCCGATCAACTTGGCGTCACCAAGAAAGACGCTGGCGACAAGTGGAACAGTTTGCGAAACTCATTTCGTGTGAGTCTGCAAGTTAATACAACAGTAGCCCGCATGTAATTGAATTTTTATTGATATTTTTGCAGATTTGGGGCGCTTGGATAAGATTAATTCAAAGATGAGCATCCGGACTTGGCTTTGGAGTTCCTAACTTGTGTTAACAGGGTGTTAACAAACAAGCAGGAGAAGGTGCTACTTGGTAATATGAGGCTTCGGCCTAACTGAGGCAACTCAAGCTACACAGCCAACCGATGCTACTCAAGCCGCACATTCAAGTCAATTGGATGAATTTGACCAAATTGAAGGACTGGAGAATCTCTTTAAGAGTATGTGGTTCTGGAGGATCTTAAAGATACTTACTTTGGCATTAAGTGCTACCACTCCTACTTCAATATACACATATCAAATAAATAAACATATTTATGCCATGCTGTTTCCGGAATTATTTCACATATTGTTGCCTTTGACATTCTAAACTTGTATGAGAGGGATGTAATGCTGGATCCTGAAGCTCAATAGCGCAGTATCACTGCTAGTCTATCGCCAGGTGAAATGGGCTCACGAAAAGTCGCCATCTACTTCCTCCCAACAAAAAACCTGATCGAAAGAGGCTGCATCCAAGCGCACGTAATTTATAAATTTGTGCGGAATACTTCGCAACTCTACATTCAACTTGGACAAACATTCCTTCTATCCCTCGAGTCAAACTGTTTTTGTCGATCTATCATGAGCGATTTGCCTTGGGTTCATCATCATCTTCATCTTCGTCCAGTACCCACAACGCAATAACAGCACACGCCACTAGCTCTGTTGCCTTTCGCGCATTCATTTCTTGCAGCTAAAAAATTTAATTTAATTACAATTAAAAAAAAAAACACGAAATCACTAAAAATGACGTATATTTACCTTTATCAAAATATTTAAGTCGAAAAATAACAAAACAAAGATATCCCAATGTGACAGGAAAACGAACTTGCGCGATTTGCTTGGCACAGTAAAAATAGTTCAAATGAGCTAATTTTGAGCTATTTCATTGGATCAGCTGTTCAATTAATTGTGGTCACAATCGTGCCCGCCTCGGTCACAAAACCACTGTGACGCCAAATGTGTACTTGTGTTCACATTGAAATGTACTCGTTCCTGTGACACACGATTTCTGTGACAAGGCATTGGCCGTTCACATTTCGCTGCGCCACTGTGACCCTGAAATGTGACGCACTGTGCCCCAATGTAAACGCAGCATAAAAATTGACTAAACAGTGGCTAAACAGAGACTGTTGTTGGTATTTCTACTCCTTGTTAGTTTTCTATTTTTGAAAGAATGCCATGCCTGATTTATAAACCATTGAGAGAGCTTGTGATTTTGAAATTAAGCCCTTAAATTTAGCATCACGTTTCACATCAAAGCCTCGTGTGCGTTAACGATACTCACAAATTGTTAGGATTATAGAAAAAGCTAGAGAATGGCAAATACTTTATTTAAAATAGCTAGAATTTTAGGTACCGGCAAAACTAAATAGTTTCCGGCTTTCGACCTTACAAAATTGCTAAATTGGCAACGCTGATGAGCACGTACTAAATCTTCTTGACCTTGAACAGTCGGTTTCTATTCGTTTAGCTTTCGTCCAACAGTTTCAATACGAAATGCAAGCGTTTATACAAAAATCTCTAAATCTCATATATAGCTACAATTTCCGCCAGCATCTTATTTAAACAATTTATTGGCGGGGAAATAGCTACACTGTCAACGCTACCGATAACTGCCATCCAACTGTATCGGCATTTTGCACATCACTAATACGTACATAAAAAATGGCCAATTTCAATACACGTGACGACGTAAAAACGGATTTTGACCGTAAAGCGCATTCCATTAAAGTGCCCACCCAGTATAAGGCCACTGCCAAAATTCTAAAGCTCGCTTTGGAGAAGCAAAAGTCCATAAAATCCCTCATATTCGAGGAGAAGCATGCGGTAAGCTTGACACACACACAAATCGAGTTTTATTTATTTCGTTCTCTCTCTCTCTTTCCCACCCGCGTAGCGTGTTCGCAGTCTGCATACGGTGCTAAAACATTACAGCGACAATCACGGAGCCATTGACCTAGCCTTGGAGAAGACGGGCCTGCTGAAAGATAATCCCAGTTTGGACTCGGCGCTGGCCAAGGTGCTGGTAACAGAACTGATATTTGGACGCGGCCTGTTGAACGGCGAAAGCAAACCCGTGCAGACGGTACGCAACTACAAGGAGCAACTGCAGCAGGCGATTAGCGGCTCGGACATACAAAAGAAAGGCAGGTGTACAGTAAAAGCGGGTTGAAAATCAAAAAACATGGGCAAGAAAAACAAGAAGCAACAGGAAGTAGTGACGCGTGATGAGGAGCCAGTGGTGAAGGTGTCAGCGAGACCACAGGCAGGGGACACCAGTGGAGAGGTTTTCCTATGGCTGTTGGCCTACAGTACGCTAATGTTTACTTTGCCCTTTTTGGGTTTTTATGGCATGCGCAACTGGCTGCAGGAATCATTTACCAATTTAACCGTATTCGAGGTAAATTGCTACTCGGTGCTGACTGCAGTTCTGGTGGTCAATGCGGTGGTGGCCATGTATGTGCTGAAGGCCTTCCGTGAAAGTGATCCACCACCACTCGAAGAGGAGGAGCATGAGGAGTAGTTTAAACTTAAGGGTTGAACAAAACAAAACAGAATAAAATGTTGAAATTTAAAGCGAATGTTTTTTTTTGTTCTTTTTATTGTAGAACCCATTCCACGCTATGTGCGCATCAATACCAATCTGTACACCTTGGCACAGGCATTGGAGTATCTCGACGGCGAGGAATGGCGTCGCAAAGAGCTGCCAGCAGAGAGTACATACGCAGACTTTTTGAGAGCCATACGTGAAATGGAAGAGGATGAATTTATGCTGGATATGCATGTGGAAAGCGTGCTGATATTTCCCGCAAAATGGGCTCACTATTGGGCCACGCATGACTTGGTGCGCTCCAAAGAGCTGATACTACAAAACAAGGCCACTTGCCTGGCGGCCGAGCTATTGGCCCCGCCAGTGGGTTCCACTGTGCTGGATATGTGTGCTGCTCCCGGCATGAAGACACTGCACATGTGTAATGTGATGCAAAACAAAGGACGCATTTATGCAGTGGAACAGTCCAGAGAGCGTTACAAGGACTTGTGTGATATCACCAATGAGGCGGGCTGCCAGATTGTTACGCCCATACTGGGCGATGCACTGACCATGGGTAAGCCGGGTTTTTTTTCTGTAGAGATTTTCCAAATTAAAAGCAAAATTATATTCCAGATGACAACCGCTGCCCGGATGTGGAGTATATTTTGGTAGATCCCAGCTGCTCTGGCAATGGCATGCAAAATCGTATGAGTGTGTGTGATGAGCAAAAGGATGACAAGCGTCTGTATAAGTTAGCTGGTCTGCAAATCAAAATCCTTTCGCATGCCATGAGTGCCTTTCCCCATGTCAAACGTATTGCCTACTGTACCTGTTCCCTGTGGAAGGAGGAGAACGAACAGGTGGTGCAACGTTGTCTGCAACTGAATCCCAGTTTCAAAATGCTTAGCTGCAAGAAGGCTTTACGCAACAAGTGGCAAAATGTGGGCGACAATGAGTATGCCAAAATAGGCAAAAATTGTCTCTACTCTCTGCCCGATCATGACCTCACCGATGGCATCTTTTTGGCTCTATTCGAGAAACGACGAGATAATGAAGAGGATTAGTTTTGATAACTTTATTTTCAATTTGCTTCAGTTGTTTCACATTGCAACATTTTTCGATTATTAAAAAAAAAATACAAAATGAATTAAATTTAATGAACGATTTAAATATGTTTTTTGTTTTTGATGATAAGATGTGATGATTTAATAAATATATAAAAATACGATATTTTAAAAAAACTCGTGTGTGAGAGAGTTTTTGCTTTTATATGTCAATTATTAAAAAAAAAACTTGTAAATGAAAATTTGTTTGACTGCGAAAGTGTTCTTTGCTTTTTAACTTTAGCAAAGAAAAAATTTCAAATTAAATTCTAAATTCAAAGTGTTCTATTCCAGACAAAAAAAATAGGAAAAATTTAAATTAAGTTATATATCACTTCCGGATATAATTTGGAGAGAGCATGTACAGACCCGTAGTTCCATACAATTTAGAGATTGTGAGATTGAACAAATATTACGATATTGTGAGTATTCGTTTCCAACGAGAAGAAACACAGATTTGTGAGATAAATACATTTTGATTTGAGTGAACAGTCGTCGGTGACTGTTTTTTTAAATTCGAACGCGCCAGGCGCTTAACTAGGAAGGCGCAACTATATATCCAAGCTATATAAACGCAAGTGGAGATACTGCCAGAGTTTCTCCCTTTAGGCAATCATCTGTTGCTTGTAGTAGTTGCCCTTGGCCAGGCGAAAGGACTCGGCCTTAATGGCATCCTCCATGGTTATTATCGGCTTCTTGGGGCAGTATTTAATGGTATGCGCCGAATCGCCCGATGCTCCGCATATGGGGCAGACATAAGTCCGCAGCTTAGGGCACAGCACACGATTGAGACTATCGCGCACGGTATGACTGTTGATCACCGCCTCCGGTTCATTGTTGTTCTCACAGAAAACGCAGTGACGGCTGATCTGTAGGTTAAAGAGGATGAGACAACATTATTAGTGATAGAAAATGTAAACACACTTAAAATAAGTAAGATAGTCGGTAAAGCCCGACTTGAATATACCTTAAATACAGTTCATTTAAAAATTGGAATTTAATTTTGCTATAAGAAAAAAGGCTCGATATTTTTCAAAGGTTGAACATTTATTGGAAAGGTTGGATCATGTCAATTGTTTATGAAAAACAATTTCGGTCAAATGACCATCACGGCTGACTTGATTGATTCGATCCACCCAATTTTTGAGAACATTTTCAAATGTTTCGGCATGTATATCAGCAATAGCAACTCGAATCTCGTTCTTCAACTCATCAATTGTTTCAGAATTGTTTGCATAACATTTGTCCTTGACCGCTCCCCAAAAATAATAGTCTAACGGTGTCAGATCACAGCTTCCTGGCGGCCAATTCACATCTCCATATTTGCTGATTATTCGATTTTCGAAGATAGGGCGCAGAAGATCGCTGTGTGGCACGTAGCGCCGTCTCGTTGAAACGAAATATCGTCCAAGTCTTCCGCTTCAATTTCCTGGAAGATCTAATCACTTAACATTGCGCGGTAGCGCTCACCATTCACGGTCACGGTGGCTCCTTCTTCATTTTCAAAGAAAAATGGATCATCAATGGAACAGTGACATGAGGTGGGTGCATTGGCCTCACGACGACAATATCCGGAATATCTATGCCCCAGATGGGACAATTTTGTTTATTAATATAACCAACGAGGTGGAGATTTCGGTAAAATTCACCATCTTCGGCCAATCGATCTTCCGCCCAATTTGCGAACTGTGGACGATTCGGATGGTCAATTGGCTTTAGCTGCTACACCAATTGAACTTTGTATGGCTTCATGGCAAGGTCTTTATGTAAAATTCGCATCAAAGAAGTGCGCGAAATGTCCAATTGTTGAGATCCATGGCGAGTTGACGTCGATTGTTGTTCACGCACATTTTCAGCAACCGCAGCAATGTTTTCGGTCGAGCGCACCGGACGAGTACGTACACGGGTTGGTTTATCCAATAACATTCCCGTTTCACGAACTCGCTTCACGAATTGATCCACAAATTAAGTTTTTGGAACATGTTTTTTGTTGAATGTTTTTTTCAAAATTTCGCACAGTTTGAGTCGAGGACTCGCCACTTTGGAAATATGTTTTTAATATTTCGAATGTAGATGTTAGCTGGATCTAAGTCGAGAAGAAAAACTCAGTGTTTTTGGTTTGTTTCCGATGTATTTCGAATGCGCCTCGGTACCGCTTGACGTGGAGTTCAGTTTAATATTTCCCAACTTTCTTCAAGCAAATAGCGACCCATTTCGTAAATGTCAAAGTTTTTACTAAATATTAGTCGCTTTCTGAATGACATTTGACGTTTTTAAAGTCAAATTATGAATAGTTCTAATTCCAAAAACTAGATAGACCACCCAGCGTCTTCGCACGCATTTGTTTTTGAAGATTTTTCCAAAACTTCAGTCACGTATTTGAAATTGTTATACTCTGTAGGAAAGGTACACAGAGTGAATAAAGTTTGTGCAATAGTATGTAACAGGGAGAAGGAATCATTTCCGACTGTATAAAGTGTACATATTACACTGTAAACCATTTTTGAACCAAAAAATGTTGATACCAACGAAACCAACAAAATTTTACTGTCAACCATGCGATCCTACTCCAGGATATCGAAGGCACCGCGCTCCCGAACACAATCAAGCGCTGGTTGGCAAACTATATGACAGGTCGGCAGGCCTATGTTGAGTTCCGTGACGCAAAATCAAAATATAGGAGGCTGAAACAAGGAGTCCCCCAAGGTGGAGTCCTCTCCCCACTCCTTTTCTACTTCTATGTTTCTGGAATGCCAACACCACCTCCGGAACTCAAACTCGTCAGTTATGCAGACGACTGCACCATCCTAGGATCGGACAGGGACTACAATAAGGTAGTTGCGAGTCTAAACTCCTACCTCCCAACAGTCTCTGCATACCTGGCCGGTAGAAACCTGTCTCTCTCCCCAGGAAATTCCAGCACCACCTTATTCACTACCTGGACCAAGATAGTGAACACCCAGATCAATGTCACTGTGGACGGAGGCATAATTCCCACTATCAAATACCCAAAAATTTTGGGAGTGACATTTGACAACCTTTTCTTCTTCGCGAGGCACTCGGAGAACACGGCCCGCAAAGTAAGGGAAAGGAATCGGGCACTCAAGGCAATAGCTGGTAGCTCCTGGGGAAAGGAGAAAGAGACCCTGCTAGTCACGTACAAGGCCATAGGCCGTGTGCAGTGCGACTACGCGGCGCCAGCATGGACGGCAGCCATCAGTGACGACACACAATGGGGTAATCTCCAACGTGCCCAGAATGCTGCACTCCGCACCATCACCGGATGTCACACCATGGCTCAAGTGGACCACCTGCACGAGGAAACCACATGCTCGGCGTCCGTGATCACTGCAACATGCTGACCAAGCAGTTCCTAGTCAATGGTCTACAGGAGGAACATCCAAAACACTCGGCCCTACAGGTCCCGCTGCCCCCACGTACCAGCAGACAGGACCTGAGGACCCACCTGCCGGATGTACTCACCTTGACCTCGAACTCCACCACCATCTCCGAATCTGTAGCCATAAATGCGAGAAATGCCATCCACCAGAGTACTGTGGCCGAAGCGATCAGCAAGTTGAAACCAAATATTGTCCTGGGAGGAAGACCTCCCCCCATCAGCGGTGCTGAAAAAAGCCTGCCCAGAAGCACCCGGACAACTTTGGCACAACTTCGCTCGGGGTACTCTGCGACGCTAAACAGCTACTTATCCAGGATAAACGAGGCAGTGATTGACGAGTGTCCCAAATGCAGGCAATCTCCGCATGACACTCATCACCTCTTCCACTGCCCAGCCGCCCCCACACAACTCACAACAACACACCTCTAGACAAACCCTGTCCAAGCAGCAACATATCTCGGGTTGGACCTGGACTACTCGAACTCGCTCACAACACCTTAACCCCCTACTCTACACACTCCCCCCATTCTACTTTCAAAATTTTTCCACTCTAATCTGTTCTTTCTATTTTTCCCCACAACATATGCGTACCTTACATAAGGTACCTATGGTAGTTTCAAAATCCTGACTGGGTTTGGCCTGATTGGCTAAGGTTCTCTTGTAATGAACTCTTGAAGTTGGTCGATTCTTTTGAAAAAATGTCTCGATTTTAAAGTCTATATCTCATAAACTATTTGAAGTTTTACTTTACTTTCTTCAGCAATTTTGTAGCTCTTAACTAGACCTACAAAATACTTCTTTAGACCATCTCAAAAAAAACCGTCTTCATGCTCAAAATCACTAAAATGTACAATAATTCTACCTTTTCCATGCTGCACGCATGTTGTTCTCCCTTCAAACAAAAGTGAGCGACATGCTGCACGCATGTTGTTCTCCTTTCAAACAAAAGTGAGCGACATCAAAGCGACATCAAATGTTAGACCTTTTGTACGTATAAATATGTGTATGTATAAATGATATTGACTTCTTGGAATTTGTAAAAATTTTAATTTACCGTTGTTTACGCTGGAACGGGACCCTATATTAGGTTCTGGATGGAAGAGAAAGACGCATTGCCAGTGCTTTCCGATTTGACATTGTCATATCTTATTATACCGGGAAGCTCCGTGCCAACTGAACGCTTGGCTTCGGCTATAAAAATTGTGGTTTCTGACACCAGAAGCCGAATGACCGATGAGCACATAAATCTTTCTAAAATTATTGTCTAACTATTATTGGTAAAATCAGAAGTTCTTACGTTTCGTAGTTTTAACTGAATAATTTGCTCTAGAATGCTCTATTTCGAAAGATGATGAATTTAAAAAGTAAACACTTCTTTAGTTCCATAAATTTAAATTTTAAAAAATGACTAAGTTACCGATATTTTTAACATAACTTCCGTTTACTGGTTTAGCACCGGTACCGAAACGGTTTAAAATAGGTTGGGAGCCATATCTCAAAAATTATTTGAGCTATGAACTGGAAACTTCGTTTGTATGCTGGTGATATGAAGTTAGATATTTTTTCGGTTACGAACCAACTGGATAAAAGAAGGTTAAAAAGTGGTTTAAAGCCATATCTTCGAAATAAACTAAGCTTGAAGCATTATAACGTGAGTGTTAGAAATTTTATTAGTTCAAGGTTGGATCCGAAATGTCAACCGCAGCCAAAAATTTAAATGTCGTTAAAAACACTATGTGTTATTATATTTCCATGAGTAAACAGTCAAATTGAACTAATAAAAGCCAATCTTATATTTATACATAACCCATTTCGAAATATTTGGATTTACGGCCGCGCTAGCGCAATTTTTCTAATTTGGACATTAATTTTGCACTTTTTTTCTGATAAAAGTGCCTTTAGATTTCTTATACTTTTGCTATCTAAAATCTTTCTGAGGGTACAAATGGTCAAAAAAGAATGCACAAGAAACCATGAGAAACTATGGGATTGCAATAAACTTAAAGTTTTTCTTCTCATTATAATGGAAACCACATAAAAAGTATGATGGAACAAAATGTCGCATGCGACATGTCGCGTGCGAAAGTGATTAAAATTAAATAAACAATAAACTACTTAATATTTTTGAATCAAATAAAAAACATTTTTAAGATACATCAGTGCATAATATTTTAAAATTAGTCGCATTAAAATATTCCTTCAGGATCCGCTGAAATCAGTGTTTGAACTGCTCGGCATGAAAGTGACTTCTGTTTTTGTCGCATGCGAATGCATCGGTTTTTTGTAATTATCTTGAAAACGAACAATTGCCCAAAATCAACTTTAGCACCAATTATAGTGCTAATCGAGGGCTATAAGTTTCGTCTCTTGTCAAAATAGAATAATGTTTTGGCATATACTTTTCTTCACTTTGAATGCGTACGAATGTCGCATTCGACATTTGAGAAATGCCCATATTATTATCTCTCAAATTATTCAAGCTAAGATCGTGAAATATGGTTTATAGGTAGGTTGGAAAAATGTTTAATATGTGTTTAATACTAATGGGTGATTTTTTTGGCAGCTTTCGAATTTGCTTAACAAATACATAAGATTCAGAAAAATGTGTGAAATCTTTATTTTAGTCGATAGAACGAACTATATAATTTAATGTTAATTTAGTGCTTGGTCCAACTTTGGCATACTCTCTCCAACATATCGGCCGGTATGTTACGAATAAATTCGGTAATATTGGCTTCTAGTACGTCAACAGTTGCGGGCTTGTCGCTATAGACAAAAAATAGTCTAAAGGCGTTATATCGTACGATCTATACGGCCTATTGACCGGCCCCAAACGTGAAATAAACTGTTCATCGAAATCGCCTCTCAATTGGGTCATTGTTTCGCGTGCTGAGTGACATGTGGCACCGCCTTGTTGAAAGCACATGTCAGCCAAGTCCAGCTCTTCCATTTTGGGCAAAAAAAAGTTTGTAATTATCGCACGGTAGCGCTCACCATCCTGCCTTCGTCATCTTTAAAAAAGTACGGTCCAATGATGCCAACGGCCCATAATCCACACCAAACAGTAAATTTTTCGGGATGCATTGACTGTGCTTGCAATGCTTGCAAATACGGCAATTTTGTTTGTTCACGTATTCATTCAACCAGAAATGAGCTCCGTCGCTGAACACAATTTTCCGATAAAAAAGTGGATCTTCATCCAACTTGGCCAGCGCCCATTCACCAAAAGTTAGCCGTTGTGGTAGGTCGTGGTCTTCAATTCTTGCACCACCTGTATTTTAAAAGGTTTTATACCCTAATCCTTCCGCAAAATTTTCCTCGTAGTGGAGTGACAGAGACCCAATTGCTGTCGAAAATTCACGGTTATTAACAACACTGCGATTTCACAGCTGCGATATTTTCCTCTGTCCGCACTCTACGTATGCGTGTTGGTGATTTAATGTCCAATAATGTAAATTTGGTGCGAAATTTAGTCACAAGCATGAATCGAGCATGAATTTTGATAATAAAATTCAATAATCTGCAAGCGTTGATCGTCTGTAAGTCGATTCATGGTTAAATTATAGATTAAACTGAACACGTTTGACAGTAACATGTGACACGAAAACAGCTGAGCTGCCAAAAACAGTGTGACCAAAAAAATCACCCTTCAGCATCGAAACTGACGGACGGACAGACGCACATGGCTATATCAACTCAGCTTGTCATGCTGATCAAGAATATATATACTTTATGTGGCCGGAGATACTTCTTTCTATGTGTTCCAAACGACTGGACTATTTTAATATACCCTCTACAAGGGTATAAAAATTACATAACTTAATGAAAGCATAAACAAACTTAAAACAAGAAAGGAAAGCTAACTGTGCCGAAGTTTAAATACACTTGAAAAAGCTCGCTCCAAAGGTAAGCGATTTCGAACGCTGACATTGAAAACAAAAAAGTTTTCTCACAAAAACGCATTTTCGGACCGAACATTTTTATGGCAGCTACAGAAGCAGTCTTCCGATCCGGGCGGTTCCGACATATTAGCAGCGTGCAGCTACAAGAAGACACTGTGCAAAATTACAGCTCGATAGCTTCAAAACTGAGGGAGTTCGCGTAGAAACAGACAGACGGACAAAGCTCAATCGACTCAGCTCGTCATGCTGATCAAGAATATATATACTTTATGTTGATGTAAGATGATTCCTTCTAGGCGTTGCGAACTCCTGGGCAAAATTATAATACACTTTTCAAGTGTATAACAAGTAAGGCTGCCTTCACACTGTTCGATACACGAGACTTGATAGTCTAGTAGGCCTGCATTTCCCCATGAAATTTTAGGAATTTGACAAGCTATTCAAATTTAATTCATAACAAAAAGCAGGACTACTAGAGTATCATGTCTCATGTGTCAAACAGTGTGAAGGCTGCCTTAGACAGTCGGTAAAGCACACTTTCACTTTCGCAAAAGTTTTGCGATTTTAAAGAACAAATTTGGACGATAAGCCGGTTTCAAATCGAAAAACTTTTGCAAAAGTGAAAGCGGGAGCATGGCTGTATATGCAGCTTTCAAAATGAGTTCATAGCTAATCAGAGGACATGTAAATCCAAACGACTATAGGCCAATTAGCTTATCCTCGTTCCTCCTTAAAACCCTACGGAGACTTAAAGACACCTACCTAAGGCAGACTATAAATATTGTCCCTCTCGTTAAGTAAACACACAACATGCTTACAGCAATGGAAGGTCTACTGAAACCGGAACGCATACCCTGGTCTCAAAGATTAAAAAATCTTTTGAAGTGGGATACTACTCTCTATTGGCATTTCTCGACATAGAGGGTGCCTTTAATAGCGTCCAACTTAGTGCCATCACCTCTGCCTTGGCAGATGTGGGAGCGGATATGCCTCTGATCAGGTTCATCCACCAATTGCTAACCAGCAGTTAGCCTCGCAGCTTGGAGATATTACGGCACACAGATTTGTAAGCAGATGCACTACTAAAGAAGGTGTTCCCTCGCCGCTACTAATATGGATGGTAACAGTTAACCAACTACATCTAATTAACTAGTTAACCAGCTACTACACGTGGTGGTGGTCTACACTGACGTTATTACAACTTTTAAATGTGAAATATTCTAAAAACGCTGTGTGACTTCTAGTGGACGTCATCTAACGGATTGGGTGTAGGCCCAGACAAAACGGAACTAATGCTCTTCACCGGGATATACAAAATTCCTAATCTTGTCTCTCCCAAAGTCAACGGAGTAAGCCTAACATTTGGAAACAATGCCAAGTACTTGGGAGTCATTCTGAATAGGAAGCTATTCTGGAGAGAATGACCGCATAAAAGAGGCAACAATTAATTTTTTCTCTATAGAACCTTGGCTTGCCCTATACTACTATATGGATCACTCGAACGGTGGCCACCGCTCGGGAAACAATTTGTCCTGAACAGCTTAAATAAAGTACAGAGAAGCGCTGAAATATGTAAGAGCGGCGCGCTCCGAACCACACCAACGGAAGCGCTTAACACAATATTTCATCACGTACCACTAGACCTTGTTGTAAGAGACAGATGTCCATCACAAAAGCACTCAGACTACGAGAATCCGATACCTGAAACAGGGATAATTTCTGACACTCCACTATACTTAGCTACCATGCGTGTCTACTGTATATCTCATACGACGTTTACATCCAAAGACGAAGTGAATGGGACAACATTCTCCATAGCAGAGCTGACGCCAACAATATTTACACGGATGGCTCTAGGCTCGACGAAAAAGTACGAGGGGGTGTCTTCCCCCCAACATAGACCTAAACTTATCGTCGCCTTGCTGGTCACTGTACTGTGTACCAAGCATAGGTGGTAGCCATCCAGAAATCTGCCACCTACTTTAGCACACTCACGGTCTAAGAAGGAATCGTATTTATATACTCTGATGATAGTCCAGGAGATTTCAATGCACTTGACTTATACACAAATTATAAATAAAACGCTCACTGAATGCCGCCTATCCCTCAACGAGATTGGCCGACACTTCAGTATTCACCTAATATGGGTGCGTGGACACCGGAACACCAGACTAGGGACAACCATAGAGTTCCTTTCAGAGAAGAGCACGAAACGAATGCCTCTGGCTACCTACAGGCTTCATACGAAAGCCGAAACACTACTTCTCTCTACGAATAGATGGAAAAACCTTAAATGTTGCAGATATGAGGAAGAGGAGGAAACGGTACAACATCTTCTGTGCCATTGTCCCGCTCTGAGTAGGAGCTTAGGAATCTTGGTCAACCCCTCTTACTCAATCTCTGAACCACCTTGGTTCAGTATTGACCCCCCTCGGGATTAATACGGCTAACAGGGAACAGGCATAGGAACGGACCAATTTCCACGTAGGTGGGTAAATTTGTCAAAAAAAAAAAAAGTTTTTAGTCCGATTGAATTGAAAACCAAAAAAATGTTTTTTAACAATTTTTCGCTATTGTTTGGGATTTTCTAAAATTTTATAATCACGTTGGTAATACATATTTTGTTATGGGGTTGAAAATCATAAAAGTTACCGACTTTGGAAGTAGAACCCGATATTTTTATACTCTGTACATAACGGTACACAGAGTATATAAGGTTTGTGCAAAAGTATCTAACAGGGATAGGGAATTATTTCCGACCCTATAAAGTATATATATATTCTTTACCAGCATCAACAGCCGGTTCGATATAGCCATGTCCGTCCGTCTGTCTGTCCGTCCGTATGAACGAAGAGATTTTTTAATTTTCACGGGTGCTCAGGCATTTTCTGAAAGCTTTTAGGGGTAAGTATTTTTGAGTTTTTTTTCAGATTTTTCGGAAAACGTTTAGAGGTCGCGCAAGTCGAATTTTCCCCAAAAATAGGGTTTTCCATACTGTTTTTGAATTTTACTTATACCTTTGTCAATAATCACGATTTTCTTAGTTTTCAAATCAGCATTTTTAAAGAAAAATGTCAAAATTTTACTTTTATGAGCATAATCGATAAGTTTTGGCTATACTTTTGCTCATTTAGGTACCATATATTACATTTTTTCGAAAACTTTGCATAAATTTTGTAAATAACGCATTATAAATCTTAAAATTTCTGTGAAAATAAAACAAACTAGTAATGCAGTTTGAAAGATGGCTAAATTTTAAAATTAATTTAAAAAAAATTATTTTAATATGCCCTTACCGGAACCATTGAATGAATCTAATAATATTATAAGCTGTTTGCCAGTTTAGCATCGGATTGTCTTTAAACTTGGAACTATGCGATTTTTCGCGATTAGTGTTTGTTTATCCGCTCAAGAAATCAAATATCAAAAATAGAGGAGAGCTAACTTCGGCTCGACTGAAGTTTATATACCCTTGTAGCTTGATGGCGCCACTACTTTAAGCATTTGCTGGCCAGTTTGTTTTATGGCAGCTATACGATATATTTATCCGATTTTGACCGAACTCCCCAAATAATAATATTTACAAAGGTATAAAGAGGCTACCATTAAATACAAAAAAGTTTTTTTCACTAGAACTACTTTTTCGACCGATAGTTACTATGGCAGCTATAGTTTATAGTCATCCGATTTAAATCAAACTTGGCAGAATTGTGTAGTAGCATATAATATTGATCAGTAACAAGTTTGGAAGAGATAGCATTCAAAACAAAAAAGTTTTTTCTACTAAGACTTTTCAGACATTACTTTTGTATAGCAGCTATACTATATAATTGGCCGATTTTTATAAAACTTGGTAAAATTATTTGAAAGCATAGAAAACTTAGAAATACGAGTATTGGGGACCTTTGCCTTGAAGACAAAAAACTTTTTCTCTCTAAAACTACTTCTTCGACCGATGGTTCCTATGGCACCTATATGCTATAGTCATCCAATTGGATTCAAACTTGGCAGAATTGTGTGGTAGCTTATAATATTGATCAATTACAAGTTTGAGAGCGATATCATTGAAAACAATAAAGTTAATTATTTCTATTAGTTATTAGTTTCATGCAAGGGGTACAAAGCTTTTAAAGAGTATAACAGAAACGGTGAGGGAAAATTAAAATTTTTTTTTTGTTAATTAATTTTAGAATTTACCCATCTTTCAAACTGCATCACTAGTATTTTTGATTTTCATAGAAATTTTAAGAGTTATAATGCGATATTTACAAAATTTATGCAAAAATTTGCAAAAAAATGTAATATATGGTACCCAAATGAGCAAAAGCATAGCCAAGACTTATTGTTAATGCTCATAAGAGTACAATTTTGACATGTTTCTTTAAAAATGCTGATTTGAAAACTAAGAAAATCGTGATTATTGACAAAGTTATAAGTAGAATTCAAAAACAGTACGGAAAACCCGATTTTTGGGGAAAAATTCAACTTCCGCGACCTCTAAACGATTTCCGAAAAATCTGAAAAAAAAACTCAAAAATACTTACCCCTAAATGGTTTCAGAAAATGCCTGAGCAAAAACAAAAATTTTATTTTGGGACACCCTAATGTATAGGACATAAACTTCTTATACTTGCAAGCTGATCAAGTTTATTTTATTTCCCCCCCTACCTTCTAGAGATCTTTAGATTATTTAGGCTGGAATGACACTCAATTTTGAGGGACAATTTAAGTCACAGTTTTTCGTCTACGGGGAAAAGTCGGTGTAAGCGAGTCACGCGTTTGATTGAATTTTTCGCACAATCTTTTAGAAGAGGCTGCAATTATATACAACAGCGTCTTTTGTCCATTTACGAAAAATTGCATCAATAATTGTCCCTACAAATCAAATATGTCCTATTGATTTTCCGAAGAAATGATAAAGATCGGATGAACGATACTCAAGCTATCTATGACCAAAAAAAAAACCAGTCCAATCTCGCTTGGGAATTAAGGTATTGATCCAGATAAGAGATTTAGAGTCCTCAGGTTGGTTAGGTTTGAGATCTTCGGTTTATGACCTTTTCAATGATTTGAAAGGACTTCTAATTACAATGATGCTCTAATTTGTCGAGTGTCAGGTGTGTAAGGCGACTGCATTTGGTGCATTCATTAGCTGTCGCTTGGTTAATCTTGGTAAAAAATCTTTTGAGAAAGCAGGACTGCCCTGAAGCAAAGCTGTGCCAAATGGGCAGAGTACTTCCTAGCTGTATCACATTGAGTTTTAGTAGATTTACACCCTCATTCGTTGAGTATATTTTCCTTCCCCAGGGAGAAGCTGCTATTAGTGTCAAGTGTGGGTAGATAGCGGGTTAGGATCCCTTCACAACTCTTTTCCCCAGTTTTAACTTGCTAGGGAATGAAGGGATTGATCCAGCTAAGAGATTCAGAGTCCTCAGAGTGGTTATGTTTGAGGCTTAGCCTGCAAACTAAGGTTTTCTATTATTTGTCTTCCGGTTTATAACCTTTTGAAGAGATTTGACGATGCATATGTATTCATTTGAAAGGGATTAGAACCACATGTGTTAAGAAATCGCCAAATTTTTTTTCAAATTTCGGAAAGGCATGCAGGACTTAAGTCTCTCCACTCACCTCTTTGGTCTTGTTGTTGTAGCGCTTGAGCATCTTTTGATTGTTGTTAATATTGTTGTAGGTATTTTGTTTGTTCACGTTTCGCATGTGATCGTTCATCTGGACTGGTACACCCAAAGTACCCACCGAATTCAGCTGTAGTTGGCCCGCAACACCATTTGCCATTGCGGGCATATAGGACATGTTGCGCCACACATTGTTCAATTGCTCGCGATAATTGTGGAGCCAATGGGTAGTTGTCATAGAAGGTGGTGCTGCTGCTGGTGGCTGAAACAAGTGACGTTGGGGCGGAAAGCAATTTAGATCATCGCTGACATAGCCGTTGGAGGCAAACTCCTGCATCACATCCTGCGTAGAGCCAGCGGCACCATCTGTGAATTTGTATAGGTCAATGTACGCTGCTCAGAGTTGACTGTACCAATCTGGCACTCTCTCTCCCTCTCTCTCTCTCTATGTCTCTTTCGCATTCTTTTAATCTTTGTCTGTCTCACCTGCCGTGCCAATTGTCAGTTGGGCAAATATTTTGAGTGACCGCGCTATTTCATCCTTCTGCTGGTGATTCGTTGTGGCCGCATTGGCCGCCGCCGATGCAGCCATGGCCAATTGATGTTGGGCCAGGGCCAGTTGTTGCTGCTGCTGTTGGAGCAGCAAATGGTAGTGATATTGGCGTTGGAACAACAGGGTGTTGGCTGCCGTGGCGGCATCCGTCAGCAGAGGGAACTGAGTTGATGTTTGCGAACTGAAAGGGGAAGGCTCTGGGGTCAGGGGTGTGGGTGGAGGACTTAATGTGCTGGCAGGTGGCGTACTGCCCCCCGTATCCTGAAGGCCCAACAGGTTTAGACCACCACCACCGATCCTAGAATTAAAACCCGCCGCAAAGCTATCCTGCAATGTAAAAACATAAAACATATCTCACATTTCACAATGGCGTCCATCTATCTCTCCCTCTCACTTACACTTGTGGCGTTGCTTTCCAGGCTGTTGCGAAACATGTCAAAGTCCAACAAGAAAAAAATTAAAAAGGAACACCACAAAATGTGAAAAGTGCCGTTATTGCGCGTTTCGCTTTGTGCCCAGATTCACGCGCACATCCAAAATCGAGCAACAGTTTAGGTTTTGTGAAGTATAATCGTTACTTCTTAGGTTTTAACATTTATTTATAATACAAAACTCAATTTCAGCGGCGTGTAATGGTCGCGAAATTCAATCACAATTTTAATTCTCTCCGACCAACTGGCGCCAGCTACTCAAGCACAAAACAAAATGCGTTCTAGGAAATCAGTGGGTAACGGTTTGGACAAGTGCAGCGCTGCCAACCTGTTGCTCCTTACAAAAAAAGCTGAAGTCAAATATGAATTTTGTAAAAAAGCCAAAACACCCGCTAATCCGCTGTGGTACAAATTACGAAATTATGGATTAAAGTTAATCGATCTAAATCTTGAATCTACAATTTATTTAAACAATGGTTCCGGAAGTCTTAAACCGGACCTTGCCCACAATTTTTTTTTCGATCCCATAAGTTATGTTTTACGATTTAAATCAAAATATTTTTAAGTGTAGTTTGTACCTATGGCAAAAATTTTAAATATTTTTAAATGTTCTATTAGGGTCTTAAAAACATTCAGTAAGACTTTCAAGCAGATCCGACAATATGTTCTACAAATAATATAAACAATTTTTGTTTTTGCGACCCTTGTGAATTAAAAATAACAAGTTCATCGACTCTAGTATTTTTAAAAATTCCATATTTATGTTTTTTAATTACAAAACTTCGCAAACGATTCAAAAATTTTCGTAATTTTCCAAAAAATTGAATTTTTAAAAAATTTTTTACTTAGCAATTTTTAGATATTTATTTTTAACCATGTATTGACTCACTTTAAACAAAATTTCTCGGGAACCAGTCGACCGATTTGGGTGAAATTTTGTTCCTGTCAATAGCTAAAACCCAAAAGCATAAAAAAAATAATTAAATTTTAGTTGGTCGAAAACACAAAATTTTGGAAAATAACTATGTCGTTGTTTAAACTTGAACATGAGACTCGACCACGATCCTAACGTTGCGTTAAATATCATAGGATCAGGGTCAGACACACCACTTGAAAAGGTCATCCGATGGAAGCCACCTCATATTCATCGTGTGAGGCAAGATGTGTTCCTTTTACGAACGCACACAATCATATTTATATACACGGATGTGAAATACACACACATCCTTAATGAAGGGTAGAGTTAAGTGAAGAAATTTAGAATAGAAGCAATATCGCTTGCAAGAGTGATTCAGTACAAATACAAATTTACAACCGTGCTCATTTAAAGGTGTATAATTCTATACCGAAGTACTAGCTGAACCCAACGCGACTTCATCCGCGTACAAGTCTTTAAAAAATTTTAGTAATCGTGTTGTTTATCTTTTAGATTTAAATTCACTAAAAAAAGAAAGCAGAATGTGGCGTGGTAAATGCAGTGGCCCGTACACAAGTTAATTTTTATCCCATCTCGTCCTCAGGGACCCAAACATTTTTTCTAGGTGCGCGAAAATATTACAAAACAAAATACTTTGGTAGCAGTTTACAACAAAATATTATGGAGTCGCATTTTAATGTTAGTTCGCGCTCGTTCTTATCGCTTCGAAGTGACTTATTCTTATCTCCAGAATGAAACGCTTTCTTATCCGTGAGAAGAGACCTTTTCATATCTCCCAGAAGAAATCCTTTCGTTCCTCCCAGAAGTGTCGCAGAGTGGCACACTTCTTCCCGAAAGGAAGATAAGAATCCGATTGCTTTGCGATATCGCTAGAGTAAAGCGATATCTATTGGAAGAATCCCATTCTTATCTTCTTCGCTCAGACACATATAAATGAAAGAAATGTAAAACAATTTCTTGAAGCTTGAATGCGCCAAGAAAAATCACAAATGGCTAAATCGATTGTTAAAAATGATACAAAATGACAAAGATTAATTTAATATAGCTAAACAATGTCAAATATCGGTTGTTTATAAGCAAAGACATGCAAATGAGATAAGGTAGGTAGTTCCGGCTGGCGCTTTGTAGGGGTTCTAAGTTCCAAGAGGATCTTTGCCGATTTGTCAAATGCCAATAGTTGTTTGGGAGACTTCTTGGTCGTCTCTTCTTGGCCGCATCTTCAGATGAGATTAGGAGACAACTAATTTTTATGTCTGCTCACGGCATAATTGCCACCACTTTTCCGATTATATAGTTGCTACCACGTATCACGTACCACCTCTAACTTATACGAAAGAGTTAAGTCAGAAGAAGAGTTAAGGAAGTTAAGGGAAGAGAGAAATGAGCAATGCGTGATAAATTTTTTGGCTGATAGATTTGCGAAATTCCAACTTCTTTATTGTGAAATACGGTAAACACTTTGTTAGTATGTGCCATAAGTTTCCATTCAATTGGCTAATTCGCTAATTGATTTTTTTTTTTATATATGTAGGTACAAAAATACAACACGCATACAGACATACACAAATACACAGCCATGAACATGTGAGCAACTGTATTTTTTGTCATTTTCACCTCTCCTGTGCCAAATTTTCTTTCAAGTTGCGCCAAGTTTTCCAATTCAAAAATAAACAACTTTAGCGGGAAAAAAGCTAAAAGTAAGCAGTGGTGGTGCCAGATCTAAAAGAAAAGCAATACTACATGGATCAGAGCTAACCGTAATTTTTTAATCAACAAAAATATACAAAAAAAAAACATTTTACGTATTGTTGTCATCATCCTCGTTCCACTATTTATACCTTTGCTGTAACCACACTACAAAATCCATTATTTAAACTAAGCGCGCACCTACCGCAGGTGTTGGCCAATACTGCACATTGCAGACGCCTGCCAACACTGCCTATCGCAACGAACAGCTGACTGGGGAGGGGGGCTGACGTGCGTGGCCCAAGAACCTAAGGAATTACATAAATTTCGAAGCTTCTGACGCGATTTTTTCCACCAAATCGCAAAAAGCGAACTTTTGTTGTAACAAACAGGCTCCTCACCATGGTAGGTTCATTCATAGAGCAGGTGTACGGCCAGTGGCTAACTGCCGAGAGCAAAATGCATGTGGCACAGTTTCTAGGTTAAACCTGGTCAAAAGTCATTCTCTCATCCCTCCTCTACCCTCCTAACTTTCAGATCAAATTGGCTGCCTTTGCGCGGGAGCGTGCCTGCCTCTTTACGTGCCAATATGCGACGCATAATCTGCAACAGCAGCCGGTAAGCAACCGCCTCTTGTGGCTCATCCGGCACGACCCACAACTGCAATCACGCCTTTCACACCCGCAGCAGCGTTATTACAGCGCTCCAGGTCGCAGGCCCGGCTTCTTCTCACAGTTTATCGACAATGTACGCACCGAAATGGACAAGAACAAGGAGATGAAGGACAGCATCAAGAAGTTCCGTGAGGAGGCTCAAAAGCTAGAGCAATCGGATGCCTTGAAATCGGCACGGCAGAAGTTCAATATTGTTGAGTCTGAGGCGCAGCGGTCGTCCAGCAAGCTCAAGGAGCAGTTGGGGGCCATCAAGGAGAAGGTGGGCGATGTTATAGACGATGCCTCCAAATCGGATCTGGCCAAAAAGGTCGGTGAGGAGCTGTCCAAAACGGCCAAGGGTGTTAGTGACACAATAACAGATACCAGCGGCAAGCTGGGTCAGTCGGGCGCCTTCCAAGCCATCTCGGACACCACCAAAATGATCAAAAATGAAATGGACACGACGAGCATAGACAATCGAGTCTATCGTTCGCCGGTGAAGCTGCGGAAACGTGTGCAGGTGGACATGGCGGACAGTTCGCGTGTGGTGGAGGCGAATACTGAAGCCACAGGTGAGTTACAATTGTGGTTTGATAAAACTTAAGCATAGATTCATACTTCCTTCTATCCACTTATGTAGGTGTGGAGCTGCACAAAGACTCCAAGTTCTATCAGTCGTGGGAGAACTTCAAGAACAACAACACCTACGTCAATAAGGTGTTCGACTGGAAGGCCAAATACGATGAGTCAGAGAATCCGGTGATACGCGCCTCCCGCTTACTCACCGACAAGGTGTCCGATGTCATGGGCGGTCTCTTCTCCAAGACCGAGCTCTCTGAGACCATGACCGAACTGGTCAAAATCGATCCCAGCTTCGATCAGAAGGAGTTTCTGCATGATTGCGAAACAGACATCATTCCCAACATTCTGGAGGCAATTGTGCGTGGCGATTTGGAAATTCTCAAGGATTGGTGCTTCGAGAGCACATACAACATCATTGGCACGCCCATAACGCAAGCGAAAAAGTCTGGCCTGTATTTGGATTCGAAAATTCTCGATATTGAGAACATTGAGCTGGCCATGGGCAAAGTGATGGAGCAGGGTCCGGTTTTAATTATCACATTCCAGGCCCAACAGATCATGTGTGTACGCGATCAGAAAGCCCAGATTGTTGAAGGTGATCCGGACAAGGTGATGCGAGTCCACTATGTGTGGGTGCTGTGTCGCGATCGAAACGAACTCAATCCTAAGGCTGCGTGGCGGCTGATGGAACTATCGGCGAATAGTCAGGAGCAATTTGTTTAGAACGCACTGCAGGCCATTGTATCATTAGACAGCTTAAGTTTCTCATCGACCTCATCGACCCCACAGACACTCACACAACCACGATCCCATGGCACACACCTCTTTGAAAGTTAGCCGCTTCAGCCCGGCGGAGCTGCTGGTCGGTTTCCTAGCTCATCTGTGATGCAGCAGTAGCCGCCGAGGTTCCACACTGATCCACGCACCTCCGTATGTATATCCCCCATACGTGATGTTGTATATTTTTACCTACCTTGTAAGCTGTGCGTATGTGTGTTTATATGGCACGGAGCTGCTGCGTTCGGTGTATGGCGGCCCAAAATTTAAATGTTGAAGCTTAAAGTGCAAAGCCAATTTATGCAACAGGCATATTGGTTTCCCGATGTTAGTAACTATTAAGACAAATTGTTGAGTATAGAGAAGTTTGTGTTTAGGTACAACCAAACGGCCCGTTTCGCTTTCGCCCGATTGTAAATACGTAATATGTCGTGAGCATCGGTTAAGGGCTAAGGCAAATTCACAGTACACACTAAACAATCCAAACGGACAACAGGCCAACAAAACACGAGGAGTTGTACAACACAAGCTAAACGCCACATGGAAAAATCTAGAAAATAAAACCAAACTTTTCAAATAAATGTGAATTTTTTAATATTACTCGAATTATTTAAATGACTTAAGGTGGAGTTTAAATCAAGGCTGCAAACCGGTCCTGAATCGAACCCCAAAGAACCGATTTGGTTTGGCGTTTTGGGTCCCATGAACCGAACCCTCTGTCTAACATTCGGCTCAAACCATAGTTTAAGTCAATTTCTTAAGATCTGTAGTAACTTTCTCAATATTATGACCCGGAAAAAAATCAAATTTATAGTACAGAATCGTCGAAAAAAGGTCAACTTTTGCAACAGAGAAGTTGGCAATCGTTCCATGTGTATTTTTGGCCGCTGAACTCAAATCAATTGTCCGTTTTCTCCCAGCACGTCAGGTTTACGAAATATTTGCATAATCGTGTGTTGAGCGAAGTTTGTTTACATTTGTAGGTCCGATTGCTAACTTCTCTGTTGCAAAACATTGTAAACCTGTGTAAATAAAGATGCTTTTTAGAAATCCAATCCATATTGCAATTTTAACAAAGAATAACATAAGTCAAGTTGGAACTATTTCCCTATGGAAAGCAAATTTAAAAGTACATTTATACACCTAACATTTGGAATATTAATTTAACATAAATTGCCTTGATGAGTCTCTTTTGATGTTTAAAAAGAGATTAAGTTCAGGTTGCAGCGGCTTCGAACCTCCGGACCAAGCGTTGATTCAAATAGAACACACTTGGCCCTCGCTTAACACGGGAGTTACGTTCCTAGAAAACCTCGTGTTAAGCGAAACATAAATTCAGTACAAAATAAGGGGTTACGTTCCTGAAATTCAAAATTGCCAACAAACAAATTTTTTTATTGTTAAAATTTGGTCTGTTTTTATTAAAGTTTCATACATTTGTTCAAAATTAACCCAAAAGTTACTATGTATATGCCTCAAGTATATGTATAACATTCATATTTTCAAAATTAAAAGTTGGTACATAGTTTTGAGTTTTGGTTCGTTTTGGTTCCACAAAACATGGTCCCCGGAAAGCCGTTTCTTCAAAATATCAAAAATCAGCTGTTTACCCGGCGTTGCCCGGGTCCTTTGCATTGCGTGGACATGTTTTCTATGAGAGCGTTTACATTCAATTTAGAGCTGGCAGAAAGTGGATATTAATATTTGAACTTGTTCAAACTTGTTCGAAAGCAGTTTTAAATTAAAGTTTTAAACTTATAGCTTAAACAATTTTGAAGATATATTCAATGTTTACCACTCACAATGTAAACCTTCAGAAGAATTTCCCACATCCCAGCCTAAGTAATTTCTGAAATGTGGACTTCAACCACTTTTTAATTGGTTCACCCGGCTGGTACGGCTATACATCAAGTTTCCAGTTCATGGTTTAAACAAATTCGGAGATATTGCTCTGAAACAAGGCTGCTAGCCTCTGAAATTTGAGAGAAGGTTCTGTCCGGGGGTTCAGATCTGTCGAAAATTCTAAGGTTCGATTCTCAGATCGGTTCATTTACTTATCGATCCAAAGGTTTTGGTTCGAACTTTAGTTCATCGGTTCTAAATAGAAGGAAGCATCTCCGACCGCATAAAGTATATATATTCTTGATCAGTATGTCAGGAAGTCTTTAGGTACAAATACGTTGCACTATAGCATATAGCTGTCAGAGGAACGATCGGTTATCGTTAGAAAAACCTTTTTGTTTTCAACACGAACGTCCTCAAACCTCAAATTTATACATTTTAAATATATGAATAAAATCATGTCTCTATCAGCTGACAGGTACCCGAAAATGGTAGCGTCTGCTGGCAGTGCTTCCAAAAATGGACAGAACTGGCCTCGGAACACGATGGACACATCTGGAAAGAGAGTCAGTCCACACTACTGGCCTTAATGTACGAGAGAACGCGTGAGGCAAATGCTAGGCGAGCCCGCGAAAGCACTTCTCGAGAGATGTACAAGCGTTTAAGTTACGAGCTCGGAGAAAATAATTACTTTAGGGAAGACTATGACACCTTAACCATTTCCTATATTTGCAGAGCAAGAACAGAGGTAATGGCGCTTAACATAGCAGTCTGCCCAATCTTGAAGGAGCTGAGGATCCGCTCATGGGGCAGAGCATACCTCACATTGAAAGAGCTTGTAGCAATCCTAAACGGGCAATCTTGGAGTGTGTTGGCAAAATACCTGCTGGATGCTCACAAATACAGGTCAAGAAACCTGCAGGAAGCCTTCTAAAAGAAATTTTGAGAAAATTTGAGTCTGATGTTATATTAATTAGTGGAGCCCGGGACTTCATCCTGAGGAGTGAAAGATCTAATATCTCGCGACGAGCGGGGAAGGTAGGTGGTGTAACTCTGAAGAAAGGGCGTTCCGGTAGCTCCGAACGGCAAAAATGCCATGCCTATATATATATTTATACCCTTGTAGAGGGTATATTAAAATTGTCCAGATGTTTGTAACGCATAGAAGGAAGCATCTCCAACCACATAAAGTATATATATTCTTGATCAGCATGACGAGCTAAGTTGATATAGCCATGTCCGTCTGTCCGTGCGTCTGTTTCTATGCTATCTCCTTCGTCAGTTTTAAAAGCTATCTTAACCAAACTTTGCACGAAGCCTTTTGGTACAAATACGCTGCACATTTGTCGGAACCGGCCCGATCGGATGACTATAGCATATAGCTGCCCTATGAACGATCGGTCGAAAATCTAGTTTTAGTGAAACTTTTTTGTTTTCAATGCAAACGCCCCCAAATCGCATTTTTCAGCTTTCTATGCTTTCACATAGTTCCACCCGGTTTGATAAAAATCGGACAACTATATAGTAAAGCTGCCATACAAAAGTTAGTTCTGAAAAAAAGTCTTAGCAGGAAAAACTTTCTTGTTTTCAATGATATCGCTCTAATTACTGATCAATATTAGATGCTAGTTTGATCCAAGTCGGATGACTATATCATATAGCTGCCATAGGAACGATCGGTCTAATAAGATGTTCTAGTGAGAAAAACTTTTTTGTTTTCAATGGTAGCGTCCTCATACCTTCCAGTTGTGAATTTGATCAGTTTCTACACAATTTTGAGGAGTTTGGTCAAAATCGGATGAATATATCGTATAGCTGCCATATAACAAACTGTCAAGCAAATGTTCAATGTAGTGGCCATCAAGCTGCAAGGGTATATAAACTTCGGTCGAGCCGAAGTTAGCTTTCTTCTATTTTTTTTGTTGTTCTTTTCTATGAATAAAGAACTTCTACTACTACTACTACTACTATATGTTTTCTATGCTTTTTCATAATTTCACCAAGTTTGAGGAAAATCGGCGGAATATATAGTAACTGGCAAGCAAATGGTTGTGGCGATAATTTAAAGTAAACGCATAACTTGAAAAAAACGAATGGTTAATATGAGATTTATTATATTAAATTTAACTATGAAAATTTTTTAATTTGATGTTGAACATAGCTAACAATTTGCTGTGTTCTTAACTGAGACTTGCTCCACCGTCACGCGAACTCTGAATAGTCGTATGGGCTAAGATGCTGTCTTTTGTGTTTAAGTTCCCGAAGTCCTGAGTTCGTATCCCAGTAAAAGTCAATAAAAATTTTTTTTTTTAAGTTAAACGTTTTTCAGAAAGAAGACTATGCCCTGCCGTCTACTACCTCTAACCTTGTTGTTTTTTTTTTCTGTGTGTCATAATCAAGGCTGCAAAAAAAAAAATAGAAATTCCTTGTAATTTGACCGCTATCATTCAAAAAGTTCTCCAATCCTACGACATTTCTCTAGTTTAGATTTATTCTATTACCGTCGATAATGGATCGAAGATGGTTCAAGCAGGAGAACTTTTAATTGACAACTGCAGAGCAGAAAAGAAATACAAATTGCAATAGAGAAGTTTAAAAAAAAATAGAGGAAAGCTAACTTTGGCTCGACCGAAGTATATATACCCAAGTAGCTTGTATAGTTTATAAAAATTGAGGTTTTAAATTATTTTCGTCGAACATTCTTAGTCGAGTTATTTCCTACTTTGATCATTTGCTTGCAGGTTTGTTATATGGCAGCTATATGATATATTCATCAGATTTTGACCAAACTCCCCAAAATTGTGAAGAAACCGATAATATTCATAACTGGAAAGTATAAAGACTCTACCATTGAAAACAAACAAGTTTTTCCTTTCTAGAACTAACTAACTACTATTTCGACCGATCGTTCCTATGGCAGCTATACGCAAATTTAGCAGAATTGTGTGGTAGCATATAATATTGATCAGTAACAAGTGAAGGACCGATAGCAGTGAAAACAAAAAAGTTTTTCTCACTAAAAACTAGTTTTTCGATCGATCGTTCCTATGGCAGATATAGTCATCCGATCCAGCCGGTTCCGACAAATGTGCAGCGTATTTGTACCAAAAGACTTCGTGCAAAGTTTGGTTACGATAGCTTTAAAACTGACGGAGGAGATAGCAAAGGAACAGACGGACGGACATGGCTATATCAATTCAGCTCGTCATGCTGATCAAGAACATATATACTTTATATGGTGGGAGATGCTTCCTTCTATAATAACATCTGGACAATTTTAATATACCCTCTACAAGGGTATAAGAACAGTGCTAGACTGTGTGACGCGATGGAACTCAACCTTCCAAATGCACACAAAAAAATTTGGTAGGTAAAATTAACTACGCTGACAGTAACTTTTTTCTAATTTTTTTATGCATGTGTTTTTGTTGTTGTTTGGTAACTGTGCTAACAGTAAAATCAACCGAAGAAATTCTAAGTCTCAAGTATTTATTTTAGCACGTGTTTTGTTGCATTTAACAACTGTACTTTAAGTAAATTTAACTACAAATTTATTTTCTCATATTTTGTGGTTTTAATAAGTTACTGCTACTACAGTAACTTTACCATAGAAATAGTGACTCACTCTGACGTGATTTTTTTTATCTCATACTTTGTTTTTGCAGCAATTAACTGTACCCACAAGTAAATCTTACCGCACAAATAGTATAACTTTTTAAATGAATTTTGTTGCTTCACCGACTAACCCTAACGACAGTAAATCTAACCGCGAAAATTGTTGATTGAGAAAATTTCAGTTTGGCCCTTATATTTATATTGTACTTTCACTGAATTTGAACTTCTGGTCTTGGATGATGATGAGCTCAAGTAGATTGGCCACTTGTGACAGCTAAAATAGTATCCAACCCTACTTTTCTTCAGTTGAGTAACAGCTGTTAACTTACTAATTTTATGGTAAAATTACAGTGAACACAATAAGAAAAGTACTTACTGTGAACATCGGTAAATATTACTAATTTTGTGGGTTGGCGCATTTCTAAACGAGAATTTCGGTTAGATTTACTACAGCAATAGTTCTCTTTACGTAATGGTTTACGAGAAAGTTACTATAAAATTTGGTTAATTTGACCTACTTTGTGGGTTGGCGCATTTCTAACCTACAATATCGGTTAAGTTTAACCGCAGATTTCTTTGTGTGTGTGCATCCGTTTACTAACTTCTCGAGATTTTTGGATTCAGAGTTCTTTAAAAGAGCTCCACCTAAAAATATCTAAATGGACTTCTGACAGACATGCTGAAGCTCCAAAAAGAAATTCTTAATGAGAGTTTGCAAAATTCAACTTTAAATGACTCAACGTCTGTTTGTGAAGAAGAGAAGTTCATGAAAGCAATTAACAAATATCAAATATGAAATCTTTAAATGATGTTATAGATTTCTTCAAAAATTGTCCAAGAGAACATATAGTACATCGACAAATGTCTTAAAATTTTGGAAAGGTCAAAAAAACGAGGACTAAAAAGATATTGCCTTAACTATACTTGCTTGCTGTTTCAGCAACTCAGGTATCAGTAGAACGAGCACTTAAGTTTGATCTTTCTAATCTAAGAGCTAGTATAGATGAAATGTAAATGTCAGCTATTGAATTTGATAATTAAAATTACATTATTGAAATAAAGAATATTATTTTGTGCTCTACAAATCTTCTATACATGGAATACATCGACACTATTTCTTTATGTTCAAGCGAATCGAGGTTCGAACCAAAACATTGGGTTCAGGGGTTCCAGGAACCGGTCCGCGAACCGAACCTTGGAATTTAAAAAGGGTTCGAACCATCGGACCGAATCTTCTGCAGAATTTGAGAGGTTTGCAGCCTTGGTCATAGTTTCAAAAACACGATTTTTGAGTTAGTGATGCAGAAATATTCGCTATATCGTGTTGAGTATAAAACTCTTCTTGTGAGATAAGAGTATGCCGTTATTTAATTTTACAGATTAATTTTCATGATCCATAGCGACATCTTTGTTGTCCTGTAGACGATATCGTTTAAAGATGCTTCGGATTTATGTTAATGTGACATATTCACGAATTGGATTGATTAGAAAGGAAAATATGTATTTTCCTTTAAACGTTATTTTCACAGTTGTTCAGTTTTGGCTATGACATTGTTGATGTAAGTGCGCGAATGATAAAGTAAGTGTCAGAGCTTTCCTCAATTAGCTGCACTTGAACAGAAAGGGAAAAAATTCTTGAATACATATCTGCCAAAGTTGATATAATTTCCAAGTAATTTTCTGTTCAGAGGTTAGCGTGGTATTATAATGTGGCTCCAATATAATGCCAAAAAAATGACCCCAAAACCAAGTTTGCTTGACTTGCTTTGCAGTCTAGTTGTTGCACTCAGAACCGAAACTGTATCGGTATCATGTTTAGGTTCTTTCCAGTTCCAAAAATAACGGTTGTTAGATACCGTTATACAAGAAATTCAAAATATCGGTTCCATTTCCGTTTCTGGTTCTGACTTTTAATCGATTTTTTTCGGTATATATGTAGTTCCGGTTGGATTCCCTGGTTTTATTCTATAGAAGTTGGTGCCTCAGAGTCAGTTCAAACAAGTTGTCTATATCAAAAGTGTAGAGATAGTTATTCTACAAGTTCTTTCATTCCAATTTGTAAGTTTTTAATTGAAATTAATAATAATATTTAATTTTTATGTTACTTACAGGCACTCTAACAGAGTAGTCTAACGACTTACATAGAGTTGAATGTTAACTTTTAACCGCTCAAGTTGACTTGCCGTTAATTTTGAACTCACCTGCTGTTATGTTGTTCTCTGCTCTCTGAACAGCCGTTCCCTGTTAACTTTCTGGCGAGGCGAGCTTTGGCCGTTAAGAAAACTTTTTGGCTTGTGTGCGCCTTTGGCTCAGTTCAGTTGATTCAGTCTGAAAGCAAAGCTTGTTATTAACGCACGCACGAATCGAAAGTTGTCCAAAGTCAAAAAAATTCATTCTTAGTTGACCATTCAAGTATAAATATTTATAAGTGGCTGTTAACACAGAAAAGCCCCCGCTTATTCACCGAGTTGAAAATATACGGCTGACGAAGGCGCGTGAAATTGTTAAATTCCGCCAGTGATAAGGGGAATTAAATTCGCGTATTTAGTGATAAAACCAAAGACAAGAAGTTGATTCTAGTTAGTACATAAAACAGCAAAAACAACAAGAATGCGCACTAGCAAAAGTTTGTTTCTGTTGCCGCTGCTGCTTCTCGCTGCCTGCTGTAAGTACAAACAACAACAAGATAGATGGGCCCCCAAGCAAACATAAAAAACCACGCAGAGTCGTCTCAATATTTATTTTTCTACACATTTACATTACCTCGGGGGAAACTAGTTTCGAACGCAGCTGGAGGAGACTATGAGACAACTTGCATAGAGGCGGCAGTTTACCTTTTGCCTTAACTGTTTAAATGTTAAGTGCCTGCCTGTTCTGTCCATCTCGCAAGATAAAGTTTATGGCGCATAAATATCTGTTTTAATAATTTCAGCCGACCTGAACAGCCAAGGTCCGGCTAAACAAGAGAAAGATATGAACGTGTAGAGAAGTTGGGTTGATTGCACTACCTGCTAACCCATCAGCCGATAAGATTTCGCCAGTCCAAGATATGATTACAATTTGTAGAGTTGAGCAAGCATTTCAGGTGCAAAATTCCAGCGTCATTCCAGCATTCTGTTGGTACAAATGGCAGCACTTAACATTTCTATCAAAATGTAAACACAACTGTAATTTTACAGCCAAATTAGACAAAGAATAGAACGTAGAAAATGTTGAATAAAACTGACCATGTGGGCTAGATTTTGTTAGATAGGTTATAAATGATAAACCTTATAAATGATAAGCCATAGCTGAAATCCTATCACGACTTCTGTCTAATACAGACGACTCCACTAATGGAGTGAACGATATAGAAAGTATACAAAATGTTTTCCCAATACCTGGGAGAATCTTTGACAATCTGGAATGTATGGCAAATGGATCACTACTAGACCTTTCTCTTTTTATAAACTCCGTGAACCGAAGCGTACACTTCCGTCTATTTTCATAAATTTTTCCGTTTGTTATTGCTGGAATTGAGACCTGGGCCTCCTTTAATGCAACAATCAGTTTTGTAAATTAGTTAAGTTTTAAATAGTACCAAGAATCAGAGACTTTGCCACGTCAGTTGCGGCTGCGTTTTTTGTCAGTTTTATAAAATTTGATTACACTCAAATAAAAAAACCAATCCATACGGGATTAAATCAATCCCAAGCGGTAATGCAATGCAATCCCGGATATTCTTGAACCGATCAGAAAAATGTTGATTTGATCCGACTTTTTTTAATCCTAAAAATAGAGTAAGGCTAACTACGACTTCACCGAAGTTTATATACCCTTGCAGTAGGGATGCCGGCAATAATATTGATATATCGAAACATCGATATTTTGGTTTAAAAATACGATATATCATTATCGAAAATCGAATATATTTTGGTGATATTTTTAGCCGATATTTTTGTTAATTTCGCCCACATTTCAAAAAATTGTACACCCAAGTTTTATACATAAAAATATGTTTTCTGTTCAACTTAAGCACATGCCAAAACATTATTTTATTTTGACAAAAGGCGAAACTTATAGCTCTTGATTAGCACTATAATTGGTGCTAAAGTTGATTTTGGGCAATTGTTCGTTTTCAAGATAATTACAAAAATCCAATGCATTCGCATGCAACAAAACAGAAGTCGATTTCAAGGCCAACAGTTCAAAAACTGATTTCAGCGGAACCTGCAGGAATATTTGAAAGGGACTAATTTTAAAATATTATGCATTGATGTATAAAAATGTTTTTTATTTGATTCAAAATTTATATATTTTTTATTTAATTTTAATCACTGTTGCTCCTTCATACTTGTTATGTGATTTCCATTATAATGCGAAGAAAAAACTTAACTTAAAAACTTATTATGTTTCCATGTAACTTTAAAAACAGGAACACACAACCAGGGAATCAAATCGAATAGTTTTTCCGGTTTCGGTTCTGGTACGTACCGAATCTTATGTTTCGGTAAAAGGTACAGTTTCGGTTCTAATTTATTTCGGTGTTCGGTTTCGTCGCCGAAAAAGAGTAAGTTTATTTTATTTTCGTTTTCCTGATCCTGACCAATCTCTACTTACGAATAACGCGTTCAATATATTTACTTTTTATGTAAAAAGTACAATAATACAATCTATACAAATCTCTATCTATATATGTACATATATCTGGATAATATGCAGAACAGTTATGGAAATTTTTTTTTTTCTTGAATATATAGCCATCCTGTTCCTATCCTATATGACCGGGAGAGCTGACAGAATTCATATTTTTGAGCCAGCTATTCAAAATCGGGATAAATTTATATTTCTTATTTTTATCAAAAAAGTTTTTGCCGTCTCGATGTCACGTTATGTTTAACCGTAAGCAGGCTGGCAGTAGTCAGGCAAAGGCTGCTGAAGATTGAACACGAATGTCCATGAAACAGCTGTACGGTCAACCAGCCTCCTTTGTGGTGTTGTGTAGTAGTAGTAGTAGACATTTATTAGGGCTTGGGTGTTGTGTGTTTCTGTTTAAAGTTATGCTTTATAAATAAATGTCTTTTATTTAATTATACGTCTTCAATTCAGAATTATCATTTCTCAAGTGACGCCTAGTTCGACATCTTTCTTGTTAGTGTTACCAAGACTCAATACTTTCATAATACCAAAAGCTTAAGGGTATTCTTACAACTAGTTATATGTGCTCATAGTGCGTACTTCTATAACTAATATGTACAGTGATGATCACAATAGTTACTAATAGATACTCTTATAGTTAATAAGTACAGTAGATTGGACCTCCTGAATATGAAATTTTGAAGGGCATGGTCTTACCCCACCCCCAAAATTAGAAAAAGTCGAGTTTTACCAGGCGCAAATAGGCTCTTAAGTTTTTCTGAATAACTCATACGCTGTGTTGCCTCTTATCACATAATTGTTTCATTCATAAATAGTTGGCGTTATTGTTGATCAGCATCAACAGCCGAGCCTTAAGGAACGCGTGTAATCAAAAATTTGGCTCAATAAGCCAACCAAAAGAACGGCAGTCTCTTCTGCTATATTTTCACAAATGTAGTTGCGTTTTTAAATTTCAAAAGATGACAGCAATTGATATGAACTAATAACTTCGTTGTAAAAATTTGCATATAGTGAACGTGTCGTAGAATGAATTTCTTTCAAAACTTTAAGGCCCTGTCGCGCCCATTTAAAATTAAAATTTTTTGATTTTCGTAATTATTAATTATACAACAAATATTAGCTTTGGGAATGCTGAGATCTACTTTTTCCATTTTGCAGTTTTGAGTTCGGACCTAATGTACAGTGGTCGGGCGTGGCGTACCAGTAGTATGTGTGGCTGCTGGTGCGGGAGGTTGTGTGGGTTCGATCCCGCCTCGGACCATCTAATAGAAAAAGATTTTTCTTTCTTTAGAAAAAAGCTTTTACACACCCGATCACCTTCACCAGCTACTGGCGCCAGCAGCTGTGAAGTAACCAGCCATGAAAAAGCAAAAATTCTCTAACTATTGCCGTTTCGGCGTTAAACTGTAGGGCCCTTTCTCTTGAGCGAAAAATTATAAGTACACACGCCAAGAGAATGAGAGAAGCTTGGCCCTGGCCCTCCTGGAGGTGCTGTTTGAGCCAATTTTACTTTACTTAATGTACAGTGATCATTACAATGTTTACAGTTTACAAATAACGTGACCTCGAGCCGGCAAAAAAAACTTGAAGCGCCCAATAACAAATATTTTTACATATCTGTGATCTATGGGTCACTATGTATGTAAACACACGCCTAGACGGACTTGGAAGCATGCCAAAGGTACTTATTTCGCGTTTATTTCTCACGTAAGAGAAACTTACGTAACATTTGGTGACGTCACTCGGCAGCCTTCGGGTTCCGAGATTCTCCTAACCCCCACTACACCATAGATTTTTCATCAAAAAAAAATACACGTTTTCATTTAATTTGTGTTTATTTTTTGTATTATTTTGAAGCAGTTAGAAATTTCGGACACAAATCAGACAAACTCCGTCATGACAGTTTGTGTCAATTAATTTGCGCGTGTGAACTTAGCTTTAAAGTGTATCCTTACTGACTGATTGTGCTTATAAGCACAGCCTAGTATGATGAAACTTATACAGAAGTTTTCATTTGTGGTAAAAGTGAGGGTGAGGATTCGAAAATTTCAACCCTCCAATTCCACCCCCTATTATTATTAATTCTTGGGGAAATAGCGTACCGCGACCAATCCTAGTCTATTGTGCCCTGCCTACTGAGAATACAACTCTCCTAGCAGCCCCAATTCCTGTACAAAGGTCAGGATTTTCGTAGGTTCTAGGTTAGTGATATGTTTTCGGTGTAAAATGTGTTTACCAAATCTGCTGAGTCTGCGTCTCACTAGAGCATCGCAGTTTGCTGGTATATGCTCAGAGGACTATTCCTTCTCCTTACAATATCTGCATAGTTGGTTGTTTGTTATTCCCAACTTGTACGTGTGGCTCCGCCCTGACAGAATCCTGAGGGCATTCTTTCCTTGTTGGATTAACTTTTGGAAACTTTTAAGTTTATGGTTCACTTTTATTGATTTGTCTCATCCCCCTGGTGTTTACCCATTTGCGAGAGGGAAAATGGCTGGAAAAGTTTATATGGGGAAAATTTTTTTTTTCCACCGATTGACGTGAAACTCGTATGTTAAGTTCACGAAATAATTGGACGCGTATTTGACCGAGTTCGAAAAATTCGCACACACGTTTCCATGGCCGGAAAATTTAATCTTGGTTTGTTAGTATGATGATATAGGACTGATTCTATTTGTTAAGAGTTTCTCTTTAAAGAATTTTTGACAACCTACTATTTAAAACAAGTGAGAAAGTCGGTCACGCCCGACTATAACATACTCTGTACCAGTTCATTTGCCCCCGACTATAATATTATCCAAGGAGTCACGCGTTTATCGTGCAATATTTTTATTGAACGCTCATCTCTAAGGTTCTCTCTCTCTCTCTCTCTCTCTCTCTCCCAAAGAGTGTGTTTGTTTAAATACAGTGGTGTTTGGCTGGGTGGGTGGAGGTGGGTGGGTCTGATATCCCTTTTTGCTTATAACTTGAGTATCGTTCATCCGATCTTTATCATTCCTTCAACAAATCGAAAAATAATTTGGATTACTAGATATCTCCAGAAAGAGCGAACCATCTATCATCAAAACTGTGGGAGATATGACGTTCCAAATTGAGGCTGCGTGGCAAACTTGATCTGCCTGCAAGTATAAGAAATATATGTCCCATACATTTCAAACCACTATCTCTTACCATCTCTGAGATCTCTTCGTTTATACGGACGGACGGACAGACGGACAGACAGACGGACAGACGAACATGGCTATATCGACTCGGCTGTTGATGCTGATCAAGAATATATATACTTTATAGGGTCGGAAACGATTCCTTCTCCCTGTTACATACTTTTGCACAAACTTAATATACTCTACGTACCTTCGGTACAGAGTATAAAAATTTGATAATTATAAAGACTTATATTTGGATCAGCTTTAGATTTGGATCTCAGTTATTTCTGTTTGAACTAATCCTGCACAGGAAGCTTGCTCAAATAAACTTTACTCTACAAACAATGGTTTCTACGCTTCTTTGAATGTGCATTACTCAACAGAACAAGATTAGAACTAAACGACACAACTCTAATTACGATTGATATCAGTTGATAATGTCGTGCTGTCTCTGATAAGGAAAACTTGTGGAATATTTTGGCACATGTCATGTGAATACAATATAGATGGCTAATACCCTTGTCGGGCAGTATCCATCACGTAGCCCAGAAACTAAATCTGGGTGGCTTATGAATGTCAAACGCGATGAAATGCAAGACGGCATATCGAGTGGGGCAACCTTTATGCTTAATTTTTTCCAATTTTTTGCGCTTGGATGTGCGTTGCATGGCCAAACAGTTTGGCATTAGAAATGTGTTTGTTGTTGTTTTTTTGTAAGTTTCTAGAAACTGGTTTGTGCCAAATTTATGCCAATCCGTTGTGTATTGTCTGAGTTTCGCAAGATTCTGCTGAAACTTATCGCTGAAAGATAAGTAAATAATTAAGTAAGGTGCTAGTGGGAAAAAAACGCGTGCAAATATTTGAGTTTCTCTGAAGTCGAAAGATCTGTTTTTGTTGTTTAAATATTTTAATCATTTCTGCTTAATTGTCTCTTGTTGTTTTCTTATTTGGTTTTTTATAGCCCATGCCAAGCCCTTGGAGGACTTAAGTAAAATTGACACCGAGTTAAGTGATTTGCTTGCAGACCGAAGTAAGACAACAGCTGTCAGTGCCGTTGAGAAGGAGAAGACGAAGGAGGAGGAGGAGAAGGTACGTAAAGTAAACTGGGACAAAGCTCCGGCTGTGACGCATGAAATATGAGACGTCTGGTCAATACTTGTATGCACTTTTTGGGTTTATTTTTAAACAGAACCGGAAATTTACGCTTATTTATTTTCACTTTGATTAAATGCAAAACCGCAAGCAAGACACGCGCGGCGTTTGCCTTTAAAGGCACGCAATGAAGTTTCCAGTGGCCAACATTTGCATAAAATTAAAGAAACCCCAATGAGGTTTTTCAGAGGCTCAATGGATTAGTCACGAAATTCCATCAAAAACAGACAACAAACGTGTTTGGGTATGACGGAAGGTGCTTGGGGGTAAGGGGTGATGAGTCAACGTAAGCTTCACCGATTCAACTAAAGTTCTAAGTAAATTCGCAGCCAAAATGTGACGTTTCAATGTCAATCAGATTACAGATCTCAAAGTCTGATCTCTACTCTGGTGCTACCCTGGGGGCATGATACAATGAATGCAAGGTAGTGCAAACACATGCTCCATTTCGCGTGCGCATAACTTTGTGAGTATTTGTTGATATAATTTGAATTCATTTTTCATCATAGAATTGTGAGTCTGAGACATCACATTGGTATATTTTGTTTGACAAGGGACGCATTGCACTACCTTCTATTTTGTATCTTGCCCTGGGGGTGTCGAGAGTTCACCTTAGTTGTAAACAAATGAAGCAATTACATTTATAATTACTTGAAAGGTGAAAGAAGGCACGACGCAAATGTGTTTATAATTACATATCATGAATCCGCACTTGGACCTGTACTTTAGATCAAGATCAGCTTCTTATAAAAATCAGGTTACGACTGTGTAAACAATATGTTTACTTCTCTCTACAACTCTGTGTACTCAAAATATATACATTTAAACAGAGAGATAGACAATTGTGTTATTATGCAAGTTTTTTTTGATGACCTTGCTCTCCTCGTCCCGCTGTTTTCCGTTAATGAGTTTCGATAAGAAGAAAAAACATTGTTTTGTTAACATTTTAAGCACGTTATTTAAACAGTTGTTTGTTAAATAAAATGCAGATTAGTGCAAATTTACAGTTGCATATTAGTTGAATGCTTCCGATTATTAATTAATAATGATTATTAGATATAAACATTGAAAAGTCAGCGGTGACCTTAAAAGTGCTGTAAAGTACCGCATCGCGATTTTATTTCTATTATTTGAATCTAACATCTGAGAAAAATATGATTGATACCGCGGTCCTTCCACCAAATATAAGTTCTTTGGGTTCTGGTGTTGTTTAACCCGAAACTGAGCCAATTTATTTTTACCCGTATTTTGGTAAGCTGCTTAATTCCGCGCTCGTAGAACTTCAGTCCTGGAATAAGTCATCAGAATTGAATGTTTTACCGAGTTGATATACAATATATTTCAGTGATTTCCAAATTTTTGGAAAATCCGGAAAATTGCCAGAAAAAGAAAACTTTTTGACCCCCCTTGTTGGAAATGGGTGGTCTATGTTCGCTGGGCAAAGTTTAGTTTCCGAGCGATTAGCTTCAAACTCATTTACAAAGCTGCACAAGCAAAAATATGGAACACGTTACTTTTAAATTTTGAAAAATCAACCCCCAAAATCGGAAAATGTGCGGACATTTGTTGTATGAAACTCTTTTGATTTTCATCCGATCGGGTTCAAACTCATTTTAAATGATCTTAAAAAGTATGCAATGTACTGCAATTTTTGGAAAATCTATTTCCTAAGTTGAAAAATGGTTCGAAAATTGTTGTATGAGACTTTTAAGTTTTTCATCCGATCAACTCCAAACTTATTTTCAAAGCTTTACATTTCAAAATATTGCAAAAGTGGTTTTCAGATTTTAGAAAATTCGGAAAATTGGCGAAAAATTGTTACACCAATTTATTTGTTTTCTATTCGATAGGATCTAAAATCATTCTCATTTCCGCAGAAAGGTCAACCAAAAACCGAAAACATATATTCATTTTATGCATCAATATAAATTCCAGAATCTAAATTTTTATATTTTATAAGATTATGCAAAAGGATACATATATAAATTTATGAAAGGCATCAGAAGTAGAGAAAGGATTGTCACGTTGCGTATCATAATGAGTCAAATATGAAAAATAAGCAACATTTTTTTTTGACCGAATCAACTATTAATATATAGATACATCATTGCAGATCATATAAAAGTTAGTTGCATTAAAAAACGGATACGCATCCCGCAGAGTTTTCCTTTTTTGTGAATGCAGACAATGCCTTTACCTTTTTGTCTGCCTGTATCTTGGACCTTACTGTCTACAACTCTCAGCTTTTACATTAAATATAGGGCTACCAAAGTGCTATCCAAACTCTAATATGCGGAAATTTATTGTACAATTATTCTTTGTTTTTCTTCATAATAAAGGCTTAAAAAATTCGTTCGATTGTCACGTTCGTAGCTGTAGAAATACCCATATGAAAATTTCGAATAACCGATATCCTCTTCTTTTGAAAAATCCACCCACATTGGTCAAAAATATGGAAAAAGCAGTTTTGAAATTTTAAGAATCTCCCCCAAAGTCGAAAAATGAGGGGAAAACTGTTTTGTATGAGTCCCTTTTTATACCTTTTCTGAAGGTATGTTAAAATTGTCCAGATGTTTGAAAGGCATAGAAGGAAGCATCTCTGACCACATAAAGTATATATATTATTGATCAGCATGACAAGCTATATTAAACTTAAAATAAAATAACCTAAGGAACCAAATTTGAACTGCGTAAAAATGTTCACTTTAGCCCAAGATATAATAATCCAAGCCTATCAAATTATACAAAGTTGTGGAATTTTAGGGTTTGCGAAAAATTGACAAAGTTTAAAAAATTTTTTTGGCTATCTTATTTTGTGTACAACAAAAAGCCAATCATGGTTTTTATCCAAGGCGGGCCTGAACCACGGTGCAGAGAGAGAGAAATGCATCCAACCTTTATTGAAATGTGACCACGTCCTCATTAAATGCCAAGTTTCTATTCGTTTTATAGAATTTCGGAAAGTAATAATATTTTAAATGAAAATATCCAGAAATGTGGCTCCAATGTGTGGTGTAGGGGGCGGGAGATAGAGAGCTTGCTTTTTGACAAGTGAAAGGGAAACTTTGGTTAACAATTCCAAATTGAGCTGAACAAACATCGATGGCAACATCGATTCATCGCTTCAGATATCGATGATTTTTATACCCTTGCAAAGGGTATTATAATTTTGCCCAGAAGTTTGCAACGCATAGAAATATTCATTTCCGACCCCATAAACTATATATATTCTTGATCAGGGCGACGAGCTGAGTCGATTGAGCTTTGTCCGTCCGTCTGTCTGTCTGTCTGTCCGTCTGTCTGTCTGTCCGTCTGTCTGTCCGTCTGTTTCTACGCAAACTAGTCTCTCAGTTTTAAAGCTATCGAGCTGAAATTTTGCACAGAGTCTTCTTTTTATTGCACGCTGCTAATATGTCGGAACCGACCGGATCGGATCACTATATCTTATAGCTGCCATAGGAACCATCGGTCGAAAAATGGGTTTTAGTGAGAAAAACTTTTTTGTTTTCAATGTTAGCGGCCCTAAACTCGCCCATTGCTAATATTATCTGCCTTTAAACAGATTTGCAGATTTTGTTCAAGATCGGATGACTATATCTTATAGCTGTCATAGGAACCATCGGTCGGAAAATGGGTCTTAGTAGGAAAAACTTTTTTGTTTTCAATGCTAGCGTCATAAAACTCGGCGATAATTTATGCTTTCAAACAGATTTGCAAATTTTTGTCAAAATCGGATGACTATATCTTATAGCTGCCATAGGACCGATCGGTCGGAAAATGGGTCTTAGTGAAAAAAACTTTTTTGTTTTCAAATAAATAGTTCTTAAAGTCGGTGATTCTTAATATTAAACTAATTTGAAAAAGTTGATCGACATCGTGTGACTATATCTTATGGTTGCCATAGGACCGATCAGTCGGAAAATGAGTCTTAGTGAGAAAAACTTTTCTGTTTTAAATTTTACATATCAAATATATGTTTTAAAAAACATTCGTGAAATTTGGGCGAAATCAGATGTTTACTTGTATGAAAATGGGTTTTAGTTAAAAAATTGTTAGATTTTTATGTAAGAGTTCTTAAACTCTATCATTTCAAAAACAGCATTTGCAAGGGTATAAAAACTTCGGCACAGACGAAGTTAGCTTGGCCTTCTCGTTTTCTTTTTATATCTCAATTGCATTTACTTGAACCACAGATTTGAACGAAAAATAGCTTGTTCGACGCCTAAATAATGTAACTTTACGATCATGACTATAAACCAGCAATAGTCACCGGTCCCCCCAGGGCCGAAGACATTTCGCTATTTACACATACACGAGCCGAACGCATGCCGAAGCTGAGGCCAAGAGAGTAAACAGGCCTTTTTTGATTGAGCGATTTGAAACCGGCAGTTTCAAAGCCAAGTAGATTCAATGGGTACAGTTTTCCTTTCATATGATCCAGTAGCCGGTCTTATTCGTGTCACTTCACAAATAAAGTTGTCCAAATTCAGTTCGAACTGCAATTGTTTATATTATCGTATAAATATAGAGATTTTCAGGACATACCTGATTAAGTAATTGTTGATCTAGCGCCCTATGGGGCGTTTTATGAACATTCTATATTATTTGGATATGTTATAGACAGATTTTCAAAATTTGAGAAAACATTAAGGTTTCATTCATGTTTCATTCATGTTTCTCCAGGTCTAATTCCAAATCCAAAACAGTTAAATGCCTAAATAAACTAAAACTTAAAAAAAACACTTTTCCATAAATCAGAAGGTTCGGTGAGTACCAGAAATGGGAGCGAAATACGATTCGGTTTGATTGCCAAACCCTGAAGTGAACCTTTCCGAACAGATCGGTCAATAATGTTAAAATGTCCTAAAATGCATGAGACTTTTAATAGACATTAATAAATGATTTTCGATTATTATTCTAAGCTAGATTGTAAAATTTATTTGATTTAATGGTTTTGTTGGATTTTTTGTTTAGGAACGCAATCCGGGAAATCATCTTCTATCATAATACACCTTTTTTCTTTCATTTCTTGTTCATGGAAAAAACTTTCGCAACTAATAGTGTTAATTTTAAACAACATCTTCATCAAAGCGTCAAGTGTGAGGTCTAAAGGCATTGCCAAATAAATTCTGAGTCAGCTTACACTCTCAATTAAAATTTCATTAATTTTTGTACAAAGAGGCGGAAAATTTCTAATGCCCCCACACTATAGGTACATTTAGTTGAGCGCAATGCCCACAATTCAAGCTCGCGTGTGTGAAATGGTTACTTGGCCCTGAAATTCGCATTTAATCACGTGCCAAATGAAATCAATTTCGAAAAGTGACAACAAAAGGCGCTTGCTTTATTTGCCGATGATTAATGCCGGCTGGGGGAACTAACGGTTGTCATATATTTCCCAATTACGTGACTAAGTCTCTGACATTTTTTAAAAAATTTATTCCCCTTTCCATTTCCATTACAGGATGTTGACTCGAATTCGGCAGAGCTCACACCGCATGCCTTTCCACATCGCGATGAGGATCAACTGAATACGGCCACAAATCTGGTTCTGGCCAAAAACTACAAGTACGATGTGGAAATTCTGGAATCGAGCGATGATGACAGTGACACCAGCAGGGACAGTGAGGAGCTGGAGGAGCACTTCAAGGGTCATGGCATACTAAATACGAATACCGACACCTTTGTGGCAGAGAATATTGAGATGACACCCGTGGATGTGGAGTCCAGTGCAATAAGTGAGAGCCACATGCTGCTCAGCATAATTCTGGTCGTCTTGGCCTTGGCCTCTGTGGGTCTGTACGCGGGTCTTGTCATTTGGCGTTCGCATTTGGAGTAAGCTGAAAACTTAATTGCATTTAATTGGCAATGGCTAATCGATTCGTTTCCCCCTAGGCAACGTTATGGCATGCGCGAGAGACTGGTCAACCGAGATGTGGATGAGGAGGGCATTGACGATGCTGATTATAGCGTATATGCCCCAACCACAACGCCGGCTATGACACGTGCGTAGTCCTGCGGTTGTGCGGGCGGAATCAGATGGGATTCAACTACGCTTAAGTTCACTTAAATGGCACTTGACAAGAAGCCGTAATTGAGCGCTCACTTTTAATGAATGCCATAATACAGTCAACCACCTGCCTGAACGGGCAGTTCCAAGTGCATTTTCCAACTAACTACACACACACGCTCTAACCACTACGCTAAAGGTCATTAATTAGTAGTTTAAACTAGCGCTTAGTTGACAAAGCCAATTTAGTTTGTAAGTTTCTGTGATATTGCTCTAGAGATTCCTTTTTTATATAGAGCCAAGTTTTGTATGTATTTTGTAATGAGCATGGACAATTAAATGGTGCGAAGTATTATAATTAAAATAAAAGAGAAGAGAAAGTAAAATAGATAATTCTTAATTCAAATTCAAACAACGCGCGCTAAGCCAGCCGCTTACCAACACTGATGTGGGGCTGCCAACTTCCCGCAGGTAAATAAATACACTGCTCGCCACTTGAATAGGACACCTCTAAAGTCGATTTTCTATAGTTAATTGCTGCTAAACCAAGCCATCTCGGAAAATAATTTTTGTTTTCTTATAAAGTTTATTTAAATGCAGTAATTAGACGAAAATTACAAAATTATTCAAAAGTTGTAAGTATACAAAAAACATTGTTAACCAATAAGTCACAAATTTTGGAGTCTTCATTTTGCACCACTTGAATAGGACACTTTATCTAAAAACCATTTAAGAATATTTCAATCCTTTTCAAATAACAATATTACTTAAATAAGAAATTACTAACATGTTTTTAAACCAAAAAAAGTTTTTAATAGTGTGTTGAGCCTCCTTTTTTCTCCAAAACCTCACACATTTGGTCTGGAAGGGATTCATACAATTTTCCCAAATAATTCAACGATATCGAGCCCCATGCTAATTTGATAGCTGCAATTAGTTGGGGAACGCTCGAATACTGCTGACCTGATCCATATACTTCACGTGTTAGCCATCCCCACACATTCTCAATGATATTCAAGTCCGGTGAATAGGGTGGCCAGTTTAATAACTCCACGTTTTGGCTCGCTATATACGATTTAACAATCCGGGCCGTATGTATAGGGGCATTATTATGTTGATAAATCCATTTTAGATTTGCAAAAAAGAGTTTGGAAGTGTGGAAAGGCCTCTTTCAATATACCATTATAACACAACGCATTCATGGTGGTTGGAATAAATTTAAGCTCACAGGTGCCATAATAGGAAATGGCCCCCCATACCATAATACCTCCAGCACTGCTGTGCAACTTATCAAGATGGTGTGGTTCTTTTCGAAGATCATAAAAATAGTAGCTGTAGCCATCGGGGCCCTCCAAATTAAACTTTTTTTCGTCCGAAAAGACAACACGTTGCCACTCCGAAGTCCAGGTGACATGTGCGCGCGCGAAATCAAGGCGCGCGAATCAATGTTAAGAGGTGGCTTCTTCTTGATTTTTAGTCTCTTCAGGTGTGTAGCATTATTAATAACACGACGCATGGTTGTCGAACTTGCTTTAACGTTGCATTTTTCCCTTATCTTGGCCAAAGAGTCGTGCGAATTGGAAGCTTCTCTTAATATAAGTCGCTTGTCCGCGACGGTAAGCACACTGTGGGTGCGGCCCTTCATGTTTTTACCATAATTAGCCTCACTATTTAAAAAATTTGTTATGGCGTGACGGCTCCTGTCGACTTTTTTTTGCTATTTTGGCAATAGAAAGGCCAGAATCCTTGTAAGCTTGGATTTTTCCTTTCTCCGACTCAGATAATGAAGTGCCACGCCCCATTTTAATTTTTTTTAAATTTTATATACACTTCAATTAAAGCAAAAAATTTAAGTAAACCAAAATTTGTGTGCACGTGTCAACGATACCGACCAAATAAAATGCATGTTCTATTCAAGTGGCGCAAAAATTCCATTGAATTTTTGCGAATGCTCACATAAAGTGCAAAACAACTTTATAACGGTTCTATTCCAAAACTTGGAATATACCAGAAAGAGCGAAGAATGCTTGCACAAAGATAATATGCAAAAAATACCTTTATTCTACCATTTCGTTTTCGTTTTACGAGCAGTTTCAAAGAGAGCATACAGGGTGTCCTATTCAAGTGGCGAGCAGTGTAGCTGTTTCGGCTTGGTGTTGGTTCATGATACAAAAAATAGAAGGTAGTGCAATGCGTCGATTGTCAACCAAAAAATTTCAATGTGACGTCACAGACTTACAATTTTATGTTTGTTAACATTTTTTCAAAAGTGTGCTTCGGTAACAAAAATTAAAATGATTTGAAATTATATCAACAATTAAACTAAATCAAGTTAAAACTAAAAATTCAAATTCCCAACCTAAGACTAATCTGTCAAATAACGTCACAGACTCACAAAGTTATGCGCATGCGAAATGGAGCAAGTGTTTGCACTACCTTGTATTCACTGTATCAAGACCTCAACTAAAAAGTGTATGATAAGTGTATGAGATTGATGATAGTTATTTTTTGGCAACATACAAAATGAAAACAGGGAGGAACTGAAGAATATCGTCGCGTGTATAAAGTGCAACAATATATTCAAATTTAATGGCAGCTATACATTAAACTTTACCAGGCGCAATCACGGAAGCAGAAACGGCAACACTTCAAATCGGGACAGATGAAAAAAATTCTGTTTGCAAGATTGCAACAGAATGGATCGTTGAAAACTGCAGACGGTATGGTCCAACTTGGTGCCAAGTTTGAACCAAAATTTAAGGTGATATCAATTTTACCTCATCCAACCACATTATCAAGAAATGTTCGCCATTAAAATGCCAAATATTTTCAAAGGGTCAAATATGAATTGGCGGAGGATAGACACGGCAATATTGTAACCGATACTTGGACTGATGACATTTATATGTGCGGTTATGTTTCCTGGGCACTCCGGCAAGTAATGCTTCCTCTGAAAGAGACTTATCAAAAGCAGGGAATCTTATATCGTTTTTTAAATATGCATTTTTTTCATTTTTTCGGTAGGTGCACTTACATTTTATGCAATATGTATCTCAATTCATAATCGTCAATTCATATAGGTCATTAAATCGTTAATAATGACGTACAACATTGTTTTCAAATCGTTTAAGAAGTTTGCATACAATGACCAAAAATATTTCAAAAAAATCGATGTTTTGCTCGAAAATGCAAGAAATTTCGTTTTTAATCGTCTAGGAAAAATATAAATAAGTCCAAATAAAATATTTGTATTCTTTCGACTTAAGAATCGCACTTTTACAAAGATAATAAGGTATTGATGAAGAAAATCTATGAATAAATATTGTAGCTGGATAAATTTAAGTGAAGGAACTATCAGTAAAATTTGAGTATTTTAAGTGTTTAGAAAATTTTTTATTATTTTCTTCTTTTGGACAAAATTAGAAGTGGGCGAATAACCAGATCAGAAACAAAATTTCAGAACAGAACAAAAAAATTAATTTTTAATAAATCTGAAAAACACCACTTTTTTCAGCACTCAATTGCTCACAGCTGCTGTATTTATTTATAGATTTTGTTCATCGATATCTTATTTTCTTCGTAGAAGTGCGGTTCTTAAGTAACAAAAATAAAAAATATTTTTTTTGACATTTTAAATATTTTTCCTAGTCGTTTGGAAACGAAATTTATTGCGTTTTCGAGCAAAAAATTGATTTTTTTGAAATATTTGTTATTATTGTATTCAAACTACTTAACCGATTTGAAAACAGTGTTCTGTGCGATTACACTGTGCAACACTAAAAAGTTGATAGAGTCGAGACCAACAAATTCTGAATGGGTATGATGGTAGTACAAAAACCTTCACTGGGTTTGGTCTGATTAGCTCCCGTTTTCAATTTATTGCACTTTGAAGTTTTCAGCTTCTGATTGGGATTCGCAACTCCATATCTCGAAAACTATTTGGAATTTCGCTTTGACGTCTTAGTGGAAGATGTTGCTCTTGGCTAAGCTTACAAAACATTCTTAAGTAGCAAGTCAAAAAAGTCGCATCTTTATACTCAAAATTACAATAAATTCGTAAAATCGTCATGTTTTCCCTCATTTAATACTGTTTTTCAACTTTGTCTTCAAAACTGTATGCAATGCAGGACAAAAACGTAGCTAAGACTTAATTAAACAAACGGTTGGAACATACCAACTTCATTCGATTGGTCCTTCATATAGTTACGGGCCCTTAAGCATTTATAATTGTTTTCAAAACTAGAAAAACTACCATTTTTGGTAGCAATTGGCTGACACAGTCAAAAATTTCGATTGTCTTGTATTAAATCAATAAAATAGTAAGTAAACATAACTTAAAAACTGTAATTAAAAAAAATTTAGTTTGTTTACTTTTTTACCGAAAGTGTTCGTTTTTTCGAGTTTTTATGACAGTTGTACGTGCCTAGACTGTGGGCCTATAACTATATGAAAGAGTAACTAAATGAAGTTGGTTCGTTCGTAAGGTTTGTTTATTTTGGTCTAAGCTACAACTTTGTGCTGAATTACTTGGCCAAATCTGAAACGGGTTTCAAGATGAAGTTGAAAAACTGTAGAAAAGTGGTAAAAACTTGGCTTTTGTTTGGCCAACTTTTGTAGTTTTCGAGTATGCCAAGATGTAATTTTTTTGATTTGCTACAAAGAAATGTTCGGTAGGCCAAGCCATGAGCAACAACTTTGTTAAAGACTTAAAAGCGAAATTCAAAATAGTTTATGGAATCGTTGGTCCTACTCTGAAGTTGAAAAGTTCAAAGTGCAATAAAAAGAAAACGGCAGCTAATTTCAGACTAAACCCGACAGGGTTTTTATACTACGATCATACCCTTTCAGAATTTTTTGGTCTCGACGATATCAACTTTTTTGAGTTCAAAAATGTGTCACAGTGTTATTGACCATTCAATTACCTTTTGATTCATATCTTGCTTGACACCATCTGACGATTATGAATTGAGATATGGCATAAAATGTAAGTGCACCTACCGAAAAAAAGAAAAAAAAGCATATTTGAAAACGTTGCCATGAACAAATTTTTGAAATCGATTTTTGAGATCACCAATCCAAACTACACTTAAAAATAGTTTCAGTAGAAGTGGGTCTTTTTGGCAGTAAGCTAGTGTAATGTTTATAAATTGTAACATACAAAAATAATCGATGCGTGGAATGATGATGCTAATAAGCGCGATTACGTTTCCATTACCGTTCACACAATTCAATAAATACGTAATTAACTACAAAATAAAATTGTATTGCTTGACTTGATTTTAAATAGAAGCTGTTTTAATTAAATAATCTTTAATTAATTATGATAAAACATTGCATTCGCTTTAAAAGGAAAATGTAACATTTTTTTTTTGAATGGCGAATTGTTCATCTGAAGATGCTCATTGTATTCGCTTTAAAAAATGACTGTTGGAAATTCCAAGGTATTTATATTGACCTAAAGCTAATTTTAACTGTATAGGAAACGGACAAGCAACCTATGTCCGTTTCTCATGATATAACTGTAACCGGAATATAGCTATCGGTCGAGTTAGAAACCGCAAGCGATACCGAAAATCGTTTCGATTTTCTATTTACATTAGTCTTATTCCTGATAGTGATTTGCTTTTGATTTTGATTTGATCTAGATTTCGTCGAACAGCTGTTCACAGCTGCTCAATACCATGATGCAATTATATAAGGTGGTCTCGTCGGCTGCCGACTCGTTCGGTTTTTAGTCCGTTAACGATTAGTGCGTGCTCGCTTGTTGAAGTGAAAGGTTGTTCCAAGTGAAGTGAAACTAGCTATATCGAAGAATGATGTTGAATGTTTGCAGGGTATAAGTCATAGCTTATTATAATCTGTATTAAAACAGTAAAGTTAGAGCCTTTAAAGCTGGCCTGGTCATATATCCAGCTCATCTCTAAAATAAAAAAGCTATAAAATTGAGCCAGATTTAAATATTTTTTAAATTAATTCTTTGTGACATGACTTTGTTGGTGTAAGCTCGTGTAATTTTATTTTTGCGCTGAAACAGCGCTTACCTGTTGCATTGCATTTTTAATTTTGAATATCCCACTTGTGGCTCACCACAAGTGTCATCACTGAAATGAACCAGTGTTCATTTGGCTCACTCGCACATGAACTGCCCAACACTGGCGTCAGCTGTTTTGGCTCGCACTTCTCATACGATTGTTTGTATTTTGCACTTTGAACTTGCCGACGAGAAAAAAACGAGAAATTGCTACCGATTTAGAGTGCGCCTGTTCATGTCCTGTTCGTCCTCGTCCATCAGTCAGATTCTCACCGAACTCGCTGCTGTGCACAACGCAAAAACTGCGCGCGCTTGTTTTCGCCCCGAGAGCATGTTTGTTTCGTCATTTTCATTGATAAGAAGAATCGAAAGCAAGTGAAAGTCACAACGCGTGTGCCGCCCCCGCCCACTCCGCCCTTCTTGTCCACAGCGTGAAAGTGGAGATTATTGAATTAAAACAGTACGGATGTGTTATTAATTTATTTGCGTGGCTTTATTCAGCTTTAAATTGAGTTTCGCTAAAAGCAAAGGTGCTCTGCGTCCGGTCCCGAACCCCCCCCTCAAAGTTTCCTGTGTTTACCAATTAACGGCAAAAACACTGCATACATTCCGGCGCTGTTGAAACTTTTTTTTTGGGCTTCCTTCGCTTCCAACCCCAACAACACGTGCGCGCTTCCTTTCGCTGCCAATTAGGAGGACAACATCAATAAGAAGGACAACAATATGTCGCACTGGGAGGACTTTTACAATACGCATCTGCCACCCGCAGATTTCGAGGATAATCGTTCGTTGCTGAAAGAGTTCTGCGAACGACACAATAAGCTGCAGAATCGCATTGTCCTCGTAACGGTAAGCCGGTGGCAAAGCTCACGAACATATGAATAAATACCTAATGCCCATTAATTAGCCCGGGCGAGCAACAGCTACTCAAAGCCATTAGAACTGAAAGGCAATAACGGAAATTTACTAATGAAATTTTAATTAGAGTCGAAAGCAACTTGAACAGAAAATCTGAGTTCTTTGCCATTTTATGTTAACTTAGAAACATGCAATTTTCTAATTAAAGAGTTTTGGATAAGATTGTGCATGATAAATTGTACAATTTTGTAATATTACTACAGAAATGTTATTAAATAAAGGGTAAAAATGCTACTTTGTTTAGTTTTGCATTTAATTTTTTATAATTTCCAGAAATTAGCCATTTTTCTTAAAAGAAGGTAAAGTTTTTATAAAAAATCTCAATCATTTGCATTAAACAGCTGTAGAAATTCAGACTACATATTCTTATTTCTAGGCAATTTTCGGGATGGAACGTTGTGTATTTGGGTGGTTTTTAGGCGAAAACAAGTGAAAAGTCGGTCAAGCCCGACTATAAGATACTCTGTACACGTTAATGCCGTCGCTCGCATTTGCTTGCTCGTTATACGTATTATAAGCGTTATTCGCTGCTTTACGCGTTCTATGCTAGTGTTGGGTTATTCATGACTGAGTGAACAAAATTGAGTTGTTCTTTAAACTGAACAAGTGAACATGTTCTTCTTCAGTTGTTCATTTTTGTTCAGCGAGTTTTGTTCTATCCATCTTGTTCAATCCATCTTGTTCTGAGTTGTTCTTGCTCTGAGTTGTTCTAAGAGCTGTTCGGTCTCTTTTGCTCAGAGAGTTGTTTTGTGTCTCGCTCTGTGAGCTTGCTCTGATTTGTTCTTGAGCCATAGCTACCACGAGACGAAGTCAGTCGTACTTTTACGCAAACGCGAGCCGAACTCATGGTTGTGTGTATCGGTGAACATTGAATTGCAAGTATAACGGCTGTAATCTGGAGAGAGCTCTCTTGCACACCAACACAAGCACATTTTTTTGTCCTCTCCATTTGGCCGGCACTGTTCTAAGAGCTGTTCGGTCTCTTTTGCTCACAGAGTTGTATTGTCTGTCTCGCTTTGTAAACTTGCTCTGTCTTGCTCTAAATGTTGTTCTGTGTTCTTTGAGCTGCTCAGTCTCTCTTGCTCTGTCACGCTCTGTGAGCTTGCTCTGTCTTGCTCTAAGTTTTTTTTCTGTGGGCTGTACCAAAGATTTATAGATATTACAGTTGACGCATGTGACGCAAAAAACGATTGTTCTTGGGAGCCGACACAGAATCCAAAAAAAAAAAAAAAAAAAAAGTTTGTATGAGTTGCGGTATCTACTATATGTAGTGTCTTTGGCTGTACGTACAACTATAACAAGAGAGAGTGGGAGAGTTAGCGCGAGAGTAAAAGACGCACACACACACAAATTTCGTATGTGTGTACAACAAAAAAGCAATGCTGAAACAACAAAAACAACAATGCGGTCAGTGCAACCGAAACCAACCCCTTAGAAATGCCGTCGGCAAAACAAAAACAAAACAAAAATATGTGCGCTCACACAACCTCCCGCCATAGACCTAGAACAGGTGAACAAGAACAACTGAACAAGTGAACTGAATAAGTGAGCAATTTGAGTGAGTTGACTCACTTAGAAAAAAAGAACAAGTGAACATGTTCATTGAAAAGAACAACCTTAACAATGAACAATGTTATACGCTCAATTATAAATTTGTCTCTCTCTCTCTCCCATAGATTGTGTTTGTTTGAATACAGCGGTGGTTGGCAGGAAGTAAGGGGTTCCGGTTAACTTTTTTTACTCATAACTTGCGAATCGTTTATCCGATCTTTATCATTCCTTCAGCAAATCGATAAATGATTACTAGATTTCTCTAGAAGGAAAGAACATTCTATCGTCAAAACTGTGGTAGATATGACGTTTTTTCCAAATTGCGGGGGCGGGAGGGGGCGTGGCAAAAATTAAAAATAAAATTGATCTGCCTGCCAGTATAATGAGTTTTTGTCCCATACATGTCAAACCTCTATCTTTTACTATCTCTGAGATCTCTTCGTTCATACGGGCGGACTATGGCAATTGACTCGGCTGTTGATGCTGATCAAGAATATATATACTTCATAGGGTCGGAGATGATTCCTTCTGGTTGTTACATACTTTTGCACAATCTTAATATACTCTGTGTAACTTTGGTACAGAGTATAAAAAGGAGTTCTTTCGCCATTTTTTTGGGTGGTAACAGTAAGCGAATGGTTGCGACTCATGGAATCGCGGGGACACACGGTGATAGCGTACGCGGATGAAGTTGCCATAACGTTGCCTCACACTCTCTGCAATCTGATGCAGGAAGCACTCTCAACACTTTCAGTTTGGGCGACACAAGTGGCCTTGGAGTCAATCCAACCAAAACTGAACTCGTTCTCTTCACCCGCAAGTATAAGATATCAAATTTCACATCCCCAATACTAAACAATAAACACCTAAAATTTAGCGATTCTGCCAGATACCTTGGTGGCACGATCCAAATTTATGGTTCATAGTGCTATAAGGACTACTTTGTCAGGTGTAAGTTGAGTTTTCAGGATGTTCAAAAGAAGTTCTATAACTTTGTCAATGCTAAAAGAAGATCCTATCAATTCCCGCCCTCCCTTTCCTTATATAATGTATCGGCTGACAACGACTCTGATATTTCCAATCTGCTATTCTGCATAGCCTAATAATTTGGTCTATCCTTATTCTGTGTCAAATTCCAACTGCATTGTATGCCCCGTGGTTGATGCAGATAGCTTTTTTTCAGCTTACGATCAATCAAGTTTACTTTCAGTCCCGGACCTGACAAAGTGCCCAGCTGTGTGTTGAAACTTTGTGCCGACTCTTTATGTGTGCCGCTTGCAAAACTATTTAACTTATCTCTTCAATTGGTAGATTTCCCTATTGTTTGTTATTCCTATTCATAAGAAGGGACCAAAGTCAATCATATCGAACTACAGGTGTGTATCAAAACTATCGAACATTCCTAAGCTTCTTAAAAAGATCCTGACTTTGTAGTTGTTTGGTAATATCCAAATCTCAACATGGTTTTGTGAAGAATCGCTCTATATCTACGAATATACTGTAATTTACTACTCTTGTGAACAATGTACGCGGCAGACTGATGTAGTTTATACTGATTTCAGCAAGGTTTTTGACTCTGTCAATCATGAACTTTTAGTACATAAATTGTGTTTGCTCGGCTTGCCTCATATTCAAGCGATCGATTTCAACGAGTTCGTTTCAAATCAATACTATTCAGTTCCTTTAATGTAATACCAGATATTACTATTTAACCTTTTCATAAATGATATCCCACTGGTTTTATTCCATTCGCATGCATTGATGTATGCCGATGACCTAAAACTTTGTTTGTCGTATAATTACCCGGCATCTCCTCTCCTACTCCAATACGATTTAAACTCTTTTCATACCTGGTGCTCGGTTAATAGGCTTCCTCTTAATCTCAGCAATGTATGTAAATGTATTACCTTTAGTCTTAATCAACCATATGAGTTTGATTATATGATTGATACCATCCCATTGGAACGAATCAATAAAATGGATGATTTGTACCCAAGTTATGTTTTAATAGTCATATAGCGGTCAACGCAAACAAGGCAATGGGAGTTCTCGGGTTCGTTAAACGATGGTCTAAGGAATTTAATGACCCCCTAAGTCACTAAGCAACTGTATGTTTCCCTAGTAAGACCAATACTTGAATATGGGTCGTGTGTCTGGTCTCCATACTACCAAAAATATCAAGATCAACTGGAATCGGTTCAGAAGCAGTTCTTTATTTATGCTCTCCGAGGCTTAAACTGGGATCCTTCCACTCATCTTCCTCCTTACGAGGACAGATTACGCCTAATCAACCTGCCTTCTCTTAAGAACCGCAGAACTTGCCATTGTGTCCTTTTTATTCATAAACTCCTGTCAGGAGAAATCGAATCTATCGCTTTGTTACCTAATATAAGTCTGGCTGTCCCACAACACGTTACTAGAAACTTTTATCCTATTTATCTACAGCCTTGCCTAACAAACTACGTAGCGACCAGCATCCATTGTAATGTTGTTTGTGTCTTGTTTTTACAGTTGTATGTAATATTATGATATTGTATGTATATTATAATATTATTATTATTATTATTACCTCGAGCCGGCTAGAACTTGCTGGTTTGATAATGAAAAAGGTCGTAGCATGAATTTCTTGTGAGACGTTATTTTTGGTGTCAAAATGAGTTCAAATATCGAGCTAAAGTCAATCTCGTTCATTTTTGATGCAATCCTTTTTCGGATTGAATGTTGTTCAAGTATCGAGCTTAATTTAATCTCGGGTATTCTTGCACCAAGCCGACTTTGAGATCAAATTAAGTATCGAGCTTAAATCAATATCAAACCTTCTAGATTGAGGGATTAAATCGAGCTCGAATAGCAGGATAAAATTAATCCCGTTTGTTGTTGAAATAAGCCTATATTGAGCTAAAGTCAAGCTATCTAGAGCTGAACTCGGGATCAAGACAACAATTCCGGGATTGAAAAATCCGTACTAAAATCAATCCTTATCGTACTTGGTTTGAAAAAATCCGGGGTAGACCGACTTCTGACATCGTTTGGGATTGATTGTAGCCCGGATATCTCAGATTTTTTTCTGGCTAGATGGCAATAAGCTTACTTAAACAAGCGAGAAGTCGGCCAAGCCCGACTATAACATACTCTGTACCAGTTCATTTGCCCCCGACTATAATATTATAATACATCCAAGGAGTCACGCGTTTATCGGGCAATATTTTTATTAAAAGTTCATCTCTAAGGCTCTCTCTCTCTCTCTCTCTCCCAAAGAGTGTGTTTGTTTACAGTGGTGGTTGGCTGGTTAGGTGGAGGTGGGGGGGTCTGATACCTTTTTTTGCTCAGAACTTGTGCATCGCTCATCCGATTTTCATCATTCCTTTTGCAAATCGATAAATAATATGTACCTTCGGTACTTAGTATAAAAATAGAAAAAAAAATAGATTTAACTTTTGCAAATTTTGCGTTAAGGGTACCCTGGAGTACGCATCGCAATTCAACAGGCACATGGCCTATTCCACTAGAAGATATGCGCTTTTGCTATGATTTTTAAGACAATCGCCATTGAAATGTTTAACTATTTGAATTTTGCTTATATTGTCAGCCTTAGGTAGGTAGGTAGTTTCGGGTGGCCCCTTGAAGGAACCACACATAGACCTTACGGTCCTTAGTGAGGCCGGGTGCTTTTTTGGGTACCATTAGAAATCCAAGAGGATCTTTTACCTTTTGGCAAATGCTAATAGTTGTTTGGGAGACCTCTTGGCCGCCTCTTTCAGAGAGGTGAAACTTGGGGAGAGTAGACGTTTTTAGCTTGTCGATCGCTGGGCAGCGGCAGATGAGGTGTTCCAGAGTTTCTAGGACTCCAGGTTCCTTACATTTCCTGCAGGTGTCCGCTGTCGTGATGCTTAGCTTTTTCGCGTGAGCAGGTGATAGGCAGAGACCAGTTAATATGCCTATCAGCTGTCTGCAATCTCTTCTTTGGAGCTGTAGCATATAGTGCGTTAGTTTTTTGTCTTTTGTCTTACACATAATTTTTGGGATTCTGCAGCCGGTTGTGTTCTTCCACTTTTCCTCTGCATCTTTCTCCGCTATCTCCTCCATCTTGCTGTATAGCGTCTGTACGGAGACAGATATGTTTAGTGTTGCTTCTTGGCTTAGTGCGGCTCCGGCTTCTGCAAGACTGTCCGCCATTTCGTTTCCATCGATGCCCCGGTGCTGAGGTGCTGAGGGAATCTATTGCCTCCCTGCTTGCCAGAACATTTTTGGAGTTAATAGCGTGTCTGCATTGCTTTGATTGCCGCTTGGCTGTCGACGTATGTATAGGGTTATTTGATTGTTTGGTGCGCATAGTTCTGCCAATTCCGCTGCTTTTCTTATTGCGAATACTTCCGCCTGGAATATGGTGCAGTGGCCTGACAGTTTATAGGAGATTCTCAATTCCGGATCCTTGCAGTATAGTGGTGAGACCATTCTGAGGCCATCTTTGTCAGCCTTAGGCCCAATTTCTCAGGTTAGCCGAATTTGCGTGTCTCATGCTGTCTTTGGCGAGAACCGAGCGGCAAAGTTAACCGCTGCCTCATCATGGGGTAAAATTTTAACCTGCCGGCAAGTTGCGATAGAATTATCGATATTTTTATCGATCGACAAACAGCTGTGTCCAAAATTTGTATTGTTTACTTTGTCAATTGCCAAAACAAAATGTTTATAAATAAACAAATTTCTTAAATCCACGCAATGGATATGGAAGATTCAGGCGGTAAGACATAAAGACACAGGCGGCGATGTGGAACTTTCTGTTCAGCAGAATAGCAGCCGCCGCATTCATGGCAAATGCTTTGACCGCCACGCCGGCATATCTGAAATGGCACCAATGGCAAAGCAGGCAAACTCACTGCCCGCCGTCTGCAAAATCGAAGGACCCACCTGGCCAATGGCACCACCAATTGCCTCATGCAATGTGGTATACCGATAGTGATCTAATCGCTGATACGTGTGCACCATAATGAAAATATTATCCACACGCACGGCCAGCACCAGGAACGGTATTACCACAATGGCCAGCATGGTGGTGGTTATACCCACATAACCCAAGACGGAGCAACGAATAAATAATGCGAGAGCTCAGGGAGAGTATTTATTATTTTACTGATCTGGATGATGCCAAATTTGTTCAACGGTTCAGGTTAAAAAACTCAGCATGTCAAATAATTCATGCTAGGATTAGAGATCAAATATCTTTGCTAAGTAACAGGTAAAACCTGTTACTTGTTACTCTTTGAATTGTTAACAGAAATCGTGGATTGTTGCCAGAGAGCAAACTTATGGTGGCGCTACGCTCTTATGCAAGTGGCTTCTTCCTTATCATTGAGGGCGACTTCTGTTGAGTCAGACTTCCTTCGGCAAACCGTGCAGTTAATCAAGATTCCCACGCTATTGCATTACTGGCCATCACAAACAGACACTGACTGATTGATTTTTGCTAAAATTTTAGAAGTCAATTAAATATTTTTAAAGTTTACATATCATAAATAAAAACGTACCATCATTATCAACCACATTTTTCAATCCTGTGGCTGAGCTTGGGATCATGACATGAATTTTTTGGAAATAGACAAGACTCCAGCGGTGCTGGGAATGCCGCCACAGTTCGAGAAGTCTCCCGCTTCTTAATTGCTATTTTGTCAAATAATTACCAGCGACAACAATAGCATTAAAAAAAGCCCAAACAAACACTGCTGTTTCGTCGACAGTGTCAGGTCACACTTTTGCAGCGATAGCAATTAATCGTTATCGGGTGAACCTGCCGGTAAGTCTCGTTGAGAAAACCAAAAGACTTAACCTCTGGTAATTCCGGCCGGCAAATTTAACCGGCCGGTACCTAACCGCAACTTTTGAGAAACTGGGCCTTAAGGGTGTATTCTCCATGTCGAGGCTGATTTTTTGACCTTCTTTAAAAAATCTTATTTGAAAACGCAAAGGGGTTTTTCCAATTCTGTTTTTTTTATTGTGTTACAAACAGATTTAAGTAAAAAAAAAAATTTTTCTGCTTCAATATGAGGGCTGTTCAAAAAGTTCTCGGCCGTCAAAGAGGGGGGTCCAAACAAAAAGGTATAGTGCTGGCGGCCACGATTTCTCGTCTCCAGGTTGTCTGAAATGATAAGTAAAAACGAGGGTTATTATCAGTATCGATGTCATTCTGGTCTGACCCTCGAAAAAATTTTGTGATTTTTTTTGACAAAATGGCGGCCGTTGATAAATGTAAATTCGATTTTGGGCCCTTTTTTTGTAGTTTAATGTAAAAAAAAAATAGTAAACATTTTATCAAAATTATGATTGAGGGTCCGACCAGAATGGTGACAATTCTGCGTCGATTTCACTTAGTTTCATCAAAATCAGTTCAATGCAACTGGAGATATCATGGCCGCCAGTTCGAAAAACGTGGTTTCGAGATAAATGCGTATAAAGTTTGAAGTATTTTAAAAATGACTCGTTTTAGCGAAGACATTGTTCGACAAAAAAAGCTATATCTTCTAAAGTATTTCGAATTTCAAAAAATCCTTTTAGGGCGATATTCTCAAATATCCAAACTATAAAAAATGCACAAAAAATATCGATAAAAAAATTTTGCACATGGAGAATACCCCCTTAAAGTATGCCACTTTTTTAAAACGATTTTTTTATTTCGCTGAAAGACAGCGCGCAACCAGGCCCGTTATTTATCCCAACACACAACGCAATAGATTTACAACAAAGCCGCGCTGATCGAAAGCAAATGACTAAACAAAAAATGGAGGAAAGCTAGCTTCGGCTCGAAGCTACCCTTGCAGCTCGTAAGCTGTACAGAATTAAAGGTTTTAAATGATTTTCATTGAACAATATCATTTTCGCTTTAAACAATGTTAGTTGAGTGATTTTCCAAGCTCACCCATAGATGTGGCCACTTTCGTGTGGTCAGTTGTGTATACGGCAGCTATTTGATATATTCATCCGAGTGTGATCAAAATCGTCCAAATTGGGCTGAAGCAGAAAATATTTATAACTGGCGCTACCATTGAGAACAAAAAAGTTTTTCTAGCTAGAATTAATTTTTCGACCGATCGTTCCTATGGCAGATTCAGTTTCATTTCGCCGTTGACCGAAAAATTTAAAAAAGCAGGAAACAATAATTCCATCGGCTCACAAAGCGCACAAAACATTGATTATTTGTAGACTTAACAGAGCATCGCGAATCTCGAGCAACTTCTACAAAAATGCACCCATCACTAAACAGAATATGAAGATAAAGCATTACCGAACTGAACCATGACTTGAGAAAATAAATTTGGACAATTTACAAGCGATTTTCTGAACACAATCGCGCTGTCAGATCTGACATGTTGATGAAAGTTTTATTATTATAGAGTGGATGTATTGGAACGCCCGGTGCGATTGAAGCTTGATGCTCAGTACTCCATACTTAGCTCTCGATACTCAGTCCTCGATACTCAGTATGCGATACTCAGCACTCAGTGCTCGATACTTAGTAGTCGGTACTCGGCACTCAGTACTTACTACTCAAAACTCGATACTAAGACCTCGATATTCTGTACTCGATTCTCAGTAAACGATACGTAGTACTCGATATTCAATACTCATTACTATATACTCAGTATTCTATATTCAGTACTCGATACTTCGAGCTCAATACTCAGTGCTCAATACACAAAACTCGATACTCATTTTGAAATCAAACAAAAAATTTATTTACATACTTCCTGAATCTCAGACTAATACTTTCCTCCATTTCTGTTCCTTCTTTTGTATAGTCTGGTGGAACTACCGTACCGCTGGAGCATAACACCGTACGATTTGTGGACAACTTTAGTGCTGGCACACGCGGCTCTGCCTCGGCGGAATACTTTCTAGATCATGATTATGCTGTCATTTTTATGCATCGCCACAAATCTCTGGAGCCCTTCACGCGCCACTTTACTGGACAGCAATTCTTCGATATGTTGGACATAGCGGACAATAGCCAAAGCTCAACGATAGCCATCAAGCCGGATTCGGTGGATGTGTTTGCTCCGGTGCTGGCCAAGTACAAGATAGCCCGCGAGACGCAAATGATATTGTATGTCAACTTCACCAGCGTTGTGGACTACATGTGGCTGCTGAGGGCCGCCTGCGAGTGTTTGGCTGCCTTCGAGGAACGTGCGATTTTGTACTTGGCAGCGGCCGTCTCAGATTTCTACATACCCGAAGATATGATGGTGAGTAGAGTGGGCGGAGCGGGGATAGAGAGTTGGCCACGTGGGAAATCTTGTAATTGATTGTGTTCGTCATCAATGCATTGTCGCTAGATGCCTGGAAATTGCTTTTTATCGATTTCTAAAGCTGATTCTGATTGCTTGCGCGTGGCTTTGCCCTTGCTGTTCCTTGACACATTTCCACTTTAGATGGGTTGCCTGCCGGTGGGAGCACTAAGTCAACTATTGTCGCTCCACGGTCCGAACCGTCATCAGAAGCCTGTCACCGTCATTTACAGCAAATGTCCTTGCTCCAGCAGCCTTAACATTGTCGTCATATAATTTGATTTGCATAATTTTGCTTGTTACCATGGTTCTAGTCTGGGTGCTGGGCTACGCTTCACTTGATGCTCCGGGTACCACCTACTTCTGCTACACTCATGCCCACCATTTCACTTTTACTCGAGTTTTATTGTATTATGTTCAGGTTTTATTTTACCTGCTCTTGGCGCTGCAGTTGCACAGTGGCTAGAATTGGTAGAATTTTGTGCAAATATAAACATTGAGGAAATAACATAGAGACTCAATTAGAAACGTATATCTATTTAGTGGCATTAAAGAGTAACGGACCTGCAAGTGAATGGCAAGGGGAAATTTTAGTGTGAATCTTCGATTTTACATGTGTGTGCTGTGCGTGTGCGCAGTCTGCAGAACAAACTTTGCATACACACAGCACACATATATAATATCGTAGGTCCACATCTCAACTTGTATGGCTGTTACTCATCTTTGTGAGTTCTAGAGTCTCTGGTGGCAAAATTGTTGTCGACATAGGGAAACACGGTGGTTAGAGGGAGACAGATATATTCAAAAAAGAACTCAGAGAGTGAAATGAGTAAAAAATTGTTGGCGCATCAGAATAGTTCTCTATGTTTCATTGCTTTAGGACTCCGTACACATGTTTATTTTAAATTACATCACAAGTTAGCGATAAATATCTAAAAGCAAAGAGAAGAGATTTCAAACTTAACGCCAAAGCTAGGGTATGAACCAAGCTGGCAGGCAGCCTTCAAGTATCCATTACAACTCTGTATACATTTACGTAAGCTTGGCCGTTTTCGTTGGCATACTGTATTCAAAACAGAGTTCTATGTAATCGGAAGTGGGCGTATAAGATTACAAGTCATTGGAGAAAATGGTGTCGAGGTAGTATGCGTTCAATTCACAAGACGATACACTATTTTGAAATTTATGTGTTGACTAGCTGTGCACGCTTTCACACACTTGGTGCATAAAGTTGTATAACATATACTCTACAACTTTGGACAGTGTTTAGTACTAGGTAGCATAAGGAAGAACTAGCGTCAAAATCATAATTAAGAATGTAAGCAGTTGGCACTTTGTCGACCGAGGTGCCTTTTTTCAAAAGTCAATGGACACAAACATGACGCAGATGTTATACAACACACGAACAACAACTCGACCCGAAGTCACACGAAGTCAAAGTTACAAAAAGTTTCTACACACAACTGTGTATTCGAATCGTAGCGAGAAATTCCCATTATGTGGGCACCTACTGCGATGCATGTCACTCACCTCTGCACCGCTGCGAAGCTTTATCGACTTTTCTCTTCTCTACAAAATAAAATTTTAAAAGAAACTTCATGAAACCTCATTCTTCTTAGAGCGAAGTTTTTTTTACAGTGCTTTTCGACAGATTCTTTGCAAAATCAGCCTTTTTTTTGGCATTTCGCTGTAGAAGTAGGTGGGTGGGTTGTGAACATCGAGAATTGAACTTCTTGAGGGTAATACGCGCTAGTGTGCCTCAATGAAGTGTCCTTAAACCAACCCGCTACTCTCTCTACACTTGTGATATGCCTACCGAAAGAACAATACCCATTGAAGACCCCCAAGACTTACTCATTGCAACATTTGCTGACGATAGAGTTATTATGGCGAGAGACTCATGTATCTATGATGCCACTGATGTCGTCCAACAATATTGGTATTGATTAAGCAGATAGGCGAAATGATGGAACATTAAGCTTAACCTAGCTAAATGTGTCAGTGTAACATATACAATTCGTCATGATGAGTGTCCAAGCGTATTCTTCATCAATCAGCTATTACGTCTCTTACCTGTACATAAATACTTGGGAATATATCTGCACAATCGCCTTACATTCGGAACCCATATCAACGCGCTTGTAAGGTCACTATATGGCAGAGTAAAGAAAGTGGGATGGCTTCTCTCTAGCAGAAACAAGCTCTCACACCGAAATAAGGTGCATATATACAAAGCTATCATAGCAACTGCCTGGAGATATGGTATCCAAGTATATGGAATAGCTGCGAAATCCCATCTGAGAAAGCTCTGTGTCCTTCAGTCAAGGTGTCTGCGTAGACTATCGGGAGCTCCCTGGTATTTGTTCACAAGACATTTGGAGAGTGACCTCCGTGTGCCCAAGATTGGTGACGTAATTAATCAACAGGCAGGTGATTACGTGGAGAGACTAAGATGTTACCCCAACACACTAGCCAGAAGACTCCTGCGCAGACGAAAGAAAGCAGAAAGCAGAGTAAGACGACGCCTCAAAAAACTTTTCTCTAGGGAACTTCCCAACTGACAAATATACTAACTTAGCAACTACCTCCCTTTCAATAAACTTGACGCCAAACATATTTTATATCATCACAACTCGCCCATAATCAAATACATTACACCTGAAATCAAACTTACATAAACAGATAAGTTATGAGGATATCTAGTTGCCAAATATACATAAGGTGACAGAAAATTTACAAACATAATAAATAAATAAAAAAAATTTTTAAAAAGCGCCCAAACCTCTTATTTATAAGTTTTCTATGCTTTAACATAATTCCACCAAGTTTGATGAAAATCGGTCAACTATATAGTATAGCTGCAATACAAAAGATAGTTCTGAAGAAAAGTTTTAGTAGGAAAAACTTGTTTGTTTACAATGCTATCGCTCCCAAATTTTTTATTATTATATGCTGTCAGGTTTGATCCAAATCTGATGACTATAGCATATAGCTGCCGTAGAAACGTCCCACTGGGCGTCCCAAGACACCCACTGATTTATTTTTTAGTCTGAGTCTAGAAAACGGCTCAACTAATCGTGGTTGTCTGCTAAAAAAACAGTTTTTGCGAGACACATTGAGTAGAGGGAGACAAAAATCACTTTTAGCTCTGTTTCAATCAGGGATGCAAATTGGTTTCTGAACCAAACCGTACACAGTCGCTAATATGTGCACGAAAACCGAACCACGAACAAAATTAGCGTTTTTACGAAAATGCTGACCCGAACCGAAAACCTCAAAATTCAACGGTTTGGTGCATTGGAGGGCCGAGTTTGATAGTGTTTCTCCCTCCTAGTGAAGCTTTAGGCAGTGCCGCATTTTCTATTGAATTTCGCTCTTTACATTAGGCTTTGCGACACTTTGGTTTTGTCAGTACTCTTTTGGAATTGATAGGCACCAGCTTGCATATTTTCTAATGGTATAGTAACAAAGAGATTCGAAGCTATTTAAATATTTTCTATGAGTTTAATTTGAAATATAAATTAGAAAAGTTGATGGCTTTATCCCAAAATGTTCAGTAAGTCGGAAGCGGAAACATGCGTGTTAATATATTAAGTCTAAACTACTGAACTGGTCGACGAATATTATTCCATGAGCATTCAAGAAATACGGACATTTTGGATGACTTCCACCCGGTTGCAACCATTCAAATGTCGATCGAATTGACACTGGAGTGTAGTGATGTGTATCCACGTTTCATGCATAGTTTAAGTTATATTATATACCACATAAAAAGTCTTTCCATTTCCAAAGAATGCTTTGAGGCGTCAATGCGTTCCTGATTTTGGCCCACTGATTGATTTTGTGGAATTTTTCAATGTTTTTTAGGATAACTGCTTTACTCGCAATAACAATTCTTTGGCACCAGTTCCACTTGTGGGCGAGACCGGAGTTTTATTTAACCATGCTGTATGTAAGTAACAAAATAACTCGCGGTCTTTCTGATCCTCTCCGTTGGCGCTACACCACTACAATAAACTTAGTTGTGCTTTATTTTGTTCTCTCACTAGCAACCAACATTGTTTGGTTATTATGCTACTGTTAGACGAATCATAGCCACTTCACAGTAAAAGTGTTCTGCAATGAGCGAAACCAAATATGCTTAATTTTTTCTATCTTTGGTGTGTGCTGTCCTCAGTGAAAATATAGTTGGGGGTTTTTTACCAGGACTGTAAACGAATGATTCAATTTTGAATCATTCCTGAGATTCATTCAGTCATCGAATTGACATATTTTGAACTAATTCAATTTTTCCAAAATCAGAATTGAATTGATCTTGATTTAATTCACTTACAAAAAAAAGAATTGAATTGATTTTGTTTCAATTCAAGTGAATTAGGAAATTTTTATGTTCATTCATTTGATTTATAACAGAATTGACTTAACTTAGAAAGCAGTGTTTTGTTTTTATTATGAGAAGATTTTATGCCCTTTACTCACAGAGTAAAAAGTGTTTACTAATGTCGGGCAAATGCATGTAACAGACAGAAGGAAGCAAACTAGACCTAATAGAATACTATCATTTTATTTAACACAATACTAGTTTTAATTAGCTATATTTGATCTTATAAGTCGTTTACTTTTAATAGCAGAAGCTTTTCAAAATTCTCGTCTCCCAGACATCCACGTTTAGATACGTTCAAAATTTAAGCGTAGGAAAACAGCCTCTCTACTGCAGCTGACGATGGCAGTGGTGTATTAAATTTTAAAAAAGTCCTCTTAATTTGTGGATACTTGTTCAGCAAATCTAACGACTTTGCCGATTAGGACAAATATGCCGAAAGTTCTGATTCGGCATTCTGTTTTCAATTCTGATTCATTAGTTATAATATATATTCGGGGGTGCTTAACCCTGCGTACGCCTTTCACACATTCATACCTTATTGCTTACTGTAAAATAGGTTTTAAGCAGCAGATTTCAAGTACGTATAGCGCCTTCATTCTCAACCGATTTAGCTCTGCAGCTCTTAGAGGTGGATGGCCCATAATCGTCATTGTTGTCTTCTTGCGAAGTATTACCTCTCTTTAGCTCAGACATTTTGCACTGTTTTATATTAAAACTATATTTTTCGCCTTGATATTTAATTGTCTACACCTTGACAGAATGAGTGAAGTAGTTCAGAGTTAAGTCAATTTTGTTTTAAATCAAATGAATGAACATACACATTTTCTAATTCACTTGAATTGATACAAAATCAATTCAATTCGTTGTTTTTGGAAGTGAATTAAATCAAAATCAATTCAATTCTGATTTTTGAAAAATTGAATTAATTCAAATTTTTGTTAATTCATTGGGAATTAAAAATAAAAATGAATCAATCTTTTACAGCCCTGTTATTTACCCCCGTCACAACATATTTACCAAAAAAGAACCCTAAAACACTTCAAAAGTTATGCTTTTTGCCACAAGTTTTGAGTAAACGAGTCACTGTGCGTCTCCGTCTCGTTTCGTGGGCGTGTTTACTTGTCAGAGCTCATTCCTGTGCCCACTTCTAGCCACGTCCTTCGTCCTTCTTTTTCCTGTCAGCTGACTCGTTGGCGCATATTCAGCAGCAAAAGGCTTTCAAGTGCATCAAATGTCCATTGGTGGGGCGTGAATGTTTTTACCTACTCACTACATTTGCATACCATGAAACATGCAGACACATGTACAGAAACATGACAGATGCTACGGTAAGTAAACATGAAACTTTTCCACTTGCCACCAACCGTCTGAGCTTCATCCTAGCATTTCCTACGCTCTGTTTCCGCTCAGCTCGTGCATTTCCTTTCGGTTCGGGTGGCCTGCTTAAGACATAGTCTGTTTGTGTGTGTGTGTGTGTGTGGTCGTGGGTGTTAACCACAAATCGCCAGTTCGCTTGATTAAATTGTTTGATACTCTCACTTCCATTCCCAGGCACATTTACCCAACGAGCAATGGCGAAAATTGCTTGTTGATGTTAACATTGAAATTTATGCGCATACATATTTGGCTCGAACCTCTTTAGGTGTGTTTATCTTTGTGATAATTTGCCTGTAAATCACTTTAGTTTTGCATAAAGCATGTGTGTGCCAAGCTGCGATTGTTCTGGCAGCTGGCTTCTGGGAATCATTTTTAGCATCGAATTTTACTTAAAAACGGTCGCTTAAGTGGCTTTAGAAAAAAGCATCAGTGTTATTGATGTCCGAGCATGCAGCCTAGCACTTGCTCTTAGGTTGTTGCAGTCGTTCTTGATCAGTATCCATGTGTGTTCTTAAACCAGTAAGAAAATCGGTCAAGCCCGACTGTAATATACTCTGTACCTGCAGTAGCAGTGCTGCTGCTGCGCTGCGGCAGTGAACTTTCTTTTGGTCATAACTTGACCACTACTTAACTACCACTACTTGCTTTGAACAATGCTGGTAGAGGGATTTTACAAAACTGGCCAATAGATGGCGCCACTACTGTGACCATTTGGCAAGCCAGCGCTGCAGCAGCGAACTTTCTTTTGGTCATACGTATTGAGTATAGGTATCTCTATCTTTATCATTCCTTTGGCAAGTCGATAAATAATCTTGATTACTAAATATCTCTAGAAGGTACGAACCATATTTTCAACTTACCGGGTCCGTTTATGTGTGTTACCAGATCCCGACATATAAAAAGTACGCCACTTACTAGAGATGGGCGCGGGACGGGATTCCCGCGGGACCCGAAAAAACTCCATATGGGGTTGAGACAGGACGGAATTGAATGGAAAATTGTTGGTCGGGATCGGGACGGCTTGAATTGGGACGGGACGTGATTGAATTTTCTTTCGCGTGCACATGTCTACTCCGGGTGTGGCGTACCAGTAGTATGAGTGGCTGCTGGTGTGGGAGTTTGTGGATTCGATCCCGCCTCGGACCATCTAAAAGAAGTTTTTTCATTCGTTAGAAAAAAGCTTTTACACACACGGTCACCTTCACCAGCTACTGGCGCCAGCTGTGAAGTAACTAGCCATGAAAAAACAAAAACATTCTCTAACTATTGCCGTTTGGATTCGGCTTTAAACTGTCTCTTCTTTCTCTTGTGCGAAAAATTATAAGCACACAAGCCAAGAGATTGAGAGAAGCTTGGCGCTGTCCCTCCTTTGGAGGTGCTGTTTGAGCCAATTTAACGTTTTTACATGTCTACTATGTCATGTCTACTACCACTAAAATGCTGACCATCCCCTCATTTTGAACCGTGTACCAAATATTACATAAATTGAGTAAAAATACCGGGAAATTTGATTTTAAATTTTTTTGGAATTCCGATAGCGACAAATGTTTTAGTTTTTAAGTTGGGAACACTGACACTGACATCTGTGCAAAATTACAGCTCAAAATATTATAAGTGTTTGCGATACGCGTCGTTTTGTCAACATCTAAAAGTGAATTTTTCGTTTTTTATAATGTCTGAAACTGTTCAACAACGCAGTTCCATTCAATTTTGTGCTAATTTCGTCAAAAACTCTACCCATATCGTTCCGCAACCACCATACTCGCTTGACTTAGCATCATGCAACTTCTGGCTATTCGCTTAACTCAAGAGACCGCTCCTGGGACACTGTTTTCAATCGATAAAAGGGAGAAAATGAGGAGAAGAATCGAATTGAAGGCTTTACTGGCATGATTTGAAAATTGGAAAAATCGTAGAAAGCTCTTTTGCCATGCTATTATAAAATAGGCATATACGGCTGTGTTCCAGAAATCTCTAGAAGTTTTATATAAACGGTCGCCTTTTGAATTAATACTGCTTGCCTTTATATGTAAAGTGCCACAAATATGCCCGGCTACTAGATTAAATGACAAAAGTTGAGCGATTTGAAACCGACTGCACAAGGCCAAGTAGATTTAACGCGTACGGTTTTACCGATCTATGATTTAGTAGCCGACCTTATTCTTATCATTTCACGTATAAAGTCCTGCTAGTTTAGTTCAAAGTCAAATTGTTTGTACGAAAATCTCTAGTGATTTCTGGAACACACCCGATTGAAAATAGTGAAACAGACTTTTTGCCTTGCTGTAAGTGTTAAGCTTCATTATTAGAATGCAAAGACTCCGTCGGATGGTTTTTGCATATGTATCCTAGGACCATTTGCTGTCCTACTTCTCCTTCTCCTTTACCTTAGCTGTGTGTAGTGTTGGACAGTGTCTACGACGTGTTCTGGTTAGGGTTTTCAGTATCATATCGATGTTTGTATGTAGTAGTAGTAGTTGAAATTCATTTTCATTGATTTCCATTAATGCGTGTATATATATATAGGTACAAAAATCTTATAGTGACGAAAAGTTTCAAACATTAAAAGGATTTACAATGATTATAAAAAATTTTGGCTGTGGCATGTTGCCGTTAGCCAAATGTAGGTGACATTTTCCTAAACTCCGATTGCCCGATTCCGATGTCTGGTTACATGTCTCCATAGTCCATTAAAAAATCGCGTCGATACTGCAGGCACTCTCTAAGGTAGGAAGTGAGCGAACGCCAATTACTTCCGTTTAAGAGCTTGTGCATTTCCTGGTCGGTCAGAGTATCTTTTTCCCAGTATAGGACCCTGAGTTCCTTCAGAATTGGACAGCGAGAAAAGAAGTGGGCGGTGTTTTCTCTCTCTCCGGTGTTGCAGAGAGTGCAATGACCGGGGTTTGAGATATGTGGCATATACTTTAGGTTGAGCACTTCCGTTCTCGTTCGAAAAATGACTGATATTGATGCTACGTCTAAATTGTCAGTGAAATAATTTTTATCTTTTAAGCTATACTCCAGTTTGCTGTAAGTGTCCCGAGACTGACTTTCACGGGCTTGTGATTCAAAGCCAATCCTTTCCGTGCTGTCTATGCTCTGCAGCAGTTTTGTCTGCCAATGGTTCCATGAGCTATGTTCTTCTATGTTGCACCTAATATTGTGTTCCAACGCCATGGCTTCCCACCTTCCGACAAACTGTGATTTTGCTTCTAATACGTGTTCTGTGACAATTCTTGGAAGACGCGTGGATGGCATTTGCATAGTCTTATTAATATAATCGAAGTGAAGTTGCAGTGTGTAGAGAAACATGGTTGGGAGACCCGTTTCCAAGTGTATAGCATAGTTAGACGTGCATAGAGGTAAGTGGAACACCCTCTTTATATAAAAACGGAGGAGTCGTTCCACTTCTTCGTATTGACCAAAGCCCCATACTTGGGCAGCATAGCACATAATTGCTCTGGCTGTGGCTAAGAACAATTTGTACTTAGTGCTGTGACTGACGTTTCTTTTTCTAAGCAATTTGTTCCACGTGGTATTGATCGCAATTTTCAAGTCGCTTAGTTTTTTGATTAAATGCTTGCGAAATGACATGTTTGGTGTAAGAGTGTCTCCCAAGTACTGGTACTCGGTGACAATATCCAAATTCACTCCGTTTATAGACCAAGCATCTGTCCTTGCTTTTCGACCCCTTGTATCACGTACTACCATTATCTTAGATTTTTCGCAGTTAATTTGAAGGCTCCACGTTTGGCAGTATGAGTGCAATGCGTCTATCATTTGCTGCAACTCCCGGGCGTCATCGGCCAGAAGCACCATGTCATCGGCATACATTAGAACTTTGATTCGTTCCGATCCCAGTTGAACACCCCCTGGCAGAATGGAGGATATGTCGTCGACGTACAGTGCGAAAAGTAACGGGCTCTACTGAGGCAACCTTGTTTCACTCCAAGGTTCGTCTCAAACCATCTGGATAGGTTGTGGCCGTCCCAAACTGTGGTCTTGTTGCAGATGTACAAGCTTTGGATCATTTGAATCACCTTAGTAGATACTCCAATGTTGCTGAGTTTTAGGTAGAGGCTTTGTCTGTCAATGGTGTCGAATGCAGCTTTGAAATCGACAAAGAGCGCAAACATCTTTTTTTTATTTCCAAGTACTGTTTTGCAACGGCGGTGAAGGTAAAGTTTGTATGTATTATGTATTTCTTGTAACGATATAGTCCACAATTGAATTCATCAGTCTTAATAGTTCAGTCTTAATGGTTTTGTTTCGTCTCATCAAATTGGATCATGTAGTAACGTTCGGTCCTAAAATTTTTGGTATCTTTAGGGGTTGTCTCGGAAGTTTAGTAGAAGTCCGTTGAATAAAACGCATATATGTTGCGAGTGACTAGATCCTCTTGTAGAAGCTTAATGAATCTTTATTTAATGTTTGGTCTCTTTTTATACAGTTGTTTGATTAGACCCATGCAAAGTATCACACAATCTTACTTTACTAGGTTAAATTAAATGCTAACAAATTAGCAACAAAAACATTGATACCTCAAACTTGCCAAAACTAACAATAAATAATCCTGCCATTGAGTATGTTAAACGAGCAAGAAATTTGCGATTTGTGTTTTCCACAACTCTCACATGGAACGATCATATTGTTGGATAAGAAGCCAGAACGTTATTAAGCACTTCCTACCAGTCAAGATCCGCTTGCCTGTCTGTCCTCTTCTATGGAGTTGAAGTATTTAATAACTGTGACTCAGCAAGTAAACGGAATATACAAGTAGTAAATACAAGTAATCCCCAACTAACATAACAGGATACATCTACAATCGAAAACGAACTGATAGAATATCTGACGTATCTATTAATATATTATACTTGACTTACCCATTCAATCTTGAATGGATGTGCGAAGTCTTGTTTTGTTACATAAAATAGTCTGGACAAATGAACCCTCATACCTATATGAAAAACTTAATTTTAGCCCTTCAAGACGAACAAACATTATTGTGTGCCAAAATAAAGACTGTCAGTTTCGGAAAGACAATGTTTCATCCATACTGTTCGTTGTTAGAATCGATTACTTCACGATATAAAGACTATAAGGAACGCCACGCAATTAAGGATTAGGATAGAAGATCACTTACGAACTGCAAACATTTGATTCGAGAAAACTAATATGTAGTTAATAAAGAAAATAATAACATTTTATAATAATAATAAATTATAACTGTTTAATATTTTATGTTAACTTTGAATGATCATATTAAAACATGTTTAGGTATAGGTTAGCATTTAAGTAGGTAATCTAAAATATTTTAATAATTTTCAAGTGTATTGTACTTGTGGCGTTAGGATGTCGTGCAAATAAAACAAACAATCAAACAAATGTGACTCAAACGCAAGCAGACAGTAGCACTGTTAAAATATCTTTGAATATCGTAGTAACTTATTCAATTAGTTCCCGCAAGATGAACTACACACTTTCCGAAAATTTTAAATGGTTGGTCGAGTTTACTCGAACTATGACATTGTTAAGTTGTTGTTTTTTAAAGTGTTTTTTTTCAACTTTTTAGAAAAGGGAATCAGCTATCTACACAAAGAGTTACGACTTAAGAGTAGGGCTTAAACCCGAAACGAATTTCGGTTCCGGTACCGGTTCCGGTACGTCCCGAAATGAATGTTTCGGTTAAAGGTTCTATTTTGGTTTTCAATTAATTTCGGTTTTCGGTTTCGATGCGGTACCCGGATTTTTATTTTGGTATACCGGTACGTACCGGTACGTTCACGTTTTATGTAACTAATATAGCAATCTTGTGATTTGCTCGCAGTAACATAATTGCATTCAATGTAGTCCATACAGCTTCTTAGCGGATTCATTATAAATTTTTCGCCACAAACCCTGCGTTTGGAACAGAAAGCACGACTTTTCAAATCTCATACAATTCTGGGAACTTTGTGGAGGATTCTGACCACCAGTTAAGAAAGTTTTCATGGTTTCGTGGTTAATGGAATCCAGTAGCTGTTTTGCTAGAGATCCAGTATATCCAAATGGAATAAAAATCACCCAAAAAGAGATTTTCGGTTGAAGTTTAGTTGTGGCCACTTGCCCTGGTTCTAATATGCGTACAATTTCGGTTATTTATCATCCGATCTTGATCAAAATTTCAGGGCTTATTGCGAATATAATCCCACACTTTCCGGTGCAGAAGACCAAATGTTGAAGATGTCTTCTGCCACCAAATATTTTAGCATCTTGTATGTAGAGCAGAGTTTCCCAGCCATAGCCCCTGGGGGCCGAACGCATTCGGTAAATCACATGTATAAGAGTTGAATGCTTGCCGAAGTCATTTCTCACTGATTGTCAGAAAGTTAGTCGCAGTCAACAGTCTCTTCCGCAGCAGTCTTCCGCTCTGCAAAGGTAAAAAACTGAAACGTTTCCGTTTCGTTGCGGTTCTATCGGTTCCATTAATAAGGGTAAACGGTTATCGGTTTCCGGTTTCGATGACGGTACTTTATTTGAAACGGTTTATTTCGGTTAACGGTTCCGGAACCGGTTACGGTATTAAGCCCAGCTTGAGGGGCATCTTTTTAAAGAAAAGCTGATTTTGAACGCTCCGCTTACTTCTATAAGATCAAGAATGTTGCCCTATTTAATTGTTTTACGTCCCAGCCACAAAGTGCATTAAAACAGATTATTAGATAAAATTTAATTGAAATGAAGAAAATATTTCTCAAGCAACAACAACCTCAAGGAATAGTAGGAGAAAACCGATTATTGCCTGGTGATGTATGTGTGTGTAGACTCCTGGCTGTCTGATGCAAATGAAATCATTCGTTGCTAACAACAAAATCTACGGTGAAAATCGAACATACATATTTATACCCGTTACTCGTAGAGTAAAAGGGTATACTAAAGAGCTAGAGCAACCAATTTTGAAATGTAGACTCCTATTGTCTGCACGCAGATCAAGTTTATTTCAAATTTTTGCAACGCCCACCCCCGCCCCCACAATAAAAAATGTTGAATAACTCCCACAATTTTTGAGATATCGATCTTATATTTAAACTTACATTTATATTCGCAACATCTATAAGCCCAGAAATTTTCATCAAGATCGGATGATAAATAGCCGAGTTAAAAGAATGTTGCATACTTTTCGGCTGTCCCACCTCAAGCACACAGGAAGGCTATTAAACATTTCTATGCATGAGTAACGGGTATATCGAAGTCGGTTAGAGCCGACTTTAACTTACGCTCTCGTTTTTGTTGCTTTCAATTTTGTAAGAGACAAGAGAGGAGAGGAGAGAAGAGAAGAGAAGAGAAGAGAGGAGAGAAAACATAAGAAGTTGTTGTTGCAATTTACGTTGGTAAGTGCTTTGGGTGTGAGTGTATGCGCGCGGCAATGATGTTTGAGCCCTGGGCACCCCTGTTCTAAGGTGCTTTTGAAAATAGGTTTAATTTTAGCATATCTGATCGCAAAGATCGATTAAGAAAGTGTACTACCAATGGTTATTCCAAATGTGTTATTGAATAGATGTTCATTAAAATCTTTTCAAGGATTTTCAAAGGCTTTAGGAAATAACTATTTATTCATATATCGATAATTTTGGATTCGATTTTACGAATTTTGTTTGATATTATCGATTTGGATCAGAAATGCAATTTTAAACGGAATCACTGCGTTTTTGTGGAGGGTTTAAGCCACCGGTTCAGTTTATAAAATGGGTTTGAAGGCTAACGAAATTGCGATTTCGGTTCGATTCAGTAGTTCACTTTCAATTTTCAAGCATTATCGTTCCAATAATTTTGTGTTTTAGTCATAAATAAAATTAAAGTACATAGTACTTTGTGCTCCTGATGCCCACCTGGTAATTATGTCCAAGCTCAATTAAATGCAAGCAACAACTAACTACCAGTACCGCGGCTCTGCGACTCGATATATGGCGAAGGCAAACCTTTGCACTTCAAAAACGGTGCGTATCTATGGTCTCAGCTGTTTCTTAAGTCGATTTTCCTTACACAAGTCCTTATGGCTTGCTTTCCTATCAGCCTTGTTCAGTTATTATGGCTTTTAACCTGTTGATATCTCTTCTACTCATATTTATGCTCATGCTATACTTTTTCCAGCAGTGTTTAAATCTTTTGCATCCGACAATATTGACTCTCGCTCTCGATATTTACCAGCTCTCGCTCTATAAATATCATGCAAAAACCTTAGCCTAAAACACAGTCGCTGAGTCTGGAAGATGGACTGAGAATAGACAAAAAATTGCCTTGATGTTAGCTAAAGTGTTTTTTCCAAGTTAACTAACCACCAACTATGCCACCTTTCTTCAACTTAATTTCCAACCACAACAGCTAAGTTAGTTCCAAGCACAACACAAGGCCAAGGCTGTTCGATTGAGAATTTCAACAAGTCATCACACCTCGTTTCCCTCAGCCACACTCCAAAGTTTTGGTGCTAAAAATTCAATTTCGCAATCAAATTCAAAATGGCGCCCGCACACGCCCCCTGCTAAATATGCCTGGAAGCCTTTACAAATTTATGCAAAAGTAAGAGCCAACTTACCATTTGAATTAATTTAGTGTTGGCAACAAGGACAAGGATGGCACAAGAGACCCGAAAGTAAATTCTAATAAGCAAAAACAAACAAGAAATTATACAACCGAACTACAACACACAGACAGAGGGAGAGTGGGTGAGGGACTAGGACAGACAACAGGCGACGTGCTGAAATCCGCAAATCAAATCCAAAGATTTTACAAGAGCACGCATGAACGCACATCAAGGAGGGCGCGGTAGAGGGAGATTCAATGTCAACAGCTGTTAGCAGTTCGCAAAAAGCAACATAGAAGCTTAAAGTTCTAATCAACTGCGACGCCAGCGTCACTGTCCCGCCTTGGCATGGTTTTTACGCTCCCCTCCCCCATCCTCATTGGGCTGTGGTCGGCTTAGTGCCCTGAGCTATATTTTTCATTTTTAGCTACTTGGGCTTGTCGCCGTCTTCCCTTTGTGTGCGGAACAAATGAAACTGGTCAGTAGTTTTGAGAGCAGCTTAGCTAATGGCCATGGACACTCAGGCTCAACAAGTCGCACATGGCGTATGTGTAATATTTGAAAGTATCTTTCACAGAGAGAATTGTGCAGCCAGACGTTGCCGTCAGCTCATTACGGCTAAGTTATGCTTTCAATTAGTTGTAATTCATATGACACATGTCAGCCCTGGCCTTTGACAAGGACATTCCACTGTCTTGTGTGTGTGGGTGAGTGTGTGTGTGTGTGTGGTTGTGTGGCTGAGTGTGTATCTTTCCCATTATTATGCATATTATGTTCGAAATATCGCTTTAAATTTGGCTTTAAACTACAAGTCTGGGGCAAAGTTTTTTAAACCATTTCAAAATGCCTCAAGGAATCAAAGAGCAATTGTTGCTATAGAAATCCAAAAAATCGCTAACTTCGGGTCGGGCGAAATTTATATTATATACCCTTGCAGCTACTATAATTTATATTAATGAAGGTTTTAAATGATTTTCATTCAACAATTTCATTTTCGCTTTGAACAATATTAGTTGACTGATTTCACAAAGCAATAGATGGCGAAACTACTTTGACCATGTTGCGGTTCCAGTTCATCCAGCTCCAATCACAGATACAGTTTATCTAACTAGTTCGCACATCTCTAACAACTATCGATACTCGATATGAACGCGCCTTTTTTGTAATTGCATCTCTAACTCACACACACACACACTTAACAGACACCACCGGCAATATGGATATTGTTTGATAAAATAGTTTTTTTTGCCTTTCTTGTAACCGTAAAACCTTTATTAACATAACCAGTTATAACTACCGAAACAGAAACAAATATATGAGTTAATTTCTGTCTTTCCTCTTCTAGTCAGAATTTCTATTAGATGTATGTACAACAAACATAGATGTTTGTATGTACTACGAACATGTATGTAAGATATTAATTTATTCACTAAAATTGGCTGCTTATTTGTTATGCGACGCACTGTTGTAAAAAAAATAAAACAACCGAGAAAGAGACAACGCAGCTAACTAAAATCTTTACCTTCCTCATCTTTCCTTATATTCGTTATTACACTGTCAATTTTTATACCCGGCACCGATTTGCACAAAGTTGTTTTTTTTTTCGATAGACTGTAAGTCTAATTACAAGTTGGTGTTCGATGTGTGGTCAGAAAATTTCGCCTCAAATGAGTCTGACGCTATGATACACACAATATTAGAATTCACCGATAATTCTATGTTAAAACTTAATAATTTTTCTTCCATAAATCTTATGGAAATATATAAAATATTACTTAGAAAATCCATCTCTAATTTTTTAATTTTAATTTTTAACGAACGGTGCTTGTCCGACCCCCCCTCTGGAACAATTTTTTTATTTCGACATCATAAGTACAAAAACATCATAAAAAATTTTCATTTTCATTTCTAGTTCTAAACGAAACTCTGTGCACTGGATAGAATTAAGGAATGAACAATTTTTCTTGACGTTTTGACTCTTGATTAGTTTGCTTGTGGACACTACTGTTATCCTAACATTTTTGAAGTGCGCGATGCCTAGATCAAAAACAAGCATTTTCCGGGAATTGTTTTCTTAGACTACTGTTAATCTAAAACTAAAGATTCCTGCATTTTGATGTGCACAGTGGATGACAGTCCGTTTTTAGTTGTAATTGACGTTAGCTTTCGGAAAATCTTAAGCTCAATTATCAAAGGCATGGGATGCGAAAAATTTATCAACCCTCAAAATGTGAAATGATGAAACGAGAACGAAGGGAATATGATTGCCTTAAAATTTATGGCTTCACTCACATGGATCGGTCACTTATTAAAGTAAAAAGTAAAATTGGCTAAAACAGCACCTCTAGGAGGGCCAGGGCCAAGCTTCTCTCAATCTCTTGGCGTGTGTGCTTATAATTTTTCACACAAGAGAAAGGGGGACCTACAGTTTAACGCCGAATCCGAACGGCAATAGTTAGAGAATTTCCTTTTTCATGGCTAGTTACTTCACAGCTGGCGCCAGTAGCTGGTGAAGGTGATCGGGTGCGTAAAAGCTTTTTTTTTTCTAAAGAAAGAAAAAACTTTTTCTATTAGATGGTCCGAGGCGGGATCGAACCCACAACCTCCCGCACCAGCCGCCACACATACGACTGATACGCCACGCCCGACCACACTCGGTCACTTATTAGTATAAATATAATAGACTCGTCTTTAAAATGCCCTAAAGGTCACTTAATTTTTGTTTCAGGCATATATAGTATACAATATGTTGATTTGAGCACTTTGGCAACTGAGAAGATGTTTTCCCATCACCTGGCAAACCCTTTTTAAAGACGTTATTATACAGGTTCTGAATCGATTTGGGGCTAAGATTATACTGGTATTCTTCTGACCCAATGATAACGGACGCAATATGGTTAAAATGGTGGCAGGAAAAAATGAATCATTTTATTAATATTGCGTGTTTTCAGGGGTTAGATGTGCTGCTCATACCCTTCAGTTAGCCGTCAAATCTTCTGTATAAGAATCTTGAATTCAGTACATTTTCTGAATAAATGAGATTTTCTTATATTTAGAGAAATATTTTTCTGAGTATGAGAGTATACTTTAATACTTACTGTACTTTGCTTTACTTTAATACATTTTAAATGCAACAAAAAAACTTCCCCACCTTGTCTAAACACAATCCCCAACCAATCTCATCACGCGTCGCTTATACGCCTCGTTGGCTTGTCATTTCATTTAAATGCTAACCACTGCCATCAATTTCGCCACCAGCCCACACACAAAATGCAATCAGGAGATGGTGCCCCAACAATATCCTTGCAATTGGTTCCAAAAATGTTGGCTCCGCTGGCCAGCCTGTGGGTGCCGCATGCCTTTGTGGTATCCTTCAAACTGGAGACGGATGAGAGTCTATTGATTGTCAAGGCACGTGACAGTCTCAACAAATACAAGCACAAGGTGAGTCTGTAAGTTGATCGTTCCGCCCCCAACTCACTTCCGCCTCCACAGCTGGTCATTGCCAATGTGCTGCAGACACGCAAACATCGCGTGGTATTTGTCACGCCCACAGATTCCTATGAGTTGCATTTGAGTCGCGAACAAACGCTGCAGGGCTTGGAAATTGAAGAGCCCATTGTGGCCGATTTGGTAAGAAATAATTTGAAATGCGAGCCAGTTTCCCTGCAGCTTAATTTTTCCTCAATCTCGTTTCAGGTGCTAAAACATAGCGACTATATCAATAACGCCCAACAGCGCCAATGACCGTTATCCATGCGGCGTCGTCTTCAGCAGCAGCAACAGCCACATCCTCAACAGCTGGATCCCGCTGGGGACTATTGCGTGACCAGTTCGCATTATTGCCGCGTGCTCAATCCGGGCACGCCAAACTTTGGCCGCAAATATTGAGCAGGTTATAAAAGTCCAAAGTGCTGCATAATCATTTGCATACTATTCCTTAGTTTGAGTTTCCCAACCCAACTATATTATATGTATGTCTATATCTATTCTATGGTCACGCCTCATAATTGATGATGTTGTGCCCTGGTCCTTGTTACTGTTGTAGTTGTTGTATTTGTGTTGTAGTTAATGTATTTTGGCTTTGTGGATGAGAAATGATGTCACCTCCATTCCGACCGTTTATGTCATCCAGCAGCGCACAGAGTGTCCCACCCGCATATCAATAAACATTTTTAATTTTGATTTATGATCTATGGAAGTTTTTAGATCTTATGATTATATTTTCATTTTTAATGAAGCAGCGGGACACCACATCGCGTGAGCTGCCAAAGCCAAATTAGCCGCAGTCACACACACCATTTTAGCCAAAAGCCACTGCTGTCAGTAGCGCACAACGCGACAATTGATTTGCCGTTTTTTTTGTTTTGCAGAGAAAAAATGAGGCCCACTTTAATGTCCTTGTGCTTGTCTAAATTTATGGCTTACCGTATAACTAGGCCAAGAGTCCTGCTTTAAAGGTCAGACTGGGCCAACCAAAATATTATTTGAAGTTTAAAGTGGCAAAAATTCAACCTCAACAACACAAAAACTAATTAACATCCCCAGCAAGCAAAATTGTAACAAAAGCCACAAGGCACGTTAAATTTCGGTCAGGCCGAAGACTAAATGCCCTATATCCAAAATGTGAATGTAAAATTTTGGTTAAATCTTTCAGTTTGGAAAGAAATTGCTTCAATCTTCGCGTTTCAAGGAATTGTAACAACATGTTTATTGTTGTTCGCTCTTCAGTTAGTAAATATTTTGAAAGGAACCCTAAATTGAAATGAACTGTTTGAACTCACGTTCCAGAATCGGAACCAGAAACTAAATAACATTTATTTTGAGAACTATTAACCGATTACTACAGCAGTTGGGCCTTAGGATATCTTAGCTTATTGGGGTTCGAAAAATCAAGCCAAGCGTTTAGCCGATTCGGAATCAAGAAACAATATCACACTGAACTGGTAACTGAACATAGCAGTGAACAATTGAAGGAGCAAGAAGGACTGAACAACTGACTCAGCAAGAACAATTGAACAACTCACTCTGATCACCTGACGGGGCAAGAACAACCCAACAAATAACTCTGAACAACTGACTTAGCTAGAACAACCGAATAATTCTTACTGAACATCTTAAACTGAAGAAGAACATGTTCACTTGTTCAGTTAAGTGAACAACTCAAACTTGTTCACTTACTCATGAACAACCCAACACTAGTTTTCAAATATATCTTCCCTTTGAAATCGTACTGAATACTTTATCTTTCAGGACCAAAAAATAATAGTAATTTATCCATGTACCAATACACAATTGACCAATAAACCATCGTCCCAAATGCATAAGACCGTCAATTTTAAGGAAAGCCAGCTCTGACTTCAAAATCTCAGTTCGGACATTTTAAGGGTTTATCAAATGCGGACAACCCAGCCATGCAGAATGGGATAAGTTCGAAACTTTTTATTTTACGTGTCAGGTTGCTGTCATGGTCCCCCTAAATCACAATGCCGATTGAAATGAAAATTTTTTATGTTCAATATGAAGATTTCCAAAGAAATAACTTGCTCAAATCGTGTGTATGTGTACAATGGACATATGTATGTGCTTTTGTGCTTGTGGCTAAACTGAAGCGATATCACTTTTGCATGTGTTTGGCGATTTTGTTGTTGTGTATTGAAAAAAATGATTTTCTTCAGATGTATTGCTGTCTAGTCCGCGGTAAGCTTTCTAGTTTAAACCGAATTTTCGATTCGTCTCTTGGAAATCAAAACTCTTACGAGATCCGATAGATCAAACTAAGAAACGAGAACAGGCCTATGTATAACCAAAGACACTACATATATAGATACCGCATCTCATACAAAATTACTTAATTTTTTTTTTTTTTTGGGATTTCAATGTCAGCTCCCAAGAACAATCGATTTTTCTTTCACATGCGTCATCTATAATATCTTTAAATCTTTGCTATTAATCAACACCCATTTATTAAAACGTATAGCTAAATTTCAATACATATTATATATTCCTCGTAAAGGCAGCGAGAAGCAAAAATTGGGATCCAAATTTAGCTCCCAAGAAAATCGTTTTTTGTTTTACATGCGTCATCTATAATATCTATAAATGTTTGGTATATGGGGTTTAGTGACCTGTTTTAATTTTAGTCAAAGTTTTACATCTGGCTGGCTCAAGGTCTATTGTTCCTTATTTAATTCTCTATAAACCAGCGTACGCCATAATGTTTGAAATAAAAACCAAAAAACGGTTTCCCTATTATAAAACATACAAACAAATACCCTTTGTATTTACAAAAAACTCTTGGCCCTACTAAGGAGGACCATTGGACGGATAGCCCAACCACCTAGCAGCAGCCATAAGCAATAGAATTAATTACAGCAAATTGGTAAACAAACATCTTCAAAACCAAAAAACCATAGCCAAAATTCTGGCTGCGAATTTACAACATTGGCCGCCTGCAGCGGCTTAAATATGAACTGGTAAGTTTGTTTGAAGTGTAAACAGCACAGAAGAGAATTTGGTTATTCTCGAAACAGCGATCGTTGTTCGAACAAACCCAATTGTTATTACAAAATGAAATTAATATCTGTTGATTTGTGTTGTTTATATAGAAATATACTCAACTGTAGACCTTGAGCCAGCGAGATGTAAAACTTTGACTATAAATCTGTGGTATAACATAAACATACATAATTATTACACAAGCAAAGCGAGACATTTTTGCATACTCACTGCAAATTCTTTATGACATAGAGCGCATAGTCTAACGTTTTTGATTTTGTCATATATTAAATATTTTAGACTCAGATTTGTTTTTTGGCGCGGCATTCTGGAGCAATTTGTATATTAGCAATAACAAAGTTCTGAAGAAGCTTTAATGAGGTGCCCAGACAGAGAAACTAGAGCGCTAAAGCTCGTTGATTACATTTGCTAAACTCATTGACTAAAATTCAGCCGACGTCTCTGCTGCTGCTGCCGAAACCTAGAATGTGTGCATGTATACATGTGTTTTGATATTGATAGGCACGTTCTTTAGCGATGAGAAAGTGGTAATAGGGAAGGACGAAACTTAACTTAACTCGACTTTTTATTATCCGATCTTTATGAAAATTTAAGGGATTATAGACAATGCGAATATAAATGTAAGTTATAAATTAGAGATCACAATCTTAACAGAGTTATTCAACATTTTTTACTGAACTTGATGTGCCGACAATACGAGTCTACATTTCAAGATTGTTTGTTTTATCTCTTCTAGTCTTTGACTACTAGGTGTTCATACAGACAGACAGACGGACGGACGGATGGAAAGGGCTATATTGACTCGGCTGTTCATGCTGATCAAGAATATATTTACTTTATATGGTCGGAATTGATTCCATCTCCCTGTTACATACATTTGCATTCCAAGCAGAGAGCGCGAAAATGTGACTGTGTCTCTCTCTAACACACAGTGATGCATGACTTCGGCAAGCATTCGGTGTGAATTGGCGAGTATGTTCGTGCCCCAGGGGCTACCGCTGGGGAACTCTGCTTTAGTATACCCTTTTTACTCTACGACTAACGGGTATAATTAGCAATCACCGAGCTTTAGATCAATAAGATATAGTCATCCGATTTTGAATAAATTTCGCAAATCTGTTTAAAACAGCGATGGCCCCGCCTGGACAGCAGAGTCCGAACACATTTTGCTATTCAAACCGACACGAGCCGGAGGCTTGCCGAGGCTTGAGCCTCTTCAGTCGCTATCCATTGCAGGTCAGAGTTAGTTTACGTCGCTTTAATTTCGCACACCAGTACACTCTCACTTTTTGGCCCTGGCTCTTCTTGACAAACCCTGGCTTAAAAGCATTTAGTATTAATAATGTCCGAGTTTAGGGTCGCTAATATTGAAAACAACAAAGTTTTTCTCAATAACCGACCGATGATTCCTATGGCAGCTATGAGTTATATGTAGATATCGTCAACCGATCTGGGCGGTCCCGGCATATTAGCAGCGTGCAGTAAAAGAAGACTTCAGCTCGATAGCTTTAATGCTGAGAGACTAGTGTATGCTCAATCGACTCAGCTTGTCGCCCTGATCAAGAATATGTATAGTTTATAAGGGGGGAAGTGAATAATTCTATGCGTTGAAAACTTCGGGGCAAAATTATAATACACTTTGAAGACTATAAAAAAAAAACGTTCAATTTGATCGAAAACGGGAAATTCCATAAAAAAGTAGGTCACCCGTTCCGGTTTCAGAAAGATCAAAACGTCTTAAAGTTTGTCTCAAAAAAAAAACCAGACTTTGTCCCTTCAGAACAGGGTATAATTACTTCAAAGAATTAGCTTTAACTTTTTACAAAAAATGCAACATACCCACTGCCAGGGTATACAAATGCCTTGGCACACGCATGGCAGGAGTTGTGGCGGGGAGAGACAGCAACCGTCATCATCTACATCTACAGAGCCTTGGGCTGTCGCCTTTGGCGCAATTTTATTGCATGTTCTGCTGTGGCTGCCTTTTATCTACGGCATTTCGGGCATAATCCAGCCGCTTAAACTGCGCTGTGGTGGGATTCATGGAGTTTGGTAGCCACTTCCGACCGCATTTGTGGTTTTTTTTTTGTGTGTTGTTGTTTTAAGCCCAGAACTATGCAATGTTTGTTTGCGGTGTACAAAAAATGAACAACTTTTTCGTGTGTACCTTTGAGCCCGGTGTGTGTGTGTGTGTGTGAGTGAGTGCCTGCATTAAATTAGATTTTATTGCGCTGGCACGCACCGCAGACACATGTGGCCCAAGATTAGAGCCTGATGCCATTTCTCCCTCTGTGTGTGTGAGTTTTCTCTCTTCTTCAGTTTTATTGCCACACCCACGAGCACACATATCAAGCTGCAGGCATTGTGTTGTTATTGTTGCGGCATATCGATTGCGCATTAAAATACTTATAAACATACAAATTCTGTGTGCAAACAAAATGCGTGCAATAAAAAATGTATCACTAGCCCGAACTGAGAAATTCCAGCGTGTGGGATTGGCAAAAAGGGCAAATTAAGTACGGTCAGAAGTTGTGTGGTAACAGAATCACCAAGATATCTGAGTTAATAAAGAAATGTTTCTGTGGCTGTTTTCTATTTAGAAAACTACAATAAATAACTGGAACACATACTATATTTTGTATCACAACTTTTTCAGGAATTTTCCATTTTATATTCAGGCCATTTCTGATTTTTAAGCTATTTGGTTTGTCAGTTTTTTGACACCTCACGCGTAACACATGGGAACGCCCTTTCACCATAAATAGACTAACAAACGAACAGCGTTTGCAAATCTTTGAATCATATTATCAATGTTCGTGCTCTGTAAAAAGTCGAAAAATTGGAAAAATTATTTTCAACAACGAAGCTCATTTTTTGGCTCAATGGGAAGGTCAGCAAACAAAATTGCCGAATTTGGTCTGAAGAGCAGCCAGAGGCAGTTCAAGAGCTGCCAATGCACCCTGAAAAATGCTCTGTTTGGTGCGGTTTGTGGGCCGGCGGCATCATTGGACCGAACTTTTTCAAAAATAATGAAAATCGCAACGTTAAAGTCAATGCACATTGGTCAGAATGCCCAAAAATGTGGCACAAGTCCGATATTTCACGTTTTTAAAAGTTTTAAAGGTAAAAGTTTTCAGATCTTCGGTTAAATTTTGGCACGCAGTCAAAGTCAACTGATTAAGTGTTTTCCTGACTTATCGAAAATCGGTAGCAAATATTAATTGACTTTGCACGTGTGCTGTAGCTTTTCCTTTAAAGCTAGAATAAATTGGAAGTATGGAAAACATATCGTACAGGTATGCCAAACATATTTTTTATATTCCGATTTGCTAATATTGTGTGTTTTGTTGTGTCTGTCCAATTGTTGTTGGTGTATTTTTACAGCCAAAATCTAACCAAGGCAATTGAGTTTGGTCGGGTACAACTTTTTTGCTGCACACTGCAACGTAAAACGACACATTGTTTAGAAAAGTGTTTAGATTAATGTGCAATTCATCCTTTCTGCCCCTTTTTGGCCCCTTTGTCGTAAAAATTTCAAGTTAACATTGCTTTAAAAGGTGCGATTTTGATTGTGTGATAGGTCCTTCAGCAGGATCATTCGTTTTATTTGAAAGAAGGTGAATAAATCCAAATTATATATAATATTTGAGTTAACGACATAATGTCTTCTGTGTTCTACGAAGTAATAGAAAATCTTTCAATTCAAGACCTTTTTTCAAAAAGCTATATTGAACCGATTTTATCGAGAATATGTGTTAAAATATTCGTTCTAAAATTGGAATATTAAGCTTAAAAAAGTGTTTGTACTAAGAATAGGCTAGTATGGATGGTAGAGGTTTGCATGGTCTAATCGGTGCAATACTAGTTTTCGAAATTAGAATTTATTCTAAGCATTATCTGAGCCAAATTTGTATTCGAAACTCAATATATGGACTTGCAGCATTTTAGAGGTTTCTGACCACTGTGCAATGAAGCAAAGTACCGTGCGATGATTACCGACTTTTCTTTTGCCCAAAATGGAAGAATTTGACTTGTTTCAGCCAGACGGAGCCACATGCCACACGGCACGTTAAACCATATACCAATTGAGAGTCGAGTTTGGTGAGCAATTAATCTCACGCTTTGGACCAGTCAAGATCATGTGATTTGACCTCGCTAATCTCTTTTTTTGTGGGGCTACGAGAAGTCTCTCGTGCACAGGGACAAGCCAGCCACAATTGCAACCCTGAAGGGCAACATTACAGCTGTCATTGGTGAGATACCGGCTGAAATGCTGAAAAAAGTATGCCGAAATTGGAGCCGCTGGCAACATTTACATGAAATAATCTTTAAAAAGTAAATGGCAAATCGCTCCAAATAAACATATCATTCACTATTGCAATTTTTCACTCACTAGCAAACATGATTTTGATGAGAAACAGTCTTACTTGTGAATCTCCAACCAATGTCGTCTAGCAATTAAGCGGGTCCTCCGTGTGTGTTTTTGTTAACTTGTTGTTTGATACCTCTGCTGAAAACGCAATAAACCCAAATAAGAAAGAATTTAAATCATTTTCTGCTTATTAAAAAATCTCCAATCAAAGGGAATTAAAATCAAACGGGAGTGAGCTGCAACAACAAATTTGTTGTCTTCATCAGGAAAAAAAAATGCACTGCATTCTTATTGTTTTTGGTCTGACAAAATTTTCTTAAATTTACTTGTTGTGCGCTTCAAAAGTCGAGAGGCACATCGATAATTTATCTAAATGGCTTTTTGAGAAGTCGGGAACAGAGGGCGCCACGAACCCCCATGTGTCCATCAGAGAACGGCTTCGTTCGATTGAAAAAGGCTCATACATTAATCAACACCCGAATAAACAGGCTTTGCGCTCTATGCGTCAAACTTGCATACACAACACATGTTCGCCGAGTTTGTTAGAATTGCTGGATTGTGATTTGTTATCGATAGCACACAGCTGTCAGTTGTAAACAATCAAGAAATTTTGTCAAGGCAAATGCAAAATGAATGTGGAAACCTCTTTGTTATTAATTAATGAATTGGCATAGGACGTGGTTTCGCAAGTAGCTCACGGAAATTCGTGCAAGGCTCTGAAGGCTTTACTGGTTGTTGCGGAGGAAGAAGCAGCTCCGCGTACTTAATTGTTGTGACAGTACAAAAATATAGAATGGACAAATTCAAGGATTATTTAATGATGTCCCGTGCATCGTTTAGGACTCTCAGCTCATTGCCCATTGAATACTTTATTAAAATTAACACTTGCAGACCCTTCTTTACGTGACCCTGTATACATTAATTGCTAATAGCCTATTTCCACTGGCTTCATTTCTTATCATTTTCATTTCTAAAAATGATGCTGTTTCCATTCTTCTTCCAATCTTCATCATATTCGCAATGCCACGTTGACAAAAACAGCTGAATGGTTTGATTCAAACTCACGGGGAGTTTTTGCAATATTTACCCAAAAAAAGACATACCCGGGAAAGCAATTACCCAGGGCGAACGCATTGTTAACGCCCTGAATTATCAGCAGAAAGCTCAATACACAACTTTTTTTGACTATTTTATATTTTAAACAAAATTGCGCCTACTTTTTAAATTCATATCAACAGTTTATTGGTGATGACACTTTCTATTTCCAGAGAGTAACGAGTAGTGACAGAGAGTAGCGAGTACTTTTAAAAAAAATACCAAATTCCTTCGTGGGGAATGTCATCATTTTTGAGAAATGAAAGAAATGAAGGGCAAAATGCAACAACAATTTGTATGGAAGAAATGATATCATTTTCTTCATTTCTTGTCATTTCAAGAAATGAAGCTTCATTTCTTTGGTGGAAATAGGCTATTACTCTTAATAAAAACTAGCGTTATGTTATTTGGCTGCTGGCGAAATTGGAGTCCTTTTTATAAGTAAATTACCGTTTCGACATAGGAGACATAGGATAAAGATCAAGCCATTGGATATTCGAGTTTGTTGTGCACATTCTCCCCGGGCTTACAACAAACATTAAATGGCTAAGAAATTATTGAGGAAAATTCAAGCGGGATTCCAAGAGCAGTGGGTGTAATTGACGACGGTCATATAAATTTAATAGTATGTTCTAAATTCTATTTTGCAGTATTTTGTCAAAAATTCAAAATTTCCGCCTACTAAAAATATCGATTACTTAGTTGCCTGAAAATTCTATCAAACACGTTCACCAGAACTTTTTTGTTGATTGATGATTTATGTTAGATGATTGGTGTGTGCTGGTGAACGCGCTCAGCGAAAATCACCTCGTATGAATAAACTCTTGCAAAGACGCATAGGCTGAGACAGCGCTGCTGACAGATATGGAAAAAGAGATACAGAACACATAAGTGTTCGATCAAAAAACTCTAGCTCAACCGCTCGATGCTTTTGCCGGTATGAGCTGAATATATTCATCGCTGAGTTTTGTAGAATGTGAGTAAGAACTTTTGTTGCACGAAAAAGGTGATTTGTGCAGTTCTCTGGTGGCCATCGCAGGCCTAGTATATTATTAACTATTCAACCGGTTTCAAATCCTTTTTTTGACCAAAGATTCAGGGACCGAAAAGCCTCAACAAATTGTCAGTAATTGGCCCCAAGTCCTTTTTAATATCGCTTCTAGATATTGTATTGCCTTTGCCTTTACACTTTTCATTTCTTTCAAACTTTAACTATTTACTAACAAAACACAAATTTGCAAAATTAACCTTTGAAAGGGTATTAAAACTTTGGCAAAACTTTTTCTTTGTTATATTATTTCTAAAATTAGCCCATAATTGCATTTGGTTGAATTGAATTATTCCATGCTATACTATATTCAATATGAAATCACGAAAAATGCCAATGAATTTAATGTAGTGGGGATTTGAGAATGCAGCAAATAAATCATGTTATAACTTATACTTATACCATATGTATGTATGAATGTTAAATGTATATTAGGAACCAAACGTTTCATATCCATATTTTAGGACTGAATTTTCTTCTATAATTTACATAATTGTACGTATACGTAGAATTCACGTTTCAGCATAATTTGAAGAAATTTCTATCTAGATAAAAAAAAAAAATTGTATATTTTCCATAGTTAAAATACTTAAAAAAAAAATATAAAACAAAAACGTACCAATCTGTTAAAGTTTCAATATCCATTTGGACCAATAAAAACAAAGTGCAGAGCAGTAAATTGAAAACTCAAACACTATAGCAAATCAAAACAAAAATCAAAGGAATTTTCAGTGTATCGCTATTTACAAATATGCAAAACTATTGCAATTATTTACTCGACTCTACAACTTTAAAGGCATTTCCAAAACTAAAACTAAGCAGCAATCAAAATGATTGTTGAAATTGGCCAAAAATTGTAAAACAAAATAACAAAAAAAAAAAAAAAACCCAAAACAATTTATCAAATGAAAATCAAGAGCTGTTTAACTGTAAAACTGTTGTAAAATGTTTACCACGAATGTACAATATAATCTATTGAGTGTACTACCTATAGTATCTACATATATACATTCTATATATTTACTGGAAATGAAATAGCTTTAAGGGCCGATTTCTTATCTTCTAGATAGTTGCTAGGTGTCAGATAAACTTACAATTTACTCTGTCATTAGTTAGCTTATGTGAAGATGAGAAATCGGCACTAAATGTATAAACAAAGTAATTTGTGTTTTATTCTCAGTTGGGAAACTGGGCTGGATAGTGAAACCATACTGGACCTGTGATCTGGACACACTTATTCAAGGTTGGCCATATTCGGCGGACGCATGTTTTTTTTTAAAAAAGATCAAAGAAAATCACAAATTTTTTCTGTTCGTGATAAAAATCATATAATTGTGTTCCAGTAGATTTGTTTACATCATTTTTTGAATATGATATCTCGTAAATGGTCCCATTGAGCGGCTACGGCAGCATTATCCATGGTTTTGGCCAACATTTCGGCCGGAATGGCGGCTATTTCGTAGCGGATATTGTTTTTTAGGTCTTCCAGGGTCCTTGGCTTGTTGATGTAAGCCTTTGATTTCAAATAGCCCTACAAAAAGAAGTCTGGAGGCTTCAAATTTGGTGAACGAGGCTGCCAGTCAAAATCAAAATATTTGTTCACATCAAACGGCCAGGGAACAATGACCTCAAAAAATCGATTGTAGCGTGGCTTGTGTGTGGTGTAGTTGAAGCCAGTACTGCACCGATGGTGCAACAATTTACATCAAAAAATTGGTTATCATAAGTCGATGATGCTCCTGATTGACGGTAATCGTTCGGCCATCTTTATCCTCGAAAAATAAAAGTACAAACGCAGCATCAAGCGCTTGAATCTCTTGAGGATTTTCAGTGGCATAAATACGACAATTTTGTTTGTTTACCGTTCCGTTCAAAGTGAAAAGAGCTTCGTCGGTCAAGGTGATTTTGTTTTTTGAGCTTTCACAATTGACTTGATTTGTTGAATGTAAATTTAAACAATCTGGGAGCGTTCGCGTGGCGTGTACTGTTTTATGGTAAAAATCTACTTGGACTGACGCTTCAAACGCGCTATGTAATTAGTCGATCTGGCATTGCAGTCAAAAGTTATCAAAAGGGAGTAAGTAGCGGGCCAACATTTCCAAACCAACTTCAATTCCCGCAAAATAAGTCTTGGATCCAACACTTCCCCGATTTGATAAACGATCAGGATCTGGACAGGCTGACCACAGAGACGGAAATAAGATATACGCTAAGTAAAACCAAAACCCAGATCCCAATTTTTGGCTGAAATTTGAAAAATTTAGATACATTTTATATATACAATTCCACTTTTACTGCTCATATAATACTTGGAAAGAACACAACCTTTAAATTACATTGAAAATAAATTCTGTTTGCGCCAACTACCATGGAATCAGTCGCCTTCCCATCGCATATAAGATTCTGTCTTGCATTATTTGTAACGTCTAAAGCCGCTTATTAGCACACTGATGGGACCTTATCAGTGTGGCTTTAGACCTGCTAAATTCACCACAGACCAGATATTCACATTACGACCCTGCCCCTGGAGAAGACCTATGAGAGAACTATCAAAACCTGCCATATTTTTGTTGATTATCAGCCATGCTCCCATTTTCGCTTTCGTAAAAATTTTGCGATTTAGAGTCCAAATTTGGTAAAAAAACCGGTTTAAAATCGCAAAAATTTTGCGAAAATGAAAATGGGAGCATGGCTGTATAAGTCAGCCTTTGACACACCGATAAGGTCAAGGTTCTTTGAAGCCCTGTTCACCTTTGGCATACCAGCAAAGTACGTTCGACTTTGCATGATGACTTTGAGAAGCACTCAAAGCTCCGTCAAAATAGAAATGAGCCTCTCCGAACCATTTGATACCAAAAGAGGTTTTAGGCAGGGTGATACCCTATCGTGTGACTGCTTTAATCTGCTGATGGAGTATGTACTGCGCCATTGCGCAAATGTCAACAGATCGGACTCATTTCTTTATAAAGATCTAATGCTACTCGCATACGCCGATGATATTGTCGTTATCGGCAAAAACGAACGGACGGTAAGCAGGGTGTTTCCAGAGATTGAGAAGCAGTCTAATCTGATGGGCTTAGCGGTGAACGTGGACAAGACGAAGTACCAAGTATCCACGGACAAGAAGTATACGTGAATTGAACAATTTGTTGGGGGCGTACAACTTTAAGGTTGTAGAGGATTTTGTCTACCTCGGGACGATAATAACCGGCGACAGCGACATCAGCCTGGAGATCAGAAGAAGAATTACTCTTGGAAACCAATGCTTCGAGTGAAAAATTCTTCGGATTATTTATGGACCTTTAAAAGTTGGCGATGGATTCCGCATTCGAATGAATCACGATCTGTTTGAGCTCACCAATCTGGTCAAGCGCATAAAACAACAGCGACATGTAACCCCAATGGATGAAGGCGCCCCAGCAAAAAAGGCTTACAATGCGAAGGCGGCTGGCTTTGGAGGCGCCAAGGCAGGAGTGGTCGCCCAATAATAAGATGGGATGATCAAGTGCGGAAAGACACTCCCAAGCTTGGTGTAAACAGCTGGTGCCAGCTCGCACAAAGCCGAAACGAGTGGAGGGCATTCATAGCAGAGGCCGAGACCGTCAATCGCAACTTTTGGGCCAATAAAGAAAGAAGAATAATAAATTCCTTACCAATTATATAATTTAAAATCTTCTTCTCTATATTGTAGAGCTTAATTCACAGACCGATTCATGATCTAAAAGCACAGCCAAAATGGTAAGACATTGTATGGTGAAATTTAGACTGAAGTTTCCATTTGTGGTGAAAAAGGGAACTAACTTTTCACTAATGCCACCTCCAAGTCTGGAAAATCACCGGAATGGTTTGTAGGAACAAAAATATATTTTTGATTCGCTTAGCGATAAATCTCAGCTCTTAGCTGAGGTTCACAGCTCAGAGCCACAGCACTCGGTTCTGAGCTGGGAGCCAAAAGCTGATTATCATAAGCTGAGAGCTGGCTCTCGAAAACTGCGAGCAAAGAGCGATTCCGAATCCTGCTTGAAACTCGATTTGTAAGCAAAACACGCAAAATAGTTGGACACGTATTTTTCCGATTTTGACTTGAAGCCCGATTTGTAAGGATAGTAAACGAAATAATTTGTGATTTAATTTTCCGATGTTGGAAATTCCGTCCGCAGGGTGCGAAAATTCCCGGATATTTTGTATGGAAAAAACTATTTTTATGATGAGATTTTTCGATATTGGTTAATACGCACACAAGAAAAATGGCCGGGAATTTTGCATGTATATTTAAATTTCGTCAGATTGATTTGAAACTCGGTTTTTAAGGATAGCTTGCGAAATAATTTGTGATGTGATATTCCGATGTTGGAAAAACCGCCCCTAGGAAGGGAAAATTCCCTGAACTTAAAAATTTTTCATCCGGTTTAATTGAAACTCGGTTAGAAAAGATAGCTTGAGAAATTATTTGATATGTGATGATATGGGTTGCGGTGATGGGTTCGAGTCCAATCGTTATTTTTGATCTAATCTGTATGAAATACGGTTTGTAAGCTCGATGGGTCAAATGAATGGGAAAATAATTTTGAAAAATTCACCCTCAAGGTCGTAAATTGGGGTGCGAAGTAGACTTAAAGGACAATTGTCCTTTTCGATCGGATCTGAGTATACGGAACTGTTTCCGTTTTCGATTTCGATCAAAACCAACGATGTTATTCGGCTTTTAGGCTCTTTAATCGTATCTTAGAAATCAAAACACTCACCAAATCCGATCAATCAAATTCGGAAACGGGAACAGGCCTGATAGTTCAGTTTTTAACTCTTTTGGCCAAAAAAGGGAAACTCAGCCCCAAGGTGGGAAAATAGTATGCGGGGATGACTTCAAGGCCAATAGTAATTTTCTATCAGATCTGAATGAAGTTCCGTTGGTAATTACTTATTTTGAGCAAATAAATGGAAAAACTGTGCTCCAATTTTTGAAGACAGAAATACTAGCGAAGCGCGCCGGCGTGCGGGGGCTACTATATAATTATTTTATCACCACAAACTCTAGCAATAACATTTCAATTTGACAAATCTGTAAACTTAAACTTTAGTGGAATATTTGGTACGCTAATCAGCAATGAACGGAATGCATTTTCAGTTGGATGGTTAAATTCAACCTGGAAGTTTCTTATCAAACGAGCGATTCCCAACTCCAATTCCATGTCCACAATGCGTTTACCCACACACATGCGAGGTCCAAACCCAAAGGGTAGAAACACAAATGGATTCGTGGGTTTCAATGAGTTTGCTGGACACTTGCCTTCTCCGTCAGGTGCACTGCGCAACCAACGTTCGGGTAGAAACTCTGCAGCTTGCGGGAAATATTGGTCATTGGTGAGTAACCCTAGAGGGATCATGGTAACGAATGTGCCGGCCGGCACCCTATAGCCACTGAGTACGCAATCTTTGGAGGTAACGCGACCATTTCCAACTAATAAAGGATACAGGCGTTGTGATTCTTTGATACAAGCACGCAAATAGGGCACATTCTTCATGGAGGCATCTGTGAATTCCGAATCCTTATTTGGCAGCACTTGCATCACCTCCTCGCGCAGCTTGGCTTGTTTCTCTGGATTAGCTGCCAGGGTCAACATCAGGGCCGCAAAAGTGCTGGAGGTCTTGGTAGTTGAAATAGGTTAACATTGTCAGTAATAGAAATATAATGTATTACTTACAGTATCTACGCCTGCCATTAGCATATCCATGGCCATAATGATGGCAATCTTTTTATCGATCTTCAACAGTTTCTCCAAGACACTTTGCTCATTCTCTGGCCTTACGACGCCTTGCTTGGCCTCCGCCTCCAAGCGATTGATGGCCTCGTTGACCAGTGTTAGCGTTACCTCCTGAATGTTATCGAAGGCCTTCATCAGTTTCTTAAACTTGGGCGTTGCAATGTAACGCCAGAGTGAAGGTTTCATTTCCAGATCGGCCGTATACTCAAAGAACTCGTCAAGGCTTTTGAAAAGAAGCATCGCTTCCTTACTGTTGCATTCGTCCTTAAGCAACCCCAGTTGCTTATCCAGTGCCACCACAGATACCGATTCCAATGTCCAACGATTAATGTAGTCAAGGAAGTTTTCCGGTACCTCTAGGGAATGAGGATCCCGTATGGCTTTAATTCTTAGTAGTGAAAAATCTCAGCTCAGTAATAATTTACTTCGAACCGCAGTGTTAACTTACCGCTCCACAAACTCCTGGTTAACCTGTGACATCTTCTTGTAGTAAAGCCTCACATTCTTCGGTTGCATGAGAACAGGGTTCACCACAGAACGAAAATCTCCCCAGGCCTTACCTTGGGTGGGTATAAGACCTTCGACACCTTGAAAAAAATCGCGACTGTGTTGCTCCCGATGATATCGTAATGTTTCACTGCCTGGACGATCTGGCCAAATACCTTCGTGTCGAAATACGACCTCATAGTCTTTGGGATTGTGTGTGGTCAAGATAGGCCTGCGTCCAAACACGGAGGGAAGCATGAATATATCACCGTAGTCCTTTTGCATGGTCAAAATTAATTGCGATATGTCCAACTTTTTATACGCTCCACCAGGTAACAACGTTTTACAGATAAGGGGCAGAAATTTGACTTTAGGCATGTCGTCAAAGGGCCGAGCCTGTTCCCAGTCGGCCTCATCTCTGGAGAGCTTTGTTTTCTCAACTGTGGCTGCATTGGTTTGCCAGCGCTGAAACCTAAATGTAAATTTTGGAGTTTACCTGTTTACTACACTTACCTGCGCACGACAGCAGATAGCGGGTACCGCCTTTTGCCCTTTAATAATAAAAGCTGCGCTGCGGATTTGCATTATGTCTGAAATTTTAGTTTATATTCTCTCGCAACCAAAAGTGTACTGGTCGTTCCAGCTGGCGATCAATTAACTTGTCATACAAATTCTAAAAAGCTTTTGTGTTTAACCAGATAGTAAGAATGGAAAGAGCAAAAGCTCGCTGAGAGCGGCAAACACACATATTTTACGTGTTTGGAAAACATAAACAAGTTCAATGTTGTGCTCCCACCTTATATCTAAACTTTAATCACTGAGTTCTCTTCTGAAAAAATGGATCTATTAGTTATCGCTAGAAGTATGTCCTGCCAAGAGGAAGGCGTTTCAAACCTAATCAGAAAAACTATCGACTATATTGACCCCTTTGTTTGTTGCTAAAACTAATCTTTATAAAAGACAGATTTTATTAGAGCAAAGCTCTTTTAAGAAGAAAAAGAAAACGGCAGCTAATCAGACCAAACCCAGTAAAGGTTTTTGTACTACCATCATACCCTTTAAGAATTTTTTTGGTCCCGACTCTATCAACATTTTGTATTGCACAGTGGTATCGATAACACAGGCCAACAGCCATTTTAGTACAGCTTTCTTGATGTAAAATTCTGTTTCAGTTTTGTGCACTGATTCCAAAACATTTCTCCATTTCATCGTTTTGCTGTATTTTTGGCTTTAAACAAATTATGGACGAGCAAAAATTTACGGTTTTATGAGTGCCAATTTTCAAAGGCAAATTTGAAGAGTATTTTTCTTCATATATAATTTTTCAAACTTAAGCCTCTTGTAGACGCCATTGCTGTGGTTGGATTTTAATAGCAACCATTTCAGCCAATAGCTTAAAGGCTCTTCTATTTTCCCAAATTTTGTTGCATTTATATCATCACTGTCAAGTCATTGTTAAAGCAGTGTCAAGTCACTGTCAAGTAACTGTCAAGTCACTGTTAAGTCACTGGCAAGTCACTGTCAAGTCACTATCAAGTCACTATCAAGTCACTATCAAGTCACTGTCGAGTCACTGTCAAGTCACGGTCCAGTCATTGTCAACTCACTGTCAAGTCACTGTCCAGTCACTGTCCAGTCACTGTCCAGACACAGTCAAGTCACTGTCAAGTCACTATCAAGTGATTGTCAAGTAACTGTCAAGTCACTGTCAAACAAACATAATGTATCGCACTGAATTCACAACTTGACCTCATGGCAGCCACCCCCACTTCCCCCCCACTTCTCCCCCACTGCTGATTCGAATCCCAGTAAAGCACGGTTGATCTATTTTTCTACACTTGAAAAGTGTTTTATAATTTTGCCCAGGAGTTTGCAACGCCCACATAAAGTATATATATATTCCAGAGTATACAGACTTCGGTACAGCTACCACCGCAATTAGTTCTCATTTGTATGACTTCATTAATGGTCAAAATTGTAGCAACATTTCATCATCAAAATGTTTTTTACAAGAATCAATTAAATTTCGTATCTAAGGCTCTCTCAAAATACCATTCTTCTTGATATGGAATTATTGTTTAAAGTATTTTAACAAAGAAATCGATAATCTTATCACCACATATTATCTAAATAGTTTTAAAACACATATACATATATAGATACAAAAATACATTCATACATTTCAATGGGACAAGTCTGTAAACTTAAACTGAAGTGGAATATTTGGTACGTTGATGACCAAGGCACGGAATGCATTTTCGGTTGGATGGTTAAATTCAACCTTGAAGTTTCTTATCAAACGAGCGATTCCCAACTCCAATTCCATGTCCACAATGCGTTTACCCACACACATGCGAGGTCCAAAACCAAAGGGTAGAAACACAAATGGATTTGTGGACTTCAATGAATTTGCTGGACACTTGCCGTCTCCATCCTTTTCGTTGCGCAACCAACGTTCGGGTAGAAACTCTGCAGCTTGCGGAAAATATTGGTCATCGGACAGTAACCCTAGAGGGATCATGGAAATGAAGGTGCCAGCTGGCACCCTATAGCCACTCAGAACACAATCCTTAGCAGTAGTGCGAGCATGGCCTAACACCAAGGGGTAGAGGCGTTGTGATTCTTTTATACAAGCACGCAAATAGGGCACATTCTTCATGGAGGCCTCTGTGAATTCCGAATCCTTATTTGGCAGCACTTGCATCACCTCCTCGCGCAGCTTGGCTTGTTTGTCTGGGTTAGCGGCCAGTGTTAGCATCAAAGCTGTAAAAGTGCTGGAGGTCTAATTAATTGAAGTGGGTTACAATTGGTATTTGTGGAAATATTGGGGCAACAACTTACGGTATCCACACCACCCATTAGCATATCCATGGCCATAATAGTAGCCACCTTCTTGTCTACCTTTAACAGTTTCTCAAGAACACTTTGCTCATTCTCTGGCCTTACAGTGCCCTGTGTGGCCTCTGCCTCCAAGCGATTCACTGCCTCGTTTACAAACGCCGAGGTTACCTCTTGAATGTTGTCGAACGCCTTCATCAGTTTCTTAAACTTTTTAGTTTTTATGTACCGCCAGATGGATGGTTTTATTTCCAGATCGGCCGAATATTCAAAGAACTCGTCGAGGCTTTTGAAAAGAAGCATCGCTTCCTCATTGATGCATTCACTTTTTAGTAGACCCAGTTGCTTATCCAGTGCCACCACTGAGACCGATTCCAAAGTCCAACGATTAATGTCATCGATGAAATTTGCAGGGACTTCTAGCGTGTTAGGATCCCGTATGGCCTTAATTCTTGGTAGGGGAAAACATCAGTTCAGTATTAGCTTACGTAAACAAAATGTTAACTTACCGCTCCACAAACTCTTGGTTAACCTGTGACATCTTCTTGTAGTAAAGCCTCACATTCTTGGGTTGCATGAGAACGGGGTTCACCACAGACCGAAATTCGCCCCAGGCCTTACCTTGTGTGGGTATAAGACCTTCGACACCTTGAAAAAACTCACGCCTGTGTTGTTCCCGATGATAACGCAATGTATCACTGCCCGGTCGATGTGGCCAAACACCCTCGTGACGAAATACCACCTCAAAGTCTTTGGGATTGTGTGTGGTCAAAACGCACTCGCGTCCAAACATAGGGGGCACAATGAAAATGTCACCATAATCCTTACGCATGGCCAATACCATTTGCGATATATCGAGGTTCTTATAGGCTCCACCAGGTAACACTGATTTACAGGTAACCGAAAATAAGTTGACTTGCGGAACATCTTCAAAAGGACGCGCCTTTTGCCAATCGGCTTCATCTCTGGAGAGACTTGGTTTCCCAGCTGCGGCTGCATTGGTTTGCCAGCGCTGAAAGTGTTTTGAATTGCGACTTACACTGAATTCTGGACTATGTACATATATCTATGAATTGTTATTTACTTGCGCCTGCCAACGGATAGTGGACACCGCCTTTTGTCTCTGCCATATGAATAGAACACTGCGCAATGTCATTTAATTTAATTTTATTTTTATTTAAATTTACGTCTATTGCCTCTCGCCTCCAAAGATGTACTGATCATAGCCGCTAGCAATAAATTAATCCAACATGAAAAGTTTGAAAAGCTTTGGGGTTAACATGATGACGCGTCACGTTTGAAGAGAACGCCAAAACTAGTCGCGAAAAAGCTCAGAGAGAGCGGCAAACATGTATTTAATATGAATTATAGCAAAACAAATGCTGAGATTACGCATTGAAATGGTGTATCTTAGTTTGGTTTTTGTTGTCGTTTTAATGAATTTTATTATTGTAGTTTTGTTATACCCGTTACTCGTAGAGTAAAAGGGTCTACTAAAGTCGTGCAAATGTATGTAACAGGCAGAAGGAATCATTTCCGACCATATAAAGTATATATATTCTTGATCAGCATCAACAGCCGAGTCGATATAGCCATGTCCGTCTGTCCGTCTGTCTGTATGAACACCTAGATCTCAGAGACTAGAAGAGCTAGAGCAACCAAATTTGAAATGTAGACTCCTATTGTCTGCACGCAGATCAAGTTTATTTTCAATTTTTGCCACGCCCCCTCACGCCCCGCAATTTGGAAAAAACGTCATATCTCCTACAGTTTTGATGATAGATGGTTCGTACTTTCTAGAGATATCTAGTACTCAAAATTATTTATCGATTTGCTGAAGGAATGATAAAGATCGGATGAACGATACTCAAGTTATGAGCAAAAAACGATCAGTTAACACCCACCACCCACCCCACCCATAACCTAAGCATTGCGTTCAGCAGCAATCTTAGTGAGAGAGAGAGAGAGAGAGAGAGAGAGAGACTTAGAGAGCGCACTGTGTTGTGCGGATAATAAATAGCCGAGTTAAAAAATGTTGCATACTTTTCGGCTGACCCACCTCAGGCATACAGGAAGGCTATTAAACATTTGTTTCCATGAGTAACGGGTATATCGAAGTCGGTTAGAGCCGACTTTAACTTACGCTCTCGTTTTTAAATTAAGTTTGTTCAAACTTGAACATGATATTTAACTCGGCCCACACGTAGTGTAAATCTCATATTTAAATATTTAGACTATGTCATAAACATGCAACCTTATGTAATAGCATTAAATATTAATGGCGGCAGTGACGAGGATCAGTACAGCCGAGTCACCACTTGAAGACGTCATCCGGTGGAAAGCACTTGACATGTATTGTGTAAAAAACCACCCATGTGACCAACGCAGATCATTTATACACACGCATATGCCTTACAAACATGCGTTAGTTAAGATGGAAGATAAGGGATGAGATATTTAGAAATAAAAGGTAGAACGCTCACACTGGGCGAGGCAGTACAAATGAAATCTTACAACCGTGTTCAACTAAATGTGTATAAGTCTATACATAGTTTGTGGTAATAAAAAAAATTAATATTTTTGTATTGTAAATTCCGTGGGTTATAGCTTTTTTGCCGTCACTATTACAGGCAGCTTACAATAGACTTTGGTGTTCTTTATAGAATTATTGCTTCAGCGGCGACTATCTTACTTGCTTTTAAATTATTTTGCCAGGTAAACTTACATTTCAAGCCATATCTCAATTGAGAAACGATAGATCTAACCAAGCAAGGTATGAATTAAAAAGTTATTGAATTTCCAAAATTCGCGTAAAACATTGTTCTCAAATTGATCAAAACCGCAAAATAATTTTGTTTTTAACGCCTAGGAAAACTATAAAAAAATCAAACAAAATATTTTTATTTTTTCTACTGTCCCAACGGAAAGGGAAATGTTGCTTTTCGCTCACAAGCTGGAAGTGTCATTTATTATTTAGCAGTTTTATCCAAAACTATTGTATCGAGCCAATCAGTGTCAGCTTACATAAAAAAAAATTCAATGGCTCTTTTCTACTATAACTTTTTATACTCTGTACCTAAGGTACATAGAGTATATTAAGTTTCTGCAAAAGTATGTAACAGGGAGCAGGAATCGTTTCCGACCCTATAAAGTATATATATTCTTGATCAGCATCAACAGCTGAGTCGATATAGCCATGTCCGTCTGTCCGTCCGTCCGTCCGTCCGTCTGTCTGTCCGTCTGTATGAACGCACAGATCTCAGAGATGGAAAGAGATAGAGGTTTGACATGTATGGGACATATATTTTTTATGCTTGCAGGCAGATCAAGATAATTTTCAATTTTTGCCACGCCGCAATTTGGAAAAAACGTCATATCTTCCACAGTTTTAATGATAGATTGTTCGTTCCTTCTGGAGATATTTAGTAATCAAAATTATTTATCGATTTGCTGATGGAATGATAAAGATCGGATGAGCGGTACACAAGTTATAAGCAAAAAAAGAAATCAGAGCCCCCCACCACCGCCCATCCAGCCAACCACCACTGTATTCAAGCAAACACACTCTTTGGGAAAGAGAGAGAGAGAGAACCTTAGAGATGAGCGTATAATAAAAATATTGCCCGATAAACGCGTGACTCCTTGGATGTATTACAATATTATAGTCGGTGGCAAATGAACTAGTACAGAGTATGTTATAGTCCGGCTTGACCGACTTTTCACCTGTTTTAGTTTGGAATGTTGAACTTCAATAGAACTCTTGGTAAATGAATTTTTAAAATTAATTCGGTTGGAATACTCTACTATAAGCCATATCTCAGTTCAGAACGTAAGTATCGCGTCAATCTCTATTATATACTATTAGATCTATATCTACGACGAATCCAAATCAGAGATCATTAAAATCGGTACATGTTTTTGACGATCTCGCCCCACTTCACATATTGTATGTTCGCACATTTGTGGAATCTATGTAAATAGGCTCTGGGCCTAATTTTGCTTTGCGCAGCTGACGCCACATTGTTGCCACTCAACATGCTGAAGTTAATTTACAAACGAGAAGGCTAAGCTAACTTCGTCTGTGCTACGAACCCCATGAGCTATTTGAATTCAGCATGATTTATCTAGTTGCTTTGTTGAGCTGATCTGAGCAGAATCATTTCGAGCAGATCATATAGATAATGGCTCATTCTTGAGCTATTATTCAATGAATCAATAATTTTGTGAGTTATGAGTAGATTGTTCAATTCAGAAACAAAGTCACGGGGAACTTTGATTCAATTCATGCAGGGCTCTAATAATAACTAATGCCGATATGACACTTGCCGATATTGGTGACCAATATATAATAGTGTTGTAATACAAATAGTGTTGGTAGTAGGATTGTTCAACTACACTGAGAAAAAAAAATCAATCTAAAATCTAGATTAAAAATCTCGTTTTCAAGAACCTTGCAAGCTTATAAAAACAAGCTTGAAAAAACTTGAAATGAGCTTAGAAATCTTGAAAACAATATTTATCATCTCGCAACTTATCAGTTGCCTGTTGAGCTTCAGTAGAAATTTTTCTTTGATATATTATATTATATATAGATTTATTTTGCTATTATTTTATTTACAAAAATAAACAATTTTCGGTTGCAATGCAAACCCACCCCTCCTTGGCACGGCCGATTAGTCGATTATGCCGTAGGGGGTCAATTGTCAAGCGCAGCCAGTTGCAGTATAAGAGCTCAGGCTGCGAAAATCTCAGCTCTTATACTGCAACTGGTTGGACCTAACAGTTGACGCTCGGTGGTGTTTGTATTTAAGTGAGCAGAAGGTACTGAGCTCAAGTCCCAGAGTCGGCGGTGTTGAGAGGCGAACAGAAAAGTGAAATTCGGTCCCAATTTTTCATTGTGAAATATTTGCGTGGTTGGCGAGGCCAACCAAATACTGTATTTTGCATATAACTTAAATTGCTGCATTTGCTATGTTTTCGCTGCTTCCCTATGCTTATTGGAAATGTACCGCTTCTTCAGCCTGCTTACAGCTATGCGCTGGCTGATCGCAGCCGGCTACATAATTTGACTTTGCTTTGTCAATTAGGTTTAGTTCACATGTGAAGCTGAGCAGATGCAAGAAAGTTAGAATTTGGACTATTGGCGTGTGTGGAGAACGAATGTAAGTTAAGTTATACCCAAAGAGGAATGTAATGAATTTAACGGAAAAAATTAAAGATTTCAGCAACTTGAACGATCAATCAATATAAATCAAAGGAGCGCAACCGGCACAGGTCCAGAGCCAACAGGCGGATTAATAATTTACAATTTATAGAAATTTTTCAGAAAGAAGAAAATGTTAATAACTAAAACAACTAACTTAAACAACCAATCACTCCACCCCTTTACCTCCCACGCCACCCATCACCAAAAAACAAAAAAAAATGCTTAATTTATTTTTTCTTTTTTTTTTTAATATTAAAAAATGAGATGGTTTCATCTTAAAGTCGAATATAAACAATCTTATTTCAATATTGTTGGATTAAGATTTAAATTGAGAGTATAATCTTGGGTTAAGATTATCTCGTCTCTGTCGAGTTCTGACACCGTTTCGTCTTGTTTCAAGACTGTAATCTTGGTTGTAGATTGATTTTTTTCTCAGTGTCACTTCACAATAAGCGTTTACCAGCACAGAAAGCCGTGTTGGCGGCCAATATTGATTTTGTCATGAAAAACCATATGTCATATAGCCTTTAGGAAATTAAAGCCATGGAAACAACATAACTTGGAAAAGGGAATTTTGCAGTCCGGGCACTCGACTGCAGAATATATACTTTCCTGCAGAGAAATTGTCAACTAGTAACAATAATAATCTGTCCTACACCTTGTTGGAATGCTAATAGAATAAAGCTGGTAGCAAAATAGCTGGATTCGGGTGAGTTGGGCATCAACAAATATTTGCTTTCGAAGAAATGTTGGTTTTAAATACTAATTTGAGCTAGTTGTAATCCAATTGAACTTTAACTAGTTGCACCCAATGGTGAACTGGTATTTAACTGGTTGAAAATGGCTGGTGCAGGGGGACAATTCTCCTCCACTTATTCAGTCTGGCATTAAACTGGTTGCAAATGGCTGGTGCCGGGGACAATTGTCACATGCCTATGACATGTCTGTGAAAAATGGTCGACTTCAATACATTAATTTGGATAGAAGTGCAACCAGTAGCAAGTTTTTAGAGACAGGTATATTTCTGGTTGTAAACTAGACACTTTCCCTGCAGGGTAGTTTTGTTATAATTCATATTAAATACATGTTTGCCGCTCTCTCTGAGCTTTTTCGCGACTAGTTTTGGCGTTCTCTTCAAACGTGACGCGTTATCTTGTTAGGCCCCAAAGCTTTTTAAACTTTTCATGTTAGATTAATTGATTGCTAGCGGTTATGATCAGTACAACTTTGGAGGCGAGAGACAATAAACGGCAATTTAAATAAAATGACATTGCGCAGTGTTCTATTCATAAGGCAGAGACAAAAGGCGGTGTCCGCTATCTGTTGGCAGGCGCAAGTAAATAACAATTTATAGATATAGTCCAGAATTCAGTGTAAATCGCAATTCAAAACACTTTCAGCGCTGGCAAACCAATGCAGCCGCAGCTGAGAAACCAAGTCTCTCCAGAGATGAAGCCGATTGGCAACAGGCTCGTCCTTTTGATGAAGTTCCGCGAGCTAACTTACTTTCGCTTACCTGTAAATTGGCGTTACCTGGTGGAAAGTACAAAAACCTGGACATAGCGCAAATGGTAATGGCCATGCGTAAGGACTATGGTGACATTTTCTTCATGCCCTCCATGTTTGGACGCCAGTCCATCTTGACCACACACAATCCCAAAGACTTTGAGGTGGTATTTCGTCACGAGGGTGTTTGGCCACATCGTCCGGGCAGTGATACATTGCGTTATCATCGGGAACAACACAGCCGTGAGTTTTTTCAAGGTGTCGAAGGTCTAATACCCACACAAGGTAAGGCCTGGGGCGAATTTCGGTCTGTGGTGAACCCCGTTCTCATGCAACCCAAGAATGTGAGGTTGTACTACAAGAAGATGTCACAGGTTAACCAAGAGTTTGTGGAGCGGTAAGTTAACATTTTTTTTTCGTACGCTATTACTGAACTGATGTTTTCCCCTACCAAGAATTAAGGCCATACGGGATCCTAATACGCTAGAAGTTCCGCCAAATTTTATCGATGACATTAATCGCTGGACTTTGGAATCGGTCTCAGTGGTGGCACTGGATAAGCAACTGGGACTACTAAAAAACGAATGCATCAATGAGGAAGCGATGCTTCTTTTCAAAAGCCTCGACGAGTTCTTTGAATATACGGCCGATCTGGAAATAAAACCATCCATCTGGCGGTACATAAAAACTAAAAACTTTAAGAAACTGATGAAGGCTTTCGACAACATTCAAGAGGTAACCTCGGCGTTTGTAAATGAGGCAGTGGATCGCTTGGAGGCAGAGGCCAAACAGGGCATTGTAAGGCCAGAGAATGCGCAAAGTGTTCTCGAGAAACTCTTGAAGGTTGACAAGAAGGTGGCTACTATTATGGCCATGGATATGCTAATGGCTGGTGTGGATACCGTAAGTTATAGCCCCAATATTTCCACAAATACCATTTGTAACCCACTTCAATTAATTAGACCTCCAGCACTTTTGCGGCTTTGATGCTGACACTGGCCGCTAACCCAGACAAACAAGCCAAGCTGCGCGAGGAGGTGATGCAAGTGCTGCCAAATAAGGATTCGGAATTCACAGAGGCCTCCATGAAGAATGTGCCCTATTTGCGTGCTTGTATGAAAGAATCACAACGCCTCTACCCCTTGGTGATAGGACATGCACGCAGTACTGCTAAGGATTGTGTTCTGAGTGGCTATAGGGTGCCAGCTGGCACCTTCATTTCCATGATCCCTCTAGGGTTACTATCCAATGACCAATATTTCCCGCAAGCTGCAGAATTTCTACCCGAACGTTGGTTACGCAACGAAACGAATGGAGAGGGCAAGTGTCCAGCAAACTCATTGAAGTCCACAAATCCATTTGTGTTTCTACCCTTTGGTTTTGGTCCACGCATGTGTGTGGGTAAACGCATTGTGGACATGGAATTGGAGTTGGGAATCGCTCGATTAATAAGAAACTTCAAGGTTGAATTTAACCATCCAACCGAAAATGCATTCCGTTCGTTGATCATCAACGTACCAAATATTCCACTTCAGTTTAAGTTTACAGACTTGTCCCATTGAAATGTATGAATATTTTTTTGTAACTATGTATTTGACAATAATTCAGATAATTTGTGGTGATAAGATTACGGATTTCTTTGTTTTAATGCATTAGGTATAGCAAATGCATATATATGTATATATGTACGTTTAACCAAAACGAATTTCTAGCACATATGTATTTTGCGTGACGCTTAGATACTAAATTAAAGAAAGTCTTATTAAAAATAGTCTGGTGATGCCTCCAGCCACACTGAAATGTTGCTACGAAGTCATCAATATGAGAACTAATTGCGATGGTGGCTGTATAGAATTTTGTATACCCTTGCAAATTCACAATTTATTCTAATTTGATAAGCTTTATATCACAAGTATTTTATGTATGATAAAACTGTTCGATTTTTATCAGGGACCGAAAATAACTGTTTTTATATACTTGAAGAGGGTATACTAAAATTGTCCAGCTGTTTGTAACGTATAGTAGGAAGCATTCCTGACCCTATAAATTATACACTGAAAAAAAATGTCAGGATATTTTCAAAATTTGTAATCTTCGAGCAAGCCCGGCATGAGCTTGAAAATTCAATCTCGATTAACATGTTTTCATTACCGATTGGGAATGATTTGATCCCGATGGATTGATTTTTGTTTTAAGTGTATGTATTCTTGATCAGCATGACAAGCTGAGTTGATATAGCCATGTCTGTCTGTCCGTCCGTCTGTATCTATGTTGTCTTCTTCTTCTTCTTCTTCTTCTTGCTGCACATTTGTCGGAAATGGCCGGATCGGATGACTATAGCATATAGCTGTCATAGGAACGATCGGTAGAATAATTGGTTTAGTGAGAAAACTTGTTGGTTTTTAATGCAAACGTCACCAAACCTCGTATTTATAATTTTTCTATGCTTTCACATAATGCCACCACGTTTGATGAAATTCGGACAACTATATAGTATAGCTGCCATGCAAAAGATAAGTCTGAAAAAAGTCTTTTTGTTTTCAATGCTATCGCTCCCAAATTTGTTACTGATCAATACTATATGCTACCACACATTTCTGCCAAGTTTGATTCAAGTTGGATGACTATAGCGAATAGCTGTAAATTTTAGAAAATTTTTCTGAATTTTACGGTGAAATGCCTTAAAAAATAGAAAGAATTTTCTAAATAATAGGGCTATTTTTCTTAACTATTAGACAATTTTTCTGAAATTTAGGGTAAAATGCCCTAAAAACAAGAAAGTGTTTTCTAAAATGTATGGTAATTTTTCATAAATTAAGGGTGGAATGCCCTAAAATATAGAAAATGTGCTCTGAATTTTATGGCAATTTTTCTAAAATATTAGAAAATTTTTCTGAAATTCACGGTGAAATGCCCTAAAAAATAGAAAGAATTTTCTAAATAATAGGGCTATTTTTCTTAACTATTAAAAAATTTTTCTGAAATTTAGGGTAAAATGGTCTAAACACAAGAAAGTGATTTCTAAAATGTATGGTAATTTTTCCGAGGGGGAAATGCCGTAAAAAAATAGAAAATTTGTTATACATTTTTGGTCAATTTTTCTAATAGCATATATCATCAGAATCACTGACTTCGAGTCAGCGGATGAAGTGCAAGTCTTTTAAATTTTTTGAACTGCTGTGACACAGTTCAAAAATTGCCGCGCTGGCTGGATTAACTAGAGTTATCGACCGACTAAAAACTTAACCCAGCATCGAATCTATCAAGATGAGGCAATGGGGAAACCATGATACAACAAAGGAGTAATGGCACTCACAGAGTGCGCCCTCTGCTCAGACCACAAAATATCTATATACAGTTGACAATTGAACCAAAATGTTGTGTCACCCTAAAATTTTGAAAAAAAAAAAAATATTTTTCGAAATTTTAGAAAGTTTTTTCTGAAAAATTCTTTTTTAGGGCCACTTTTCTAAAATTCAGAAAATTTTTTCTTAAATATAGAAATTTTTTCTAAGTTTTAGGGCGATTCGGATTCTAGGGCGATTTTCTTAAATATAGAAAAAAAACACTCAGAAGAGTGTAACTTTATGCAAAAGTATGTAACAGAGAGAAAGAATCACATCCGACTCTATTAAGTATATAGATTCTTGATCAGCATGAACAACCGAGTCGATATACCCATATCCGTCTATCTGTCCTTCTGTCGGATGAACAAACAGATCTCAGAGATGGTAAGAGATAAAGGTTTGACATGTTTGGAACAAATATTTCTTATACTTGCAGGCAGACCTTCTAAAGACGCCTTCAAAAGATATTAAGTAATCAAGATTATTTATCGATTTGCCAAAGAAATGATGAAGATCGGATGAACAATAGTCGAGATATAAGGAAAACACAAAATTATGAGCACCGGCCACAACTGCGATGGGCAGCACACATTTTAAGTCTTCTTTGTCACTTTGTGTGGCTTCTAACTTAAATTGATCTGATATATACAAACTTTGGGGGGTACAGAGTGTGTTAAAGTAGGGCTTGATCGACTTTCTCGGCATTTGTTGCATTCCTAGTTTTGACTATTAATTCTTACTTTTTGCATACATTTTAAGAAAAATCAACTTTGAACATGCCATTCAAAATCCATTTTGGGAAATGGGTTCACATTTTGCATAAAACAGCTATACTTATTCAAAATCATTTCCGAAAGTCGTTTTATTCAGTTTTTCAAACAAAAAATTGGAACTTTTGGCCAAAAAGTTCGGCCAGTAAGCCGAGTGTGCATCGGAACGGACCTGCCGAAGAATTTTTAAGGTTGGCAGCCTTAGTTCGAAACTTCTTCAGAATTTCAGCGGTTTATGAAAATTATTTAAAAACCATAAAAGAAAAGTGAAAAAATCCCATCATTAATATGTGCAAGTTCACAGGACACCACACATTCTAAAATTTATGCCAAGCAAGTCCTCTGAAAATCCATTTGTTGAATACTACCACTGATTGTCAGAACCGAAACTCTCAAAGTTGATAATTTTTATAATTTTGAATTTTAACTTAATGTTATTTTTTCTTTTGTCAGTGGATTTTTAATCACAGCACGTCTAAAAAACCCTTAATTATAAGAGGAAATAATGAGGAGAGAACTTCTAGAAACAAAAAAGTATTTGAATGGTAAACTTGTGGATGTTTTAGCTTTGCAAATATGACACTTTACCAGCTATATTATACAAAGAATAGCCCTAACGACATTGGCTTTTTTTAGGAGTGAGTCAAAAGAAGGAAGCAACTTAGGAGTATTTTGAATATCAGGACAAATTATAATACCGAGAAGGTATTACTACAGTGCCGCTCAACTGAATAGGTTTGACTTTTTTTTAGTTTTGAAACGTGGTATCTCTGTAACAATCACTCCGATTTAAGCGAAATAAATTTTGTTGTATAAAGAAATCAATCATTTGTGAAATAGCAAAGTTTCTGTTCTGTTAGTTTTGTTTTTATATAATTTTTATTATTTTTTTTTTCAAAAACATAGCAAAAAATCTCCATTTTTTTGACTTCTCTTTTTGATTGACAGCGTGATTGAAAAGAGTTGAATTCTTTTTTATTCCAAAATTAAAAGCAATGGATGAAAAAAATATGCACCAACAGCATTGGAGAGGCAACTTATCCTACAAACTGCCTCAAATTCCCACCTTTTTGCTGGTAAAATTAGGGAAGAATGTGGCATAAATGCTAGTGTGGCCACGGTAAAACAAATTATTCGATGCGAACACTTGAAGAGATTGAAAATATAAAAAAAAACCACCTCTCAATGATGCACGACATCGATTTGCCCGAGAACACATGACGTGGAACAAGGAATGGAAGACGGTGGTCTTCTCCGACGAAAAGAAGTTCAACCTTAATGGACCGGATGGCTATAATTACTATTTCCACGATATGCGAAAGGAAGAATGTTTTTTAAGTCGTCATCACTCTTGTGCAGGTGGAGTAATAGTGTGGGGAGCCATATCGTTTTATGGAACATGCGAGCTCCAGTTTGTCACCTCGAAGATGAACGCAAATGTGTACAAGACTGTGCTCCAAAAGGCTTTTGCCCACTTTTCGGAGATTTATGGTCATATTCCATGGACGTACCAACATGACAACGCTTCCCATCCATACCGCTCGGGTTGTAAAACAGTGGATTAAAGACCAAAACGTCAAATTGCTCGAGTGGCCGCCTTACTCACCTGACATTAACATTATCGAGAACATTTGGGGACTTTTCTCCAGGAGAGTATACGAAGGAGGAAGACAATTTCGTGACTCTGGGACCCTAGTTGAAGCAATTAAAAATGTCTGGTCAACAATTTCACAAAATGAAATTGAAAAATATTATGATTCCTTACCAAACCGTAAGCTTGAAATAATTAAGAACAAGGGTGGGCATACCAAATAATAAATAATGCTAAAACAGTGTCTTTATTATTTAAGTTACCCAGTGCCTTGAAATGTAGCTTTATATACCTTTGTTTAATAGTTTTAGTGGTCAAACCTATTCAGTTGAGCCAAAAAAAATGGAGATTGTTTGCTATGTTTTTGAAAAAATAATAAAAATTATATAAAAACAAAACTAACAGAACAGAAACTTTGCTATTTCACAAATGATTTATATCTTTATACAACAAAATATATTTCTCTTAAATCGGAGTGATTGTTACAGAGATACAACGTTTCAAACCTAAAAAAAAAGTCAAACCTATTCAGTTGAGCGGCACTGTTTGTTAGAATCAGTTGAATTTTTCACAAGAGCTTAACTTTTGGCCAGGATTCGGCTAGTGTACGTGTGATAACGGGCCAGGTGGGGTAATCCATAAGGCTGATGCAACATGACTATATAAATTGCGAAAGTCTTTACCCCTGTTATCGTTCAATTTGATAAGGCTTAAAGACAAAACAGCCGACAGCCGACATGTGCAATAAAATGAAAAGAGGGATTTCTTACCTGTTGGTGGACGTTGACGTACAATGCGCAGTACGTTCAAGTGGCCCATGCGACACCAAACCGAAGCAAAATAGCAGCCCACATCCCGCCCAACCGACCGAGAGTTGCAGCCACCAACGTGTGAAGGAAGAACATAAAGTAATGGTAATTTCGGGCTAAATAAGTTAAACTAGAAATTTTTAAAGCAGGAAGAGAAGCTTCCGAGTTAATTCTACGGTAGAGTTTGTTGTAATCAGCACAGAGGACACGAAACGGTTCATGCAAGGCATATTTAGTATTACAACGATTTAATGATAGGGGGATCAAATTACGAGTCGGTCTAATAGGAACGTTGAGGTTAATTTGACCAACCAATTCGGATGAGTAGATTTCACCATTAGTTAGTCTATGTATAAAGATTACTCCAAGCATAACTCTACGGTTAATAAGGGAGGGAAGGTTAAACAGGATTCCAGCCCAGACCACGAAGAGCAAACAATAAAAACTGTTTTTGCACAGATTCAATTCTATCTTGATGGGTCGAATATTGCGGAGACCACAAGACAAGAGAAGTGTACAAAATCTTCGTCGTATAAGGAACATCAAATTCGTTCGACCAGCGCTTAATAAACCCAAAAACACTCCTGGACCTGCAAACAGTAGCAGTAACACGAGAGTCAAATTTAAGTCGGTAATCAAGAATTACCCCTAGATCATTTACCTCATTGGCTGAATCATTTAAGCACTCAAGTGTGACATTATCAAGCATATAAGTAAAGAATTGTTACAAGCTTCTGTAAAATGTCATAACCTTACACTTGAAACTGTTAAGGTTTAATAGATTACTTTAATGCGTGTAATTAGGCTACTTTGTATTTTTATTGATTTTTAATTTTCCACATCGGTAAATTTGAACTTTAGCGGTATGTTGGGCAAGTTGATAAGCTGGGACCTGAACGCGTTCTCTGTGGAGTAGTTGAACTCAATGTGAAAGTTGCGAATAAGTCGGGCCAGTCCCAGTTCGAGTTCCATTTCCACAATCCGTTTGCCTATGCACATGCGAGAACCGAAACCAAAGGGCAGGTAGATGAATGGACTGCTGGCTTTCAACGAATGCGGACACTTGGCATCGTCCTCCTTGCTGGTGCGCAGCCAACGTTCGGGCAGAAACTCCTGGCCACGAGGATAGTGTTGGTTATCGGTGAGCAGGCCATGGGAGAGCATCATTACGTGTGACTCCTTGGGCACTTGATAGCCATCAAGCACTAGATTTGACTTGATGACGCGTGCATTTCCCGACGCCAGCGGATACAGACGTAATGACTCTTTAATGCAGGCGCGCAGATAGGGTACATTCTTCATGGAGGCCTCCGTAAATTCGGAATCTTTGTTGGGCAATATACGCAGGATTTCCTCACGCAGTTTGGCCTGCTTTTCCGGATTCTTGGCCAAACACAACAGGGCACCAGCTACAGTTGTGGTGGTCTGTGGAATAAATTAAATATTAGTTGACACTTTTTTGTGTATATTCTGTTTTATACCGTGTCCACACCAGCCATTAGCATGTCCATGGCCATGACTGTGGCTACCAGCTTGTCAATCTTCAACAGCTTCTCCAGCACACTCTTCTCGTGCTCCGGCTTGTTTGATGGCTCGCGCTCCAAGCGATCAAGGGCTTCGCTTACATAGCCCACGGTCACCTCCTGGATGTCATCGAGGCACTTGATTACTTTATTGTAAGTGGGCGTGGCCACATAACGCCAAATTGAGGGCTTCATCTCTAGGGCGGCGGCATATCCAAAGAACTTGTTGAGGGCATCGAAAAGTTTTTTTGCCTGAGGATTCTCGCGGTTTTTATGCATCAGACCCAATTTTTTGTCCAGGGCCACCACGGAAACTGATTCCAAGGTCCAGCGATTGATTTCCTCCTCAAAGGTGTCGGGTACCTCAAGGGTCTGGCTATCGCGCATCTCACGAATTCTAAACAAGATTTTCAGAGTTGAACTCAATTAGTTCATGGTCAAACTTGCCGCTGAACAAACTCCTTGTTGACCTCGGACATTTTCTGGTAATACAAACGCACGGTCTTTGGCTGCATCATCACAGGATTAACTGCGGTACGAAATTTGGCCCAAGTATCTCCTTGTCTAAGGGGAAATATTTTACAAAGCTCTACTAACTTTCTTCATATTGTACTAACGTGGCTATGACACCCTCGCTGCCCTGAAAGAAATCCTTGTGAAGCACATTCCGATGGTATGCCAGTACTTCGTTACCCGGCCTCTCTGGCCAGACTCCTTCCACTCGAAACACGCGCTCGAAATGATTGGGATCATGGGAAACAACAAACTCTGGCTTACCAAACACACCGGGCAGTCTGAAAAGAGGACCATGCTGGCGACGCAGATCCAGCAATAAGTCTGGGAATTCCATACCATGGTATTTACCGCCGGGCATTAAATTGGCCATAAAATGCAGAAGGCTGACCTTGGGTATCTGGTTATAAGGACGCGCCTGCCCCCAATCCATGGATGAAGCATTGTTGCTATTTGTGTCATTAATGACAGCAGCAGAGCTGGTCTGCTGGCGCTAAATATTGAATGTATTTATTCAAAAACACACAAAAAATTGGCTAACACAAACATACCAGTTGGGCAGTTTTCAGCAAGCGCTGTAACTGGATACGTTGTTTCAACATTCTTTCGACAATTTCAATTAATAACTGAATAAATATTGTTCAGTATCAACAAGTTTATAGTTAAGAAACGAGTGAGCTTTGAGAGAGCGGCCATTAATTGGGCCGGGAGAAGACTTTTTGGATAGTCACTGTGACGGCGCTTGGTGTTTCCTCATATATTTCATTAGATTGTTGTTTGTTTACGAGAACCAGCTGACGTTTCTAAGGAGACCGACTCTTCCCATAAAAGCTCTCTCTCTCACTTTCTGATTAACGCTTTTTCGCCGTATTTTTCTATGGTATTCAAAAAAGCATATTAGACTGAAACTAATAAATCTAATTTTAATACACAAAAAATATATCATGATAGATCCCCCTTGAAGTATACCAAATTTTCAAACAATTCAAATAGAGGAAAAGGTTCTTTTTAAATTTGGATTAAAACTTATTTATTTTTTATTTGGATTTCAGCGAACTGTTTTAATTTAAGTCAAAGTGTTTATTTAGCCGGCTCAAGGTCAACGTTTGATTATAATTCAATAAGCAACAAAAATCTACAAAGATTTATTATATTTGGATAGCAATAGTATGTCTGTACAGTACTGTTTCAAGGGCCTCCCGCAGACTTTCTTAACGTCACACTTTAACACGATTGGCAAGTTACTTTTATATCAAACTAAATAGCTGTATAACCGGCGTTGCCCGGGTCCCTTGCATTAAGGTGACATGTTTCTTATGAGTGCGTTTATATTCAAGTTTGAACTGGTTGCACGTTGATATTAACATTTGAACCCACACAGCAAATATCCAGTTCATTGCTTAAATAATTTCTGAGAAATGTTAATGGTCTAACACTCACAGTGTAAGACCAATTTTCTAGATCACAGCCTAAATAATTTCTGAATTGTGGACTTAAACCACTCTGAAACTGTATCAGCCGGCTGATTGGTTCCCGAGAAATATGGGTTAGGGTGCGTCAAGACATGGAAAAAAATCTCTAAAAAATTCCAGATAACATTTTTTTTCAAAAGGCAACTATTTGAAAAATTACGAACATATTGTAACTTTGTCTGCAATTTTTTGATTAAAACAAAAAAAAAAAACATGGAATTTTAAAAAATTCGAGGGTCGATGAACATTTTTTTTCATATATGTACGAGGGTCAGAAAAAAATGGTTTTGCTTATTTTTGTAACACATATTGTCGGATCTGCCTAAAAGTTGTACAGGATGTTTTTATGACCCTAATAGAACGTTTAAGGGGGTATTCTAGTCTAGAATTTTGAAAATATCAATTTTTTTATTTTATTTTCGTAATGCACATGTATTTAAGAAGGAGGTGTTAACTGGCCGTTATTTGCTCATAACTTAAGTATCGTTCATCCGATCTTTATCATTCCTTCAGCAAATCGATAAATAATTTATTACTATTATCTCTAGAAGGTACGAATCATCTATCAAAACTGTGGAAGATACACGCTTTTTCCAAATTGCGGGGGCGGGAGGGTGCGTATCAAAAATTGAAAATAAACTTGATCTGCCTACAAGTATAAGAAATATATGTCCCATACATGTCAAACCTCTATCTCTTACCATCTCTGAGATCTCTTCGTTCATACGGACGGACGGAGACACGGACGGACGGACAGACGGACATGGCTATATCGACTCGGCTGTTAATGCTGATCAAGAATATATATACACTGCTCGCCACTTGAATAGGACACCCTGTATGCTCTCTTTAAAACTGCTCGTAACTCGAAAACGAAATGGTAGAATAGCGGTATTTTTTGCATATTATCTTTGTTCCAAGTTTTGGAATAGAACATGCATTTTATTTGGTCGGTATCGTTGACACGTGCACACAAATTTTGGTTTACTTAAACTTTTTGCCTTAATTAAAGTGTATATAAAATTTAAAAAAATTAAAATGGGGCGTGGCACTTCATTATCTGAGTCGGAGAAAGGAAAAATCCAAGCTTACAAGGATTCTGGCCTTTCTATTGCCAAAATAGCAAAAAAGTCGACAGGAGCCGTCACGCCATAACAAAATTTTTAAATAATGAGGCTAATTATGGTAAAAACATGAAGGGCCGCACCCACAGTGTGCTTACCATCGCGGACAAGCGACTTATATTAAGAGAAGCTTCCAATTCGCACGACTCTTTGCCCAAGATAAGGGAAAAATGCAACGTTAAAGCAAGTTTGACAACCATGCGTCGTGTTATTAATAATGCTACACACCTGAAGAGACTAAACATCAAGAAGAAGCCACCTCTTAACCCGGCTCGGAAGTTACAACGCCTTGATTTCGCACGCGCACATGTCACCTGGACTTCGGAGTGGCAACGTGTTGTCTTTTCGGACGAAAAAAAGTTTAATTTGGAGGGCCCCGATGGCTACAGCTACTATTTTCAAGATCTTCGAACAGAACCACACCATCTTGATAAGTTGCACAGCAGTGCTGGAGGTATTATGGTATGGGGGGCCATTTCCTATTATGGCACCTGTGAGATTAAATTTATTCCAACCACCATGAATGCGTTGTGTTATAATGGTATATTGAAAGAGGCCTTTCCACACTTCCAAACTCTATTTGCAAATCTTAAATGGATTTATCAACATGATAATGCCCCTATACATACGGCCCGGATTGTCAAATCGTATATAGCGAGCCAAAACGTGGAGTTATTAAACTGGCCACCCTATTCACCGGACTTGAATATCATTGAGAATGTGTGGGGATGGCTAACACGTGAAGTATATGGATCAGGTCAGCAATATTCGAGCGTTCCCGAACTAATTGCGGCTATCAAATTAGCATGGGGCTCAATATCGTTGAATTATTTGGGAAAATTGTATGCATCCCTTCCTGACCGAATGTGTGAGGTTTTGGAGAAAAAAGGAGGCTCAACACACTATTAAAAACTTTTTTTGGTTTAAAAACATGTTAGTAATTTATTATTTAAGTAATATTGTTATTTGAAAAGGATTGAAATATTCTTAAATGGTTTTTAGATAAAGTGTCCTATTCAAGTGGTGCAAAATGAAGACTCCAAAATTTGTTACTTATTGGTTAACAATGTTTTTTGTATACTTACAACTTTTGAATAAACTTTATAAGAAAACAAAAATTATTTTCCTAGATGGCTTGGTTTATCAGCAATTAACTATAGAAAATCGACTTTAGAGGTGTCCTATTCAAATGGCGAGCAGTGTACTTTATAAGGTCGGAAACGATTCCTTCTCCCTGTTACATACTTTTGCACAAACTTAATATACTCTATGTGCCTTCGCTACTGAGTATAAAAATTCAAAACTTTGAAAAATAAGGCAAGAAAACGACTTTTTTTTAAACAATCGCCATTTCGCGAAAAAAAATATGTTGTTTTTTCCCTATGTGCGGCATTCTTACTTATTGAGAATATGTTGTATGAACCATGGAGGCACCTTTTTTTTACCACCTCCCACTCTAACACCTGTAATTTTTTTGTATTTCAAGTTTTTTTTTGTTTTGTATTTTTTTGTGTGTTATTCAAATATTAATAAACATATAACCAAAAAATGGATGATACAAATATTTTTAGTTTATTTTATTGAGTTTTAAAAAATGCCCAAAATTTGACCCTCTAGAATAAGGCAATAAAAAAAAATTGGAAAAACAAATTTTCCAAGGGTAGACCCTACCCTGAAATAATCGGTTCGATACCGGTTCAATACTGGTCCTGACTCCATATTACCAACCTACAGACCAGATTTCAAGCTAATAGCTAAAATAACTTGTAAGATATGGCTCTGAGCCACAGTTTAACTGCTTCGAAATCAGTTCGATACCGACAAAGATTATACTATGAATGTTCTATGTTTGTTTTTGTTGTATGTTTTTTATTCTATGATTCCGGTTTAATACCGGTGCTGATCCAGTAAAATATCCAACTTCACTTTACCAACATACAGGCCAGGATTTGAAGTTCATAGCTCAAAATACTTCTGACATATGGCTCTGAGCCACTTTTCAACAGTTTTTAACCGCTTTCGATCCGGTTCATAGTCGATGATCATACTGTGCAATTTTCGTGAAGGTTGGTTCAGCGGTTTAGAAGTCTATAAGTAACATTAATACAAACATACTTTCACTTTTACATACATACATATATGTATAGACTAGCAGGAACACGGAGTGCGTTGCTAAGCCCCTTTTAAAATTTTAAACACGATCTATTCAATCTTCACGATAATTTAAACTCATTAAAACTTTTTTAAAATTTCGCGATTTTTTGCTCCGTTTGATCTACACCTTCTATTTACCCGTCTTCATGTCAATCTAAACTCATATAAGAATATTGCAAATGTTAAAATTACCCTAAACCGGTTGACCGACACCTCCTATTTACCCGTCGTTAATTGCCAACTATTAAATCTTCTTGATAAACTGAATCTATCATGAAATGTTGTGCATTTGCGGATTTTTTGGAACCCTTGATCTTGACCCGTCAATTTACCCGTCTACATTATAGTCTAATTCATACAAAAATTTTGGTAATTTCGAGATTTTTTGGACCGTTTGTTCTAACCATTTACGCTTCTACAATTGCCATCTATTTAATCTTAATGATTCTCATAACTCATAAAATTCTGCAAATTTCGCGAAAAATCTAAGCTCAAATGACAATTTTGGAAATTTTGCGTTTTTTTTGGCAGTTTGGTCTATATATATACACTTCCATTATTTGCCCGTCTACTACTGCCATCCATTAAGTCTTCATAATAATCTTTGGTCATCTAAAAAATTTTCAAATTTCGCAATTCTCATAACAGTTTGATCTACACCTCGTATGTATCCGTCTACATTGCCATCCATCAAATCTTCTGAATAATTTTAGGTCATACGAAAAATTGGCACTTTTCGCAATATTTTGGAATGGTTAATCTAAGCCTCTTATTTCGCAAATATTCAAATGAAAATTTAGCCATCTTATAGATGCGTCTTTAATAGGCATTTATCCAATCTTCATAATAATTTTAGGTCCTATTTTTTTGACCATTGGATCTACACTTTGTATTTACCAACACCTGCATTGTCATCTTATCATCAAGCGCTTTAACAAATACTCTTACTCCTGAGGTCCGTTTACCATCGTACTCTAGTAGACTTCTTTTGATTAACCTTCCCTCCCTTATTAACCGTAGAGTTATGCTTGGAGTAATCTTTATACATAGACTAATTAATGGTGAAATCGACTCAACTGAGTTGGTTGGCCAAATTAATCTCAACGTTCCTATTACACCGACTCGTAATTTTATCCCCCTATCACTAAATCGTTGTAATACTAACTATGCGTTGCATGAACCGTTTCGTGTCCTCTGTGCTGATTACAATAAACTCTACCGAATAATTAACTCTAAAGCTTCTCTTCCTGCTATAAAAATTTCTATTTTAACTTATTTAGCCCGTAGTTAACATTATTTTTTGTTCTTCCTTCGCGATTTCGTGTCACACGTTAGTGGCTGCGCCTCTCGGTCGGTTGGGCGGGAGGTGGGCTGCTATTTTGCTTGGAGTTCGCGCGTAACAAGCTTAGGCTTGGTGTCGCATGGGCCACTTGAACGTACTGCGCATTGTACGTCAACGTCCATATATAAAAAAAATAATTTTTGCAAATTTCGCGGTTTATTTGACCATTTAAAAAAAGATATTATATATAGCCTATGTTCAAGTTCAGGTTATTAACTGAGTGCAAAATTTCATCGGAATCCGTTCAGCCATTTGTGCGTAATTGTGTAACAAATGGGCAAACATACAAACACACAAACATACAAAGTTTCACATATATAATATAGGTAAGATGTATATATGTCCAAGGAATAAGCATTTGTGGATTGCAAGAACTCCTGGCCCTGTTAAATGACCACTAGTGAAACATTTTCCAGCTTCTAGCAGTCGCCATGCAACTATCAAGATTTAATTACATATGCTAAACCTTTAAACACAATGCATAACTTTCGGCTGTCATATTTTCTTCTCACACGGACTATATAAAAGGTATTCATTTGAATATTTTACACAATATAGAACACGATACAGCGAAAAGTGAAAAAAAATAGTGTATTTTGATTTTGACAATATTGAAAATAGTGAGCGACATGTTGAAGTACTTTATTAAAATATCGCTTAGCCATGATGGCATTTGAAAAATAAATATTTGAATTAACATTGCGGATGAGGAAAATTTGTATAAATTCGAAATTACAAATTTGTGTCTCAGCCAAACACTAATGTTCTGGTTCGGTTTGGATTTACCAAAAATCACGGAGACTCCGACTACGGAGCGGTCTCGGCACCGGCTTGCAGCTCTGCTTATAGTCCTCGTCCAGTGCAGTACAGTTTTGACTTACTATACTGGCGACAGTCAAGTTTCCAGCATCAAGGCACGATAAAGGATATAATGTGTAAGACGGAAGGTAAGGGCTGATCACAATTTCGAGGACAATAGCTGTACGTGTTTTATGATATTCAGATCTCATCGTTGTAAGTACACAGAGAAAACAAAATTTGCTGCACGGCGCGTGTAGAAACGTCAAAGCTAAACGCAACGTATTGCGCCCTGCTAAATTGCACACGCAAAATGTAGAACTCAGAAAGCTACACGCCACGTGCAGAAAAGTTACACGTAACGTGTAGGATTTCAATATCTAAACACGGCGCGCAGAAAAGCTACACAAGCGTTATGGGTTAAAAATCCCGGTCAAAACTTGTAGAAATCCCACATTTTCCTGCAGCTTTTGAATATTAATTTTCTTTGTGTATGCATACTTTTGTTAAATTTGATCGAATAATAACAATTTCAGCTAGTATTTCATATAGTTTATATTTGTTCAAACACCAAAGTTTTTTCCTAACCGAATACAATTGAAGTCGGATTATTGGTATATATAAATAGATTCGCAAAGATTACGATAATAATTCTTAATGGTACAGTACAAATATTTAAAGTTTCATTAATCTGTTTACATGACAATTTCCGCGCGAAACAATTTGGCACGCTGGGCAAAGAAGTATACAAAGTTTTTATATAGGGCATAAAATGCTACGTATGTATGTAAAGTAAATCGTAAGTATGTGTGTAATGAGGGGTTACCAGACAACCCTTCTCTAAGGACTAACGCGTCTATGACAATTTTGTATAATAAATATTAGAAAATTCCATTAAGCTTAGAGCTAATCCTCGCCAGTCGATTGCTGGTAGCTGCAGACAATTTTGGCCGCATCGTTCATCATTTTGGCCGTGGAGCGTACGAGGAACATAAGATGACACTCATCGTAGACGGTCAGCTCGACTCTTGTGCGTACCAGGCCATGGAGTACGGTGGCTCTCTCCAGATCCAGCCAACGTTGTAGGGCCAACTCTCGTTCCTTAGTGGAGCCGGAGAGCGCCACATCAGAGGGACCCCAGAGCACAAACTCAAGCACTGCTTTGGCCTTGGACAAGGATTCGGCACGCTCTTGTTGCAGTATATCGGCCAGAATGGGTGTAATCTTGGTGGCAGGCAGCATGTCGGTCAGGGCAGAGTGGGCACATTTGCAGAGCGTACCCATGGGCTCCTCATCATCGTTGTTGTTGCTAAAAATAAAGAGGAGCATTCACTTAGTAACCGATAAAAAAATAATCACAAGTTGTTCGCCTACCCCTGCAACACGCAGAGACGCGCCTGGGCATCCTTGTTATCCATATCCTTGGACAACACCACATTGGACAGACTCATCGGCGTCTCCTCAATGGCCTTGGCCTGCAGATTCTTCATGCCATTGACCAGTTGCAGCATAATGAAGGCCACCTCCCGCGTCATGACATCATCAAAAGCGGGCATGGATGTGCAGGATGCATCCTCTCCAGCCATATTTGTGGGCGAACTTGCAGACTCCTCATTCAATGTGCTCAAGTTTTGCACAGAAACCACATTTCGCAAGGCCGATCCGCCATTAGCTGCATCCTTCAGTCCACTCAGATTGGGTATGGAGCCGCGGAAGTTAAAGTTGCTTTTGTCCAAAACCTGCGACTTGCCCTTGAGAATGGCTCCAATCGACTGCAATGTCTCCAGCTGCAAACGAGGCAGCACCGAAATGGTGGCCTGCAGCAGGGTCACCTCCGTCGAGGGCATCAATGGCAGTTGATAGCTGGGCACCAAGTCACAGAACTCGGTTATGGGATTGAGTACATCGCAAACGGCGCCTGTTAGCTGGCTCAGCTCACCGCCCACTCCACCCAACTGATTGCAGTCAGCCGATAGCGCCAAGGTAACGGGCGAAGATGTCCAGAGGGCCGCATGGAAAGCCTTCTTACCCACCACAAAGGCTTGGGCACCCTCCAAGATGGTAAAGTCTTCATAGCGCAAGTTGATGGCATTGGCCAAAGGTCGCAGAGCTGCTGGAACCACTGGGGTTTGTTGGAGCTGTACAAGAATTGAAATGAGCAAAAGAGCATAGAGAAAGGCATTGATTAAGCTCACCTGATCCAGCACCTGGGCCAGCGCCTCGTGATTGGCCACCACGACGGCGGTGTAGTTATCCTCAATGGTCTTGTGCACGACACTCCGTCCCTTGCGCATGCGCAAACGATTCGTGGCCTTGCTGCGGTTCTTGTTGGCCTAGAGAAAGGGATTAGGGTAGTGAGAAAAGTAAACGTATTCCTTTGCAATTGCTCTTTTTTGTTCAGTTGTTCAGTGTCTGTTGCTGAGTTTGCTTATGACTTACCATAGGCATGCCCCAGACGCTGTCATTGATATCCGTGGCCACATCGCCGCCCGCCTCACTGCCGTAGTAACTGTAAGGCGCATAAATGTCGAACTCGCCCACCTCGCTGCCCGCATACGAGGCCGAGATGACGCGTGGAATGTTGGCTACAGATCAAAATCAGAGCTTAGTTTCGTTTATGGACAACATTGTGTACACAGAATTGCACTTACCCAAGCTATTGTTCAGTCCATAGCCACGCACGGGTCCATACTCGCTGCGCGTATAGCTGGCAATCGATGCCGTGTCCGAGTAAATGTTGTTACGTCTGCTGGCCTGAGTAAGTCGCTGACCAGCCACGGCCGCTAAATCAATGTTTGTGCGTGTCGGTGGTGCTGGTGGAGTTGATGCAGTTGATGCCGTTGTGCCGGTTACCGCTGTGGTCGCACCACTGCTGCCGTTTCCCATCTTCACAAACTCATACAGGTTCTCATAGTCACGCTTGTCTTTCAGATAGCTATCGATGGTGCTATTGATTTTTCTCACTGAATCCTTGAGACTGCTTCGCTGCTGTGTAGCATCTGTGGCATCGTTGGCGCGTTGCTCAAAGATTTCCAGTTTGCTGGAGATGGACATCTTGGTTTCATTTTTCTTGGGCTGTCGCTCAAAGGTGCTGGTGCGGCTATTAGTTGTGGATGTAGATGCGGCATTCGCCTTGCCAGCATCAGGAGTATTGTTGGCGGCGCCGCCAATTGGCTTGCCTGACTTGGATGGATCGGCCGATACATTCTCACCGTTTGACGAGCAAATGGATATAGTATCGGTCAATATGCCCCGCTTACGCACTAGTTCCAGTTGTGCCTCACGTTCCCTCATACTAGCAGTGCGTTCTGGTTTGCGTGGGGCAATGGAGGAGCGTATTTCGCCTAAAGGGAAAAATAATATTGATTAGCTTCAAGACTTCAGGCCGAAATTAAAAAGAACATTAATGAGACAAGGAAAATTTCCTAGACTATCACTTAAAAACACATTGTAAGAACATTAAGAATAGTCTTTAAGTCTTTATAATTGAGACCACCATCGACTTATATCCATCGCCATTTTCTTGATAACGTTTTTAAAACTAATAGTGGAAACCTTCAAAGTTCTGCAGAATATTTGGTCTTGCTTTGAAATGGTTTATTTACATGTTTTCAATACTTTCCACGGTGGGGAAATGTGTCCTCCCAGTCTGATGGACTTGAATGCACACAGATGGAAAAATTCAAGAACATTGGAATCAAGATGAGTACAATTGTTGTCAAAAACAGTGGAAGAAAGGGGTATGTATGCATCGGTGAGTAAGGCTCGGCTAACGATATAGATGTATGCGCTCTCTCGTTTTCTCTCGCATTGACTCTCTCTGTTTATGTTAAACTCTGGCGCAACTCTTGAGTCTGCAACCTTTTAAAATAACATTTTGACAGTTTGGTCTTCGATAAGCATGCAATTTAAGACCAATTGATTGAGTTGGGCCTGTTTGGGCCAGAGTTTAAGATCGCTTACATAAAAATCTAACAATTTTTTAACTAAAACCCATTTTCCTACAGGTAAACATCTGATTGCGACCAAATTTCACGAATCTTTTTGAAAACATATCAAATAACCAATCGCGGAGTTTAAGAAAGATAAAATTTAAAACAGAAAAGTTTTTCTCACTAAGACTTATTTTCTGACCGATCGGTCCTATGACAGCTATAAGATATAGTCACCCGATCTTGACCAAAATTTGCAAATCTGTTTGAAAGCAGATAATATTAACAATGGCCGAGTTTAAGGCTGCTAACATTGAAAACAAAAAAGTTTTTCTCACTAAGACCCATTTTTTGACCGATGTTTCCTATGGCAGCTATAAGACATAGTCATCCGATCCGGTCGGTTCCGACATATTAGTAGCGTGCAGTAAAAAGAAGACTCTGTGCAAAATTTCAGCTCGATAGCTTTAAAACTGAGAGACTAGTTTGCGTAGAAACAGACGGACAGACAGACAGACGGACAGACAGACAGACGGACAGACAGACAGACGGACGGACAAAGCTCAATCGACTCAGCTCGTCGCCCTGATCAAGAATATATATAGTTTATGGGGTCGGAAATGAATATTTCTATGCGTTGCAAACTTCTGGGCAAAATTATAATACCCTTTGCAAGGGTATAAAAAGGGTTGAGAGTTATTTACGATCTAGGTTGGTGGTGTGGGTCTTTTGCACTAACTGTTGCCTTTGAATTCTCTACCAGTTATAGCACTTCCAGCATGAGAAGGTAGCTGCTGAATTGCAGTCGATGGGTCAAGTCTATTAAAGAGACTTCAATAGCGTTGTTTGCGTCCTGTTTTTACAGTTTTATGCAAACTACACAGAAAAAAAAGGGGAGCTAAAATCAAGTCCAAAAAAATGGATTTGATCTCGACCTTCGGATTGAAATTTCAAGTACGAGTCGTACTAGACTCACTTGAATCAAGCACGTAAGGTTTGGAACAATCCTAAAAGGCTTGGATCAATCCGAAAACGCTCACTTCAAATACGGATACTACTTGAAAATTAAATTATCCTGACTCGAGATTGAAGTAAGTACGGAATTCCACTGTCAAAGCGAAAGAGCGAAAAGAAACTGAGAGCAAGTTCGAAACTGAGAGTGAAAAGCTCTCTCAGGCTAAATGGGTACACACATATATACAAATTTTTCTGTCAGCACAGCAGTTATTGGTGGTGTGAGTTTTTTGCGCTAACCGTGGCCTTGGAATTCCCTACCAGTTATAGCACATCCAGCATGAGAAGGTAGCTGTTGAATGACAGTTGATGGGTCAAGTCTATTGAAGAGACTTCAATAGCGACCAGCCTCCATTGTAATGTTGTTTGTGTCCTGTTTTTACAGTTGTATGCAAACTAATGACCTCGAGCCGGCTAGAACTTGCTTGTTTAATAATCAAAAATGTCGTTAAAAAAGTAGCATGGAGTTCCTGTTAGTTGATTTTTGGGGTTCAAAACGAGTTTAAGCATCGAGTTAAAGTCAATCTCACGTCATATTTGATGAAATCATTTTTCGGATTGGATGTAGTTCGAGTATCGAGCTTAATTTAATCTCGGGTACACTTGCACCTAGCCGACTTCGAGATCAAATCAAGTATGAATATCGAGCTTAAATCAATATTGGAACTACTTGATTGGATCCGATTGAGGGATCAAATCGAGCTCGAATAACAAGATAAAATCAATCCAGTGTGAGCTAAAGTCGGGATCAACTCAAGAATTCCGGGATTGAAATATCGTACTTAAATCAATCCTTTTCGTACTTGGTTTGAGAAAATCCGGTCTTGACCGACTTCTGACATCATTTGGGATTGATTTCAGCTCGGATATCTCGGATTTTTTTTTCTGTGTAGGGACAGTGATAAACAGCGGCAACAACAACAGTCTTGAAAGCCAAATCACATCACACCACGGATGGATGTTAAAGCTTCAGTAAAACAGGTGTACAATTGGAAAGCGAAAAGCTGTGGGAAAGCAGGCACCTGGAAACGATCGCGACTAATATTAGCTCTACCATTATTAACTTTAAATGTTAGCAAACAGATTTGGAAAATTTGGTGGAAGTCGGATGACTATATTTGATGACTACGAGGATTGATCGGTCGAAAAATTGGTCTTATTCTCACTAAGACAATTTGGTCGAAATCGAGTGACTATATCTTATGGCTGGCCCTATAGCAGCGTCGTTTGGGTCTTAGTGAGAAAAACATTTTATTTTTTTTAATTTTATCGTTCCTAAACTCTGTTAATTTGATTTGCTTTCAAACAGATTGGCGAAATTTGGTCGAAATCGGAGGACTATCGGTCGGAAACTGGGTCTTATTAAAAACAATTCATAATTAAAATGCTAGCTTTCTTAATCTCTGATATTTTATTTTCAGCATTTGCAAGGGTATTAACACTTTGGCACAGACGAAGTTAGCAGGCCTTCTCGATTTAATTTCTAAATTGACGAAACAGCTGTACAGGCAACCTGGTCGCTTTATGCTATTTATAGTTATAAAAGGTGTCTGGGTCCCCTTGATATATAATGATTATAGGTATTTGCACCTCTATTCCATGGAGCCTTTTACTCCATTTACCTTAATCTATTCATGGAATTTTGCGCATTTGCCAACATCTGTGGCAAATCCCATCTCCTTCCAGCCCTCTCCTCTCTGGCTAGTCTAATCTACTACCACACTAATTGTGATTTTGACCCAAATTCGTGCCAAATTACAATTCACATTATGTTGCCTGGTGCTGGCTCGCGCTCATTGTCAAATGGCAGCAGCTGTCGTCGTCGTCCGAGATGTCTAACAAATGACTCTGTGCTGGTCGGCCCCCTTCACCAGTTTCCAACTCCGGCAGCGGCAGGTGTAACAAGTTCTCGCCACATTCACATTGGCCTGGCCAACAAAGTGTCAGCAAAAGAAATGGGTCTCTCTGGTGCTTCCAGCTTGTTTCGCCGGTTCTAATGGTGCTGGGTTACCTCATTGGCCTGGCTGTGGTTTGTTTTCGATTTTATTTTTTTTTTGTTAGTTTCGTGTTCATCTGTTAAACTATTTTGCTTTGGCCACTTAACCTACTTAAATCCGGCTACCTATCCGCGCCCATTAGGTGGACTCTGTGTGTGTGTGCCCATTAGATTGATTAAAATGCGTAACTTGTTCTGAGTTAGGCTTTGGTTCTACTTTCAACATTGTTGGTTTGGTCGCCATTTATGGTGATTATTTTTTTTTGATACCCTGTGACAAGGGTGTATAAAGAGTTTGTGCTAGTTTCAGAGATGGTAAAAGGTAGAGGCACCACATTTGGAAAAAAGCAGGCGGATCAAGTTTATTGTCTATTATTGTTTATTTTGTAAGAATATTGTTCCGATTTTCAATAAAGATAGTAATTAGCGTTGTTTGTCCATCTATCTATTTTGGTAACGATCAGATAATAGATAATGGAGTTATAAGCAATCAAAGGTTCGCCAGCTGATGAAATAGTAAAAACTCACGTGCATACAGAGGGAGAGAGAGAGAAGTTAACTTTACTGTCTAATATTTGATTTTCTTTCTTTATATTGGTTTCTACATTCAGGAAAAAACCTAGAACTTTGTACGGTAAGTACGATAGTACTTGATTCAAGTAAAAAATTCTTATTTTAATTACAATTTTTTCGATCCCAAAATACTAGACTTAAAACTCTGTCGGTATATATTAGGAAGGGCTGCAAACCTCCCAAAAATCGGCAGCGGCTCCGGGGTTCGAACTCGCCAAGCTTTTTGGGTTCGGGTTCGCGGAGAGGATTCAGAAGGTCGCTGAACCTACGTTCGGGTTTGAACCGGGGTTCAGGAATAATTAAAAAATGGAAAAAAAACGTAAACAGGCTTGAGTCTTAATAATATCATAATTTAACAAGCTCCGGGTCAATAAGTAATGGAGAAATGAGTATTAGAGATAAAATTTCGGCTGCCTCTCAATTTTTGATGGTGTTAAGCGATAGTCCGCATTGAGATTCTTATTGTCCGCATAGGAAATCAGAGTGGTAAGAGCCGTTATGTTCTAGTCTGTGAATAATTTATGTTTGTTCACAACATTTAAAACAAGAAACAAACACACTTCAAAGGAGGGAGGATAGTCGACTGTCCGCTGTTTCAAGAACATTCCGGATCTAATATCAGCAGGCTTTGCCTATCTTTTGAATGTTTGGAAATTCCATAGGCTGCACATGTGAACAAACTGACAACAACAGACAACGGCAAATTGACAGAAGACTTGGATATGTGTGTGAACTCATTTCGGCCTAGTTTCGGCTAAAGCTATTCCCAATTGGTTCTTGAACATATTGAAAAATCACAAGAAAATGAATCAACCAAAGACCAAGATGATATTAATGTAGGTCAGAAATCTACCCTCATTCCATAACGAAATTGTTAGAATCAAGATTCGATTTGAAAAATTTCGTATTTTCCGTTGCATACTTTTTGGAGCTTGCATTGTAAGTCTATTTTGTCCTCAAAACCAGATATTTTGTACTAAGAGCGCGCTTTTCTTAAATGTTTCGACTTATTGTAAGTACGAAAAGTTCTTCATTAAAAATCATTTGTTCTCATTTTACTTAAAATTTGTAGTACAATTTGGTATAAATTCTATCCGAATCTACCTAGAACTTTGCTAGTCGATTTTTTCTAAGTGTAAGCTTCAGCAGGTATAGGGTATATATAAGTCGAGTTTGACCGACTTTCTTTATAGTTTTTTTCTTTTTTTTTTTTTGATGCAATTGAACTCGTTTCGACCAGTTTGGCAAAGTAGGTGAAGAGACCCTTCAGACCCCACACACACTCACGTCCGTTCTGAAGGTCGCGTGATGTGACGTTTTTCGTTTTTGGGAACGTGATTTGTTTACGCTTTCTTTTGGGTCAATTCGGAAGTAGTTCAAGTTTCACCAAATTCTTAAAGGAATACTCACCCAAATTGGCGTACACATTGTCAGCCTTGAGCTTAATGGAGCCACCTCCGTGACTGGGCAATGTCGAGGACGCCAGGCTGCTGCCACTGAGAGTGGCAGTCAGCTCCGTCTTCTGTTTGCGTCGCAATTCGGCACTTTTGGGTGGCGGTGGTCGTGCCGGTTTATTGGCCTCATGGGCATTGCGTTGTCCCTCACTGGAGCGTAGCGGCGGAGCCGGTGGTTTGGCTGTAATCACAGCCACCGTTTGTGCCGAGACTGCATCATTGGTTTTGGTTATATCCTTGACCACTTCCACAGCGGTGGGATTTATGTCAATGGGATGGATAATCACAAGGCGCGGCTTGCCCGGCACACTGCCATCATCACCCGTACAAATCTCGGAGTAGACGCTGCCATCTTTCTTGTGAAGTGGATCGCTGGACTTACCACCTCCATTGCTGCTGCTGCTGCCCATCCGTAGGAATTTTTTGATGGAAAATTTCGATTTCTGCTTCTGCGGCGGCGAGGCTGAAGGCGACTTCTTGCTGTCCGCAGCTAGACCTGCCGCTGCCAGGCATTCTTCGGACATGGACAAATGGCGCTGAGCACGCGGCGTGGGCTCTGGCGTGAGTGGCTGCTTGAGATTCAGCACCGAGCTGGCCGATTGCAGTTGCAGTTGCTTGGCCGCGTTGGCTCGCTGCATCACAAAGGTGTTGAGGCTGCGAAATTTGGGATTAATCACCGCCCGCTCACGTTTGTCTTTCTCACGTATGACGGGAGCTCCGCCGGTGGCCATTGGCAGTGGTGGTTTTCGGGTGTAAAGATTGCTCGAGGATGCGGTTGGTAAAATAGTTTCCACAATGGGTGCCTCACTCTGGCTGACTTTATCCGTCGTCGGCGCCGCTGGCTTGGATGAGGTGACTTCCGCTAAGGTCGCCTGCTCGAACTCTACTACCAAACTGTAATCTCGTTCCGGCGTGGGTGGTGCGCTTAGTTTTGGCTCTGGCGGCGGATTTGGTGCTTTGCCCTTCTTTAGTTTGGATTCGTCAGCAGCGGCCATAAGATTCTCACTCGATTTGGTAATGGCCGATTGCAGCTGGGTGATGAATTGCTGCTCGGCGCAGCTCGGTTGGCGTTTGCTCATGAATGTCTTGAGCGGAGAGGAGGACTGCGGCTTGGCTGGTAGCTCAGGTTTCTTGAGACCATGCAGGAACGAGGGTCTGGCATCGATTTTCATGGGCGGTGGCGGGGATTTGGGTAGGGCAGGCAGTTCCGGCTCCTGCTGTTGCTTCTGTTCCAGACGATTGTCTGGATCGGCACTGCCATCGGGTTCGCCGTGCAGCTCTCGCTTGCTGGCTGCCTTGGACTGATCGGGTCCTATCTGTATGTCCTCATAGTCGGAGTTGTTGGTGCTGGCGCTGAGTTGACGCTGTTCGCTGGCTGCCTTGGCAGCTCCCACATTCTTATACTCACTGCCAATGCTGATGCCTATGCCCGAGTCGGATTCGCTGCGTATCATGTTGTAGGCATTCTCCTCATCCGAACTGCCATCAAAGCTGCTGCCTGTGGAATCCAGAGCATCATCTGAGCTACATTTGGTGACAATCAGACCGTCTGAGGTGATTTTGCTGGTCATGAAATTGCCCTCGTGCAGATTGTAGCTGGCGGCACGGGTCTTGGAACTGAGCAACATGTCGGTGATGTACTGTGAGCTTGAATAGTGAGCGGTGCTGCTTGTATCTGAGTCCACTGGGGCGCTGGCCACGCCTATCTGCTCGCTATACTTGCCATCGGGCAGGTTCTCATAGCTTAGCTGCGTCTCGACCACATCATAGTAGGCCGACACACCGTTCTCTGTGTCCGAGCAGTTGCTGTCGGTGTCGGAATATTTGTGACACACATTCACCTTGGGTTTGGCCTGATCCTTGGTTATGGGCGCATTACGCGCGATTGGTTTCTTAAGGTCGAGAAATGGCTTCGGCGAGTCGCTTAAAGCGCTCAGCTCAAATTTGATCTTGTTGCTGCTGCTGCTGTTGCTGCTGGTACCCGCTGCAACATGGGCTGTTGCTGATGTGGCAATGGCAGCTGTGTTTTCGTTTTGCTTTTGTTTCTGTTCCAAAGTCTCAGAGATTTCATCTAAGAGGGATTTTTCCATGGCTCTTTCTATGGGGGGACTGTCCTTGCCATCCCGTGAGGATGTTGCCGGAGTTGAGCTCTTGTGTGTGGTCAAAGTGGGAGTTAGTGTTGTGGTCACCTTCTTGGTGGTTGCTGTGGTGCATTTGACGGTGGTGATGACGGTCGCTGGCTTGCTTGCAGCGCTTGTTGAGGATTTGCTCTCAGCCACAGTTTTGCAGGCCGTGGCCTTGGTCAGAGTGGGCTGTCCAAAGGGCATGACATTTATGGTCAGCGTTTGTTTCTTACCCTCTTTGTCCACCTGTGGTGCTCCTAGCTTTAGAGCAGCAAAGGATTTCTTTATATTCTCCTGGGCATCGCCCAGCAAGTTGCCATTATTCATATTGAAATCTGTGTTGGCACGCGTTATGCGTTTCAGTTCCACAGTTTCCTCATCATCGGTTTCCGTTACGGCCATATCATCGTGCTCATTGCCCAGATTCATAAAGTCATGATCGTCATCATCGTCATCATCGTTATCCGACCATTCCCCGCCGTAGCCTATGATCTCATGCAGCTGCTTGGGAAAGCAAACCTTGCCAGATTTGGAGCTGGTGTTGCTGTTGCTGCTGGACTTGCTGGAACCGGTGAGCCGCACCCCAAAAGCCTTCTTGATGATGCTCTTGGCTGGTGCTTTGTGTTTGTTTGGATAATCAGTCTTTATTGGGATTTCTGACTTGAGTGTAATGCCGCCCAGCTTGGAACTTTGCTGGGCAGCAGCTGCTGCTGCAGCAGCTGCGGCTGCTTTGTGTTCATCCTTGGACTTGAAGCAATTGGAGCAGAGATCCTTTTTCCAGGCATTCTGCGTAAAATGCGAACAGATAGAGGATGACATGATGAATTGATGTTGCTGTTGCTGCTGGTTGTTTCTGCTAACAACTTTAGGCCATATTCTGCAAGAGTAAGAAAAAAAAGACTTTGGTTAAGAGACTGACTAAACTTTCTTTGCAGTCATTGCGCAAGCTCAACAATTAACTTTCACTCTTATTTGCAATACAAAAATTTTAAACATTGATGTGGTCATCCAACAACATTCCCAAAATCTTTGCCAGCTCAGACCATCAATCAATCTTCATCTTGATAATGAAAATTATTGAAATTTTTCCCGCAACTACGCCCGTCTTGGACTCAGCCACTGACAATTGAATGTGTTTGTCACATGGGGCCGAGTTTTGCTTGGACCTTTGAATGGCCGTTGTTGGTTGGGTAATGCACGTTGCATGACGTTTGTTAGTTACTTTGTTTATGCTTGTAGTTACCATTCAATGACTTTCTAAAATTTTCCGTGTCGTCGGTGCAACAATTGACAAAAAAAACTAAGGAAGTAAAACAATCACCGACCTAAGTTCGAAGCTTATTGACTTGTTGCACAAACTCAAATTTGAAAGCCATATTTGACTGTGAGGCAAACCGGTTTCCATTTAAGGAAGAATCTAAATAGAGAATCTGTTTGAACAATTTTTAATTAAATAAAGAAATTTCAACATAAAAATATTCCGTTGTGCTATGACGGAAATGAGACGGCGAAACTTTGGAGCTTAAATTATTTTTAACGAAAATTATTTATTCTCGAATAACACTAGTTTACAGCCAAAAACACCCATTTCTACTAGGGCTTTTTAACCCTATTAAGGAATGCTGAACTCGAAAATCAGTTTGCAAAAATTTTTTATGCGAACGTTTTTTATACATGAGTTCTTTTAATTTTTTCGTTAGGTATACAATAATTGCGTAAAAAAATTGGAACAATGCTTGACAAGTTTCTCTGCCATTACTTAGTTTTATGAGGAACGTGTGGTATAGAAGCATTTTGCTTCAAGATGTTAGATGTTGCTCAGTGGAAAAAGCTATAACGTTTTTGAATTGAGATATATAGTACGTAAGTAACGAAATAATTTAAAAAAAATGTTTATTTTAATGCATATATAACAAATTTTTCAAAATCGATTTTCGAGCTCAGCATTCCAAACTATAAAGTTCGATTTTAAACTGTCTGAGTCCGCTAGTTTGTTCACTTTCACCACAAAATAAAAAGCTTCGATCAAGGACTAAATTAACTATTAAAATACTAATTTTTTGTTTTATTTGAATGATTCTGGTCATCTGTTGAGAAGTTATGATGGTCACTGCAAAGGACTACTTGTGGAACTGTATCCGTTACATATAGCGATACCTTTTTATATACAGGTTCTCAATTGTGGCCGGGTTTGCGAGAGGTGTGGGTTCGCAATCCCGCCTCGGAACGTCTAATAAAAAGTTGTTTTCTTAAAAACCATTAGACATCCAGTCGCCTTCACCAGCCATTGGCTCCAGCTGTGAAAAAGTTTCCCAAACTTTGTCGTACGGATTTGGCGTTCAACTGTAGGTCCCTTTCTCTTTTGCGAAAATTTCAAGCATACAAGCCAAGAGATTGAAAGAAGCTCGGCTAGGCCCTTTAGGGCTGTTAAGCCAAGTATTTAATTGTTTATGTTCTCAAATCCACTTCCAAAGCAACTATTCAACAGATTTGCATTCAAGTCTTTAATTGATTTTCAAAGAATTTTTTGTTTAATGTGTCCAGAATTTGACTGCGTTAGCCAAAACGAAAAAGTCAGCCTCTCTAAACTTCGACTGTTCCATTTTCCATCGTTTTGCTTGGACTTGAGGTTTCTCTCTTATGTATCTAGTGCCAATCTCGTTTGGACCGGTGGTATGTAAAAAGGTAAAGGAGAGCAATTTGATTCGGAATTGAGAACACGAAAACGAAACCGCAGCGGAATGGCTTTGGGTTTACTTTTCAAAAAGTAGTGGAATTGAGAACATGCCTGATAATTAACACTGAATTTTTAAACTTTCTTAAAATCAAATTGAAACATGGCATAATGATGTAAAATAAATAAAATAACTGACCAAAATATTATTGAAAAAAGGTGGGAGTGCCGTTAACAGTCTTTAACTTTGAAGTGAAACTTGATGCCAAATTTAAGGGCTTAATTTTAAAAACACAAGCTGGTATAGAAATCAGCAATGGCAAACTTTCAAACGAAGAAAACTAGCAGGGAGTAGAAATACCACCAACAAGATCACTTGCTGCTGTGTTCTTTCATTTTTTCTGTCTTAAGTCTTCTTTATTGTGGTGATATTATTATAGATACCTATTAATGAAAACAACAATAGTCGCAAAGGAATAACAGGCAGAAATAATAATCTTAATCTTGAAAGAGAAAAAATATAAATAATTTAAAACCGTCTCTTCCCCCCTTGTCCCCACTGTTTCACCCTCGGTCTCCCACTATTAACCCACTGTTAAGTCACTGTGGGTCAGGTCACTGTAAATTAGATAGCGTTCTGCTGCGAACAGTAGTGTTGAGATATAAAAATTGCCTTTGTGAATGGTGCTTTCAGAAAATGACAATCTAGAAATTAATATACGCAATGTTGATGCTCAAAACGTGGGCCGGATCAAGGTTCGAACTAGAACTTCGAATCTCAAATTGTCGAACTTAACATTGAATGTAGACTCCTATTGCTTGTACGCAGTCCAGTTTGTTTAATAAAAAAGTAAAATAAATTGTACCATTTTGGAGATATCGAGCTCATATTTTACAATATCTATAATTTCAAACTAAGCTCATATAAGAATTTTGAAAAATTTGCAATTTCCTTAAACCGATTAACCGACGCCTATGTACCCGTCTTCAATTCCCAACTATTAAATCTTCATGATAATCTGAACTAAATATACAAATTTTACATATTTCTTGATATTTCTTGACACGTGAATTTACTCGTCTACATGATATTCTAACTCATACAAGCATTTTTGAAATTTCGCGATTTTTAATCTGCAAATGCCATCAATTGATTTTTAATGATATTCAAAACTGATCAAATTTTGCAAATTTCACGAATTTTTGTGCCTCAATCTACAATCAGGTGTAACATTGCTTCGTATCAAATCTTTGTGGACCGTTTGACCTACATCTGTTTACACGTTTTTATTATAATCTTGAAATTTTTTCGACTTTTTGGACAGTTTAGTCTACACTTCCTATATTTACCCGTCTACTATCGCCGTCTATTAAGTCTTCATAATAATCTACAGGCATATGAAAATTTTTAATCGTGGGATCTACACCTCCTATTTACCCGTCTGCATTGCCATCCATCAAGTCTTCATAATAATCTTAGGCCATAAAATAAATTGGCAAATATCACAATATTTTGGACTGTGCAATCTGCGCCTCTTATTTAACAACGCCTACAATTTCATAAATACTCAAAATCTATCCAAACTTCATAGTTTTCTTAGGTCCTTTAAAAATTTGGTCAATTTCGTGGTTTTCCTTACCATTTGATCTACTCCCTCCTATTTACCCGCCGGTGTACCCATTTTTATAATAATATAAGCCTGGGGTGCCCAAGCCTATGGCGCAAGCAGCGCATTCGTTGTTGTTTCACGGAAAGGGAGACCCGCGCGTATTGGTCTCACGCATAGCTTATACGTAGAGCAACGACCACTCATTTTATTCCAGTATGTACAGTGCTGATTTATGGTTATGGATTACATGGCTTTATCTGAGCAAAGCTTATTTACTGTGAAAATTTTTATCCAGCTTTCTAAATTGTTTGTTTTGACTGTAGTACAGAACAATTGAAAAATTAAATTGCTATTGATTTAGTTGTAAGTTACAATTAATTTAAATTAATTGCAAGTTTACACTAACATTTTAATTGCAATTAATTTTAACTCCAATTGAATTAATTGTTTGAAATTATTAGTTGATTAATTATTTGATAGACAATTTAATTGATTAATGCCCAACTCTGTCTGTATCCTTATTTAATAAAGCCTTAGGATGATAAAACACAATCTAAAAAATTCTTACAGTTATCTAGCAATTTTTAGAGCGTTCGTTTGATAAATAGCCGAGATATTGAGTCAAAAGGAGGCATAACTTGTACCCATACTTAAGCTTCTTGGAATAAATAGAGGCAAAAGTGCCTTTGACTCTAGATTCAGAGTTAATTTCTAAATTTCAGTGTAATTTCGTGCTATTAAATAACTAATTGCAGACCCTTTTATAGACTAAGTGCAAGGTGCGAGGCGGTTCCTCTGTAACAATTCACAATTATTAAGCAGCTACAGTGTAACGTTTATGTCTTTAAGACCTTATCTTCTTGGCTCCAAGTAACTACATGCGTGAGTTTGTATGTCATCTACCAGCCCAGCCACATATTTAAGGCACCTAATTGGGAAAGTGTTGCTGCTGCTGCTGACAGCGGCAACACCCACAAACAGCAGCAACAATGGAGATGACAACAGCAACGTCTGCCGCAAATGTTGGTCTTCTTTTGCTATACATTTATCAACGCCAAATACCAACGAAAGTTGACCCATTGTTAAATGTGGCCGACATTTTGGTTCGTGCTGTTGCTGTTGCGCTTGATTTTTGCATTTGCTGCTGCGGCTGCTGCTGCTGTGGGGTTTACAGTTTTGGGTCAGCATTTTGACTAAACGTTAATATGCATAAATCTTGGCTTTGTGCAATACGCTAGCAAAAAACAATTGGCATGTGAAGCATCCAAGGAGGAGGTGGAAGGGAGAGATAACGAAGACAATTGCATAACTGTTGGTAGTAAATATTGCTGCCGTGTTTGGTTGCTTTTGCATATGGCTTTTGTTAGGCCGCTGTGTTACACATAAATTTAGTTTTTTGTTTCTGTTGGTTAATTGTTTTTTTCTTTCTTTCACTCATTTACATTTGGTTGCGGCATCGATTGCCGATTTTCTGTGTCAATTCTTTCTCCAATATGGGACAATGGCTGTTCAAATTGATGGAAAAAGTGAAAAAACACTTGGCAACTGTCAAAGGAAAAACTTACAACAAATTGTCTGACCATTTGACCATAAAAATGGAGCCCCAAATGGAGCCGGCCAAGCTAAGTAAAAGAAAGAAGATCGGAAAATAGTAAACTGGTAAGGAATGCTGCAGCAGCAGCAACAGCCAACAACATCTTTAAGCTATTTTTCAAGTTTGGCAGTTCGACTCGTTATAAGGAATGCTGTTTCTACCATTGAGATTGGCCAGCCCCAAGAAAAGAGATATCACACAGCACGCAAAAGTGTTACACACAAATAAATCTACATAAATTTCATGCGCTAAACTCCTGACCATAAAGACGGCTAATTTATGCAGGCCAGGATATACACTCAGAAAAAGTGAAGAAAAATTTGTATTTCAATGAAATCGGTTAAATATTCTACCTATAAAATGAAGTACACATTTTTTTCAACCCGGAAATATTTGATTTTATATAGTTTTGGGAAAACTTAGGCCCACTCAGACAGAAAATGGAATATGTGAAATATATGGAATATGGAGTATTTGAAACAAATCGGGACAAAAAAATCAATGCTAAATTTGGGAACGATCAGATTGACTTGTTCTTCAAATATTAGGATTTAATTTTTATATTTAGCTTGAGCTACATTCAGAAAAAAAGGAGAACTAATAACACAGGTTTACCAGGTTGAGCACCAGAGAAGACAGGAAACTTTTCATATATATTTTTGGTAGCTAAATTCAAATCAATAGTCCGTTTTCCCCCATCACGTCAGGCTAAAGAGCTATTTGGATAATATTTGGATATTTCGACAACATACACAGATGTGGGTTCATATTAAAATCAAATTGATATCTTTTCATCGTTGTTTTGAAAATTATTATTTAATGTGGCCACAGGACCTACAAATGTAAACAAACCTCACTCAACACACGCAAATATCGCGCAATCCAGACGTACTGGGGGAAAAGGGACATTTGATTTGAATTTAGAGTCTAAAAATACATAAGGAAAGTTTGATAGTTCTCTAATCCAAAAGTTGGCCTATATCTGTAAACCTGTGTAATTTGAGTACAAAACACCCTGGAAAAAAGGTATTTCATTTTTAATTGTTCAGAATTTTGAACTTAAATAGTATTAGCGATTGGTGTAGGGAGAAGAAACTAAATGAAGAGACTAGATTTGTATGCAAAGTACGCGAAATCGAAAAAATTATTTTCCCAATATCGAAAAATCCGAACAGGAAGTGAAATGGCCGAAAAATTGTGTACGCAAAAAACTATTTATCATGCGATTCTTGAAACTCTGTTTGAAAGTGAAATACTTTGTAATGTGATTTTCCGATCTTGCTGACTCCAGCTTGTAAGGATAGTATGTGAAATAAATTGTGATTTCATTTTCCAATGGTGGAAAATTTCTTTTGTTATTTTTGAGACGATATGAATAAAAGTTCCTTTGTCAGCTCTATGTATCAAAGGAATAAGGATTGAAAAACCCACCCCAAAGGTCGGAAAATGGGGTCAATGATTATTTTCTAGCCGATCTGAGTGAAATTCCGTTTGTAATAGCTTTTGGGCAAAAAATGGAGAAAATTGAGGCGGTCTATATGATATTCTATTAGTGAACGTAATGGGCGAAATAAATTAAAATATAACATAAATTAATTAACATAAAGGTCGTTAAAACATACATGCATGTATAAAACGCTAGGCACGGCGTTGTTGTTGAAACCAAAAATAGTTTCGTTTATAGCAACAAAAACCCCTGTTTGAATGCAATTCTGCACTCAGACTTATTGGTCACTGTGTTAGCAATGGGGAGGAAATCTCTCTCACTAACATCACATTGTAAGACCATTGGGGGACACACACACGTACAAAGGCCACAGACAGCGCGGCTCTGGCTCGCTGTGTCTGGTTTTTGCTGTTGAATCGCATTGGAGTTCCCAAGCGATTATGGCATCTCAGGCATGAGGAGGGAAGTGTTTTCTGATTGTGGTACCAGGTGAAGACCGCTGATGATATGGTAGAGATACCATTGAAGCAGCTGTTCGGTCAACTAACCTCCTTTGTGGTGTGGTGTGTCCCTGTTTTTAAAGTTATGTACCAACATAACGAGACCTAGAGAGAAATTTGAAGATACAACCGTTAAGCTTTGGAGAATCTCTCTCAAGTTCGGGAAAAGGGGGACGGGGTTGGGCTCAAGATAAAGTATAAAATTGTCTACTTTTTCTCAATCAATCTGAAACTTTATATATCAGGATATTATCGAAGTTTGTTAGACTTTCAAATTGTTTGGGGTTGATTTTCCCGGGTTTTCTTAAATTAATTCATTCTTTTCTTAAGGGTATATTTCGGAATTTTTAAGGATCTGTTAATTCATTCAATTGATTTAAATTGGTAAAGGATTTTTAAAACTATTTTTGTAATCTGTTCCAAAGGAACACAGAGCATATTTAGTTTGTGCAAAAGTATGTATTATGGAGAAGCAATCATTTCCGACCCTATTAAGTATATATATTCTTGATCAGCATCAAAATCCAAGTCGATATAGCCATGTCCGTCTGTCTGTCTATTCGTCTGTCTGAATGAACGCACAGATCTCAGAGATGGTGAGAGATAGAGATTTGACATGTATGGGACATATACTTCTTATACTTGCGCGCAGATCAAGTTTATTTTCCATTTTTGCCACGCCCCCTGCCGCCCCCGCAATTTAGTAAACGCGTCATATCTCCCACAATTTTGAAGATAGATGGTTCGAACCTTCTAGAGATCGTTAGTAATTAGCATTATTTATGTATTATCGATTATCGAAATTATAAAGATTGGATAAACGGTACTCAAGTTATGACCAAAAGTCAATTCTATTCGAAGGTCAGTTTGTAAGGTCATCTAGAACCACATAAAATTTATATATTCTTGATTAGCATGACGAGCTGAGTTGATGTAGCCATGTCCGTCTGTTTCTATGCTTCTCCTCCGTCAGAATCATTTAAAACCTTAATAAATTATACAAGCAACAAGGGTATATAAACTTCGGTTGAGCCGAAGTTAGCTGTCCTATATTTATATTTTATTAACTACTCTTGATTTAAGAATTCATATGCTTTTTCTTTTAGACACTATTCCTACTATTGTTTGAAATTTTTAATTACAAAATGGTTTTAAGTCCATCTTATTTTTGAGTGTAGGTGAAAACACCGTGATGCTTGTTAGCCACCAGCAAAATCAGTGGCCGATCAATGTGAGAGAGTTGCCGCCAAGTTTGTCACCTTTTGCACAGAGCAGAGATTGGTGGGCGATACAAATTAATTGATGTGATTTCTGGCACCCCAAAAACCCGTTCCCATATTTTGCATTCTGTATTTGCCTTAATCTGCGGAATGGCATACAAAATTGTGCCGCCTTGCAGGCAACGAAACAGTTAACTTGACCGTCTCCCAATCGAGGCCAACAGGTTTGCGGCAGAAAGTTCTGTCTGCAGCCTGCAGGCATTTTTTTTTTTTGGCCACTGGGCGATTTTAACGCATTTTAAGCTGAGGTGAGTAGACAAACCATACAGAATGCTCGGAATTTGGTAAACAAATTAGCACTTTGAAAGTGGGTTAGCTCAAAACCTCAACCGATTCACAATTCATAAATTTTCCAGCACATATTTGAAATTTAATCATTCACGCGTTGATTTCCCATTAAAGCCGCGGAAGCCAGAGAAAGAAAGAGAGGGATACGTATACAGAGAGAGAGGGATATACTTATTTAAATTAAAGTGTGATGGGAAGTGCGAGAAGTTTGCTCCACATTTACACGTGAGATTTATGCGTGGCGGCGTACCCGGCTGCTGCTGCGGCTGCTTCTTGTTCTGACCCCTCCTCAGACGTTTATTTATATGTGTATCGTTATGTAAATGGCATATACATATATACAGATTTGTAGGTACACACCTGCGTTATGCATGCCTTTAAGATTATGCAAAACAAAAGTTTGCTTAGCCGAACAGAGAGCACATACATATTTATTTTGTTAAGTTATGCATAGAAAATGCCTTACCGAAAGATTGGAAACTTCGTTTGATGGGGGCATGTGCAGACCAATATTTGTGCAAAACTTTTTGGCAAAACCAAATAATGAAAAGAATTCTTTTGGGTTGGGCTCTTCACTTTGCCTGAGCGGAAGTTGTGGGCGCGCTGCTTCAAATGTCAGCGGCTCGCCGTTTCCATTAAAGGCAACCTGCCAATTAGGCACCCAAAGAAGTCGTTTAATGCCATGTAAATTGAGTTGACTTCAACTACTTGAAATAGAAACGTTGACTTGCTAAGCCTAAAATGTTATTTGCTTCAAGCGACGTGCCGCATAGAGCAAAAGTTCAAGGTCAATGTGAGTGATAGATGTACAATATGATTACCCAAAAATGATTTTCTTTGTCTCCTTTTTAGACCAGTTTTGATAAATGATTTACCATTTGATAGGCATTTGCTTGCTGAGTGTGCATAAATCAATTAATGCGTAAAAATCAATGAGAAAAATTGGTATTCACACAATGAATAATCTGAGTATGATGCAAGACAGTCTATCTAATTTCTAAGAGTGAGTTTTGCAGTGACTTACGATAAATTGACAGTTTCTGTATATTTCTTGTACATATTGTTATCCAATGGCTAAAATAAACTTTTAAAAATATCATACATTTTCATATCAATTGGGTACAAAAAAATATCTTTTCGATCCAAAAGAATATCATCTTTTCGAATTAATAAAACGTTTCAAAAAAATGAAAATGTAATAATAATATGACTTCAATATCAATTAAAATACGAAATTCGTAAAACAGAAAGAGACGGAATGCGCATTTAAGCTGTGTAAGAGACAGAAAGTGTTGATATACAAAATTTCAGCACACTGCACAAAGAAGTCGATGCAAAATGTGTATGTATTTATGTTTTTTGTTTGAATAACTTTATTTAAGCCCAGTACTCAGAGCGACAGAAAATTCCTTTCCTCATAGTGTACATAATTAGAAAACCATTGGCTTTGCTCATGTGCTTTTATAAAGTGTTTCTATTTATGTGTAATACTGTGACGAAAGGAATTTTCTGTCGTTCTGAGTACGAGGCTTTACGTAGGTATGATTAGAAATATGTCAAAACTTAAATTCTGGCTAAAATTCAAGCGTTCTCATTTCCTTTACAAACACAAATGCATACAAATATTTAACGCAGACTGCTTCGCTCCCAATTTCGCGTTTTCAGCTTACAACCTTGCCTCACCTAGTTGTTGCTTAATGCTAAATGCGACGAGGGGATGATGAAAAAAGAAGAAAACAGTCATATCTCCTACAGTTTTGTAGATAGATGGTTCGTACCTTTTAGACATATTTAGTAATCAAGATTATTTATCGACTTGCCGAAGGAATGATAAAGATCGGATGAACGATGTTTGAATTATAAGGAAAACAAACAATTATGATGGGTAGCACCGGACGCAACGGCGATCACATCACACACTCTATGGCTTCTTTACCACTTTGTGGCAGACATTTTGGGGGGTACAGAGTCGAGCTTGACTGACTTTCTTACTTGTTATACCCGTTACTCGTAGAGTAAAAGGGTCTACTAAAGTCGTGCAAATGTATGTAACAGGCAGAAGGAATCATTTCCGACCATATAAAGTATATATATTCTTGATCAGCATCAACAGCCGAGTCGATATAGCCATGTCCGTCTGTCCGTCTGTCTGTATGAACACCTAGATCTCAGAGACTAGAAGAGCTAGAGCAACCAAATTTGAAATGTAGACTCCTATTGTCTGCACGCAGATCAAGTTTATTTTCAATTTTTGCCACGCCCCCTCACGCCCCCGCAATTTGGAAAAAACGTCATATCTCCTACAGTTTTGATGATAGATGGTTCGTACTTTCTAGAGATATCTAGTACTCAAAATTATTTATCGATTTGCTGAAGGAATGATAAAGATCGGATGAACGATACTCAAGTTATGAGCAAAAAACGGTCAGTTAACACCCACCACCCACCCCACCCATAACCTAAGCATTGCGTTCAGCAGCAATCTTAGTGAGAGAGAGAGAGAGAGAGAGAGAGAGACTTAGAGAGCGCACTGCGTTGTGGGTTGTGTGTTAACTGGCCGTTTGACTCGTGACCAAATTCAAGCTGCGACATTAAGGGTGCAGAGTATGTAATAGTCGGGCTTGACCGACTTTTTTTCTTGTTTTTATTAGGAAAGGTGATACGTTTTCAAAAGTTTTGTTGTCTGATCTGTTTATCGTGATGAATTTGGAGTCATTTATGTTGGATTTAGTAATTGACCAATATCTATTATATCTGGCGGATAATAAATAGCCGAGTTAAAAAATGTTGCATACTTTTCGGCTGACCCACCTCAGGCATACAGGAAGGCTATTAAACATTTGTTTCCATGAGTAACGGGTATATCGAAGTCGGTTAGAGCCGACTTTAACTTACGCTCTCGTTTTATAATGTAAAAATGATGATAAGAAGGGCGGCAAACCCAAAAAAAATTCTAGTTCGCGTAGAAACTGACAGACAGACATACGGAGGACAAAGCTCAATAGACTCAGCTCGTCATGCTGATCAAGAATATATATGCTTTATGTGGTCGGAGATGATTCCTTTTATGCGTTGCAATCTCCTGGGCAAAATTATAATACACTTTTCAAGTGTTTAAAAAGAAATCTTATATTCCTTCGATATAAAACGCTGCTTCTTAAGTAAAAGTTTTAAGTCAACAAGATAAATTTTTGCAGATTAAATCAATTAAACTAATTAGCCAAAAATTAGTTATTAAGCGTTTCATTTCCTTATTCACACGCTCCATGGTCTCAAGACCAAGTTTTAGTTTAATTAAACCCAAGTCAAAGTTGCCATTTGCCAAATTGTTGTTGCTACTTCTGCTGCTTTATTGTTGGTTGTTGTTGTATATCTCTCGAGAACTCGCCGGATGTTGGTGCAGGCAACCGAGCAATTTTGTCAGCAGGTAATACAACAAACTTGTGCGACCACAATAAAAACAGCAACTACAACAAAACAACCACAACAACAGCAACAGCAGCACTAGCAATAACAACAATCTCTAAGTCAACAGCAACAGTAATTAATTTGCAAACTTTATGCTTAGAAAAGGCAACGTTTGAGCAGGTAAAAGAAGCAGCTGGTTGTTTACACTTCTCTAGGAGTTTTTGTCTTAAGAAGTTGTTTATTTTGTACTCAGTGCAATTACAATCGGTGTCAATTGGAAAAGATTCGAATTATTCGGAAAGCATACGAAAGGGGACAAATGGTTTTTGGTTTATGAGATACAATAATACATATATAGCATCTATTCCCAAAATTTTTCATTGTTGGGTCGGTTATTTAGCTTAAAAAAGAACTAAATGTATGGTTTAGACCAGAGATGGGCATGCACACATATCGACACACTTTTCACACGCATACAAGCACAATTTGCCAGCGCCCCATTCGTGTTCTATAAATAGCTTTCAATGCTTATAGCGTACGTGTGATTTTGTGCAGTCGGCCGCGGCAGAGCTCCTATGCACACGAGGCAGCGCGCTGCGAGGCAGCGCGCTGCCTCGTGTGCATTGGAACTTCGCGACGCGCCCATCTCTGGTTTAGACGTTGGAGTATGATGCACAATACGTTCAAGCGGCAAACCTGAGGCAAAATAGCAATCCACCTACCGCCCAACCGACCCGAAACACTTGCGAAAATATAAAAAATAAGATTTAGGGCCGATTTCACATCTTCTACATAGAGCTATCTGTCTCATAAACGAACGAATAACAGAGTAAATGTTATCTAGCTATCTGGAAGAAGAGAAATTGACCCTTAAACTATAGTTAACTACAGGCTTTAAATGTTGAAATATAAGTTTTTAAAGTATTTAACAGAGATCCGCAAGTTTGCCTGGATTGTGTGACTGAAATCAAAAAATTTGAAAGCAAATCAATTACACACTCGTTGTAGTATTGCAGTGCACTCGTCCCCTAGTTGATCTTAGAGACAATGAATAAACTGTTTCAATTAAACTGTCAGTTAGGGAAAAAACTGTTTCTAAGCTGAAAACCGGAAGCAAACATATACTCGGAAATGAAATAGCCGTTGAGCTGGCAAGCCAGGGTGCAGCGACCGCAAGGATAGGTCCAGAACAGAACTTATGACTTTGTGAAACGGTGAGCGCAGAAAATTTGAGTATAAATTATTATCAAACGGTCCGAAAAATCTGGAAACTTGCAAAATTGTAAAATTAGTTCAGATTATCTGATTGAAGACTAAACGGCACAAATAATCGAGAATTTTGCAAAAAAATTTTAAGAGTTAGGTTATTATGAAGATTTTATAGATGGTTAGATCGAACGCTTCAAAAAGCGAAAATTTTAAAAACTTTCGTATAAGGGCAACAAAAATCGCGAAATTTTCCAAATTTTTATAATGAGTTTAAATTATAGCAAAGTTTTAATAGTTGGCAATTAAAGACGGGTAAATAGGTGGTGTCGGTCAATAGGTTTAAAAAAATATTAAACTTGCCCAAAATTCGTAAATGAGTTTAGATTGACATGAAGACGTTTAAATGGAAGGTGTTAATCAATTTTTGCGCCAATTTTTATGAGTTTCGATTTCGTCAAGTAAGCTTCACTTTTTCGTTTTCTGCTTAAAATACAAAAGGGGGCGTAGCAACGCACCCCGAGTGCCTGCTAGTATACATATGTATGTCTGTTAGCGAAATGCTTCAGTAAGAACACACTTTGTTTGCCACCCTCCACTTTCCAATTACTTTAACTCTAATCTCCAGCTGCCATGGTCAACTGACCACCCATGAGACATGGATGTCCATCAGTTAATTTCTTGATCATTTGACATATTCTGCCAATAGTTTTGGTGCTCTCTGATTTTAGTGTTCAGCTGTCAATTACCGTGAATTGGCAACGACATCAGCACAGCATCGCTTACCTTTGGGCTTCGGCTGCTCAACTCCTCGACTCAACCCCCAGCCACCTGTCAATATATCGCTTGTCATTGCGGCCTGACTACATGATGTCAGGTTAATTGAAGCTGCTGCTGCTGCTACACAAGCTCATGGCTTCAACTTGATTACCGACATAAAGCATAAACTCCTTAGGCTCAAGAAACTCAAGTTTATTTTTAGCTGGCAGTTTATTACAGTAAAATGTTTTAGGTTTATTTTCGCAAGAAAATTGTACAGAAATATACGATGTTGTGGGAGAGGAGGCCTGGTTTAATCAACCGAAAGGCAGCACCCACCCTCGCATAACCCCCTCTCTGGGATATTGCAGAAACTGAAATGAAATATTTCAAGGTTAAGTTCCCATGTCGTCTTCGTTTTCGTCTTCGTTTTCATTTAATGTTGTGTTTTGCTGTTGCGTGACGCAGACGAAGTAAACGTGGCGACATTGGGGCGCTGTTGCAGTCTGCAGCAACAACAACAATGGGCGGCAAATTAATAATAAATAAAAACGCATTCATTCATGCAACTGCTGCCAGGCCAAAGCTTCCTCATCCCTGGCACACGCACATGTGTTGCCGCAACATGTTGCTTAATTAAAAATCAACAGCAACAACAACGATTCCCACACAGGCCTGTCTCAGTCGTTACTTTTTTTAACGATCGACCCCTTCGCTTTTTAAGAAATTTTACTTTTAATTATCTAAAAAGTAAAAATTATTTCATTTCAAAAAAAGTTCTGTGGGTGACATAAAAAGTGGCAAACCTGTTGCGTGGGACAATTTTCAAATGTGCTGCATTTTGTACATATTAACAGTGACATTTGTCGGCCTGGTCAAGACAGTTGCCACAACCGCATGACTCATGCCACTACATTTTGCGGTTTTTGAGCATTATCCCAGCTGCAAATGTTGAACAAATGTTTGCCTGGGAGGGAGCCTGTCGCCATTGCATTTGGGGGCTGAAGCCATAAATTTCCCACCACAATTGCACAGCTTTGTGTGCCCGAAAGCGAGGCAGCCAACCAACCAACCAACCACCATACGAAGTATTGTACCCTAACAAAAAGAGTTTCCTATGTTCCTCTTTAGGACAGGGCAATTTTTATGCAATTTGTACACGCTGTCGGTTGTTGTATGATATATGTTTGCCTTTGTTTGGCTGACTTTTATGGCACAATTAGAATATGTTCAAGTTACCAAAAACTAGAAACCTAAGACTTTGGCATTTTTGCAACTGACTCACAGAAAAGAACAAGTTTGGCCAACAAAAACAAAAAGCCAAAATCGTTAATGTCTGGCGAATGTCTGGGACAAACGAAGGGGGTATCGTCGAGGGTGGGGTTTTTAAGTGTACGTAAGTAATTGTATGCCAAAGGTCAACAACTGTATTGAATTTGCAAAAAAGCGCAAATAATGTTGTAAAGTCTGATGCCAATGAACTGTGATTTCATGAATAGCCAAAATGTTGGAGCCAATTGATTCTTATAGATTTTCAATCAACTTTTAGTTGGCTTCATATAAAATACGGCACAAATTTCACGCAACGCTTGGCCAAAAAAAATCGAGCATTAAATTAGAATGCTAATTTGTACCAAAGTTTGTATATCCTTGACTTGAGAAAATATTCATATATAAGCAAATGCCGGGCAATTTTAAAGCATACAATATATTATTTGATCCCGAGTCAGCCTGAATTAATCCGAAAAAGAATTGGCGTTAGTACGGATCGTACTTAACAACCGAGTGAGAGAGCAAAAGAACTGAGAGCAAAGGCAAAAGAGTGGCTGCGGTCTTAACCAGAGCCGGCCAGCCATAGCTACCAGGAGCCGAAGTCAGACGTGTTTTTACGCAAACGCGAGCCGAACTTATGATTGTGTGAATCGGTGAACACTGAATGGCAAGTAAAACGGCTGTAGTCTGGAGAGAGCTCTCTCGCTCACTAACACAAGCACACTGTTTTGTTCTCTCCATTTGGCCGGCAATGCTCTTAACCAGGGTTCCCCAAGCAGAGAGCGCGAAAATGTGACTGCGTCTCTCTCTAACACACAGTGATGCATGACTTCGGCAAGCATTCGGTGCGAACTGGCGAGTATATTCGTGCCCCAGGGGCTATCGCTGGTGAACTCTGCTCTTAACTATGATTTGGTCGATATCTCTCGCGTGTGCTTGTGAGTCGTGTGAGCTAAGATGGATTCTTTACTTGGAAACATAACTTTTACCTGGTCTTTCATGGTTGCCGATGTTTATAAAATTGTAACCTTCAACCACAAAGCCCTCGGATAGAGTGCTCTTACTAAAGGCACCACAAAGTTGTGAACAAGAGGTAAGCTCAATCAGCTTAAACGAACTTGCGTATAGACCATCACTCGAGTTCAACGTTCGCAACTACGCAACATGTACTCGGAGCACAAGCTCAGTACTACGGTTTATCCACCTCAACGCGTGGCAACCTGAACCCTGCTCAAATCAACTTGGAATTAAACCGCCCTCCGAACGCATACGCGCCACTCTCAACTAATTACGCCCGAGACCAATAATTATGGTTAATAAAGTACAAGTAAAATCTGAGAGACATCAAACGAAGTGTAATTAAGGTAAATCAGTCAACTAGAGCACAATTTTGTCAGGTTGTTCAAGAGGCGAGGGCGAAGATTTCTGCAAATGAAGTATTAAGTCATTATCAACACAAAGTTGATAACTAATCGGAGGTGAAACGGACCGACCACCATTAACCACCAGCCACTTTTTTCTAAGCTGCTATTGATTTTGAGTTAGCATTGGTGGCTAATTCCCAGCGAGCAACCAGTGCCGTGGTCGAATGGACAAGATATTCGCTTAGAAAACTTCGAGGTCGTAGATCAAGTCCCCTTAGGAGCATAGTTTTTGTTTTACTTAATGTTTGTTTTTTTTGATTTGAAGTGTTTTTAACATTCTCTTAATTTTTTACAATCTTTAATCGATTACTACTTCACACTCGAAATGTTCAACATTAAATGAAAAAACAGCCGACCGCTCACATCTGACAACGCTGTCGTTGTAGTTCTCTCTGTAGTCCTGCTCTCAATAACCGATTGCGCTCTCCTCTCAGTAGTTTCTGCACAAACCCCTCTCCCATGAAAATCGAAACTGTGAGAGCGTTTTCAACGCTATTCTCTCAAAGTTCACTTCTTTTGCCCATAAAAACAAAATTGAGAACGAATTCTGCTCGATTTCAAGAGCCAAATTCTTGAAAACTCAAGAACAAATAGATTTTTTTCAAGAGCTTTCGTACTTAAATTATTCGTTCTACTTTTTTCTTGGTATATAAACCAATTTTTTTTATATTCTTTGAATACACCGAGAAAAAAAATGATATTTTTCATATCAATTTTACTCCGATATGACCAATGGCAGTACGAATTGGGATTGATACAGAACCGATAACAAAGAGTGGTGAATTTTCGAGTATGTACTTAAAATTTAATTCGTACGAATTTGTTTAAATCGCATAAAGTATCAAAAACACATAAAAAATAGCTACACTCAGAGAAAAAATAGAGAATTTCGCTCTTGAATCAAGAGCATTCGTTCTCAAAAGTACGGTGAGAGTGAAAATTCTTGATCCAAGAGCGAAATTCTTGATTCAAGAGTGAATTTTTTATTCCGACATTCCTGATTCAAGAGTTTCAGCTCTTGATCCAAGTATGAATAATTATTGATTCAAGAGTTTCAGTACTTGATCCAAGAACGAATAATTCTCAAAATAAAAAAATTAAAAAGAATATTTGGGGTGGGTGGGAGGTGGGAGAGACACGACCGACCCGACCCGACCCCGACCGACGTGGTGGGTCCCGGTCTCGTCTACCTCCCCCGTCCCACTCACCACCATTATCAACCACACCAACCCCAACACCACCACCCAGCCACCAAACTTTGTTTTAAGTTGTGATTGATTTTGAGATAACCACATAGATATTTTTTTTTTTTTTACTTACTTTTCTGGGACTTGAACTCGGTACCTCGAAAGACTGAAACACACACAGGCGACGGGCATTTTAACGAGCTCAGCTAACCTTCGTAAGGTAAAAGGCGCGACGAAATCACACTTATAAATAGACGCAGTTGCCTTTATAACACAACAACAAACTGCGCATGCGCCCTCACTCTCTGCGAGAGCGACTCCAACGCTACTCTCTCAAAGTTAAGTTGCCCTCACCCCCCTTGCCTATAAAAAACAAAATTGAGAACGTTTAGAACGAATTCACCTCGATTCCAAGAGCAAAATTCTTGAAAATTCAAGAGCGACTAATTTTTTTTTCAAGAGCGTTCGTACTCAAATTATTCGTTCTAGTTTTTTCTTAGTGTAGTTTAAAGGAAATTTTTGTATTTTTTTTATCTCTGTAATCCATTTTCTAAAACAATGCCCAAGTGTTTAATCTACAAGAAGGATTATGCAGCTACTGCGCTGCTATTTTCGTGAACACAACTGTATGTAAGGCTTTGCTTTGTTTAGATGTTGGGCTTAAAGATGGCTAATATTTTTTTCGCTCTTTTTGGCCCGCACCAACCCGAACCGAACGCATGCCGAGCCTTTCGCCAAGAGAGCAAACAGCTTTTCAGTCTCTGGCCAGCGGCCGTTGAATCAGGTTGGAGCTGGCTTGCGTCGCTTTATTTTCGCACACCACTACACTCTCACTTTTTGGCCTCGCTCTTCGTGACAAACCCTGATTTAGACTGATGTCAGAGTGCGCGCTAGGGAAATGCCAACTTCTAGCCAAACTGAATATACCCCTTTTATGCAAAGGTATAATTATTACGTATACGCAACCCAAGGCCAGGTCTAATGTGCAACAAGGCAACAAAAAATAAAAGAAAATTGCAGTCAGGCCAAAAGCCAACACTTGGTTGATGAGTGGCAACATGTTGCCGCTGTTGGTGTTTGCCGTTGCTGTTGCCGTTGCTGTAACTGTAGTCAGCTGTCGTCAGTTGGCAACAAAAGAAAGTCAGTAAGCCATTTGCCGGGCTGGCCAAGTTCAAAGTTCAATGGAAGACGCGACAACAAACAAAAGTAGCATGTTGACAGCGACATGCAATTAGCGAAGAGACAAAGTTCAACTGCAGGGCAACAGAAAAGCCAAACAAAAAGGAAAATCAATTTGCATTTGCAAAGTTTTTCTTTTGGGCAATGAACCTGCAGCAGTGAAGACTGCAATAAGCATTGCATTAAATAATCATAAATAACTCGATGCCTCTTACCACATGTTGTTGCACTTTTCTTTTGTTTTTTTGCACAGAAAAGTGCACTTAGAAAGTGCCTACCAGGCAAGGTAGGTTTAGGTAGGATTAGTGGAAGCTCGTGAGAAATGCAATCATTTGAACTCATGCCTAATTAATCAGTGCAACATTTGAAAGTTTGGCCAGCCAATTGAGTTGCAACGGCTGACACGCCCAAGACAAGGCTTTCGGGTTTGACATTTAATTGGCATTAATTACCTCTTCTTCCCGCCAACCGATCACACACACCTCACCGGTGTTTGTACTTTGTTCGCTGGCTAACTTTCACTGTCGTGTCGCCTACACCGAAAATGGCCAAACACATCGAGTGAGGAGGAGAGAAAACTGCAATTGACAGATTCAATTGAAGCAGACACAGAGCTTTGCTCCTCCTCCCCCCTTTTTGGCGTCTGGCAGGCTGCTTATCGGTGTATCCATCGAGGCAGCTAAAAACCCATTATCATTTTGACAGCAACCACAATTAGATGAATGTGGCAGCGGCAGCCGTTACACAAAACACACACACACACCCAACCACAGTAACCACCACACGGCCTGTCGCAACTTTAATGCAATTTTAATGCAGAAATTGTAGTTATGCTGGGAAGGAAGCGGCGGGGGACTGGCTGTCAGCTTGTAATGCTAAATGCAAGTGACATTTTTCTTCATTAAATTTGCACACATTGTCTGCAGCAGTCAGCTTTTGGTTTTCATAGCAGGATGCTGCCACAGAATGTTGCATGTTTGGACCACATTAAGTCATTTGCATGGTCAACACACCTTAGCACCTAATAATTTGCTGGCCCACAAGAAAACCACATTTTAATTAAAGGCGCCACAAATCAGAGGGTTAATCGAGCTCGCCCTTCCCCCCCGCACACACACACACACATGTGCAACATGTCACCTGGGGAATGTCATGACATGCAACTTTTATGGTCGCTTTATTTCTTGCTGCCACACAGATTCTATTTTGTTTTTATAGTATTTTTTGTTAATCTCCGTGTAGGCGTTGGCCACAATTTCCAGCACATTCTCCTCCATTCTCCATTTTCACCATAAAGTTGGGGCAGACGCACGAACCAAATCAGATAACTAGATAAATTTGTCTTGCTGTTGTTTTGTGTTGAATGTAATTTGTGTTAGAAATGGAAAGTTTGTTTTTATACTTTTATTGTTCGCATCGTCTTGAAAGCAAATCTCTCAGACTAAACGTTTTGAATTCAGCTGTCATTTTTTATTTCTAACTGAAAAACTCTGAAAATCTATTCAATTGTGGCCAGTGGAAACAAAGAGGCGTGTGCTTATGTATTAGTGGGGCCGCTCGAGAAGTTTTCAAACACATTTAGACCGAAAAGATTTTGAATTTGACACATAGTTTTGAAGAATTCATTAATATGATGCACATAATTACAGCCTTTGATTGTGTGTTGGTATTGTTGCTCTTGCTTATTCTTACTACGCATTGTTTAATTTATCCGATCGTCTTCAATCCCGGTTTATAGGCAAAATATGCGAAATAATTGGACACGTAATTTCTCAATTTTGGAAAAACCGAACAATTATTACATTTATAGCTAACTAGCTCAACCAGCCGCGACTTTGTTCGCGTCATTTTTTCGATCGTTTTGTGTTTAGTTTCTGCCCCAAATTTTAAGACAATTGGACGAAGTTCATAGGACAAACTCTTAGAAAGATTCCATGCAACTTTTTTGGACATTTTCACCATCATCTGGAAAATATTTTCCAAATTTTCATTTATAGTGCGCGGTTACATAACAGAACGAGAGTCTATGTTAATTCTTAGATCTCTAGGACAAGTGGTCTTGGCTGTGGGTTGATAATCAGTCAGTCAGTCGGAAGTAGAGTTTTATATGTATAGATTTTCAAGCGATTGGCTTGAAGCTCGGAGTGCAAGCAATTTATGCTAAGTGCTATCCCGGAATTGAAAAATCCAGTATCAAAGTCGAAAACTGAGAAGAAGGGGTTCGAACTTTAAGGCCTCTACGGACTTGTAAAGTAGGTAATTCAGCTCACTTCGTAACGAGAAACATAAGTGTAGTGTGACCGGAGCACACAAAACCTATGTTGTTTCCACTTTAGCGAAACGACACATACTGATGAGGCTTCAAAATGAAGTTGGTTGCAATATTGTCAGATTCGATTTAAGGGGGTAGTACAAGTTGCGACGAAAAAAAAAGGATTTTTATTTTTGCATATTCTCATAGCTCAGATATTAAAAATATTTCCCCAAGAGGATTTACAACGAGAGCGTAAGTTAAAGTCGGCTCTAACCGACTTCGATATACACGTTACTCATGGAAACATGTGTTTAACAGCCTTCCTGAGTGCCTGAGGTGGGTCAGCCGAAAAGTATGCGACATTTTTTTAACTCGGCTATTTATCATCCGATCTTGGTGAATTTCAGGGCTTATAGATGTTGCGAATGTAAATGTACGTTTTAAATTTGAGATCGATATCTCAAAAATTTTGGGAGTTATTCAACCTTTTTATACCCGTTACTCGTAGAGTAAAAGGGTATACTAAAGTCGTGCAAATGTATGTAACAGCCAGAAGGAATCATTTCCGACCATATAAAGTATATATATTCTTGATCAGCATCAACAGCCGATTCGATATAGCCATGTCCGTCTGTCCGTCTGTCCGTCCGTCCGTCTGTCTGTATGAACACCTAGATCTCAGAGACTAGAAGAGCTAGAGCAACCAAATTTGAAATGTAGACTCCTATTGTCTGCACGCAGATCAAGTTTATTTTCAATTTTTGCCACGCCCCCTCACGCCCCCGCAATTTGGAAAAAACGTCATATCTCCTACAGTTTTGATGATAGATGGTTCGTACTTTCTAGAGATATCTAGTACTCAAAATTATTTATCGATTTGCTGAAGGAATAATAAAGATCGGATGAACGATACTCAAGTTATGAGCAAAAAACGGTCAGTTAACACCCACCACCCACCCTAAGCATAATCTAAGCATTGCGTTCAGCAGCAATCTTAGTGAGAGAGAGAGAGAGAGAGAGAGAGAGAGAGAGAGAGAGAGAGACTTAGAGAGCGCACTGCGTTGTGCGTTGTTGTGAGAGAGAGAGAGAGAGACTTAGAGAGCGCACTGCGTTGTGCGTTGTGTGTTAACTGCCCGTTTGACTCGTTACCAAATTCGAGCTGCGACATTAAGGTTGCAGAGTATGTAATAGTCGGGCTTGACCGACTTTCTTTCTTGTTATACCCGTTACTCGTAGAGTAAAAGGGTATACTAAAGTCGTGCAAATGTATGTAACAGCCAGAAGGAATCATTTCCGACCATATAAAGTATATATATTCTTGATCAGCATCAACAGCCGATTCGATATAGCCATGTCCGTCTGTCCGTCTGTCCGTCTGTACGTCTGTCCGTCTGTCCGTCCGTCCGTCCGTCCGTCTGTCTGTATGAACACCTAGATCTCAGAGACTAGAAGAGCTAGAGCAACCAAATTTGAAATGTAGACTCCTATTGTCTGCATGCAGATCAAGTTTATTTTCAATTTTTGCCACGCCCCCGCAATTTGGAAACGTCATATCTCCTACAGTTTTGATGATAGATGGTTCGTACTTTCTAGAGATATCTAGTACTCAAAATTATTTATCGATTTGCTGAAGGAATGATAAAGATCGGATGAACGATACGCACTGCGTTGTGCGTTGTGTGTTAACTGGCCGTTTGACTCGTGACCAAATTCGAGCTGCGACATTAAGGGTGCAGAGTATGTAATAGTCGGGCTTGACCGACGTTTTCAAAAGTTTTGTTGTCTGATCTGTTTATCGTGATGAATTTGGAGTCATTTATGTTGGATTTAGTAATTGACAAATGTCTATTAATATCTGGCGGATAATAAATAGCCGAGTTAAAAAATGTTGCATACTTTTCGGCTGACCCACCTCAGGCATACAGGAAGGCTAATAAACATTTGTTTCCATGAGTAACGGGTATATCGAAGTCGGTTAGAGCCGACTTTAACTTACGCTCTCGTTTTTATTAGGAAAGGTGATACGTTTTCAAAAGTTTTGTTGTCTGATCTGTTTATCGTGATGAATTTGGAGTCATTTATAATGGATTTAGTATTTGACAAATGTCTATTAATATCTGGCGGATAATAAACAGCCGAGTTAAAAAAATGTTGCATACTTTTCGGCTGACCCACCTCAGGCATACAGGAAGGCTATTAAACATTTGTTTCCATGAGTAACGGGTATATCGAAGTCGGTTAGAGCCGACTTTAACTTACGCTCTCGTTTATTGTGGGGGCGTGGGTGGGCGTGTTAAAAATTTGAAATAAACTTGATCTGCGTGCAGACAATAGGAGTCTACATTTCAAAATTGGTTGCTCTAGCTCTTCTAGTCTCTGAGATCTAGGTGTTCATACAGACAGACGGACGGACGGACAGACGGACATGGCTATATCGACTCGGCTGTTGATGCTGATCAAGAATATATATACTTTATATGGTCGGAAATGATTCCTTCTGCCTGTTACATACATTTGCACGACTTTAGTATACCCTTTTACTCTACGAGTAACGGGTATAAAAACTCGAATTAGTTTAGGAGATATTGCCCTTTTAGTGACCCAAGGTTTGCAAATATCTTAGCAACTGCCATCTTCAATGAAGGATTTTTGCCAATTTGAAAAACACTGAGTGCGTCATCTTTAAAAGATGCAACAACCGCCCGAAGAGCCTAAAACGGCGAAGAATATGACTTTTTCGAAGAGGATATTTTTTTGGCGCAGGTATTGCTGATTAGTAACAGGTAAGTTCTGCATACTTACTTTCTTTCTTACTTTTCTTTTCACTTTCTTAAAATATTGACATAAAACTTTTAAAGCGTTTCTCTCGAAACCAAGTTTTTTTTAAATGGCTGCCGCAATTCAACCAAAACTGCTTGACCGATTTTGTTCAAAGCGGTGTCAAACGACGCAGAATGGTCGTTATTCTCGTTGGAAGCACCAACTTTTAGATGTACAATTTTTTTGTACAAAATTGTAGTACGGGCAAACTTTTTTTTCATATCACTTTTCGCAGGCCAGAAACTTTTCAGCCGATTTTAAAAAGCCGAATAAAAACAAGAAAGAAAGTCGGTCAAGCCCGACTATAACATACTCTGTACCCTTAACGTCTCAGCTCGCATTTGCTCACGAGTTATACGCGCTCATCTCTAAGTTTCACTCTTTCTCTCTCTCTCTCTCTCTCTCACTAAGATTGCCGTTTAATAGAATGCTGCGGTGGTGGGTGGGGTGGTGCTGGGTGTTTACTGGCCGTTTTTTGCTCATAACTTGAGTATCGTTCATCCGATCTTTATCATTCCTTCAGCAAATCGATAAATAATTTTGTTTACAAGGTATCTCTAGAAGGTACGAACGATCTATCTTCAAAACGGTAGGAGATATGACGGGGGCGGGAGTGGGCGTGGCAAAAATTGAAAATAAACTTGATCTGCCTGCAAGTATAAGAAATATATGCCCCATACATGTCAAACCTCAATCTCTTACCATCTCTGAGATCTCTTCGTTCATACGGACGGACGGACGGACGGACGGACGGACGGACGGACGGACGGACATGGCTATATCGACTCGGCTGTTGATGCTGATCAAGAATATATATACTTTATAGGGTCGGAAACGATTCCTTCTCCCTGTTACATACTTTTGCACAAACTTAATATACTCTGTGTACCTTCGGTACAGAGTATAATAACCGATTTGAAAAATATATATACTGTTTCTTTCTGTGAATTTAAAAAAAGGATCTAAAATAAAAGGGTCTTAATACTAGCAACGCCATCTTTTAAAAATCTTTCAAAACTTTTTTGTACAGGAATTAATTTGGACTAATTCACTTTCTTTCAAAAAACTAACAAGTGAGAGTGCTGCAGTCGAGTACTCCGACTGCAAAACACCCTGTTCCAAATAATGTTGTTTTTGTGGTTTTCAGAATTCAAACTCAGAGTGCAAACTTAAAAATTGATGCTCTGACAGTTTTCCGCGGTTAAGAGGTGGAGGAGGCGGAATTTTCAAAATCTGTGAGAAAATATTTGTTACAAATTTGGGATATTTTGCCCTTAAAATGAGAAAATAAACCCTAATTTTAAAAAAGTTTTTCTAAAAGAATATAAAAAAAAAAAACGAGAAGACCAAGCTAATTGCGTCTGTGCCGAAGTTTTTATACCCTTGCAAAAGCTGTTTTTGAAATGACAGAGTTTAAGAACGCTTAGATAAAAATCAAAAACTTTTGTAACTACAATCCATTTTCATTCAGATGAACATCTAAGTTCGACCAAATTTCGCGAATCTTTTTGAAAACATATTAACAAACAACAAAACATATTAACAATCGCTAAGTTTAAGAACGATAAAATTGAAAACAAAAAAGTTTTTCTCACTAAGACTCATTTTCCGACCGATAAGTCTAATGGCAGCCTGAAGATATAGTCATCTGATTTCGAACAATTTTTTCAAATTATATTGAAAGTGTTTAATATTAATAATCACCAACGTTAAGAACGATTTACTTGAAAAAAAAAAAAAATTTTTCACCAAGACCCATTTTCCGACCGATCGGTCCTATGGCAGCTATAAGATATAGTCATCCGATTTTGACCAAAGTTTGCAAATCTGTTTGAAAGCATATAATATTAATAAGGGACGAGTTTGAGGACGCTAACATTGAATCCAAAAAAGTTTTTCTCAGTAAGACCCATTTTCCGACCGATCGGTCCTATGGCAGCTATAAGATATAGTCATCCGATTTTGACCAAAGTTTGCAAATCTGTTTGAAAGCATATAATATTAATAATGACCGTGTTTGGGATCGCTAACATTAATAACAAAAAAGTTTTTCTCACTAAGACCCATTTTTTGACCGATGGTTCCTATGGCAGCTATAAGATATAGTCATCCGATCCGGTTCCGACATATTAGCAGCGTGCAGTAAAAAGAAGACTCTGTGCAAAATTTCAGCTTGATAGCTTTAAAACTGAGAGACTAGTTTGCGTAGAAACAGACGGACAGACAGACGGACGGACAAAACTCAATCGACTCAGCTCGTCGCCCTGATCAAGAGTATATATAGTTTATGGGGTCGGAAATGAATATTTTTATGCGTTGCAAACTTCTGGGCAAAATTATAATACCCTTTGCAAGGGTATAAAAATGCTTTTAAAACTGCAAAACCTTAAATTAAACACAAATTAATGTTTAAAACTTCTATGCCTACCCTCTGCTAACTTGTACGCAGAATGGAAAGTTGCCAACTTTAGCAAAAGTTTCTTTCTATTTCTGGCCCTCTCCCTGCCCCCTTAAAATGCCCACGAGTTCATTAACATGGCATTCGCATGATTTCTGCATCATTTAACACGCTCCACACATTGTTTAATAGGCGGCCAATTAAAAATTAAACATTAACAATGCCGCCCTCCCTGCAGCAGCAGCAGCATTTCCATTGCCTAGGCAAGCTGCATTAGCATTTGCATATTTAGCATGCCGTTTCCAGTCAATTGGCAAGTTGCAATGTTGCATTTCTTCCTGGTACGGCATCTCTGCCCCTCCCCCACAACCGCCACACACCTGACAACACATTGTTAGTAGACTCCTCGAATTACAAGTGTTTTCAAACATGGGAGCCACAACTCCATGGGCATACCAAGTTACGTCGATTTGGTTACGCATTTTTGCCTTCTGTGTGAATATTTTGTATTGCTTACCTGCTTGAACTTTGTTCCTTGTTCCTGGCGCGCGTTCGTGTCGATTCGTTTGTCTGCAAAAAAAAGCAAAAATACTTTGTTAATTGTCAACTTTGCAACTGCAGTTCAATGCCCCAAGGGCGCATGTACAATAATTCCAAATTGCCAAAAATCAAATTACAAAATGTTGAAACCGTCCGACGATTTGGCGCCAGTCTTAACCCGCCTCTACCCCGGCTGCCCTCCAGCCAAACAATGACCCGAATTCAATGCACGTAGAGCTCGTATTTCGATCCCCCTGCTCCCCCATCTCATCGAGTACTGAGTGGCTTTGTGCCTTATGCACTTTTCGCTCACACTACAAACTGTTGGCATTTCGGGCCATTTAATCGATGTCAGAGTCTCAGACCAAAGTCGTAATCAAGCTGCATAAACTGCAAAATATTTATTGTCATTCTTGCCGGTTGGGCCTGTGTTTGACCAACTTTTATGCACTTGAACACTTTGGCTTTTTATGTCTTTTCGAGCCAGCAAAAAAAAAAAGAAAAAGCGAAACGAGAACAAAAAGTGTTCATCAAGGTTAACATGACAAGTGCCAAGTGGTTTTTCTATATGGCTTGCACTTGTTCTTGAACCGATTGACTTTATAAATCCAAATAACTGGCTGGGACATACTGACCGTTACGGAGTAAATACAAAATGCATTTGTAGACAAATTTGCATATTCAGCGGGAACACACAGCAATTTGTTTGACATGTGCTGGAAGGGGAGGAGGATTTAAACTAAAACTACAAGGCCGAGAAAACTTTGTCTGTAACGAGACTTAAATACACTTGAAAACTTGTTCTTGTTCTGGTTTTTACTTTCGAACAGATTTGGTAACTCGTGTTAGAATTTGAGAATAGTTGATTAGAAAAGCGAACAAGTAACCCAATACAATTGCTCTAAATGTGAAAACCGAAACAGACCTTTCAGACTTGCCTCTTAAGTGTTTCCAAAAAGATTTAAGTAAGTTTTAATACATGTGGCTAGGCACTTTAAAATACGTTTTTTTTTTCCTGCACTCGAAATCGGCCTTCATTGATGGTCGCGTGACAACTTTTCATCAAGTTCGTGCATGTTCGTGCTTTGCTAAAGCGACCTGAAAATACATGCTTTTTGGCAATGCAGGAATACAAGACACGCGAAATCAGAAAGAAATCTAAATATTAGGAATTTCATACTCGGATGAAGAATGTTCGATGTCGGAAGTACGGTACGAACTAGAATTCATTATCCAATAGAAATTTTTTTTATTCCAAGAATGAACTTTTGTTCGCGAATTTCTTGATCCGTGAGTCTTGAAAATATTCTGGTGTTTTTTCTCTCCACTTACTTCACCTCACTCTCCCAACACGTGGCGTGTGGCTTTTCTGCACGCCGCGTTTAGCTTTCGCATTTCTAAAAGAACTCATTTCTAAGAGAACTGAGAAAGCTAAACGCGGCGTGCAGAAAAGCCACACGCAACGTGTTGAAATGATACAGCTAAACGCGACCTGCAAAAAAGCTACACGTAACTTGTTGAAATAAGAAAGCTACACGCGACATGTTGAAAAGCTACACGAAACGTTATGGGTTGAAAATCCTACATTTTCGTGTAGCTTTTATTCTCTGTGTATGGGAGATATGACTTTTTGTCCAAAATGCGGGGGCGGAAGGGGGTGTGGCAAAAATTGATAATAATTTTGATCTGCCTGCAAGCATAAGAAGATCTCTTACCATCTCTGAGATCTGTTTGCTTATACGGACAGACGAGTCGGCTGTTGATGCTGATCAAGAATATATGTATATACTTAAGAAGGTCGGAAATGATTCCTTCACTCTGTTACGAAAACTTGTGCACAAACTTAAGATACTCTGTATACCTTTGGCACAGGGTATAAAAAAGTTTCGTGAATACTGCATGACTTTACTCACAATGTTTGACTTTTATTCACTCACGGATGCTCAAGCATGAAACTCTGTGAATACCAAGCAAATATTTCGATTGAAAATGTAGAATTCGAAATACTTAGCAGTTTGGTAGAAACAAAGTTCTTCTATTACTTAAGCTTAACAGCAAAACTTCATAATAGAAATGGATGCGGGTTTTGAACCAAACACGTCGAAATTCATTTACGTGTAGTGCTGTGCTCAGCCAACACGACAAGAAAAAAGCACGAAACTAGTACTCTTTACTCTTATTTGTTGATATAAAATGGCAAATAAATTAGAAATATAAGTCGATAAATATAAGTTGGTTCACTGAAGGAACTCGAAACGTGCACGGAGAGAAGTTTAAGATTCTGCGTTTTCGAGATTTTGCTTAAGATGGTTCGTTGTTTCGGCATTAAGACCTTGATTGCAAAAAGAGACGAATTCACGCACGAAACTCTGTCGTGCATTAAGCACGAGCCCATCCCTACTTCACACAGCAGCTGTCTGTAGTACTGCCCAATACAAGTCTAAGATAAATATAAGGACAATTGAAATAGTTGTGCTTAAGCAACTGTCCTTCAGAAGGTGAGAGAAGCAAGTAAATATCTAAACCTTTTCTCCACTAAGCCTACTTTTGATCGTTAATTCACGTCCCTACTTAGAAATGTGGCTTGAAAATCTCAGATCGTGTAGGTGCCAAACTCAAAGATTCCTTAACATCTGATGGTAGCTCAGCTGATCCTACAATTGTCGACGCAACACCCTAAATATTAAAAATAAGAATAACAAAAGCAACCACAGTTTGTTTCCAACTGCTTGCGCAAATGGGTTAGACCGTTTTCGCAAGAGTATACTAAATTGAGCAGGTTCTTAGATCGAAGGTTGCACTTAGTAATAAACCCATAAATTGAATGTAAATGTCAATTACCAGCATTGCATGATAAATTGTGGATTTAAATTAACTCTTATGCCAACAAACAGTAGATTACAATGTGAATGGAAAATGTTAAGAACTCAGTTGAAATCCCTCTAGATTTGTGTGAAACGTGCTTTGAAATTCGGTTACCAAGAATTAACCATGTGGTAAGTCGATTTGAATCTACAACAGAATAACAACAACAAGCTCTCACAGTCGTCGCATGTTCAGGAAGTCTAATGGTCTGAGCCTAACAATAAACTACGACTTTTTGTGGATTCAATGGAATTTCAAGAGCTCTAAATACAGTACGACAAGAGCAACCAACCTGAGAGTGTCGTGTGGGGGGTGATAATAAAATAACACTGAAGGTCATTACTGGAAAAACGGGTTCTCTGTGGCTTCGTAGTGAGTAAACATTTAGCATTAAAATACCGTTGGGATTATGGCGCTGAATATGCATGGGCATGGGCGCTGAAGCTGCCCCGGGGCCACACTTCAGCTGCAACAAGTTCGTCTTAATAGTCGACAATGCGCCTGGTTTGTAGTTTCAGTTCGACTTCCAGTTGCAGTTGCTGTAAACTGGCTGGCACACTGCATCAGCATAAATTATGCACCCAAGAGACATTTGCAAATTGTCATTTATCCCAGAGACGACGACGACGACGACTACGACAAGGATGACATGCCAAAGCCCACGCCAGTTTGGCGCTTCTGGCGAAAGGTTAATTATGATCTTGTAGTTGTTATTATGTGACAAGTTTAGCTGCAAGCAGGAAACAGATTTACCTAAGAGTTGCTGCTATCACATTACTATTAGAGGGGAGTTCGAGAAGTCACCGGGTTTTTGATAAGGACGCACACTTAAATCAGATGTTTTTTCCTTAATTTTTGTATCTCTTTCAAATAATTATTATAATAGGTTTTAACAAGGTACTCAAAATATACGTTGGCTCAGTGATGACCGCTTTCTCTCTCTCTTACAGAGAGATACATTCTCAAAGCTGCTGGCTAACGTGAGCTTATAAAGTAATGGCTTATACCTGCGGCTTTGCTCGCGTTTGCCATAATTTGTATGTTACTTATTTCATTGATTCCATTTTTCCGACTTTGGGGGTAGATTACCAAATTTGAAAGTCACGTATTCCATATTTTTGTATGTTTAGCTTCGAGCTAATCGTTCGGGAACTAAACTCTCGCTCAAATAACCTTATCCATCGTATGAACGAAGATATCTCAGAGATGGTAAGAGATAGAGGCCCGACTATAACATACTCTGTACCCCCCATTTGCATATATCTGATCAAATCAAGTTAAAAGCGCCACTAAATTGAAAAGAAGCCATTAAGTGTGTGAAGTGCTGTTCAACGCCGTTGTGGCCGGCGCTACCCATTATAGTTGTTTTTTTCGTTATAACTCGACTATCGTTCATCCGATCTAATATCTCTAGAAGATACGAGCCATCTATCTAGATATCTAGATATGACGTTTTTTTTTCAAATAGCGGGGGCGCGAGGAGGCGTGTCAAAAATTGAAAATAAATTTAATCTGCCTGCAAGTATAAGAAGTATACGTTCCATACATGTCAGACCTCTATCTCTTACCATCTCTGAGATCTGTGCGTTCATACAGACAGACGGACAGACAGACAGACGGACAGTAGTATGTAACAGGGAGAAGGAATCATTTCCGACCCTACAAAGTATATATTTATTCTTGATCAGCATCAACAGCCGATTCGATATAGCCATGTCCGTCTGTCCGTCTGTCTGTCTGTCCGTCTGTCCGTTTGTCTGTCTGTCCGTCCGTCCGTATGAACGAAGAGATCTCAGAGATGGTAAGAGATAGAGGTTTGACATGTATGGGGCATATATTTCTTATACATGCAGGCAGATCAAGTTTATTTTCAATTTTTACCACTTGGAAGATTACTTATTACTAATCTGTCCATCAACTATAAATAGGATACGCCGTTGACTAGAGCACAAACTAATCGAAGCAGTTGGCTCAAAATATAACTACAGTATATTACCAGATGATAGTTGAGGTTACTAAGCGGGCACTTCAAATATTCACTGACTGGTGAAACGGCTGTAGTATTTTACATAATTATTTTCCAACTTTTGTCCAACATAACTGTAAGTGCCATCAATAGATTTGGTTTTTTTTTTTCAACCGGTTCTAATGCTGACCCATGGCTACCCCCTTCCCCCTTGAAATGACGCTGACAATCCCGTCGTTGCTGTTCTTTCTTCTAACCGTTAAATGACCAATGCAGATGAGTCTCTTCATCTCTACTTGCTGCAACTTTCTTCACAAAAAAACACAGCCAAGTTGAGTGGCATTATTCAGTTTCTTTTTTTGTCTGAACAAAGTTGCCCCTCAATTGAATGCTTCAATGGAGCAGAAAAACTTCTGGAAGCAAACTGTCTCCCTCTGTCTCCTCTAGTGGCGCATATCGAGTGCATTCATCTTGGCAGACAACCACAAAAAGCAAAGTCTGCGAAATTTAATTAAGCGCATAAAACAAATTGATGTTTAGCCGGACAATTAATTTGTCAAAAAACTTCGAGACTGCCCCGGGGGCATGTTTGGTGGCAGGTGCCGCAACTTTCACCTTGACCGGTTGCCGAACTAAAAATAAAAACCAAAAAAATGCACCAAACCAGACTCTGGGCCAAAATTATGATAATTAAACAAAACCAGTCACTTCTAATTAGACATCGCCGTGACGCGTTGTCAGATCCAAACAAAGAACTTCCCTTCACTAACAACAAATGGACGGCAAATTTGCATTTCTAAGCTTGAAGCAAAAATTTTGTGAAAAGGCATTGAAAAGATTCGCATTCTTAAGGTTAATTAGCCAGAGAAGCATAGAGAGTGTGTGTGTTTGAGGAGAGCTGAATATGTTGTTTTCTTAGTTTTTGATTGATCAAAAGTTGAATGACCTGAGCATAGAATTATGCGTTCATACATATTTAAGCACTGCCCATTTCTGTAAAAAAAAACACAAAACAAAAGCAAAAGTACCGATATATTTCGGTTTAATTGACCAGCCAGGCGCGTCTTAATTTAATTTTTACTTTCCACTTTATGACAATGCTAAACTGTGAGCATCTTGCGTCTTGCCACATAAATCACTAGAGCCGACCCTTTCAACACATGCGTGTGCGAGCCCCCATCTCCGTTATCTGGCTAATCAAAAGCGCGTCGTTCAGTTAAGAGGGAAGCGAAATAGAAACTTCCTCTTTGATGCATTTCCTAAAGAGCAGCTCGTCTGTATCTACATAAATATATGTATATACATATAATTGGACCTAGATCAGAGTTAGTGTGTGTGTGTGTGCACCCCTTGTGGCTATTATTAGGCCCCCTTCCCTCTCGTGGTCACAGCTCCCTTAAGTGCTTAGTTCCGCTTGCGTTTTGCAGCTCGTGTCGCTCTAGATGTGTTTTGTTGTTATTCATTCCTAGAGCTGATGTATCTAAAAATGCAGCCGTTAGAATGGGAGACAATTGCATAATGACTGCAGCTGAGGCACGTCTATGAGGAAAGTGATGTCACCTTGTGAGTGTGGCATCATTATGCAATTCACCTAATTGTAATTGACAATATCCTGTAGATTTCCTTCTTAATAAACATAAGTGATAACATGTTTTACTAGAGGAAATTCAAGCACGCTACAAGAGAAATGTGAATCGACCATTATTCCTCCGTCAACATTTATTAATATCAAAACTGTCATCAGCAACGAAAAAGTTATATGTAATTTTTGATAAACGCGCTCAAAACATTTTATCCTACATCTTTTACAGCAAAAAAAAAGACATTAGGGTATGATCTCAATGAGAATTCCACAGCATCTTTTCGAAATTAGAATTGATTCGTGTTCTCCCAAGTTTTTCGTTTTAAAAAGTATTGCTAGTTGATTGGAATGCTAGATATAAATAAAGTGAATATTCCTTAATTCGGAGATCCATTTAGAAATTGTTAGTGAAATTTGCTAGGAATTTTTATGGTTATTGTGTCTAGAATTTGGCATTGCCCAGCCAAACCAAAAGTGAAGCCTAAAAGTCAGCCTATCTCATCTTCGACTGTTCCATTTTAGATCGTTTCGCTTGGAACTATGGATTCTCTCTTGAATCTAGTGTCAATCTCGTTTGGACCAATGGTTTGCAAAAAGTAAAAAGAGAGCCATTTCATTCGGAATTGAGAACACAAAAACTAAACTGAAGCGAAGTTGCGTTCGAATTACTTTTCAAAAAGCAGTGGAATTGAGAACATGCCTGATTATGTGATTTGTAATGTGTCGTTTTGATTGGCATAAACTTTAAACCAGAAATGCGCAGAGCCAGCTTACAGCCGAAGACACACGAAATCCAACAACAAAATCTATATGGAAGACGACGGAAATACATATTTGTTTATTGCGTTCCAATTTTCAAGAGGCATAGGGGAGAAAACGAAGAGAGAACACATATGAAGTTGTTGTTGCACTTCGATAAGCCATAAGCTATGCGTGAGAGCTATAAGCGGGACTTTCCCAATGCGAAAAATTACATCAAATGCGCGGCGTGCACATCGGGTCTGGGCAATCCTGTTTTAAACCATGTGTTTGGAGTACAACATGGTTTCTGGAGCTAATTGAACAGTGGTACCCAATTTTTCACATATGCTTAGGGTTGACTTATAAATATAACAGAAATTCGGTTTTAATTATTATAAAAACTAAAACGAATCAAGCTGATGGAATTTACGAAATTTCCTAAAATCTTATTCTTAATGTTGACTCTTCACGTCGCGACGTCTAAAACCGAATCAAAACATATTTTTATTTTTTTTTTCGGAAGCACATCTGTTAGGTCGAGAGACTTTAAAAAGTTGTTGCACAACAGAATTCATTTGCTTCACAAAAGTGTGAAAAACACTTACTTCAAAAAAACATTTTCAGTTAAGTTATCGTTAGTTCACGTTACTGAAGTAGGGAGCAACAAAAATTCTGAGCTCGATGATTCTAATTTAAAGCTTAATCATAGATATAGAGCAGTCCACTTCAATGTGTGGTTCTATTTCTAAACGTCTATGACGAGGGTGACCACAGCATATGCGCTTACCACGCATTCGTTGTTGTTTTGCGCATAGCGATAGCCGCGCGGATAGGTACCCACAGAGAGCACAAACCAAAACAACTTCGTATGTTTTCTCAGTCCTCTTTCTATTCTAAGCCATCGTTATAAAAGATTTTAAAATGTTACCGATTCAAATCGGTATTGAAGCAAAACAAAGTTACTAATTCGGACCAAATTTCGAAATAAACTAGAACCTTAACAGAACCTTTTAAAAAAACAAACGTTTCGGAATGTCTCAGAGCCGAAAGACGATTTGGCTTGCTTCCCTGGTTCTAACGAACGAAATTCCATTGCTGTGCTTCAAAAGTTAATTTTAATATCGCAATAGGCGACATATTTTAAGTCTGTGTAAACTAAACCATAATCAACATCATAAACTTCGGTCAAATACCACTAAATGTTCTGAGTTGGGTGACCAATCGGACCAGGTCACACCTTAAGTACCCAATGCTAGAAATATAGCCTGGTAATGCATGGACATTCTAAAAATCCATTGTGGTGCTTCAGTAACAAATTCCTGAATCTAATTTGCACAGATTCAAGCGCAAATAACAATAAAATCCAATTGGCTAGGAAAGTAATGCATCTACCCACTTTGTCTAAGAACTTTTGCGCATAACAAATGTTTGTTGTTTAGCCTTTGGCAAGTAATAATCGATTTCCAGTGAAAAATTGTTATGCCCCAACTCGGTTTACTTTTCAATTTCTCATTTTACCAAGTCCTCTTCTCCGCCCTCTCTCCCCCTCTTTGTAGGCTATTTTCAGTCTATGACATAAGTACACATCAATCAGTCATTCAAGCCATCTTCGTTCATTGCCATTGCTTTCACTCTAACATTATTGGGGACGGACTATCACATTTAACATTGGCCTAACATTTGTTTTAACATTGGCTTAACAGCGCCCACACTGCTGCTTCGACCTTAGCCTTCGCTGTAATTGTGTGCAAACATAAATAAAAAAAAACTTCACAAATTGAATATATAAAATGTTAGCCGGAGGCAGTACAAAGTATTGGTCATTTTTTGCTGTTTCTTGGCTAAGGTTAATGGGTCTTCATCTTAAATATCTAAGCCGTTTTCTGGCTTTACAGTAGCTGAGCACAGCATTTGATTGCAGGTAGGTTTTTATCGTTGGGGCGCCCCTTGACCTCGTCCCATTGCAAAATGTGCCGTTTTTCTTCTCAGTTTGGCTTCTTGGTTTTAGCCGGCAGCTTTGTTTTTTCGATTTTGGGTTCCATAGAGCCAGCTTTGTAGCTGTACAAACCGGTCAAGAGCGAGCCATAAAACATTGGTTCAACTTTGGAGCGGCTAGAGAAAACAGAAAACTGATAATAAAGTCGAAGTCGAATGCAAAAAAGCGCTTGGCCTGAACTCTGAGCGGTCATTGGCTGATCATCTGCAGCCTCATCATCATGATGTGAAATTCCACACATGACCTTTTCCCGCAGCCTTCCCCTTGATGGTGGTGCATTGTTTATTTATGATTTGCTTGCATGTGTCTTGTGTTTGCCTTGACTGGAAATATGAAAATGTTTTAATTGTTTGGCCTCTGCAAGCAGTGGGAGAACTGCAAGCATACAGCAAATCAATCAAGCGACGCCGTCAATGACTCTAGGACAGGCGCCTAAGCAACTCCGCTGGAATCAAGTTGCACAAGTGCATAATTACACTGGAAGGCCCGAGGCGATCCCAAGCAAGGGCTTGCATTTGAGGGTAAATGCATTTAAGTGCAATAAATGCGGAAGGCACTAAAAAAAAATTATAGTAATAAGTTGAGAAGATGCCAGGGCAGCCATTAGAAGCTGATGTTGATCTTAGATTATGTTACGTGCTTTTTTCTCCAGCCGCACTCACGCACACGCACACACACAGTGGCAATTGAAAACATTCAAGTGCGAGAGCTGATCTGCATAAACGAACACCAGTTGCAATGTATCCGTATCTGGGCAGTCACAACTTGATGATGGGGTCGTTCATCTTGATGGAATATTGCTAGAGCTCAGCCTAAGGCTCAGACTGCAATGCGGAAAGCGCGTAGCGCGTAAAATCATTCATAAAGTGTCACAAGCTTCACACACACAAAGCATATCATTCAGTTTGGGCAAGAGACAGTCAGACTGTCAGTTTGGCACATCCCAAATGGGTGCCTTCACTAACGCGGTGTGACAAAAAATATGCAGCTCGATTAAACAAGTTTGCAGTTGGAGCATTTACAATTTTATTGTGAGAAAATATCAAGACACTGAATTTCCGATTCTCATTTTAAATCGAATTTTTAAACTTATGCTCTAAAAGTAACCAAGTTAACGAACATTTATGTCCGTCAAAAAATCATTCGCTTAAATTAACGAGCTTCATTAAAAGATTCGATAATAGTTAGCTAAAGTACTCGCCGACGTTGGAAAGTTTGGAAAGCGTTTACGATACCTTATACGAACTATCGAAGACAAAATATTTACATACTACCGGATCATTTTCTGTGATTTGTAGTAAACAATACTAGTTTTTTTGATAAAAAAAACTTTAATGCGAAATTTCAGCATAAGAGAATGGTACCGACTGATTCATAGCTAACGGCAGTAACTGGTTAAGGTGACGGCTGTGTAAGAGCTAAAAGCTTTCTTATCAATTAGAAATTTCTGCTTTGGAGTTACATCTAGAAAATCAAATCTAATAGTCTTTCGGTACCGGTTCTGTTCCCATCTTCTTAATTTGGTGAACGTTTTCGGTATCCGGTTAAATTCCCAAATTCAAAAGAAAATTGTCGATTTTAGAGCGAGGAAATTCTAAAGCACTTATGTCACTTGCAACACACTAAATCCAATCATTGACTCGTTAAATGAAGTACTCTTTTCTTAGATTAAGTGCATAATAGAGTTTTGTAGTTCAGTTATCAAATAAATCGATTAAACCAATTAAGAGGACAGAACAACAACTGCTCTACTATATGTCTCAGGTCTTGGGGCCGTCTTCTCATATTTCTGTTTTTGCAAATCTACACACAAAAAACGGTAGAGTAAGTTAAAGTCGACCCTGCTCGACTTCGATATACCCGCTACTCAGGGGAAGAAATGTTTAATAGCCTTCCTGTGTTCCTAAGGGGGAAAGTCGAAAAGTATGTGTGTTCATTTTTTAACTCGGCTATTTATAATACGATCATTATGAAAATTTGAGCGATTATAGATATTGCGAATATAAATGCAAGTTTTAAATTTTTTAAATTTTTGCCACGACTCCTCCCGCCTCAGCAGTTTGGAAAAAATATTATATATCTCAAAGTTTTGTAGATAGATGCTTCGTACTTTCTACGCATATTTAGTAATCTGTATTATTTATCGATTCGCCAAGGAAATGGTGAAGATCGGATGAACGAAAGTCGAGTTAACCAACAATTACGATGGGTAGCACTGGACGCAACGGCGATGGGCAGCACTTTACTCACCTTATGGGTGTTTTGCCACTTCCAACGTAAATTGATCAGATTTAAACAAACTTTGAGGGTACAGAGGATGATACAAAAAATAGAAGGTAGTGCAATGTGTCGCTTGTCAAACCAAAAATTCCAATTTGACGTCACAGACTCACAATTTTGTTTGTTAACATTTTTTCAAAAGTGGGCTTGGGTAACCAAAATGAAAATGAATTGAAATTATATCAACAATTAAACTAAAAAATTCAAATTCCAAAGCTAAGACTAATCTATCAAATGACGTCACAGACTCACAAAGCTATGAGCATGCGAAATGGAGCAAGTGTTTGCACTACCTTGTATTCATTGTATTATGGGTACAGAGTATATTATATTCGGGCTTGACCGACTTTCTTACTTGTTCTTGTTGATTTGACCAATTTAAACGTATAAACAAGATAGACGTCTTTTGGAATGAACTATGCGTACCTTTGATTTCAAACTGCTAACACTTTTGATTTCTGCTGAGCATATTTCAATTGCCTCTTTTATATTATTAGTTAGTCGAGCATGGAATCCGAACTTGCGAATTACAAGCAAACCATTATTGGTGTATAATATGTTTTAAAGGAGATTCAATACTAGTAACATCTTATATGTGTTGAATGAATGTGTTAGCAGTCCAAACTGATGACCTTAGCGGTAAACGAGTGCAAGACGAAGTACCTAGTATCCAAGCGCAAACAGTCTATGCGTCTTGGACAATCAGTTGCAATGGGAAAATACAACTTTAGGGTTGTAAAGGATTTTGTCTACATAGGAACAACGATACAGCAACAACAACATTTGTATGGAAACGCAGTTTCTTATGCCTCTCAGTGACTCCAGTTGCCGAAAAACAAATCTCGGAGCAATGGGATCGCAAGGGCGTGCCCACCGTTGGACTAGATTACCAATTTTTTGGTTCTTAATAAATCAATAGAGCAGATTGAGCGATATCTTAACATTTCAGGTATACCATAGTGCTGTGGATCCTTTGAATACACACTACATGAGTCACATGATAATGCATCCATATCGTTTTATAACAACAAATAAGCAAAATTAAGCAGAAATCTACATCTCGATATTTTACATAATCCATCGATTGTATAAGTAGATTGACGTTTCCCATATTGATACTTTATGAATTTTTTGACAAAGACTGAGTACAAGTCTCTGTGTCTGCTGCCTAAATGGTTTGCTCCAATCGTTTGTTGTTTTTGTGTCACAATAATGAGCAGGAAGTTTGAGAAAAAAAAAACGCCAAAATCGGCTTAAGGCATTATGTGAATGACAACAAAGCAAAACATTAGCAGCAGCTCATGTTAGGCCCAAATCGAAATGCAACTTCACACACATTTGTGCGATAATTAAAAAACTGAAACAGTTTCTCGTTGCGGGTCAGTTTATTGCATAACTTCAACTTGCTGGTGTCAATTACCATTTACACTAATTGCAACAAATCAATTTTAAATTGATCAACACCAAAAAAAGGTTATTGAATTTAATTGGGATTATTAATGAAGAAAACTGATAGATGTATGGTAAACCAATTTCATTTGCTATGCCTCAGTGAGGTAAAACGGTAGCTCAAGTTGATTAGTTTTTTTTACAATATGACTTCGTTTTGGGTGCGGAAGTCTGTGGCTGGGTAAAATGATTGGTCAACCAAAGAGTAAGTAAACAAAACAAGTTTTTAATATTTAATTGCATAAAATTGTAATTGTGCTTAATTGTTGCACAAGCAAGTCGAACAGGGTGACTCAAAGTTGGATATAATTGCGTTGGCAGTTGGTGTGAAAAACCAATGAAGCATAAAGTTAAAGCTGCTGTGGCAGGGGGGAAGGGTGGGGGGCGGGGGTCCAGAATAAAACAAAGTATTGAACTGAAAACGATTGATGTTAACGGAATCAAGCTTCAAGAAAGATTCTATTTAAAAAATACTATTTTAAAGTAGATAACCTTAATTTATGTTTAACAAGAGCGAAGCTCTTTTAAGGACGTTCAACTAGGGGACCAAAACTAGAAAAATGTTGTCTTTGCAACAGATTCTTTTGGGTACGCCTTTTTTGTTTGCAAAGTCAGCGTCAGCCGCTTTGCCATTTGTCGTTACAGTGCACACAAACACAAAGTATTGAGTACTGATTACCGATTTCTGAGTATCGCGTAATGATTATAATCGAGGATTGGGTATCGATACACACGCACACACAAGTAAAATTAAATTTTTCATCGTAAAGAGCTTTGCTCGTACCGGACTTTCTCTCCATTGGGCGGGAGGTAGGCTGTAGTTAAGATTTTGGGAGTCAGCTGGATTTCCAGGCCATTAAATTTTTCGACCATGAACTAAGTAAATATTTTGAACTAATTTAAACCAACCACCATAAATATCCACATTCAACTGGAAATATAGCCCACAGACATTTTTAGCTACTCTCCACTTACAGACACATGGCAACCAGTCTAACATTTCTCGTTACATTTAAAACGACTTTCAAAATGTTTTCACTTGCCGCAAAACACACATAGCACACCTATTACGCCCACACTGTAATGTACAGCCAGGCCAGACCCCACCCAAAAAACCCAGCCACATTGCCAGGCCAAACGCTTGGAATGCAAACTGCACATTGCAGCCTCTTAAGAGCCATCGAGAATTTTTTTAGTGAAATATTTAAGTAATATGGCGAACTCTTCCCTGGGCTTGGGCCAAAATCGTTGGCAATCTATAAAGCGGAATCGTGACTTAGAAGAATTTACACATTGGCCATAAATCGAGGGCTAACAATCAGCGTTGTTTTTCTTTTTGATTAAACGTATTTCTATTTATGTTGTCTGTATTTTCTCGACCATTCGCCTATTGCGGCTCTCTTTTGCGAAATCGTGGTCTGTAATTATTATCCATTCACCATCGGGGCAGCAAATAGCCGGAACTGGATGGCCACGACAAGGAAACTGGCCGCAAGAGTCAGTCAGTCTGTCCGTCAGTCTGCCTGAGTTTGTTTAATAATTATGCGAATAATATTGCATTATGTCTATAGCTGATGTTGGCAGCAAGTGTAAAAATTAATTCAATTAACGACCAGTGCTAAGCGGAGCTGCCATCTGCCGAACGGCAGCTGTTTTGACCAAGTCAACTGGGCAATTAGCACAGCTTCATTGAGTAGGGGATCGAAAATTCTAACGAAAACCTGACAAAAACCTGATTGCAATTGATTAGTCATCGATTTTGTGGCGAAAATTATAATGAGCCGCAAAGTTGTTGACAAGTTTGGGTTTCTTTTTCGTTTGGTCAAGGTGTGAAACGACAATGAAATCATGCACAGTCCCAAAAAAACCACAATTCAAGGTTATACGAGGGTGGTGTCAGATGAAGCCGACCTGAGGTGCAGCTGGCGATTGTTTTTAGAAAACAAAAGGGAGGAACTGTGAGCTATTGACATAAGAACCATCTAACTAAACAGATTCGCTCTCATGCTGGGGACTTCGCTCATGAAATAGGACTTTAAAGACACTCCTTCGCACTGATAGAGGGCACTGCTCTCTGACTTTAACCCAAAATTTTAGAGAACCACCATGGCACTTATACAGGGGAACCAGTTACGGTCTGGAAATTAAAGAATTTACACCAGAACAACACTCTTCAGCGTCTCATGCTCAGCTTTCCACACACAAAAGCATACTCGACGTGATACAATAATTATAAGATAGTGCCTTTTCGTATATATCTGATAAATTACACAGGCCAACAGCCATTTTTGTCCAGCCTTCTCGATGCAAAATTCTGATCTGAGTTTTGTGCACTGATTCTAAAACTGGTCTCGGTTTTTCTCCATCAGATCTTGTTTTCAAGATATCGAATATATCCATTTTGCAGTATTTTTGGCTTTTAAAAAATTATGGAGGTTACACCGAACAAAAATATCTGTATTTATGAGTTTTGTACATAGATATTAATGCAGGATAAAAAAGTCATCCAAGCAGCATCAGCATACTCAAAAGTGTCTAAATTGGCCTTTGAAGAGTAATTTTCATCAAATTATGGCAAATTTTTTAAACTTAATCGTATTTTCTATCTATTTTCTATTTTCACAAATTTGGTTGCATTTGAATCAGCTGGATGGAAAAAGTTACTGCCGGTTAATCCCGGAAAAAAGAATTAAATTTTATGGCAGGACAACTAGATTGATACACAAAATATATCAAAAAATTTTATAATTGTTAATTTTTTGGCCCATTCTAATATAAACGAGAAGGCCAAGCTAACTTCGTCTGTGCCGAAGTTTTTATACCCTTGCAAAAGCTGTTTTTAAAATGACAGAGTTTAAGAACGCTTAGATAAAAATCAAAAACTTTTGTAACTAAAATCCATTTTCAGTCAGATGAACATCTAATTTCGACCAAATTTCGCGAACCTTTTTGAAAACATATCAACAAACAACAAAACATATTAACAATCGCCAAGTTTAAGATCGATAAAATTGAAAACAAAAAAGTTTTTCTCACAAAGACTTATTTTCCGACCGATAAGTCCAATGGCAGCCTGAAGATATAGTCATCTGATTTCGACCAAATTTTTAAAATTAGTTTAAGACCGATTTACTTGAAAACAAAAAAAATTTTTTCACCAAGACCTATTTTCCGACCGATCGGTCCTATGGCAGCTATAAGATATAGTCATCCGATTTTGACCAAAGTTTGCAAATCTGTTTGAAAGCACATAATATTAATAAGGGACGAGTTTGAGGACGCTAACATTGAAACCAAAAAAGTTTTACTCAGTTAGACCCATCTTCCGACCGATCGGTCCTATGGCAGCTATAAGATATGGTCATCCGATTTTGACCAAAGTTTGCAAATCTGTTTGAAAGTATATAATATTAATAATGACCGTGTTTGGGAACGCTAACGCTAAGAACAAAAAAGTTTTATTTACTAAGACCCATTTTTTGACCGATGGTTCCTATGGCAGCTATAAGATATAGTCATCCGATCCGGTCGGTTCCGAGATATTAGCAGCGTGCAGTAAAAAGAAGACTCTGTGCAAAATTTCAGCTCGATAGCTTTAAAACTGAGAGACTAGTTTGCGTAGAAACAGACGGACAGACAGATAGACAGACGGACAGACAGACAGACAGACGGACAGACAGACATACGGACGGACAAAGCTCAATCGACTCAGCTCGTCGTCCTGATCAAGAATATATATAGTTTATGGGGTCGGAAATGAATATTTCTATGCGTTGCAAACTTCTGGGCAAAATTATAATACCCTTTGCAAGGGTATAAATATTTGAAAAACAGTCAAACACTAGGGTTGCCGGATATTTAGAAAATTTCTATATAGATATTTTTTTGGATATTGAAAATATATCTTTTCGATATTCATATTTTGTTGTAAAGAACATCGATAATCGGGATGACACAGAACTCACTTGGATTTTGGTATAACCGTTTGCAGTTCCAATTTCAATTGTACAACTTCATATGTTAAGTGAAAAGTATATCTTCGGTTGCTAGATCAGATGGTGAATTTTAGCGATTTGGATCCAACTGCTCAAATCTACTTGGCTTTGAACAGTCGGTTTCAATTCGCTTTACTTTCGACATCTGATCTAGTAACCGAGCTATTTTTGTGCCACTTCACATATAAATTCAAGCAGTTTCAATTTGATATACAAGCGTTTATACAAAAATCACTAGTGATTTCTGTGTCACCCCCGATTATCAATATTTTTGATATTTTCAATAAAAAAGACACATTTTTACAATAAGCACGACATTCTGATCTTTAAAATATGGACAAAATAAAGATTTAGGAACGATTTCTTTTCTTTCAGTTAGCTGCTATGTGTCAGATAAACTTACAATTTACTCTGTTATTTGTTAGTTTTTGTGAAAGATTTTAAATGTATTTTTACACCACAAAAAAGGTTGGTCAACTTGGCTGTCATTTTTGCACTTATGCTGACTTGAAATTTCCAAGCAGTCATAGCAATGCTGTCTGCTGATTCGCAATCGATGGGCAAATATTACTGAAGATAGAAGCGCGAGTTTCATGTGGTGTTGTGTGTTCCTGTTTAAAGTTATGTAGAAACATATCATGACCTCGAGCTGGCTAAAACTTGCAATTTTGATTATTATAAAGCTCTTAAAATCAGTCAGGATATGTATTTTATTTCACTCAGAAGCTTATTGTGGAAACTTATTCATGAATTTATATTAATGAGATTGAGGACAGATGATTAACTTGAATAGAAAATATATTTTGATGTATAAGACGTAGAGCTAAAATTGTTTGGAATGAGGTAATTTGGAGCACACTAATATCCAGGAGAATGCACTCAGTAAACATCGCTTCTTGAAATAATTATTAATCGTTTTTTGGAAAAAAAAAGAAAACTGGGGTGGACAAGTTGACATGGAATGTCCCATATATTCTATAATTTCGTAGTATTCGGAAAGCAAAAAGGAATTCTTTCATAAGACGTATTTGGGTCGCTGTTTTTGGACGAGCTTGTATGAAAAGAGTCCGTTCGTGTACATATCGTGCCGCGAAAATCTATCACCCGCTGAGTACTTCTCCACACGTTGATGTCATCAACCCATATCTTACACTGGAAATTGAATTAACAATACAAAAATATGGATACAAAAAACAAACTTTGCGCTAGAAGAGTGCCGCGTTTACTGACAATCAAACACAAACATCTTGTTAAGGTTTTTGTTAATGAGGATTTGGCGAAGTTTTATAGCCATCAAACAAAGATTTGCCGTCGTCTAATAACTTCATCTTGGGTCCAACATTTACATTTGATATGAAGAAACGCGCAAGACAATCGACTAAGAGGCGAAGACATTTTTATCTTGGCATTGGTTTTAGTTATTTGTAAACTTGATTAATTATGTTTAAGCGAACATAATGCAGCGGTTAAGTGATGAAATCAAGAAAACTTACGCCTTCGGGCGACAATGAAAGTTTGGTTTCATCATTAAGTTTAGGTCGAACTGCTACCTCACGCGCCTGAATCACCGTGCCAACCACTTCTTGGACTACCCTCGTATAAGCAGCAATTTGGCAAACAAGTGTAATGCTTCAAGGAAAAAATATCGATATTAAGCATTGTTTGGCCGACCATAAAAATCGTATTATTATTATGCAAGTCTTCACTATGCAAGCGCAAATATTTCACAATTTTCAAATATTGACAGCTCATTTTTTATATGTATTTCTGACAACAATTTACGATGTCTGTCAAATGAAATGTGTGGTGGGTTGACCCACATGGCGTATGGTTTAAGGGCTTAGGCAAAGCTTAAGTCGAGATTGAGCTTTGGGCACTAGAAGCATTTTACTGTTCTTTTTGATTGACTGTCAGATTGTATGTATGTTTGTACGTTCAAATGTATCTTTGGCCTCAACCTCATTTACAGTTGCAGCCTTTCTATCTCAATAGGCTCATTGTGCTCTACTCGACGGCTTTTCTTCCGCTGTTAACGGTTCATAATTGAAATTATAATTCAATTTATGTTCGCTGCCTGCTTTTGTTTGCCACACTTTGCTTTTCAATTATATTCAATGCAATGTTGAAAGTGCTGTTCAGAGTGAAAGATGCGATCACAGCCACAGTTACAGATACAGATACAGATAAAAAATCCCATTTCTCAGGCAGAGGTAACTGGAGTTGGTGGCGTGCTTAGCTTTGCGCATGCGCAAATAAATTTGATTTTGGAATGGTTTTCTTCAATATTGAATTTCGTGCACATGCACTGCACATAAACATTGTAAAGAAATGGGAAAAAGTGAGAAAAAAAACTGAAATTGTTTTACAATGGCCTCCACTTGCAATTAAGAACGCTTTCATTTTTCTCCGATTTTCTTCTGCCTGTGCATTTTCTCATTGAAGCCGAAAAAAAAACACAATACCTAAGTAAATAAACGTAAATTACTTTTACTATAGCTAATTGAATTAACATTAACACATATTTATGTTATAAATACTAATTTTTAATCACGAACATGTCGGCGGTAACGCATTTGAGTTGCTTTCTTAATGGGAATGGGATCCAACATTGATTTTTGGTCAATTGGTCAAAATGTATGCAAAGCTAAGACGAGCTTACATTAATGACGTCACGGCTATCTATATTTCTCTCTGTGTTCCCGAACAACGAACCCTCGCAATGCGTCATCTTCGTTTTCTGTATTCGTGGAATGAAAAAGTTTCAACGAGAATCTACGAAAGGCCTAAACGATGATTGTTGAGATCAAAAAGTTGAAGAATATTCAAAAAATTATATTGAATTTTTGATATAAGGAACCATGGGTGCCGCGATTACTCACTATATAAAGAAAACAAGCTTGGAAAGCATTTTCAACGTTTCATTGCAGTGATCGTCGATAAAAACGTTATCGAACCTTTCGAGGGAAAGTGAATAGAGCACAAAGGAGTGCATCAGCTCCAAAAGTAAAATATAGAAGGTGACACAATGTGCAGTTTCTTTACTCATAATAGATCTTGGTTCCTTGATTCCAGATTACAGCCCTACATAGTCGCTTTTAGATAACTGTTATCGATATGGTGCAAAAATGTAAGTAATTCTAGTAAGACTTTAGCGTGGTACAATAATTACAAGGTAGCGCAACCGGAAGTGACTTTTCCCATGCGCGAGAATTTATCGAACCACAGGGCTAAAACAGACACAAAATCCAAGGCCACTCAGTCGTTAGTTACATTTTTTTACAGCTTTCGATAGAAGTTACCCACTACATCAGAAATTCAAAGGTCAACATGTCGGTTCGATACACCAGATTACAAATCTGAGTCATCGAACCAAGGCCGACTAAAAATATCAAAGCTGCGCAGTGTGTCACCTTCTATATTTACATCATGTGACCCTAGCTTTTGTTCGCTTTCCCGCGGTTCGATAATTCATCGTGTATGCGGATCGTATCGGTATGACTTTAAGGTAGCGAACCAAGATGCAATACCAGTGTAAGGTAAGACTGAAAATGCAATATTTTTGATACAATTAAAATATTAGGAGCATTTCTGGAATTGCAAAGATACTACTTTGTTTTTCAGAATCAATTAAAGATTCATCAGATAAGGAAATTAAAACCTATTTAGGGATTTTTATTTTTAGTGAATTTATTCCTATGGCAGCTACATACATATATTCGTCATATAGTCGTCCGATCCGGCCGGTTCCGACAAATGTGTAAAGTATCAGTACTTAAAACCTTCAAACCTAATATCTATTGAAATTATATGCTTCCACATAATTCTGATAAGTTTGATCCAAATCGGATGACAATAGCATATAGCTGCCAAAGGAAAGATTGGTCGAAAAAGTTGATTTAGTGAGAAAAACTTTATTGTCTTCAATGGTAGCGTCTTTATACTTTCCAGTTATAAATATTATCTGTTTCAGCACATTTTGGCTAGTTTGGCCGAGCCGAAGTTAGCTTTCCTCTATTTTTCATAACAAACAAGTTAGAAAATCGGTCAAGCCCGTCTATAACATGCTATGAAACCAACGCTGCTGCTGCGCTGCGGCAGCGAGCTTTCTTTTGGTCATAACTTGAGTAACTGCTTTATACCAATTTAAAAATTGCCGCGCTTGATCGATCAGCTAGTATTATGCCATAAAACTCAATCCTGCATTGAATCTACCAGAATGAGACAAAGGGAAACTATTGAAAAACCTAATTTGCCAGCCGAGGCCATGAAGCTTTGCCTGCTTCGACTGCCCCCCTACACCGCTTGCCTACAAACAAAAACTTCATGAGAAACTTCATGAAGTTTGCTTTATTGTGTAAAACGATCTTTATCCAAGATTGTTTAATTTAGATTTAAAATACGAATATACACCTATGCTCTTCTTGTCACATTCGCCAAAGCTTTGCGATTAGAAACCGTTTTTTCGAACAAATTTGCTCGCTAAATCACAAAACTTTTGCGAAAGTGAAAATGGGAGCATGGCTGATACTCTTGATTTAAGATTTTCTCATCTCTGTTGACTTTTGAAACCGTTTCGTCTCGGCATCTAAACTATAATCTTGGATTTAGATTAATTTTTTTCTCATTGTACCTACAAAAATCGGAAAATATAATTTGTCATTGAGTATTCGATGTGGTACCAAGTCTTTCTTTTTACTTTAATTGAACACTTTTTATTGTTTTCAAGAATAATAAAAGAAAACTTGTACAACTAATTAATGTTTTCTCCTCTCCCCTTGAAGATTTTTCCCATAATTTTTCAAGTGTGAGTGTGTTGTTGTTACGAAAATAGAAATATGAATGTTTCATTTTCTTTTTTTTTGTTTTGGGCAAATTGTGGTGTTGTGCTCTTAAGTATCGTTGTATATGACGAAGAAATCAAAATTAATGCACTTGAGAATTTTCCCCATTTTCGAAAACATAAATTGCCTACTGTCAGAGTCGCGTCTAGAGCTACGCGCTGATAAAGTCCAAAGCCATAACCATTATAATGAGGGTCAGCCCCTCTGCCTAAGGCTTTCTTTTGTAACGAAAATTCATCTTGATTTGTGGTTGGGTCCCTTCAATTGGTATCAGTCGACGCATAATTAAGTGCTCCCGCTTTGACCTCATGTTGCTTGAGTGGAGGGGGTGTGAGGGGGAGCGCTGATGTAATGTAGCCCAGAGGCAAGGGCCCTGCACGCGATTTGCATGCGTTTTTGTTTTTTAAGCGGGCTTCTTCTTATGCAACAAAAGTTGTTAGTTGTCGCTTAGGTGTGGTCGTAGAAAGTGTTGCTCGCTTGGCGACACATTTGTGCCATAAATTAAGTCATTTAGTTTCGGAATGTTTTGCATAAACCAAACTTAAAGACAAAACAGCAGCCAGCAGATGATTCAAAAGCTGTTTGCAATTTTCCAATTTTATCAGTTGATTTATTTGAATTGTTAAGCTTCGACAATTAATTGTTAAGCGTTTTTAGTAAACAAAACATCAGATAATAATGTCTTATATAAATCACATGTTTACATTGCACACACACTCTACAAATTTTGTTGCGTTTTGGTTTCAAATTTTGCGTTTGCAAAAAAAAAGAAAAACTTTCTCCGACGCGCCTGTCGTGCAGACTTTATAAAAAAATAAGAGGGGGGAGAAAAAAAACAACAAAATTAACAACAAGCAGATGATTTACTGTGCAAAAGAAAGAAATGGTCATTGTTGTTGGTTTTTTTTTTAAAGTTATTTGCAGATGAGCAGACGAATGACACCAACAAACCAGGTGTGAGAAGGGGAGCAACAAACTGAACTGTGCACATTAAGAAAGCCAAAAAATATATCTATATCTAAATCTATGCCACCTGCCACTGGACAATCAGTCAGCTAAGCTCAACCAGATGCATTTCATATATGTTGGTTAGGTGTGAACCTTGATAAAGAGAAATTATCTAATTATGCAAGCGTTAAAAGTTTAAACAAAAGAAATACATATTGAGTAAACAAAGCATAAACACTTTAAAAAGTGCGTGCCTTGAAATCGTTGAGTAAAATAATAAGTGAGAAAGTTGCAATGTTTTGTTGATACTTATGTATTAATGCGAGGGCAGTTTCTGCTTGTCAATTTTAAATGCAATGCACTGTTCCTGTCAATAAGCAATCTGTTAGTAGACTATGTATTGTCAAATTTTGAGCAAAATGCAGCTCGAAAATTACAAAAATAAAAAAAATTTCTAAGTTATTCAATCAAAATGCTTTGCGAAAAAAAAGAATACTCTGGGCACAATGCACCGTCTTTTTGAATGTCTTATAGCCCATTTCCAATATGATCACATATTTCGAAATGTACATATTTTTTTTTAAACGATTCCATATTGAACGCGGTTACGCCTACTTTCTAAGATTTTTTGTGACATCGATAAAAAATAAGTAAGAAAGTCGGTCGAGCCCGACTATAATATACTCTGCATCGGGGGCGGCCGGGATCGTGGCAAAATTTAAAAAATAAACTTGACCTGCCTGCAAGTAGAAGAAGTATTTTTTCCATACATGTCAATCCTCTATCTCCTACCATCTCTGAGATCTCTTTGTTCATACGGACGGACAGATGGGCATGGCTATATCGACTCGGCAGTTGATGCTGATTAAGAATATATATACTTTATGGGATCGGAAATGATTCCTTCTTCCTTCCTTCAAACGTAATATACTCTGTGTACCTTTGGTACAGAGTATAAAAATCTAGTATTTTGTTTTACAACACTGAAAACACTCGGGGCGAATGGACACATATTGGACATTTTTACATTGTTTTCCCATAAAACTTTTATCCTGGATCATTTCAAGAAACTTAACTGAAGAAAGTGTACAAAAATAAACCAACACTGTTCAAGTTGAAGACTGTCAATTTGTCTAAAATGTTTAATTCCTTTAAAAATGGTAAAGTTGTTGAAAAATTAAAAAAAAATTGTTTTCTATACCGTCGAGGAAAAATAGAAAACTCGGAAAAGTAATAATGCTGTTCGATTTCTAGGACCTGAAATAGGGAGAAACTGTTAAATTCGGTCATGTCTTTTTTTATACCCTAAATCAGCCATGTCCGTCTGTCTGTATGAACGCGTCGATAAGCGATAGAGCCACAAATTTTTGCGTGTATGTAGGTGTACATATATCGTACCCAGATCAAGTTTGTTTCAGATTTGGAAAATTCTATACATACATATGTATTGGCTTTTGTGGATATAGGCGATAAGAAGTGGTTTACTGAATTCTGTTGGTCTCCAAAAAGAAGTCACCGCAACTGATATCAGATCGGACAAGTTTATGGATTGATATTGGACGATCGAATAATGAAAACTTGTGAAATGGATGAGGCTGGAGGAATGAGTAAGTGCATCACATTTTACATGAATGTTTGCACATGAAACGGTGTATATTATTGAGAAATGTGGGACAGATTCGTCATTGATTTGAAGCAAAAATTATCTTCACTGGGAATAACGTAGAGCGAATAATTTGAGTAAGAACGCTATTGAATAAAAATATATTTGTTTTTGAATTTTCAAGAATTTGGCTCTTGAAATCGAGCTAAATTCGTTCTCAATTTGGTTTTTATGGGCAAAGGGAGTGAGGAGAAGTTTCGGAGCGGAGAGGGTGGGCAAACTTTGAGCGTGGAACACGCTCTCACAGTTTGGTTTTTCATGGGAGAGGGGTTTGTGCAGAAACTACTGAGAGGAGAGCGCAATCGGCTATGGAGAGCAGAACACTGTCGTTGTCAGATGTGAGCGGTCGGCCGTTAATTCATTTAATGTTGAACTCAAATTTTATGAGTTGTGTCAAGGATTTATAGATATTATAGATGACGCATGTGAAACAAAAAACGATTGTTCTTGGGAGCTGACACTGGATCCCAAAAATAAAAAATAAAAAAGTTTGTATGAGATGCGGCATCTATGTATATATGAAGTGTCTTTGGTTGTACGAAAGGTCACAATCGAATCTTTGGTTCATTAAAATCGGATCCGATTGCCCAAAGCCAAGTGAATGCAATTCGTTACAAACGGAAGTAAACATTTTATGGGGCGAAGGATGCAAGAAAACTTCATCAGCAACTGATAATCGTGTTTGTTTATCGGCCAAACATGACAATTTTAAATCATCAAAAGCGATTTCAAGGGAAATCGGAGCGATTAGTAAGTGCAAAGTTATCAGCCAAAAAAAAAAAAAAAAAAAACGTATTATAGTGGATGCAGAAAAATGGAGCAACATTCTCTTAAATGAAGGATCTAATAGCCTATTTCCACCAAAGATATGATACAGAAATGAAGAAAATTATATCCATTCTTTCATACATTTTGCCATTTTATTTTGCCCTTTATTTCTGTCATTTCATCAAAATGATGGCATTCGCCCCGGTGAAATTTTTATACTCTGTACCAAAGGTACACAGAGTATATTAAGTTTGTGCAAAAGTATGTAACTGGGAGAAGGAATCTTTTCCGACCCTATAAAGTATATATAAATTCTTGATTAGCATCAACAGCCGAGTCGATATAGCCATGTCCGTCTGTCCTTCTGTATGAACGCACAGATCTCAGAGATAGTAAGAGATAGAGGCTTGACATGTATGGGACATATATTATATTTCTTATACTTGCAGGCAGATCAAATTTATTTTTAATTTTTGCCACGCCCCCGCAGTTTTAAAAAAACCTCATATCTCCCACAGTTTTGATGATAGATGGTTCGTACGTTTTAAAGATAGTTAGCATTATTTATCGATTTGTGAAATAACTGATAAAGATCGGATGAACGATACTCAAGTTATGAGCAATTAACGGCCTGTTCACACACCACAAACCCCCCATCCAGCATTCCATTCAACAAGGCAATCTTAGTGAGAGAGAGAAACTTAGAGAGTGCAAGTGCAAGTGCGAGCGGCGGCCTGAACGGGTACAGAGTATATTATAGCCCGGCTTTACCGACTTTCTCACTTGTTTATTTCAATGATTTGTATGTTTTCAGACAACGATTGTTTTAAAACAAACGATTTCATTCAAAGTTTTTGGAACTAAACAAAAATTTTCGTTTTCATGATTTTCCCTAATTTTTTATTTATTTGTAAGTCTTTGGAATCGTATTTCTTTTCTATTTTGATAAAAATTAGAACTATTATTCAAAAAGTCACTGACTTTTCCAACTACCCTCGTATAATGAGCTCACCAATTCATTGAAATTTTACTCAGACATTGCGCCTGCGTAACTCTAACACTTTTCACCCCACCGCCTGCTGTCACAATTCGTGCCAAAATGCAGTTTTGTTTTTATTTAACAAACTTCTGGTTGGTTAATTTAATTTTCCTCTTTGTTGGTAAAGAAACTGCTACAAAAATTGCATAAAGCTACCGCAAACTGTTAACAAATTTAAAAGGTAAAAAAGAAAATAAAATGTTCATACTTAGTTCGAACAAGTTTTGTGAAAGTGTATCCAAATACTCGTACATAGTTAATATGAGTTTTATTGGCAGTGGACACAGTGGACGACGACAATGATTGGCTGTCCGCCTCCTCTTTGGCTCGCCTTAAAACAAAAGGCATTGGCTCGAGGCCTCCGAGTGCGCTAAAACACGTTCCTTTGGTGAAAAAATGTTTAATTTGCCTTTATTGACAATTTCTTTTTGCACACACAAACACACACACAAACACACTTTACAAATTTAACCGGCCACCGGCATTTTATGTGGTTGTTGTTGCGTTTGAATTGTGCATTTCCATTCATGGTACATAAGTTACGTGTACTTGGTATGTGTTTAAGGTGCGTCAAGTAACAGGTGAAGCTACTGTTTATACCCTTTGCAATAAAATAAAAATAATCATTCACATAAGCTAAGACCTCACAGAGGAAAGTAATTTCGACTTGTCAACCGATACACTGTCAAAGATACACTTACACCTTGGCATGACTAGCAATTTTGATATATTACATATAATAAACCCTTTAAATCAAGGGTGTCTACACCATGTATTGTACATTTAGATACATGATGAAAAACATTTTTAAACGAAATTATTGATCAGTTATCAACAGTATCAAGCTGTATTGCGAAAAGTAGCGATCTATTAGAAAAATGTTTCGTGCAAAAAAGAACGACTGCTGCCGAATCCGTTTATAGATTTTGATTCCAGGCAAGAAAAGTAAATTACATTTTTGGTTGCCAGCTGAGACGAAGGGAAAAGCAAAAACAATTACAATCCGCAAGACTTTTGAGACAAGAAAAGACTGCACGGTCGCAAGAATATGATGAGTATGATATACTAGCGCTATTTATGTTTATGGCTTTAAAATATAAATTTCAAAAGAAGGTTTTTGTTGGATTATCTCAACAAGAGTGGGACGATGAACTCAGTTTTTTGTATGGCGATAAAGAACCATCAACAACCTCTGTATATCGCTGGTATAGTGAACTCAATCGTGGTCGTAGTTCCTTCAGCGACGAATTCCGTGAAGTTTGTACAATATCGATTGTCAGAAAACATCGATGCTGTGCGTGAACTGATAATGTAAGATCGTCACGTGACACACCGTGAGATTGAGGCATCCCTAAACACTAATTCCACCATTATATGTAAAATTTTGCATAAACACCTTGCCGTAAAAAAAGTTTGTTCGCGTGAAACTCCGCATAATTTGAATTGGTGCAACGAAATGCTGAAAAAATACGATTGCTGTGCATCAAAAGACGTTTATAAGATCGTAATTAGTGACGAATCATGGATATATGCATATGAGCTGGAAACAAAACAGTCGCTTGTTTCTTCGACCGAATGAGTCATGTGGCCACTGTTCCGCTTGAGCAACGTAAGACGGTCAATTCTGAGTGGTACACGACCATTTGTTTGACGGAAGTCTTCGAAAAAATTCGCAAAACTAGCCGCCGAAGACGAATCATTCTCCATCATGACAATGCGAGCGCATACATATAGCGTCACACAAGTTATAACGTCGAATTGATGGGTCATCCGCCGTATAGCCACGATGAGCCATCCAATGATTTCTTTTTATTCCCAAACTTAAAAAAAAATTTGCGTGGTGAACGATTTTAAACGCCGTACGAAGCTGTTGATGTGTTTAAAACCCATGTTTTTGAGGTGCCTCAATCAGAGTGGAAAAAGTACTTTGAAAATTGGTTTGAGCGAATGCAAAAGTGCATAAATTTTCATGGAGAATATTTTAAAAAACAATAAAGCCATTTTCATTTCAAAATGTTTGTTATTATAAGTCATGGCCGCTTTGTAAACAGGGTGCCCACAGCCTGCATTACTAGTAATAAAAGATGTATGCTAGAGCCGAACTGCCATCGGCGTCCCATTACAAATGTGTATATTTTCTTTTAAATTGTAATGCAGAATGTTTGCAGTCTGTTTGCAATTCAACACACAATTTATGAATCGTAAACTCTGCCGTAAAGCACTTGTAATACGATTCAGTATACTAAAGATGGAAAAGTATAAGGGTGGGTAATGCACTTGTTATACGATACAATATACTACTGATAGAGAAGTATATGGGTTGGTAATGCACATGCATTACAGCCTATATGAGAGGGTAAAGCTTTCCATCAGGGGGCATGTTCTCTTTCGTCAGCTTTTTAAGGATGGCCACCACTTCCACTTTGCGAGTTTGGTTTCCCGACAATTGTAAGTATGTACACTAAAATTAACTAACAACTAAGCAAAATTCAAGTGACTCCTTGCCACATACATAGGTATTTTTCAAGTCACTGCTACACTTACACATTTGTACTGCATAAATATATAAATGAAGAAAATAGAGAAGTTGCCACACTTGGTGTTTTTGCACCAAAAATTGTGTTTTTTTTTCCTGTTGGTGCGCTGGCACTTTTTGATTGGAATTGGCTCTTTTCCATGGAGCCCGAAAAAGACGCATAAATTAAAATAGTTTTAAAAATTCTGCGAAGTAAGACCATACATAATTTTGGGAATAGCCATGACAAGATGGTTTCGCGAGCTTGCTTGAGCAGTGGGATGTTCCCAAAATATTTTCCTTGGCTCAGACTCTAGAAGTCTACAATTTAGGCCAAAAGAAATAGTCAATTTAATGAATAAACCAGAATTCAAAAGTTATTTAACTTGTATTCTTGAAATTATTAAAGATTTGAATACGGAATTTCAATCAGATTGACAGATTGATCTTCTTTAAAATTAACACAAGACACCAAAATTTGACTTTATTCAGAAAATTGAAGGGTTGGTAGGGATTCTAGATTATTCACATCTGCTCAACACGAATCTATTTTCGGAAATGGTCCATCACGTCTAGATTTTTAGCTGTTTAGGAGCGTTTAGTTTGGAGTCCGATATTTTATTTTGACTTCCTATGATATTATCGGAAATTAGAACTCTTCAACTTTCAAAATAAAGTATCTCAAACAATTCTACTATTTTTTTAAGCGAAGATATACCATTTTGAATACATGTCTGTCTAACAAGCTACAGAGTTAAATTCAATGTTTATCAGGCAAATAGCAGCTATATAGGAGATGAGAAATCGTCCCTTAATGAATATGTGAAAATAGTATTTGGTCGTAAAGTGGAAAACTATTACAGACTGGAAGCGTTATTTCTTTAAATATACTCGTACAAGTGTTTTTGATAAGATCAAGATGTTATTTTAGTATTTTGACTTACAGACCAATTTTTATTCAGACTTCAAAAGACTTACGTTGTTTTGTTTTACCGTTTTATCTTTGCAAGCACTCATCCGATTGTTTTGAAATTTGGACACAATATAGAATTAACTCCGAGGAAGCCATTGGTATTTAAATCTCAATTTTAACATTTTATTGCCACAGTAACTGTAAAAAATTAAAAGACCCATTTCTACTGAAACCAGTTTTAAGTGTAGTTTGGATTGGAGATCTTAAAAATCAATTTCAAAAAATTTTTCATGGCAACGGTAGGTGCACTTACATTTTATGCCATATCTCAATTCATAATGGTCGAATGGTGTCAAGCAAGACATTAATCGAAAGGTCATTAAATTGTCAATAATAATAACGTAGAACATTGTTTTCAAATCGGAATAGAAGTTTGAATACAATGACCAAAAATATTTCAAAAAAATCGATTTTTTGCTCGAAAATGCAAAAAATTTCATTTTTAATCGCCTAGGAAAAATATAAAAAAATCCAAAACAAATATTTTAATTCTTTTGACTTAAGAATCGCACTTCTGCAAAAAAGAAAATCTATGAATAAATATTGTTGCTGGATCAATTTAAGTGAAAGAACTAACAGTCAAATTTGAGTATTTTAAGTGTTTAGAAAATTTTTTTTCTATTTTTTTAGTCTTTTGGTCAATATTAGAAGTGGTCGTATAGCCAGATCAGAAAAGTCGAACCAAATGAAAATTTATTTTTAATAAATCTCAAAAACACCACTTTTTTCAGCACTCAATTGCTCACAGCTCCTGTATTTATTTATAGATTTTGTTCATCGACATCTTATTTTCTTCGAAGAATTGCGCTACTTACTACGCTTTTGGTAACGAAATTTTTTTTGCGTTTTCGAGCAAACAATGGATTTTTTTGAAATATTTTTTATTATTGTATTCAAACTTCTTAACCGATTTGAAAATAGTGTTTTGTGCGATTATTGACCGTTCAATTACCTTTCGATTTATATCCTGCTTGACTCCATCTGGCCATTATGAAGTGAGATATGGCATAAAATGTAATTACACCTATCGAAAAAACTGAAAAAAAATCATATTTAAAAAATGTTGCATTGAAAAAATTTTTTGAAATCGATTTTTGAGATCACCAATCCGAACTACACTTCAAAATAGTTTCAGTAGAAATGGGTATTTTTGGCTGTAAACTAGTGTAATTTAACGATTTTGTGAAAGAGATATTTTTTATTTTATTAAATAAAAATATAACAGGAATAAGGGGGAGAAATTTTTTTTTGCTCTTTTTTAATGAAAATGGCTCTTTTTTTGAAATTGAACCGTGATGGCACGCACAAAAGCGAACGAAATAGACATCGGCTCGTGTGTGGCACGAATCGTTGTTGCCGTTTGTTTTCGATTACTATCTCTCTAACGAAAATCAGCGATTGTAATGCATTACTTTTTCGTCAGGCGTAAGGCATACTTTCGACGAAACACATTTAGCTCTGCGCCGCTGGGAAGGTGTCCTAAAGCTCAATTTAATTTTTCTCTCACTCAGCCTACAGCTCTCGCTCTATTCTTCGCCTTAATGATTAGAGTTCTCCAGCCATGGCCCCTGGGTGCCGAACATTCTCGGCAACTAACGCCGAATGCTTGCCGAAGAAAGGCATTACTGTGTGTAGAGAGGGAGACAGTCACATTTTCGCACTCTCTGGTGGGGAATCCGGGAAGATGCATAACTTCGGCAAGCATTCGGTGTGAATTGGCGAGAATGTTCGGTCCCCGGGGGCTATGGCTGGAAACTCTCCTTTAATCTAATACACTAATACATAAGCAGTGCTTTATATATAATATAATATAATAATAATCCCCTCCATTTTCACATCGTGCTAACCACTCCCTCCCTCCATTGCAAACAATTCTCAATACTCAAGTTTCTTCGATAAATTTGTTAAGTTGTTGCTTATCTGATTGCAAAATGCATTCCTAAGTCTTCCCATGTGGCTAAAATTGATTAACTTTTGTTTTTTCATAATTTATTTATTTTTCTTGTATCCAATTACAAAAATGAGTATTTTTTTTTTGCTCATTTCCGTTGTTCGTTTAGGAAAGTTGCACACAATTTTTGGTACAATTAAGTGCTTTAAATAAAGATATTTCGGTGGATATGTACCTATACATATGTACATATTTGTATGGTCAAGTCAACACTTACCCGCTAGGTGTTTATGCAAACCGGCAGATAATGCAAAACAGAAACAATTTCACAGCGTCAGCCAAAATAAAAAATATGCCAGGCGAGTAAATAATTATCCAAAGAAAAGAAATTATAGACCGTGTTTTTTGGGCGAAATGCGAGCTGGCCAAGAGCAAGTTTAAGGTGTTAAAGTCTTTTTTTTTTTGCTGGCAGCGCAGATTATGAAATGAGAAAACCGTTTAAGTTTGTTAGTGTAGCCAACAACTGGCCAATAGTTGGGCACGTCTGGTTAACTGGTTTGCAAGCCGCAAAGCTTAAAAAAAAGGGAATGCAAAAGGCTGCCTTGTTGCGGCTGTAACTTACACTGCTGCGGTTTTCGTAGGCGCGGGAGGTGGCGGAGGCGCTATCGTTTTCAGTTCAACTTTTTCTGGTTAAAAAATATTTTTTGTGTATTGTTTTACGGGCTTTTTATAGTTGTTTAGTTAGGGAGCCGGTTGGCCTTTAGTTAGAATTCCATAAACACTTTACAGGCATTCAAAAAAAATATCAACAATTTGTAAATTTTCTCATGAATCACTTGCACCTATACATTATTTGCTCGTTAATTTGTTTCGTTGTTTATCTTTTTTTGTTTTGTTGTTGTTGTTTTTTGTCGTTTTAGAAAGTGGGTTAACTTAAAGATCGCGCGTCTGGGCTACGCTTTATGCAAATTGTAGCTCCAATGGGTTTGGGGTGTGTATGCACAGGTCACGCTTGCAAATCTTAATTTCGAGATTTATTTCGTTTGATGGCAAATTTGTTTTCAACTTGATTCAACTTTGTATGGTAACGTTGCTCGATCGCTCACTCGATTGAATTTGATTTGAATTCCGCAACTACAACTTGATAATCCGCTTGAGACGTTTGCACTTCAACTCGTTTCGCTTGCGACTGAAACACGATCAACATCAACGGCCAAGCAGCGGCAAGCGCAGACACGACTCAAGATGTCGCGGCAGCAGCAACAGGTGAGAGAGACACGAACGAACAAGAATTCAACAACGAAAGAGCAAACACAAAAAAAAGCTCAACAGTTCAAGTCGAGCTTTTTAACGGTCCGCTCACACTTTTCAGATTTCTTGCTTGCAGTGAAACTCAAAGAAACGCGCGTTGCGTGCTGCTCACCGGCCCAAGAGCATGAAAATAGAGATACAGAGGACGACTTTTTGATATTCGCTGCCGACGTCGTCAGCTGCATTGCTATCGAAATGATCAGTCTTCTTTTGATAACGATAACAATTACATTGGGCGCCTATTTTGAAATAAAATGTTATATAAAAGACGCCAGCGCACAGTGGACAAATGGTCTAATCTAGCGTAACGAATTTTATTACTCAAAAAATAAGGAAAGTTTAACAATGTTGTAATTTTTATGTAATATTAAACGTCAAAGAAACAACATTAAATATTTTTTTAACAATTTTTTTAATTAAAACAAATAAATTTTTTTTTTGTAATTTATTATAGTTGCTTACAAAAAATTTATCGAAAAAAAATACTTGGATTCAGTTCCCCGAATCTGGTTTAAGGTGATCAATCCGAGTTTAAAAATCTTAATTACAGGTGATGAAGTCGTAGATGAACAGAGCAAAAACTCTAAAATGGTTTCTTTTTTTATGACGAAATCATATGACAATATCAATTTTTTAACGACTTAACTCTAAAGTTTAATTACCATTACCATTTATAAGTTCAAGGTTTGTTTTTTGAGCGGATTGTGGGTAGATATCACAAATTCTTTCGCGTGATTTAAAAAAATTTTTCTTGGATTTCATGGATGACACCCGCTATTTTTCTGGCATAAAAATTCTTAACAATTTGCGGTGCATCGAAAGACTTTTTTTGTACATGTTCTGAAAGAATTCCGGAATCCTAGACTTTATCGACAACTTTTAAATAAAATTTTAAAATCCCAAAAAAAAATTTCTAAATTTTTAACCTCATCCCCCCGCCCCCATTGCAAATAGGTATATACGCTGCTTGGGAAACTGGATAACTGCGGAGATGCTTCCTTCTATGCGTTACAAACATCTGGACAATTTTAATATACCCTCTACAACGATATAAAAACAAAGCACAAATACATATTATTATTATATTATTTCTTTTTAGTATCATGTTTGTTTAATTTGATAAATTTGAAATATTTCAAACAGTAATTCATTAATATTGTTATTATTTCATTCAAAACACCAAAGAAATTCGCTTAAGCATTTCCCTTTCAAATTTTAACGGTTTCACTTAACAGCATGTGGTGTAGCGCATAACAGCACACACCGTGCTTAACAGCTAACATTGTTTGGAGTGTTGGTAAATGTCATAATTTGAGTTTCTTTCCACATGTCAAATACGGGCACACTGACCAAATCTTATAAACAAATCTTGGAAATTATTAAACAATTCTCATAAATCAGAGACACCTGCAAGTCACTCGCTCAATTGCTGCACCTTTTAACTTAGTAGGCAAGTTTTATACAGTTTAAATTCTCTTTGTTATTTATGTAGAGCGACATCAACACTAGTTTTAACTATTTATGGTAATATTAACAGTTAACTGCAACTTATGTGGCCCGCAAAAAAATGACTGAAATAAAAGAGGTAATTGTTGTGGTAAAGTGGAGCGGCAAGGAATATCCCGTGGATCTGACTGACCAGGACACTGTCGAAATACTGCGTCATGAGATCTTTCGCAAAACACAGGTGCGACCGGAACGGCAGAAACTGTTGAACCTAAAGCACAAGGGTAAGGGAATCGCACCCCTTTTACATATTTGTTGATAACCATTTGTTATTTTTAAAGGCAAACCGGCAGCAGACAATGTTAAAATCTGCGCCCTGGAGCTGAAGCCCAACTTTAAGCTCATGATGGTGGGCTCCACCGAGGCGGACATTGAAGATGCCTGCAGTCTGCCCGATGATATTGGTGAAGTTATTGATGATTTCGATGATGCCGAAGATCGCGAAGAGTGTGTGGAGAACTCTGCGGTGTATCTGGCCAAAGTGCAGCGCCGTGTAAGGGACTACAAGATCAATGAGCTGTCACCGCCACGCGAGGGCAAGAAACTGTTGGTACTGGACATTGATTACACTTTGTTCGATCACCGCTCACCCGCCGAAACAGGCACCGAACTGATGCGTCCGTACTTGCATGAGTTTCTCACCTCCGCCTATGAGCATTATGACATAGTCATCTGGTCGGCCACCAGCATGCGGTGGATTGAGGAGAAGATGCGACTGCTGGGTGTGGCCAGCAATGACAGTTACAAGATTATGTTTTACCTCGATTCTAATGCGATGATATCGGTGCATGTGCCAGAACGAGGCGTGGTGGATGTGAAGCCATTGGGCGTTATCTGGGCCCTGTATAAGCAGTACAGCTCCAGCAATACCATCATGTTCGATGACATACGCCGCAACTTTTTGATGAATCCCAAATCGGGACTAAAGATACGTCCATTTCGCCAGGCCCATTTGAATCGCACCAAGGATAAGGAACTTGTGAAGTTGTCCGAATATCTGCGCCAGATTGCCTTAAACTGCAAGGACTTTAATATGCTCAATCATCGCAAATGGGAGCACTACGATCCCAAGAAGAGCTCTTAGGCCTGCAGCCAACCCCCAAGATTATTTTGATTGTAATTAAGATTCGCTTAAGTTTATTAAATTAAAAATACGATTTTTTACGCAACTCTAAAGTGTGTAGCCTCCGCCCTGATCAGCCCAATGAACGCGTCTAGCCTCTAGGTACTCCTCGTGCAGTCGTCGACGCTGCTCCTCCAGCTTGGCCAGGCGTCTGTAGCGTTGCAAAACCATGCCGCAGCCAAAGAGCAAAGCCACCTGGCATATGAGCCACAAGATGAACAGGGCTATGAGCAGGCTCTGATTGATGCAGATGTTGTCCAAATGCAGTTGATCATCAATGCCAGCAATAAGCAGCACTCCACGTTCACCATACAAATAGCTTTGGCTGTTGGCCTGATCTGGGCCATGCACACGCAGATTGTAGTTCAAGGGCAGCTCCAACTGTTGGCTGTTGTTTCCCTGTTGCTGCGGCGGCACATCCACCACCGTGGAAATGTACACGGGATTCTGCACTTGAAGTGGCTGTTCCCTGATTTGTCGCCTGCTGCGTGGCCAACAATTGCTGTCCATACAGCGATCCACACAAAAACGTATCTTCACATCGAAATTAACATTGGCAGTGCCGGAGAACTTGAAGGCATGGAAACGGGCACGCAGCATAGTCTTGGAGTGTGTACGCACGCGTTCCAGTTCAGGGAATACACTGGCATCAGTGGGACAGCCGCGCTCATCTAATAGCAAAACATAATTCTCATTATCCTGCGTCTTGGCCACCAACGAGGTGGCTCGAAAATCTGGCAAAGGATTTAACTGCTGGCCCTCCTCCATGAACAACTGCGGATGCGGACTGTATTCGGCCACAATTTGTAGTTCCAGATTTTGACCAATTTGCACATCGTTAGTTTCATGCTGATGCGAGAGATCGACTATCTGAAGCGTAATTTTGGGATGCGGATGGGGGCCGGTACTGCTGTTATAATGCACCACTCCCTCCTGCGGAAACCTGCTGCAAAGAAAAGTTAAATATTTAAACATTATACATACAATAGCGTCACCTACTTTTCGGCATATTCCAGCGAGGATTCCAGTGCAATGGCACTTGGTATTTGCTCCGAGGCATCCACATTGCTGTCACGCACGCTCACACCCAACGAGGCTGAGGCATTGCTCAAAATGCAACCCACCTTAATCAAACGATCGCCTTGAGTTTGCACATTTGGATTATTCTGAATCACCACCAGGGCCGAGATGAAGGTTCTGCATGGCGGAAAAATTACACTACAGAAAGAAGAAAGTTCGTTTGGTTAACTTGCCTGTGGTATGCTTGGGTCATCTCGTAAGCTCGCAGTACACCGCAACGATTCTCCTTGGCCTCGCTGCCAATTTGTAGCGTTAGCTGAACACTGTCATTCCCGCTGCCACGTACCAGGCACTCCTTGGAGTGCATGCTGGCATACATTTTGCCCGAAAACCAATCTTTGGGCTTATAGCGTATGCTCATCTCATCGCGGGTGCAATAAACCTGCACTATAAAGTCAAGTAGGAAGCTCAAAGTGATTTAAACAGGCAGTTTTAGAAAGACATTGATGAAAAGTAGTCCGGCTTGGGCATAAATATATGTAATATACTGGCATTGAATTGAATGGGAAGAAGTTGTCGAACTAATTTCGTTAGAACCGCTTGGGATCGGTTCTTTAGGGGTTCTTGAACCTTGTTTAATAACTCATTAGACAGGTCAAACATTTTCGCAGAGATTTTCGGCAACATTTAAATATTAAAGTCTTACATCTGATACATCTGATTTGCAAATCTCAGAAGTCAGTAGTGTTAAGTAAAGGTTGTTCATTTTACTGAACATGTTCACTTGTTCTTTTTTTCTAAGTTAGTCAACTCACTCAAATTGCTCACTTGTTCAGTTAATCAATTGTTCTTGTTCAGTTGTTCACTTTTTTAGTTGTTTTTGTTCTCTTGTTCAGTTGTTCTAGTTTACTTGTTCTAGGTATATGGCGGAAGGTTGTGTGAGCGCACGTTTTTTGTTTTGCCGTCGGCATTTCAAAGGGGTTGGTTTCTGTTGCACTGATCGCTTTATTGTTTTTGTAGTTTCTGCATAGCTTTTTTATTCTACACACATACCTAATTTGTATGAATGTGCGTCGTTTACTCTCGGGATCACTTTCCCGCTTTCTCTCTCGGGCTCTTAGCAAAAGCGTTTAGTTCAAAATGTTGGCTGAGCGCCATACCTGTTATAGTTGTATCATGGCACTGCCCACAGAACACCACACAGAGCAAGCCACACGGAACAGTTTACAGAGCAAGGCAGTCAGAACAGAGCAAGAGATACAGAACAGCTCACAGAGCAAGACAGACAGAACAACTCTCTGAGCAAAAGAGACTGAACAGCTCTTAGAACCACTAAGAGCAAGACAGACTAAACAAGATATATTGAACAAGATAGACTGAACAAGACTCGCTGAACAAAAATGAACAATTGAAGAAGAGCATTTTCACTTGTTCAGTTTAAAGAACAACTCAATTTTGTTCACTCACTCATGAACAACACAACACTAGTAGTCAGCAGTAGATGCTTTGAAAGTTTTTCATTTGATTGACTGCGACTTATCTAAATATTGTAACGGCCAAATTTCATAGCTTCTAGGTACCTGCTGTATCTGAATTTACAAATAACTCTGTTAGGCGACAATATGGCATTATCTAGCAGATGAGAAATCTGCCGTAAATCTAAGCAAAAAGTTCGTGTGAGGGCCTCTATTAACAAAGATATTTACTAAGACTCCGATGCTAAAGAATGACACAAGGCAACAAAAGTAGACTTTTTACAGTATATTGAAGAGTTGGTAGTGATTCTAAATGATTTTCGTGTACTGAACACGAATCTGTTCTCATAAATAGTCCATCACGTCAGATTTTTAGTAATTTAAGCTTAAAGATTAAAAAACTGCCTTATACGAATGGTTTTAGATGCGTTTTGTGGAGAACCTATACTTTTGTTTTGACTTTCTTTGATATTATCGGAAAGAATTACTCCTTAGCTTTGAAATAAACTATCCCAAACAAATCTACGATTTTTTTTTAGTAATTGTATCCGAGTTTACAAAATCTCAATATATTGTTGCTGCCCCAAAGTCTGCAATAGGTTTTGTTGAAAATATGACGTTGCGCATTTCTTGCCGTGTTAAGTGGAGGCTTCTTTTTTATTTTTAATCTCTTTAGATGTCTAGCCTTCAAAATAACGCGATGGACACGAATTTTTCACGAATTATCGCCTCAGAGTCGTGCGTGCGGCCTTTCATATATTTCCCATATTCGGACTCATGACTTAAGAATTCTAATTAGACATGTTGTTTTTAGCTATTTTGACAATTGATAGGCCAGAGTCCATGTATGCCTTGTGTGCGAAAATAAAGCGCCGTAAATTTGCCTCGACCTGACAGCATCAAAGGCAGCGACTGAAAGGCTTTTTGCTCTCTTCTCCTCAGCTTCGGCATGCGTTCGTTTCATATATGTATAAATATCGAAATGTTTTCGCCCCCCAGGGGTTACTGTTGACCATCGCTGCTTTAAAGCGTAAAAAATCATGTTTTTTTTGTAAGCATAAAAGTAGTAATTTAAAAAAATGTTGTTTGAAAAGGTTTCTTAATGTGGCAACAGGACCTACAAATGTAAGCAATCCTTCCTTAACACACGTTTATCCAAATATTTCTTAATACTGACGTCCTGGGGGAAATTGATGGGACAATTGATTTGAATTCAGCGACCAAAAATACATTTAGAAAGTTTGCTAACTTCTCTGTTGCAAAAGCTAGCTATTATTTTAATTAGATTACAATTCTGAAACGTTAGCAAGAGTATTCCAAAAGCGGCATCTTAGCTACCATTTGTTTCTTTCCTATTCTTTTCTTGGCACAAGGGTTCCCCAAGAAGAGAGCGCGAAAATTTGACTGCCTCTCTCTCTGACTAACACACAGTGATGCATGACTTTGACAAGCAGACGGTGTAAATCAGACCCGGCCAGCCATAGCTACCACGAGCCGAAGTAAGTCGAGTTTTTAAGCAAAGGCGAGCCGAACTCACGATTGTGTAAGTCGGTGAACACTGAATTCCAAGTAAAACGGCTATAGTCTGGAGAGAACAACACAAGCACACTTTTTCCTCTCCATTTGGCCGGCACAGGTGTAAATTGACGAGTATGTTCGGCCGCTAGAGGCCATGGCTGGGAAACTCTGTTTTGCACACACTCGCACTTTCCTTTACAAAACTGAGAGCGCAAGACTTACTCACAGTGCTGCTGCTCTCCATCATCGCTGTGTGCATTAAAATGGCGTTGACGAACAACGCAGCATGTATGAATTGGTCGCCAATGACTCCAAAAGAAATAGACGGCATATTCCACATGGCATACATACACACTAAAAACCGCATAGACAGCCGAGCCGAGCATAGCATATCAGCTTTGGAAAATCAAACACACCGAGCACATAAATGAGCGGAGCATTTTGTGTGTAAAGATTCATAAGGTCAGCTAGCTCTGCTCAGCTCCGCTGTCTAACTTTGGGAAATCGCAGCCGACCGACCGAAATACAGATCAGTTCTTCTGAAGCAATCAAAACGAACGCGTGTGTTTCTTTGCCTACAAAAATTTACGGTTCGTTTTAAAATTTTAGTAACTGTATTTCGTGCTCCTTCTCCTGTATGGTAACTCTTTGGGCTTTCTATTAATATATCTTTTCGTGAATTGTAGATAAAAGTTTCTTTCCCGATCCAAATTTGAATTGAGTTGTGACTGCAAATGTGTGTTGTTTTGCTTAAGCTCTCGAATTGTAGATTCATTACTTTCTATTTGTTGTTGAAATGATGTCAACAGTTGCTCTTATAATTTAGTTTGGAGCTTAAAATTTTATGGAATGTTGGGTAAAGCCTGGACAATACCATTGATCAAGCTTTCAATTTTTGGGCCTTTTAAGTCTTCAAGAATGGCCAAGAATTTGTCAATTTAGAGTCTTTCATCTTGTTGTCGGCAATGTTTGGCTTTCTGAAGTCAAGGTCTAACGATTGAAAAACAATAAGAGCAATGCTAAACATAACAACAACGAGAGCGTAAGTTAAAGTCGGCTCTAACCGACTTCGAAATACCCGTTACTCATGGAAAGAAACGTTTAATAGCCTTCCTGTGTGTCTGAGGCAGGACAGCCGAAAAGTATGCAACATTTTTTTAACTCGGCTATTTATCATCCGATCTTGATGAAAATTTCAGGGCTTATAGATGTTGCGAATATTAATGTAAGTTTTAAATTTGAGATCGATATCTCAAAAACTGTGGGAGTTATTCAACATTTTTTATTGTGGGGGCGGGGGTGGGCGTGGCAAAAATTTGAAATAAACTTGATCTGCGTGCAGACAATAGGAGTCTACATTTCAAAATTGGTTGCTCTAGCTCTTCTAGTCTCTGAGATCTAGGTGTTCATACAGACGGACGGACAGATGGACAGACGGTCAGACGGACAGACGGACAGACGGACATGGCTATATCGACTCGGCTGTTGATACTGATCAAGAATATATATACTTTATATGGTCGGAAATGATTCCTTCTGCCTGTTACATACATTTGCACGACTTTAGTATACCCTTTTACTCTACGAGTAACGGGTATAAAAATACCAAAAATTAGAATGGTAAACTGAATTTAAGAATTTTGTAATCATAACGCATTTTCCCAATTAGTTGATACACTGATCCTTATTAAATATAACAATGCCATCAACGCAATTGAACATTTCCATCCGCCACGCAATCGAAATATATTTCAACCAATTCTGTCGAAGCTACAGTTCCAAAAATATATAAATAGATAAGCTCAGTTAAAATCAGCTCATAGAGCACTGATGATAAGAAACATTCTATATGTACACTGTACATTGTACAGTAAGCTAATTTTTCGATATAAACACATATCTCACAGAGCACGAGTTTTGCTAATAAAATTTAATGATTTGCTGTTTGTTTGTTAGTGTATTCATGTATTCATGGTGAAATGGCGAATTTCACTGAGCATTTCTGGCGTTGCCACATGTATGGTGTCAAAAAATTTACACGGATATACCAAATTGTATAAAAATCACCCCTTGGTTCCACTAGGAGCTGTTAAGCTGTGAAAATTAACTTAGGACAGATTATACAGGATCAGAAATCAGGATTGAATTTAAATATAACGTTTAAGTTTAAGATAGTGGAATTTTTAACATTATCAGCCATGCTCCCATTTTCGCTTTCGCAAAACTTTTACGATTTCAAACCGGATTTTGTACCAAATTTATACTCTAAATCGCAAAATTTTTACGAAAGCGAAAATGGGAGCATGGCTGTATAAGAAGAACAGTTGAATGAAAACAGGTGATAGTTTATGTTGTAATTATGGCAAAGGCAGCGGATGGGTTCATGAGGGGCATAGTTTAGTTAAGATATATGTAGGTATACTTATAAAAGAGTTCAACCAGACTAGTTGACTGACAGACTAATTGGTGACTGCCGCACTGCCGATACCATAAGAGATATGCTGAATTTTTAACAGTAGCTCTATTTCATTCTGAAAGTGAGTGCAAAAATCAGATATTGTTAAGTTTTGTCGGGAAATGTTTAAATTTCGCGGAAAACTGTTTTATAAAACTTATATGTTTTTCATCCGATCAGGTTCAAACTCATTTTCAAAGATCTTTAAAAAAAATCAACAATCTTCCGGGAAATTCACCACCCTTGAAGGAAAGTTAAGTTCCCAGTGATTAGCTTCAAATTCTTTTTTAAAGTTACACATACAAAAATATGGAAAAAGTGACTTTTAAATTTTGGAAAATCTGCTCCAAAAGTCGGGAAATAACCGGAAAACTGTTGTATGAAACTCTTTTGGTTTTCATCCCATCAGGTTCAAACTCATTTTCCAAGTGCTGTATGAAATTTATTCAATGAATTCTGGAAAATTTAATCCCTTGGTGGAAAATTGAAAGTCAAGGATCAATGGGCAAAGTTCAGTTTCCGTGCATTTAGCTCCAAACTCATTTTTAAAGTTACATAAATAAAAATATTTAATATTACCGGAAAATTACCGGAAAAAAGTTGTGTGGAACTCTTTTATTTTTCATCCGAACAGGTTCGGTGTAAAATGGACAGTTAAGGTTATTTGGGCGAGAGTTAAGTTAACGAACGATTAGCTTCAAGCTCATTTTCGAAGCTAAATATTGAATTCCAATTTGGAAATCTACATCCAAAGTGGAATAATGAGCGTAATACTATTGTTTTCATCCGATTATCTGCAAACCTATTTTGAAGCTTCCCATTACAAAATATTACCAACGAAATTTTAAAATTACGCCCAATTAGCTTGAAAGTGAGTATTCAAAGCAACACATACAAAAAATGAAATAAGTAACTCACAAATTTAGGAAAATCTACATACAACAAGAAAGAAAGTCGGTCAAGCCCGACTATAACATACTCTGTACCCTTAACGTCGCAGCTCGCATTTGCTCACGAGTTATACGAGCTCATCTCTAAGTTTCTCTCTTTCTCTCTCACTAAGATTGCCGTTCAATAGAATACTGTGGTGATGGGTGGGTGGGTGGTGGGTGTTTTCTGGCCGTTTTTTGCTCATAGCTTGAGTATCGTTCATCGGATCTTTATCATTTCTTCAGCAAATCGATAAATTTGTTTACAAGGTATCTCTAGAAGGTACGAACGATCTATCTTCAAAACTGTAGGAGATATGACAGTTTTTTTTTTTCAAATTGCGGGGGCGGGAGGGGGCGTGGCAAAAATTAAAAATTAACTTGATCTGCCTGCAAGTATAAGAAATATATATCCCAAACATGTCAAACCTCTATCTCTTACCATCTTTGAGATCTCTTCGTTCATACGGACGGACGGACAGACGGACAGACAGACAGACGGTCAGACGGACATGGCTATATCGAATCGGCTGTTGATGCTGATCAAGAATATATATACTTTATATACTTTTGCACAAACTTAATATACTCTATGTACCTTCGGTACAGAGTATAAAAATGCAAGCGAAGCCGCGGGTATAAGCTAGTAGATAAATAGATTCTTGTTCGACGGAGTGGCACAGATGGAAGTGTTTTGTATATTTCTGATAAGGAGCAGGAGACCAGATACAAGATTCATATTTTAAGCTAGGCCCAAACAAGGAGACGAACAGATGTATTGAAAGGAAGTACAGCTTTCGCTATTAAACCATAAATTTGGCTCAAACCGTATACCAAGATCATCAGCCTCAGATAGTCGTTCGAAATGAATACCGACGATACTGAACTCAAAAAGAGAAGGTTTGGTACGACAAGAAGTCATGAGCTCGCATTTGATGCAGTTTAGGAGAAGAAGGTTTAATGTGCACCAACTATTGCTAAAGAAGAAGTGGAGAGACAGGGTCATTATACGACAAGCAAAGTTTTACCCCGTCAGCATACACCCGACAATAAGGCAATGACTTAAGGTGACTTCCTTGAGGAATAACAAAAGATACCGCGATTGATTGGGAGAGTGCTGTTCTCAACACGATACGTTGAGAACGTATATAAAGATTAGAGTTAATCTACCACAGCAGAATGTGAGGAAAACCAAATAAAGAGAAATTTAACACCTCAATATTAAATCTGTATAATTACGACTATGAAAACTAGAGTTTACTAAGAATGTAAATTCATGAAGTTGGTTTGTTATAGAACCTTTAAAAAGAAATCCATACTTAGACTGACTAATAATTGGCAAGCAGAAATGCTGTAACTTGGTAACCATTATTTCAAATAGCTTAGGAATTGCAGACAATATTTTGTCGGTTTATATTAAAGAGAATTTTTGTATGCCCATAACCATCATACCCATTTTACTCAACGAGTAACGGTATAAAAAAAACACCACTATCAGCGCGTCTCGGTGGCGCACACTGCACTTGCTGCTCCATTTCGAATGGATTTTGTTGTTGTGACACACTTCGAAGCGAGGCAATAGAAATTGAAGCGAGGAAATTTCTTATGCACTGAGGCCGCCGCGTATTTTATTGTCACTCGGAAATTAAACATTCTGCTAGACGGAAGTAGGGATATAGTTCAAGCAATTAACATTTGACTACACAATTTAAGACGGCAAACTGGTCCGAACCCTGCAGAACCGGTTTGGTTTGAGTTTATTGGATTATGGACCGGAGCTTCTAAAACTATTACCACCAGAACCTAAAACCGAACCGGACCACCACCGTTTGGTAAAAGGTAGAGCAACCAAATCTGAAATTTAGACTTCTATTGCCTTCATGCAGATTAAGTTTGTTTGGTTCGAGTTTTGAGAACTGCTCCGTTTGGTAAAAGCTTCTATTGTCTTCATGCATTTTAAATTTGTTTGAGCTTTGAAATTTTTGAAATTTAATAAATATCGGTTCAGTTATTTACACAAAAATTCTCTTCGACATAATAAGTTGAAATATATTTTTATTCCGCGGCGGATTGAAATATTTAATTGCTTTGGTGGTGTTGTTACATTCAATATAGATCAGTTTATCAACTAATTGGTATAATGCGGTATGATTACAGCACAAAATCCTTAAATTTAGTTAACAATTCTAATTTTCAATATTTTTGTTGTTATTTTTTGCATTGCTCTTATTGCTTTTCAATCGTCAGACCTTTACTTCAGAAAGCCAAACATTGCCGAAAACAAGATGAAAGACTCTAAATTGACAAATTCTTGGCCATTCTTGAAGACTTAAAGAGCCCAAAAATTGAAAGCTTGATCAATGGTATTGTCCAGGCTTGACACAACATTCAATAAAATTTAAGCTCCAATCTAAATTAAATGATATCGAGCAATTCTTGACATCATTTCAACAACAAATAGAAAACAATGAATCTACAATTCGGTAGCTTAAGCAAAACAACACACATTTGCAGTCACAACTCAATTCAAAGTTGGATCGGGAAAATAAACTTTTCTCTTCAATTCAGGTTAAAGATATATTAATAGAAGCCCAAAGAGTTACCATACAGGAGCAAGAGCACGAAATACAGAAACTAAAATTTAAAAATTAACAGATAAAACAACTCAAAGCCAAGGACACACAATTGAGGAAGAAAGAAATACAAAATCTTAAGGAGCAAACAGCAAAAGATTTTGGATTGATTAAGGATCAAAATTTTCAAATTGCAAAATACAAACAACTGGAGAGTCTGCCCAACAGTTGTCCAAATGATACAACAATTAAAATTGCGACTCAACCATCAAAGGATCTTACTGGAGTACAAAGTCGCTAAGATAGTAGTGTTTCAGGATGTAAGCGGAACACCAAACTGGATTTGCAGAAAGTCAAGGCAACTACTTGATTGGATTTGATGTTTCATGTAAAATCTTATGAGTTGCCTAGAGACTTTAGTTCATAGGATTCCTTTTCACTGCCCATATCAAAGTTATCATAGCGGGCATATCTAGTTTCTCCTTCAACATTCTAATGATGGGAATGTTGAAGGAGAAACTAGATATGCCCGCTATTATGGGCAGTGATAAGGAATCATACGAACTAAAATCTCTAGGCAAATATACGGGCACACAGAAGTTGGATGTGGTGTAAGGTGGGTTACTCATACAATGTCATTGACGAATTTTCTTAATTTGTCTTCTTTATTGTAACTTTTCAGCAATCTAAACGCGAATGATTTAAATGGAGACTATGGTTCAATTGAATGGAATTCTTGGCATTCAGTTAACTTTAAGCTGGTACAACTAATGCTACGATCAAGAAATGACGAAGCTTAATGCAAACTAAATAATTATTTAAAAATACAATAACTTAATACATATCTATTAATTCGAAAGCGATTAAATTGAGCGAAATATGCACTGAAACATTTAATTAAGAGCTAACAATCAAAAGATTATTAAATACAAAAATTTATGTGGGACACAGCCGAGTTTAGCTAACACTCTCGCTTTACTATCAACCAGAAATATACACTTCCCTTCACATTTTTTAACTATTAAATAAAAGCACAGAGAAAATATGACTTTTAAAATCATGATCATTTGGTAATGGCTTTATTTTTATTTTCCGTTCATCAATACAAATAAATCTCTACGATCGACTGACTTACTGATTATCAAACCCCAGCCAAGACCGCTTATCCTAGAGATCTAAAATTTGGCATGTACCTTTGTTTAGTTATGTTAGGGTGAATATGCGAAAAAAAGCTTTTATGAGGGGAAACTTTCTAAGGGGTTGTGTTTGTCCAATTGACTTGAAACTTATGGCTCTTACTACTTTCCCTATTTGGAATTTTTAGTGATTTTTCTTGATTAATTCAAGATTCAATCGCTGCCCTCTTTTTTTCTTTTGTTTTTCGCAAGTGGACCATAATAAAAGCTTTATTTGACAAGAAAAAAGCTGAACTGTCAACAATGTTCATTTCTCTCCTTCTTCCTTTTCTTTTCTATAGAGGTGGACACGTGATATCCATCCTGATAGTGATGGCTATGGCCGTGATTGGCAGACGTCCTCTTCTCCTTTTCTTTTTATTTTGATTTTTAGTTCTTATTCATTGGTTTAAATAATCGATTACGAATTCCCTACTACGATTTTATATATGATTTGTCTTGATTTATTTAAGTTTCACATACGATTTACATTGCGAAATTTTGTTATAAGTATTTAGGCTCGTCAATGATATGAATCGCTTAGCCCGACTGATTTTTAACCCACAGTTCACACCGCTCATGCTAGGAATCTAAAATTTAATATAGACCTTAGTTCAGTTATGTAGGTGCGCGCTTGTCCTGAAATTCACTACGTGGTCGTCCGGGAGAAGAATATGTTCAGGAAGGGAATAATTTGAAATTTAAAAATATTTGCACGACTAGAAGGACGGGATAGAATTAAAAATAACTTAACTTAGTTCTCTTATGACACTTTTCCATTTTGAGTTATTTGTTATCATTGAAACTAAAAAGTAAAAAAAGAATCCAAATAGATTTAATACAAGTATTTAATAAGCTGTTGGGCTAGGCAAAAAATAGTATTGTTTCCTAAGAAAACAAATCTTACTACAATTTTTTTAAAAACTTAGACGCGGACGAATTCTCGCTGGGTTCAGCTAGTAAAACATAAAATGAAATGAAATGAAAAAGTAAAGCTGTCTTTACAGTTCACTTCAGTATACTTGTCATATATCTTTAAAGAGACTCTTTAAAGCAGACATGCCCAAAAGCAGCATTCGACAGAGCACTCACCAATACTCACAAAGATAAGCACCAATACCAATAATGAAATTGTTGTTGGTCAGTTTGCTTACGCTCGCAAACACCAATCAAAGAAGAGAACAAAACCGGTTTTTGATCTAAGCGTCGCATACACACGAAATCGTTAGCGTGTGTGTCGTTTTGTATGCCTCGCGCCCTGCATGTATACGATCATTGATTTCCTATATTTGGTGCAATTACAATAACAAAACGTACCCAAAGAGCATACGGCTGGGCATCGCTGCTTTAAAGATAGTGTAATAGCAAACCGAATATCTCTAAATATTTTGAAAATTTAGCCTTCTTTGATAAAATATAACAGGTTCTATTTGATAAGAGATTCTCCTTAGAGAAGTTTGACAACCGACTATTTAGAGATATATGCAAAGTGTAAAGGCAGCTTAAGAATGTTGATAAAATAAGAAAATATTTTAATAAGAGGGTATATTAAAATTGTCGAGATGTTTGTAACGCATAGAAGGAAGCATCTCCGACCACATAAAGTATATATATTAATGATCAGCATGACGAGCTGAGTTGATATAGCCATGTCCGTCTGTCCGTCTGTGCGTCTGTTTCTATGCTATCTCCTCCGACAGTTTGAAAGCTATTTTAACCAAACTTTGCACGAAGTCTTTTGGTACAAATACGCTGCACATTTGTCGGAACCGGCGAGTTCGGATGACTATAGCATATAGCTGCCATAGGAACCATCGGCCAAAAATGTTGTTTTAGTGATAAAAACTTTTTTTGTCTTCCACGCAAACGTCCACAAACCTCTTATTTATAAGTTTTCTATGCTTTCACTTAATTCCACCAAGTTTGATAGGACAACTATATAGTATAGCTGGCATAGAAATTGGGTGTTGAAAATGTATGTAGGAGGCCTTGTCACAAATGTGTACATTTGGCCGAATGTACATATTTGTGTCTACTAATTTATATAAATCATACAAGCTACAAGGGTATAAAAACTTCGGTCGAGCCGAAGTTAGCTTTCCTCAATTTTTTAACATTTAAAAAGACCCAGTCCATGTAAGAATGGGTGACACATTGCATGGGTCTAATAAAAAAATATACTTAAAAATAGAGGAAAGCTAACTTCGGCTCGACCGGAGCTTATATATAGTTTTTTTTACTAGCCATAGTCATCCGATTTGAATCAAACTTGGCAGAATTTTGTGGTAGCAAAAGTTTTTCTCACAAAACCTACTTTTTTGACCGATGGTTCCTATAGCAGCTATATGCCATAGTCATCCGATCCGGTTGGTTCCGACAAATGTGCATAGCGTATTTGTACCAAAAGGCTTCGTGCAAAGTTTGGTTAAGATAGCTTTAAAACTGACGGAGTAAATAGAATGGAAACAGACGCACAGACGGACATGGCTATATCAACACAGCTCACCATGCTGATCAAGAATATATTATATATACATTATGTCAGGGGTGCCCAAGCCTATTCCGCAAGCCATGCATTTGTTTTTGCTTTGCGCAAAGGAATAGACCGCGGGCATAAGATTGTAAAAAGCAAAAACAATTTTATATGCGTGCTCTCCTCTCTTTCTTTCCGAACGAAGGTTTTGTTGTTGGCGCGTGCACTTGCAACCAAGGTATACTTAACTAGGTAGCCGCACTCGCTCTCTCACAGCTTCTTATAAAAATACAAAAGAGAGATCAAGGGAGTAATGAATTTCTTCGTCCGCGGAGATGCGTCGCTCGCAACTGTTGTTTACAGACTGACATTTAAGAAGGAAGCAAAGAGAGCGCGAGAGCGATTGCGTCTACCTAGTTAAGTATACCTGGCCGGCAACAACAACATCATATGTGACTCTCTTCTCTCTCTCTCCTATGTCTCTGGCAAATTAAAAAGCAACAACAGTGTTGGCTTTGCGTAGTCGGCGCTCGCACGCGTGTGCTTCAGACAGCAATGACCACACACACACTCACACATACAAACAAAAATCGGGTTTCTCTTTCTATTTCTTATGGTTGTTCTTGCTTGAGTTGTATTTTGTGCATTTAAATTGGCTTTCACGCGCTCGTAAGCTCATTCTGGGCACCCCTGCTTTAGGTGGCGGAGATGCTTCCTTCCATGCGTTACAAACATCTGGACAATTTTAATATACCCTCTACAGGAGTATAAAAAAGGTATAGAAAGAGACAAAATTTCAAATAAAGATTCATTAAGTTTCTACAACCAGAGCGAGTCATTTGGAAGTGTATTTGCATTTTGTTCAAGAATGGCTAATTAATTAATGTCCATTCAATTTTGATGTTGTCGACTAAAAAACGATTTTGGGGCCATGGTGCATTTAAAAAAAAATAGACAAAAAATAAAACAAAGTTTGGATATTTCTGGCTCAAGGTCAATTCTTGATTATAATTCAATATAATCAACACAAATCAACAGATATTAATTACAACATTTTGAAATAGCAATTGGGTATGTCCGTACAACGATCTCTGTTTCGAGAATAATCAAATTCTCGCTCGTCAATGGACTTTGTTTTTGCTGTTCACACTTCAAACAAACCTACCAGTTGGTATTTGTGCTAGTTCAGTAGGCGAATAAAGACATAGGAATTCCACGACGTTGTACGGTCATACCCAATTGCTATTCCAAAATGTAGTAATTAATATCCGTTGATTTGTGTTGATTATATTGAACTATAATCAACCATTGACCTTGAGCCAGCCAGATATTTCTAAGACATTTATAAAGTGATCACAATATGTTCCTTAGTGAGAAGTAAATGTTCATAAAATAATGTGAGAAAATGTTCATGAATATCTCACCTAGATCTCAGAGACTAAAAGAGCTACAGCAACCAAATTTGAGATGTTGACTCCTATTGACTGCAAGCAGATCACGCCCCTCCCGTACCCCTAAAAAATGTTGAATAAGTCCAACAACTTTTACGATATCGATCTCACTACCCGATGCTCAGTACTCGAAACTAGATACTGAGTTCTCGAAACTCGAGCAACCCATCTGCTTATACAGCAAATGGCAAAAGCGGTCGACTTTGCAAAGACAGAGGCGTACCCAAAAGTATATGTTGCAAAAATAAAATGTTTCTAGTTTTAGTCAACCCGTCGAACGACCGGAAAAGAGCTTATAAACTGTTTATTCGATATTCCATGCCTATTGTTTTAGATGGCTGACATTTACAAGCGAATTAAGTTTTACGAACTGAAGTAGAAGTAAATTCCTCTTAAAACTTTCGCCTACTTCAAAGTCAGAAAATAGTTCAAACTTTTGCACGGATTCGGAGTAGGTTCCCTAGGGTTTAACATTACATGTGTTTAATCTGAAGCCTTGTGGGATAAAAATCTTAAGAAAGACGAATATAATATAAATTTGTCGACAGCCGTTTTCTTTTCATCGCATTCTTGTAATGCATCCACTTACCATCCAAGCATTTGACACGTCTCATATAGACCGAATCCTCGCGCAACTTTAGACTACGCGGTCCAAGCGATACAATATCCTCCGAGTGCAGCAGGCACTCGGAACGACTCAGCTGATTCACATAGTAGAAGGAGACACCCTGGCAGTAGAACTTGGACTCGTGTGTACAAAGCGCCTGACACTGCAATACCAATTTAGACATTTATGCGAGAGGTCATCAATCAATCATCCAATCATTTCCATCGATTACTACACTCATAATGCGCGCCAGCTGATGCGCATCGGGGGAACACACCTCTTTCTGGGTTAGGCCAAAATATTTGGCTTCCGCGTAGATGAAACTGCTGTTGGCATACAATTCGTACGAGCAATTGTCATTCTCGATGGCCCGCTCCAAGCACTGGTTCTCCATGTACTCCTCATCGTAGGGCGCTGCCCGAAAAGCATCCGGCTGGATGGTCTTGTCCTTGTCGCTCAGCATGCAGCGACCTAGGGTCACATGTGGCGGAGGGCGGTGACCCGCGTCGCGGAAGCTGTGAACGGGAAGAGAACGTGATTTATGACTTCATCTTTCCAACTAACCAGGTGATATCATAATCAAAGCGAAAGCGTTTGCTTTTGCATTTGAAAATGCACAAACAAAGGCAATTAATTTTTAAAAAAAACACACAAACTGACAATTACCGTTCACGATTGTTCCGATACGAGGGCGCAAACGAGGCGGACAGGCAGTTAAATTGCGTTTCGAAGAAACACCTCTCGGCGCATTCACGGCGCGTGACCAGCGTCGAAATGGTCTTCTTGCTCTGAAACACCAGACTGCTACCGGGAATTTTGGTCAGCGCCCACAAGCGACCTTTGCACGAATCGGGGACTGCAACCGAGAGTAACATTAGCCAGGGTCAATAGCAGCGTACGCCCCCATCCGGCTGTTTATCTCACCACGCAAGCAGGTCTTCTCGTAGAACACGGCCTCGGCATCGGCCACCAGTGGGAGCTCACCGGTTATGGCCAGATAGCGTGCAGTGCGTTCAAAATATGAATAGCCATAGCACTCATTCGTATCCAACAGATGGACATATGCAATGCAATCGGGATCCTCGTTGCAACTGCTCCAACACAACTGACTAGCCGGCGGCTCATCGTACACACCACTGCGTCGATCCCGATCCTTAAAATTGCTCTCAGTTGGCGGTGTGTAAATTAAGTTGCCCTCACTGAGATAATCCAGTGGCGGTCGAAATCCTACGATCTTCTGCAATTGCATCTGATGCAGCGGACATTTGAGCAGCAGCGCTACTAAAGAGAATGGAATGCAAATTATTAACCGCTTGATTGAAAAGCAAACATTTTTCAAATTGCTAATCAGTGATCACTGATCACCCATACGGGGGCAACTATTTTGACGTGTGTTTGACTCGATTGCGTTTGCTGCATATCAATTACGGAGTAAGCCAAGCGAGGGCATCTTGGAGAATGCGCATTAGTCAGCTAAATAATATGAAATTTTTATGCATAGCTAAACATTGAAAATGTGGAAATTCTAGGGAAATTCTAAGGCAATGCAATCATAAAAACAATTCTAAATATATATTGTACTTATTTGAGCTTTAACTACTTATTACAAATAGCCATTTGGGTATTTAAATATTAACTTATATTTTAAAAAAACTCAAATGGCCATTAGTAATAAGTATCTTCATAGTTTATTGTGTTTAGAGTTTAATTAATTTAAGGATCTTTTAAATTAAAACCTCACTAAATTCATTAAACTCTAATCAATAATAAACGATACAAATATTTATATATCTTGGAATCTTTGTTTGGAAAATCATCTAACGAAAAAACAGCTTGTTGACGCACTAAACCTTATCAGGACTGCAAACCAGGTTTGAACCCGCAATTTCGACTTTTGTTTTACTGTCAACCGGACCTTTAACTGACCTTTAACTGAAACCGAACCTAAATTTCCGATTTGGTTCAACGAAAATGTTGGACAGTCAAAAATCTGATCTACTGATTAGCACTTTTTACTGTTACCTGTTCGGAATGGTGCCACAGATTCTCAATATCGCCAGGCAAGTATAATGCCGTTAAAAATTTCTTATCAAACCGCCTCCCATAACAACCTCCGTTTTTTAAGTTCTAGATTTCAAAGTTTATTAAATTAGCCAAGAAGCATAACAAAAAATTTGGTTGATTACAAAATGAAATTTTACAAATGAGTAAACTATATTCAGATTGATTATTGAACAAATAAATTGCTTTTTTCATTAATATTGTGTAGTGCTAGGGCTGCACCAAAGCTCGAAACAAAACCTTCGCCAAAAAACCTCGAACCTCAAAGTCAATTTTTTTTTGGCATAAATTGCCCGACTTCGATCTAACTGTTCCTCAGAGGAAGAAATGCCTAATATCCTTAATGTGTTCTTGAGGGGGAAGCCGAAAAGTATGCAAAAATTGTTCAACTCTTTTACTTCTTATACGAACTTTATGAAAATTTTAGTGATTATAGATATTGCGAATTTCATTTCTATTGATTGATTATATTATTTGTTGTAAATTTCAATTTTGAGACCGATATCTTTAAAATTGTAGGAGTTATTTAACATTTTGTATTGTGGGGGCTTGAGTGGGCGTGGTAAAAATTTGATACAAACTTACAATAGGAGTTTAAATTTCAAATTTGGTTGCTCTAGCTCTTTTAGTCTCTGTGATCTAGGTGTTCATACAGACTGACGGACGGACGGACAGACGAACATGGCTATATCAACTCGGCTGTTGATGCTAATCAAAATTATAAATATATTATATACTTTATTTGCACGACTTTAAGTCTAGGTGTTCACTAGGCCGTACCTGCCTTGTATGAAAAGTAATTTTTTTTCTAGTTCTTTGCAACACATGGCTCAAAAAATTTAGTAAATATATTTTATAGAGAATTTAACGAAAACCCAAAATCAGATATTTCAAGTTGTGATGGCCCCGCGGAGGTTTAAAAGTTTCCAATTTATCCTTGACTTGACTTATCTTTGAACTGTCATTGTTGGCAGAGACATTTTTCAAATATGGCAGCTTGCAGCTGACATGCTATCAACTTAGTGCGATATACAAATATCGAGCTTATCGAAATCTCTAATACGGCGTTTTTACTACGGCTGCGTTGACGTTCTATGGTGGGGCAGACAAAAAGTTGCGTCCACTTTGAAGGCTGGTTCTGCCATATCATTTATTCATTATATACGATGAATATCGATAAGTATCGATATCGATAAGACATTTGGATAACAAAATCAGATGGAACAACAAATGGAGGTGATGGAAGGTTCATTTATTTAAATATTGTTGATTTATTTAAATAATGTTTTTAAAATTCGGTGAAACAGTACTGGTAGAACTGCAATTATATACAAATGGATTATTCCTTGATAATGTCATTCATGTTTCATTTAGAAAGGAGCATGCCAAGTGTGGGCCGTCCTACAGAACGCCCTCCACCTGGAAATAAAATTAGGCCATCTGAATTTGGATAATCCAAATAGCCTTATAATCGTTCAATATTCGACTGATAAACCAGGCGTTTAAATAGCGACGGTCGGCTTGTCCAGTGGGGCTGCAAACCGAAAAGACCCAGGCAGCAGCAGCCTTAAATTTTAAAATGTTTGCCTCTCCGCAGGAAAGCATTCCTTGAAAATCGTGTGTCTTTCAAAAGGAACCGGCTACAAATAATATAATAAATAAATAAAAACTGGAATACTAGTGAAATTGATTCCAACCTACAAATGCCCTATGCTACGTGGGTGCGACTCTTCGTATGCAATAATCGTCACAACACACTCGCTCAACATTTGCAAAACATTTTTATCAAACTTCATTAGATGCAATAGTTACTTTTCAATTGCATTGAGTAAAATAATGTCACTTAAATTCATTTTCATTGATGAGCAAAGGTAAACAAACAGGCCAGATCAGCTGTTTTGGACGTGGAAGTGGACGCTGTACGCAGTAGAATCACATTTGGGGATTAATCGATAAATCGTGCAATCGATGATAGAACGCGCTGAGTTGGAAATCGGTTATAAGTCGTGCGTATTTTGGCAAGTTGTCATTAAGGCCCCAAAACATGCTGCGTTTAACCCAAATTTGGGTTTTGATTACGAAACCGCGACTCGGAGCACGAAAAATTTTTTAGGCTTTTAGCCCAAATCCTTAGTGATGCCGGATTTATGGTATCATTAAGAATGGTCATGCCATTCTTACAGTTTCTCTGTCTTTCAAGTATTTATTTTTGATAAAGTAAGTATAATCCATTTACCGGTACACAGAGGGAAAAAACCGAGCAGATTGGACTCAAAATGAGCAGAAACTTTAGTAAAACAAGAAAGAAAGTCGGTCAAGCCCGACTATAACATACTCTGTACCCTTACACTCGCATTTGCTCAGGAGTCAAACGGCCAGTTAACACCCCGCGCACAACGCGGTGCGCTCTCTAAGTTTCTCTCTCTCTCTCTCTCTCTTTCTCTCTCGCACTAAGATTGCTGTAGTTGTTGGTGGGGGGGTGGGTGATGTTAACTGGCCGTTTTTTGCCCATAACTTGAGTATCGTTCATCCGATCTTGATCATTCCTTCAGCAAATCGATAAATAATTTTGTTTACAAGGTATCTCTAGAAGGAACGAACGATCTATCTCCAAAACTGTAGGAGATATGAAGTTTTTTCCAAATTACGGGGGCGGGAGGGGGCGTGGCAAAAATTGAAAATAAACTTGATCTGCCTGCAAGTATAAGAAATATATGTCCCATACATGTCAAACCTCTATCTCTTACCATCTCTGAGATCTCTTCGTTCATACGGACAGACAGACGGACAGACGGACAGACGGACGGACGGACGGACGGACAGACGGACAGACGGACATGGCTATATCGAATCGGCTGTTGATGCTGATCAAGAATATATATACTTTATAGGGTCGGAAACGATTCCTTCTCCCTGTTACATACTTTTCCACAAACTTAATATACTCTGTGTACCTTTGGTACAGAGTATAAACAGTGCATACACGGTTTTTCTTCATTTGTAGTACAATGTTCTCACTTCAGGAACAATTTTCTGAGAACGGAAAATGTCAATTCGGGTTGAAATTGTTCCGTGTTTAAGAACTTGACTTAAGTTTATATTGTTTCCTTTTCAAGAACATTAGGAACTCAACTGTTAAAAAAATTTGATTGATTTTTGATAAGGTGGTATGCGGATTCTTTACACTTTGGGCGGCTTCGGAGGAATAGGGTACGGGAGATACCTCTTTAAATTGGAAGGGAAGGGAGAAAAGCGGCAACTATTATTTACAAGCTCTAGGGATATAAAAATAATAAAAGAAAGAAAACAAAATCTGGGGATATATTATGCTGCTGCTGCTCCTCTCCCAGTCCCATAATTCCATAGGATCAGAGACATCGCTGTACAACAAAACTTCAAATACCCACTCTACCTGACTTGTTTCATTTACGTCTTTCAGAAAAACACAGAAAAAACTTTATCTGGCATGATTAAGAATTGAACCCGGTACCTTCTGCACCTAACGAACAACGCATGGAAAGGCGCTCTGGCACATTCCGCCATTGCACACTTTCGCAGATTCACATCTAGAGGGCTACTTATATTTGGTTGAGCTGACATATAGTTGACCTGAAAAAAGATATAGATCAAAAAGAGAACCAACTCTCTCTCTCCCTCTCTCTCTCTCTGCCGAAAACCAGTTTTTGTATTGTTATAAAGCAAAAGTTATCCGATTGAGTACAACTATACTCATTCAAAGAACATTTGGAACATTTGTAGTGAAAAATCTTGACAACATCTGGTTCTTATTTTAAGTTGAAGGCAACTTATTTTCTGAACAGGTTTATCCCCTCTGTGTACTTTTACCAAAAAAATTGTTTGCCTTTTGCAATGAAAGGAGAATTATCTTCGGCTTATGCAGCTCCGATGTCCATGGTAATTTTGGGCTCAGTTCCTCCTAATCAAAATCTAAGCAATCTGCCAAATAAATTGTGGCTATTAATGCTTGTCAAGAATTGATATACTTTTATAAGTACGGAAATACTTCCTTCGGCCTGTTCGGCAAGGCTTTCCTTTCACAGTCAAACTCTTTTCTTTTGATTAAATTTCTCAAACTTGGATACAGATAATAGCCACAGGGGGCTTAGCCCGAAGGGGTGAAACCAATTCGTAGCACAATCCACACAAATTACAAACGCGAAATTCGTTCTTTTAATTATTCGTTTGAAATGTTTGAAAGAGCTTGTTGTCTGAAATATTTATATACAAAGCATTCGGCAATTAACCAGGACTTTGTCGACCAATTCCTCGGTAAACACACGACCAATATCTCACCAAATAAGGGGAAAAATACACTGAAAGAATCAAACTCAATCAAAAATCTTGATCAATCTTAAAGGCCGAAATCTCTACCAATATCTATACCGTAAAGAAATATTTGAAATTGCAGAAATAAGTTTAACTGGCATGTTCCGGTTTTCATTTTCATACAAAACTTGTCAAATTTGAATGTGGTACATAGCCTGCTATATAAAATTGATTGATTTAATCAGGTTAAAACGTTCGACTTTGAATCCGTCAAATGAAAATTAAGTAGAAACTAAAGGTTAATTTCGAATTACCTTGATTCCTTATGCTGCCTTTACACTTGTCATATATCTCTAAATAGTCGGTTGTCAAAATTCTCTAAAGAGAAACTCTTATCAAATTGAACATGTCAAATTACATCAAAAAAGGCTAAATTTTCGAAATATTTAGAGTTATTTGCTTTGCTATTACACTATCGTCAGAGAGTCTCTTTAGAGATATATGATAAGTGTAAAAGCAGCTTTAATAGAAATGAGAAAATGTACCACATTCGAATTCACTTCAGTGAAAACCGGAAAATGGCAGTTAATCTTATTTCTGCAGTTTTAAACATTTTCTTTACGGTATAGATATTGGTAGAGATTTCGGCTTAACAGTTCGATTATCCATCTAAGAAAATTTGAATGTGCAGAATCATTTCCGTTCTTATTTAATTCATTCCAACCAGACCAAGTTTACAAACTCCCCCCTCCCTTACTCTCTCGCACATTAGTGTAAATTGATCTGTGCAGTTTTGGTTTTTCACTTAATCTCACTTTGCTATTGAATGCAAATTACAAGTGCAAAAAAAACCCAAAGCATCTTCGTTGTGATGAGAACGTTGCCTGGCATTAGGGGGAAGCGAACTTAATATTCCAACCAAAGCTCAGTTTAGTTATACATAGTTGGAGTAGCTGGATGACCCCCAAATTGAGAACTCACCGCTTGCATTTTGTTGCAGCATTAGCAAAATTATTGTAAATGCTAATTGGCCCAGCCACGATGGGGCTGCCAGTCGAGGAGTAGACATTGTGTAATATCTAATAAATTGTAATTGATTTTGACCAGTAACCAGTACCGGAGGGGATTATGGGCTGATTCGGTTTTGTTTGTTTACTCTGCGTGTTTGCTGGTTTTTGTTTGGCACAGTTTAACACAAATTGAACTATTTACATATGCAAAATTTTCAGTTGACCCAGCCAGATTTATGTAAAATGGCATTGATTTCATTAATTATTATAAAACAAATTCGTAGAATTATTTATTTCGATTTTTTTGTCACTTTTATTGGGCAAATGCACTTTGCTCGTCTGTCGCGCGCGACTCTCGACTTGCAAATAGCTGAGCTTGGGGGGCTAAGCTGATGCCGAGTCTAAGCCACAAAACTGAGCGTCAGGTCGCACTCACACAGATACGGAAAGCCGAAAGCTTTGTGTGCATGTAAATGATATGAATGCTTCGATCGAGCGTCGACGTCGCGGCTAACCGAGCGTATGAGAAATTTCATGTCAACGTCGCAGAGATTGCTGATTAGATCGCTGGAGTGTATCCACATAGACAGAATAGCAACCGAATTGCTCGGTGGGTATAAGCTATTTAACGCTGAGGTGAGGGCGAGGGCGAGGCTGACGCATGCCACATGCGTAAGTTCAGGTAAGGCCCAGCCTCCCTCCCTCGCTTCGCCTCAGAGACATATGTATAAATGTATCTATCTATCGCATCTAGCCATGCATGTGAGCTGTCTATCTTTCCATTGGACTTGTCCCTTGTCTGTTTGCACAGTTGCTGTTGTTGTTGCTGCCGTTTGTTATTGTTGTTGTTGTATTCAATGGCACTTTTAACAGTTCAGTGGTTTTGGCGTTGACAACATTTGTTTGCCTTTTTGTTGTTTCGTTGCTTCCGACTGATAAATTGTTGCTTAGTTTTTGTGTAATTTGTTTACATTATTCGTTTGATTCTGGCATCCATACATGTAGCATATATGCACTATTTTGTAGGCTCTAATTGGTGGCTTGAAGTAGCATTAATTAGTAATTAATTAGATGGCGCTTGACCCGCCCTTCCACCTCCGCAAAGGCAGGTTATGGCTTTCGACCTTTGCGGTTAGCAGTGTAAACTTATTGGCATGTTGGCCAAGGTCGCTGTCGAAATGTCTTGCTTGGGTTGACATTAGGGTACACACGCAATTGCTTCATTTCGCTGGAGGTAGGTTGATGAAATTACCAAGCCAAACCAAGAATGTCATAATTTTTGTTTAACTTGGCCGCAGCAGTTGTACTTGGTCAGCTCTGGCCGTAATGCTCAATGCACTTTGATGTCACACTGCGTATACTTTATAATTTATAAGTCCTGCACGAAACTGCGCCATAATTGCACAGTGCCGGCAGCGACCAGCCACGCCCACTGACAACACAACACACACAAAAAAGGGTCAAACAATCAAATAGTATAAAACATTTACTAGCGTGACACAACACCAACATTAAACACAACGAAAGGCACGAGGGTCGTTGAATGAGTTGGTCGGTTAATGGGGGGGATGGATTATATTGTTGATTAAAAGAATGGCAGACTCTTCAGAAAAATAGTTTGAAACGGGTGCAGTGTGTGTGTTCGAGACTCGCTTGGCGCAGAAGCAGACGTCTGCATAATCAAAATGTATATTGTGTGTCTCGGTTGGTTTTTCTGTTGTTGTAGTTGGACGTCTTAAACTCTAGCGAGTAATGCTTTCAAATGTCCATAATGCACATTTTTTGGTGGAGATCTTAATAATTTGACGAGACAAACGAAGTTCTGGTAGACATATTGATGCTGATCCATGACTGACACAAGAAATGATTGCTGATAACCGGGACATAAATGTCATGGCTGTGTGTTAAATATTGCTCGAATTTACACGAAGTCTTAATGGGAGCTTAAAACCAAGATTATAGTTTCGAAATCGATACGAAACGCTAACAAAAATCAACAAAGACGATAACACAAGTCAGCAAAATAAGACTTTTTCAGTTTCGGTCGTCCGTTCCTGCCTTTTTACCAAAGTCTTTCGCTTACCAATTATACACCCTTTTTACTGGAGCTTGTACATCCATAGGTCTAACATATCAAGCGCAGCCACTAGATTGGTGTCCCCATAGAGCTGATACAGTACCGTCATTCAGTCGGATGCGAAAATCATCGCCAGCCTTTGCAGGTTCATAAATCCTTCGAAGGATTTTACTCTCGCCAATCGCCGACTTATCCGCTGCTGTTAGTGTGCATGCTTCTGCGCCGTATTGCAGGACTGGGATGATAAGCGTCTTATATGGTTCGAAGGAGGGCTCTGCTCTTGAACTCCCTAATGAGCCCGTAGTAGCATCAGTTTGCAAGAGTAATTCTGCATCGGATTTCCAGACGGATTATCGCTGGTTTTCATCGTTTCGAGGCAGACAAAATCTTTATTAGCCTTGAAGTTTTTCTCTCCCATTGCAAAAGATTGTCCAAGACGCGTGGACTCTCTGCGCATGGATACTAGGTACTTCGTCTTGCCCTCGTTTACCGCTAAGCCCATTAGCTTAGACTGCTTCGCAATCTCTGAAATCGCTCTGCTTTCCGCCCGTTCGTTTGTACCGATAATGTCAATATCATCGGCATATGCGAGTAGCATTAAATCCGTAAACAAGATGGTGCTTGATCTGTTGGTGTTTGCGCACTGGTGCCGGAAATTATTTTAGCCTAAAAAGTGTGATTTAATTTTTAAGTACGTATGGGCATTTATCATTCCGAAAAGGATTGTTTTATGTACGGATCGTACTTAACAATGAATTGAGAGAGTGAGAGAGCGAATAACCTGAGAGTAAAGGCAAATTCGCTCTCTTTGCTTCTCTCATCGTGGTTCAATCTCCTTTTTGCTTGCAGCATTGACCGCTTTTCGGCTTGCCAGCATTCTTTGTGTGACGCTTGCTAGAAGCAGTTGAAGTGACAAGTGAAAAACCTAAAAAAAAAGTGAAATGGCCGATGAAAAATCAACAACTTGAGAAAGCAACAACTTGCACCATATAGTGGAGAATTTGGCAGGTGAGTGTAAAGTATATTGTGTAAAGTGTTATAATTACTGCGGCGGTGTATGTGCAAGAATATTCTTGCCCGCTTGCATACACACACGTACATACATATGTGAATTCAAGGCATTGCTTCGACACCGGGTAATACATATGTATGTATATATGTCTTCACACCCAAGCCGAAAATCAGACGCACGCACTAAACACCAAACTAACGTTTGCATGAAACACAAAAATACTTAAATGCAAGTTTATTAAGTATTTTGTTTATTTGTCATTACATTTATCACATTATTTCCATTAATTACAGATGCGGGTATTAAGTTCGAGCTCTTAAAGCTTTTGACAGCTGAAGACCTTAAAGAAGCGATTCCTGATTTAGGCCCTTGTATGGACCTTAGACAGAAGCTGTTCTGGTGGAATCAGACTGAAGTAAGTAGATTTAAATTTGTGTATCAAAATCGCAAACAGATCAAGAATGTTTTTGTGTTTTGCCACTCCGCATGCCACAATTGTTCGAAACTTCTAGACATTTTTAGTTATCTAAAGTATTAATATAGACATTTATAGTTATCTGCATTAGTTAACAGCTTTACATTTTTTCTACTTGCAGCTTGCCAATGAAGACGATTTGATTTCTGCCCAATCAAAAGTGGCTAAGCGAGAACGAGTATTATTGCGGAAAATATTTATAAATTTAATATTTATTACAAAAATATTTTAAATTATTAAATGCAAAAACAATATCTATATTGCCTGTAAGAATATATCAGAAAATATATAAATAAAAAAAATCTATCTCTACCGAACTAGAATATTATCTCTTATGGGACTAAGTTATGTTCGCAAAGGAGGATGAGTTTAAGTTCGGCCAGGCTAAAAGCGGGATCAAAATTTAAAAAATTATCCGTACTTAAATTGTTCCTGTAGGGAATGATTTATGCCATTCCAGGATCAACCCATTTTTATTACCATTTCGGCATGAATTGATCCCGAAAATGCCGGATTTTTTTTTCAGTGTATATACTCCATCAGCACATTAAAGAAGTCACACGAAAAGGTATCATCCTGCCTAAAACCTCTTTTGGTTGATGCTTTTGATAATGGTTCGGAGAGGTTTTTTCCTATTTTGACCGAGCTTTAAGTGCAAAGACGAACGTATTTTACTGGTATACCAAATGTAGACAAGGCTACAAAGAAGATTTTATCGGTGTGTCGAAACGGCTTTATAATCAACCAAAAAATGGTGAGTGTTGGCCTGATACTGATGGGTCTTCTCCAGGATTTGTGGCAATGCGATATACCTGTTCTGTGGTGGCTTTACCAGGTCTAGAGCCACACTGAATGCACGACAGAATCTCGCAATGGGAAGGAGACTGAGCCCACGGTAGTTGGCGCAAACTGCGGCGTATTCTTTTTTTTTTTAAATTGGGCAAAGTACACTTAGGCTCCAATCGTCCGCCATGCTTTCGTCGGACCATATTTTGCAGAGGAGTTGGTGCATGCACCTTACCAACTCCTCGCCGCCAATCTTTAACAATTCAGCGGGCAGCTCATCAGCACCAGCTGCTTTGTCTTTTACTTTTTATGGCTAAATAGCCAGGGTTCGGTGGATCCATCTCCACATTATCGATTGGTGGCATTCCTTCTTCTCCAGAGGCGTCATTGTGTTCTTCATCGCCTCCCAGCAGGGTGGAGAAGTATCCTCTCCATTTGTCTAATGCCATTTGCGGATCTGTGACCAGATTCCCATTTTCGTCTTTGCATTGTGTCACTTCGTGCTTAAAACCTTTAGTTAGAGGTCTAACGTTTTGATAAAATTTTCTAGTCTCACCCATTCTAAAAGCATTTCGACTTTCTCACTCATGCGTCTTTCCCGCTCATTATTTTTTCTGCGCTTCTCCACTCTCCTTTTTTCTCGGTATCGCTCCTTAACAGCCCACGTTGCTTCCGACTATAGAGTTCTCCTGAAGGCAGCGGCGGCAATCCTCTTCGAACCAAGACTGCTTTCGAGGGTACTCGGCATATCCGAGTATCTCCTTGGCAGCCGTACTCATTTAGTGTGCTATATGTTTCCACTGTTCGAATACACCGAAAGGGAATGGTTAGATTTCCCTAAGCAGTTGGGTGAGTATAGCTGAATAGGACTCAGAGGCCCGTTGTGATTGCAGCTTCTTGACATTTAGCTATGAATGTTCACAACGTGATCCATCTGGTTTCGCGTTAATTGATCAGGGGACTTCTAGGTCGCCTTATTAATGTCGCTATGTACAAATCTGGTACTACTAACGTCTATTAGCGTCTCTCCATTACTTGAGGTTGTTTCATGATGGCTTAATCGGCCGACCGTCCAGCCAAAAACATCTTTTCGCTCGATTTTAGCACGATCTTAATGTAGTGATCGAGGCGTCCTTGTCTTCTGTTGACGCGATTGCACAGAAAGGACTAATGTCAAAATATTTAGCCTTAAGTCTGAGTGCGGCTAGTCGCTGGTCAACTGGTGTGATGCTGATGACAGAGCAACGAAGTGTTTCACTGACTTCGAACCCAAACTCGTGATTGGAGACATGTCCGCTGTAGTCGATCTCCCAGGGTGCATTAGTTAATGATGTTCTCTCCATCGCATTTCCTGAAGTGAATCGTCCGATGAATATCTCTCGCGGACATCCACCAACTGGATGTCAGCACCATCTCTGTTGAGGGTGCGAACATTCCAGGTATCCTTAAGTCGTGGTCTTTAAAACGTTTGCTTGGGTCGTCATCAGAGTGGGTCCGTATCAGAAGCATTGTTGTCGCAGTTTTCATTGGTTGAGTTTTTTTGACGGTGATGGGTACCAAGCCCGACACACCAACCCTATATATTGAACCCTATAAGGAGGGTTCGCCATTCACGATAGCCAGCAGCTTTGCGGATGCACCGCTCTGTTCCCGGGAGTCACCAACGAGGAGGACTCAGTTAGCCAGCATCGCGGTGGATTCGCCACGTAAAACCGGTCAGCAGCTTTACCTCACTAAATACTCCCCCACTAGATCGCCACTCACACATACGCCATTCCAAAATGTGAATGTGTTTTTTACTGGCCCCTGGTCTAATGGGCGGGGTATACAGATCTCATCTCAAGTGGTTCCCACGACTGGGCCTCTTCACGTGTGGTGTCACATGCACACTGATCCTTGACACTAATGCTAAATATATTTTATGTTATTACAAAAGGAGTTATGTTTATGGGTTAGGTGTGTCTTGTGAATATAATATTTAACGCTATGTGTCGAATCTCATGTTTAAATTTTAGCACAACTTGTTCGTAATTCCAATTTCGCAAAAATTTGGTGACTTTTACTAAGTTTGGTGCCTAGTTTTTCGCTAAAATACAAAGCATAGCACAAGCGGAGCTTCCTTCCTCCGCCTTAGGTAAGATTCCAGAGTCTTGAGATTGCTGATGTTATGCCTCCCGCAAAGGGAATTCGAGGAGCTTCGATTAATCATAATCGACAACAAACTCGTAAGAAAAATTGGTGCATGATAAAGTTTCGATCCCCTTAAGAAGTCTTACTACAGCGATGAGGAAGCTTAAGTAATTACTCGCTGAAAAAGCGATTATGTGATCGACCCCCATTATTAAGTGTACAATTTTAACCCCTTAACCATTAACCAAATGTGCTGCAAAGTTGCAAGTTTATTTCGAGCACCCGTCGACCCACTACAAAGTTTTAAATTTTACCTTGAACTATAAAGTGCGCGAGTGTTTGTGTGTGTGTGTCAACAGCAACACGCACACACAACGCCTGAATGACGCATGAAAATAAAAGTTGCAAGCTGCACACAAAACGCAAACATGATAAAAACACACACATGACAAAAGTTGTGCCTAATTAAAAATGCCAAAAAGTCACAGGGGGAGGCAGGGCAGCAGTACCAACTCATGTCTGTGTGACATTTAAGCTCTTTTCAGTTAGACTGCTGCAACTTAGCCAGGCGTAGCATGCAACTTGTCACATTGTTTGATTCACTGAATTATGCAAATGAGTTGGCCAGGCCAACACACACACTCACACACGCTCAAGCAGACACTGCCCGAGATTGTTTATGTGAGTTTGGCTTGCAGAAAACGCCACACAAAAATAATCAGCCAACACTCAACTTTGACTGACTGACTAAGACTGCACATGTCCCCAAGTTGTTGTGTCTGAGTGAGTATGTGTGTGTGTGCAGTTTAATTGTTGTTAGCAACTTCCGTTTTGAACGCCATGCTAAAGTTGCCGCCGGTTTGCACCCTTGACACCGCCATGAACTAAGCCATCCAAACTAGCGTGTGAACTAGTCAGCGTCGGCGTTGACTTTGCACTGTCCTCTCCCTCCTCCAGCCGTCTCCTCCTGCACCAACTAAAATTTATTTAAATCTGTGCCATAATTGTTTTGTGCGCCTGTTGCGCTTTACCCTCTTCTTGGTGGTTGGTGTTGCTTTTGGCCTTTTTTTTTTAAGTGTGTTGCTTGTGTGCGCATAAAATTAGCGCAACAAATTTATTGTTAGTCGTTCGCATTCTTGGCGTTTGTTTTTTTGTTTTTTTCAAATATTTAAATGTTACCAAGTGACCATAATTTGTTTTATAATGTTGTCCACTTGCTAGTTAAGTTAAGTTTAATTGAATTGAAAACTAAACAAACTATTATTTAAATAGCATAATATTTGATATCAAATAATTAGGCTGTTCACTTAGTTGCGTATCGAGGCACTTGAGCGAGTATTGTGAGCAACGCACGGTGGCAAAAATTTGTATATGAATAATGCCATTTATAGATATATTTATGGAATGTCAAGCGAGCTAAATAAATCGTGAAATTTAAACGATTAAAGCTGCACTCGAACGTTTGAAACCCCCGCGAAAAAAACCATGAAGTCTATTTGCAAACTCTACATATATGACTACGCATACGAGATGCCGTAAAACGAAGTCTGGGCAGGTACCAGGACTCGAGAGTTCATAAAAACTGCACAATTTGCTGCGCCATTTCGTAAAAAACTGTAAAATTGTTCTTTTTAGAGCAAAGCTCTTTTACGGACAATCGACTGGTGGACAAAAACTTGTAAAATTTTGTCTTTGTCTTTTGGGTACCCTTTTGTCTTTGCAAAGTCACCCATTTTTGCAATTTTCTATACTGAGAATCGAGTGCTTAGTATCGAGCACAGATTATCGAGTACTGACGTTACAGTTCTGACTATCGAGTACTGACTATCGGGTACTTAGCATCGAGTACTGAGTATCGAGTAATGGGCATCGAGTACAGAGTATATACAGGGTGGTCCATCTAGTGTTTGGAATTTGAACTATTCATAATTTGACTTTAAAAACGTCAAATGTTATTCGGAAAGCGACCAATATTTATTAAAAACTTTGACATTTACGAAATGGGTTCGCTTAAAAAAGTTAGGAAATATTTAAAATATATTTCCAAAGTGGTGAGTCCTCGACTCAAAAAAATTTACCAAAAAATATGTTCCGAAAACTCAATTTGTGGATCAATTCGTGAAGCTAGTTCGTGAAACTGGTGGATAAACCAACCCGTGTACGTACTCGTCCGGTGCGCTTGACCGAAAACATTGCTGCGGTTGCTGAAAATGTGCTTGAACAACCATCGACGTCAACTCGCCATCGATCTCAACATTTGGCCATTTCGCGCTCTTCTTTGATGCGAATTTTGCATAGACACCTTGCCATGAAGCCATACAAAGTTCAATTGGTGCAGCAGCTAAAGCCAATTGACCATCAGAATCGTCTACAGTTCGCAAATTGGGCGGAAGATCGTTTGGCTGAAGATGGTGAATTTTAACGAAAAAACATCTTTTCGAATGAAGCACATTTCCACCTCGGTGATTATGTTAATAAACTTAATTGTCGCATCTGGGGCACAGAAAATACGCATATCGTCGTCGAGAAGCCAATGCACCCACCATGTGTCACTGTTTGGTGCGGATTTCGGTCTCGATGCATCATTGGTTTATTTTTCTTTGAAAATGAAGAAGGAGCCACCGTGACCGTGAATGGTGAGCGCTACCGCGCAATGTTAAGTGATTGGTTCTTCGAGGAAATTGAAGCGGAGGACTAGGACGATATTTGGTTTCAACAAGAGGGCGCTACGTGCCACACAGCGCCCGCCAAAATCGATCTTCTGCGCCCTATCTTCGAAAATCGAAATAATTGATAAGTTGAAGAACGAGATTCGGGTTGCTATTGCTGACATACGAGCCGAAACAATTGAAAATGTTCTCAAAAATTGAGTGGATCGAATGGGCTACTGCCAAGTCAGCCGTGGTGGTCATTTGACCAAAATGGTTCTTCAGAAATAAATGACATGAACCAAACTTTCCAATAAATGTTCAACCTTTGAAAAATATCGAGCCGTTTTTCTTTTACAGCAAAATTAAATTTCAATTTTAAAATGGACCACCCTGTAGTATGGAGTACCGAGCACTGAGTGTCGAATACTGAGTATCAAATAGTTATTATCGAATATTTAGTATCGAGTACTGAGTATGGGGTACTGAATATCGAGTACTGAGCTTCGAGTACTCAGTATCGAGTACAGAGTAAATTGTACTATTGAGTACTGAGCTTCGAGCTTTGCTCGTACCGAGCGTCCCTAGACACTCATTCTTTTTATATCCGTTACTCGTAGAGTAAAAAAGGTATACTAAGTTCGTGCACTTAGTTCGTATGTAACTGACAAAAAAAAATAATCTCCGACCCCAGTCGAGTCGATATAGCACTGTTCGTCTGTCAGTTCTTTTCTCTCAGGAACATAACTTTTGTTTTATATTTTGGGTCAGCATGCGCTGTCTGCTAACTAAAGAAAGGTGAGCGAAAAGTCCGTTGAAACGCTTATATTATGACGACAAATTTCGGTGATAAATGCCATAATATCCTTTATGTTCTTGGTCAGCATGACAAGCTGAGTTGATATGGCCATGTCCGTCTGTCTGTTAGTCTATTCTTCTCCGTCCGTTTTAAAGCTATCTTAAACAAACTCTGCACGAATTTATTCGGTACAAATACGCTGCACATTTGTCGGAACCGGCTGGATCGGATGACTATAGCATATAGCTGCCATAGGAACTATCGGTCGAAAAAGTAGTTTCAGTAAGAAAAACTTTTTTGTCTTCCAAACCGTATCCGTACCCAAACCTCGTTTTTGTAAGTTCTCTATGCTTTCACAAAATTCCACCGTGTTTGATGAAAATCGGACAAGTATATAGTATAGCTGCCATACAAAAGATAGGTCTGTAAAAAAGTCAGTATGAAAAACTTTTTTGTTTTGAATGCTATCGCTCCCAAACTTGTTATTGATCAATATTATATGCTACCATATAACTCTGCCAAGTTTAATCCAAATCGGTTGACTATAGAATATACCTGCCATAGGAACGAAAATTGAAAAGAATGGTTGAAAAAGTACATATAGTAAGAAAAACTTTTTTGTTTTCAATGGTAGCGTCTTAATATTTTCCACCTATGAATATTGTCAGTTTCCACACAGTTTTTGAGAATTTGGTTGAAATCAGATGAATATATCGTATAGATGCCATATAACCAACTGGCAAGCAAAGGACTAAGTCGCCTCATGGCTTTAGCTACTTGGTAAAATAAGTGTGACTATCTTTATTGAATATTACTTAAAAGCTAACAATTATTGTTTAGTTTAACAGGCACATGCTGTTGTCAAGTTCCGAGGCCAAAGGCTGACTCGCTGACGCGTTAGAGGTAGAGATGGACAACAACGCTATCGCGTGATTACGATGATTAGTGTGACCAGAGCTGCCAAATGGTCAAAGTAGTGGCGCCATTTATTACTGAGTTTGGAAAACAGCTCAGCTAAGAACGTTCGGCGACAATCATTTAAAACCTTAATTTACAAGTATATAAACTTCGGTAACTTCAAATCATCATTAATTTTAAAACAAATCACAGCTGGAAATGAGTTTGAGGTTACCTTAAAAATGCAAATTTTGGCATTTTTTGTCTATCTCAGCACACTATTTTAGAATCCATTCGCGCAATAAATGAAATTTTCGTGCGGCCAAACGATTTGGAGTTCTCCGTACCGTGCTTTAGGCAGGAATGACACTTTAAATTTTTAGGGAGAATTTTGGAAACAATTTTGCGTCTATGGGCAAAAGCCAATCAGAGTAAGCTCGAAATTGCCCCACAATGTTTTTGAAGGTTCTGAGGAGACACACAACAAGGACTTTTGTTTATAAAAATTACGACAATAATTGTGTATGAAAATTAAGTGTTATTCCAGCCAGGGCTGCAAACCCCAAAAATTTTTCGGAACCTCCGGTTTGCAGGCTCGAACCAAAATTTACCAACGGTTCAGGTTCGAGGTTTTTTGGCTTTGGTTTTGGTTCGAAACTTGGTTCGTTGCACGTTTTACCCATTATATAAAAAAATACAATACAATAGGACGCATAAATTCATTGTAAGACTGTAAGACGTACATTATAATTGACGTGAGATTGGCGCTCGTTTGCTGGATATGGACTTCCTTCATTGCTAGTGTATAAATCTTCAGTCCGATTGATTATGCTTTCTCGTATGCAATTTAATCAGTCTTTTACTCACAAAATTGAGCATCGATTGGTGTTTATTTGCCACACTTGGAACTCTTTTGCACACTGATTTGATCAAAAATGCCATTGTCTTCTTTTGAAGGTGCCGCATTAAATTTGGATGAAATACCAAATAATTTACAAAAATAATAAAGAATGTTGATATATGTAGATTGGTATACACATTACTATAATCCAGGGGTCGGCAAAAAATACATTAACATTTTGGCATTGCTTATGTGTGTTTAGCCACTGACACGAAGTTCGCTTCGTTGGCGTAGCATTGCAGCGACGAGCTTATACTGTTGGTGTGTCGACTGCGCTGCTGCTGAGCTCAGCGGCATGCGTAAGTGTGCTTCCCTTTGGTTTGGCTCAGAACTGAATCAAAACTAAATCTGCACTGATCTGAGCTGGTACTGAGGTTCGCTTCGTACGCTTTTTTCAGACATATATTTCTAAGCTAAACTATGGGGTTAGTTTCGTGGGTAAGCTCTGAAAATGTTTTGAAAAGTCCCCGAAAAAAACAACTAGTATACCTACCATTCTGTTCCATGGAAAATAGAAAGACATTTGTAACTTATGTAAATTGCATTAAATAATATTTTGTTTATTGGTTTCATCATTTCAAATATAAATAATTAATTAAATTAGTTCTAAACCAAATATCGAATTCTCTTGACTTACGCTTGCGATATTATTTCAAAAATAAAAACATTATTATAGTACGAAATCGATTCAAATGCATTAGTACGTATTGTATAATTGATTGAAAACTTCGAAAACATATACCGAAGCAATGGTGAATGTGTGAAAATATTGTTTTGATGGAGTTTAAGAAATTTGCACAAGACATACATAAATACATATTTTGTCATGAGTTTACAGCTACTTTTCTCTCACACATATTGTGCATGAATGCTCAGTGAGCTGGAATTCGGCTCTCTTACTGCAATAGCAGAAACGAAATGCACTAATATATGCGCTAGTCTTTGATTGTGTGATTCGAAATGTATGTATGCATGTGTGTTTGTATAATTATACGCATTCTCATATCATTTAATCTCCAAATGATTGTTATATATGTTTTGTTTGTTTGTTTTTCTGATAATAAATTTTTGCTATATTTAAAAAGTTATTTATTTGCATTTGATTTTTTTGGTTTGTTTATCGGACGCAGCTTTTACTACAATTGGCTATATAATTGGTTTTTCCTTGCAAGCATTTTTATGTGTGAAAAAAGAAAAGAAAACGTGGAAACTACATCAAAAGTTTGGTGGAATTTACTTTAATTTTGGTTGTTTTTTTGCGAATTCGTGGCCTGGCTGTGTCACTTAATTATGCCACATTGTATACTTACACTTTAAACATATTATATATTTACTTTTATATATATATATATATATGGTTGTATGTAGGTATATGCACGTATAAGCATTTGCCATTCATTGAATTTGTCTTACGTTTACACATTATATATCGTATTTTATAGTATTTCATATGCATTGTGTGAAAAGTGTTTGCTAGATCTCTCCGCGGTATGTGTACTTGGGGTGGCCAATTGTAACTTCGCTTTTGGCCAAGTGCCATGAAACGTTGATAGCGGCTAAGCCCTCAGATCTCTAGTAATAACAAAGCAAGTGCCCGTGTTTCAATCCTTTCCAAATCTCCGTGTTTATGTTACTCTAAAATGAACGCATATGCAACTCCCTTTCACTACAATTGTGGGTTGTATGAATTCCTATTTAACATTTATCGATTTGGCAGCTTGTCAAAAATAAAAAGAACAAGAAAAGCGCACAGAAACTTTTGCCACGTGCAGTTTGATATTTTCTTTGCTTCTTTTTGTTTTATATTTGAAAAAACCTATCACATAAATTTATACTTTGGGCGGAATTCTTAGCGTGTGATTTACGTTTTTCTTTTTATTATTTTTTGTGAGTCAGCAGAAGAGTACGAAAGTAGAAGAAAGGGTTAGAGCCAAACAATAAAAGAAGTGAACGCAGTGCATTTCTAGCTAGGTACCTGGATGATTCAAATTTGAGAGGGGGGGTGTGGTGGGGAAGCTTGGTTAAGTTACGACTATTCCTAATTGCGTGCTACAGAATTGTTCGTTCTTTTGTTTTTCTCTTGGTTAACCAAGTTTTTAGTTCTGCTTCTGTTTACTTCCATCATCTGGTGAGTCTGTGTGTGATTTATGCTGCTTTTGCTATACGTAGTTCTATTCAAAAACGCTTACTTGGCTACTGCACATTTATTTGGATTTTTTTTTTGCTTTTGCTTTAATTTTTGGTTTTTTTTTCTTGTTTGCCATCATAATAATAATTGAAATTTTTTCTCAAACGCTTGCTGATTGGATGCCCAGACCCGTAGCATTTAAAAGACCAGCATCTGATCGGCGCTGCCCTCCACACTGTCCTCGTCGTCGGCTCCTTCATCCTCGTCGTCGGATGTTAGCGAGGCGGCGTTATTAACCACGGACTCTGTACGGATGGGATATAAAATGAAAATTTGTGTGTGTTTAATATTTAATGAGAACATTTGCCCATTATTTAGGCCCTGCAGTAATAACCATTAAACGGTAATTGTAAACCGAAAATTTAAGTATATATTTAGTTTGGTCAGATTTATCCACTCCCCCTCCACCCACCCTCTCTATTGCGGTATGCATAGTTAAGCACGGGCCAGGAGTGTACGAGTAGTCTGGCTGCGACTTAATTTACTTCTCTTTTTCTGCCGTGCTATTTGTGCTCATGTGTTATGCATGGCGTATGCGTAACATTAATAGTAAAACTCAATTACATATAGGTTTCCTTACACAACTACCGAGTTAAATCAGCTTAAGTTGCCGGCCTTTGAGTGTGGACAATTAAATAAGTAGATTACGTATACGTTGTTATGGTGCACAAGATGCTTTCATGTCCTGCAAGAGAGCAGCATAATTTTCCTATTATATGTACAATGTATATTAGATTGGAACTCCTGAGAATGCAATTTTTCAGGTCATGCCCCCTCCCCTATCTGATGCTCTTTGGTTTAAAATAAGCGTAAGAACAAACCAAAAGTAAAAAATTATATAAAAGCTAGATCGGGCAGCTCGTACAGTTTATGTAAATGAAGGCAACAAAATTAGACTTTTTCCAGTATATTGAACGGACGGTGGTGATTCTAGATGATTTTCGTGTGCTGAACACGAATCTGTTTTCAGAAATGGTCCATCACGTCGACATTTGTAGAAATTTGAGCTTAAAGATACATAAAATGCCTTATTTGAGTCTTTTTATACGTTTTGTGAAGAACCTATTCTTCTGTTGACTTTCTTTGATATTATCGGAAAGAACTACTCCTTAACTTTGAAATAAACTATTCCAAACAATTCTACGATTTTTCCAATAAAGATATACCATTTTTAGTAATTGTATCTGAATTCACACAAACACAATATTTTGTTGCTGCCCCAATGTATGCAATGGTTTTTGTTGAAAGTTTTCATTGAAATTCTATACAAATTACTAGCCGGTGAACTGATTCTGCAAGGCATACTTTTGTGCAGTAGACAGTTTTGGTTTTATTATTATTATCGAGTCTATGTATTCACAATGGTCTATCTTCGCTTAAAAAAATCGTAAAAATTCTTTGGGATAGCTTTTTTTAAGGTTAAGAAATCGTAATTTACGATAATATCAAAAAAGTGAAACCAAAAGTATAGGTTCCTTACAAAACGCGTTTGAAAAGGGTCACAATAATTACTTTTTGCATCTTTAAGCTCAAATTAAAAATCAAAAAAAATTCAGCACACGAAAATCATCACGCCCAACCCTTCAATATACTGTATCTTGTTGCATAGTGTTTTCATTCAACAATTTCATTTTCGCTTTGAACAATGTTAGCCGAATGATTTCCCAAGAAATGAGCAATACATGGCGCCCCTACTTTGACCATGCGGCGGTTCCAATTCATCCAGCTCCAATCATAGATCCAGCTCATACACTAGTTCGCACATCACTAACTACTCGTTACTCGATAGGACCGCTCCTTTTTGTGCTCTGCACCGAAGGTACTCAGAGTATATTAATTTTGTGCTAAAGTATGTACCAGGGAGAAGGAATCCTTTCCGACCCTATAATGTACTGCAATACTGCAAAACGGATTTTTCGCCGTATCTTGAAAACAAGAACTAATAGAGAATAACCGACACCAGTTTGGTGGAATTTTATATCAAGAGGACCGAAATACTTGTTGGGTTGTGTAATCGATTAGCATTGTTTATTATTTTCGGCGAACGCTTGTTCCTGGAGCTGCAAACCTCTTAAACTTCGCTTTTCAAACATATGTGACGAAATAATCGTTTCTATTTGCCCGCAAAGGCAATTGGTTTATCGAGTGGCAAAGGGTGCAGGTAAGCCGTTTATAATCGTAATGTCATAGATCTCGTTAGGAGTGAGCCCTGCATCTAATCTCGTGGTTCAGAGTGCGCCCTGCATCTGCCCATACACCTCACCTGCTCCAGAACACCCTAATCACCGTTTGGAGTGTGCCCTGTATCCAATCTCGTGGTTTAGAGTGCGAACTGCATCTATCCACACCCCATCTCGTCTCCGTAGTATTGAAATTCTTTCTTGAAGTATGTCTTGCATTCTATCTCGTGGCTCAGAGTGCGCGATTGCATCTGTCCACGCCGCGAGTCGTCTCCGTAGTATATAATCCCTCTCATGGAGAGCGCTTCGCAACCCATCTAGGAACCCAGCGTGAGCCATTTCTTCTGACTATCCCACGAAGCTGCTGCGGTTCATCAACCCCTTTCGTCGGAAGTGCGCAACACCACCCCCCAGATATCGCAGAAGGCACCAAACATCAGTACACGCATCGAGGAGCCAAGAGGACAGAATATATCTTTCTCTATTTTCTTCCTAGCAACCACACAGAAAAAAAGTCGTGCTAAAGTCAAGCTTAAAAAAATTGATTTGATCGTGACCTTCGGATTAAAATTTCAAGTACGAGTAGTACTAGATTCTACTTGAATCAAATTCAAAAGGATTGGAACAATCCTAAAAGGCTTGTATCAATCCGAAATGCTCATTCCAAGTAGGGATACTACTTGAAAATCAAATGATCCTGACTTGAGATTTAAGAAAGTAAGGAATTCCACTGTCAAAGCGAAAGAGCGAAAAGAAACCAAGACCAAGCTCGAAACTGAGAGAGAAAAGCTCTATAAATACACAAATTTTTCTGACAGCTTAGCAGGTGGTGTGGCTTTTTTTACTAACCGTTGCCCTGGAATTCCCTACCAGTTATAGCGCTTCCAGCATGAGAAGGTAACTGCTGAATTGCAGTCGATGTGTCAAGTCTATTGAAGAGACTTCAAGCGACTAGCCTCCATTGTAAAGTTGTTTTTGTGCTGGTTTTACAGTTGTATGCGAACTAATGACCGCGAGCCGGCTAGAACTTGCTGGTTTGATAATGAAAAAGGTCGTTAAAAAAGTATCAGAGTTCTTGTGAGGTGTTTTTTTTGGGGTCAAAATGAGTTCAAACATGGAGCTTAAGTCAATCTCAGTCATTTTTGATGCAGTCCTTTTTCGGATTGAATGTGGTTCGAGCTCAGCGGAAAGCGTGTCGGCCTGCTGTGCGTTAGGCGTGGGTTCAATTCCGCCTCGGAACATCTAATAAAAAAGTTTTTTCTTTCTTTAGAAAAAAAGCTTTTACACATCCGGTCACATACACCTGCTATTGGCGCCAGCTATGAAATAACTAGTCATGAAAAAGCTTCTCAAACATTGCCGTTCGGATTCGGCGTTAAGCTGTATGTCCCTTTCTCTTGTGCGAAAATGATAAGCACACACGCAAAGAGATTGATCGAAGCTCGGCTTGTGGTCCTTTAGGCTGTTTAAAGCCATTTTACATTTACATTTACATTCTTGCACCTAGCCGACTTCGAGATCAAATCAAAAGCGAATATCGTGCTTAAATCAATAGCGGACCTTCTTGACCTAAGGGATCAAATCGAGCTCGAATAACAAGATAAAATGATTCTGGTTTGTTATAGAATATAGGCTAATTTCGAGCTATAGTCAAGCTCTGCAGAGCAAGGAATTAATAATCCGTACTCAAATCAATCGTTATCGTAGTTGGTTTTTCTAAAATCCGGGCCGACTTCTGACATCGTTTGCGATTGATTGTAGCCCGGATATCTCGTTTTTTTTTTTTCTGTGCAGCAGCCCATCCAGGACTTCACAAGCACGCGTCCCGAGGAATAAATAGTATTAGTTAGAAATAAGCCTAGAACAGATTACCCCCCTAAATAAAGAAATACAGTGAAAACTCGATTGATTGACCACTCTTGTTCTTTGTGGAAGGACTTAAGGGAAATTCTTGTACAGCAACCACAGCACAGCAAAACAAATTTCTGTGACTCCTGGCCCCGGCAAGCTACACCCCGGTCAAGTATCGTTACAAGTATAAAGTGAATAGTCTATTGGGAAACAAATAAAGCAATTGTTGACAACTAAAGCCAAATTGATTTTTAAGCTCTTTAAGTTTAAATCCGATTTAAATTGCCCATGTTTTTCTGACGTGCTTCCCTTCAGTTGCATTAAACGATATGCCATGCAATCGACATTAATTGTTTTTAACTCATTAACAATCTGCTTTTGCACTTAAGCCGACTTGGTTTGCGCTAACTATTTAAACACACACAAATTAAATACAGTAATGGTTTCTACCATCCTCTCATCCCTGGGCTTGGTAAGTTGGTTACAAATATTTATCATATCTAAGGTGCTTTATACGTACCGCAGTTGGGTTTACCGCGTGTGCGTGTGTTGGCAAATTCGACTCCATGCTTGTCCACGCACCAGCAGACTCCCACCGAGTTGTGGCATTGTGTGGGCTTGTAGAATCCTTGTACATCGCAGTCGGGTGCGTAGGCGCCTAATTAGTTTGCAACGCCAACAGCAACAAAAATGAGCAACAACAACAACAAGAGCAGAAAAACATTTTAGTAAGTCGGCGTAATTGGCACAGACGGCGAGTGAAAAGCGGCAAAAGCAACATTGTTGTTGTTTTTTTTTTGTATTTATTTGGGTCGTGTAAAGAAAAAAAGTGTGCCAAAAAGAAAAATAAAATGATATAGTTAAAGTTTAAAATGGCAACACAGAAAACGAGAGACTGGGCAGCAGGAAAGAAAAGTTTTTTGTGTTGTTGTTAAAAGTGTTTAATTTGCTGGCTTAAAAGTTGAGTTTGTGAAACGAAAAAGGTGACTTCTGTAAACTGCTGTGGCCAAACAATTAAGTGTGTGTGTGTGTGTGAGTGAGGGTTTCTATTTGGCTGTCAGGCGCTTAATTATAGTTTGATAAAGGTTAAAGTGTGAGTGTGTGTATGTGTGTGTCAAACCAACATAAACGAAGCGCACAACAAAGCGCAGACAGCAAGAGGCAAAAAGGGCAAAGTGAGAAGAAAACAAACAAAACCAAACTGAAACCAGAATCTTTTACTCTTCTTGCTATCCGGTTTTTATTTTTGCATCGCATCGAGTTGTTTTTTGGAGTAGTACAACTCGAACACGAATTTCAGATAGAACATAGAGGTATTAGTGTTATGTAGCTAGAGAAATGTCCACCTGTACCTATCTCACCTGCAAAGTCGCCGGCAATTCTTCGGCGCACCGCGGCACAGGGACGATCGGTCTTCTCGAAGCAGCGGCACCATTCACGTGTATTAATCGAACTATCCGTATCCAGATCGCAGGTATCAATGAAGGGCTTAATGCAACGCTCATTCTGATCATGCTCCAGATCGTACATCTCTTGCAGCGACAAAAGGCCATCGTTGTTCAAATCCAGATGGCCAAACATCCATTTGGCCTCGGTCTTGCAGGCGGGTGGGAAATGTGCCTTGGATTTTTGACTATGCTGACGTCGCTTCTTGCTGTCGGCCATGATCACTGAGAACCAGTCGAGCAAACGATTGCCAATGGCGGTCAGTTGCTGGGGCTTGCACTCGGCCGATTTGGACGGGTAGCCTGTAGACGGAAGGCAATGAAAAGATGCAGTCTTACTGTGGGTTGCCTACAAAGCTATCACCCTTTTGACAGCAGCTTCTTGACAGAAAAACCTTCAGCTTTTCGAATGTCATTGATTATTGGTTTCTGTCGCTTTGACTAGTTACCAACTCAGGCGTCCAAGTCGTATCAAATTTGATGAATGTTTACAAAACTTTCTTGACTGAGCTCACTATGTTTCATCTTGAGCGGTTGGGCACAGAGGAATCAAACCTAGATTATTGGACTGAAGATGTGCTCAAACGTTGTCAAAAGCAAAGTAAAAACTATTTTTCTCATTTGTAATACAATATTTTCAATTCAAGAACAATTTTTTTGAGTTTCAAAAGAGTTATTTGAGTTGATATGGTTCTGTTTTTATGAAACATTTTGATATTTAAGTATCAGAAACACTTTTATCTACAATTTCATTGCCTAAGGCCTCTAGGGACATGCGAAGTAACGAGAAGTTTCTTACAAAAATTCTCTGTTTAAAATGGTATTGATTTGTATTAAATTATAATCAATACTGACCTTTGAGCCAGCACGAACAAAAACTTTGACTAGATTAAAAACAGGTCGAAGAAACCCATTATAAGTATATAAAATGGAAGGCACTCCATTAATGTTTGTAATAAAAATCTGTACGATTTCCCATTTAAAAACAAAAAAACAGAAATACCTCTGCGTATCTCGCCCTTGGCAACGCTAGAAATGTCACTGAAAAAGATTTTTCAGCATCTAGCAACATGCCAAAAACAAGCAGATTAAACTCTCAACATATTGGAAAAACATACCTAAAAACCCATAGCACAATTTCAGGCTGAACTTTCATAATCAGAAAATCTCAGGCTGAAATTTGTATAAGTTTAATTCTCAAGTCTTTATTCTGCAAACTACCGTTTAAATAGAGAGTTTGACCTGGGCTTGAAGTGTGAAAAGCAACAACGTCTGCTGATAAGTGAACTGTGGTTAATTCCGAAACAGCCTGTACAGACTAACCAATTGCTACTCCGAAATGTTGTGTTATCTGTGTTTAAAATGGTATTGATTTGTATTATTTTATAATCAATCCTTACCTGTGAGCCAGCACAATCAGAAACTTTAACTAATTCAAAACTTTGACTATGAAACGAAAAGGCCATGCTATCACTTCGTCTGTGCCGAAGTTTTTATACCCTTGCAAATGCTGTTTTTGAAATGTCAGAGTTTAAGAACGCTTACATAAAAATCAAAAATGTTTTTAACTAATATCCATTTTCCGACAGATAAACATCTGATTTCAAACATATCAAATAAACAATCGCCGAGCTGAAGAACGATAAAATTGAAAGTTTTTCTCACTAAGACTGATTTTCCGACCGATCGGTTCTATGGCAGCCTTAAGATATAGTCATCCGATTTCGTCCAAATTTTGCGAATCTATTTGAAAACATATAAAAAAAGTAGTCAGCCAGTTTAAGGACACTAACATTAAAACAAAAAAATGTTCTTACTAAGACCCGTTTTCGACCGATCAGTCCTATGGCAACCATAAGATATTGTCACCCGATGTTGATCAACTTTTTCCAATTAGTTTGAAAACGTTTAATATTAATAAACACCGACCTTAAGAACGATTTACTCAAAAACAACTGAAGTTAAATTGAAAAACAAGAAGGTGAAACTAACTTCATTTGGGTGGAAGATCAATCCCTTGCTTACAATCACTTGCTTCATAAAAATATCAAGTGTGATTGGTCAAAGTCAATAGTCAGCTTTCTTTCTATTTGTGTTTAGCCACGCGAGAGCGCGCTCATCCCAGCAAGCCAAGTTTGGTGCGCTCCAAATGATGGGTCTGTGAAGACCCGATTTTAAGAGCGTCTTTGGAGTAAACACATAAATATGAGAGTTTTTGGAGCACATTCAGTGCTCTCCAAGCATGGGCTCATAAAAAGCACTTATTTTTGAGCATTTTCAAATCTGCACTCCACGTCTGAAAAGAGCCTTTAGGATGCTATTCAGAAGCCCTTCAAGTGCCTGGAAAAGTAGCGTTTATGTATCTTTTATGAGGTTTTATATGCATCATTGGGAGGGTGAAAGCACTTATATCTGTGTCATGTTTCAGAAAAGAGTCAAATTAGACTCAGAAAACTTCCATTTTAGGTGCGACCGTTTTCATAGAAAAAAACGCTCATTCCGGACTCGTTTTGTTGTGCACATTATGACGGTGAATGCTCATAATAAAGTGTCAGAAGAGAGTCGTAAAACGCACATGTTGCTTACTGGGATTTGGCACTTCTTTGTTGTTGCAAAAGAGAGCAGTATAAACTCGTATACTGTCGGTGTGTCGACATCGCTGCCGCAGAGCGCTGCTGTATACACTTTAGATAGCGCCGGACTCTGCACGAGACTTATGTTCCACGAAGACGAAATATATGACGAAGTAAGCTAAATTACCTACGTCGCATGTCCGTAGTGGCCTATATATATTGTATATATATAAAAGAGTACTTTTATCTTTTATGGCAAGTAACACAGTTTTTTTTTCTTCGAAAAAAGTTAAAGGGGAAAGACCTAACTTTATAATGTACTATTTGACTGACTTATATAGAATGTGGGTCGAAATATTGCTCCCCAAATCTTAAACTTTCGCCCTGTGCACAGCGTCAAAGTTTCCCCAAACAATATCCATTTTTTGAGTACTTAAGCGAGATTCTACCTAGAACAAAGATTGTGCGCTGCTCACAGTGAACAAGTGAGACACCTCATTACCAAAAGAAAGGTTAGGCTTATCGATGCAAGAGTGTTTTTATATATATTATATTAAAAGCTAGGATTAATATGCTCAAAAATGTCAAATTGCATTAGGACACCCCGAAATTTAGCTATTGCTGAAACTTTAAAGACAACCCTCTGACAATCTTACCATTTAGATTGTTATTCTTGTTATACTTTTGCTGTTGTTTCTCCACCACTTCGTTGTAGTTGCGCATCTTATGTTTATCCTCCTGATACTTGGCATCCTTGGGGTGAGTGTGAATAATGAAAAAAAAATGAATAAAGAAAAGCCATTAAAATGGGGCATACAACTTTCAGCTCGAGCTCCGCACTCACCTTCTTGTAGGCCGTGTACTTGAGATATTTGTAGTGCTTGTTGTCATATTTAATCTCCTCAGGCGTGAATGTATATTGAGCATTGATGTGATTATATTGCCGATTGTTATCCTCCTTGTCCTGTGTGCATGTGTGCGTGTGTGTGTGTGTGTGAAAGCAAATCAGTTTCTGTCGGCTCATTTGGACTTTACTCACATTCATGATGGTATTAAAGTCATTGTTGTTGCCACCCATCAGGTTGCCGCTGTTCATCATGATGTTGTTGTTGCTGCTATCCTTGTAGGCCTGCTGCTGGCGCTGCTGCTGCTGGTCCAGGCTGATCTTCTTGTTGTATTTGTTGCTGTTGTAGCTGCCAATGCGCTGCAGTCGCTTTCCATCGACATTCTCTGTGAAATGGGCAAAATGGGTATCATAAAATCGCTTGGCTAGGCAAACTTTTCGTATCCGGGCTGCCCACTGAGGCGTCATTTCTATTTTATGCATGTATTTTATTTTACACAGCCGCAGCACTCCAAGAAGAGCCATGGAATGCGCTTTCATCTGTGCAAAATTGAAAATTAACGTCGACTGGCCGGCTGACTCGCCGAGTGCCTCTCAGGCGCATTGTGTGCGCGCCAGAACAATGGAGGCTACTGGTTAAGGCGGCCTATTAAATATTTAAGCAGCGATATGCTCGGTGAGTATTTAAAGCTTTCGAAATTGGTTTGGTAATTGGAATTCTTAATTTCCACAATCGAGTTGTACATTTCGTAGCATACTTTTATGAGCCGCATTCAGCCCTGAGCCTGGCCAATTGCCAGTTGACATCTATCTAACTTTCTCAGTTTTTATTTTCTTTTTACCATCTTCTCCATTTGTTTTATATGCGACTTACCCTTGCAGGGACAGAATCCTTTGCAGGCGATCCGTATGGTTGTTGAATGTATGCAATTGTGATAATCCAATCTGCATAGTGATGAGTAGGTCCTGTTGTCCGCCCCGCACAGGAACGTGGGCTTGGCCACAGGACACGGCTTGCAGTTGCTGTGCGGCAATTGGGGAGTTAGAAAAGTCAAGAGAAATCAGTAAGGCAAACTCTAGAGGTTGCCACAACAACAAATAGACGACATGCAAAATTAATTTTTATGCAAATGAAGTAGTCTGCGTTTTTATTTTTCCTTCTTTTTTCCCCAATGTCAATTCGCTGGGCAGGTGAGAGACGACCTGTAAGGTCTTTTATTTAAATATTTATTTAATATGCGCCTCACGCACGCCCCGGCAAACACAAGAGACATGAGACCCTGGTCAGGTGGGGTAGCGGGAGGAGAAGTGACGGAAATTTTATTTTAATAATTTGTGCAAATATTTAAACTGCCAACAGTGAAATGAAATTAAGAGAGATAGCAGATACAAGCACTAGACTTGTTGTAGCATATGCATATGAATGAGCTGTAGTTGGTTTGAATTTTAATGAGATTAGTGGAATTTTGATTTAGAAATGGTATATTCCAAGGACAAGCGAGATATGTCTATATGTAAATTTGCAGTAGCTCTTGATGGATATTTTCTCATTTTATTTAGGAGTTCTAAGTCAACGATATGCGTTATTATTCTAAGGGAGTATGCAGAGTACAAGTGGCCTGACAAAGACGCAAAGCTGCACTCAAAAAAGAGCCAGAAATGTTGTCAATAGAAGGGTTAGTACTAAAAAAAATTACCTATAATTCAAGTATAAAATTCTTATTTCAAGCAGGATTTTTACAATCCCGAAACACTGGATTAAAGACTTTTTCGGGGTACATTAAGTACATTTCGAACTAATTTTAAATCTTTTTAATTATACTTTAAGATTGTCATTCTTCATTGAATAATAAATTCTTAAGTCAAACGCAATACATTCTTGACACAAAATAAAAGTTCATAAGCTCGGCACAAAATGTTTCATAAAATCTATAAAATTGTAAAGATATTCCCAAATTGTTCTCGAAACTAGGTATCAGTGTTATCCAGGGCTGCAAGCCCAAAAAGTTTTTTCGGATTCGAAGGTTCATACCGAAATTTGCCACTGCTTAATGTTCGTACTTATTTTAAGTACATATAAATTCTTTCGCAATCGACCTAATAAGTACTCTGTCAGTCGTTTCTATCTGATTGTAGAAGAAATGGGAAAGTGGTAGCAGAGGTAGACGCTTGGGTGGTACTATATAATACGAAACACAAGAAAAAACAGCATAAAGCATGTTGTACCGTATTTAAATGGAAAATCGCCGTTTTTACAAGATTGAAAATGTTTTTTCAAAAACAGCGGAGCGGGTGTGGGTATGACCTCCCATTTCAAGCTTTTTAGATCGAACCTCTTTAACGAACAGTCGACTGGGGGGGATAGTGATGGGTATAAGGTTGTTCATTTCACTAAACATGTTTTCACTTGTTCTTTTTTTTTTAAGTGAATCAACTTACCACTCAGGGAAAAATTGCATAGTGAAAAAAACTACAACAATCATATTTTATTTTACTATGCCATTTTTATACCCTTGCAAAGGGTATTAGAAATATTCATTTCCGACCCCATAAACTATATATATTCTTGATCAGGGGGACGAGCTGAGTTCATTGAGCTTTGTCCGTCCGTCTGTCTGTCCGTCTGTCTGTCTGTCTGTCTGTCTGTCTGTCCGTCTGTCTGTCCGTCTGTTTCTACGCAAACTAGTCTCTCAGTTTTAAAGCTATCGAGCTAAAATTTTGCACAGAGTCTTCTTTTTACTGCACGCTGCTAATATGTCGGAACCGACCGGATCGGATCACTATATCTTATAGCTGCCATAGGAACCATCGGTCGAAAAATGGGTTTTAGTGAGAAAAACTTTTTTGTTTCCAATGTTAACGTGATTAAACTCGGTCATTAATAATATTATATACTTTCAAACAGATTTGCAAATTTTGGTCGTTCTTTAGATCGGTGATTATTAATATTAAACGCTTTGAAACTAATTCGAAAAAGTTGATCGACATCGGGTGACTATATCTTATGGTTGCCATAGGACCGATCGGTCGAACATGAGTCTTGGTAAAAATTTTTTTGTTTAGTTTTGTTAGCGTCCTTAAACTCGCTGATGACTTATTTTATATGCTTTCAAATAGATTCGCAAAATTGGGCCGAAATCGGATGACTATATCTTAAGGCTGCCATAGGGCCGATCGGTCGGAAATTGAGTCTTAGTGAGAAAAATTTTTTCAGACGTTTATCTGTCGGAAAATAGGTTTTAGTTACAAAATTTTTTGATTTTTATGTAAGCGTTCTTAAACTGTGACATTTGCATTTGCAAGGGTATAAAAACTTCGGCACAGACGAAGTTAGCTTGGCCTTCTCGTTCTATCAAAATTTAACAAATTTTCTTTGCGCCATTTATATCAACTATCCAGCGAACTCGAACTTGAGAATTACAAGTGGTCTCATGCTTTTGGGTAGATGGTAGATTCAATTCAATACAACTAGAAGCTTAGACGCCTTGCCGCCAGCGCGTGCAATGGCTCAACCGGTAGAGAGCACGTTCCAATTGTGTTCTTAGACCAAGACCCCGAGTTCGAATCCCCGCAGCGTAAGTAAAAATTTTAAAATACGATTCAAGAGGGGAATTCTCCATGTGCAAAATTTTTTTTTTTGCATTATTTTATAGCTTGGATAGTTAAGAATATCGCCCTTAAAGGATTTTTTGAAATTCGAAATACTTTAGAAGATATTGCCTTTTTGTCGAACATTGTCTTCGCTAAAACGAGTCATTTTTGTGTTGCTTAATTTTTGAATGCAACGGCATAAAGTAACCACCTGTATTTTTAACAAAGGTTTTCTACCTATCCAACAAATATTGACTTTGAGGGGCATTTCGATTGGCAACCAAGCGTACAATTACGCATTATCGCGAAACGATAACCGATTAAACCGCTCAAAAACTAGAGCTTGGGCCGCATGTAAAGAAAGCTGCTGCTGAAATCAGTTTTTTTGAAGATGAAGGTCCGCTGTATGCAACTGGCATCGCCTACTAATATCTGTAAGTATATAATATCTGTAATATTTTTGGTTACTTTCAAAACAACCATTTTGTCAAAAAAAAATCACAAAATTTTGTTCGATGGTCAGACCAGAATGACATTTATACCGATTATAGCCCCGTTTTCACTTTTCATTTCAGATAACCTGGAGACGAGAAATCGCGGCCACCAGCACTAAACCGTTTTTTTTTTGGACCCCCCACTTTGACGGCCGAGAACTTTTTGAACTGCCCTAATATAGATGCAGAAAAATTTTTTTGTTTACTTTAATCTGTTTGTAACACAATAAAAAAAACACAATTGAAAAACTCTTTGCGTTTTCAAATAAGATTAAAAAAGGTAAAAAAATAGCCTCGACATGGAGAATCCCCCCTTAATATGATTTGATGTTTTTCAGAGCCCAACTGGTGGTGGCTCCAATGGGATTCCTGATCTTGATTCAGAACAAAATAATTGGCGGGAAAATTAAATAAAAAAAAGATTTTTTTATATTTTCATATGTAAATTATGGTGTACACACTTTATATTTACGAAAACCGTATTTAACGCTGAATCAATGGTGAAAATGTTAAAATTTCAAATTGCTCAGTTGTTCAGTTGATCATTTGCTCATCTGTTCACTTGCTAGTCAACTAACCCCAAGGCATGGTGACGATTAGCGATCCAATTGACATTTGCTGGCTCCTAAATGAAGATGCTAGCTTATACACAAAGCTTGTTATCCTTTGATGTCCGACTTGCTCGGCATTTTCCTCAAGGGCAGAGTTTTAGTTGGTTTTGTTCTGTCGGACAACTGGTTCCAATGCAGCCGGGTGCTTGGTTTTGCGGTGACTAATAAGATTGCTTTGTGAGTTGAAACTTAAAGTAATGCTGTAATATATAATTTTCTCCATTTTATTATCCATTTCGGTGAAATGGTACCAGAAGGTTGTTACAGATTAGCGTACATTGACAGCAAATAAAAAGGCGAAGCCGATAACAGCTGCACACTTACCCAACTGAGTGAACAGTCACTGATAATGTCACACTGAACAATTCACTGAACTAGTTACTGAACTAGAACATGTATCACTGAACAGCTCACAGAGCAAGATAGCCTGAACAACTCACACACAAAAATGAACATTTGAAGAAGAACATGTTTACTTGTTCAGTTTAATGAACAGCTCACTTTTGTTCACTCACTCATAAACAACCCAACACTACTGGGGGACTAACACACCAAAAATTTTGTCGTTAAGACAAAAGTATCTGTCTACGACTTTGTCTTTGCAAAGTCAGCCACTTTTGCTATTTGCCGTAGCAGCTGAGTACTGAGTATGGAATACTGAGTATTGAGTACTGGTCATCGAGAACTGAGTATCGAGTACTGGGTATCGAGTACTGAGTATCGACTACTGAGTTACGAGTACTATAGTACCGAGCACTGAGTATCGATTACTGGGTATCGAGTACTGAGCATGCTCTCATGGTAGTCCTTTCAAGTAATAACCAGCTATCGGGATTCATTCACATGAAATATTGTTGCAGTCTAGCCCTCTTGATACAATGAGCTGCTATAAAGGTATTTAATCAAGCAAATGTGTAGTGCCTGTTGGAGCCCAATTATGTCTAAGTTCCTGTTTAAAGGGCGGTTAATCACCTAATCAATTGCTTCTCAGAATATACTATGAATTTTATGCCCTTTCAGAAACAAGTTAAGCACTTATAAAGTGATCACCTTTGTATAGATAAAACGAGGAAATAGAATCGCATGCCCTACTGAACTGTAATCTGAAAATGATTTAAAAGACAGCTATTTTAAATGTCACTCGTTTAAAAAACTTTACTACATTGATTTGATTAAATATAGTAAAAAGAAATGCATGCCGTTTTTTATATTAATTGCTCTTCAATTTCACACTTGCATCTTCTTTTATCCAGACACCTCATCGGCAACCAAATATATGCCACTCAACCATTTTATTGCCATTTCTTGTTCAATTAAAAAACAAGCAAAAAATATTAATTCAATTAATTTTGACTGCCGCTGTTGCTGTTCATTCATTAAAAAAAGCTTAACGTGAAGTTTTTATCAGTGTGTGTGGGATTTTTTATTGGCCAAATGCCAGCCCATTGGCCGGGGGCAACTGTTTTTTTTTTTTGGCCCCCCGCGATCGATAATTGTGTTCCCAAATGAGAATATATATATGTATATGCCTATATAAAAAAAATATATGTGTATAGGTAGGTATATAATGCATATTATATATTTTCTTTTATATCTATGACCTATGACCAGGCAAATTGCGCGTGTTTGTTCAGTAAATTGGAGACTTCTCAATGCAATTTGTTGCACATTTTTTGAACCAAACTCGCTTAATTACATTATTTTTCAGCTCTAATTAATGGTGTGTGTAGGATTTTTGCTTATTGGTCAAAGAGAAATATTAATTGAAAATTATTTGCAAACTCCCCGTACGCCAATTAAAAAGTGTTGGATTCTGTGGTTAATCGAAATCCTTTTGCAACATGGAAAATTTTAAATTTCAAAGTGCAGTGTTATTTGCTTAAGCATACATACATACTTTAAATATATAGTATGTATGTATATAAGATTTAATTGAACCAAAAATCATTGCATTCATTTAAATTAATATGTAGAACAAAATAAAATCAAAGAAAATTTGGTTTTGTTAAAAGTTGAGATTTTTTTGCTGCTTTCATTTGCACACATGACCACTTAAGCTGGCCAATTTCGAAACTAAACCAAAGCAAACGAAGGTGAACATTGTTGTACACTTCTAGGCACTTGAATGGGGATCTCTTAACTGAAACAAGCAATTTATATTTATTTTTATGCAATTTGCACGAACGGGAGGATGTGGAGCATTTTGTGGCCAGATGCCCGGTTCTTAAGGAAATCAGGACTGGCATTTTAGGGAAGACACGGCTTACTGAGGAAGAGCTGGATGCAACTGGACTGGGATCACATCTTTTACAAGTCTAACTTTGAGAAAATTTTTAAACTATTTTATTTCTATAATAAAATTCTAATAATTGTTAAATGTAAAGTTCAAATGTTTAGATATACAAATTGATACTATTTAGAAAGAAATTTGTAATATGATCGAAACGGCTTTAGGCGGACGGCGGATTGCCAAGTCTACAATAAGCCACAATAAACTTACTACTACTACTATTACTATACTTATTCTTATACTATAGAAAGCCATATTATGTGTATATTCTAAGTAGAACTTGTGTGTCACTTGAAGTAGAGCTAGACCATTCCAATCTCAAATGTATACAATCTTAGCAAACGCAGCAATAACATCTACAACTACACACTGAGAATTCTTTTTATTGCAAACTGCTTATATGTCGGAACCATGCGCATCGGATGACTATATTTCAAAGCTGAGAAATGAAAATGGTTTTCGGTGTGAAATATTTTTTGATTTTCAACGGAGCTCGCAAAATATGGTAAACCATTTTTATCTATGATATGTGCTCACCGAAATGACAGGGACAAATTTAACAGACTCGCTTAATCTCTCGACAGAACACTTGTTTTTGTTTATCTCGTGTTTTCTGTTTCATAGGTTTCTATGAGAGTAACACACGAAGCTGTCTTACGATCACAGCTTGATGGGGATAATTTCGTACGGCATTCAGCAGCTGAGCAAAACGAACCAGGTGTCAGCGCAAAGTGTCTTTTTTGTTGTTGTTACGTTTTTATTGTTTTTGTACTTTTTTATTACAGGCAGCAAAAAGAGCGTAAAAGAGGAAGGTGGGACAAAATAGTACACAAGCAAGCATACACCCTTGCAGTTTGTTGAAACACACATACATGTGCAGAAGACAGTTTCGGCAGATTCTGAACAGAATTTATAAAAAACAAGAAAGAAAGCACAGAATTTATAAAAAACAAGAAAAAAAGTCGGTCAAGCCAGACTTTAGCATACTCTGTACCCTTAATGTCACAGCTCGCATTTGCTTACGAGTTATACGCGCTCATCTCTAAGTTTCTCTCTGTTGAACGGAAAGTCGGTCAAGCCCAATTGTAAAATATACTACTCTGTACCTGCACTAGCGCTGCTGTTGCGAACTTTCTTTTGTTCATCATACATCAGAATTAAGTGGAATCATAGAACATTAATAAGTATTAAGTTTGGGAGCGAAAGCTTTGAAAACAAAAAAGTTTGTCTTACTAAGACTTTTTTCAAACCTATATTTTTTAAGGCTGCTATACTATATAGTTGTCCGACTTTCATCAAGCTAGGTGGAATTATGAAAAAGCATAGAAAACTTATAAATATGAGGTTTGTTGACGTTTGCATCGAAAAAAAAAATTCACTAAAACTAGTTTTTCGATGATGCTAAAGTCAACTGATCCAGCCGAACAGACTGACAGACAGACGGACAGACGAACAGACGGACATGGCTATATTAACTCAGCTCGTCATGCTGATCAAAAATATATATATATGGTTCTTTATGTGGTGGAGATGCTAACTTCTATGTATTACAAACATCTAGACAATTTTTATATACATTCTGCAAGGGTATAAAAAGCAGTTGCTGTCATTTCAGAAGACATTAAATTTTTACTATTGCACCAGAATTGGTGCACATCATCTTAAAGTACCGGTCTTCTATGACCCTAACAACGTAATTGTTTGCTTTGAATAGTTAAGACACCGATAAAGCAACTTTATAACTGCATAACACACAGTAACTCGAGCTGGGTGCGTTTTCTTTTCATGGAACTGAGGGTCGTCGATGATTAGGACTTTGATTTTTTTCTTTTTGGACGATAGAAGCAATGAAAGCCAACTCACTAAGCTAACCTCACTAAGCTACCGCCACCTAACCTGTTTCCTGGGAATTATTGTACCTTTGTTTATGTGGTAGACTTATTAGCCACACTGTATAGTATATTGTATATTGGGAATGCAAGCTGATCCAGGACGAAGCAATCTGACAATGTTTAAAAAAGATAGTTTGTCAGTTCGAAGTACTCAGGAATTTTGGGATCCATTGGAATTTTGACCCACAAAAGAAATTGATTATTTTTTTGCAGATTTTGGGGTTGCACCAAAAACTTTGAGCAAATTTGTATGCCATGTAAATTGCATCATCTTCTAAATAAGTGAGAAATAGCTATTTGACAAGTAACGCTATCAATAGATAAAGTGCCACAAAACCAAATTGGATTACAAAACCTATGCATAAACGTATCTTAAACGTTTACATACGAATGACAAATTCTCTAATAAAGTGTTAGCACTTCCAGTGAAAATCTGGCAGCATTGTCAAACAGCTGATTTGCTGTGTCATTTTATGTAGGTAAAAGAAGTTTGTCTGTCATCTGAAATTATGGAAAACACAGTAAAAAGGCAACGTGCTAAAAATTTTACAGACGAGGAGGAATGGGAATTAGTAGCTCTAGTTGAGGATAACAAGAATGTCATCGAGAACAAGAAGTCAGATGCGTTCACTTGGAAACAAAAGGAGCCAGCATGGGTAAAACTGGTGTCCACTTACGCTAGCAAGACCGGAATTCAGCGCACTGCTCAATCACATCTTGCAAAAATAACTCCGCTAGATGCTGCTTGTACATTTATCGAGAAATATCCCCTTCTGGCGATTGAATCCGTACATGGGTGCAATCGATTGCTCCCATAACCTTCGGAAATGTAGCAATTTTATAAAAGTCTCGAATGACTTCAATGGGGTCCCCAAACTTAATGTAACTGCTGTATAATGATGCAATGGCATTGGAGCTATGCTCACTTCACAAAAGTCCCCAACTCAATGCTAAAAGCAGCTTTTTCATTGGAGACAAGGAACATTTCCTAAAAAGATGGATTATGTAAAGTTTGTTGATGGTACAAATCGATTAGTTTTTGTTAAAAGGAGCAGACATGTGGACTTTTAAAGCCGGAATCTTTTTATGAATACTTGGGTTGTATACTCTCTTTCTATAAATTGTCACAATGTCTTTATCAGAATCTTCCAGAGAGTGAAGGTAAATACCCCTGGTTAAAAATAATTTTACAAATTGTATTGCTTAGCACAAATTCAAAACCCACCCCATGTAATATGTCAATTTACAGTGAATGGCAGAAAGTCAAATGCCTATCTAGCACATACACAGAGAAAAAAAAGTTCAAGTTCATTCTGATATTCTTTTTTTGATATATTTGAGTTTGCAACGCATAGAAGGAATCATCTCCGACCACATGATCAGCATGATGAGTCTATTGAGCTTTGTCCGTCGTATACGCGAACTTGTCCCTCAGTTTTGAAGCTATCGAGCTGAAATTTTGAAAAAATTACTACGATATTTTGGAACATATAATAAAAAAAAAGTGTTTCGAGGAGGGATTGAACCCACGCTTCCAGCACAGCAGGCTCACACACTACCCGCTGCACCACACCCGGCCTCGCTATTTTACTCTGTCACAGTTAATGTAAGCATGCCGTCGCTTTCCGTTTTTCGAATTCCGAATTCTAATTGATATGAAAGTCATATCATCCCCAACCCCCCCACCCCCCCCCCCCCCCCTCACCACAATTGAAATGAAAAAAATGTATTTTTAAAAGTTCATATTAACCTGAGAATATCCATATGAACTTGAACTTTTTATTTCGCTGTGTATAAATGTTTATACAAATTTAATGAAATTCTTTGGCAGACAGAAAAATGTTAAGACTTCTTTTTATGTTAAAATAACAAGCATCTTTGAGTTCCATGTGGTTGTTTTGTATAAATTGACCATCAAATAGCTTTGGTATAAAATCCGAAACAAAAATTGGTAAATTTTTATTCAAATATTTGCTTTCAATTTTCAACACACTCACACAGGGGGAAGGGGGGTTCATTTTGGGGTGTAGCAGCCCTTACCAAGTTTTGGGTAGATCCTTTGAGCTGCAAATGCCGACAGCTTCAAGTGCACAGACCACAAAACAGCTCAGCGGTTTCGAATAACTGCCAGAAGCAGGCATCAACATGCATACAATACAATTGTACATAGCTGAGCTGCTCACGTTGAGGCAAGCTGAGGTAAGAGCAGAACTGTGCAACCACCCGCAGCGTTCGCTTGGCCCACTAGCAGGTGATGGGGGCATACATATATTGCTACAACAAACAATGGCTGCGTCACACAAGAGTTATGAGTGCCTGTGTGTTTTTCACAGTGTACTATGGTCCAAAAGTCGAGTTTCTTTTGAATATAATTAAATTTGTTCATGTTTTGGTAATTCTTGCTCGGAGATAGTCCGTGATCGACCAACTTTTGACTTCTATAGGAGTTTATTCTAGTTCGGATATCTTAAATTTATTTCTGTGTACAAATGTCATGGATATTAGGTGGTTCAAATATCAAGTGCTAAGCTGATTTCTTTGAGTTTATGCCAAAATAATGCACTTGTGGTCCATAGTACAATCTTGAATGACTTTTGCAACTCGTTGCCACTTCATATACCCCCTTTCAGAAGTAGATTCCTGCATACGGGCCTGGGACACCATTGCTGTTGTGATCTATTAGATGTACCATCCTCCTGTCTGGTGACCCTTTGGCACAAAATGCCTTTGTTTGACATGCAACTGGAGCTGCTGCCAAGCGATGATGACAAGCCCCAATGAAAAAGAACTATACACACGAAACTATTGATTTTACCGATTTGTGTAGCCCACCAGGCCACATTCATATTTTATGCCATTGACATACATCTATGCATAAAAAAAAGAAATATTCTTCTTTTGTGCGAAAGCAAAATGAAAAGAAAATTCGTAAAAATATGTCAAAAGCCATTGTTAATGTCATCGATGGGGCCACAGCAGAAGAGTCATGGCCTGGCGCGTGATTTGCCTATAGAATCGTGTGTGTATAATTTTATGGCAAATGGATTTTAATTCAATTACGTGGCAAAAACAACCAACTTCCATTCAACAATTTATATGCCACGGCATTTTAGGAAAGTGAATTTCCCATTTTATAAAATGCTGTCAAAGGATAAACAGCATTTTTCGGTTAGGCGGCTACTTAGTCGCACCTGCCACGCCCGAAACGCCCATCGGCTCGGGGCTCTATGTGTCAAGCAGCGAGCATGAAATTGAACTTTGAAACAAAAAGCAAGGAGATAAACAAGCCGAAGCAGAAAATAAACAAGCACAAATGTTTATAATACTTTTTTGGGCCATGAATTTGCAAAGGTTGAGCGAGAAGCCGAGAAGGAAGCGATAGGAAGAGGGAGGTAAAAGGAAAGTCAAAAGTTGCCTTTTAATGGGTAATATGAACATTATGGGGGGGTCCGTGCAATTTGAAAGCATCGGCAAACTTTAACAATAGTTGCTCTTATGCTCTGCAATTATTTGCGAGTGTAAATTAAGTAATATCACACCCAAGCTAGGACCGGGTGGTTCTTGAAACAGTACTGTATAGACAACCAGCTCTTTTTGGTATAACGCAGCTATTTTTGAAACGTAAGAACAAAAACAAGAAAGAAAGTCGGTCAAGCCCGACTAAAACATACTCTGTACCCTTAACGTCGCAGCTCGCATTTGCTCACGAGTTATACGCGCTCATCTCTAAGTTTCAGTCTCTCTCTCTCTCTCTCTCTCTCTCTCACTAAGATTGCCGTTCAATAGAATGCTGTGGTGATGGGTGGGCGGGTGGTGGGTGTTTACTGGCCGTTTTTTACTCATAACTTGAGTATCGTTCATCCGATCTTTATCATTCCTTTGGCAAATCGATAAATAATTTTGTGTACAAGGTATCTTTAGAAGGTACGAACGATCTGTCTTCAAAACTGTAGGAGATATGACGTTTTTTCCAAATTGCGGGGGCTGGAGGGGGCGTGCCAAAAATTGAAAATAAACTTGATCTGCCTGCAAGTATAAGAAATATATGCCCCATACATGTCAAACCTCTATCTCTTACCATCTCTGAGATCTCTTCGTTCTTACGGACGGACGGACAGACGGACAGACAGACAGACGGACAGACGGACATGGCTATATCGGACCGGCTGTTGATGCTGATCAAGAATATATATACTTTATAGGGTCGGAAACGATTCCTTCTCCCTGTTACATACTTTTGCACAAACTTAATATACTCTATGTACCTTCGGTACAGAGTATAAAAACTACGCTTATCAGCGACTCTCAGTCGAGCACACTGCATTTGCTGCGCCGTCTGCTTGCGCGCCTCGGCAACGGTACGAATTTAACTCACTTCAAAGAGCGAAATTTTGCACTTGTTGAGCCGTCTGCTTGTGCGCTTCAGCACCGAAATCGAGGATTTTTTGAGACTTTATTATTATTTATTTTGTTTCTTCATTTTGCCGTCACCTTAGGAAAATTTGGCAACTTAATTTAGATTGTGTAGATATCCTCATAACTTATCTTTTTATGTAAGTTTGATTTCAGGTGTAATTACACCTGAAAGCACCCATTATCGAGTCCATATAGGCTATAAACTAGAGATATAAATAGACCGAACTGCGTTTTTAAATTCACCATCGAAGCCCTAGTTCGCGGGCTTTGGGTATCTTTGTACAAACAATTGCCTTAGAGCAACATTGACCATTTAGATAAAACCAGTTTCACCAAAATTATGGAATTAACCTTATGAGTAAATTGCTTCATTACCAGCTGAAAGTTAGACCTAAGTCTAAGTTAGACCTCTATGGGCAGGGTACTAACCGCTTGTCTATTGGAGCCGGAAATTTTATATATCAATTGTGGTAACTCCCTTCATCTGTGGTGAGTTTTCCAAAATTTTAACTCTCATCTTTTTTTAACCATCAACAGATGTTGTAGCTGTTTGTTGCTAGTATAAATGTGCGCAATAAACTCGAACTTGACGTGATCAAGAAAAACTGGGAATGAGGTGTTGCTACCTGATGCCTCTAGTTTTACAATTTATTGGTCCGGTTCCAAAGCTATTTTGAGTGTTCCACTGTTTTATCTGTTAAAAATAAACACTTGAAAACCCACCCCTGCAGAGATTACAAGGCAGATGTGTGGGAATTCAAACTCCGTAGGAGATAAGAAATGATGTTCGTATACAAGAAGAGGATTTGTAAGAATAAATTTAGTGCGTATTGAATCGTCATTGTGTATTCATTTGATGTGGACGGCTCAGTATTGTGAATTCGTGAAGCCGTAACAAGAATATAACCATCCATATTAATTCATATTTCCCATAATATTAACTTGACTTCATGACTGAAATTCATCCAAATCAACTTGCATATGATTTCGAGAAACGGATTCTTTATATGTTAAACAAAGCTTCACATCATGGGCATACATAAGAGCACGTGAGTGAGCCTGTACTGAAGGAAGATCAGAGATCAAAGGCCTCCCCTCTAAGCTTACACTAGACATCAAAAAATAACATCAATAAATTCCCAACTTTCGTAAACTACTTAAACCATTACATGGCATCTGCGACAACACCGCCCAAAATTGAAAGGCTGCACAGCTTGAAAGAGGGGCCAGCTTGTGGATAGTCCTCTTGTAGGTTCCTCCATTGGTGTCTTAATGTCGACGACCGGTGTCAAGCCGCCTTTAAAGCACTTGACTCTCATACCAATAATGCTAAGACATTTAAGGAATGTCGCTTATCTCTGAATGAAATCGCACATTTCTGTATACAACTTATATGGGTGCCTGGATATCGCAACATAGAAGGAAATGAGTCTGCGGACAAACTGTCCAGAATTAATACCACAATCGCGCTCCTTTCAGAGAAGATCACGATAGGGATGCCTATGGCGACATATAAGCTTAACACTAAAGCTGAAACACTTCGTCTAGCTACGAATCGGTGCAAAAACGTTTCCTCCTGTGCAGTAGCGAGGATTACGTGGCCAACATTTGACCAAAAACATACTAACACACTTTTACGTCACAGAAGGGACCACATATCACTTCTGGTGGGGACCCTCACGGGTCACTGTCTTATTGGCAGACACGCAGCACGCCTAGGCGTCAGTTAGCATGACTTCTGCAGAAGTTGCGGATACGAAGAAGAGGAGGAATCGGTACAACACCTTCTTTGCCATTGCCCCGCCTTGAGTAGAATGAGACTCAGGACACTTGGTCAACCTCTGCTACTCAACCTCTCGGAGACATCCGGGCTAGAGATCCCAGCTCTACTAAAATTCATTCTGTATACACAGTGGTACAGTAACGAGGACCCCCCAGTTTTAAAAAGGGTTAATAGGGAATAAATATGTCATCGCAATGGGCCCAATGTGGTTTAGTGGGAGAGCGACTTGTCGTTCTCAGCTATCGCAACCTAAGCTAACCTAACCTATTGCAGCACGAAATTTGAATTTGGAAGCAGTCCAACAACAAGAACAGAAAATCAACCGCTATCAGCGAGGCTCGAGTCGATCAGCTTTTGCAGCCATCTGCCTGTGCACCCAGCTGCCGCCGGTCGCTGAAGCGAAGTTGCTTGTGCGGCAGAGTGGCCAGTTGCCGAAAAATAAATTTCGGAGCAATGAAGGGAAAGGCGTGCCTATTTAGATATAGATGATCAGAAATCAAACTAACAAGGTTAGTTGGAAAAGCAATTGAGGTCAGATTAGGATATTAAGACTGACCTTTTCCAATACCTGTTGTAAATATGAATTATTGGAGCTACGCAAGATGCTATAATTCTTTCAAAGTCTTTAGGTTAGTACCACTATAATTTTCCACATCCGACTTATTTCTCTAAAGATGGAAAGGAATGTTAAAAGAAGGCATAAACTTTCTTTCCCAACCAGGCCAGATCAATAAGAAGCAAACTTTCAGTGATCATGGGGCTAAAAATGCAATTAGTCAAAGAAGCTTCTAAAATTAAATGAATCCTTGTCCAAGGGTATAAAATGCACATTTTCCATCTATCCCATGATACTGGCGTTGTGGGGCAAACGGAAATCGATGTTTTGAAGTAGCCAAACAACTTCCTTCGCCAGTTAGGCACGTCAACACATCGAAAACTGTCTAGCCCGACCAATTCCAGCAGAGCGACACCAAGCCAATTGAACCTTAGCACAGACTCGACGACTTTGACTTCATTTGCAGGCTCCCTCATAGCCACACCTGACACGCACACACACACACACACACACACACACAGCTGTCCCAACCAACCTTCGATGGGCGATTGTAGTGCTTGACTTTTTTGAGCCTGCTCGCGTGTAAATTTACAATTTGGGTTAGGGTCAAAACGATAACGTTGAACAAGTCAAAGGCTACAATGACGACGTTGGCACGCGTCAAAGGGTAAAGGCCGTAAAGCTGTCGTTGCGGGGCATTTGAGCAGAACAGAACAGAAATACCGGGTATAAAAAACAGGCCACGGCCCTGCCTGCAGGCTTAAAAACAGGATGCGTGCTAAACATTGTGCTGCTGCAAAATTTATTGTGGAATTTTTATACACGATAAAACAATTTGTTACTAGCGTGGCGGCCATGCAAATCAGCGGCAACGAGCCTTAACCCCATTTTTTTAAAATATATTTTTTTAATAGGAATTTGCTTAATGAATTGTAAAAATCCCATGGAAATGCAAACAAAAAAGTTAGAACAAGTTAAATACACCCAACACTCACTCCAATTCCTCATCATCGTCCTGCTGGATGGCTGCTGGTGGCTGCTGTTGTTGTGGTTGTTGTTGCTGCTGCTGCTGTTGCTGTGGTTGCTGCTTATCGCTGGCGGCAATGTTATTCTCGTAGAAAACATCATCCTCTTTGGACTCATCATCGTCGCCCAGGCTCAGGCTTTTATCTTCGTCGTCGTTCTCCTCAATCCCCTGGACACTGGCCTGACCATTGTTGTTGTTGTTGTTATTGTTCGCATTGTCGCCATTGCTGCTGCTGCTGCTGTTGTCCTCATCATCATTGTTGATGTCTTCCATATCTTGGCTATCGTTATCCTGTTGATTGACGCGCCGCTTGGCCTCCTCTTCCAAATACTTGGCCTTGGTGATTATCTCATCACTGAGAGGTGGGTTAAATGAGAAAAACAAGTTTCAGTTTAATTAATTCATCAAGCAGAGCGAACAAAACACTCACCGGTTCTTGTGCAACTCCTTTTTGGACACGCACACAGCACTGTACTCATCCTCCAGTAGGCAAATTTCACGCTTTTTGCAGTTCAGCGGTCGGCAAAGGTCACCTGCAGGCGACGAGAGTCATTAATTAAATTTACCAATTATAATTAATTGACGGATCCGCATTGCACGAATCTCAGATTGTATCAGATGGTCCACTTTCGGACCAGGACGGAAAAAAAAAATTAAAAAGAGAAGGTTTCACCCTGCGTTTTGTAATATCTCAAACACCGTATTCACCTATGACAAAATAATCACACGGGGAGCTTTGTCAACGGGCGACTGTCATGAACTTTTTTCCTGAGAACTTGAAGATTTGAGTAAAATCTAATTGTACAAAGATATTTGAACAGTGCAACTATCTGCTTGCGTTTGAACACAAGTGCGTGGACACCCAATTATAGATTCAGACAAATATCGCACTCGAATCAGGCCATTTTGAACCGGAAAAGTTAATATTATCATTTGAATCTGTTTAAACTTGTTCGAAAGTAATTTGAAAGCCTAATGTCTAACACTTACAATTTTACAGACTAAATAATTTCCAAGATGTGGACTTGAACCACTTTTGAACTGGTGCAGCCGGCTGGTTCGGCTTATTTAAAGTATCAGCCTAAACATAAAATTTCCAGTTCATAGCTTAAACAATTTCTAAGATATGACTCTGAAGCAAGGCTGCAAACCTATGATATTCTGGAGAAGGTTCGATCCGGAAGAAAAATCTAAGGTTCTCAGATCAGCTCCTTTACTTATTTTTTGGCTCTAATCGTTGATCGTTGACACATTTTTTGGTACAATAATAAGTGATTTTTCGTAGGAAAGGATTTGTTGGCCATTTTACAACACGACCAATGCATTATTATCTTCTCCTATGCCTAGTTTGAATATGATTTTAAAATGATCATACCTCGAATCAATACTATTGAAATATTTTTATGCGGTTATTATATCTTGATAGTTACATACGCTTTGATAAAGCTGACTATAGTGAAAGCTTAAAGCCGAGCGTTTTTCTAAGTAGGGGGGGTTCGGTTCAGGACCGGCTTGCAGCCTTAATCTGAACCACTATTTAATCGGTTGGAAACCGGTTGGAAACAGGTCCTGATCCATAAAAATATTTGTCTCTATAATCCAACCTATAGCCCAGACTTCAAGCTCATAACTAAAATAACTTGATATATGGCTCTGAACTACTTTTTAACCGGTTCCAAGCGGGTTCGATACCGTTCCTGATCTAGCAAAATATCCAACTTTATATTTCCAACCTACAGACCAGATTTCAAGTTCATAGCTTAAATAACTTGTTACCGGACCTGATCTAGTAAGATATCCAACTTTATATTCCAACCTAGAGACCAGAATTTAAGTTCATAGCTTTATTAGCTTCTGAGATATGGCTCTAAGCTACGATTTAACCGGTTCGAAGTCCGTTCAATACCGGTTCGTTACCGATTCTGATCCAGTAAAATATACAACTCCATATTCTAACCTAAAGACCAGATTTCAATTTCATAGATTACATAACTTCTGAGATATAGCGCCGAACCACTTTTTGACCGGTTCGAAACCGCACCGATACCGGTTCTGATTTAGTTTCCATAGTACCAACCCACAGACCAGATTTCAAGATCATAGCTTAAATAGCTTCTGAGATATGGCTATGAACCACTTTATAACCGAATTTTACCGCTTCGAACCGGCTCATAGACTTGAGACATAGCTTATAACTCTTTTCCGAGTTCTCTATTACTACGTTTATACGTCAGCTATTTGCAAATAGAAATAATTTGTAAATAACCAACTCACTGTTTATACGCTAAATACCATACGTAAATAAATCTATTTTTTAGTGCTGCCGGACTGCCATCAAGCAGTTTCATGGCCTTATTTTCTTTCATTAGTCCAAGAAGTACCTTGGTATCCGCCTTGGTTCAAGTCTTGCAAACAAGCGATGCAAGTTTTCATCTTCAACATTTCCCTTTTTCCTTCGCCTGCAGTCGATATGAATGTCAATTACAATATAGCAGTGCTACCATATAGTTAAAAACAGCAAAATCACTGAATAGAGTGGCAACGCATAGCACACTATTGCTAATCAGTAATTGTTTTCGTGGCTATTTGCAAATAACGAATTAACTCAGCGTTTATATACAATTGATCTATACTCATTGCATATGGCATTGAGTGAGTTTCATTTTTGCGTATTCGTCACATTATCCTGACTATTCTACAATTGCTCGAGACTCTACACTTTTATCTAATTTTATCTAGGGCTCTATTTCCTTATTCAATATCTTTGATGGCGTATCGGAATATCACATGTCGTCTAACAAAAACACCAATATATTAATTTATAGTTACGATATTGACAATCATAGCCTTATCCTTGGTTTATGTTCAACTAATAAGTTACCAATTAATACAAACTAAATTATAATATTCACAGATTTCCAAAAAAAATGCACAATTTCTTAGCGGGTGGTAAATTTGAATCATTGAACCAAGTCTGTGTAATAAGTCGAACTTATTCAATGACCAGCTTTCGACGAAATAGTATTCTAAGATATCGCACACTTTTCGCTACCAAGTCAGTACTTAGCTTAAGAAAATTAATCCTGTTATAGTTCTGTGTCGAAGACAGATTTTTAAAATGATTCACAAGCCAACTAAGGCCAAAATCTTAAGAGATTTGTGTGACTTTGTCTGGTTCGGCCTATTTCCATAAAAACATTCCACAAATTACAATTGCAGTATACTCACTTGAGGGATCATGTATCCAGCGTTTCCTTTCGCCCATATTTTTGTTGTTTTGCGTGTTTTTGTTAATCTAAAATGAAAGAAAGTCAAAGTGAGAAAAACGTAAGTATTGTGCAGTTTAATTTGGTTATTTAAATGCATTAAAAATGCAAAACTCTCCAGACAAACTGACGCCTGTCAAATTTCACTCACACACACATACTACATGTATCTCATTCGGATCCAGTGACGTATACGTAATGCATACACGTGGCATTTGCATAGAAACTTGTTTTGCATTTGCCAAGAATGTCGAATGATGCATGAAGATGTTTTCATGTTAGTTTGCACATTTATTGAAATTTAACAGAAAAGTTATTAAGTGCAATGGTGCGTATGCCAAATGTTACGCCTCTGCCTCTGGGTTGGTTGCATAAATAAACTATTGCAACAACAGAAAGTGTGCGGCCCCATATTGGGTTGACAGCGGCGCCTGAAAGGCTGCAATGGAAAATTTACTGCCGCTGCCAAACCATTTGGTTGGGTTGGTGTGCGCACGCTGTTACCGCCGCTGTCAGTTGGCTTAATGAAAACGACAGCAACAGTAGCCAGTTTTGTCAAGCGGCAAAATCGGAGTACAGTTTGCCCTACATCCACGCCACCAACACCATTCACCCTCACATCTGTTCAAGAGCGAAGTGGCAATTGCGGACCACACCTCCCCTCGTAACCAGAGTAATGCAATAAACTCCGCGTCCAGGAAACGAACGCAGGCAATTTGCATGCGTTAAAACGCAATTTGTGCACGCTTCCTGCCCGCGTTTCCCGCCTTGGCGCGCATCTCTTTGAGGAAGCGACGCTTTAATCCTGTACAAGCATGGCTCCGGTCTGCGGCTGTGGCTGTTGATTGGCTTGGTCGGAATCCGTTTGCTTGCTTTAATGACGCTCCGTTTGTCGCGATTGACCTTATTGTGGCTTAAAGGTGACGCCAGCATGTAATAAACTCCCTGCCCCGGGCACGACATTATTTCAAAATTGCATTAACCGGCTGCACAAACTGGGTCACAGCTGCAGCTGCCATTACCAAGGAACCGAGAGGGATTTTACTGAACTGCCACAAAAGCGTGCAGACAATGCTGCAGTGGCGGCTTCTGTCGAGCAAACTTTGCCAGCCAACCAGTTTAACCTCTCTGCCAGATTTCCTACTTTTAAAGTGGGTGAGCTTATTAAAGCCCATTTAATTGGCGGTCTCTAGCGGCGCCTTACTAGTGCCGGCTCCAGGCAAAACTTGACCCTAATTTGACTTTACCTTTGCCTGCTGCGTCTTTTACTTTGGTTCAAATTGCTGGCAAAAATATTTTGCGCGCTTTGCTTGGCAAAAGAACTAAAAGAGAGATAAAGGAGCGGCTTTGTTACAGACGCCATTTTGTTGCTTGGCGCTGCATTGTGCAGCTTGCGTCACTCCCCCTAACCCCCACCCGCCACCCGCCACCGCCCACTCGTTCGCCGCAGCATGGCAATCTGTCAAGCTTTAAATTGAATTTACGACTTTGTTTTCGTTGCGGGTTTATTTCATCTTCTTTACTCTGCAATTTCTTTATTGTTTTCTTTATTTGCCCGGCAAGAATAACAAACATTTTTGTGGTTTGCCGCGGGAGCAGCGGGTGGACTGTCAATTTGGTTGCATTATGTAAATGTAATTCTTAAGTTAAGCAAAGAAATTGTTGTGGCACATTTTCTGCCATGCAGCATTGTTGAAGGTTTTTGCAACTCAAAGCGAATCGGTGTGATTGAAAACAGCATTCAAACTGCATACGAAATGAAGCTAACATTGCTAATGCTTGCAAATTTTTAATAGCTCTGGAAGGCCCATCACTTATTATTTTGGTTCTAATTAATAGTATCAATTTGATACCTGGATGTTGTTTTATTCGGTAAACCGATACGTACCGATAGAAATTAAGGAGCGATTTCTTAAGCTTCATTTCGGACATAAACATTTTACGCTTACTTGAGTAGCTGGAACAGCAAGAAGAACTTTTGATCCACCCAAAGAAATTTGTATCATTATCAACGCGTTGTCTCAAATTAAAAATTTAACCTGTATCTGGTTTTTGGTATCAATTTAATACTTCAAAATGTCAAATTGGTATTTTGGGTATTAATTTGATCCTTAGCCTTATAATTTGATTCGAAAAATAATTTTGAACTAAACATTTTCAATGTCAATAAATATTAATTCGAAATGTCATGCTTGTCGACGCTTGTTTAATACATGAGACATGATAATCTAGTAAAATTGCATATCCCCATGAATTGCAATCAAATTTAAAATTTAACAGAAAGCAGGACTACTAGACTATCAGGTCTCATGTGTCGAACAGTGTGAAAACAGCCTTAGGGCCGATTTCCCAACTTCTACATAGAGCTATATCTCACATAAACCTACAAATAGCAGAGTAAATTGTGGGCTTATCTGACACATAGCAGCTATCTGAAAGAAGAGAAATCGGTCCTTAGAGTGTTCACTTTGTTGTGCACAGGGCACTTGGGCAAATTTGCCCACATTTGCTCACATTTGACGTTCTGCCTGCTATGTTTTTAAGATTTGTTGAGAAAAATATTTTCAGTTTTTTTTTTCAAGTGTGAAGCTTTATTGTGAAAAATTTGTTACAAATTCATATTTCAAAGTATTGTTTATCGCTAACCACAACTTTTTTTCCATCTATCTGTCAAGTTTTTGATACCATCTTGAAAAAAGATTCGAGCCACGATTTGATCTAATTTTTGAGTTCTTCAAAAGAGCGAAAGTGCTGATCCTTAAGGGCACGAAACCAAATAATTGTCGTAAGGGGCAATGTCTGGGCTATACGGCGGGTGGGGTAGGACTTTAGATTTCGGTGTTTCAAGGTATGTTATGACCGGCACCATAACATGTGGCCGATCGTTGTCATGTTGCAACGACCTTGTCGTGTCTTTGCTCGTATTGTGGCCGTTTTTACTTCATTGCTCAGCTCAAACGCATGAATTAAGTTTGGTAGAGTTGCCCTGCGATGGATTCACCCGGTTATAGCAACTCATAGTACACCGTACCATGACGTATAGCATGACGTATGATTTTTTAAGCATGGAGTAAGCTTCTTGCAGCATTCGATGGCCTTCAGCTGCATTTTTCTTCAAATGAAAGCAGAAAAGAAAACTTTCCCGCAAATTGTGTTTTGTTGGAACAAAAGTTGACATACATTCTGTGAGCACACAAAAACTTTGTTGCTTACAAAGAAAGCCCAACGACGGGGTTTCAAAAAGAAGGTGGTTGCAACATTGTCCGATTTGATTTAATATTCTTGACGCCATCTCTTAAAAATCATTTAAGACATTTTTTTGTACAGGTAATTCAAAACAGTATCAACCTGATACAAGTTAGTATCAATTTGATATTCTCGATGCATCAATTAATAGTTGCAAATTGATGACTAAATAGTATCATTTTGATGATTTCTTTATTTAGGTGTAGCTCATACAATTCTGGAAACTTTATCGAATTTATTGACCACCATTTAAGTACATTTCCTTCCTCAAAACCCTTATTGATGCCATTTAACCGTTTTGTGAAAGTACTGAACAACTTGTTTGGTATTTCCAGACAAATACATATCTGAATCGACTTCGTCTCCAGTTTCAGATAATGTGTTTGTGTCAGAGTTACTTTCCTTACTTATTTGCAGCCTTGTCCGTTAGTCCTTATATACATATCTCAGAGGTGGACTTATGAACTTTTTATTTGTGTCTTCTTTTTCTTCTTTTAAATAAAATCCGGTGCGGGACATAGGGCATCAACCACTTCTCTCTTCCAACGAACTCCGCTTCTCTAACGTCAGTCCTCGGCCAAGTTCCTTTGAGACTGCCTGGTGTCCGGCCTATTCCGTCCAGCGTGTTCCATTCCCTAGCCTTCCTAGAAATGTTGCTCTCACTTTTATTACAGTGAAATGTATTAGAGCACTGGCCATTCAATTTTGGCCATTTCGTTGGAGCAGTGAGAATGTCCTGCAGTGTTTTTGACTATTGCTAGACAACAATGCCATATGTTACGGCACTGCTTTCAGGCTGACACCGGCTAGCTTGTCATTTCAGGGCGAGATCTTTGCCCTAGCCCGCAGCGCGTACAATCACTATATAAAAACTGCTCACTACAAAAAAACGGATAAACTACAAAAATTCAAAAACAACAAACAGCGCCATCTGACGGCAAGCGTGATGACCCGGTTTGGATGTTGTCACCGACAACATCCGTTCCGTTCTTTGAACACTCGTGCGCTCCCTCATTGCCTGGTATTCCTTAGTGGGTTCTGCTGAACCAGAGGTGCCCAGAAAAAGCTTACGCGCGATTGAATAAAACCCAAGAAATAGAAAGAGAAAATCGATTTTTGTATGTGTGTGTGTATGCTCGTGTGTGTCTGATACACACGCAGAGAACAACAAAATCTTCGCTCTGACGGTAAGAGTAGAGAGAACACATATGAAGTTCTTGTTGCTCTACGTATAGCCATAAGCTATCCGTGAGTCCTATACGCGCTGGTCTCCCTTTGCGTAAAACAACAACGAATGCGCTGCGTGTGCAATAGGCTTGGGCACCTCTGTACTAAACAGTAGACCTCTCTGTTCGACCCAGCATTTATCTAACTACCAGTAGGATGTTGCCGCAACCTAAAGTAGTTCCGCTGCTGCATACTTGAGTAAAGTGTATGCTGGTTCCTGGTGGGTAGATCGTAGCAATTCCAAACAACCGAAATGTTTTTTGGATCTGGAATTTGGTGTTGGCCGCATACCACCAGATCAACGACACATACGGTGGCATACACCATCTGCTCCTGAAAGTTTTTCGCCTGGAAAAGGGTTTACTTTCGATGCTTCCCATAAATCAGCTCTGTCAAGCATTAAGCATATGTCAAAGCATAAAGTTAGCTATTGCACCAGGATCCTTTCGACTCCATTTGATTTCCACTCAAGCATTCAAGCAGCTTATACATTCGTTACATTCGCATCTCTGTCTATCGATTTGTGGCCTGGCAGCCTGTCTTGGCACCAAACTCATTGCCAGTCTTCTACTTCAATCGCGCATGCAATCAGGGTATAAAAATTCCACATTAAATCGACTCACACAGCCTCTTCCAACGACCCCTGCCACCTCCGCGCCGGCACAATACGTTTTAAAGCATCGATTTGGCAAGCAATGGGGCGTTGTTCATTCGAAATTGCTGTAAATTATGCAGTGGACATCAAATGACTGCCAATGATGCGGTTGGGCGATGTCCTCCTATGCAATCAATAAAATATGAGAGAGGTAACCACAAGCGACACAGTCGTTGGGTCAGCATTATGTATATAATGCTGCAAATGTGAAAATATTGCGGCTGTGGCAATTAGAGCGAGAGGGATTAGGGAATCGAGCCCATTGATATGGTAAAAGGCTTTTGTGGCACAGCCAAATGACCAACTGACTGACTGGATGTGGCTCCTAAATTATGCACTTCTCTTTGAAAAATGCATTAGCCCAGGCAGATGGGATTTTTGGAATTTATGCATGGTTATGTTCCCAATGCGCTGCTGTGGTTATCAGCTATGCTGAGCCAGCGGCCTCAGCCGGGGCACATAAATTGCACATTTTCGTGCACACAAAATGCTAAATCAATTTCTATTAAGGCCCACGACAGCGGCGGACAGCTCTAAGCGGGATGTCCTGGCCTGGGCTGGCACATTTCCTGGCAGGAAGCTCAGCAGGGAGGCTGACTGTGAAGCGCTGTGTGCGCAAATCCGTCAATATATATAGCTTGAGTGTGACTTGGGTTAAAGTTTTGAAGTGGCCAAAGCCAAGTGGCGAAGCAGAAAAGGACACTTGGCCAGGAAATTGCATTCTTCCAAATTGTGTGGAGGATAAATGCCAAATGTGTCACCAGATGTCACCTGAATGGCTGATAGAAAAGTTAATTGCATTTGCCTTTGCCAGGCCATTCCGACAAAAGGGTGAAACAATGTTATGACACTCATTAAAAGCGCTGTCCATGTCGCTGTCACATGCATAAATTACACAATAATACCAATTTAATGGTTAATTAAATTGCCTCAACTCAACTGTCAAATCTGAGCGGACGAGGGAAACGCAGCTCAAATGGAAAACATTTGCAAAAGTGCAGAACAAATATTTGCATCATAAGCCATAAAAAAATACAAGTAGGAGACGCGGCAGTCGGGGGAGCCGACAACAAAATACCCTGTAGCAAAATTGACTTCCGTGTTTTTTTTCCCATAATTATTGAGAGTAAAAATTGCATCTTAATTAATCTTCTATGACATTTCTAAAGTCGCCAACGCGACATTCGTACGCCTTTAAAGTCAAAGAAATATTAAAAACATAAAGATTCTGTATTCTTGTTTCTATTTTTTGGTAGCATTTTGGTAGGAGTATATTTAATGCAAAAGGTAGGTTCAATCGATTTGTTATTATTTGCTATTCCCGAAATATAAATAGTACCCCACGTAAAATATAAAGAAACGTGGCTTAAAAATTAATCAAAACACTCTTGTATGAATCTCTATTGGTTTTCATCCAGGTTCATCAGGTTTAAACTCATTTTCAAATATCTATATGAAAATTCAACAATAACTGCATACCAATCTGCCAGCGCTGGAAACAGGGCGGAAAAACTGTTGAATAAAACTTTTTAGTTTTTAAACCAATCAGCTCCAAATTTCTTTATGAAAATTAACATAACATAATGTTCAAAATCATTTGCAAAGAAATGGAAATTGTATAAAAATGCTTTTAACTTATTTGCGAAAATGCACCCAAGTGCATGAAAATTGGTGCGTTTACTTTTTAATTTGGGCCCGATAAGTTTCAAACTCGTTTTCAAAGCTGCACATACAAAAATATTCCAAATTTTCTATTTTTTTTTCTACCGCCCAAAGTCAGAATGTGTAACGTTTCAGTTTTTCATCTGATCAGATCCAAACGTAATTTCTAGGCCTTAACATACAAAATATCTCATACAAAAATTTTACGTCTCGTTATTTCATAACTTTGTAGAGGGCTTCCGTAATAGGGCTTACATAATAAAATATTGTCAACGTAATGTTAAATATTTGGAAATCCGGAAAATTTGTGGAACATTTTTGGAAAAAAAATCTGTTTTGTTTCCTTTCGGTCGGATTTAAAATCATTTTCAAAGCTTTATGTAAAAATTCGATAAAATTGATATTTATTTAATTTGCAAAATCAATTCACCTGCGTGGAAATTGGTAGTGTTAACTTTCAATTGCCACACAGCCCAACAGTGTTTTTGGTGCAGGCCTACTTCGATCTGATTATGTTAATATATATTGCACTGAACAAAACAGCATCATTGGTTTTGTTCTATCAGCTTTTGTTTTCAGGATATAAGGGAAAAAGGAATTTGTTTATTTTTTTTTTACTTTAGGATTTATGGGGGCCACACTTGCCATAAATATCTGGTGTTATGAGCTATTTACGACAGAGCACATATCAATGCATCTGTAAAAAAAAGAAAGGCGCTTTTTAAGTATGGCAGAAAGTGTCTTAATTGGACTCTAAAGTCGGACAATTCTAGTTTTATGGCAATTTTTATACCCTTGTAGAGACTATATTAAAATTGTCGAGATGTTTGTAACGCATAGAAGGAAGCAGCTCCGACCACACAAAGTATATATGTTCTTGATCAGCATGACGAGCTGAGCTGATATAGCCATGTCCGTCTGTCCGTCCGTCTGTTTCTAACCTATCTCCTCCGTCAGTTTTAAAGCTATCTTAACTGAACTTTGCACGAAGTCTTTCGGTACAAATACGCTGCACATTTGTCGGAACCGGCCAGATCGGATGACTCTAGCATATAGCTGCCATAGGAACCATCGGCCGAAAATGTTGTTTTAGGGATAAAAACTTTTTTGTCTTCAACGCAAACGTCCACAAACCTCTTATTTATAAGTTTTCTATGCTTTCACATAATTCCACCAAGTTCGATAGGACAACTATATAGTATATAGTATATAGAAATTGGGTGTAAAAAATGTATATAGGAGGCCTTGTCAAAAATGTGTACATTTGGCCGAATGTACATATTTGTGTCTACTAATTTAAATAAATTATACAAGCTACAAGGAGTATAAAAACTTCGGTCGAGCCGAAGTTAGCTTTCCTCTATTTTTTCAAAATAAAACACCACCTCTTAGTTAATGTGGCTATCAAATTTCTTTTGGACCAGCAAACCAAGACCAAAAAACGCTCTAATTATGAGAATTTGCTTGCATTTAAATCAGCTGGTTTGGCAGAGGTATAGCCTGTTTGAAAATACATATTTAAATTTATGGGAGGAAAACTAGATTGTCACTCTAAATCTGTAAAGGAACCGTAAAGAGGCTACTTGATTCAGCATAAATTGTTATATGGTTATATGTAGATAAAAAATTCTACGTTGAAGTAGCCACAGCTCCCATACAGATTTTCAGAGAGATTCTAGTTTTCCTCCCATAAAGTGATATATGTATTTTCGTCTTAAACAGGCTGTAACTTTGCCAAATAAACTGATATAAATGCCATAACAATCACATAATTAGCTCAAATATTTGGCTATATGTTCAAACAGCTAAAATATTTATCCAATAACCCCGCTAGTTTAAGCGAGATGATTTATTATGAAAAAAAGGCTATAAGCTGAGAGAAGTCTGACTTTAGAGGCCAATTGGGACACTTTCTTCTGTTCTTGTATAGCGCCTTTGATTTGATAATGCATTGATATTTGCTCTGTCGAAAATAGCTCATATATCCATATATTTATGCCTAGTGTGGCCTCCACAAATCCTAGAGTGCCAAAAACTCAACATTTTCGTTTTTCCGGCATATCTTGGAAACAAGAGCTGTTGGAGCGAAACCGACACCTGTTTTGGAATTAGTGAACATAAACTTATCATAAATTCAAATCAACAGGACTGCACCTCACAAATTTGGTCATTTTGTTGACCTGTGCTATCTTTATTCTCATTTTAAATATAGAATATTTTATACACAAGTGCGAGCGAAGCCGCGGGTATAATCTATAAATATATTTCAGATTTCAACAATCTGACTTTAAAATGGTGACTCTGGCATTTTTATTGCGGCTTGCACCAACCCATTCGTATAGGGTATAAAAATAATATGTCTCCTGCATTAAACACAACACACGGTGTATGTCATTCATATCCTGCAGGACAATAAACATGCAACACGAAACGTGCTTCGGGCAGGCCCTATAACTACAATGCTCTGGTGGGGCGTTATGTTTATGCATCATAAATGCATTTTGCGGCATGCTTCATCTATGTAAGAGCCAACCGAGCACGACCCTCCGCTATGCACTCATAAAACATTTGCAACAACTGAAACCGAGTAAATTGCAACAAATTGCAACAGGCAACAACAGCAGGGCATACAAAGGCCACTAAAATGTGCTTACCTATGTGGAAAAAGATACGTGTGTAGCTATACTCCTGCAATTTGTATTTATAAACATGGAATGGAATGTAACTAACCAGAAACAAAAAAATACAAGCCGCCAGCTGCACCAGAGCCTCTGGGAATAGTGTAGTTACCATCTGATTGCAGCAGGATTTTTTATGTTGTGCATTTGGGAACTTGCTTGGCTCTCTGTCTGAGGCAGAGATTAGGACAAGTTTATTACAAATCTGGACTCATAAACATTGAAGGTGGTATAAAACAGCAGGAAGAGAGGCCGAAAGTTAAGTGTATGAGATAGTTTTGCCAGCATGGAATGCAAATGGAAAATGAAATCAATTTCAATGGTACAAAGGATGTCAAGCAAACAAAATTTCAATTCAGCTCAGTCAATAAGTTTGTGTATTTTGTGCAAAAAGGATGTTTTCTAATAATAGCAGTAAAGTTTTGATTCATCTACACCAAAGCACTTTATAGTATGCCAAACTAGTTACAAAGTTTTGATTAATGAGACACAAAAATTATTCTGCAAAGTTTAAATTTCGAGGGAACAAAGGATTTATAGAAGAAAAAACTAATATGGAAATCTTTTTATTGGATACAGCTTTGATTTTATCTGCGGTCGTAGATGTAAAAAGGTTTTCTTTATCAAAAGCAAATTCGCTGCAAATCTCTACAATTCTCACATCAGCTAATTTAATTCCGATGGGTATCAAGTCCATACAATAAAACTATGTTGGAATGCTCTCGGAATATTCCGACTAATCTTTCCCCTAGGTCTGTTTTCAGCAGAGCACGCAAAAAGTGTTACCCTTTTACAGACTGTCAGAATACAAACAATCACCCTCGGACACGATAAAAAAGGGAAACGAAATCACATTTCACCATTGTCTTTTCTCAACTTGTTCTTTGCACAATCAAAGAGAGATTTTTTCACGCTCTTGGAGCATTTGTTTCCATGTGACACATTGCTAAGCAGAATCAGCCGAAAGTGTCTTTTACGCATGTATGTGTGTTGCGCGTGGGCCTTAACAAACTGCAAGTGTGTATGCGTGCTTGTGTGCTATGTCCATCTTTCTCTTTTACGCTTTGCCTTCGATGGTATTTACATCTACCGCAAAAACAAAAAAAAGACACTTTTCTAGTTTTGGTCAGTTGCTTATTCCCATAAAGCTGTTATCGTAAGACAACTTTGTGTGTTTCTCTCATAGAGAACTATGAAACAGAAAACACGAGAAAAACAAAATCATAAATTATGTTGAAAGAGTGAGAGTTGTCTCTGTCATTTCAGTAAGCAGACTGCACAGAAATAATTAGTTGACCATATTTCACGAACTCTGGTTTTGAGACAAACTTGTGCAGCAGAAACAGCTGATTGAATTCCGATAGCTGTGGCGGAAAAAGTAGTTTAAAATTAGGATATGGTGAAATAGATATTGATATACGTGAAATTTCTTGAAGGACCATACAGAAGCTCACACCCAACCCTATCTTACTAAATATTACTGACGGACAGTTCAGCTGATGTAAGAACGCTTCAGTACGGCTAAGTACTGAATCAGATCTGAATCAGCCATGATTTGGATGGGCTGGTATTGAATTCTTGGCTGCCTTTACATGCATTTTAGCCATGAACAGGCCTACTACTTCATGACCCTCCCTTCTTTCTGGCATGATTTCAGTACTTAACTCATGGGTTAGTTTCATGGGTAGTACTGAAATCATTACTGAAATAAGTCATGAATCTCAGAATCTGTCTGAATCAGCACTGACAAATTCAGTACTGAGACGTAGAACTGCAGGGTAACTACCAGGGCTGTAAATCTAAATTACCTTTACAATTTGTTGGGTAATTGAAAATGTAATTACCATTACAATTACAATTATATGGTAATTAAAAAAATAAAATAACGATTTTATTATTTTCACCAATTGTACCTACAAATGTAATTATTGGTAATTAAAAGCAATTGAAGTAATTTGCGATACAATTTTACATTACATGAATGTGGTAATGGTAATTCAATTTTCAATTACGAAATAATGGTAATTATAATGGTAGTTAAACTTGTAGTTTCCCAACAAAACGTAATGGTAACTTCTATTAGCAGACCTGGTAGCTACTTACCTTAACTGGTGGACGCAGGCTCTAAAGTGTTAAATTTGTGTGTTAAATTGACGAATTGTTGAATTTCTGTGTTAAGTGAAACGACTGAGTTTTATATAGACGTGTCACCGCTTGGAACATGTCTTAAACCAGTAAACTAAGTAGCTACATATTACAACCGAACATTTCCGTTTGCACCTTGAAAACAAAATCTAATTTACTCAAATACAAGATGCACAACAACTTTTGAAGCGCGCATGGTTCAACGATTCAACGATTCGTTGTCTAAAAGACAGTGTACCGAGCTCAAAGGGGACCACAATGCTGGCTTACGTGTCTAGATCTTAGACCGACTTTGCACTGATTCAAGATATGCGCGCCAACCGACTATTACTTAAACAAAATCAGCCTTCCGTTTGCTGGCCACTCCCTAAAGTTAATAGCAGTGCATTTAAAAGCTTTCAACTCCACATCCACATACAGCCAATGGGCAATGAGCAATGGTCACTGACCACGCGTCCATAACAAAAACAGCTCCAGTATAGAGCGTTAAATGGTCTCTTCCTTCAATTATCCATATACCACACCCACGCACAATACCCAACAGTGGCGTGCATTTTGGCCGATTGAATAGTTCAATCAATTAGTTAATTGCAGTTCTGGTCAAACGAAATATCCAGCACAAATCGTGGCACTTAGGGCCAGTCATTAGCAGGGCGAGACCGACAAACTAGCGTGTTGGCAGCATTTGCCACTGAATCGGGGAGCCCGTAAATGACACTGGCCCAACTGGGAGGAGTCAGACGTAGCTCTTTGCTAGACTTCACTTGCTTGGCTGCCACACGTGGTTCGTTTGCTCTGGGAAGCACAATTAAAAACACTTTAGCTTTGGCAACGGCAAGAACAAAAAGGAATTCCAATGCTTTGAAAGGCATGAAAAGGAAGAAGGGCAAAAGCTTTCACTTTACAAAAGAAAACAAAAAATTGTCGCGCCAAACACATACACACAAAACTGGAAATGAAGTGGCGGAAAATGAAGTTTTTCCGAGTCTCAGCTGGAGACCCTAGAACAACTGGTAAAATAAACAAAAAACTTTGCAAATTGCAACTCATCGCTCATATGGGCAGGAGAAAGAGAAACGGGCGTATACACCATTGGAGATTTTTTCAGTTTGGTGACAAAACTTTATTACGAAGATATTTCTTTAAAATAGAAAATACTACTCTGAGAACAAAATTTTCATTTAAAGATTTATTGACAGTCTATATTAGAATACGGAATAAATTCTACTGGTAAATTACTCTAAAAATTTAATATTGTACCCCTGGGTCCTTTGCATTGTGAGGATATATTTCTTTTGAGAGCGTTTATATTCAAGTTTGAACTGTGATCACCGGATGGCATCTGTTTCCAACGCGTTGCAACGAAGTCGTAAACAGTTTGATGAGCTCATTGTGTTCCTGTAACATTTGCTGTAATTGCTAGACTATTTCATCTGAATCTCCAAGAAAGTAAATTTGTGAAAGATATTTGTGTCGGCAACACCGATGCAGAAAGATGAAAAACTTGCACCAATGAAATTACCTTAAATGTTGAATTATAATTTCGTTCATATACAATTTCACCAAACGAAGTCATTTGAAAACAATCGTTGTACATCTTGATGTATTGCAAGAAATGGTTCAAATTAGGAGATTCATCGTAAAGATAATTGCACAATGGCGATTCTTTCTCAAATTGAACTGATGCGCACTGTATTTCTTGTTTGGCTCATATTGAAAGCATGCACGTTCAGTGTTTATCGGAAGAATTTGTTGTTGCCGACGTTGTCTTTCTGTAGTCTCACGTTGTAATCTTGCTTCATCACTTTGCCGAGCACGAACTTCTCATCTTTTCAATCGTTCTTGCACATTGTAAGCTTCATTCTTTTTTTTCTGACCGTTGGCGAATAGTACGTTCCTCTTCCATTCGACGAATGCATGATCAATGTTACCATGACCTCTTCTTGCCATCGTAACAAATTTCGAACTTTCTCTAATCAATTATATACCTTTGAAATAGCCAAAATAAAGTAAGCAAGCAAAAGAAGAAACGCAAAAAAACCAAAAAAATCTGAAAGAACATATGCTTAGCTGTCAAATGAAATGACCGCCTACTGCGCCACGTATTGAACTGGACCTCAATTGAACTGCTGCGCCACATTTTGAAAACAATTTGCGTACGAATTATGAACAATCCCTTAGAACGATAGATATATTCAATTTGATCCAGTCGATTTCAAGTTTTAAGCATGCCAACAAACCACGATTCATATTTATATGTCGGGGGTGACACAGAAATCGCTAGAGATTTTCGTATAAACGCTTATATTTCAAATATTAATTGTTTGAATTTATATGGCACAAAAAAGCTCGGTTACTAGATCAGATGGCGAAAGTAAAGCGAATTGAATCGACATATAAAGATATACAATTTAAATTGTAAATGCAAACGTTTATACAAAAATCTCTAGTAGATTTCTATGTCACCCCCGCATATACATAAACGAGAGCGTAAGTTAAAGTCGGCTCTAACCGACTTCGATATACCCGTTACTCATGGAAACAAATGTTTAATAGTCTTACTGTATGCCTGAGGTGGGTCAGCCGAAAAGTATGCAACATTTTTTAACTCGTCTCTCTCTCTCTCTCTCTCTCTCTCACTAAGATTGCTGCTGAACGCAATGCTTAGGTTATGAGTGGGGTGGGTGGTGGGTGTTAACTGATCGTTTTTTGCTCATAACTTGAGTATCGTTCATCAGATCTTTATCATTCCTTCAGCAAATCGATAAATAATTTTAAGAACTAGATATCTCTAGAAAGTACGAACCATCTATCATCAAAACTGTAGGAGATATGACGTTTTTTCCAAATTGCGGGGGCGTGAGGGGGCGTGGCGAAAATTGAAAATAAACTTGATCTGCGTGCAGACAATAGGAGTCTACATTTCAAATTTGGTTGCTCTAGCTCTTCTAGTCTCTGAGATCTAGGTGTTCATACAGACGGACGGACGGACGGACAGACGGACAGACGGACAGACGGACATGGCTATATCGACTCGGCTGTTGATGCTGATCAAGAATATATATACTTTATATGGTCGGAAATGATTCCTTCTGCCTGTTACATACATTTGCACGACTTTAGTAGACCCTTTTACTCTACGAGTAACGGGTATAAAAAGCATTTGTGTTGTTCGAACAGTAATGACAAGTGCAAAAATATTCTTACACATGTACAGAAAATGAGAGCTATGAAAAACCTTTTACTTTTTGCTTTTCTGCTCGGCCGCTGTCAACGCAGCATGCATAGTAAGAGAGCATAGACCCAGCCAGCCATATGCGGAGCGCTCCGAAGCAGGAGTGAAAAGGGACTCCCAAAGCAGCACCTCGAAGGAGCGTTTCCGGAGCACTCCGAAGCAGGAGTGAAAAGGGACTCCCAAAGCAGCACCTCGAAGGAGCGTTTCCGGAGCACTCCGAAGCAGGAGTGAAAAGGGACTCCCAAAGAAGCACCACGAAGGAGCGTTTTTTGGAGCGCTCTAAAAGAATATAAAAAAATGCTGCTGCGGTGACTTGATCCCAAGCCTCGACCAACTATGGTTTTGACGCTATGTCTTGCTTAAGGCGAATAGCCGAGTGGGCTAAGACGTCCGTCCGTGTGTTCAGCATTTGTGAGAGGTTCCGAGTTCATGTCCCCCAGCAAAGTGAGTAAAAAAAAAAAAAAAAAAATAATAACCAACAACCACACCACGGTTCGCGTTGGTCCGGTGCTGGTCTAGTCTCTCTCCACGTCCCCACACTCCCTATTTAAAAAAAAAAAAAAAAAATTTGGCTGAAAATGACACTTTTTAGGGCGAGTTGTTTTTTGAGTGTAGGGACTCCTCTTCGGACCATTAACGGATCACCGAATCCAATCTCGAAACACTCCGTCTAGGGTATCTTTGGATGATTTAAGGAGTCCTTTTCAAAAAACCATAGGCTAATAGAGGAGTCCGCACGGAGTCTTTGCGGGTTATCTGAGTGAGCATTCTGGGATGCCGAAATCACTCATTTGAGGAGTCCTTTAGGCACACTTTTTTTTCATACATATTAAAAAGTCCCTTTTCTCCGGCGGATATGCTCCTTTGGGACAGTTTTCGGAGCCTCCCTAGGAGGCTCAGCGCTTCGTACAGGGAGTCCTAATGGAGCACCTTGTGGACTCCGCTGGTTGGCTGGGGAGCTTTAAAGCTTGAAGCTCAATACATTAACAACGTTCATCTACTGACTTACAAATACTTATGCTCACTTTGCCGACTCATGTTTTAGAATCAGTATTAGTACATCAGTGGTGTCCAAGCTCACACAATCAATCAGCGAAACATGAAGTAAACATTTGACATTTTAACATGAGCAACAAATAAACGAACAAATGCCTCGCGAGAGAACAAAAAGCCGAACACGCGCAACGTAAGAGACCTAGCTAGCATTTGACGAAATTTTTGATCACATTCGAGTCTTTTTCGAATCCTCTGTCTGATTATAATAGTCAAAATTGCGCTCGTTTTCTGATCATAAATGATACTTTGGTCGGGAGAAAATGGTACCCTAGCCGTTTATAACCTGTTTTTTTGAGCAGTTTCGACTCATTTTCGAGTCATATTTCCAATCATTTGCGAGTCTTTTTCGTCGTATTTTAACAAATCACATTTTGAGCATATGCATGATCTTCCAAATGCTAGGTGGGGAGCTAGCCGCCGAGCGTCTCTATACTTGTGTCGGCTGCGACGCCGGCAGAAATATGAGTTTCTATCCCATAGAATAGGCTTTTCGCATATTGAACACCACTGATGTATGTACATTCATGAACTAATGGACTTTTTGCCAGAAAAATGGAAAAATTGTCTATAGTAGAAAAAGAGCAAAGCAAAAATCATGTTTAACAGCCCTCTCACTCTTTCTGTCTATTTTTCATTACAAGCTATTCAGACGCACCCCGACAAATATGGCGGCAGCACCCGGAAGTTGTCCTCCTTGTGTCTGCTGTCGATGCTCGCTGATGAGAAATGACAGACGTTATTGCCGTTAGCTATGCTCCTCCATCTGCATTTATCATAACTGTTGTCTTTTATTTGCTTTGGTGGCGCTGCGTCTGCCCCGGGGTTGTTGTTCCTGTTGCTGTTCTATGGTTTTGTAATCTCTGTTTGTAGTAATTGCCAAGTGCGATGGCTTGGATTTGCGCCTTTCGCTTTCATATTTTGCTCGTAGTGAAGTGTTGCATAGGAAATGTTCTGTTTTGCGCTTGTAAGTATGCTACAGTTATTGCGTTCTGCCTGGGGCAAACCATTTGTTGATTAAAATTGAACTTAAATCAAGTTAGCTAACTTGATGTCTGCCCAAACTGTCAACAAAATGAAATTGCAGTTCGGAAATTCAATTGACCTGCTTCACATAACCGAGTACGAGCAAACAACTAAAGCAATAACCAATCCGAGAGTCATTTAATTTATGCTGATGCAAAGTGCAAATATTTGCTCTGCCACATCCACCTGCTCGCTTTCAAATCAAATCGCTCTGCAAATGCAATTCTGTAATACGCACAAATAAATATTTGATGCGTTTTATTGGATCAAACTATTGAGAGCTGAATAATTGAACAATAAAAGTGCTTAATAGCCAACGCAAATAGAAGCCTAACGAAATGGAATTATGCAAATTGTGAATTTGATACATTGGAAATTAATATACAAATAGATTTACGAGGGTTGTGAAGTGAATTTAGTATTTGGCACTTGTGCATTTAATCGGACAATTAGAATAAAGAGTAAGGGAAAACACTTTTTTCAAGCTGCGAATACTTCAAATTGGTCAAACAACAACAAAAGCGGGGAAATGTGGTACGTGGGTCAAAGTGAGTTTAAGCCTTAATGAATTTCGACTTGTAAGCTCTTAAGACCAAATAAATCGGAAGCTAATACTTTTATATTCACCTCCAAGGTCGGAAATGAAAAGCGGCTTAAGGCTATACATTACATTTTGGGTCGATCTATAGTAAAATTGGTAAGCCAATGAAGTAAGGGACCAAAAATCAAAACACAATGTTTTTGAAGAGGTTAAGATGATACACAACAGCGACTTTTGTCCATTCACGACAAAATTCCGAAAATAATTGTCCCCAAAAATTGAAAATGTCATTTTAGCCTTAACATTAACATTAAAGAAAATAGAGAAAATATCTTCGATTCGCCGATGTTTAAAAATAAATGTTTTAAATGATTTTCATACAAAAATTTCATTTTCGCTTTGAACAATGTTAGTTGAGCGACTCCCCTGACCAGTTGAAATATTCATCCGATTTTGATCAAACTCGTCAAAAATGTGCGGAAGCAGAAAATATATGGCAGCTATATACTAAGGTCATCTGATCCGGCCGGCTCCGACAAATATGGTAAAGATAGATTTAAAACTGATGGAGGAGATAGCATAGAATCAGTCGTATAGACGGAAATCAACTCAGCTCGTCATGCTGATCAAGAATATATATACTTTATGTGGTGGGTGATTCTTCATTCTATGCGTTACACACATCTGCACAATTTTAATATACCCTCTGCAAGGGTATAATAAATTATCCCAACAATCCGGCTCGACGGACCAAGTAAATGTAGGGGCAGCTTTTTAACGTTAAAGTGGGCAGGTTGGGTTTGCTGGTGCGCAAGAATACACTTCGTGGTGGGAATCTGAACGGAGGGCGCGGTATTGATTCTTTCTATGAACCATTTGGAAGAAGGATTTCCTGCTGAGCCAGATAATCTGCCATCTGCCATAGATTTGAAAAAAACTCTCCCCAACAGGCCACGTACTTGGAACCTGTGCAGAGGGTGCGTGATGTAACCCATTTATTTCTTAGATGCTTTGTAACGCAATGTTGCTGAGAAGCTGCCACCAATCCATGTGTCAGTATTGCACTTTTTGGAAAATGACCCAAAAAAAAAAAACAATTCATCTACAAGTATTGAGGTCAGTCATAGGTACAAAGTAATATATAAGTGCCTAACACTGTTTTCAGGGTTGTGCTGATGTTCGGTACCCACATTTAAGAAGATGTCGACAGCATATAGAACGTGATGATGGTTTGGTTTTCTGACATTGTACATATATCAATTTAAGAGTTCAGAAGATTTTTATAAGGCTTGGTCCATAATTTACGAAATAACTTTATTTATTTATGACACTTTTTTAAAAGGACTTTGCCTACATTGCACTGTGGGCCAAAAATCGAATTTTTTGGTAAAAACTCTGTCATTTTTACACCAGTCTAGCTGGGATTTCTTACGAAATTTTCTTAATAGCCTTTTCAGACTGGGCGTAGAATTGTCGAAGCTGCGGATACCTGCAGCATGCGCTCACACCAAACCCGCAGCTTCAAAAACAGATGTCAGCTACTTCTACCTATTATGGTTGCAAGGTATCGCTAAAAGCACTCGGAAACGATAATCATGTACACGTTATATGGTTACACCAATTAAAGCTGTGCTGGAGCTTGAGTTTGCAATTTTTAAGTGACTATTTCCTATGAAAACAAAATCTCGCAACTTTGACCTTGACAGTTTTTTCGAAGCTGCGGCCGGTGTGAATAGACTACAAAAGATTACACCTAGCGTTCACAATTTTAAAAGCAAAAAAAAATATTTGATGATATTGATAACTCAAATCAAATTTAAAAAATATTTCACTTTTTTCGTTTTTTAATTATAATTAAAGTTATGTGCAGGCACAAAGTGACCTAGAGCCGTCAACATCTTGAAGGTTTGATAAATAGAAAACTTTTGATTGGAATTGACCCAAATCTTGCAGAGAAGTATATATAAGTACCAGTTATTAAAAATAACTTTTGTCATGATATGTCAAATAGTTAACGAGATATTAGCCCAAACAGGTTTTGAATTTAACTGCCTGCCACACGACGTGAACTTTCAGTCAATTAGACCACTCTCACCGATTATATATATCAAATATCTCTCTATGTTAGGTTTTCTCAAGATTTATTACACATACACCAAAAAAAAAACCTTTAATACCCTTGCAAATGCTGTTTTTAAAATGTCAGAGTTTAAGAACGCTTACATAAAAATCAAACATTTTTTTAACTAAAACCCATTTTCCGACAGATAAACTGATTTCGACAAAATTTTGCAAATCTTTTTGAAAACATATCAAATTAACAATCGCGGAGTTTAAGAAAGACAAAATTTAAAACCAAAAAATTCACTAAGACTCATTTTCCGACCGATCGGTCCTATGGCAGCCTTAAGATATAGTCATCCGATTTCGACCAAATTTTGCGAATGTATTTGAAAGCATATAGAATTAGTAATCAGTGACCAGTCTTGACTAAAGTTTGCAAATCTGTTGTTTCAGAGGGGGGTCGGACATGCACCGTTCGTTAGTTAGGGGCACTTTAAATTTCAGATGGATTTTCCATGTAATTTTTATTTATGAAAGTATTTATCATTTTTTAAATTTAAAATTATTATGAGGGTATATTAAAATTATCCAGATGTTTGTAACGCATAAAAGGAATCATCTCCGACCACATAAAGAATATATATTCTTGATCAGCATGACGAGCTGAGTTGATATAACCATGTTCGACTCTTTCTATGCTAGTCTTTTGGTACAAATACGATGCACATTTGTCGTAACCGGCCGGATCGGATGACTATAGCATATAGCTGCCATAGGAACGATCGGTCGAAAAACTAGTTCTAGTAAGAAAAACTTTTTTGTTTTTACTGCAAACGCCTACGTATTTAATAGTTTTCTATGCTTCTACATAATTCCACCAAGAATGATGAAAATCGGCCGACTGTAAAGTATAGCTGCCATACAAAAGATAGTTCTGAAAAAAAGTCTAAGTAAAAAAACCTTTTTTGTTTCGAACGCTATCACTATTAAACTTGTTACTGATCAATATTGTATGCTACGACACAATTCTGCCAAGTTTGATCCAAATCGGATGAATATAGCATATAGCTGCGATAGGAAGGATCATTCAAAAAAGTAGTTCTAGTGTGAAAAACTTTTTTGTTTTCAATGATAGCGTCTTTAATCTTTCGTCTTTAGACCGGGTGTGGCGTACCAGTAGAATGTGTGGCTGCTGGTGCGGGAGGTTGTGGGTTCGATCCCGCCTCGGACCATCTAATAGAAAAAGTTTTTTCTTTCTTTAGAAAAAAGCTTTTACACATCCGGTCACCTTCACCAAGCTACTGGCGCCAGCTGCGAAGTTAACTAGCCATGAAAAAGCAAAAAATTCTCTAACTATTGCCGTTCGGATTCGTTTTTAAAACTGTGTAGGTCCCTTTCTCTTGTGCGAGAAAGTATAAGCACGCACGCCAAGAGATTGAGAGAAACTTGGCCCTGGCCCTCCTTTGGTGGCGCTGTTTGAGCCAATTTTATATTTACACAATTTTGGAAAGTTTGGTCAAAATCTGATGAATATATCGAATAGCTGCCATATAACAAACTGGCAAGAAAACGGTCAAAAAGTAGGTGGAGCCATCTATTGTTGAGAATAACTCAGCTAAGAATGTTCGACAAAAACCATTTTAAACCTTAATTTATATACATTTTTTTCATTTTTAAAAAATATTGGAAAGCTAACTTCGGCTCGACCGAATTTTATATACCCTTGTAGCTTGTATGATTTATATAAATTAGTAGCCTGATTCCACTGACACAAACATGTACAATCGGGCAAATGTACACATTTTTGACAAGGCCTCCTATATACATTTTCTACACCCAATTTCTATGCCAGCTATACTATATAGTTGTCCTATTAAAATTGGTGGAATTATGTGAAAGCATAGAAAACTTATAAATACGAGGTTTGGGGACGTTTGCGTTGAAGACAAAAATGGTTCCTATGGCATGCTATAGTCACCATTTGTACCAAAAGACTTCGTGCAAAGTTTGGTTAAGAGAGCTTTAAAACTGACGGAGGAGATAGCATAGAAACAGACGGACAGTCTATATCAACTCAGCTCGTCATGCTGATCAAGAATATATATACTTTATGTGGTGGGAGATTCTTCCTTCTATGCGTTACAAACATCTCGACAATTTTAATATACCCTCTACAAGGGTATAACAAGCTACAAGGGTTTATAAACTTCGGTCGATCAGAAGTTAGCATTCTTCTAATTTTTTTTTTTTTATCACAGAAATCCGTTTACTTTTATAATTAGAACCGATAGCACCGGAACGAAACCTAATCGTTGGTACAGGGATAGTTTAGGATTTTTGTTGCCTTTGCAGAGTGAATCGTAGTTTTGGACAGATGCTTGCAACGCAGTTGTTTGTAACGCAAAGAAGCAATCATAAGACGTCCTTTACACGTCAAATTTAAGCACCACTCTCGCATCTTGTAAAGGGCGTTTAACTTACTCTAATTGATTTTTTTTCATGTGTATGGAAATGTTCTATTAATCAATTCGCAAAAAATTCGTAATGTCTTTTAGTTACCGTAGTGAAAAATTAAAATTCGAAATTATAAGGCTTACTACGGGCGCCGTAGCCTTAAAGTTTTTCATTTTACTTTTTCATCAGAGTAAACTTTGAGATGCCAAATGATATAGATTTATCTCAGAATTGAATTTTTCCAATATAAAAAAAAAAGTAGAAGTAGTGTACAAATCCGGGTACCGTATCGAAACTTAAACTTAGGGACGAACCGTAACCGGTGTCGGATCCGAAATTCGTTTCGGGATTAATCCCTGCCTACAGCTATGGTACAATATGTAAAGAAAATAATAAGCCATGTTGCAAGTGAATTGCTATGGGTTCTTTTAGGCACTCTTATGGCAAAGTCGCCAAATGTGAAAATACCCACAAAATTTAATATTTTTTTTCATTTTTTTGTTAACGCTTACGAATGGAATTTTCTTTATATTGCGGACTAGACGTCGTCGAAAATAAAAATCAAATTCAAGCAGCTGTTGCATTCCTAGTTTCGATTATTAATTTTTTATTTTTTTTGCATCAATTTTAGGAAAAGTCAATTTGGCACGGCTGCCATTCATAACCCATTTTGTGATATGGTTCCAAATTTTGGCAAGAAATAGCTCTGCATATTTATTCGAAATCATTTTTGACAGTCGTTTTATCTAGTTTCCCAAATAACAAATTGAGACTTGATATTGATTGATAAAACGTATTTTTGAGCTGTTCCGCAAAGAAGTTGGAAAATAATTTTTGCCATACAAGGCAGGTTCCCTCTAATGCTGTTGCAAGCTGATGTGACAGCCCTCGTTAAAAACTGAATGGTTATAATTAACTTTAATGATGCATCACATGCAAATGAATTAAATTATATTTGTCAATTATTTACAAGAAAAAAAAAGAAGAAAATAAATTAAAAAATATTATCCATTTGCATGCAGTTGATGTGTGAAATAAAATGCAATTAACAGATTTCCTCTTCAGGCGGAAATGTGTAAACATTTGCATTTTTAGTTGACATAGGCACACAAAACGAAAAACGAAAAACTCATGAATGCACAGCAGCACTTGAAGCGTTTTCAGTACGCAGCACACGCATACGCACTGTTGCCGCACTGTTTGTATGGCTATATGTATATCGATGTCAATGTTGAGTGCAGTTTGCTTAAGTGCTGACTAAAAGGGAGCTCAGCGTTTTTATGCAGAGCAGGGACACTCTAACAAACCGAAACGCACTTAATGCTTCTACACACTCAGCATACTTACAACGCAGCAATTTGAAGCTCTTCCAACTATTTGTCCTTGTAATGAGTGCTGTAGACTTTTTCCATCGCTTTTGAAAGATTTTGTTCATTGCTTGCAAAATGAAGAAAATTGCTCATCCCTTGGGATAACTTAAGCTGTTCTCCATTAAGCCAGGGACTGCAACAGGGAGTTAATGTAAACAGACTCTCACACACACTCGCACACTTACGTTGCTTGGATAATTGTTACAATATACAAAATTTTCATTTAGTTTATTTGCCCAGCGTCAACATGTCAGAGTAAACAAACCGCGCCCACCCACATGCAGCTAAACAAGCAAATGTAGTTTCACTTGTTTGTCATATGTGATGTTGTGTGTGCTTACAAATACATGCATACATATGTATGTACAAGACTATGGATGTTTGTTTGTCATTTAAAATGCAGACATGTATAGCCTGACACAGTTGTTGCTCTGTTACCATCAAAATCCCAGCAACATTGTTAATGAACTTTTAATGACTTTTTGTAAGCACACAAGTATATCTATAAGCAATTTCCAGCTCAGCTCAGCTCATTGTACATGAAATTTGAATCAGTGCAGTCTTTTTTGCCTTCATCGAAACAAGCGTGAAATCTAAATCCAAAAACACAAAACTTTTTGCAAACTGCAACAACTGTCAGAGGCGGTGCCTCTCCCATGGGAGACATACTTTTTGCCACTGTACCAGTACATCCATGCATTAATGTGTGAAATTTCAAGTGTCTGCTATACATGCACTAGGCAAACTTTGTTTGCGTACCACACAGAGTTAGGCGAGAGGTTTGCATGTGCGTACATTGAACAAATCAACTGGAATACAAACACGATTCAAAATTAAGCTCTGGCAAATTGATTTAACTCAGAGCTGTCAACTTTACCAGAACCCAAACGTTCCGTAACAGAGATTAGGGAAAATTTTTAATATGTTTTGGAGCTTAGTCCATAGCTGTGTCCAAATAGTAGGATATTTGGCATACCAAATTACAGAGGGAAACAAAATTTAACTTTTTTGAGTATTTTGAAGGGGTCATTGCGACAATGCTGTTTTTTTTTTAATTTGTCCATTGGTTCCGCATTTTTGGTAATCTGAGCATAAAGTTATTTTAACCTTTTGAACATGTGTACGAAATGACAACATTTTCTACTGCCCAAAGGTATGCAACGCAAATGTGCAAATATGCTGCCAACTGTACTGATTTAAGCATTGCATAACTTGGGGCACGTGGCCGTGTTTGGTGCACCGGTAGTGTGTGTGTGTCTGCTGGTGCGGGAGGTGTGGGTTTTACCCCGCCTCGGAACATCTAATAAAAAGTTTTTTTCTTTCTTTAAGCCTGGTACGGAGATACTTGCGAAATGTGTGAGACATCTCTGCACATTATTTCGCCGATAGCAAGAGCGAAATAAGACGCTCATCTCAAGTTGTTTGGTTTACAAATTTAACTTGGCGGGAACATTTAAATTAATTAACAGCGAATAGTTATGGTGGCCTCCAATGATGCAATAGTTGATACAATAGCTTTCTGTGATTTGTAAGAAGCGGTAGTGAAGGCACCTAGGGTTCGACAGAGTCCTTTTTGGCAAATAATTAAATGGTTTTTAAGTCCATCGTGACCTTTATTTTTAATAGGCAAATGGTTCTCTTTGGACTCGACTAGGGATCTCGTTATCATTTACTTATAATGCAACGTCATAGATTAGGAGATGCCGTCAACGACTTGTGGTGACAAAGAAGTCCCATAGTCCGACCATTGCAAAGTTGTGCAGCTCATCATTCGACATACGTAATCACCGTCGTCCACAAATGAATGTGTTAGAGCTGGGCCTAAGTTCCTCATGATCAGCCATCTCGTACAAGGAGCTATAGGTTCTGAAAAAGAGACAAGGCCGACAAGTCTGGCAATAAAGACAAGAAGCAAAGGAGCTGACCACCACTCCACATCGCTGCCTTCTTGAGTTCCGATGGGTTCGTCACCATCGCAAATCTTTTTTTTTATTTGGAGTTTTCGATTCGCGGGTATTTCGCAGATATCTCCGTACCAAGCTTTAGGGCGGTTTCCACTGGTCGCGAAACGGCCGCGAAATGACAAACTTTTTTGGTGTGACCGTTTCATATTCGATTTCTACTCATCGCGAAAAAAGCTTACGTTTTCCAATACGCTATGTTAAAAAAATAACGCACCTTTAAGTGATGTTACCGCCTCTTTTTTGCAGTGACGTAAACAAAATAGGTTTCGATTCTAATTTGTGCTGGCAAATTGGAAGGCCAAATTAAAAATGAGCGCAGCTACAATAGATTCCGGCAGAAAGCGTCGCCTAATTGCACTTTCTAGCGCGGGCAAGCTGAATTTAATAATCGCCTTAAAAGTGAAGAGCGAAAGTGAAGTGCGACTTGGGGGAAACAGAGAACACCGGAGAACGGTCTGGTCTGTACCTGTGTGGGTATTGGTGGCAGTGTGCGCAACATCATCTGACATCCCCAGTCACCACAAACCACCAGCGAAGAGTTTAAAATCAATTTTTACAGCATTCAAACACATCTAAGCGCTTCCAATCCCTTCAATCAATTCGATTTGATTCGCCTTAACTATGTCTTCGATAACAGCTACCAGACCAAGAGGAATATCATTGAACAGCCGCCGATGCTCAATGATCGAGACAGTAAAACGACCACAAACCAAATGCCCGCTCCCAGTTCAGTGGACATCGGACTTCTGGCCTCCTATCAAGCGGTAGTCTAGCAGATATTGCAGTTACAATTGCCGCCAGAAGAAGAGCGAGAAAAAGCAGGTAAAAAATGGTCGAACCAAACTTCAACTTTATAAATCACTTCCATTTTCTAACGTTTTCCTGCCAGGGCACCGACTACGTGTCCAAAAGTTATGTGGCCACCCAGCTGCCAAATAACATTTTCGAGTTCTGCGGCTGTTTGGACGGTGGCAGCAGCAGTAGTCCGCACATGGAAGACATCACACAGAAAATGTCGGAAGAGGCAATTACCGACGTTCAATTGGAGGTGGAAGAGGCTCATACTGCAGATTGTAAAAAGGCATACTGATAAGAACAATTAATGTGTTATTCATTTCATTTAAAAATAATAATTTATTAAAATAGCACATAATGTTAAATGAGGTGTTGTTGTTTGTAAGTTCGCGGGCTTAATTAACAGAGCAATAATGGGCTCAAGGTTTCTTTGAAACGTTTATCGATTGAAAAAAGTGTCTTATCGTGTTGATAGCAGCTGCTTAGCAGACTCTGTTTAGAATCTGCGGAATATCAACTTTTTCACGAGAAATTTATCGCGACGCGTGGAAACCGCCCTTTAAGCTTGGTACGGAGATACACATCTCTGCACATTATTTCGCCGATAGCAAGTGCGAAAAGAGGCGCTCATCTCTAGTTGTTTTGTTTTCAAATTCAAGTTGGCGGGAACATTTGAATAAATTAACAGCGAATAGCTTTCTCTGATTTGTAAAAAGCGGTAGTGAAGGCACCTAGGGTTCGACAGAGATTAGTTAATCCTTTTTTGCAAATAATTAAATGGTTTTTAGTTCCATCGTGACCTTTATTTTTAATAGGCAAATGGTTCTTTATGGACACAACTAGGGAAAGGACTGAAACGACTGTTTGGGCCATAGCATCTCGTTATCATTTACTTTTACTGCAGCGGCATAGATTAGGAGATGTGGTCTACGACTTGCGGTGACAAAGAAGTCCCATAGTCCGACCATTGCTAAGTTGTGCAGCTCATCGCTCGACATACAAAATCACTTAGAGCTGGGCCAAAGTTCCTTATCATCAGCCATCTCGTAGAAGGAGCTATAGGTTCTGTAAAAGAGAATTAACGCCGAAAAGTCTGGCTATAAAGACATATGTGGAGCTGACCCCCACTCCACATCGCAGCCTTCTTCAGTTGCGATGGGTATGCCACCATCGTTTCCACCCTTGGCGTGCATAGCAAGCCGGCAGCGTAAGCTGTCCTTTAACGAAGCCAAAGCCGCGTTGCAATGGTCTCCTAGAAAACACAAACTATTGTCAATTACGTAATTCAACTCAATAATTACTTTACTTTCCCAGACGATTTTTAACAAACCGCCATCAAAATGCTGCCACAGCACAATTTTCTCTTTTATTACATCAATTAGGCCAACCTTATACCGAAATCATTCTTTTTATATGAAGTTTTCGATTTTGCGGGTATCTCCGTACGAAGCTTTAGAACAAAAACCGTAGTACATCCGATCACCTTCACTAGCTATTGGCGCCAGCTGTGAAGTAACTAGCCATGAAAAAGCTTCTTAAACTTTGCCTTTCGGATTCGGCGTCCCAGACGTTTTTCGTTAAATTAAAGGCATTTTGATTTTATAGGATTTGACTTAAGTTCTGAGTTCCTTATATCTACATATTCGCTAATTTTACCCAAAGGACGACTTATATACAGTCGGACATCATCAGCACACATATGGACATTACATTTTGACAGGCTGCTTGGGAGATCATTCACATACACAGAAAACAATAAAGGACCTAAAATGGAACCTTGAGGAACAACACGTGTGGTATTTTAATTATACTCTGTACCGAAGGTACATAGAGTATATTAAGTTTGTGCAAAAGTATGTAACAGGGAGAAGGAATCGTTTCCGACCCTATAAAGTATATATAAAAAAAAAAGTCTTGCGGTATTACCGCAAGCTTGTCTTTGCAAGCGCGTAGTTCTAGTTGTATTCGTCGCATCGGTTCACGCTAGAGCTTTTTGGAAAGCTCTTTTCACGCGCTAACACGTGTTTGATTTATTGTTGTTTGTTTTTAGTCGTTCGTGAGTTATAGCGTCGCAAACATGGAGCAAAATAAAGAGAAAAAACGGCATATTTTACAGTACTACTACGATAAAGGCAAAAATGCATCTCATGCTGCCAATAAAATTTGTGCAGTTTATGGACCCGATACAGTTTCCATTTCCACCGCACAACGATGGTTTCAACGTTTTCGTTCTGGTGCAGAGGTGATCGAAGATGCGCCACGGTCCGGAAGGCCTGTCGTCGAAAATTGCGATAAAATCGCTGAATTGATCGAAAGAGACCGGCATAGTAGCAGCCGTAGCATCGGCCAAGAGCTGGGCATGAGTCATCAAACCGTTATAAACCATTTGAAGAAGCTTGGATTCAAAAAGAAGCTCGATGTATGGGTGCCGCACGACCTGACGCAAAAAAACATTTTTGCCCGTATGGATGCATGCGAATCGCTTCTGAATCGCAACAAAATCGACCCGTTTTTGAAGCGGATGGTGACTGGCGATGAAAAGTGGGTCACTTACGACAACGTGAAGCGCAAACGGTCGTGGTCGAAAAGCGGTATAGCTGCCCAGACGATGGCCAAGCCTGGATTGACGGCCAGGAAGGTTCTTCTGTGTATTTGGTGGGATTGGCAGGGAATCATCCACTATGAGCTGCTCCCCTATGGCCAAACGCTCAATTCGGACCTGTACTGCCAACAACTGGACCTCTTTAATGCAGCACTCATGCAGAAGAGGCCATCTTTGATCAACAGAGGCCGAATTGTCTTCCATCAGGACAACGCCAGGCCACACACATCTTTGGTGACGCGCCAGAAGCTCCGGGAGCTCGGATGGGAGGTTCTTTTGCATCCACCGTATAGTCTGGATCTCGCACCAAGTGATTACCACCTATTTCTGTCCATGGCGAACGAGCTTGGTAGTCGGAAGTTGGCCACAAGAGAGTCCTGTGAAAATTGGCTCTCCGAGTTTTTTGCCAATAGGGAAGCGAGCTTCTGTAAGAGGGGCATTATGAAGTTGGCATCTCGTTGGGAACTCGTCATCGAACAAAACGGCGCATATTTGACTTAAATCGCATTATTATAATCAATTTTATGAACAATTAAAAATTCAATAAAAATACCGCAAGACTTTTATTATTATTATATATATTATTGATCAGCATCAACAGCCGAGTCGATATAGCCATGTCCGTCTGTCCGTCCGTATGAACGAAGAGATCTCAGAGATGGTAAGAGATTGAGGTTTGACATGTATGGGACATATATTTCTTATACTTGCAGGCAGATCAAGTTTATTTTAAATTTTTGCCACGCCCCCTCCCGCCCCCGCAATTTGGAAAAAACGTCATATCTCCTACAGTTTTGGAGATAGATCGTTCGTTCCTTCCTTAGAGATACCTTGCAAACAAAATTATTTATCGGTTTGCTGAAGGAATGATAAAGATCGGATGAACGATACTCAAGTTATGGGCAATAAACGGCCAGTTAACACCACCAACCGCTGGTCAGAGCGCTGTGACCAGCCAAATGAGTACTTTTGATGTGAACGCTTCTTGTTGTCGTCACAGTGGTCACATTGCTCACATTGCGCACAAAAGTGAGTATTGGGCGAGTTCATGTGCACTGAGCCAGATCCACAGTACAATAACAACAATCCAAAAAAGAATGATCGAAAAAAATGAATAAAGCAAAAATTAATATTCGCGACCGCCGTGTGGCCATGCGGTGGAATGCCGATATGATCTCTAAGCTTATTCAAGCCATCGAGGAGTCGGAATGCCTCTGGAACATGACCAGCGTCAATTATAAAAATCGCGATGCCAAGGAGTCTAGCTGGAGCAACGTTGCCGATCAGCTTGGCGTCACCAAGAAAGACGTTTGCTTAACACATTTCGTGTGAGTTTGCAGTTCAAAAGCAGCCAGCATGTAATTGAAATTTTGATATTTTTGCAGACTTGGGGTATTGCAGATGAGCATCCGGACTTGGCTTTGGAGTTCCTAATAGGTGTTAACAAACATGCAGGAGAAGGTCCTACTTGGTAATATGAGGCTTCGGCCTAACTCAAGCTACACGGCCAACGGATGCTACTCAAGCCGCACATTCAAGTCAGTTGGATGAATTTGACCAAATTGAAGAAGAGGAGAATCTCTTTAAAAGTATGAGGTTCTAGAGGATTTTAAAGATACTTACTTTGGCATTAAGTGCAACCACTCCTTCTTCAATAGACACATATCAAATAAATAAACATATTTAATTACTCGTTTCCAATACTTTTTAAATGCATGCGATGCTGTTTCCGGAATTATTCCACATACTGTTGCCTTTGACATTCTTAACTTGTATGAGAAGGATGTCATGCTAGATCCTGAAGCCCAATAGCACAGTGTCACTGCTAGTCTATCGCCAGGTGAAATGAGCTCACGAAAATTCGTCGTCTGCTTTCTGATAAGTGGCGTCACCCAACCAACATACGAGCTGATCGAAAGTGGCTGTGTCCAACCGCAAATAATTTTTAAATATCTGCGGAATACTTCGCAACTCTGCATTCATCTTGGCAACCATGCCTTCTTCGCTTCGAGTCAAATTAATTTTGTCGACCCAGCAAGAGCGCTTTGGCTTGGGTTCATCATCATCTTCATCTTCGTCCAGCACCCACAACGCAATAACAGCACACGCCACTAGCTCTGTAGCCTTTCGCGAACTCATTTCTTGCAGCTAAAAAATGTAATTTAATTACAATTAAATAAATACAAGACTGAAAATCACGCATATTTACCTTTAACAAAATTTTTAAGTCGAAAATACCAAAACAAACTTATCGCAATTTGACAGGAAAACGAATTAAAATAGTTCATATGAGCTAGTTTTGAGCTAACTCATTAAATCAGCTGATCAATTAATTGTGGGCGCAAACGTGCCCGCCTCGGTCACAGAACCACAGTGACGCCAAACGAGTACTTGTGTTCACATTGAAAAGTACTCGTTCCTGTGACACACGATTTCTGTGCCAAGGCATCTGCCTTTCACATTGCGCTGTGCCACTGTGACCCTGAAACGTGCCGCACTGTGCCCCAATGTAAACTCAGCATTAGTACAGCAACATTCGATTGTTATTTGTTTATCAACTATCGATTAAAGTGTTGCCATATTGTCAAAGCTAAAAAAATGTCTTTTCAATTTTAATCAGCTTGGGTGACGTTGTGTAAATTCTCACGGAAAAAGAAAAAAAAAATGAATATGCCGAAAACATCAATTACAATCGCATCGCTGTCCAAAATAGGCCAGCGGTTCATTCAACAAGATATCCAAGAAGGCGAATTGGCTGAGGAAATGCAGCACAATGTGAGTAATTATGTAAATGAGATGTTTGCCGCGGCAGCCGCATATACCTGGCTGCTTGGTTCGGCTCAGCTGGAATTGTCACATTTTATGCGTGTGGACCCGGACATTTTTATGAATTTGCTGAAATTGAACCGCGAGGAGGAGGCGCTCGCATCAGGAGTCAAGGAGGACGACGACAATGACCACGAAGAGGAAAATGAAGAGAACGACGAGCAAGACCAAAAGGAGGAAGAGACGCAAGCCATAACATCTAAATCTAACAACTCGCCTTCGTCACCTCGCTGGCAAAAGAGTGTACGAGTCTTGTACGAAACCTGCAAACTGGTGATTAAATCCTGCATGGGCAAAGATGAGCCCAAACGGATGCTCGCTTTGCAATCCCTGTCCAATGACCCATCTCTGGAGTGCCTTTTGCCCTTTCTAACCCCGTTCATTGCCGATTCTGTGCAGCTCTGTGTCGTCCGGCCAAATATTGCGGCTCTGACGAATTTGATGCGTATGGTACAGTCTCTGCTGGGCAACGTCACCACCAGTCTACATAAATACCTCCATTTGCTTATTCCGGCCGTACTCAGTTGCGTGTTGAGTCGTCAGGTCTGTGCCCAACCCCACCTGCAGAATCACTGGGCATTGCGGGAGTATGCTAGCATCATAATGACCGACATGGTGCGCCGCTACGGCCCGACTAACAGTTGGATCTTGCCCCAAGTGCTCGGAGAGTACAAGGAAGCTATCCACAAGCAGCCGCTGACTACGCTCTATGGTGCCGTCATTGGTCTGGGCAAGTTGGGCAACCATGCTATTCGAGCATACTTAGTGGCGAACCTTCCTTACATATCCGCACGCATTAAACCCCATCTGACGGTCTCGACCCAGGAGACTAAAACCTGCCACTACATACGACATCGAGTGCTGAAGATGTGCGCACCCATTCTAATGAATTTGCACTCTGAATCCGATGATTCGGCACAATTTGAGAGGTACTATGGCTACTTGGGTCCTAGGCTGCTCGCTGACGTGAATTTATGTCGCTTTAAAAAAGAGGTCGTAGCCGACGAGAAAGCAGAGCTGGAGAAGGCCGTCAAATTGGCGGCTAAGCAGGAGGTGGCAGATAAGCTTTCCCAGCTGCCTACCGGAACTGTCTCTGTGGCAAAGGATCAACTGAAGCAAATGGATACCAATTCTCTGTAAATACCACAATTGTCTCATTCCAGGAGCTTGTAAAACCCGGCCACCAAGTTGCCGGCAGGCAAACACATTGTGAAGACCTCAGCTGTACCCCTTAATGAAGTTGGCTGGGTTCGACCGGGCACGTCTTAGAATGGAGATCTAATGCAGATAATATATATACAATAATATATAATAATTAACAATTAATTATAATTAATAGTATATATTATATAACTTACATAATATACAAATTACATTTATTGACTGTATCAATAAATACAAATCATGTTATTTGATTTGTGTTTGAAAAAAAAAAATTGAATAAAATGTCGAAAATTTTACAAGCTTAAAGAGAAATTTTGTATAAATTCGACTTAAGACAGAAAATGTCTGTGTGCACACATCAGTCAATCGCGGGGTTAGATTCATACATACTGACTAGGAAGGAGGAAGGTCTAGAGTTCCTTCCAGATCAGAACATACATAGGCGTTTATTGGAGGCACCGTGAGAGACCCGGGCATTTGCATTTGTTTCGATAACTCATTTCCAGCAGTTCTTGTGGTTAGTGAGGTTTAGGGCGGCTGTTTATGTTTCATTCCCGAATTCCTCTACTTAACTAGTTCTAAGGTTTTTTATAATTACGTGCTGCTAGCTTGACTCGTGTGTGAGCAACTAGATGATTAAAAAACTGAAGTCAAAGTGAACGGACGTGTTTTCGTACTCTAATCTAAAAAGCAATTTGTGGACTCCGCGCAAGCGCCCCTACAGCAGATCAACCCCCTAACGTGCACCCTACCTCATCATTTGGTCCTTCGAGCCGGATTGGAAGACAGCAAGAAGTCTCCCCCTCACACCAGCAAGCATCGGTGCAACATAAAAAAAGTTAAGTTCAAAGTCCATACATATGTGTATTCTCCAACTAGCAAATTGCCACTCCATTTGTTCAGCCAGTTTGGCCTCCTAATTGTATTTGGCAAGCTACACATCTAGTCTGACTATACACATATATATATATATCCATCCATTCGGCTATGTACGTATGTATGCAACTGACAAAAAAAGGAAAAAAATTATAAGTCATTGCCTAAGGAGGCAGCCATATTGGCAACATAAATATATACACACATACATACGTACATATACACAACTCCACTCATATGTCCACAACTTGGCCGCCAAATTTGTACACTTACACCCACACATCGAATTCACATTCATCCACACAAATCAAACACAATTATATTAACACATTTGGCGCAAAATTACATACGTACATATTATACAAAACTCCACACAAATATACAGAGTGCATATTTATATATGTACATACGTACACAACTTGGCCGCCAAATTGGTTATTATACAGTGCAAGCGCGGATCACACACACACACTCACACAGCGGCAACCAAACACACGCATACCAGAAACTAAAACTAAATGGGTTTGCCAATTCCATCCAACCATTTTTTCTTTAAATAAATAACAAATAAACTAAATTTATCACACATATCCACATATATATACATTTCTCGATATACATTTTCTATCGATAGGTGCGATCGACTAACATTAGTGTGTAGCCCTTTGCACTGGTTCTTTTATCTTACCACAAGCAATTATATATATATATTTCCTAAAATATTTCTTTCCCTATAATAATTGGTCCGCCTGGGGTTAAACAACAAAAAATTACAAAGGAATCTCCATTGTTATCGTTCCTCTGGCATTTATTTTCGGTGGGTTTAAAATAAACTTCCATACCATCCGAGTCGGCAATCCCTTCGATAAGGAAGACGCTTAGTAATATTGGTTCTGTCTTACGCTTAAGGTTCGAATGAATAGTCCAGGCGAAAAGAAGCAGCTTAAAGCGCCATCTGATCGAGCCACCAAGCGAACATCCTCTCCCATTTCCGTTCCAAAAAAAGTCAGTACTCCTCTTCTTTTAAAATCAGACTCCAAGGGAGGCGTAAAACCTAAATCAGTTGATCAAATCCCAACGCGAATTACCAGATCGAACGTACTAAGCGCTTCAAATAAAAACATGTCGTTAAATGCGTTTATTGCTGCAACTGATAGGTTAAGCGAGTTTGACGCAAAGGTGAGCACTGCAAGTGCGGCTACTGATGTGACCTTATCGATGATAAGGGTCCGTCACAAGCAAATATGTGCGTTATGGGAAAAGGTGGAGCGAGAATATGAACTATGTTCCGAAGCTTTCAGTTCAGGTTCCACCAGTGGAGACTTTCCGGCCTTGAAGGCCAAGTATGACCACTGCTATAACGTCTATGAACGTTGTTCGGGGCGTCTGACTGATAAGATCGAAGAAGCCTCTGCATTGATAAGTCAACTTGCGCCAGCTTCAACAACTACCTCCAGGGGCCTCAACCTTCCGCCATGCGACACTGAGGTGTTTAACGGGGACTATTTGCGATGGCCAACGTTCCGAGATTTGTTTACGGCCATTTATATCAACAATTCGAGACTGACCCCAGTGGAAAAACTGTTCCACCTGAGCGCAAAGACTAGTGGCGATGCAAAGGCAATAGTAGCCGACCATCCTCTTACCAATGAAGGCTTCGCGACCGCTTGGGGTGCATTACAAGAGCGTTTTGAAAACAAACGTCTCCTAGTAAACAGCCAACTTAAAACCCTGTTCAATTTACCCCTAGTTACAGTTGAATCAGGCACTGCTCTAAAGGAGCTCCAAAGCACCATCCAGAGGTGTTTGACAGCGCTTCAGCATTCCAATATCTCGACAGAGAGCTGGGACTGTCAGATCGTTTACCTGTGTTGTGGTAAACTGCCTGAATTAACTTTATCAATGTGGGAACAGTCGTTACCCAATAAGGCCGAAATTCCCACCTGGCAAGCATTGAACACTTTCCTCAGTGAACGATATCGCACCCTAGAGGTGATCGCAGACGTTAGGCCATCGGCAAACGTTCAGCCGCCGGCAAACGTTCAGTTGGTCAGATCGGTCCGCAATAATCCTCCTTACAAGAAACTGAACAACTTTGAAACCAAAGTGAATGTAAAAGTACAAACATGCAAGGTTTGTTCCAAAGAGAACCATCCGATTCGTGTGTGTCCACGTTTCCTTCAAATGGCTGTCAGAGAGAGATCCAATTGCATCCGTCAACAGAAATTGTGCTTGAACTGCTTTGCGAGAGGACATCAACTCCGTGAATGCACGAGTGCACACAATTGTTACAAGTGCAAGGGTCGTCACAACACGCTGCTTCATCGTGATGACACCCCTCCAGATATCTCAGCAGCAGTTCCCACTACTAGTAACAACATACAGTCCACTTCTGCTCCAAATCTTCAGAATTATTTTGCTTCTGGTGCTCGAAGTGTCCTTTTGGGGACAGCACTAGTCCACATTCTAAGCAATGGTACCACATACACGGCCAGGGCGTTGATCGATTCGGGATCTGAGGGAACCTTTATCTCAGAACGACTTTTCAAAACCCTTAAAATTCCATATCAGAGAATACAAGCTCGTGTTTCGGGTTTAAACCAAACGACAGCAGGCCAAACTCAAAAACTTTGTCAATTTAGTTTGGTCTCTCCCCAAAGACCACGCATGCAGATTGAAACATCGGCTTACGTTCTCCCACATCTCGCAGACAATTTGCCATCCAGCTCGGTCCCATCCAACGTTCTAATAGGTCTTCCAGACATCCCTCTTGCTGATCCCTCTTTTTCACAAAGCTCGCAGATTGACGTGCTTATCGGCTCCGATATCCTTCCTTCGATCTTGTTAGGTGGTTTTCGTCCTAACATATGTGGGTCACTCTTAGGGCAAGAGACGGTATTTGGATGGGTAATTACGGGGCCAGTTCCTTCTCACACAGCCAACTCCATCGCGTCATTTTCCACTCGTATTTCCGTCAATGAAACTGATCCATTGGAAAAACTTCTTACCAGTTTTTGGGAGGTGGAGGATCTGCCGGAAAGACCGGCTAAAGAATCTGACACCAAATGTGAAGAATTCTTTGTGCAAACAACGCGTAGACAGGAGTCTGGGAGGTATGTTGTTTCTCTGCCATTCCGTAATCCAGAGCAAATCACGTTGGGTCATTCCAGGTCTATAGCAATGGCGCAGTTCCTCAAAAATGAGAATCGTCTCAAAAGAAATCCACACCTAAAATCCCAATATGATGCCGTGATCCAGGAATATTTGGACCTGGGTCACATGCGGCAAGTTAAGGCTGATAGTGGTTCACAAGACTTCTATCTTCCTCACCACGCAGTGTTTAAGCCAGACAGTACAACCACACAAGTACGGGTTGTGTTTAACGCATCGAGCAAGTCCACTAACGGTGTTAGCTTGAATGACGTTCTCCATCCAGGGCCAGTCCTCCAATCTGATCTAACCATCCAATTGCTAAAGTGGCGGTGCTTTCGATTCGTTTTTAATGCCGACATTACGAAAATGTATCGGCAAATCCTAGTAGATCCGCAACACACTTCGTATCAGAGAATCCTGTTCCGAGACCATGAAGGTCAACTGAACGATTATGAGCTTAACACAGTGACATTTGGCGTAAACTGTGCGCCGTTCCTAGCTCTACGAGTCCTCCAGCAGCTTGCGCTTGATGTTGAAGATCAATATCCTTTAGCGAGTGAGATCATAAAGACCTTTATGTACGTAGATGACGTGCTGGCAGGGGCTCACTCGGAAGAAACGGCTATCTCGATGATACGCGAGATGCGAGCCGCACTTGACACGGCCGGTTTTCCCCTCCGAAAATGGACCTCCAACGAAAAGAGTTTGCTTAGGGCAGTACCAGTGGAGCATCTACTCAACAGTGAATTCCTGGAGATAGAAGATGCCAGTACTGCCAAGACCCTAGGAATTCGGTGGAGAGCCACCAGTGATCGATTCTATTTTATAGCTTCTGAACCCAATCTCAAATCTTCCTATACAAAGCGCGAAGTGCTTTCGCAGATCGCCAAACTGTTTGATCCAGCAGGTTGGCTAGCACCTTTCATCATCCAAGCTAAGATGTTTATGCAGGAGATTTGGCTAAGAGAGTTAAGTTGGGATGACAATCTACCCAACGATCTCTGTGAAACATGGCAAAGCTTTCTGCACAGTTTCGTAGCCGTCAATCAAATCCAAATCCCAAGATGGTTACAAGTTTGTCCAGCAGCGAGAGTGCAGATTCACGGTTTCTGTGATGCTTCTCAGCGAGCATACGGGGCAGCAATCTATGTTCGGGTGGAACTACCGCGAGGTGTATTCTGCAATCTGCTCACCGCTAAAACCCGAGTTGCCCCGGTTAAGACTGTCTCCTTACCAAGGCTCGAGCTGTGTGGAGCTGTCCTTTTAGCTGAGTTGTCAGCAGCTATTGTTCCTAAATTGCCAATAAATCATGACGAATTGTTCTTCTGGACTGACTCGACGATTGTTTTGGCGTGGTTAAATAGGCCTCCGTGCAATTGGACCACGTTTGTAGCCAACCGTGTGGCAAAGATCGCGAGATCTAGCTCCATAGATCGGTGGCGTCACGTCCGATCCGAAGATAATCCAGCAGACTTGGCGAGTCGTGGTATAAGTGCCACTGACTTGGTGAATAACGACATGTGGTGGCACGGGCCAGAATGGCTAAGGTCCTTACATCACAGCTGGCAGGTTTCCGCGATGCCTCCCCCAGAGACTAACATCGAGCAGCGGCCCGTTAAAGTTCACGCTGTGATTCCAACACCTCCTGATATCCTTATCCGATTCTCCGATCTCGGTAGAGCTTTGCGCGTGCTAGCCTACGCTCTCCGTTTCATAAGGAATTGCAGAAAACTTGACATTTCTTCCTCAAAGGAACTTAGTGGGGCAGAGCTGTCCACTGCCTTGGAAAGGGTCACTATTTCTACGCAGCGGGTTCACTATTCGGGCGAGCGTCGCTGCCTCCTAAAGAAGCAGTCCCTCCCTTCCTCCAGCTCTATTCTGAATCTTAATCCATTCATCGACAAGAACGGTGTCATTAGAGCTTGTGGTCGTGTTCAGGCCTCCGAGTCCATGACCTACAACGAACGACATCCTGTTTTATTGCCAGCCACTAGTCCGTTGGTACGCCTGCTGGTGCGATTTACACACCGTATATCGTTACATGGCGGGAATCAGCTGGTTGTTCGTTTAATCCGTGCAAAGTATTGGATTCCCAAACTAAGAAATGTGGTGAAGGCCGTTATCCATTCGTGCAAAGTTTGTGTTATCCACCGAAAGAAAGTTCAGTCACAGCTAATGGGCGATCTTCCTTCTGAGCGCGTTACGTACTCAAGACCGTTCACATACACAGGGGTGGATTTCGCTGGGCCTTTCGAAATCAAAAGTTTCACTGGCCGAGCATGCCGAATAACAAAAGGGTACGTTTGTGTGTTTGTGTGTTTCACCACAAGGGCCATTCATCTAGAGGCGACTTCCGATCTATCAACCGATACGTTTCTGGCAGCCTTTTCTCGGTTTGTTGCCAGGCGTGGGTGTCCCCGTCAAATCCATTCTGACAATGGAAAAAACTTTGTCGGTGCATCTAGAGCTTTAGCCAATGATTTCCTTGAAGCCACGAAGACACATGTTACAGTGGCTTACAGCCATCAAAATCTGTCGTGGCGTTTCATCCCACCCGGCGCTCCACACATGGGAGGACTGTGGGAAGCGGGGGTGAAAAGTTTTAAGACTCTCTTCTATAAAGCTATGAGTACGACTAAATACACACATGAAGAATTCGCAACACTGCTGTCCAAAATTGAAGCATGTTTGAACTCCAGGCCAATTTCCCCGATGTCAGAAGATCCGACAGATCTGCTGGCCTTGAGCCCAGGCCACTTTCTGGTCGGGGGTCCTTTATTATCAGTCGCAGAGCCAGAAATCAAAGAGTGTGCTTCTTCTATCCTCAATCGATGGCAACGTCTTAAGGCCTTGAACCAGCAATTTTGCTCACGCTGGAAGGTCGAATATCTTCGGGAATTGCATAAACGAAATAAGTGGCGATGCCCTATAAGAAATTTAGAAGTCGGAGATTTGGTGGTTGTTAAAGAAGACAACATTCCTTCGCATGAATGGCGATTGGGCCGGATTCACAAAACCTATTCGGGTACGGACAGCATGGTGCGGGTAGTAGATCTCCTCACCACACGCGGGATTATAAAGAGGCCGGTAACAAAAATAGTCCTGCTCCCCAAGGAAACCGAAATCCTTTCCTCCTACGCTTACATAAGTTCCGATCAGTAGAAGAACACCCACTAATCCATCATAATCATTCCATTTCTATCCATAGACCAAATTCCATCGATCATTCACTGTCATCAATCATCCACTTTCAGCCATTTACAACATGACGCCACGTCCACGCCGAGAAGAAAGCCGAGCCAATGAGCGCAGACGAACACGAGGTATTGATTCCTACCGATGCCGAGTCTGCCGAGGCATCCATCCATTAAAGCGATGTGGACGTTTCCTGAAGTTGAGCGCGGAGAAGCGGTTGAGGGCAGTACTCATAAATAAGTACTGCTCGAATTGCCTTGCACATCAACACTCAGGAGGCTCCTGCCGAAGTGATGACAAGTGTCGGATATGCCAAGGGGATCATCATACCCTACTCCACATGCGAGACGGCCGCAGAAGTCTGTCCCAAGCATCCCGTTCCGCCTCTCCGGTCCGGCAGCAACGCTCACAATCCACTCCTCGCGTCCAACCGCCGTCGTTAGCCACGCTGTTGCAGCACCGAAATCCCCAAGTGCTTCCTACCGCGTCCATTCTGATCCACAACGGATCCACCGAGTACGATACGCGGGCCCTCATCGATCCATGCGAGGCTGTGTCTCGCATAAATGCGTCTTTGGCAAGAGCATTCCACCTCAACAGCGTATCGATCGGTGCGGAGGAAGCGTGCACAGCCGTGATCCGCTCTAAAACGACGCCCGACTTTGAACTGGAGGTGATCCTGAAATCTGACCCGGACCTCCACATGCGTACTCCGTCATCCTCTATTGATAGACGCGTAAGGCAGAAGTTCAACCACATTACCCTGGCCGATGAGAACTTTGATCGCCCGGCTACAGTAGCAATCGTGCTGGGAGCTGACGTCTACTCAGACATTGTACGCACAGGAGTTCTGCCAAACACCGAGGGTCTCCCAGTGGCACACAACACTGTGTTTGGCTGGACACTTTCAGGTGCCTGTCGCGCCTTGTAAATTGATGATAGATGACAGTATCCTACCTCCATTGAAGTTCCTATTGCCCCTTGTCTGAATTTGCAACGATATTGCAAGGGTGGCGGGATGTTTATGTTTCATTCCCGAATTCCTCTACTTAACTAGTTCTAAGGTTTTTTATAATTACGTGCTGCTAGCTTGACTCGTGTGTGAGCAACTAGATGATTAAAAAACTGAAGTCAAAGTGAACGGACGTGTTTTCGTACTCTAATCTAAAAAGCAATTTGTGGACTCCGCGCAAGCGCCCCTACAGCAGATCAACCCCCTAACGTGCACCCTACCTCATC